>OZ007556.1:133156534-134446534 GCA_963931855.1 Philhelius festivus | reverse complement strand
TAATAGTTTACCCACAAAGGGAAAATACAAAGGAGAGGATGTTTTGATCCTGCCGATAATTCCAACAGATTTGCCATTCGATTTTAAGCGGCTACAATTTTCCGTCCGTCTGGCCTTTGCCATGACCATAAATAAATCGCAAGGCCAGTCGTTGAAAATTTGCGGAATCAACTTGAATTTCTTTGTGTCGCGCATTGGCAATTATGCGTCGCGTGTTTGCGAGTCAGAAAACCATCATCTTTATAAATGTACGCACAGCAAAAAAAAAATATATAGTTAATCAGAAAGCCTTAAATTGAATAAGTTTATAACTGTGTTGTACTTTGGATACAAATTTTGTATTAAGTTTTGACCATATTTTTCAAAAATATAATGTAGGTGATTATGAAGTTCACCGGGTCATCTAGTAATATAATATAAAGACCACAGTTTTCCCGGAAATATTTGTTGAGATTTTTGCACTTTTTACGTATGTATGTATATACATATATTGTTTTTTTTAAAACTGCAGTTTATAGTCAAAAATTGAGTTTGAAACTCCTTAACCGCGTGTTTTTCTAGTTGTTTTATTTGACTAGAAGTTAATCCTAATTCTTTAAAATAATTGTATGTGTTCCTTTATTCCTGGTCTTGTCCCGGTTCCTGGTGTCCCGATATTAACAAAGTTTTATATAGAAGACCTATAAGTTTGTCTTCTTCATTTTGCTATTTTTATTTGCGATATAGGTACTAAAGGGCAAGTTCTGCATTTGGAAAGAAAATCGAACTCGAGATTTTGATCAAAGTTGACATTGCGATGATAGCGAAGTCGAAAAAAGTGGGTCCGACAATTCCGTCTGTCTGTCTGTATGTCTGTATGTCTGAATGTCTGTATGTCTGTATGTCTGTATGTCTGTATGTCTGTATGTCTGTATGTCTGTATGTCTGTATGTCTGTATGTCTGTATGTCTGTATGTATGTATGTATGTATGTCTGTACCTAGAACTACAGCCTAAGCTACCGGAGGTATTTTCTTCAAACTCGGTAGTTAAGGGTCTTCGGTGATTCCCTAGAGGAGAAATTGAAATTTTTTTTAGCTCTAAAACTAACGGTACCCCCCATACACCCGTAATGCAAAATCTTATTTATCTCGAAAACGGCTCTAACGATTTTGATAAAAAAATTAGGTGTGATATTATGACATAAGCTACATTTTGGTCAAACAAAATTTTGGGGCAAAATGTTATTAGGGGTACCTGTCATAGACCCGTTTTTTTTATTTTCGACTTTCTCATTAACGTAGGGTAGCTAGATATATTTAGATGAAACTAGTATTGGAGTTTCAAAAACCCGGACTTTCCCGGACAAATGAGGACTGAAAAAAGAGTACAAAGCGAGGACAGAATAAACACATTTTTATTGTAAGAGAAAACAAAAAATTGAATTAACATTTAAATAAAAATAAATATTTAGTTTAAAAATCACATTTTTAAGGTACAAAACATCTTTGAGGTATAAAAAAAGAAACTTCATTTGTTTTTTTTTTTAATAAATAGCCTTTACAGTGCTTGTTGTATTTTTCATTACTTCTAATACTGTTGAGTATATCACTGTTGCTTGACATAATCATTTCGTAAAAAGATTCACAGTTTAAATCATTAAAATTAAACTTTGTTAAAATAATTCCTTTGACGGTCTAAGGTAACAGTTTGTTTCTATCTTTTATCCACTGCGAATTGATTAAAGAAAAAACTCTTTCCACGTCTGTGATCTGTTTGTTCACTTAATTTTAATGAGACCTCGGTTCATTTTTGAATAGGTAACCATTTAATTATAAGTAGCATAAAAGTAAATAGATACACAATGGGTAAAAGGAGTACAATCCCGCACAACTAACAAAAACTATTCCGGACCTCCCCCACACAGTGAAAAAAGAGTACATGTCCGGGAAAATACGGATGGATAGCAACCCTACATTAACGGCTCTAAGGATTTTAACCCAACATTTTCAGCAGGAGTCCCCTTAAGTTTAAAATAATATTGTATACAAAAATATTCGAAAATATTTGTTGTTTTTTTTAATTTTTTTTTTTTTTAAATCAATATCTTCAAAACATATGAACGATAATTTTTCGAAATTATTTCCTAAAATAAATATTATTTAATACTTAAAATTCGCATCCCACATTTTAGAGAAATTTCTTATATAAAAAATGTATTTAATAATAAAACGTTTTTTAAAGGTTATTTGCATAAATTCATACATTTCCGGAAACCAGACGGCAATTTTATGCAGTTGAACATTATTATCTCATTAAATCCATGTTTTATATTTATAAAATGTATCTTAAATTCCAAAGTACTTTTACATAAGAGCAAGTTCGTGCGATCCAGTCGTGCATTTTATTTTTTTAGGAAAACATCCAGTATTTATCAGTAGGTTAGGTTAGGTTAGGAGGGGTGTGCACAGTACAAGGCTGTTGCGTACACGGGGGCCTATTGGTCCATTGTGATCCCCTATTAATAAAACCACCCTATTAATAAAAACGAACCAGCCTGTGCTTACAATGAATTTTCTCATGTTTGCCATTGAGACCTGCGTTAGATCGTCTAGTTCTCCAACAAACCTGTTTCCAAAGTAGCGGAAGCGATTTGCTTGGAGGTTCTGACAGTCACAGAGCAGGTGTTTAATGGTTTCAATCTCCTCGACATCCTCACAGCTTCTACAGAAATCTGGCGCAAATGCACCCATTCTTGTGAGTTGGATTGCCATTCCTGTCTTTCGGGTATAGTAGTGGAGAAGTGTCTGTTGAAATCTATTCTGGGTGGTAAGTAGTCCGTTGTCACATTAAGTCCTGCCACTTTGTCATACCTTTGCAGGATAGACCCATGACCATGACTGCTGTGCTTCAAAGAGCCCATTTCTTTAAGCCGAATTGCGCTTTTGGCTGCAGTGCATTTTATGTGCTCGTCCAGGACTGGAAGATTTAAAATAATTTCCAGCCCCGCCTGTGGCGTAGAACTCTGTGCCCCCGTTATTCCTAAACAGGCTAGTCTCTGTACCATATTCAGGTTTTTGAGATAGCTTCTTTTTTCTACAGCCGTCCACCACACGATCGACCCATAGGTAAGTATGGGACGAACTATCGCCGTGTACATCCACTGGATGACCTGCGGTCGCATGCCCCACCGTGTACCGAAGGTTTTTTTGCATGTGTAGAGAGCGCATAGTGCTCTTTTCATTCTTTCCTCTGTGTTACGTTTCCATGTTAGCTTGGAATCAAGAATTACTCCAAGATATTTAGCCTCGTTGGAAAGTTTTAGAGGAATGTCGTTAAGTCTTGGGGGGGGGGGTAAAATCCTCTAATTTCCTTTTCTTCGTAAACAGGACTAGTTCGGTTTTGTAAGGGTTAACTCCGAGACCGTTTTGTACTGTCCAAGAAGTTCTTTAAGTGTAGATTCCATAATATCCTTGATGGTGGTAAGATATTTACTCGATATCAGAATTACTATGTCGTCCGCATAGGCTACTATTTTAATGCCCTGATTCTTAAATCTTGTGAGAATTTTGTTAACAACCAGGACCCAGAGAAGAGGTTAAATTACTCCTCCTTGTGGAGTGCCTCTTGTAACCGATTTCTCTACATTGCTATCCCCAAGTTGCGAGCTAATGATTCTACCATTGAGCATGGTATAAATCCAGTCTACAATAGCAGATTTAACGCCAACTTCTTCTAGAGCAGATTTAATGGACTCCGTTTTTACGTTGTTAAACGCTCCTTCGATGTCCAAAAATGCTGCCATGGTGTATTCTTTGTGCTCGAGACTTTTCTCAATTTGTGAGACGACCTCGTGCAACGCAGTCTCCACTGACTTACCTTTCAAGTAAGCGTGTTGGTAGTTGCACAGGTTGCTTGGTTTGATTAGGTCCCTAACATGCAGATCAATAATTCTCTTTAGTGTCTTGAGGAGAAACGAAGAGAGACTTATCGGTCTGTAATCTTTTGCAGTCGAGTGTGTCGGTTTTCCAGCTTTTGGAATAAAGACTACTTTAACTTTCCTCCAACTGATAGGGACGTATCTCCATTTGATACAACTTTTGAAGATTACCCTAAGCCATGGGGTGATTATCTGTAGAGCATGTTGAAGAAATGACGGAATACTCTCATCTGGTCCGGCTGATTTGTAGGGTTTGAACGAGTTTATTGCCCACATAATCTTCTGCTCTGTGATAACCTGTTCCAATTCTGGTACTGATTGTAAGATATCTAAGGTGTGTGGTTGTGTAAAACCCGGTCCTTGATGATTCTTACAGCCCGGGAAATGCGTTTCCATAAAGAGTTCAAGTGTTTCTTGGCTCGAGTTCGACCACGATCCATCGGGATGCTTAATGTATCCCGGAATCGTGGGATTGTGTGCAAGGATCTTCCGAAGTCTCGCCGCCTCACTTGTGTTCTCAATGGATTCACAGTGTCTTGCCCATGAATCCTTTTTGGCCCTTCTTAACTCTTTGGTGTATGAGTTAAGTTCGGATCTATATAAATTCCAATCTTCCTCCGATTTACTCAGTCTGGCTTTGTTGAAAAGTTTTCTGACCCCTGTTCTTCGTTTCTTAAGATCACTATTCCATCATGGTGGATTAGTGGGTTTAATGTTACGAGATATGGGGCAGTGTTTTTCAAATGCCTTTTTCATTTTAGTAGTAAGATTTTGAACAGCATTGTCAATGATTGAGGTTGCTGAAAGCGTTTCTTCCTCTGGAGGATCGATTCGTTCAATCAACCATTTTGAATACTTTGTCCAATTCGTCCTAGTTGGGTTCCTAAAAGGTTTTATATCATTTATTC
This sequence comes from Philhelius festivus, assembly GCA_963931855.1. Lineage (NCBI taxonomy): Eukaryota > Metazoa > Arthropoda > Insecta > Diptera > Syrphidae > Philhelius > Philhelius festivus. The sequence continues at coordinate 134,441,708 of OZ007556.1, read as the reverse complement.
TCCTATCTAAGGTAAAGAGTATCCTTAAGTGATCCGAAAAGGATTTCTCAGAAGAGACTCTCCAATTCCCTACAGAGTTCTTATCATTATTACTCATAAGAGTGAGGTCTAGAATTTCTTCCCTGATTTTATTACGAATTGTAGGGTGATTGCCCCTATTACATAGCATAAGATTAGAACAGAGAATGTATTCAAAAATTGACTCACCCCTTTTGTTGATATATTTGCCACCCCATTGTGTATGATGGGCGTTGGCGTCGCATCCAATCACCAAGGGTGTCCCTCTTGCTGTGGTGTAATCCACAAGATCGCGGACCGTTTTTGATGGAGGATTTTCTTCATCTCCCGGCATGTACGTTGACGCCAAGACGAAGTTGCCTTCCTTGGATTCAACGTTGATTGCCGCGTTATCCCTGTTGCTGTACCTAGATAAAAAGAAAGCATTAATCGATTTTTTGGCTAGAATACAACTTCTAATATCACCTTCTGACGTGCAGTGGAAAAGGTTGTAATTTTTTGACCTCAACCCTAGTACCTGATTCTTACAAATCCAAGGTTCTTGAATTAAGGCCACATCCACGTTCTCCTGAGACATGTAGAGCATTAGGTCGTGCGTTGCTGCTTTAGCGTGCTGCAAATTAATTTGCACCACCAGCAGCTTTTGACTCCCCTTTGCCTTCATGCCTCTTTACCTTTACGGTTCCGAGACCATATCTCACCTCGTCTGCTTTTTCTTTCAGGAGGAGGTCAGATTTTTTGTCGATAGCGAACAAGAGGTCCTTACCTTCCCCGTTGAGACTCTTTCTGGAATTCAAGAGCTTCCAATCCAATATGGGGAGCTCCTTATTTTGTTTTGCCATCAGTTTAATAATGGATGAGTCCTCATGCGTGGCAGGAGGAGGAATCCATATCTTAACCTGCTGACGAAGTTCTAGAGCCGTGACAGGAAGAACTCCGAGAGATGCACCCTCCCACAGTTCACCAATTTTGGCGATTGTGTGAGTGAGGAACTCCAAGGATTTCTGGTGTCCACAGCAAACCACTTTTACTCCTTTCCGCCAACCAGCTCCGTCGAAGGTATAGTCCTCAGAACTATCGTCTTCGGATGTCGCCATCATGGCTTTAAGGATTTCATTTTCCACGAGTAACCAGCTCTTGGCCGTGATTTTCCCATCCGGATCCTCTCGACTAATAATGGCCACCTGAAGATCGATCGGGGTGTTGTCAAAGCTGTTGGTTTTAAACTTTTTAGAACCATCGGCCTTGGCTGTCTCCTCCGATCTTGCCATCTTGGACGAAACTGACTTTGTCCCAGAAGAGTTGCCTACCTTTGCTTTGTCGTTCCCTTTCGGGTTCGATTTAGCGATGGTTTGCTGTTTCTTGAGGGAAGTCGTCTTATTCGTATCTTTGCCGGTACGAGCTGTTGAGTTATTGTTGTCCTGTTCTCGTTTTATCTTTATAAAAAATTCAGATTAAAAAATTGAACGGATTTTAAAATATCTCTTGGGCCGCCGAAAATTCCATCGTTTGTAGAATCACCCGTATATATATTTTTTTTTTCTTGAAAATGTTTTCACGCTTTAAAAAATGATTTAACTCATTTCTTATTTCAATTTTCTAAATAAAAAAAAACTTTGTCCCGTATTTCCATATATTTTTACTATTCGAATAACGTTCAAAATTTTTAACAGTCTTATTTATTAAAGCTGAGCTGTCAGATGCTTTTCAAACAGTGTATTCACAAAAAAAAAAAATGCACAAATTTGAAATTTATATCATCATTTTTAAAAAGATAAGCTTATGTACTTCTACGGAATTAAAGAAAAAAATTGAGCATTTACTGGTTAAAAAAATGGAATTTGATTCTTTCAATTATTTACAATAAATTTACAAATTTGTAAAATAACTCCAAAGAGAAAATGTGAATTCAACGATGATCTTCAGAGGAAATTTTTCTTCATAGAAAGAAAAAAAAATGGAAAAACCCAATATAGTAACCTGTTCAAAAATCGCTTATACGATTTCAATACGCAGTGGTGATATTGAAGAGCACCTATAAAAGCAAAAAAAAAACACAAGGAACCCTCCATTGCTGCCGCTTCAAGCGAAAGTTTACAATGATTTTTTAGTTCATCGAATTTTCAAGGACCTGGAAAGAAGAATGCAATTAATAAAGGCACCTGGGCTTACCACACAATATAACATAACCACTCATTTAGGTTTAATTATTGCACATCGAAACTTAGAAAAAGTTATTTTGATCAAATGTATTTCCTTCCACTCACAAAATATGATCGTTTGTGCAATGTTGTTGCACCTAATTCCATCGAAGAAATTAAAACTTCTCTAAAAAGCAAGTTTTGTGACCGTTTTTTTTTCTGATTGTTCCAATCATGGGTGTACAAAACTGTGTCCGCTCTTAATTCGTTATTTTATACCACAACAAGGTATCGTTGTAAAGATTTTGGATTTTGAAAATCTTCCAGGGGACCCATCTGGCATCATTTCAAAAAATATGGCAACAGAAACTAGTTTTGGCGGGCCAGCAAGAAAAGGCAAGAACAACATTTTTTATAAACTTCAAGCCGTAACCGTAACCGGTATCGATCTCATTGGAGTTACATAATTGTGTTGCTCAAGTTTTAAATAACTGTAAACAAACTGGAGTTGAATGTCTTCCAATAGATATAAAAGTTGTCATCGTCAAAATCCACAAACTTAAGAAAATTTGCGAAAAAAAAAGACTGAATACCTTACTCTCAATAGCTAAGCTAAGTGAAATAATAATAAGGCTTTATAATCCCTTAAGAGAATTTGCATTTTACAATGTGCAAGAAATTTGCATTTCTAAAGTTACGCTGGTCATCAAAGACCTCAAATTAAAAATAAAAACTTGATAAGAAGAAAAATATTAAATTGATCAATGAAAAAGTCGAACAAAAATTAATTACTCAAAACGAATGTAAAGCAAATATTCAACAATTTTACATAACGTGTTAAGAATACTTAAACCAGTGGGATGTATCTTTCAAAGAACTTGAAGTTTTTAGTTGGGTAATTTTTCAAAACATTACTAACTAGCCAGAAATAGAATCTTGGTGTCAACCAAAAGCTGATAGGGATACAACTATGAAGGATTCCAACTCGTTTGACGAATTTGTTTGTCTAAAATCATTCTTAACCTTACAAATTATAACAAATTGGACAGAAAACAAAACTACTGTGGCCCAAAAAATGGAGAACAAATTTAGAGCAATTTCGTAAACAAAATATAAACTTCAAACATTTTTTATTTATTGTCGAGTTCGACTTGTGTCGTCCAGGTTCAAATGGTCCAACCGAAAGAGTTTTTTTCATAATGAACAATATTTGAATAAATGAAAAAACACAACTGAATGTTGAAACTCGTATAGCCATGTTAATGGTATAATAAAATTATTATTTACTCTGCCAGGAATTTAAAAAATATTTTAAAGAAAATGGAAATATGTATCATCAAAAAAATTTGTTAGGCAAAAAAACAAACAATAATCTTTTGCACAGTGATGTGTGATTAATGTTTATTTTTCAAAGACTTGGTAAAGAAAGACTGAATATTTAAAAAAAAATTAAGGTTTTGTTTAGTTTTAAGCATTTTGTGCTGGGATCTTGTATTCTTTTGTTTTTGAGGTTTTTGATTTTTTACGAAATAAAAGTAAAAAAATGTATGTCCCGGGTTTTGTTTTGAGAAATATGGCCACCGTACCTATTTATATACAAACATATCAATTTTGGGGCTTCTTTTATTGTGCTTTTGCATTGTAAATGTATTGTATAAAAAAGTAAACTGACATGCACATTAACTGCATACCTGCAACCTAAAAATTGATAGCTTCACCAAAACAAAACAAAAAATCGAACAGCTTTCCAGAAAAATAAAAAAAAAAAAAACGGAAATATTGTTGGCGTCTAACTTAAACGTCTTAAAACTAATTACCGCCTCACATGGTAGGTAGAACATAATCTCGGGGTCGTTAGACGAACAACATCTACCTATCTAATCTCGAAAACAAAACAAACAGCACAGAAACACGTACATACATACTCGTATGTATATAAGACAAGTCTGAGAATTACGTTCGCATCGTTTAAATTTCTTTCTCACTTTCCATTTCGGAACAAGAAGAATAGCTTCCATTTTGTGGAAGGATTTTTTTTTATTAATCGGACAAAGAATACCTCTGCCCATTGAAAGAATTTGTATAGTTTATTGTATCACGTGTTTTTATAGCGCATGACTAAAAAACAATGCATTGGCAGCATGGAAAGGAGTGTTTCTACACCATTTGTATCCTAATTTAAATAAAATGAATGATGTTGAAGTAAATTGAAAGGCTTTCAATTAAACATGCGCTCTAGGAATAAATGCCTGTGGATCTTATGCGGATCTTTGTACAAAGAGACAAACAAAACTAAGTATCAAAAAGGGGTTGATTTCTTAGATACATTTTGAAACTCGTTGGTATTAAATATATGTATATTATATCAACAAAATTAAATTTAAAGGGAAAATAAGTAATTAATCAAAATATTGTAATATTTCCAACCCTCATAAAACCAATAACACGGGCACCTTTTATGTTACCGAAAGAAACCGGATCTCAACAGACTATAGGAAATGTTTTTTTTATATTTGAGTGCGAAAGTGCGATATCGAAGAATTTCTTCCACCATCCACAATATTTTCTTCGCACTTCGTCCTTGTAGTCCGTTGCTATAGAAGGAACCCATTTTTCCCCCCGTGTGCATGGTGTAGTGGCATATTCTTACAGACAAATTTTCAACAATTTAAAAATAAAATGAAATTTAAGTGAATTATTATTGGAAATGGTTATTAATTTTTAATTACCGCATATCAATCACATTTATAATTGAAATACGTATTAGAAAGTGAAATAAGAACAACAGAGTGTCTGTGTCATGTTTTTTTTTTCCTTCTCTGTGTTCCGAGCTGCAAGACGTTAAATAGACAATGAAAAGGCGACGAAAACACAAAAAAGTTCCTAAAGACTGAGATGTTTTGTAAATAAGGTCATTAATCAACGAGGGCGTATGCACATAAAACAAAAACGAATTTACATTGAACACATACATAAAATATGTGTATATTCAAATAATGAATCGAATTAAAATGGATAAAATTTTATGTCTATCTATACATCCCTGTACACGAAGTATATGTCAAATGTTATTATGTAGGTATTCCAGTTATTGCGACTCGTGTTAGTCCTTATTTTTGGCTGTCTTGCGCATGTATCGATCTTAGGAATCACAATGGTGGTATTAACGGAAATGTTGAATGGCTTTTGTAGCAATGGAAGTATCGTACTGAAATTGCAACCACAAAAACTGACAACTGCTGTCAGTGACAGCTGACATTGCTGGACTGTTATGTTTTGAAATTAATGTCTTTTTATTTTAATGTGAAATAAAGAAAGAATATACCTACCGTTTTTCTGATACAATACAACGACAACAATTGCTAAAGGATGTTTAATTTGATATTCTAGTATGAAGGTATGACATTAAAAATGCCATGACGAAAAGTGGCATTTTCTTGTGAATTTCGAGGAACCCTTAACCAATAATCATAACGTCAAAGCACTATATAATAATTCATAGTATTTACATACAATGTGAAGGTACTTGCGCTTGTGTGCCTTTTTTTACTTCATAAGATTAATCCGGAAGTGAATGAATAACCGTACAATAAGAATACACCTGCACTAAACAATTTTTATTTGACTCCTGAGCTCATCGAGAACCTTTTTGAATGGACAACTACAGGAAAAAGGTTAGTAACTTAACAGACAAAATTTTAAATAACATTTAAGCATAGTGCACATAAAGCGATGCTAACTGAACATTACATAAATTGGCGGATGGTTTGTCAAAGACTATTTGCAATCACTTGTGGGCAAACTCTTCAGATAGCATTGATATTGTGTGACATTCTTAACATTATTTTCCAAGTAGGTAGGTATTATTAAAGCAATGAAATTTAGACATTTAGAGAGTGCGAATTATTTCGAATTCCAAGTCCTTTTTCGTATGAACTTATAACTCAGATATGGCATACGACTGTTTTTCTCATGTGGAATTTGTGTTGACAAAAAGCTTGGCTAATTCTTAACTGTAAAATATTTGCCGTAACTTTACTTTAATACTTTTGTGAAAAATTTTTGTAAATTTTAATGATAAAAATGTGTTATACTTTTACTGTGCTGTTGCATATAAATATCTACAATAATCAACACAAGTGATGCTAAATTTCTATTGAATTAATGCTGGTTATTTACTTTATCACAAGGTCTAATTCCTTATGAACGTTTGTTGGAATTGTTTTTATGGCAGAAGTAGTTGTCCGGCAACAGTCTCAGCATCACCTTGAACAGAGGCACTTCAATAAGTAATTTTTGAATATTTTCCTTGCCATTTTGAACAAGTACTCCAGTTCCACATCAAAGCAGAGGTGATTTATTTACTGTAGGCTTTTATCGTACATTTTTTTAAGTAAAACTTCTTTTCCGGCGTTGGGGGTACAACATTTTCTATGCAGTTGTCACTGACATGTCAAAACGATATCTACGTTACCCGTCAAAGAAAGTGACATGTTTTTTACAATTATTGTTCGAACTTTGTTAGAGGTTATTTAGAACACTTCAAAAACAACTTTTATCACCTAAAGAGAATCTTCTTTTAATAAAAAAACAACCACAACAACTAACCAACAAAACAACTAAAAACATAATTTCATTAAAAAACACACAATAAAAGCACTTCCCTTTGTAAAAAAAAATACAAACAAATACATCTTTATAATGGTTTTATTTATTTAAAGCATTAAACACTTAAAAACTAAGCACTAAAATTTACAAAATAATTAATGCAAAATGTAAAAACACTTGTAAATAAACTTCCTGCTTTTAGGTTTAATATTAACTAGCATTGCTATATGCGAAGAATTTTAAGTTCGGTGTCAAACATAAATTAGCATTGCCTGCAATTAAAAGAATCCTTTGGCTCGAACACAATGAATGCGATAAAAAAACGAGATGTGAGCTTGATAAAACATCGTCGTTATTGTAAAATCAGTTTCAAACTATGAAAGCAGACGAGAACAATAAAGCATTTGTCGTCGTCAGGTTAAGTAATAAATAAATTAAGGACAATCGCCCACTTTCAATTTTTAGTTTCACATCTGTTTTGTTGCTAAAATGAATAATTTGGGCTTATTTTTCATTTTACCATGTATTTACCAAATGTTTCATTTTACCAACCAAACAGGTGAGAAAATAAAAGTTGAATTTACGCGCCAGACCTTAGGCATTTTGTCACGATTTTATAACAATAAAAAGAGGCTGGGTGCGACCCACACTGATAACTTCCCATTTGTGGTCTTGAAAACTTTATATTTAGTTTTTTTCAAATAACCAAATTTTCAGCGAAACAAACTTTAGCTGTAAAATTCAAACAAATATTATTTTAAGATTGAAAAGCATTTTAATTATTTAAAGAGATTTGAAGAGATTTGCTGCACTCCTTGACATGTTCTCGGTTCCGCAATGTGTTTGTTGTTGCATTTTAACACCTCCATTGAAGAAGATGGTTTGGGTTACCTAATGTTGTTGCACATTTAACCCTTTAGTGAGCTCGTTTCGTTGTTTCGTTCAGGTACTGTATCTATTGTGGTAATTGGTATGATATTTTGTATACATACTTCGATCATAGAGCAGTAGATGGAAGATCGAAGTAGAGGTTTCATAGTGTAATTGTTGTTGCAGTTTTTCCGGATTGAAAGGCTGTGATCTGCACTGTATATACAATGACTCCTGTTTTAAAAATCGATGATGCTTGTGGCATACTATCATATTAGGAAATTTGCTTTGTTTTGTTGATGATGAGGATACGAGGGCTGGTCAATAAGTCCGTGACTTTTTGAATTTCTGACCTCTTTACTGAAACAGCAACACTGCTCCTGTCAACAGGCATCTGTCAGTTGACTCCTACTGTCAAAATTTAAACTTGCTGCGTCAGTTAGTTTGTGTTTGACAGCTATTTTTATCAGACTACTCACTAATTTGAGGAGAAAATGAAAAAAAGTGAATTTCGTGTGCTTATTAAGCATTATTTCTTGCGAAAAAAAACCATTACCGAGACCAAGGCTAAGCTTGATAAATACTATGGGGACTCTGCACCATCGATTTCAAAAAGTGGTTTACTGAATTCGTTGTGGCCGTACAAGCACTGAAGATGCCGAACGTCCTGGACGCCCAGTTGAGGTCTCTACACCCGAAACAATCGAAAAAATTCACGATATGGTGTTGGCCGACCGAAGATTGAAAGTGCGAGAGATTGTGGAAGCCGTAGGGATCTCGCATGGCTCAGTGGTTTCAATTTTGAATGATCACTTGGGCATGAGAAAGCTTTCCGCAAGATGGGTGCCGCGTTTGCTCACAGTCGACCACAAACGCAATCGTGTAACAACTTCACAGGAAGGTTTGGCGTTGTTTAATCGCAATATGGAGGAGTTTTTGCGCCGTTTTGTAACCGTGGACGAAACATGGATCCATCACAACACACCAGAGACCAAACAACAGTCAAAACAGTGGGTTTCTAAGGGTGAATCGGCGCCAAAGAAGGCCAAGGTGGGTTTGTCAGCCAATAAAGTTATGGCGACTGTTTTTTGGGATGCACGCGGGATAATCCATATTGACTACCTTCAAAAGGGAAGAACAATCAATGGGGAATATTAAGCCAACTTATTGGACCGATTCAATGACGATTTGAAAAAAAAACCGACCTCATTTGGCCAAGAAAAAAAGTTCTTTTCCACCAAGACAATGCAAGGGTGCACACATGTGCAGTTGCCATGGCAAAAATCCATGAATTGGGCTATGAATTGCTCCCTCATCCACCCTATTCTCCAGATTTGGCTCCGAGCGACTACTTCTTGTTCCCAAACCTGAAGAAATGGCTTGGTGGAAAAAGATTTGACTCCAATGATGAAGTCATCTCGCAAACAAATGCCTATTTTGGGGTGGCCGTGGCGCGATGGATGTATGCTCGCCTGTGAACCTCATGATCACAGGTTCGATCCCTGCCGTCGTCTATGTCGTTTTATTCCATTAAAAACCTTCTAAAATTGTCATCAATGGGTTGTGCTTGTTTACTCATTACATGTTGTTCAGGCATAACACTAACAACATGTTATTGAGTTAAACTAGTATGCCCAACAAGGATGAACACGAATAAAATAATGTGAATTATAAGCGACATAAAAATAAGACACGGCATTCTCCGCTTTAGTTCAGCCGCCATCCCTGGAGATAAACTATCTGAGACAACAACCTTCAGTCTCTGAACATCGCGCCACATATCTTTCCTATCCTTCTTTCTCTTCCTTAACCTCACGCCCGCGCTGTGTTCAAACATTTAAAGGGTAATCATAATCCCTTGAGCGCGTGTAGATTATAAAAAAAAAAAATCATTTTTTTGGAAGGGATACAAAATTTGGAGAAGCGTTGGACAAAGTGTATAGAGCTCAAGGGAGACTACGTTGAAAAATAAAATTATTTTTTTATCAAAAAATTCGTGTTTCATTCCAAAAGTCACGGACTTATTGACCCGCCCTCATGTATTTTTAAACTTTTCTATTTAAAATGTTAAATTTCTTGTAATAATTACGAAGGTTGGTAGGTACATAGAGTAGAATTTTACATCTTTTTCATGGACAAAAAGATAAAAACATATTGTGACGTTTTCTTCAATTTTACCATAGCTATTAATGGAATTTGAATATGTGGGGCTTGGGTACAACTGAACAATCTTATTCATATACGTATGTACAGTACATAACATACATTCTTCTAAAAACTAAGTTGATAATAAAACTATAAAATAATGTATTATATCATAGAAATTACTTTATTATTTCGGTTCCAAACATTTTAATTGAAAAAAAAATTTAAAAACGAAATATTCAAATATAAAAGATATGGTTTGGTTATTGATGGAAGGGTACTTACAAAATATATCCGCTCTAAAACTAGATATATATCAAATATAAACCATTTGTTAAATTTTGTATTATGTATAAAATTAAATAATGGCAAAGTCAATATCATTGCTCGTTCTCAAGATATTCTAGTCGAAAAACAAATATTACCACTTTTTAGTAGATTTTTTTTATATTTTTGTTAAAACTGTCAATTCGATACTTGTCAAAATTTAACCATATGCTAATAATTGTATTATGTCGATACCTTCCCGTAAGAATGTACTAAGCGACACTTTTTTCGAAAATGACTTTTTGATGAGGAAATATACTACATATATGTTAAGTTCTACGCTTTGGCCTGGGTTTCGCCAACCTATTATGCATGAAAAGGAAACTAGAGTATAAATAAAAAAATTTATCAACTGCCATGTTTTCTCATTAAACTAATGTTGCCCCCTGAAATTTGTATTATCCTCCAAAAATTAATTATGCTAAGCGACATTAATAAAGATCTCATTGTCGTGAGCAACAAAAAATTTTGTTAGATGTCACTTAGTTTAACCAAAATTGTCTCTTAGCACACTATGGTTCAACTAGAACTTTCTTCGTTTTTTTCGTTTCCTGAACAATTTTAGAAATGTCGCTTAGTATACATTCTTACGGGAAGATATCGATGTATAAAACAACATACTTTAGAAGGCACTATCGGTGTTCATTCCCAAGAAATTTGACTTGAAATACAATTTTAACTAGTTTTCACTAGAATTTTTAATTGTTTTTTTATTTAAAAAAAAACTAATAATTCGATATTTGTCAACATTTTACCAATTGTACAAAATTATACTATGTATAAAATAAACTAAATTAGAAGTCAATATCACTACTAGTTCTCGAGAAATTTGAGTCGAAAAACAATTTTTACCAATTTTCAATAGAATTTTATATAGTTTTTTTATTTTTTGTAAAAAAACTGTAAACTGATTTTTTTTTTGAAATTTTCACCAGTTGTCAAACACATTATTTTTCGTAAATTAAAATTATTTTGAGTTTCAAATTGTTTTCCGTTCTTAGAATATCTGGGTTATGAAATTTTTTTTTTCAGTTTTTTTTTTTTTTAAATAACGGTATGTTCATTTTTTTCCAAATTCATACCAAATCTGTATGACCTTATAATGAGTACATTAAATTTTATTTGAAATCGATAGCATTATTTTTTCGTGAGATATTTGAAACTAACAAAAATTTTTACTTTTTTTTTAAACCGTTATAGTGAAAAAAATACTCACTGAATTTTAATAAACGCCCTTTCAGCCTCTTTCGAAGTTATTATCTATTAAGCAAACTTTATTTGAAGTCGATATCTTTACTCGTTCTTGAGATATCGACGACGAAAAATGGTACCAGAACGTACGGACGTACGAACGTACGCACGTACGAACGTACGAACGTACGAATGTACGTACACACACACACACAGACATCTCTCTAAAAATGATTGATATAGCCTCTAGGGACCTTGAAACGTCGAGAAATGTCAAAAATTCCAATTTGACAAATCGGACCGATTACAATAACTCCCTATGGGAAGTTAAAAATATTAAAAAATTATTGTTGTTATAAATTAAGATATTATGTAGATATTTGAATCATTTATTTTTAAGATACAAGGAGTGACTTGTTAGTATTAGGGAACTTTTTGCTATACTCTTTTACCAACAAAAGCAAATATTGCTTTAGTTCTTCATTGGTTGTAATTATTTTATTATATTCTTCCATTAAAGCAACACCACGCTCAGCAACGTCGTTCACTACTTGCATAAAAATTAACGATATTTTTGACAGCTACATAATCAGTGTCTTCGTTTCAAGTTTGCACGTCTTTTTTCAAAAAATTTGATGAAATTCCTAGGATCTGGAAGAATCTTAAAGAATTACTGCTCATGAAGTTTTCTATATTTTTTTCGTGGATATGTGTGATATCAAGGTTTATTATTTTTAAGCAATCTTCTGTGCCTTCAATTTTCAGTGCTTCTACCATTTTTTCTTCTCTTGAACTGAAAGTTCTTCATCGAAAAAGGCAAGCGGAACTAGCTCTTCCGACAAATACCACAAATTATTTAGAATCTTTTTCAGCGCAACAGTAGCTATATTTTTGTTAAAGCTTTCAAAGGCTTTAAAATCTTTCAATAATTGTATATCGTTTCTTGGTGCTGACCATCCAGTAGAGGCTTGAAACCAATATTTAACATAAATCATCACCGTGAAAATGCATATTTCACTCACAGCCTTTTCGTCCTTCCTCGTTAGCTTAAACTGATGCTTAAATAAATAGATTTTCAACAGTACAGGGCTCTTGCCATCCATCTAGCTCGATGTAAACTAGCAGATCTCCTAAATAAAACACCTTTTTCAGGAGCACCTCCTATGAAAATGATAGTGAGATTCAACAGTTCTCTGTAGTCATCTCGAGGTTGACGTATTTATATATTTGCCTCAGCATCATCTGTTATTGTTTTGAAGTCGCTTTGGTCAATAGTGCTCCAATTGTTCTTAAATCTTTTAAATAATTGTATATCAGGACCACTAGATGGGGCAAGCGATTGATCCACAACAGCTGACAACATAATTTCCATTATGTGGTGACGACAAAAAAACCAAAGTATTTTTTATCCATTTTTCGTTCCCAAAGAACGCATACTCCACTTCTTAAGCCGCTATTTAAAGCAGTAGTGTCGATTTTGTCGCACTGCTAATAAAAACTCCTTGTCTTCTTCTAAAGTCATAATATTTAAAGCATCACGACGAGCAATATCAAATAAATCTTTTAATTTTTGTTGCCAGTTTTGTTCTTTTTTCTTTAATGCTTCTTAACGTTTTTCCTTGTTTTCTTTATTTTTTTTTTAGATTTTGCCATTCTTTGAATAGTTTTTCAATTTTACTGATGACATGTTTTTTTAATTGAATTGGTAGGTATACTAACTTTCTCCCACAAATTTATAACTCCGCCAAAGTCGCAGATTCACGTATGCTTTGCTTTTCTTCATTTTTGTAGTAAAAAAGAAACGCGAAACTTTACTTAATTCGGATAATAATAAACCGATAAGCCAAACTTTACTTTGATTTCCAGTAGCTTTACTGAGTCCGCTACTAGTAGACGCCATTGCAAGTTAAAACACGTTACTATGATTTTTACTAATAAAACGCGTGCGCTCTCGTTAATAACTCATTACAACTGAACTGCCGGGCGGGATAAGGGTGTTTGTTCACACAATCAAAAAGATAAGCCATAAGACGTATAATTTAAAACGTACGACTTATCTTTTTGTTTGTGTGAACGGTCTAAATCTCGACGCGTCGGTACAGAAGAGAGGTCGAGGGGAGGAAGAGATAAGAAGCAAGTTTTACTTGCACGGAAAATGTGATATAAACGCTTAAATGAAACATGAATGAAACTATCATTTAAGCTGTTCTTCAATGAATTTTATAAAAATTTTGACAGCTGGTAGCGGACCTCTAAATGTTAACAAAAAAAAAAAAGTATTTCATATTTAGAGGTATATAATCAAATGAGAAAGTGCCCCGGGGATAATTCAAAAGTCGAAAAATAAGGACCACCCAGGGTGAATTGCATAAGGTGTGACAAAAAGGGAGAGCGTGTAGGTTGGACTTAGACAAGAAAAAAATCGTATGGGAGAGGGGTCTATTTCCCCCCGTTTAGGCGTGAGGGGCAATTTAAGAAAAAAATCACTTAAAACAGAAAAAAAATTATTAAAAAATAACGGTGATACCTACAGAGTAATGCAATAGCATTTTGAAAAGCCAGAAATACATTCTTTAATTCTGTTTTTAAATAAAGTTGTTCGACTGAATAGTTTTTGAAAAATTAATTTTCAAATCAAAATTTTGAAAAAAAAAATGAAAATTTTTTTTTAAACAATTTTTTTTTTCAAAATTTTACGTAATTAAGTATTATTTTTTTATTCAATATTCAATGCTCTTATTAGTTTTTGATCAAACACAAAAACCGGATGTCAAAATGTTTTGTAGTTTTTGAGAAAATCAAAAATAACAAAAACTAATTTTGTTCTAAGAAAAGCCTTTTATTTTAGTTTTTACGTTTTTGGATTCTTAGGTGAATTTACGATTGAAAGGATTAACTTTCTTTTTACTACTTTTTTAATAATTATTGTCTTATAAGCATACAATAATGTGGCAAGTACTGGATTAACCATATTTCACACATTTTTTCATTGAGAACACCTGCGTGAGAGCATGGGTTTAAAATTGAATTGAAATGTATCCCAATAGGAGGTGTCCCAGTCATACGATATTTTCAAGAATCCATCAACGTCTTCGAGAACACGGAGTACTGGTGCTCCAGCAGCAGTTATGGTGAGATTTCTGGATTCGAAGAGCTTTGACAGGCTATAGTAGGCTCTGTTGGATTTGAGAAGCCGCCCGCGTATTTCTTCTTCTATATTGTTATCGGCTGCTACTATTGACCCAAGGTATTTAAAAGATTGCACCATTTCAAATTCGTGCTCCGCAACCTTGATTGTTTGACCAACTGTTCCTCTCGCATTCGACGCCACCTTGTACTTTGTTTTACATTCACTAATGTGCAGCCCCAGATTTTGTGCCGCCTGCTCGATCTGAATGAAGGAATCGTGTGCAGCTTGTTCGGTTCTTCCGATGATGTCGATGTCGTCTGCGTAAGCCAGTAACTGGCTGGACCTGTTGACGATGGTCCCTCTTGTTGCCGTGCCAGAGTCACGGATTGCTTTCTCCAACGCCAGGTTGAAGAGGATGCAGGCCAGACCGTCCCCTTATCAGAGTCCATTAAATATGTTGATTGGTCTGGATAGCAAACCGGCTATTTTTACTTGGCTTGTTACGTTGGTCATGGTGAACCTACATAGTCGTGTCAACTTATTTGGGATGCCGAATTCTCTCATGGCTTTGTAAAGTTCTACCCTGGCTATGCTATCATAGGCGGCCTTAAAGTCTATAAACAGATGGTATGTTGGGATGTTAAATTCTAGACATCGCCTGCCTAAAGCTAGCCCTAAACGGCGAACATGCTCGCTGAACTTGTTCGTGCTCGCTATGTTTTCGCCGTGTAGGGCCATGTTCGCGAGCAAGTCTTATTTTTTTCTGTGAACGTCGCACAGTGGGTCCTCTTCATACATAACAGTGCCCAAAATACCACTTTCAATTTTTGTCAATAAGAACAAAATAAAAGTATGGGGTTATCCGGTCTTGTAGGATAGAGGAGAGTATGTTATAGACGGTACTCAACAACGTGATACCTCTATAATTGCTGCACGTTGTGACATCTCCCTTCTTATGTATGGGGCATATTAAACCTTTTCGCCAGTCTTCTGGCATTTCTTCCTGCTCCCATACGTGTACTATAATATCATGAATTGCTTGACGTAAGGCTGGTCCGCGGTGATGGAATAATTCGGCTGGTATGCCTTCGGCTCCCGGGGCTTTGTTCTGTTTAAGCCGGCCTATAGCCTTCTCAACCTCTTCTATGCTTGGTGGCGGCAACATAGGGTATCCTTCTTGAAGTAGTTGAGCCTCCACTTCTGTAGTGTTCATTTAGCAATTCATTAAAGTACACTTCCCATCGCTCCAGTATGCTTTCAGGATCGGTGATCAGATTTCCCTCTCCGTCCTTGCAGTATGTGCAGCGTGGTGTGTATTGCGTCATGTTTCGGACGGATTGGTAGAACTTCCGCGCCTGGTGCGGACCTCGCTCTATTTTCTATTTCACAGATTAAGTTCTTCTCCCAGGCTGATTTTTTTTGTCTGTGTAGCCGTTTTTCTATTCTTCTGAGCTCTTTATATTCCTCTTCGCGTGCCCGCGTTCTATGAGATTGTTGCATTGCTCGGTACGCAACATTCTTACGCTCAGCCGCTAGCTTGCACTCATCATCAAACCAGTCGTTCCGATTTTTACGACTGCTGCCTAAGATGGAATTGGCAGTACTAATGACAGTATTCTTAAGGCGTGTCCACTTCTCATTTACGCCCAGCATACTGGCTCCAGGACTTACTCTCCCTAAATCAAGTGATTCTAGGGCGAGTCCTAACGCATTACCAAAGGTGTTACTGGTGTTTTCATTGCGCAGGGCAGCCGTGTTGATTCGAACCTGATCGGCGGATGCAATGCGTCTTCGCAAGGGAATCCGCTCTCGGAAAACCATACCAACAAGATAGTGATCCGAGTCGATATTGGCACCTTGGTACGTTCGTACCGTCATCAAGTTCGAGTAGTGGCGACGGTCTATCAACACGTGGTCTATTTGGTTACGAGTGACTCCATCAGGTGATACCCAGGTGGCTTTGTAGATATCTTTACGCGGGAACCTGGTACTCGCAACGACCATGTTTTTCGATGCTGTCAATTCTAAGACCCGAAGTCCATTGTCATTAGTGTTCTCATGCAAACTATGGGTGCCTGCGTAATGCCTGAATACCGGCTCCCGACCTATTTTTGCGTTCAAATCCCCAAGGATGATTTTAACATCATACCTTGGACAGGCATTGAGGCCCTGAGGACTCCTCCGTAGGTCCGTGAATGTTAATGAGGCTGATGTTCGTAAATTTGCCTCGCACGCGAACGGTGTATAGCCTTTCGCTTATAGCGTTAAAGCCGATGATGGTAGGCTTCATTTTTTCGCTGATTAGGAAGCCTACCCCGAGCACATGGTGTTTTGTATGACAGCTGTAGTATATGTCATATTCTTTCTTCTGTAGAACACCATTCCCTGTCCATCTGATTTCTTGAAGAGCTGTTATGTCAGCTTTATATTTTGACAGGGCATCCATCGGCTAGCTGCTGAGCAGCTCGAGCTCTATAGAGCGATCGTACGTTCTATGGAACGTATGAGAAAATTCGTAAATCATTTTTCAGTTTTCGTTGCGTGGGTTGTCGTCGTGTGATCAGTGCGTTCCCGAGGCTTGTTGTCGGTCTCGTAACTCATTTAGTTTAACGGGATTGGAAATTAACCTGTCGCCAACCTGAGGAACCAGCCTGATCATATTAGTCAAACCTTTTTAAAGGCTTGTTTCTAGCGGCCGCCGCGGAGAGGCTATGATCAGACTTCCACCAGTCCCGAATAGTTACGGCACGTGCATGTTTTCGTATGCTACATGTTATTCCCCCTATTCGTCTGATGGCTGACCGCCAGTAATTAAACTGTTTTAATTTTAAATAAGTAGGTATCTGCCATACATTTTTTTCCAAATTTTAGAAAATATTTTTTTTCTACTGTTTTAAGTAGATATCTGTCATACATTTTTTTTTTTTTTTCAAATTTTAGAAAATATTTTTTTTTCTCTAGAATGTTTTTGTTTTACTTTCGTATTTACGGCGGATTGATGTAAAACATTTCGAGGATGAAAAAAAATGTTAATTTATACTAGTTTCAGGGCTTCAAATGTTCATGTAAATGCACTTAATCACGTATAATTGTTGATAACTTTTTTACATCAATCGAATGAATTTTTTATATTATATTCTTATTTTTTTACATATATATGTATTATGTTTTTTCATAATCTACACAAAAAAAAAACCTTTTTTATCAAGTAATTATCAAAGTTAGTATCAAGTTGAATTTTTATACTAAAACTATAATATTTATTTTGGCATGAAAATAAAAAATTAATTTTACTGTCGCAATATAAACAAGTTGAATGATAGATAGTATCAGTCCCTTAGTGAGAGGTTTAGTTCTTATGTGTTCCATTCCTTCACAATATAGGTATTAACATAAAATGTTTCTGCGGAAAGAGTAATTCATATAACGAAATCTTCTCGCAGACTTGGTGGAAGAACGATGACGTGTTTTCTGCAATGAAAATAGAATACCTACACAAAAAAGTCACCCATCATGAATTTCTTATGCCATTGATGTATAAAAAAAATTGGCTGTTATCCAAACTGTCTGACTATGTGAGTTGGTTTGGCTACATTTTGTGATGCATTCTGCTGCTTCCTTTGGGTGACTGGCTCTGGTTTTCTGCGGTATAAATATTGTCTGTTTTGATTTTACTCTTTCATTAAAAACTATTAATCTTCAGGAAGATGAAGATACCACCCCTGCTCCAAGTTAAAAGGGAATACATACTACATGCTCGTATGAAGTTTGCGAATGTATCTAGTAAAGTGACGATTTAAATATGAGTATTCGTACAATAAGGAGGCGCATGGATGAAAAGCAACAGAATAGCAATCATTCATGAGCAAAGTCTGGAGCCACAACCTTTGCGACATCTGACGAAACAAATCCCAATTAAACACAATTATTTAAAATTGCATTGCAAGACTGCGCACGTAATTCAAGAGTAGAGGACTGAATTGTTTCCTTGAATTCGTGGAATCATAATTCTTTCTTTATAGAGGAAATTTCTAGTGTGAGTGGCTGGTAAAGTTCATTTTCATTCACATAAAACTTTTCTGTCAGTGTATAGGATTCAACTATATTTTTACTATAATTCTTTATTGAAAATATAAACGCAAGAAATGTCAAACAGTTGTATACTTTTTATATGTAATACATAATTATATTTTTTAATTCGAACAGTTAAAAGAGTTAAATAATTAAGTTCTAGGTTATGGTATAGATATGTGATGTAATTGTCTATGAATAATGTAATTACTAGAACCTATTTGTTACAAATACCTATAAGATACCAAAAATTTTTAAGCATTTATTTAATTCGGATCACTCTAAAATACAGGGTGTCCCTTAATTCGTGCATAATATTTTAGGGTGTGATTCTTAGGTATATTCGAAGAAAAAAATCTTTCTACGGTAAGGGCCTATATCCA
Source organism: Philhelius festivus (assembly GCA_963931855.1). Taxonomy (NCBI): domain Eukaryota; kingdom Metazoa; phylum Arthropoda; class Insecta; order Diptera; family Syrphidae; genus Philhelius; species Philhelius festivus. The sequence goes on along the minus strand of OZ007556.1, from coordinate 134,422,824 downwards.
ATTTTTATATCATGTATCGGGGATTTAAGAAAAGGCTTACTTTGGTGTACCCATACTGTGAAGAATTACGCTGTACTAATTTAGGCATTTATTTTTAGACGAAATACTAGCCTCTGTAATCGCGTCTAAACAAATTTGATATCCTATCTCGGTCTTCAGATATCCAGTTTCTAGCATGTTCCGTTTTTCCTGGCCCACGTCAATTTTTTGACTGCGCTAAATTTGTTCCATATAATATATATATATATAATATAATACTAATATTAATATATAATATATAATATATAATATATAATCTTCTTCTTCCATGTTTCGGCGCTGTTATGATCTCGATGTCGAGGGGATCATAACTCTCCCACGTATCTGCTTCACACTAGTGATCCGCCTGTGGGGTTCGCCGGGTTGACCTCAGAAATCGGCGGCAAGCCTCCCGGTTTTTTATTGTTCCATTTCTGAGGCCAACTGAATGCTGGTGTTTTTGCATTTGTTTGTACCAGGAGTGTTTAGGCCTACCTTTCTTTTTACTCCGAATTGGAACGTTGTATGATATTGCTCTTTTGACGGGGTTCTCAGGATCTCTCCTTTGAACATGGCAATACCAACTGAGTCGGTCGTGTTCAATTTTTTGGGAAATGGTATTCTTAACATGAAGGCTTCCTCGGATCTTCGTACTTCTAATTCGATCAAGCTTTGTAACTCCTGCTGTCATACGAAGCATCTTCATCTCAGCTGCCGTTAGCTTACTCTCATACTTTTTGTACATTGTCCAACATTGTGAACCGTATGTGAGTGCTGGACGCACAACTGAAGTGTAGAGCTTTCCTTTCAGCTTAGGGGGCATTTTTCGGTCACAGAAGATAGCAGAATTTTCCCGCCACTTCATCCACCCTACGCTTACGCGATGATTGATATCGTCATCACAAGTAGCTTCGTTATTTATCATAGACCCCAGATATTTAAACTTTTCACACTTGGGAAGCACTACTCCATTCAAATAAATGTCTGGAATAGGCCTGTGTGGATCAGAAAATGGGCAGCATAGGTATTCTGTCTTTTTCGCGCTTATGCGGTACCCACTTCCTTCTAGAACATCCACCCATACGTCAAGTGCTCGTTGTAGGGATATCGGGTCTTCACTTATGATGGCTCCATCGTCAGCAAAGAATAACTGATGCACTTTTGGATCCGTCACTTTGCCTTCAAGCAGGTAATCAAGAACTGTAATAAAGAGCAGGGGACTCAAGACACTTCCCTGGTGTACACCTACTGTGATTTCGAATTCTTCGGTGACTCCAGCTGCGCATCTTACTTTAGTTACTGCTCCATCATACATGTCCATAATTATCCTCACATAGGTTTCTGGAACTCCTCGTTGCCTGAGGGCCACCCATATTAGATCTCGTGGTTGCCGATCGAATGCTTTTTCAAAATCAACCAATACGACATGCAAATCCTCCAAAGAATCCCGATGTTTTTCCATAATTATTCTTATACTCTGGATTGCATCCGTGGTTGACTTACCCCCGACAAACCCGCACTGGTCATCAGATAGCCTAATTATTTTTCGCAGTCGGCTACCCAAGACTCGCTCAACGATCTTCATGGTGTGTGACATCAGCTTAATCGAACGGTAATTATCACAGCTTCGAGTATCACCCTTTCCTTTATAAATTGGAAGAAGGTAACTTTCCCTCCATTGATTAGGCATGCGATCACCTCGTATAAGTTTGGAGACAAGAATCATGAGCCATCTAAACCCGATGTCTCCCATCTTTTTCCAAAACTCTGAGGGTATTTCGTCTGGGCCAACAGCTTTTCCCTTTTTGGAGTATTTTACCGCCTCACTAACTTCTTCGACTGTGACGTCGGATACTTCGCTTAAGTTAGGTGAAGCTATTGGAAAGTACAGCCTTGGAAATTGTTCGTTTAGAAGTCCGTCACAATACTGTCGCCACCTGTGAAGAATTTCGTTGTCTTCCACAAGAAGTTGGCCTTGAGCATTGTTAATGAACTTTGGCGAACAAATCTCCTGGGCATTTCTTCTTCTTTGAGCGGCTATTTTGAAGATAGTTGCGCCCTTATTCGTGTTTTGCCGTAGCTCTTGAATAGCACCAGCTGTCGGGGTAGAAATTTCATCCAGCTCCCGATACAGGTTTTCTGTATTCTTTGCTTGAATTTGGGCGCACTTCTTCTTCGCTTCTTTCTTGCAGTTTCTATATTCCACTTCGAGGCGTGACTTTTGCTCTGTATCATTAGAGGGGCACTTCGACCAAGCCTTGAAAGCCATTTTCTTTTTACTTATAACTGATTTAGCTTCATCATTCCACCACCATGTTTCTTTGCCTTGTTGGTTGTGTCCTTTTGAAACCCCTAACAGTGTTTTGGCTTTTTCTTTGCAAGTTCTCTGTAGGAGATCCCACATACTTTGTGCTGTACTCTCTTCATTTCGAACTATATCGGTGTTGTTATACAGAAAGTTTTGCATATTCGAAATGAAAGCTTCGCCTTTTTCCTTATCCAGATTATACCATTTGATCTTCCCAAAAGTTTTTGTATGTTTGTTGTCGTTCACTGTCTCCATAAAAAATTCTGTCAGTAGGAGACGGTGTTGGTGGGCGATCGCTTCTCCTAGTATCACTTTGCAATCTTTTACCCGGGGTTTCATGAAACTAGATACCAAATGGTAATCAATCTGGGTTTCATTTCCACCACTGCTGTAAGTGACCAGGTGTCGGCTTTGTTTGACGAACATGGTATTTAGTACGATAAGACCGTATGTTTTGCACATGCTCAGGATGTCTTCACCAGGAGGGTTCCTGGTGCCGTATCCGAGGCCTCCATGGCAATCTTTATAGTCTTCGTTTGTCTTTCCGACATGTCCGTTCAAATCTCCGCCCACGAACAAAAACTCTTCCTTTGGGATGTCCTTAAGTAGATTGTGAAAGTCTAGCCAAAATGTATCTTTTTCCACCTGCTCACATCCAATTTGGGGAGCATATGCAGTGACAATATTCCACAACTTTCCTTTAATCACCAATTTAAGGGACATCAAACGGTCGCTGGATTTCGAAATGGTCAATACGCTGCCTAATAGATGTTTTGCAAGGATGATTCCGATTCCGTTTTTACCCTTTTCCGTTCCATAGTAGAACATCTTATAGTTTTTTGTCCTCGTATCCAAGAAACGGGCCCTGTTTCCCGTGTTTCGCCATTTTGTTTCTTGAACACATAAGATGTCCACTCGCCTTCTTTTCATCATCTCTTCCAGCTCGAAGCTTCGACCTGTCATACTGCCAACGTTCCAACTCGCAACTCTCAGATTTTGTATAATCTGCGGCATTACTTTGCTAGCCCCCGGAATCCGTCTAGCTCTGACCCGAGCATTGCTGCTCGGTCCAGGATCAGTACCATGTGTAACAATGGTAGTGCCTGGCGGGGTAGTGTCATTTCTAACGAGTATTTCCATAATGCTTGAATTCACAAAATTATCGAGTATCGACGTGTGCATGCTCCAGTTTTGTATTTGATCTCTCTTTTACGGCACCGGTGATCTCCAGTCGTGCCAACCCAGGGACTGGCATGCACACTTTTGGGAAAGTTTATAGGTGTTACGTGTCGCTAGGTTCACCTTGCTGTTTGTGGCCTAGATGTATTTACTCCTTTAGTCGCCTTTTACGACAAGCGGGGAGGCGCTGCAGGAATATTCTAACCCGTCCCTGCACAGGGAAATATATAATATATATATAATATATAATATATAATATATAATATATAATATATAATATATAATATATAATATATAATATATAATATATAATATATAATATATAATATATAATATATAATATATAATATATAATATATAATATATAATATATAATATATAATATATAATATATAATATATAATATATAATATATAATATATAATATATAATATATAATATATAATATATAATATATAATATATAATATATAATATATAATATATAATATATAATATATAATATATAATATATAATATATAATATATAATATATAATATATAATATATAATATATAATATATAATATATAATATATAATATATAATATATAATATATAATATATAATATATAATATATAATATATAATATATAATATATAATATATAATATATAATATATAATATATAATATATAATATATAATATATAATATATAATATATAATATATAATATATAATATATAATATATAATATATAATATATAATATATAATATATAATATATAATATATAATATATAATATATAATATATAATATATAATATATAATATATAATATATAATATATAATATACAATATATATAATAAATACAATATATACCATATGAATTCTACAAACTATCTAGAGTTTTCGCGCAATGATTTACCAGAAATATTATGGGACATTACTTATGTAACTTATACTGGCTTCATCATATTTCCAACATGATAGCGCTCCAGGCCACTATGGTCGAAGGGTTAATAATTGGTTTAGATAAAGAGTACGGTAATTGTTGGATAAGAAGAAATGGACCGTTTTACTTGCCTTACCTGTTCCAGATTTTCCCAAATTTCATAAAATCTATGGGTTATGATGCAACAACAAGGGTGACAAGAAAAGTGAGACAAATATTGGCTAAATGTAAATCACTTATTAATAAAACAAATAATAACTTCCTCTACTTAACCACCAAAACTGTATGGCCTTCCAAAAGTGCATAAAAAATGTCCCCTTGAGGCAAATTGTCAGCCAAATTGTTTCCCCTACTTACATTATTGCCAAAGAATTAGATATGCCACTCAAACCGTTGGTCTTTGTTTGCTCTTCTTCTGTAAGAAACTCCCAGCATTTAATATCACTAATACAAGACTTACACATAAATACAAATGAAATTTTTTTTTCTTATACACTATCAGAATTGGTCGAAGAAAGCTTATAGCAAGCTCCGTCTTTCGACCAATGTTTTGCCAACACAGAGAACTGTGTTATACCACCGGCTCATCATTTAGTGCAGTGTTAGTTGTTAGTAGGCAAACTCTATTACAATTAACACTGACACAAGAAAACATGAAAAATAAACAAATAATATTACGTAAGAACAAAACAATAACATAACATGAAACAAAGAACATTTAGGAGCGTGGACCACTGGTTTTGAGAAGGTTTTTTAATTTACATTTATTTATATTAAAATCAAAAATATTTGAATTCCAATTTACAAGTCTACCCATACGTGTCAAGGGCTCATGCATGCCATAGTTGGTCCTATGTGTTGGGACCTTAATCATATTGAGGCCTCGAAGATTATAACCTCCTTCGCGATAGTTAAAATAAACCGAACATAAAAGATCTGGTGCATCTGTGACGCCTGTTATTAATTGGTGGAAAAATACCAAATCATTGTTTGTTCTTCTTTGTTCCAAAGTTTGCATCTGAAGAATAGATAATCGTTGGTCATAAGAGAGGACATACGAAGGATCACTCCATTGAAGTCCTTTCAAGGCAAAACGAGTAAAGTTTCTTTGCACAGATTCTAATCTCTCAATATGAATATCATAAAGAGGAGTCCAAACCTGCGATGCATACTCAAGATGGGGACGCACCAAGGAGTTGTATAAAGCCCGGGTGACATTGGGATCAATAAATTCTTTAGACCAGCGCTTAATAAATCCTAACATTGAATTGGCCTTATTAACGATTTTATTAATATGAGCAGAAAAATCTAAATTGGGTGTAAAAAGAACTCCAAGGTCCCTTACAGTCATAACACGAGTTAAAATGTGCCGTGAGATTACATATTCATGAGAGTAAGGAGAACGTTTTTTAGAAAAAGTCATAGTTTGACATTTTGTCGGGTTGAGGTTCAGACTGTTCTTTTCACACCACAAGGCAAAATGGTTAATATCATCTTGCAGTAAAGCCCGATCATTTGAAGATACTATATTTTTATAAATCTTCATATCATCTGCAAAGATTAGAATTTCGCTATTGCGAACACACAGAGGAGCATCATTAATAGCCAATGTAAAGAGTAGTGGCCCCAGATGGCTTCCCTGTGGAACACCTGATTTGGCAATAAACTCTCTTGAGTATGAATTTCTGAATTTGACTTGATATAACCTATCTTCAAGATATGACGATATCCACTTGATGAAAGGTGGTGGAAATCCGTATGAGTGAAGTTTAAACTTGATAATCTCATGAGACAGTTGATCAAAAGCTTTCGAGAAGTCAGTGTATACACAATCAACTTCTTGACAACTTTCTAGAGAATTTAAACATTTATTCAAAAAGACATCAAGATTAGTAACAGTAGAACGTTTTTCATAAAACCATGTTGTTGGTTGCAGATAATAGTTTTACATACATATAAATGTCAAACTGTCACATAACTTGTTCGAACAACTTCGGAATGCAAGAAAGTTTGGAAATTGGTCTATAGTTGGTAATATTGGCTTTATCTCCCTTTTTAAATACTGGCGTTAAAAATGCTTTCTTCCAAACTGCAGGGAATTCACCTAATTTCAAGGATAGAACAAAAATATTACGCAGAGGAAGAGCTAAAACAGATTTACATTTCTTCAACGAAGCGGGTGGTATTCCATCGGGTCCAATAGAATAGTCGTCTTTTAAATGTGACAGAAAGTCCAAAATTTTTTCATGATCTATTGTAATATTATTAAATTATACCTGAGGACAATTTCGTAAGAATTGAAAATAGTTATCGTCAACAACAACTGGGGAATCAATGAAGGATTGGCTAAAATTATTTGCAAATACCTCACAGATTTCTGTAGTAGTACTCAAGATTACGTCATTATAAACGAGATTAACAGGATAACCGTCGCTTTTCTTTTTGGAATTTATAAATTTCCAGAAGGTTTTCGGGTCTAATTTCAGGGAAAGCCCCATGGTTTGAAGATAATCATTATAACATTCATAAGAGAGTTTTTTGAATTCTTCTAAAAGGGAAATGTAAACTACTTGATTCTCTACTTTTATTTCGAAGGCATTTGAGTTCTTTTGTGAACCAAGGATGACAAAAAGAATTAGAGGGAATAGATCTTTTTTTAGAGGCAGTTTCATTTATGCATCTCATCAAAATAGAATAGAAGCTTGAGACAGTTTTTTCAAGATCATTAGAAATCGGTAAACGTTCTATACCGGAAATAATTAAACTATCTAAAAGCTGTTGAAAATCACCTCTCCAAAAGTCAAAAGTATAAGAACAGTCGTGGGGATTACTATTTTCTAGTAAATGACCACTCAAGTCAAGAAAAATGTCAAGAGGCGGGTGATATTGATCTATGTTAGATAAAGCAGAGATAGATTCTACCACTACTGTACTAACGGCGTCAGATGAGAATACAAGGTCAAGTTGTCTATTCATATTATTTCGTATACAGCTAATTTGCTGTAAATCTGTAGAGATAATATTATCCAACATTTGGAGCTCTTGTTGGGGTGAACTTGTGGAAGCTTCAAAATAGGATTCGTCATCAGAGGGAACCCATTCGATATGGGGAAGATTAAAATCCCCTAATAAAAGAATTTTACTGTCAAGGCTAGCTAAACTGAAAATAAAATCGAGTGCTAAAGAAAGTTCAGTGTATACGGAACCAGGACTTTTAGGTGGAATGTAAACATTTAAAACAAATAAGACTAAAGATTCCTTAGTTATTTTGACGCATAACAGGCCAATTGTCAGATTGAATGGGAAGACTATTTGTGTGAAATAATGGTAAGTTTCGATGTAACATCATTGTTCACGAATATTCCAGTATTCGAATGCCTATAGATGTGATAAAAACTAAGTTATCTTCTTTCGATGATGGCTCAAAATTAGTAGCACTTCTTCACATAATATGCCTAACAAGGAGAAATTTTATTTGCAAGTTGATGGAGTAGCAATGTGTCGTCCACTTGCTCCAGATATTGCAGGCAATTAATTGAAACATTTTGAAAAAGATATACATATTATTTGGAAAAGATATGTTGACGACACATTTAGTATTCTCAACAAACATAATGTTGATACATTTCTCAACCACTTAAATTCGGTGTATCCAAATATGTATAAAATTCACAATGGAAGTGGAAGAAAACAATTCATTGGCATTTTAGATGTAAAAGTCATTAGAAAACCTGATGGCACCATAGGACGCACGGTATATAGGAAGCTTCCCATCACCATCCGTCAAATTTCACTCCCGTGGTGTCAGCTCTTGTTAATAGAGCAAATGCGATCTGTGACAATGATTGTCGTGAAGATGAGTTAAGACACGTTGACGCAGCTCTTTTGAAGAATGGTTGTAGTTCAAAACAACGTTCTTGGAAACCAAAAGAAAGAATAGCTTCAGAAATTTCAACACAACAAAATGAAAAAGAGTTTTTCTTCCGTACCTATAAAAAAGGCTTTTCTGAAGCAATTGGAAGAATCTTATCGAAGCACGGCATAAAGTCAATATATAAGCCACCTAAAAAAAATCCGTCAACTTCTAAGATCTCCAAAAGATAAAATTCCTCCACAAAATCCAGAAGTTTATTCTGTTCCGTGTAGGTAGTTGTGGCTCATCTTATGTATGTATAGGTGAGACAAAACGAGCAATTTCTACAAGACTACTAGTAAACGAACATATAAGAGCCATACAAAAGAATGAAGTAACAAAATCGGCAATATGTGAGCATTTAACTTGTAATGAGGATCACTTTATAAGTTTCGATAAAACTAAATCAATCTTCACGGAAAGATTGGTTAATGCGAGAGGCAATCAAAATAAAAATGCACTCAAACTTCAATCGAGATCAAAGTTTTAATCTCTCTGGGACATGGGATCCTCTGATAAACAGATTAAAGCTTGATAAAATTCAAGCTAAAAACAAACACAAAAATCAGATGATGCCAGATGATGCTATTCAGGGGCGAACGCATGTGGGGGTTTTAGGGGTTCAAACCCCCCTCCCACCGAAACAACCAAAAAAATAAGGGTTCATTTTATTAAAGAAAAAAAAACAAAGTGTTATTTTCGTGCCATAAATTCTTCTGTTACTGTTGTTTTTTCTTACGACTAAAGGGTACTATAAGGCAAGTAATGCATTCGTAAAAAAATTGAACTCAAGATTTTTATGAAAGTTGACATTACGATGATAGCGAAGACGAAAAAAGTGGGTCCCAAAAGTCTGTCTGTCTGTTCGACTACGGCCTAAAAGACTGGGCCGATTTTCGTTAAACTTGGTAGATATCGTGTGGGGGGACACGTTTTTTTCCATTTTTTAAGACCAAAAATAACGGCACCTGCCATACGAATTTTTTGTCGAAATTTTATAAATATTTTTTTCTCAAAAACTCTCCCACAGAATTAAAAAACAAAAATTCATAAAATTTCATTTAGTTAAAACTAGGTAATGGTTGAAAAAATGGTTATTCTTGGAAGCCCCTTGGAACCGTTTTTTTGGTTTTTGATTTTCTCGAAAACAGTAAAACCGATTTTAATCACTATGAAGCCCCTCCAAGGTTTAAATATTATTGCGTATACAAATTTAAAAAGTTTTTTTTTTGGCTTCTTAAAAAAAATTTCATATTTTTTTTTGTGGAAACTCAATATTTCGAAAACCCCATGCTCGATTTTTTTTAAGCTTGATAAATAAAAGTTTTTAATATAATCTACAAGATCTGAGGAAAAAAAATTGTTTTACCTAAAAATAAAAGTATCCACCATACAAATAATGTTAAAAAATGGTTTTCCAGGCGAACCTAGAACTTATTATAACTCTATTGTTAGGTACACTTATGGAATCACTTACACTCTTTTTCTTCTTGTTGCATTAATGATATTTTACGAACCAAATAATGGCATTACAAGGCCCGTAGTAAAAGTCTAAGTCTAACAATTAATTCCGGAACACAAATGTCCAAATCGGAAGCACCAAAAACGCCCTCGTAGTGAATATTTTCCATCTTTTTGTAACATTATTCAAATTTGCCAAATAGGTATCCGTTGCAACATCTTTATGATGTTTTGTTTTTGTGATTAGTTGTATGAAATTGTTCCAATAGGTCCTATCCATAAGAGCAAATATTGGTTAGTAATAAAATATTTATGTTAATTACAATAAAGAAAATTACAAGAAAGAATGTAATTAACAAGTACCTACAATATAGTAATAAAATAATATATTTATGAAAATCTCATATTTTTTTGAAAACAGTCCTTACCTATATCTTTTGTTTTTTAAAGTTTGTATATGCGAATCAAACCATGGCGGATTATTAGTTAAATATCTTCTTTTTCGCAGTGGGATGGTATCTGAAAAGCAATGTAACAAAACTTCATAAGAACTTATCAAAATTACAATTTTTGAAGTCGAACCCAAATGGCATAGGTATCATAAGAAAGGCGGAAAGATGTATTACTCGTATGTTTTCAATGATTCTATCTACATACATATTTGTCACACTCGTCACGTTTGTCATTGCGTTTTACATTTTCATTCATGAACTTAAAATGAAATTTTAAATTTGATATGTGTATTAAGTTATTGTCAAAGGAGCACACTAAAATAACTTTGCGAATACTTTTTTATATAGGTAGCTATAAATTCTTTATTTTATAAAACTGTTATAACAATATTTCTAACTTAATAAATAAGTACATGGCAACTCTGCCATGTGCCTAACTTGATATTTTGCAATGAAAAAAAAAAAGAAAAAATAAAAGTTAAGTAATTTATATACTTATTAATAAAAAACTGAAAACAAAATGTAAATAAAATAACGATAGTACCTATAGTACATATAATTCAACTTCACTTACATAGTTCAGTTCAATTAGTCATTTCATTTTCATTTATTTTGTACTAAAGTTATTACATTGTACTTCAAGATATTGAATCTTATATAATAAGTATCCAAATTTAAATTACAAGTTGTTGTGTACTAATAAATGGATAATAATATTTAATTACAAAGTTTTACAAAAAATAATAAGTTTAATTGTGTTAAACAGAATGAATTAGACTATTAAATAAAAATAAAATGTTCATTTATTATTCCTAAGGAAAACGATTTTGTTATTATTGTGACATGTGTTTGTGAAGATTCTTCCATGAAACAGTTCTTTACAATCGATGCGGAAGATTATTCCGCAATCAAATCGCGTTTACAAATTAAGATCGCTCCTCTACTGTATATGTACAAACATATATGCAAATCGTGGTATCAATAGCTTAAGACCTCTAGGCGTCGCACAGTGGGACGAGTGTATGGGAAAAACGGCGAAATAAATATCTCTTGTTTTAATGATTAAAACCTCATTATTTCGCACGTTATCACTTACTTCATTAAGTATGAATGTTATAAATCAAAAACTAAATACATAAAACAGCAATAAATGCCCCGCCCAGCTCCCCTCCGAATAAAAGAGTTGAGCAGCGAACTTTTTTTTTGGAACTCGAGCTTTATTTTTCTGATCTTGTAAATATTTCTTAAGCTTAATTTTTATTTTCATTAACAAATTTAGTGGTTCAATTAACTTCAAACTTTATGTGAACACTAAGTATAATAAATAAAAAATAATAACCAATTAATCGCTATCACTTTCTGATGTCCCATCAATGTCGTTCAAGTCTATATATTAACTGGTAATGTTAAGGCTTCTAAATTATTGGTGAGTAGATATTGATCAATATCTGTGTCGACTTTAGACTAATTTGAGCTCTTGGAACGTATATCTGAAACAAGTGGATCTGAAGTAATTAACAAATGATTAATTAAATCAGTCATTGAACTTATTCTGGAGCACTTTCGACTATGATTTAGCCTGGCTTTTCGGATTTCCTTATGCCTTGCTTCCAATGCTTCTTCAGAAGAACACCAATAGGTAAATGGAAAAAAGAAATTATATCTTTCGGATGAACCAGAAGTTTATGGACGCTGCTAAAAATGTAGTACCAACTGTATTTGGAAAGATACATGGTTTTCGTGTCTTACAATAATTTCACGAATCTCTCCAAATTTATTTCGCAACCAGTTGCAATCGTCCTTAATATAATTCCGAAGTTGCATATAAGTAGTGTAAAATGCTAGGGTTTGCTGACAATTAAAGTCTTATCCGATTTTTGAGGAGAATTTGAAAAACGACGAGTCATTTCAGCAGCTTAGTTAAGCTTCTCTGTACTGTGTTGCGAAATTAGTTCATGAACGCGACGTTTTTTCGTACGCTCGCTGCACTCTTCAAAATTCTTTGACGGTCTACCTTTGCTCGTCCCTGGTAAACTTGGATTATTTGTTATACTTTCACGATGGGTAAAAAAGTTAAATATTTATACAAATACTCAGGACAATGATTATGAATTATGGAATGGAGTTTAAGAATTCATCTGAATTCGAAATAATCATCCAAGCTCATTGTGACATTTTATACCTAGAAACACTCATATGCCGTGGTATCAGTGCCGCCGCTGCTTGTTCGTGCGCCCTTGTGCAAGAACCTTAGATTGCCGCCCCATATCTTGGGTGCCGGGGGTATATACGTTGAATAAGTGGAAGTTTTATTTATTATCCATTTCGCAGTTGAAAAATTTAAGCAAACGTGCATTGTTGTTGTCGCGTTCCAATCTACATCAAATTCTTATAAAATGAACGTAGTCAGACTAGGATTTAGGGGGGTCTCTCCTGTAAATGAGTTTGAGAGTTTCTGTTATAGCATAAACAATATTTGCATCCTCTTAAGATTGTTTACTCTTTTTACTTGAGACTTATAGGTACTATGTATAAGGCAAGTTATGCATTCGTAAAAAAATCGAACTTAAGATTTTGATTAAAGTTGACATTACGATGATAGCGAAGACGAAAAAAAGTGGTTCTCGAAATTTTGTCCCCACACGTTTTTTTTCTTTTTTTCAAAATTTTCAAAAAAAAAAAATAGTTTGGATTTGGTAGATTTTTTAAAAACTTGATAAATAAAAGTTTCTTAATATAAAGAGAAAAAATGTATTACCTAATAATAACGATACCTACTCTATACAATTGTAAAAAAAATGGTTTTAGAAAATCGTACTTTTCTCGAAAACGTCTCCGTGAATCTTGATAATTTTTTTTTCTTATGATAAATTTTTACGTTCAATAATAATTAAACAAAAAAAAAATTGAAATCAATATATTACTGACTGTACCGACCATAGGCGTTTTTCTTTTTTAGTTCAGAACAGAACCTGAGTTGTCAAAAAATAAATTGTGCTTCTTTTTTAGTTCAGAGTGTTCAGAGTTTCGAAAATGTGTTTCTTTTTTCGATCTGAGCATGTTCTGAGCGTGTTCAGAGTGCGCTCTATGAGCTCAGAATAAAATAACTGAGCAGACAGAGTAAAATGCTTAACACAAGCATTTGACAGATGGAATTAAAAAAAAAATGGCGACAGCTACATAAGTGTTCAGGTGTGTTTCAAAATATACTCAGAGCGCTCAGAGCACGCTTGGTTCAGAGAATGTTCGGAACATGCTCGACATGCTCGGACTCTGTTCAGAGCTCTATACTGAACTAAAAAAGAAAAACGCCTCATAGAACCATTTTGTCGATTTTTTTAATATCTCATTACCGGCTGAACGGATTTTAATAGATTATTTTTTAGATTAGATTTTTGCATTAATTAATATTTGCTTGCATCACATGGCATCCTATTCTTAGCTCCAGCTACTACTAAGATTTGTTTTAGTCATTTAATTGATGAACTTTATGTTTATGAACAGTTTTTTTTCTAATCGCATTAATTTTTGAAGTCTTTTACATAAGAGCAAGTTCGTACGACTCAGTCGTGCATTTTATTTTAAGAGGAAACACAAAATTTGGCGATTGCGAATAATTTTCTTCAACAAAACCATTTTCATATAAAATGCAAAGATTCGAGTTCCTAGCACAGTTTTTAATTTATGTATGTCAAATCAATCCTTTGGTAAAAATCAATAGTTTATAGCTTGACAGAAAGAAGACAAAGTAGTTTTTGATACTTTTAAAAGTTTTTGTTTTCACCTCTCTTTTTAAGACAGTTATGGCCATTTGCTGAAACGAAACTTAAATATTTATGTTCAACTTAAGCGCTTATGTTCTACTACATAAGAGTTTATGTGGAACATAAGTGTTTATGTTCTGTATCAGCAAATGGGCCTTAATCATTTACTTCCGGACCTGGAAGTATTATATATAATTCCTTGACATCTTAGGTATCCTTTGATGGAATTTGACATTTTATGATTTGTGTGCGAACTATATTTTGATACATATAAATAGAGTCTGAACTCTGAATGTCAATTGAAAGCTCAAATTCGAACGACCAATGAAACGTTAAATTTGTGGGTTATACTGATTTTGTTCAATCCGTTGACATTTAAGATATTTATCAATTCAATTCTAAAATTAATCAAAAACTATTCATAAATCCTTAAACAAACATAAATATTTAGAGACACAAAACTTTTTTTTCCTTTTACCTAAGACCCTGTCGTTGTTTTTTTTTTCCGTTGTAAATGTGGTTTGTTTACATTTGTTTACACTGTTTTAAATCATCTTCGATTAATTTTGTTCTTAAGTTACCAACTTACTCGTAGATTTAAGATATTTAGCTATATCATTGCAATCAGAATATTGATTATACAAAAATACGAGTAAATGGAAAAATTAATGTTTTCGAGACACTGTTTTCGTTTTATTTTATGGGAAATACATGGGCTGTAAATTAAAAAAAAATCAATATACTTTTCGAGTTTATAGGTCTGAGATGTAGGTTGCATGGAAAGCTATTTCCCAAGTGTCAATCTATGGCGACATGGTGTTAAGCAGTTTATACTACGACTGCAATCGAAGAGGTTATTTGTTGTGAGGTGCAATAGTCACAAACAAAATATGAATAAAGATTGGTAGTAGATTGTGTGCGGGCACTACGTAGTGAACGGTCAAATGTAAACAGGTTCCAATAACTTAAGGAAAACTTTTGGAGTATGCTATGTATGTATATACGTTGAGTTAGATCGATCTCTTAATTTTCCGCCCCTAGACGTTGGCGCCCTTGTGCGCCGCACATTTTGCACATATGGTAGCGGCGGCCCTGCGGTGGTATGTTCTAAATGTATGTACCTTAAGCAGTCATTAAATGCGACATTGATTTTGCGTTTACAATCAGAATCTTGACAGGGATTTGGAGAACAAGAAATGTTTATGTTTAGAAATAATTTAAAATACAAAAATGTTAAGAATTGTAATTTACAATTTTTGAGTGATTTAAAAATAATATATGTGTAAGAAGTCAAGCTTAAGATTAAAAGATTAGAAGACGAACGATTGGGGGCGACATCTCAAGCATAGTGTATGTCTCTGTTAAATTAATCAGACCAGAAACATAAATGTTAAAAAAAGAGACAAATTCTTCTACGAGTACAAAAACATTTGTGTAACAAGTCAGCCGTGAAAAGTACGGAGATCTAAAAGGACGCCATATTCTTATTTCATGAAGGTTTAATACCGAATATTTAAAGTAGAATAATATTGAAACAGCTACAATGTAATAGAGAAATTTTATTATTTAATGATTACTGACTAAAATTTAATGGGTTCACTGGTCAAGTTTTTAAAACTTTTCGAATTGGACATAAAAAAAAAACTTGCCAAGTAAGCCCATCAAATTTTAGTCAGTAATCATTAAATAATAAAATTTCTCTATTACATAAACTTAGTTTATAGCTTCCCATTTCTTTTGGTATATTTTCTTTTTGTTATTGGTTATTTTGATTTGTGCTTCAATTGTTTCTTCTTGTCCTGGCAAGATGCCTTACACTAACATACGAGACCTACCTTAATTATAAATACCTACTAGTACCTACATCCGCTCGAAGTCATAAAAAAGCAGTAATTGTTGAGAATGCGATGATGTTTTTGTTGCAATTTTAACTCCTTTTTTAAATGAAGGTAGCCCACCAATTAATAGCCTATGATTAGTGGTTTGATTGTAGTTTGCATCACAGTTAAGATTTTTTTTTATGTAAGCTAATAATTTTTTCAGGTATGCAAATGTTTTCTTTGTTCATTCATGTACTCGTAGAGTACCAAATCGAGCACTATGGTTCTAAGAAAGGTCATGTATTTTCAAGATGCATGTATAGTTTCAAAATGACAATGAAAAGACACTTCGAATGAAAAATCTTAGATTTTCTATTTTTCGCTTTGAATTTACATTAAGCTATAACGCTCTGCCAAATTTCATCATTCTACGGCAATCGGAAGTGCTCCATATATAATAATAATTTACATCAGTCCATATATAATAATAATTTAAATCAGTTCTGAGGAAGTGAGCGGATACCACGCCCCCGTTTTGGAAAACCTCAAATTTTATATTTTTTCTTTGTATGCAATTTAAGCCCTGCCGCTTTAATAAATTTCATCGTTTTACAGCAGTCGGAAGTGCTCCATTCAACCAACACTAATTCGGAGAAAGTGGGCGGATACCACGCCCCCTGAATGGAAAACTTCATATTTTCGATTTTTTTTCCTCTGCTTGCATGACAAGACTTACCGTTGTGCAAAATTACAAGATTCTACGATGTCGTGAAGTGCTCCATAATTTTGATGATCTGTCAGGCAGTCAGTTACGGTTTTTGTGATTTTTGAGGCCTTATATCTCAGGAACCGCTTATGCTAGAAAATTGAAATTTGGTGAGGCGGCTGGTGCCTGACTAGGTTAGCAAATATTCGGAATTTTAAGTTTCTGACTTCATTGGTACTGAAGATAGGGAGGGGTCAAAAATCGCCTGAGTTTGTTCCTGTAAAAAGGGTGTAGTGCCAGAACTTGGCTGTGCACTACCGTGCCCTTTGATAATAAAATATTCGCTTTTTTACTACTTGTTTTGTATGTTATCCTACTCACTGTTAAATCTTGTGCTAATTTCAGCAGCACCACCAGAATAGCGTTGCTCACACAAAATCACGCTCTATGATAATTCTATAGCTTATAGGTATATACAAAGCTATTACGAAAATTTAATAAATTTCAACAATACTTGTTAATACACACAGTTAACCATTCAACTCAGAGAGGCTAAATGGGGCATAAAGCTTTGTAAAAAATCCGTTTTGAAGAAAGTTGGCTTCCAGTAGCAATTGGTAGTTCAGATTCCTGCATGGGTTCCTGAGTGTTATTGGGCCTTATGAATAAAAAAAAAACTAAAGCTGAAACTTGGATTTTTAAGTAAAAGCTTGATTTTTAGTGAATAAAAATTAGCTTAAGCTAGCTAGTTAAATATGTTTTCTAGTAATAGCTATTTTAAAATAGCCAAAGCTAAATTCATTTAGTTTTAGCTTGTTTTCCTAGCTTAAGCTTCAATTTGTGTGAATAAAAATAGCTTAAACTAGAATATTATAGTTAAAGCTACAAAAATTTCAAGATTTTTTCGACCTGTCTAGAAAGTTTTGACTAGTTCTTATTTTCAGTATTAACTTGTGCGAGTTGTTGATTAAACATAAGGGAATATCTCAAAAAATAGGACTGTGAACGTATAGACCCAGAAACTGACATACGAAATGTTAAAAACATTTTTTAGCCGAAACCAATAGTTGCCCTGTAGAACAGATAACAAATTGAGACAAAAAAAAACTTCCTTTCGGTCATACATGTATCTACCAGTTTTAGCTAAAGCTAACTAGCCGAAACATGTGAATAAAAAAACGAACACCTTAAATTACGAAGCTTAAGCTAGAATTTTCCAGCATAAGCTATTTAGCGTTATCATTTTTTTATTCACATAAAACAAAGCTTAAGCTAGTACTGTCTAGCTTTAGCTGCTAGTAAAAGCTATGACTAGTTGGCTTTAGCTTCCTCCAAAAAAAGCTTTAACTTTTTTTTTATTCACAAGACCAGTGCCGGATTATGCCAGCGCGGGGCCTGTAGCAAATTCTATTAAGGGGCCCTTAGACTGTTTTAGGTTAGGTACTTATCAAGTTTATGGTATTAAATAAAACAAAACTTTTCTTGATTTAATTTGGGAAAATTTATAAATAATGCTGATGATATCGACTTCTCGGAGTAAATCATGTTCAAAATTCATTAAAGTGAGGTGATTAAGACGTTGTTGGCTCAATTCATTTTTAACACGTTTTAATGTTGAGAAAGATCGTTCACCACTGCAGTTGGTGATCATGAGAGATAAATAAATGCGCAAAGCAATTTCAACGTTCGGGAAACAAGATTGTAAAAAGTTATTTATCAACAGCTTGTTAACCTGTATTTCCAGAGCCTCAAGATTCCTGCTGTCAATAATACCAGCCACATCAGAATTGAGCATTGAAGCGAACTGCACTAATTCGTTGCTCAGACTGTCCTCCATCTGCGTAAGCACTTACTACGGTTGCAGATTTTTTCAAAATTTCTTCTGGTGGAAGAGATTTTATATGAAGGTTTTTATAATACAAATTCTATATACGACTGAAATAAATCAGCCAAGCAGAAGACAGCACTATTAATGGACTTATTGAATTATTGATTCAAAATAGCTTTTATGGCCTTTAGTCCACAAAAATTGGCGTTTCGTCCAAATGATCGCACATGGACTCATCAGTTGACTGTGAGGACCTTGTCAATACGCAATTTTTATTAAATTCATTTTACATCGATTTTTTGACAAAAATCCAATGTGAACTATATCCAACCAAGATTAAAATTGTACTCATTAAAGTTGGAATATTTTGCCAGTGGCTCAGCTTTGATTCTATATGAAGGTTTTTATAATACAAATTCTATATACTACTGAAATAAATCAGCCAGGTAGAAGACTTCACTATTAATGGACTTGTTGAATTATTGATTCAAAATAGCAAAATATTCCAACGTTAATGATTACAATTTTAATCTTGGTTGGATATAGTTCACATTGGATTTTTGTCAACTGAATTTAATAAAAATTGCGTATTGACAAGGTCCTCACAGTCAACTGATGAGTCCATGTGCGATCACCCGGACGAAACGCCAATTTTTGTGTACTGGACTAAAGGCCAAAATAGCTATTTTGAATCAGGAAGAGATTTTAGCTCTCGGAATATTCCGAAAATGCCAGCAATTTTATGATAACTGTTCTGTTCATACGTTTACCTAAAGCAGTGAGTACGTTATCAATGGTGACAATAAACACCTGCATTTCATACCGTTGTCCAATTTGCGTGTAGTGCGGTGCGAAACATGATTTTTGGTATGACCAGCAGATAGAAAAATAAAATTTTAGTTGATCATTTTGGTGCAAATATTTTCTTCTTAGTAATTGTAACTAAATCTAATATATAAATAATACTTTTTCATGGTCAGAAAACGTTGGTGCGCGGGGCCCCTAAATGCGCGGGGCCCGTAGCATTTGCTACTCTTGCTTCGTGGCTAATCCGGCACTGCACAAGACCCATTGATGATGCTTTGGATACATTCTCTGTGCGAATTTGTTCATCACATTTTTTTTATTGTCGACTTTCTCATTTATATATTCTTAAACAATTTTGCATGTCTCAGTCTTGGTCTCGTTTAACTAAGTTTCCAGTGTCAACGCTTTTACATTGTCTTACAGATTTAAATAATTTTCGAATACCTACTAAGTTTATGTTCAATGTAGGAAATTTGAAATGTAAACCTTTACAAACTTAATTGAGAAACAAACAAATTCAAGATTAAATACAAAAAACAAATTTATTGGAACATTTAACAACTTGTTTTCTTGAATAACCAAAAAAAAAAATCTCAAACCCTAACCGAAATGTCTGATTCTCTTATTTATACATATTTCGTTTACATCCCTCCATAAATACATTTTTGGAAGCCATTTTCATTTACCTACAATCTAATAGGATTGGGAAGGAAAAAACTCGTGAGTCACTGTATTGTTCTCTCTGCAACTGATGTAGTGTAGTGATGTTCTACTCTAAACTCTGTGTGAGACCATATTCCCCTTTTTCCCTTTTTCCAAACAAGAGTTTTCGTACGCCATGGGAGAATAAGGGAAATGTGAATAGCAATAGCAATATGCAATATCAAACAACAAGGGCCTTGTTGGATTTTCATTTCGTGTATGGTATTCAGTTCTATTCTTGAGCTCGTTGCGTTCGAAATTCGAATTGGGTTCCAGTTTCAATGAACAGGAACACCGTGTATTTTTTTAGGCAAATTAGTGAATTCTCAAAATTCATCAGTGAGAATTAAAAGTAAAAATAAATAAATCTTAAATACAAAAATTTAAGACTTTCTGGCTTAAAATGTTTGCATCCTACCACACCTAAGCGTTACATTTTCTTTGGTTCACTCAATGCATCTGAATTCAATGAGTGTATTCAGTGAATGCAGTGCAAATGTGTCTTACAGTAATCGATCACTGAGTTTTCACCGAAGAACAAAATGTTATAGGGCAAGTCTCGATGCCAGTGTTTTATTCACAGAAAAATTAAACAAAAACAAATAGTGAATAGGGTTCTTAATACCTATATGAATCGGTGCGTGTCAGTTTCCTCAACAACAACCAAAAAAACACCCCTGAGTGATTTGGTGGATGAAAGTCATAGGAGTTTAGAATTATACCTACCTACTGAAATTTTGTGCGTAATTTACGAATGTTTATAAAATTGAAATACGACGTTTGTGTTTATATGCCTATAAATTGCATTTAACGAAAAAGATCGATGAGTCACATCGTTTCTCTTTAATTTCCTCCCCATTTATGTTTAGTCCTAAAAAAAGCAGATTCAAGTTGCCATCACCCTCGAAAACTACTTGGAAAGTCGTTTCATACCAGTGAATATTCAGTGTTGTTGTGTTACAGGGAAGTGAAAAATAATACATAAAATAACGCAATCGGGGGGTTGTTATAAACGTAACATTTTTAACACATACTCAACGCAATAACAACTACTACTTTTTTTGGCATATCGCGCTTACATAACAATGTATGTACATATGCTGTAAACATAGATACAACAAAAAAGCTTATTTTATTGTGAATAACTTTTAAAAACGGTATTCTGTGTGTGATTCAACTTCAAGTGGTTAATCGTATTGATGTTTACGACATTTGGCAGAATATAAAAATGGATTTCTTCCTGAGCTCATGTATGTATTATATAGTATTTCGGTGCGTTTTTTATGTAAAGTGCCTATATGTAAGTATATTTGAAGAATTTAAATTGGTTATTCCATTACCTAAGAAGAGCTTCTGTCGGATGAAGTGTGTTATATTAGTTGTACTTATATGAGGCCATGAGAACCGTAGTGGCCTAACTGATTTTTTCACTTATTTATGGCAAAAAATAATATTTATCGTCTATAGGTACTCGTAGGTAATGTATAAAAATTCAGCAAGCAATAGATAAATAAATACATTTATACATATATGGAATTCGACTTAGTTCACATCTATACCGAAAGAACGTTTGCATTCGCTCAATCGGATTTTCCATGACTCGTTCACATCTATACCAAAAGAACGTTTGCATTCGCTCAACCGGATTTTCCATGACTCGGCCAAACATTTTGAGGGAAACGAACCCGTTCAATATTGGCGTTAAGCTCCTCGAACAAAACGTGTCTTCAAAAAAGGCTAGGTGAATTTGCACTTTAAACTTAATTTTAAAGGAAAAATTAAGGACCATCATCTATCCACTCTCGCTAAAAAATTGTCACGAATCCTTGACATATACCTACCTACATATATGTTTAAGTGCAATCATAATTTGCTTTTTCGGAAAGGTTATTTCTTATCCTCTGTCACCAAGGAATATCACTTTCATGTCACAGAATTATATTAAGAGCTAGCAACAAGTAAATTGTCAACTGAAAAATCCACTTAAAGTCAAAATTGTTGAACTATGTTTTTGTTAGACTGTTGAAGAAGACACATAAGCACATCACATAAAAAAAGAACACTCTAAACTGTCTGCCAAAATCTTCCATCTAAATGCTTTTAACATGACAGAAAAAAGGCTCCTCCAAGTCAAAAGATCCCCTTTTCGTATACAAACCCATGTACTTATGTCTTTCTGAATCCTTACTTGCTTTAAAAGACACGTATTGTTTTCGTTTTAATAAAAATGTTAAGGTTTTAATTAAATCGTATTACCAGGAAATTGTTATTGTATGTCGTCGTCACCGGTCGGTCGCCTTTCACAGTGGTATACAAGCTAAACGTCCTTAATTTTGTAATAAATGCTTTACATAAAAATGATTTCTGTTGAAAATTTATTATTTATTTGAATTCCTTCTCAAAGCAATTATTTATTTTTTTATTTATTCATTTATTTATTTATTTCATCATTATGAGATTTAAAATCTACAATTAGATTACTAGATAAATATAAATAAAATTTTATTAAATAATTCTTAACTTAAATATAAATACTTAAAATACCTATAATTAAAAGTATGAAACACAAAAATTGTTTTAAAATCATAATCTAAATTTAAAAATCAATTAAAATGAAAATGCATTATTAAATTATTTCTCAAAGAAGATGTACTTAAACAACAAACAACGTACTCGAAGCTGACGTGATGGTGCATATGGGCTTATCCCTGTAAATTTTAACTTCCTGAGTTTAAAAAAAAAAAAAAAAAAAAAAAAAAAAAAAAAAAAAATTACGGCACGCATGTAAATTTGAGTTTTTCTTCAATTATAGACCACGAATAAATAAAAAACTTCAAAATAACTCATATGTATTGTTTGTTGAAGAGTATAAAGGTATAACGTATAGAAAAATGAATTTAAAATAATTTATTTTAAACACCGAGTTAATTGATTTGGTTTTTATTTTTAATCTTCACAGCTTCTGTTTTCAAACTTATTTGTTTAACACTTTTATCATTTTTTTTTATAGTTTCTACAGTTTAAATTACGCTCATTGTAAGGGTGTAATCAAACAATGCTTTGATGTGCTAGTAAAAAATGTGCCATTTTTTAAACAGTTACGTTTTTTACGTTGGTTTTGTTAACTTCATACAATTTTTACATAATGAAGCACGCATTGAAGCCAAAGTTTTTTTTACTCTAGATAGCTTAAATAATGATGCAGACCATAAAAAAATGCCCCACGATCAATGTTAAAAAAATAGACACGAAAATTTGTGACGATTAAAGATTTACGAAAAATCACGCATGGTAGTTTTTTCTAAAATTTATATCATATAGGATTATTTATAAGGAAGGCACGCACTCAAAATGAATGATTTCAATTAATTTTGACCTTCATTTATCTAAAAAAACAAAAATTGTACTAAGTAATCTTATGTTAAACATTATTTTTGCAATAATACAAAACGTTAATTATCCACGCACGCAGCCAAAAGTCTCAATATTCGATGATTTTTTCGATTACAAACACTTTCGCACTATCTCGATGGTTCATTTTATAAATTGAATAGTTAAAACTCAATGATATATATAATATTTTAAGTTCCAAAACCTGAATATTTAATAATAATGTCTATATATTTCGACGCATGGCAAAAGATAAAATTTGCACGGATAAGCCCATATAAGCTGGGGGGTCATTCTGTAATTTTCTAAACGATAATCGTCAAAACGATAATCGTCGACGATATCGTCCATGATTTGCTTCACGTAACTCGACTTCTATCGTTTCGTCAATAGATCACAGTTTTAGAGATTTGTATGCATTTCAGAAACTCTCAAACTGTAGTCAATCTGTCAATTCAATAGAAAACAATACAAAATGTCAATTTACAGTGGAAACTCAATCACTCAACTACAGTCACCTACAAAATTCAAAATTAAATCAAGACGATACCTTTTTAGCTATCGTCCAAACGCTATCGTTTTGACGATAGGGTTTTGACGATTATCGACTTACGTGAATCAAAAAAAGGCAACGCTATCGTTCAAACGATATCGTCTGACAATAATCGAGTTACGGAATGACCCCCCTGATTAAAGACAACAGATAAGGGCATTTGATATGTTAAGATAAACAATTATAAACATCACAGAATAAATTTTGCGTCTGTTTTCAAGTGATTGAATTCCTAAAAGTTGACATCTAGTATTATACGATGGAGTATCGATGTTTCAGCCAAATTTCTGAATAGTAAACTTTTTTTGGACAATTTGAATTCTCTTAGAATGGTTGTTATAACAAGGGTTCCAAATTACACAGCAGTATTCCAAGATTGGTCTTACGTAAGATGTATAAAGCGATATAAGCGCAAAAGGGTCTTTGAATTCCTTACTATTACGTTTAATAAAACCTAGCATGGAATTTGCTTTGGATACACTAAAATCAATGTGTTTCAAAAAGTTCAGCTTGGGGTCAAAAAGTACACCAAGATCTTTCTTCTCCCTAACTTTTTCAAGAACTTGGTTATCAATTACACAAGTCTGCAAAAAAAAAAAGTTGAGAGCTGTTTTGATTTTTTTGCGTAATTCTTATGATTTTGGGTGTGCTGAATCCGAAAATGACTTTCATTTTGGCACAGAACGTCACGTTTTCTGACAATATGGGTATCTATGTTAAACAATTTATCATCTTAAAATAAAAGATAAATGACTAAAAATATTTTTTTAAATTTATAATTGCGTAACAAAACTTATTTTTTTTTATCTAAAATACATTTATTAGTAAGCACTAGCACTAAACAAATATCTTTTTCCCAGTGAGACTCGTTTTGGTACATTTTCGCTTGTGGGAAGCATCTGGAATGTCTCTCTGAAGCGTCCAACAGTAGTCTGCCATCATTGAGACGCTCCATCTTCCCTGGTATCTTTTTTCCATCTCCTTAATATCTTGGTGAAATCGTTCACCTTGCTCTTCACTCACAGGTGGGAATTTAGAAAATGTACTTTTAAACTCATAAAGCAACCTAAAGCTTAAAATGCTTTTAACATTTTTTCAACGATTTGTTTGTTGTTTATTCCGCACAGACGACATTGCACTATATTGAACCAAGTTCTATAAAACAATGACGAGTTAATAGGTGTGTTTTTTTTGCAAGTCCATATAGAATTGTAAAAAAAAACGACATCGGGACTAAGCGCTTTACATGCAAATGCAACAACTACTTAAATCTATACAGAGTTAGCTAAGACCAGATAATTATCGAGCGTTAATCTAAAACCCGATAAAAATGGTGATGCCAAAATAGTATTATCTATATGTTATCGATAATTTGCTCAGAGACGTCAAAAGTGAAGTTTTTGGATTGGTTGATGCTAGTCGTCAATAAGCTGACAAATGTCATAGCGTACACAGTGCTTCCAGCTGTGTGGAAAAAAAGCTCCTAAATCCCGATGTCGTTTTTTTTTTACAATTCTATATGGACTTGCAAAAAAAACACACCTAATACCTAATTGTACTGCGCCGTAGGGATATCTGTTTTTCCCAATTCACTAGTTTTCGGTTTTTCCGGCTATTTTCCAAACCGATTTAATCTGTTTTTAATCGGACAAAAAACCGTTTTTTTCAATAACAGGTTTTCGGTTTTTTAAATAAAAAAATTTTGAAGTCTTAAAATATGTATGTTCATATCAAATAAACTATACAAACATGTACATGTATATAAGCTTTTTTCAGAAAGCTTCAAAATCATCTAGTGAAAGTGTTGTGTTACTTACATACTTACATACTAATTGAAATGAAATAAAATGATTTTCGAAAAAAACAGACATACATATCTAGTTAACACAAAATCTCAATTTTTAAAACGATTTAAACTTCCTACCACTATACTAAATTACTTATAAGAGAAAAGGTGGAAGTGGTGAATAATGTCGCAGGTTCCACACAACGGCCGGTTTTTCCCATCTACGCTACTTTCTACACTAGCAGAGCGCGCACGTTCAGGTTACAAAATTTTAATGTTTGTTAATTTAGCTCATCCAGGACGTTTTTTAATTAGAAAGAAATGATAGTTATGGCCTATATACAATTAAAAACAGCAGTCAAAACAAAATTGTACCTATTATTTATGACTAAGTAAGCCCAAAAAACACCTTTTTATAATAAAATTTTGCGTTTTGTAAAATAACCTGACATTCTGGAATTTTTTTAGTATTTTTATATTTTTCAGAACACCTAAATACATAGAAATTAGTTGAAAAAATCCAGACAGCTTTTTTGATGCAGACTTGTGTTATATATCAAAATTAATTTCAGAAAAGTTGCGACAAAATGAAAAACATTGACATTTAGAAACATTTAAATATAATTGGTTTGTCGTGCACCACTGGGATAATTTTAAAATATCGTCTTGTAAAAGATGGCAGTCACCAATAGATTTTATGCTCCGAAATAACTTTAAGTCATCAGCGAAAAGAAGTTGACTAGATTTAAGGAAAATACTAGGTAAGTCATTTTTAAAAATTAGGAAAAGAAGGGGTCCAAGATGGCTACCTTGGGGCACACCAGATGAGACCAAAACTGGTGTCGATATAACTTTGTCAATGCAAACAAATTGAATTCGACCCGTGAGATATGATTCCATCCATTTCAAGAGCTTTGAATGAAAACCAAAGTTTTTCAACTTTATTAAAATAAAATGACTTACTCTGTCAAATGCCTTTGCAAAATCGGTATAAATTACATCAATTTGATGTCCATTTTCGAGATTATTATAAATGAAATTGGTAAAGATATGTAGATATGTAGATTGGTGGTTGTTGATCTTCCGGCAACAAAACCATGTTGAACAGGTGAAATGTATTCTTTAACTAAAAATGTCAGTTTTTCATATAGGGTAAGTTCGGGCATTATGGCGCACCTAACATCAATCTAGAATAACTTTAGTACGAACAATATTTTATAATTCAACAGTTTTTTTTTATTAAATTACAGAAAAAAGTAACATAAATAGGTAAATTAAATAAAAATAATAATTCAAGGGCTTTAATAAAAAATAAATTAATTTAAAAAGAGTTTGAAAAAAACCATATTGTCCTACCTGCGGGCAATATGGCGCAACCCTAAGGGCAATATGGCGGGGAACTTTTATTTTTGATGTAAACGCCCACATCCATCGCAGGTGCTCTTAAATGCAGTGCAAGAATCGTGGGACCACTGTCCACAAAGGACACACTACATCCACTCGTCCTTTTTGGTTGTAGTGGTGTAATCTTCACCACATCCAGCACAAATATTCTCCCCGAAATCTTCGGGCCCATCATACTCGTTGGCTAGTTGGATCTCAAAATTTTCTTCATCGGATGACGTCGATGAGTGTAATACATAATATAATAATGTAATACACAACGTAAAAAACGGGAAGAGACTAAGAGAAAATAAGTTAGGTATAAAACTATAATTTACATGAAAACTTCGTAAGGGCATTATGGCCCACCTGCGCCATAATGCCCTCACAGTGTCTGCGCCATATTACAGAAAGAACACTTTTTCACAACACATTAAAAAAAACTAAGTTCTCTTTTCGTTTCACATATTTAACGTTACACAACAACAATGAAACTGTATTCTATATTTTACTCTTCACACCGAACAACTGCGATGTATACTTACCGAGAAACACGAATCTTAACAGAGAGCAAAATTATAAAAAAAAAAACAAGTAACCTATAAATTTTTTTATGTACGTTTTTTGTTCAGCGAAACTGGTCGTATTGAATACCGATCTTTACTGGATACGTGTGCGGCAGAGACTGAAGTTTTTGCATTGTTCTTATTTTAATTAGAGTTTTCGAAGTATGACATTTTCGAGGTGCGCCATAATGCCCGCTGCGCCATAATGCCCGAACTTACCCTATCAATTTCTCGAAGAGTTTTGGTATACATGACAATTTACAAATCGGACGGTAGTGGGATATTTGCTGTTTAGACCCAGATTTGTGAATTGGGTTTAAGAAAGATTTCTTCCATACAGGAAGAAATTTACCGTTCTCGAGAGCTCTTAAAAATAAAGAAAAGCGGTTCAGAAAGAGAAGCAGCACATTTTTTAAGAACAATCGGTGAGATTTCATCTGGACCTGGATTGCTGTCATCATTTTAACTCAAGAGACCTTCTTCAATTTCTGAAATATTTAACTCTAAACAACCGATATTTACATTACATTCATGAGATAAATATTCAACTGTCTAGGATGAATTTACATTACATTTAGTGTAATTAGATTCAAAATAGTGTGCGAAGGAATCACAAATACTTGATAGATCAGAAAATGTTGAACCAAGGTAATTCATACAGCTGGGAATGCCACAGGATGGCAGTGATGATGATGATGACGTTGTAGTGGACTGGGATGCAGATGTATGAAGAGACAATTAAACAGAAAGATATTAGAAAAAATATTTCATATTTGTGTTACAACCAAGCTTGGCCGTGGCACGATGGTTGTGTGCTCGCCTGTCAACCTCATCATCACAGGTTCGATCCCTGCCGTCGTCTATGTCGTTTTAGTTCCATTAAAACCTTCTAAAATTGTCATCCATGGGTTGCTGGTTTACTCATTACATGCTGTTCAGGCATAACACTAACAACATGTAATTGAGTTAAACTAGTATGCCCAACAAAGATGAACATGAATAAAAAATAATGTGAATTATAAACGACATAGAAATAAGACACGGCATTTCTCCGCTTTAGCAAAGCCGCCACCCCCGGAGATAGAAATATCTGAGACAACCACCAACAGTCTCAGAACATCGTGCCACACATCTTTCCTATTCTTCTTTCTCTTCGTTAACTTCACGCCCGCGCTGTGTTGAAACATTTAAGGGGTAATCATAATCCCTTGAGCGCGGGTAGATTATAAAAAAAAAAAAAAAAAAAATACAATTAGTAATTTGTTACACAGGCCCAAGATCACTGGTGTGTCAGAAACTCCTTTTTTTCACAATTATATTACATTTTTTAATGCAGTGAGCGGAAATGTATTGTGATGATTTCCTTACATGCCTTACATGAGTTTTTCCGGTTTTTTTGAATCATGTGTGTTAGCGAGAAAGAACCTTAGAATCTCAAATCTATTCTGTTTTACTATCTCGGTATCATGATTTGTTTTAACAATATTGACCGCCTTTGAAATTAAAACAAGAAAGCGTTATTAAATGTTATTTTTAACGGGTTAAATAGCCTTGAATATAAAAGCGTTTTGCTTGTTTTCTTTCAGAGTAGAGTTCTAATCAGATGTCGAGTATTTCGAGTATTCACCGAACATTCTCAATACCGAGCGCTCTAAATTATTTTCGAAACACACTTGAGCACAGTTGAGACAGTTAATGTCATGTTCATGGAAATTTATTAATTTTTCTTTTTTTCTTCTCGCACCAGAATTAGGTACTACCGTAATTTACCATATTATTTTTGTTTAGTATTTTTTCTCTATTTCCCGCTAGTCGAATGTGAAGTTTGTTGTGCTCAACATTTTACTATATGTATGTATGTCTACTTGTGTTAATAGAACATATATGTGATTATTGGAGTTTTCGATAGTATCGATTGTTTTAAACATCGATTAATCGATTAATTAATATTAATAATGATAAATAAAATGATTAAAAAAACATAGTTTCAACTTAAAAGAAAATTCAAATTAAAAACTATATAAAACTTTTCGAAACAGGCAAAGAACTATTTTTCGCAATTTCTGTTTGTAATATAAATATTCATATTACACAACGTTTGTGTAAGAAATGTCATTTCTAAAGCTAGGTTTACAGTTCCTTAATAAAAAATACGTGTATTTATTGTTGACGGAATCTCTAGAAGCTTCGGCCAATTTGATTTGCATCTGCATCAGAGGATGAACCCTATTCTTCTATATTTATATAATATTTATATTATCTTGTACATTTCACGTATTTCAAGAGTGCTTATACTCCTGGACACAAAAATTGCATGTTCAAAATTGGCCCTTTTGGTTGAAAACATTCCTCAACGAATATTGTTTTTCTATTCATATTTACTTTTAAAACACAAAACGGGTAAACTGGAAACACGAACGAACACGAAACAAATTTCAAACAATTAACATGTTAACATACTCTGCAATGAATTTCCGATTCAGGGCTTTTCCTAATAAAGCACTGAACTGAACTGTCAAAAACAGAACTGTGTTCATGTTCATATAGTCATTTTTGTCAATTTTGACAACTCATTTATAAAAAAAAACAACACACATCAAAAACATCTCCGATCTATCGATAGTTCCGATAACTCAAAACAATCGATTAAACTAAAGATGATTTATTAACACTACTGACTACTCACTTCTTTATTCTGAGCTCATCAACTGCACTCTGAACATGTTCAGAACGAAAAAAGAAATACAAAATTCAGAACACTCTAAGCTAAAAAAGAAAAACACATTTTTGCGCCAACTCTGCTCTGAACTTAAAATGAAAATCATATTATGTAAGAGTAAATACCGAAAATCACCTCATATCTCATTTCGTAAATTTGTCACGAAAGAGAATAATCGAAGTTTCATCACTTCACATGTTTTATCCGTCCGTGATAAATACTTTCTTTAAGGCTAGCCGCGCACTAGCAATTTTTAGTTGCGAAACTGTTTGGTTTCTTATAGAAAACAGATGAACTGTTTGGTTGAATGTCCGTGAATTTGTAGATAATTATATGTTCAATAAAATGGCGAACTTATTTTAGGCAATCGTTTAGTTTGTGTCAAAACACAAACTTTTTAGTTGCTCGAACCAAGCAGTTTCGCAACTAAAAATTGCTAGTGCAAGGCTAGCCTAATACTGCATGTGCAAATGTCGAAGATGTTATATACTTTTTTCAAGTGCGATGTGATCGTCTGTAAAGTTTTCGCAATAATTGTATGCAGTCTAAGATTAGGTGATACTTCGTGTAAAGGAGTCTACTTACTTTTTCGTGCCGGTAATCTCTTTTTACTTGTATCGCTTTAAAATATTTCTTTAATAAACTGTTGCTGAACACTAAAGCAGTAACAGCTCGTGCAAACATAACTTACTTGAAACTTATTGTAATTGTCGAAGTTTCATAAGTGGTTATTACGGTACAAAAAAAATAAAATTGTGCTATGTTTAATAAAATGTTTTTAAAATAGTTTTAGTAAAACCTTCATGATTTTAAAATTTCAAAAAACTAGTTCTTAATGGGACCTCCATAGAACAATTTTATTATTTTATATTTCTCAAAAATTGTTGAACCTGTGTATTTTGATTTTTGCTTGCGACTTATATGTAGGTACGAGGGTGGGTCAATAAGTCCGTGACTTTTGGAATAAAACACAGATTTTTTGATAAAAAAATAATTTTATTTTTTAACGAAGTCTCCCTTGAGCTCTATACACTTTGTCCAACGCTTCTCCAATTTTTGTATCCCTTCCAAAAAAAATGATTTGTCGAGGTCCTCAAAATAGGCCTTTGTTTGCGAGATGACTTCATCATTGGAGTCAAATCTTTTTCCACCAAGCGATTTCTTCAGGTTTGGGAACAAGAAGTAGTCGCTCGGAGCCAAATCTGGAGAATAGGGTGGATGAGGGAGCAAATCATAGCCCAATTCATGGATTTTTGCCATGGCAACTGTACATGTGTGCACCCTTGCATTGTCTTGGTGGAAAAGAACTTTTTTCTTGGCCAAATGAGGTCGGTTTTTTTTTCAAATCGTCATTGAATCGGTTCAATAAGTTGGCATAATATTCCCCATTGATTGTTCTTCCCTTTTGAAGGTAGTCAATATGGATTATCCCGCGTGCATCCCAAAAAACAGTCGCCATAACTTTATTGGCTGACAAACCCACCTTGGCCTTCTTTGGCGCCGATTCACCCTTAGAAACAGTGACGTGCCGTGGTGGTTTCAGTAGGGTGTTCACTATAACTTTTTTTTTTCTAATCATTTATCTATTTTGAGTTTTAATTCAGGATCACGACGAGGACGTAATAGACAACCATCCCATTTCATTTTTTTTTTCTTTTCTTATTTTTTTGTTATTTTGTTTTTTTTTTTATTTTTTATATTTTTTTGTATATTTTTTTTTTTTTATTTTTTTTTTTTTTTTTGTTTTTTTTTTTGTGTGTTGTTTAGTAGTTTAGTAATTAGTAAAGTTAACGCAGTCCAACAGATATTAACTTGTATATAAAGGTCGATTTGACGGGATTTCTTCAAAAAAAACTTGTAGAACATAATCATAAAAAATAGTTTTTTCTTTAATTTCCTTAAGAAATGATTTTTCTATTGAAATAATTTCCAGTTCTGACAATCTGTTCTCTAGCATTTTATTTCTGGCATATGATTTTATTTTATTTTATGATCGCTCGACAAAGCTAGCTACTTGATACTGGAATCGTCAAGATAAGTGAGCTTAGTTTAAAAATTTCCGAAAAAAAGTCTTTTAGTTCCATATTATCGAGCATTTTTGGAATGTCCCTAATGCAAATATTTTTAAATTGTGACTGAGTAAGTTTAAAAAACACAGTAAGTTCATTCTCAAGCTTCACAAAATCAAAAAACGGACCATAGGAACTTTTAAAGCATTCGAAGCCATCAGTTGGGAAATTTTTTTCATTTTCAGCAAATTTTTTTACGGAAAGACCAGAACGATTCTTCAGATTTTGTTTAAATAGCAGCACTGATCATAGAAATAAATGTGCTCATAACAAAATGTCAAAATTCAAAAAGATTCTTGTCTCTTCAGTGCAGGTCTTGTCAGCTATATACGTTTTTAGTTCTACTATTCTTTAATTTGTTCTTGCTGCAAAAAGTACAAATTTGTAGATGGTAAATTTATTTTGATTACCTAGCTTCATATATTTTTGCTAAAACTATATATTTTCATTATCGAGTAAGAGTATATTTGTTCACAAATACTATGTAAATGAATCGCTGATTGTTAAAACATCATAACTGAAATTTAAATTTTTTTCACAGGAGATACAAAAAATCCTACATTTTTGGCCTTGTAGTCATTGTCGTATTTTTAACCCAAAAATCCTATTAGAGTGTTTCGATTTTTAAGGATTTTTTAATATGTTTTTTTTTTCTTCCGTGAAAAATCACATCACTTATGTTGTTTTAACAATCAACGATGATTTAAATGTGATTTAACTTTAGTTCCTTTGTTTATAATTTGTTGTTACCTAATCAAAAAAATATATGTATTTCTACTGCGAAAATTTTGGTTTTACTGCGATTTCTTTGCCAATTTACTGCGATCTGCGATTTATGAAGTCCGAACCCTGGTTGTGTGTTGTTCTGTTCTACATGTACACTTGTGACCTTGTGTATAACAACAACTGGTATACAATGAATTCGCACTCTATAATGAAAATGAATCATATCAGAGTTCACTGTCTCTCTCGATGCCGAATTGAGGATGGTACGCTTAATGAAGTTGAACACCATACATCAAACCAATTTGTCTTCTTTTCTGTAGTTTGAGTTGTTTCTGGTTGTTGATTTGCTTTACGTCGCGTTGCCCTTGCCTTTCGTCGGTGCGTTGACATGGAGAGAACATTGTAGCGTGAGAATGAATTCTCTATCCATTCGGATGAAGGATCGTGGTGCGCTCGATGAAGGTGAACACCAAGGAATATAGAATTTTGGATTTATATACACATTTTGTCTCTTCTTTGCATTTTTTTGTGTGGATGGGGATGTGCTTTACCTTGGTTTCGGAGGTCGGTCGGTGCGTTTATATGAGGAGAACACCCTAGAGTACTATTTTTGTTATTTTGCTTGAAAATGTATTCTTCATCCATTGCATTTGAATGAATTGCCGTGGTGCGCTTGAATAAGGAGAACATGGAGAACATGAAATATGGAATGTGACTTTATGTGATGATTTTGGTAGGGTGTGCGGTGAACACCTGCGTACCTTCGAATAAACGTCACTGCTTAGAAACCCACTGTTTTGACTGTTGTTTGGTCTCTGGTGTGCTGTGATGGATCCATGTTTCGTCCACGGTTACAAAACGGCGCAAAAACTCCTCCATATTGCGATTAAACAACGCCAAACCTTCCTGTGAAGTTGTTACACGATTGCGTTTGTGGTCGACTGTGAGCAAACGCGGCACCCATCTTGCGGAAAGCTTTCTCATGCCCAAGTGATCATTCAAAATTGAAACCACTGAGCCATGCGAGATCCCTACGGCTTCCACAATCTCTCGCACTTTCAATCTTCGGTCGGCCAACACCATATCGTGAATTTTTTCGATTGTTTCGGGTGTAAAGACCTCAACTGGGCGTCCAGGACGTTCGGCATCTTCAGTGCTTGTACGGCCACAACGAAATTCAGTAAACCACTTTTTTACCATTGAAATCGATGGTGCAGAGTCCCCATAGTATTTATCAAGCTTAGCCTTGGTCTCGGTAATGGTTTTTTTCGCAAGAAATAATGATAATAAGCACACGAAATTCACTTTTTTCCATTTTCTCCTCAAATTAGTGAGTAGTCTGATAAAAATAGCTGTCAAACACAAACTACTATAAGGCAAGTTATGCATTCGGAAAAAAAATCGAACTCGAGATTTTGATCAAAGTTGACATTACGATGATAGCGAAGACCAAAAAAGTGGGTCTCACAATTCTGTCTGTCTGTCTGTCTGTCAGTTCGACAACAGCCTAAACGGCTCGGCCGATTTTCTTCAAACTTCGTAGATATGGGTTTTAATTTTGCCCCCCACACGTTTTTTTTCTTTTTTTTTTAAGACCAAAAATAACGGTACCTGCCATACGATTTTTTATAAATATTTTTTTTTCTCAAAAACTGTCTCACAGAATTAAAAAAAAAAAATGAAAAATCTCATTTCATTAAAACTAGATAATGGTTGAAAAAAAAAATTTCAAAAAATTGTTATTTTTGGTAGCCTCCCTGGGTCCAATTTTTTTGTTTTTGATTTTCTCGAAAACGGTACAGTCGATTTAAATCATTTTTTTTATGCTAAAGCTCCTCCAAAGTATTCAAATTTTCAATTTTTTTATTTTTTGGATTTAAAAAATAAAATTCAAATTTTTTTTAGAAACTCAATATTTCGAAAACCCCAAGATCGATTTTTTTTCAAACTTGACCAATAAAAGTTTTTTAACATAGTCTACAAAATTTAAGAAAAAAAAAACTTTGTTTTATATAAAACTAACTGTACCTTCCATACAAATTTAAAAAAATGGGTTTTCGAAAATCGTATTTTTCTCGAAAACCGTTCCGAGAATTTTGCTAAAATTTTTTTCTTTTGATTAATTTTTACGGTCTATAATTTAATAAAAAAAATTGAAATCTAGATATTACTGACTGTACCTACCATAGAACGATTTTTTTCGAATTTTGAATTTCTCATTATCGGCATAACTGATTTTAATGAAATTTTTGAAATTTTTTATGAAGAAGCTCAAAACTTAAAAAAAAAATATTTTTTCAATTTTTAGAAAAAAAAGTTTTTTTTTTTTTTTGAAATTTCGATATCTCAAGAACGGCTTAATATTTTTTTTTTTTGAAATTAGACGTTTATTCGTAAAGTAATAAAAACTTAAGATTGGCGTACCAAAATTTTTTCTTAAAAATGTTTTAAGAATTTTGTACATAAAAGCTAATTTTTTTAAGGAATTACTACAAAGACTTATAATTTTTGTTCTTGCATAAATTCATATTTGCTCCGTTTTTATCTCTAACTGTATTTGTATTTACGCCTTTTTGAAAATTTACTACTAACATTTTTCTAACTCCTGTCAAAATGGAGAAAAAGGCTAGTATGTATTGTAACGAAAAATAATGCAAATCTTAAAATCTTATTTTTCTCGAAAATTTCTTATTTCAAAAATGGGGGAATGATTTTCTTGCATAATAAGAAAAACTTAAAATTAGTGTACCATTTTTGTTTTGTTAAAAGTGTTATATATACGGTGACCATATTTCTCAAAGCAAAACCCGGGACATACTTTTTTTACTTTTATTTTGTAAGAAATCAACAAAAATCTCAAAAACAAAAGAATACTAAATCCCAGCACAAAATGCTTAGAACTAAACAAAACCTTCATTTTTTTTAAATATTCAGTCTTTCTTTATCAAGACTTTGAAAAATAAACATTAATCACACATTGTCCAAAAGATTATTGTTTGTTTTTTTTCCTAACAAATTTTTTAGATGATATTACCATTTTCTTTAAAATATTTTTTTAAATTCCTGGTAGATTAAATTATAATTTAATTTTACCATTAACATGGCTATGGAAGTTCCAAGTTCCAACACTCAGTTGCGTTTTTTCATTTGTTCAAATATTGTTCATTATGGAAAAGACTCTTTCGGTTGGACCATTTGAACCTGGAAGACACAAGTCGAACTCTTCAAT
This sequence comes from Philhelius festivus, assembly GCA_963931855.1. Lineage (NCBI taxonomy): Eukaryota > Metazoa > Arthropoda > Insecta > Diptera > Syrphidae > Philhelius > Philhelius festivus. The sequence continues at coordinate 134,386,510 of OZ007556.1, read as the reverse complement.
AAATAAAAGATTTTTGAAGTTTATATATTTTGTTTACGAAATTGCTCTAAAATTTCTCTCCATTTTTGGGGCAACAGTAGTTTTGTTTTCTGTCCATTTTGTTATAATTTATTAGGTTAAGAATGATTTTAGACAAACAAATTCGTCAAACAAGTTTTAATCATTTCTATCAGCTTTTGGTTGACAAAAGATAACCAAGATTCTATTTCTGGCCAGTTAGTAATGTTTTGAAAATATACCCAACTAAAAACTTCAAGTTCTTTGAAAGATACATCCCACTGGTTTAAGTATTCTTAACACGTTATGTAAAATTGTTGAATATTTGCTTTCCATTCGTTTTGAGTAATTAATTTTTGTTCGACTTTTTCCTATCAATTTAATATTTTTCTTCTTCAACTTTAGAAATGCAAATTTCTTGCAAATTGTAAAATGCAAATTCTTTTAAGAGATTAATTTGTTTTATTATTATTTAACTAGCTTAGCTATTGAGAGTAAGGTATTCAGTCTTTTTGTGGATTTTGATTTTCGCTTGAAGCGGCAGCAATGTCGGATTCTTTGTGTTTTTTTGTTTTTCAAATTCTATTTTTTGAACCAGTTTATGCTCTTTTTCTTTCTTTCTTTAAGCTACATAAGTACATAAGCTTATATTTTAAAAAATGATGATTTATATATTTCAAATTTGTGCATTGTTTCCTTTTTGTGAAAACAGATTTTGAAAAGCATCTAACAGCTCAGCTAAAATAAAATTTAAAATTTTGAACGTTATTCCAATAATAAAAATATATGAAAATACGGGACAAACCTGTGACAAAAAATCAAATACGGGACAGTTGTACGGCCCGGATTTCCTTAAAATTAAGCCAGGACAAACGAGTAAAATACGGGACTGTCCCGGGAAATACGGGACGGATGGTCAGCGTAGTTATATACAAACCGCTTAAACGATTTAAAATGTGTGTTGTAGCGTAAATTCATATTTCCTTCGACTGCCATCTAGTGGGGCGTTTTATTTATGTTGCTAAGGATAGAGGACGCAACATACATATGTAGTCAAATTTTAAGAAGCTGATAATACATTATCTTAAAACAATCTTATTTATATAAAAATGTGCCTGAAGTAATATTTTTAAATAAAAGAAACATAAAGAACGGACATAAATCTTTTTTGTATTCAATAAAGGGAGGAGTCTGTCATGTCAACATTCGGACTCCCGGGTTCAAAACCTTTGCATTGTAGTTAGCTAAAGTCTTAAACCTAAAAAACGTGTTTTCGACGCAGTATGCGTTGTTGATTGTTGAGATTGTAGGAGTGTTGCCAAGTGAAAATGGTAAAATTAAAACCGTACTACTGTCAGTGGTGCTAGATCGGGCTATTTATCCCCAATTTGCATTCTCGAACTCTACCAAATTACCGATTTATTCCAAATAGGGCTTTTTGGTGTTATATTGTGTAACTTAGGGTTCCTTCAAAATTTAGATCCTTTACAAAAAAAAATTATTAAGTACATATATATTCCGTTTTGATCCTAACCTTAAAACCATTAGAAAACCATTAAAAACATTAAATATTTGGATTATCGATTAAAAAAAACCATACACGTTTTTGAAAATATTTTCTTGACAAAATAAAGCTGATGACTTGAATTATTATTTTAGACAAAACAATTCTTTCTCATTGTCTCACAAAATTTTCCAATCCATAACCATATTCATAATCACCGGGTCCATGACTAAAATAGTTTTACACAAACTCAATGTTTCGTACGGTCCTCAAAAAACTATAAAATGAAACTATACTCGCAGTCCATTTGTATTGTTACATGCACGCACATGAAACACATCATCGTTATTTGCTGTGCATTGATGTCCCTGGCCATACAGAATTTATCCATTTTTAGAAATCTTTCCCTGCACGGCTTTTTATGATACACATATACATATATGTATATGTCATCTTTTCATCAGTGCTGGATTTCCTGAACGAAAATTCCTGCATAATTTTAAGAACATTAAAGAATTGTTAACGAAATAATTTGATTAAATTCAAATATAGTAGACTCTCGTTAACTTGAACATAGGATAGGATGAGGGGTGGCCGTGGCGCGATGGATGTGTGCTCGCCTGTGAACCTCATGATCACAGGTTCGATCCCTGCCGTTGTCTATGTCGTTTTAATTCCATTAAAAACCTTCTAAAATTGTCATCAATGGGTTGCTGGTTTACTCATTGCATGTTGTTCAGGCATAACACTAACAACATGTAATTGAGTTAAACTAGTATGCCCAACAAGGATGAACACGAATAAAATAATGTGAATTATAAGCGACATAGAAATAAGACACGGCATTCTCCGCTTTAGTTCAGCCGCCATCCCTGGAGATAAAATATCTGAGACAACAACCTTCAGTCTCAGAACATCGTGCCACACATCTTTCCTATCCTTCTTTCTCTTCCGTAACTTCACGCCCGCGCTGTGTTGAAACATTTAAAGGGTAATCATAATCCCTTGAGCGCGGGTAGATTATAAAAAAAAAAAAAAAAAAAAAACTTGAACAATCCAATAACTTGAACAAATATTTTTTCCCTTTACGCATTCTATACCTTGAACGGACTATTTTTAAGACTCAATACCTTGAATTTTTCCCCTAAGTACTCTATATGTTGAATAAGTAAAATTTATGCGAACTCTGTAACTTGAACAAAGTTTAATATTAAATTTCTTAAATTTTTGAATCTATGCAAGGTTTCTGGGATGTTGGTGCAGAAAGCAAACGGTTTTTGTAAAGGGGAATCCCAGGAAATTTCTTTAGTATTTCCGTATAAGGTTTTATTCTTCATAATCGGTGAATTTCTGAATTTCATTTGAACACGTGCGTATTTAGGAATCGAAAAACGTTTCAATTTAAATTATTTATTAATATTATCATTATTAATGTTTTAAAATCTTTAAAATGAATCATTATTAAATAAAAACAACAACTTTTTAACTTGATCCAGTAACTTGCACAATCCTATAGCTTGAACACCCCTGGTTTCGTCCGTGTTCAAGTTAACGAGCGTCCACTGTATCACATATCCGAATTTAGGTAGGTAGGTACGTATTTATAGAAAATAATTGAAAAGTAAAACGGTTCAAAACAACATGATCCCTTGAAATCCACGAGGCCCTACGTTATCTTCTTGACTTTGTCCAGCCATGACCGCTCCTTATGTATTTTGAACTCTTTTTCTCGGTTTTCTATCCCAATTTATTACTTGCTGCCTGAAGTAAGATTATAAAAACTAATCTAACATCGGCATGGTAGATTATTTATATTTACCCTCTGCAATGAAATCTTGCAATCGTGATAAAGGTTGTAGTATATTACTATGGTGAAACTTCTCGAAGTCTTTGGTGGGCGGATGTTTGTTCCTTTGTTCTTCTTAGAGTATCTAATACCAGCGATGATAGATTGCATTATGTATCGTGATAGGTTTTTCATCAGATGGGAATCAATTAAAATAAATTAATTTTCTTTTTTATGTACTTTTATTCAAACAAGTTTATTCAAGAAATGACCTATGTATATCTTATTATTTATATATACTTCAATATTAATAAATAAAAACAACACATATTTATACCAAAATATTTTTACTTGCGACTTATAGGTACTATAAGGCAAGTTATGCATTCGTAAAAAAAATCGAACTCGAAATTTTGATCAAAGTTGACATTACGATGATAGCGAAGACCAAAAAAGTGGGTCTCGCAATTCTGTCTGTCTGTCTGTCTGTCTGTCTGTCTGTCTGTCTGTCGGTTCGACTACAGCCTAAACGGCTCGGCCGATTTTCTTCAAACTTGGTAGATATGGGTTTTAATTTTTTCCCCCCGGACGTTTTTTTCTGTTTTTTTTTTAAGACCAAAAATAACGGTACCTGCCATACGATTTTTTTTAGAAATTTTATAAATATTTTTTTTTCTCAAAAACTGTCCCACAGAATTTTTTAAAAAAAATTTGAAAAATTTCATTTGGTTAAAACTAGCTAATGGTTGAAAAAAATTTTGCAAAAAATTCTTATTTTTGGTAGCCCCCCTGGGTCCATTTTTTTTGTTTTTGATTTTCTTGAAAACGGTACAGCCGATTTAAATAATTTTTTTTATGCCAAGGCTCCTCCAAAGTTTGAATATTGTTACATATTCAAAATTTCAATTTTTAATTTTTTGGATTTTTAAAAAAAAACTCAAAATTTTTTTTTGGAAATTCAATATTTCGAAAACCCCATGCTCGATTTTTTTCAAACTTGGCAAATAAAAGTTTCTGAACATAATCTACAAGATCTGAGAAAAAAAATTTTGTTTTATCTAAAACTAACGGTACCTTCCATACAAATTTTAAAAAATGGTTTTCGAAAATCGTATTTTTCTCGAAAACGGTTCCGAGAATTTTGCTAAAATTTTTTTTCTTTTGATTAAGCTTTACGATCTATAATTTAATAAAAAAAAATTTTAAATCTAGATATTACTGACTGTATTACTGAAAAATTCAATATCTCAAGAACGGCTTAGTATTTTTTTTTGGAAATTAGATTTTTATTCGTACAGCAGGGACGAAGCGTCCATATATTGAGTGGAATGAGTGCTTCCGTTAAACCATTTGAAAAAATCGTACCTAGCAAGGAATTAAATTCAAAATTCCAAATTGTATTAATATTTTTATTATATTATTTGTATCTTTTAATGAATCTTAATTTACTCTGTAAATTACATTCCAACATCATTATGACAACATTATTATCTTTTACTAAAATTACTGAAGGAAATCAAGATCTCTCTGTTTATTACAACTTAAAATGCCACACTGCAAACCAACTGAGAATGCTCAACATCACTCCATTATTTATAATGCTCAATCTCATGAAAGTTCTTGCTAAAATGCTTAACAGCTATGCATTCCTTATTATCGCCTCCATAACTCAATTTCAAAATACCCTTCCACTCCAAGTCAACTGAAAATATACCTACAACATCACTCACCAATAATCACAAAATGCTCAAACAAAAATGATTCTCAAACAATATAGAATGCACAACAGCTGGGCATTCCATTATTTCGCATACTTAACTTAGATCTCAACCCAAAGTCAAAATAATTTTGTCTCGTTTCTTGCCTTTTGCACAATGTGTGAAGAATGAGTTGAGTGAATGCATTACGAGAATTTTCTACAAGAGAGATAGAAAAACAAAAATGTATCTATTGAGTTGCTTATTGTCTCAAACTGATAATGAGTTTAATTTCGTGGACAAAAGGGGTAGAAGTGTTTTATTTTAACATAATGTGTGTGCAAATTTAGGTGCAATTCATTCATAACTATCAGAAAACAAACAAATATGAATTTAAAAGGTGGTAGTTTTTTAATTATTTTCGTGGCGATAAATACAATCCACCTGTTTTCTGTTTATTTTTTGTTAGATATTATAAAAAAGTGGTCAAAAATAGTATTTCTTATATTCATATCTGAGGTTTCTTGACATTCCAGCAGAAATATAACTAAAGGTTATTTTCAATTATGAGAATTTTAAATCAAAAAAAACTTCAAGGAATCTTAAGATTTTTAATATCCCTTAATAATGGCATCTGTAGAGAGATCATATTCATGTTTTAAGAGAATTAAATATTTTTTTAGAAATAAATGTGGACAAGAAAGGTTATCTACTCGTAGCTTAGTTCTTATCAAATCGTACTTAGATAATTTTGCCTTAAAAGAAAAAGGATAAATCTTTGCGCAAGGCATCAAGCTTTTTTTTTAATAAGACTTTACTGTAACATATTATTTATGTATATTATTTTATTTGTATTACCATAAAGTAGAATTTAAAAGGTTGGATCTCAAAGGTCTTTCATTTTTGGTTTTGTGTTCAGTGCTTCCGCTATCGAAAAAATCACGCCTCGTGCCTGTCGTACAGTAATAAAAACTTAAGGTTGGCGTACCAAAATTTTTTCTTAAAAATGTTTTAAAAATTTTGTACATAAAAGCTTATTTTTTTAAGGAACCACTACAACGACTTATAGTTTTTGTTCCTGCATAAATTCATATTTGCATAGCATTCTGTTTTTATCTCTTACTACTAAAAGAATTTAAAAAATTCATTTTATCCTTATGAACAGTTTTCTCTAATAACATTCGTTTTTAAAATTCCTAGTCTATTACATAGGAGCAAGTTCGTGCGACCCAGTCGTGCATTTTATTTTTTTAATTTTACAAAATATTTTAGGTTATCTAATAATAACCACTTCCCTACTAGAAGTCATCCAAGGTCATTTGAGAATGACAATAAGTATGATGACTATGAAGACTACACGAATAACAATTAACTGAAAAATTAAATAAATAAAATGAGAAGGATTTTTATTTGTGAAAAACATGAATAAAGATATATGTATGTAATGTATGTACATAAAAGACATAAATGCCCAAATCAAAGGGCACGGTAGTGCACAGCCAAGTTCTGGCACTACACCCTTTTTACAGGAACAAACTCAGGCGATTTTTGACCCCTCCCTATCTTCAGTTCCAATGAAGTCAGAAACTTAAAATTCCGAATATTTGCTAAGCTAGTCAGGCACAGGCGCCTCACCAAATTTCAACTTTCTAGCTTAAGCGGTGCCTGAGATATAAGACCTCAAAAATCACAAAAACCGTAACTGACTGACTGACAGATCATCAAAATTATGGAGCACTTCCCGACATCGTAGAACCTTGTAATTTTGCACAACGGTAGGCCTTGTCATGCAAGCAGAGGAAAAAATTTGAGGTTTTCCATTCAGGGGGCGTGGTATCCGCCTACTTTCTCCGAATTGGTGTTGGTTGAATGGAGCACTTCCAACTGCTGTAAAACGATGAAATTTGGTAAAGTGGTAGGGCTATAACTGCATACAAAGAACAAAATATAAAATTTGACGTTTTCCATTCAGGGGCGTGGTATCCGCCCTCTTCCTCAGAACTTATATAAATTATATGTGGCACACTTCCGATCGCAGTAGAACAATGAAATTTGGTAGAACGGTAGGACTCAAATTGCATAGAAAGGACCAGAAATAAAAATTGAGGTTTTCCATTCAGGAGGCGTGGTATCCGCCCACTTTCTCCGCATTGGTGTTGGTTGCATGTAGCACTTCCAATTACTGTAAAACGATGAAATTTGGTAAAGTGATAGGGCTAAAACTGCATACAAAGAACAAAATATAAAATTTGACGTTTTCCATTCAGGGGCGTGGTATCCGCCCACTTCCTCAGAACTGATATAAACTGTTATGGAAATTTCTAAACGCGAATTTCGATAAGTTGGTATGAAAATTAAAGTTTAGATTTATGAAGGCGGAACAACAATCCGCAAAACACAAAACAGAATAGTTATTTAATTAAACGAATTAATTAAATTTACAAAAAAAATTGAAACGAGTCGGCGCGGCGTGCGAGAAAAAACTAATGACAACTGTCAAATCGATGGTGGGTGCGTTTAGTAAATTTCACAACAGGGAGCATAAAAAAAATGCCGCCACCTAGATAGCTCAGCGATGGGGTGGGTTCAGCGAAACGGTGGGCTATATTAATTGGGGGATCGATAAAAAAATGTTAAAAAAAATGAATTAAACCGAGTTGTAAAATAGGGTGTACCAAAGGTAAAGTGGGCGCCAGTAATTTTTTTTTGTTTTAGTTATGAACTAAATATGAAATTACAAACCTTGAACCAATTAGCTAAAAAAAAGAAGTTTCTTCCCAGGAAAAATAAAAGAAAGTTTTAATTTTACCTGAATAGGATTTAGTGGAAGTTTTATTTTCAAACTATCTGGGAAACCTTTATGAATATAGGTATAAAACCCAGAATTTTTTCTACGACAAGTATGAATTTACAAAAGTATTTGGTAATTGGCAGATGGCCAATTTACAAAGAAATATATGGTTGAAAAGGTAAAAAAAAATAAGAAATTTAAAGAAGAACAATGGTTTTGTGCCACAACGGGCCACGAAGAAAAATCACGTTAGGAAAAATTCCCGAACAACAACGGAATCTAAGAACGGTCGCGAGTCCCGCAATCTCGGGAAGACAAAAGATGAAGCGAAAGCCTACACGGGGTAAATCTAAGGCACTTAATAGCCTCCAAACGACACAAAACGAATCAAAATTTCTCCTAAGCACAATTCTACAAAACAATGTATACTTAGCTTTTTTTTTTCGCAGCGGATCCTGTCTCTTCTAGTCCGTCTCACCCCGGGCTCTATCTCCTCGAACAAGGGATACTTTCTTCAAGACAAGATTGAAATTTTGTTTTCCTCTTTGGATTCCCCAACTGGAATTCCTCTAACAAAAATTGATTGATCTTTCAATTCACAACGAAAATTCTTTTTTTTTCGATTTAATAATTTTCCTTCTCAACTTTTCCTCGACTCAACTCTTTAGTAGCTTTTTCAAAAGTGCCTCTCAAAAGGCGAACTTCTCTCCTCCATTCGGCCACGACATATATGCCATCCTCTTCTGACCTTTGGTCCGTGTTGGTATTCTGTCGCGGATGCAACACCCGGCTTTTTCGCTGGTGTGCATGCCGCTGTCGAATCCAGCCACGCATATATGGTCTCTTTCACATTGGTGATTTGAACACCAACCTTGGCTTAATGGACGAGTTCAGTTCTAATCCGTCAAATTCAAATGGTCTAAAAAGTTAAACGAAAAATTATTAAAGATCGCGAATAAAGTCCCCGGCCCAACCGGCCCACTTAAAACTTGAAGAAAGCATTCTGTTAGATGGGATCCCATGCCATTTTCCCAACATACATTATGAGACAGGATCCGCTGTTTCACGCGAAATTTAACCTATTTTAAACCCGTAGACTTTCGCGCAGACAATTAAGGGTAAAGGGAATAACATCGCAACGTGATTTTACTTGGTGAGCCGGACACTTAAAATTGAGCAGAAGGCCATACTAAATTTATGTTGGTGTGAACTCGAAATCACACATGCCGTTGAACATGGGTCAAAATCTTCATGTTTTACAATTCCGTGTGGACCATCTGTCGCACACCCACATCTCTTGTGGACCATCTGTCGCACGCTGTGTGTCTGTGTATTTTTGCCGTTGTGACTCATCCGTCAAATCTACATGGCTTTTGGTGACCGCCTGTCACTCAACTTTGTATTTGAAATTCGAAGACCTAGTTTGATTGCTTTTCCAGAATACTTAAGAGTAGGACTCTGGTCGATGGAAACCAGGTTTCAACTGATCTCTACAGTATTTTGGAGCCGCAATAGAAAGGAAGGTTGAAAAATGGATTGGGGAAAACTGAATAGGTAGGTGAAACTTGTTGTGGTAAATTTTACCGCAACAAATCCCACCCTTACCTCCTAGGAAATGTGGCTACATTTCTGTAACACATTTTCTAAAAGTTACCAAGGTAAGGAAAAATAGAAAAGGATTTTTCCACCAAAAAAAATCGAAAAGCAAAAATAAAAAATCAAACTCATTACGTATCAAATCAAAAAACTACTTTACTCTACTTTAATCCTCGGATGCATCGTTATACGGTTTTAAATCTTTCACGTGCCAAGTTCCGCGTTCTTTACCACTACTATCTTGTAAAACATATGTCCAAGGTGACATACGTTTCTTAATTTCAAACGGGCCGACAAACTTCGGCGCTAATTTGGCTGCATAATAATTCGCGGCATCCGAGAGTGAGAAGTTCCTACGCCACACAAGTTCGCCGGGGTGATATTGAACATCACGCCGTCGAAGGTTGTAGGCTTCAGCAGATCTCTTAGATGCTGCTTGTAACTTTCTTCCTATATCCACCCTAAGTTCCTTGAAACGTTCAGCGATCTCATCCCGATCCTGAACGGTTCCCGAACTATCCTCCACTGATGGTACTTCTCGACCTGAAGTCACCATATCCCTTCCAAAATTCGCATAGTATGGCGAAACACCTAAGACCTCATGCTGTGACGTGCGAATAGCACACGCCACCTTACTCAATTGTGAGTCCCACACTCTGTGGTTTTCTGCGACGTAAGCCCTTAACGTCGTCTTAAGAATTTGGTTTATCCTTTCCGCAGGATTCGCCTGCGGATGGTAATGGGCTGTAAATTTTAACTGTGACGCGTACGCCTGGCAAAGCGTTTTCAGTTCCTTAGATCGAAACTGGGGACCGTTGTCACACACGATCACCTTTGGGATGCCAAATAAGAGGAAAACGTTGTCTTCTAATTCCCTAACGATTGCCCTAGAAGTAGCCGACCTCAAAGCGAAAAGTAGCGGAAATTTCGTAAAATAATCCACTACCGTCAAAATGTAAATAAAACCCCTACTCGATTTAGGAAGCGGACCTACCAAATCTACACAAATCATTTCCCAAGGTGATTTGGTTCCTACCCTCTCAGTCATCAATCCAGCTGGTTTCTCATTCACCGGTTTTACCTGTTGGCAAACTTTACAACTCCTAACATATTTGGTTATATCAGCCCTCATTTTTGGCCAGTAAAACTTAGCCGCTATCCTAGCAAAAGTTTTTCTAACACCCATGTGTCCTGCTAATGGCCCATCATGGTATTCCTGTAAAATCCCTAACCTCTCATTCCTACCTAGCACTCTCTTCCACTCCTGGTTATTCTCATGAACTACTACGAAATTATTCTTCACCAGTTTGAACAACTGCCCATGTTCAACTCTCCAAGCTGGGTACCTAAGCGGATTCGAATTTACATCTGAAATCATTTTCTTCACCCAAGGGTCTAAATCCTCATCTGAGATACCACCCAACTGTGGAACTCCCCGAGAAAGCATATCCGGAACCACATGCTCTTTTCCCTTCCGGTGAATGATTTCGAAATCGAATTGTTGGAGCCTAACTGCCCAACGCGCTAACCTACCCTGCGGATCTTTAAGATTGCTTAACCATACCAAGGAATAATGATCCGTTACAACCGTAAACCGAACACCTTCGATATACGGTCGCAACTTCTCAATAGCCCACAATACAGCCAAGCACTCTTTCTCTGTTGTAGAATAATTTCTCTCATTCCTATTCAAAGACCTACTAAGGTAACAGACAACCTTTTCTCCCTCATCAAAGTTCTGTGAAAGAACTGCACCGATACCGAAATCTGAAGCGTCTGTTTGAACGACAAAAGGTCGTTTAAAATCTGGGCAAGTAAGTATAGGTGCTGTCACCAAACACTCTTTTGCCTTCCTAAAGCTATCCTCGCATTCTTGAGTCCAACTAAACTTCCTATTCTTCTTTAATAAATCCGATAACGGCCTAAGCAATTCCGCAAAATTTGGTACAAAACGTCGGTACCATGAAACTGTCCCTATGAAGCTCCTAACTTCTTTTACATTCCTCGGTGCTGGAATCCTAACCATGCTTTCCACTTTCTCTGGATCTACATGTAAACCATTTCGATCCACTATATACCCTAAAAATTTCAGCGATGGCATGCAAAAGTTGCATTTCTCCTTACTGACTTTCAACCCCGCTTCACTCAACCTTTTCATCACCTCATTCAGAATTTCAAGATGTTGTTCGAAACTTTCTGTAATGATGATGATGTCGTCTAAATAGACGAAAACGAATGGCTCGAGGTCGGCACCCAAAACTGTGTCGATAAACCTCTGCCAAGTAGCAGGCGAGTTGTGAAGACCGAAAGGCATTCTTCGAAATTGAAAAAGACCTCTCCCAGGGACCGTAAAGGCAGTATAGGGCTTAGATTCCTCCTCCATAGGAATCTGCCAATACGCTGACTTGATGTCTAGCGAAGACAAGAACCTCGCGCCTCGAAGCCTGTCTAAAATCGAATTAATGTAAGGAAGTGGATAAGCATCCCTATCTGTATTTTTATTCAGCTTCCTATAGTCCACACAGAACCTAAAGGAGCCATCTTTCTTTTTAACTAAAAGTATTGGAGATGACCACACACTCGTCGATCTCTCAATAACACCTGCATCTAACATTTCCTTTAATTCCCTATCAATATGTTCCTGCATGGCCGGCGAGACCGGATAATACCGTTGTTTAATCGGTTCCGCCGACGTCCTAATTTTATGCGCAACCATAGTTGTGCACCCTAAGCCTTCAGGCATCCTACTAAATGATTCCTCAATCAAGTCCTCTAAACTCTTAATTTCCCTATCACTCAACTCTGATCGTTCCGTAATAGAACAAATCGAAACCGGCTGTTCCGAAAAATTCCACTCACGTGACCTTAAATCCGGTATAATACCCGAAAGTGCCCAAAAATCTGCACCTAGGATCACCGTGTGTGGCAGAGTTGGTATAACCAGACAGTCAATCAACACTGCCCTGTCTTCTACTACTATTGGAAGAGAGAGTGTCCCTAAAACCTTGACACCTGTTCCATCTGCTAACCGAACGCAGTGAACAGTGTCTGTATTTAACGAAAGACCTAAATTTTTAAGAAATCTCCAAGAATCCCTACCTATTATGGTTCTAGAAGCTCCTGAATCTAATAAACCTAAAAATCTAGTACCATAAATACTAACTCCTAAAAATGGTCTCCTATCATCACCGTTTGCCTCGAGAGTAAAACCTAAATGAACCTGATTCACCAGCTGGTTTTCAGCAGGCAAAACCTTCAACGTCTTCGAGCCTCTTGCCCTGCTGGCACAAGAGTCCGTTGACCGTTTCCCGAACACCGACGGCAGTTTTGTCTACTGACCCCTAAAGCCCCACAACCAAAACAACGCCTAGGAGCGGAACACCTATTTGCAAAATGGCCTGATCCATTGCAATTATAACACCTAATCGAAGACCTTTGGTTCGAAGATTGGGCCTGACGAGCAGTTTGATTATTCCCCGCAATAACAGAAACTGCAGAAGTTTCAACACCTACGTATGCTAGATCCGGTTCTAGCAAAGTCCTATTATTCCTAACACTAGGTGGTGGAACATAAGATTCCACGTTTGCCCTAACTGCTTCTAAATTCCTACCTAAAGCCACCAAATCGGATACGCAACTTGGTTTCGCCAAACCAAGTTGAGTTTGGTAGAAAGGTGTCAAGTTCCTTTGAATCATTGACAACTTCCTACCTTCCGATATTGGTTCAGTTAACCTACCGAATAAATTCTGCATTGTCGCCACATAGACTCCGATGGATTCATCTTTGCCTTGTGTGCGACGCCTAATTTCCTCTAACAGTGAATCATCGTAATTCGGTGGCAAGAACTCCAGCTTCAACTCTCTGACGAGTTCTGGCCACGAATTAATCGACAACCTAATTGCCCTATACCAAATTAGAGCTTTTCCCACAAAAAGCTCAACTGCTGCCCTAAAAAGCTGTGTTTCTGAAACACCTCTAGCCTGACACATTTCTTCAACCCTTTCTAGAAATGCGTTCACTGAAGCACCACAGCGCTCACCAGTGAACTTCACATCCCATTTCGATATATCAACGAATTTTTCAGAACTTACAATAACCCGTTCCACCACTGGGTTAACCTGACTACAACTATCCCCTTTATTGTTGACTGCTACTCCTAAGACCGTCGATTTACTGGCGGAGGTACTTATCGACCTACTATCTTGAGGTTCAGCTGAACGCTGCTTTTCAACCTCATTCCTCTTAGCCTGTTCCTTATCCTGTTTCTTTAGATTCCTTTCATCATCAATTCCTTCCTCATCATTATCATTTTCTTCATCTTCCTCATCTCCTTCTAATTCTGCCATAGCCATAATAAATTTGTTTTTAAGACCTTGCCTACTCTTTTCCTGAGTCTCATTCTCAGGTATACTCCTATCCATCCTACGTAAGCCCCACTCTACTTTTGTGATGATTTTCAAATACTCCTTCGAAGTTTCCGACTTCGGAGGATTTTCTAAAAGTTTCCCTATTTCCACTAGTTTCTTTTCCACCGCCATTAAATCCTGATCAAAGGTAAAAGGATAAGCAGGTGGTGTAAAAGAATTTCTACGTTCTAGTTTTATTGCGACCCTAAGCGCTTTGCGCATCTCCTCTACGGTACCTACTGCTAGACCCCTCCATTCTACCTCATAGGTTATCTCGTCTTGCGACAGCCTATTTACTTGACTTACGTCCATTTCCAAATTTAACAAAAAATAAAATTAAAAAGACGTTAAATAAAAATAACGAACGAAATAAAACTTAAAAAAGTATAAATCGTCGACCACTCTAAAAAAAAATTCCGAAAACAACAAAAAAAAACTTCTCAAAACAGAGTAAAACAACAAAAGAATTACTTTGACCTTATCACTATCGTAAAAAATTAACTCAAACTCGCTATTAATAATCACAAAATCACTATACTTTTTTTTTTCACACCGTCCAAAAACAACCAAATAATAATATAATTCAAAATAAAAAAAAACTTCCCGAAAATAAAAATAAACCTCACAGATTAAAAAAATACTTGAAAAGTTGTAACTTCAAAAAAAGGTATTATGTCTAAGTGTCAGCCCCAATAAATATTCACCACTGCTGTCACAAAAATTGTATACCATCTATAAATTAATATGTCTGAAAGAGACCACACTATATCCCTCAATCCAAAATCAAAATGGATGCAAAAGAAAAAAATAATAAAATTTCACAAAAACAACCTAAATAATTTAAATATCAATTTAAAAAGCAATTTCGTTTAAATTAAAACAATCACTGAAATATAAAACACTCACAAAAAACCTTACTCCTTTTTTTTTCTTCCTCTGTTCAGCACACACTTTTCAAAAATTTTTTTCGATGAATTGCCAATTTTCCGCAATAGATTTTTCGATCCAACTTTCTAGCACTATTTCCACGAAACAGGATAAATCACTTTTTACCTGAATAAAAGAAAAAATAACACCAAGTAAAATTTCTTTTGATTAAAATGTGAAAACAACAAACACTTCCCTAAGCCGACACAATAAAACAATGAAAAACCAAATGCAATATGTGCACTATTTTTTTCCCGGCAAACAATACACGGAAGAAGCCCCACGTTCGGACGCCAATTGTTATGGAAATTTCTAAACGCGAATTTCGATAAGTTGGTATGAAAATTAAAGTTTAGATTTATGAAGGCGGAACAACAATCCGCAAAACACAAAACAGAATAGTTATTTAATTAAACGAATTAATTAAATTTACAAAAAAAATTGAAACGAGTCGGCGCGGCGTGCGAGAAAAAACTAATGACAACTGTCAAATCGATGGTGGGTGCGTTTAGTAAATTTCACAACAGGGAGCATAAAAAAAATGCCGCCACCTAGATAGCTCAGCGATGGGGTGGGTTCAGCGAAACGGTGGGCTATATTAATTGGGGGATCGATAAAAAAATGTTAAAAAAAATGAATTAAACCGAGTTGTAAAATAGGGTGTACCAAAGGTAAAGTGGGCGCCAGTAATTTTTTTTTGTTTTAGTTATGAACTAAATAGGAAATTACAAACCTTGAACCAATTAGCTAAAAAAAAGAAGTTTCTTCCCAGGAAAAATAAAAGAAAGTTTTAATTTTACCTGAATAGGATTTAGTGGAAGTTTTATTTTCAAACTATCTGGGAAACCTTTATGAATATAGGTATAAAACCCAGAATTTTTTCTACGACAAGTATGAATTTACAAAAGTATTTGGTAATTGGCAGATGGCCAATTTACAAAGAAATATATGGTTGAAAAGGTAAAAAAAAATAAGAAATTTAAAGAAGAACAATGGTTTTGTGCCACAACGGGCCACGAAGAAAAATCACGTTAGGAAAAATTCCCGAACAACAACGGAATCTAAGAACGGTCGCGAGTCCCGCAATCTCGGGAAGACAAAAGATGAAGCGAAAGCCTACACGGGGTAAATCTAAGGCACTTAATAGCCTCCAAACGACACAAAACGAATCAAAATTTCTCCTAAGCACAATTCTACAAAACAATGTATACTTAGCTTTTTTTTTTTCGCAGCGGATCCTGTCTCTTCTAGTCCGTCTCACCCCGGGCTCTATCTCCTCGAACAAGGGATACTTTCTTCAAGACAAGATTGAAATTTTGTTTTCCTCTTTGGATTCCCCAACTGGAATTCCTCTAACAAAAATTGATTGATCTTTCAATTCACAACGAAAATTCTTTTTTTTTCGATTTAATAATTTTCCTTCTCAACTTTTCCTCGACTCAACTCTTTAGTAGCTTTTTCAAAAGTGCCTCTCAAAAGGCGAACTTCTCTCCTCCATTCGGCCACGACATATATGCCATCCTCTTCTGACCTTTGGTCCGTGTTGGTATTCTGTCGCGGATGCAACACCCGGCTTTTTCGCTGGTGTGCATGCCGCTGTCGAATCCAGCCACGCATATATGGTCTCTTTCACATTGGTGATTTGAACACCAACCTTGGCTTAATGGACGAGTTCAGTTCTAATCCGTCAAATTCAAATGGTCTAAAAAGTTAAACGAAAAATTATTAAAGATCGCGAATAAAGTCCCCGGCCCAACCGGCCCACTTAAAACTTGAAGAAAGCATTCTGTTAGATGGGATCCCATGCCATTTTCCCAACATACATTATGAGACAGGATCCGCTGTTTCACGCGAAATTTAACCTATTTTAAACCCGTAGACTTTCGCGCAGACAATTAAGGGTAAAGGGAATAACATCGCAACGTGATTTTACTTGGTGAGCCGGACACTTAAAATTGAGCAGAAGGCCATACTAAATTTATGTTGGTGTGAACTCGAAATCACACATGCCGTTGAACATGGGTCAAAATCTTCATGTTTTACAATTCCGTGTGGACCATCTGTCGCACACCCACATCTCTTGTGGACCATCTGTCGCACGCTGTGTGTCTGTGTATTTTTGCCGTTGTGACTCATCCGTCAAATCTACATGGCTTTTGGTGACCGCCTGTCACTCAACTTTGTATTTGAAATTCGAAGACCTAGTTTGATTGCTTTTCCAGAATACTTAAGAGTAGGACTCTGGTCGATGGAAACCAGGTTTCAACTGATCTCTACAGTATTTTGGAGCCGCAATAGAAAGGAAGGTTGAAAAATGGATTGGGGAAAACTGAATAGGTAGGTGAAACTTGTTGTGGTAAATTTTACCGCAACAAAACTATAAATGGCACACTTCCAATTGCAGTAGAACAATGAAATTTGATAGAACGGTAGGGCCCAAATCGCATATAAAGGACCAAAAATAAAAATTGAGGTTTTCCATTCAGGAGGCGTGGTATCTGCCCACTTTCTCCGCATTGGTGTTGGTTGAATGGAGCACTTCCAACTGCTGTAAAACGATGAAATTTGGTAAAGTGGTAGGGCTATAACTGCATACAAAGAACAAAATATAAAATTTGACGTTTTCCATTCAGGGGCGTGGTATCCGCCCACTTCCTCAGAACTGATATAAACTATAAATGGCACACTTCCAATTGCAGTAGAACAATGAAATTTGGTAGAACGGTAGGGCCCAAATCGCATATAAAGGACCAAAAATAAAAATTGAGGTATTCCATTCAGGTGGCGTGGTATCCGCCCACTTTCTGAGAAAATGTTTATTTTATATGAAGCACTTACGATTGCTATAGATTGATGAAATTTGGTAGAGAGGTACATTCGAAGCGAAAAATAGAAAATCTAAGATTTTTCATTCGAAGTGTCTTTTTATTATCATTTTGCCATTTTGAAACTATACATGCAGCTTGAAAATTTATGACTTTTTTTAGAACTACATGAATGAAAAAAGAAAACATTTGCATACCTGAAAAAATTATAAGTTTACATAAAAAAACTCTTAAAAGTAATGTGAACTATAATCAAACCACTAATTAGGCTATTAATTGGTGTGCTACCTTCATTTAAAAAAGAATTTAAAATTGCAACAAAAACATCATCGCGTCCTCAACAATTATTGCTTTTTTATGACTTTGAGCAGTATTTATAATTAAGGTAGGTATGTTAGGGTAAGGTATCTTTCCAGGACAAGAAGAAACAATTGAAGCACAAATCAAAACAACCAATAACAAAAAGAAAATATACCAAAAGAAATAGGAAGCTATAAACTAAGTTGATTTTAGTAGGTAGAGTCCACCCTTCTATCATTCCGTATCTTTCAAGATTTTGACATGGCAAAATATTAAAATCTTTGCAAAAAGGAGTGAGATCAGACCAAAAACATAAATGTTAAAAAAAGAGCCAAGTTCTTCTATACAAAAACCTTTGTCTAACAAATCAGCCGTGAAAAGTACTGAGATCTAAAAGTACGCCAAGTTCTTACTTCATGAAGGTTTAATACCGAATATTTAAAGTAGAATAATATTGAAACAGCTACAATGTAATAGAGAAATTTTATTATTTAATGATTACTGACTAAAATTTAATGGGTTCACTTGTCAAGTTTTTAAAACCTTTCGAATTGGGCATAAAAAAAACTTTCCAAGTAAGCCCATCAAATTTTAGTCAGTAATCATTAAATAATAAAATGTCTCTATTACATTGTAGCTGTTTCAATATTATTCTACTTTAAATATTCGATATTAAACCTTCATGAATTAAGAACTTGGCGTACTTTTAGATCTCAGTACTTTTCACGGCTGATTTGTTAGACAAAGGTTTTTGTATAGAAGAACTTGGCTCTTTTTTTAACATTTATGTTTTTGGTCTGATAATTTTATTTACAAAAAGGAATATGAAATTGATATTAATAAAATGCACGACTGGAGTGCACGAACTTGCTCTTACGTAAAAGTACCTTGGAATTGAAAATACATTTTATAAATATAACAAATGGATTTACTGAGATAAAAATTTTCAAATACATAAAATTGCCGTCTGATTTCCAGAAAAGCATGAATTTATGTAAGCAAAGCTCAAAAATCGTTTTATTATTAAAGTAATTTTTTATATAATTAATTTCTTTAACATTTTTCAAAAGCAAAATTTGGGATGCCAATACTATTTCTAATAGCACACTAAATTTGTTTATCAAAATCTTTAGAGCCGTTTTCTAGATAAATAAGAATTTACATTCCAGGTGTATGGGGGTACCGTTAGTTTTGAAGCTAAAAAAAAATTTCAATTTCCCCTCTAGGTAATCACCGAAGAACGAAGACCCTTAAGTACCGAGCTTGAAGAAAATACCTCCAAGAGCTTGTAGTTCGAGGTACAGACATTACAGACAGACAGATGGAATTGCCGGACACACTTTATTCGACTTCGCTATCATCGTAATGTCAACTTTGATCAAAATCTCGAGTTCGATTTTTTTCAAATGCAGAACTTGTCCTAATACCTGAATCGCAAGTAAAAAAGTCAAATAAGCTTGAAAAGAGTTTTAAAGAAAAGAAAGACGCCTTTTTCTATGTAAATCTCTATAACCTGCTGTCCAACAAGGATTTCTACTACAGACCTTATTGGAAAGCTTTTTTTAAATCATTGAGACAAGGCAATGCACGAAAAGAAATGCCACTTTAAATACACAGTTAATCCCCATACTTACCACAGCATTGTGTTGTAATTTATTTGTATACGACCCACATCCCTCAAGACCTATTAGCCACACTGCGGTGGGCATGGGCACAATGGATAACCAATCTCTCTGTTATTTATATTACTTACTCACCCGCATCCTCTACCTACTTCTTTTTCAATATTTTATGTACGGAAGAGCTTACAGAATAAATTCTGTTTAAAAAGCTTTTAGGATCAAAAGACATCAAGAGTAGTCGTTGTTTTAAACTGTTCCAACAAAAATATGCAGTACACGTCTTATGGGAGAGCTTTTTCAAAATCAGTAGCGTGCTATATTTTTGCACCATACTAAATTGAAAGAACTCCTCCATAAAAAAGTGTTTGTGCGCCCGTAAATTTTCGCTTGCATCTGACGCAGACCCGACGTCTTATTGACCGCACATCTGAGTGTGCTAGACATGTGTAACGCAGCGCTGCGCTAGCGCAATGCGTTGAAGCAGCAACTGCGTTATGTGCGCTGATACATCACTTTGTAACTCATTGGCGCAAAAGCGCAGTTCATCAACTCTTCAACTCAGTATTCGAATAGCGCTTTGACAAGCACAAACAAAAACCATTGAAGCAGATAAAAAAAAGCGCTGACTTCCTTGTAGCGCTCCCATATTTTTCACATGTTTGACGGAATTCAATAAAATTCCATGGTATGGTGTATGATATTTTTACTTTTTAAGGAAAAAAAATTTGTTTTCATAAATTGTATCCATGTCTATTAAGACCTTAATGTTAGAGATCTGTATGATATTTTCGAAGTAAAAAAAATAGTTAATGAAACTATCTCTATTTCTTTTTTGTATGAAAATCGATTTTTTTCGTTTCAAATCCTTTCAACCAATTTTTGCGTGTTTCCTGTCGAATTTATTGTAAAACATTGTTTAGCATTATTTTAGAATAGGGCTGGGGCAGTAAGTAGATGGTAATTTTTTTTCAAAATTCTGAAATTTTCATCAACTTTTGAGTTTTGATTTGAATTGAATTGATGTTTGCGTCATTCAACTTTTTAGTATGAAATTTTTTGTCATTTTGAATTTTTTTTACACAGAAATAAAGCTTGACATTTCCCAATTAAATATATATTTTAATAATTAAGATCTGAAAAGTAATACTTAAGTTAGAAGCCCTAGAACACATTTAAATCGGCATATTTCAAAGATTTTAATTAAATTTTTATTATTGAAAATTTGAGAATAGTCACCCTACCTCCTCTCCTGTTTCATATATTCCAAAATGACCTGTGACAAATTTGTAGAATAGCATCGTTGCAATTAATTTGCATCTTTATTTTTTTTAAATTGTTAAATTTTTCATCAACATTTGAATTTAGAGTTCTTAAGATCGAATCGAAAGGATTTTCTTGCACGCTTTAAGTAAGAAATGCCCCTCCTCAGTAATTTTTAGACTAATATTTAGGAAAACATTCCATCTTCCATTTAAGACCTTAACCTTGAAGATTGATCTATTAGAACCAAAGATACTCGTATAAGTACAAACGTCTCCACACCTCGAACGAAAAAATTTTTTTTTGAAAAGACACCCCCATTCTCACTCAGACTGTTTGTTCGGCCATGAACAACTTGTGTGCGCTACGAAGTGATGAGTTAACAAAATACAGCTGCGTTGCGCTGCGCTGTGCTTTTTTGCTTCAAATGAGTTAAAACAAAAATTGCATTATTGCGCAAATTGCGTTATGGTGCAAATTGCGCTAATGCATTGCGCTGATACAGTGAAGTGCGCTTGAGTTACTGTATCAGCGCACCAATTTTTACTGCGTTACCCATGTCTAGAGTGTGCACTGAATTGCTGTGGCATATGGTGTTGGTGATATTCAATTTCAACCCCCATTAAATATTGATGTGCATTCAGAGCTACCCTTGTTCATTTGCTAACTTGTTCAGTTTTTTTTCCTTGGGTTTCTGTTGAGGTGCTTTTGATTTTAGAACTTTAAAAAAAGGGTCCATTTAAAATCAACACTACGATAACCCTGTGAGAGCTTTAATAAAGGACAGATTTATGCAATCCACTGTAGCCAGAATGCGAGACAAACGTCCTATCTTGCCCACACTGCATATTTTTGTTGGACAGAGTATAATAACCCTTTTTTTGTACATGTTTTCTTATTGTATACCTATTGCTAAATGATTTTTATTTTTTATAATTTGTGTTGTTTGTGATATTTTTTTTTATATGCATTTTTTTATTAAAAGGAAATTAGGGGTACGGGTGATACCCTTAAAAACTCAACTATTATCTTACCTCATGGTGGTATGGAAAAAGATAAATCAATTTTTCTTCAAATTTATTATTGTGCAATTTTACCTATTAGGTTATAACTAGTCACGATTTATTAGGAAACGCTGCGTTAGACGTATGCAATACGCTGGAACCAAACTCAGATGAAAATATCATATCTTCCCTGTTCTGACAATGCTTGTGTGACAGAGTATAGAATACTAATTCATCATCTAGTCCTGAAGAATAACCCCAAAAGTAGTAATACAAATAATTTCCGTGACATTGATTTTATTGATATGACAGGATAATGTTGTATTATCTATGTTAACAAAAAACTGAAAGTGTGGAAAATATAATTTATTATGTAAATAGTTCCTTATAAAAGAACAGATAAGTATACTTATTTTATTTTGGCCACATAATTGAATAAAAAAAACTACATCAAGGAGATTGACAAGTTCAATGTTTGATGGTAGTGACATTTTTTAACTATTTGAGGCAAAATTTTCAACAACCCATTATTAAGCGCTTAGCAATTTACTAGTTAGTAATTTACTAACTCTTCGAAAATTTTAAACCTTTTCTTTTATTTTACTAACTAGTAAATTACTAATTGCTTTTCATTAAAATTGGTGCATTTGAACACGTCCAAACAATGACAGTTCGTGAAAAAATACAAAGCAAACAAAACTAAATCTGAGGAAGGGACCTAATAATTTGATTTGTCGGAGTCAAAGTGACAACCACAATTTATTTCTCCCAAAGAAGTGTAATGAAACTAGTACTTGTAGTTCTGATGAAATTGGAGTCCCACGGCATGTAATTCGGTTTTGGATTTCTGTTGAACTGTCGTCTTGTCAAATTTATTCCTGGAGTAAAATTCTCCATCATCTTGCTCTTCAAAAGGTTTTGGTGGGGACTTAAAACTTTCCTGCACAAAGCTGAGTCTTCAAACATATCGAAATTTTCGTCTTCCGAAAACATTTTAGGTATATTATTTTGTTTACTTTTAAAAACAATTAGCTCACGAAAAAAAAGCACAATTTAACTCTTTCAAATAAAATTGCCAAGAAATTTTGAACGAGGAAAATGAAAAAGTCATATGGATTTAGCAGATAACTAAAAGTTAAAGTAGCCAGTTTGTGATTTTAATTTTAGTAAAATGTTGAGACATAGTAATATGTTAAAATCGTTTAAAATTAGCAAAATCCGCTGGTTTTTTATGTAGATGTACAATTAAATTTTTCAATGTTGGCGCTTATGCTTTTCATATTGAAAGGTGTCGTAATATATTGTATGAAATTAGATATTTATCGGGCATTTTGGAAAAGTCTTTGGGTTACCTCGTGCAACTTCATTTTCACACGACTAAATATCATGGCACAAACTTTATTGCTCAAAATTTTTTGGCATACCATTATTTGTCCATTTTTATTGTACGTCTATTGATTGCCTTATACATCTCTAATCTCCATCACACACTTATGTTGTCAGCTCGCTTCAAAAAAATAAAATATGGTCTCCATTTATTAGTGCCATGCTGTGCTTGTTTAAATTCCTGCATAATGAACATAGGAAATTTATTTTTTTTTTAAATTATGTATGCTTATTTTTGTGCAGGGTATGATGTGTATTTGCGTATTTGTGTATGTATGTATGTACATAAGTGTGCAAATATAAAAATGAGCGCTTTCTAAAAATTTTACACAGTGCGCAAGTTTGGCTTGGGCCGGCCCTGCATATGTGTTTTAAACCATGAAAAATCGGTAGGAGAGCGTTATTTATTGTGTATGAAAAGATATTTTTTTCAATTATAATGCGCTAACGTCTTTAAGAAATGTAATATACATATATAATAATATAATATATGGATGTAAAAAACTATCGAATAAAGTCTCCTCCCTATTTCCAAACATATGCTTTTTTTGTTTCCATTTGAAGTGTCAAAAAATAATAAATTGAAAAAAAAAAAACTTTTAAAACACAATCTTATTTATTTATTTGACTTATAACTAAATCACAATAGAAATGGACCAATGCTCAAAGCAAAAGTTCACGAACATACTTTTTTTCATCCATAAACATCTCTTTGTCTTGGTTCTAAGAAATTCAGCTGATCTTTCCAAAACACAGCCACAATTTCTAGTGTCCTTTTGCTTTAATTTTGCGCAACTTGTTTTTTCGTTCTGCCTAAAAACAAAAAGTCCTTCTTAATAGGTATCGTAAGTTAATGCAAATAAAGTTTAATTCTTTATTACTTACATTTGATTAACTATTTCTTTAAAAATAAAACATTTTCTCCAACAAGAACTTGTCGAAGGACTTCGGAAAAAAAAATTTCTCGTCGCACAAGCTGTGTGTGATGTGGCAACCTGACAGCCTGCATCACTGCATCAATCTTTTCTGTGGTACGTTAGCTTACTTACTTACTTATTTCCCAGTGTATGCAAATTTTCAAAATTAAAAGTTATACGCTAAATAGTTGACTTCTCGCCACATTATTAACACCAAAGAAAGTCACGTAATTTTATCCGAGTATTTGCAATTGAACAATTATTTAAATAAAATGTTTCAATAATTTCAACACGTTGTTGTTGCGTTAGATGGTCCATAATAAATTGTTCCGAATGTCAAACCAACTGACACATATCAATACCATTATCCATTGCTGTATTTTTTTATTTAAATTCCTACAATACTTCTGTATATAGCGAATGTTGTATTTTCCCTTTATTCATAAAAGAAAGGTTGGTCGTTTGATATTTTCTGTTTATTTTTTTTTTTTAATTAAATTTCTCTCGTCCTGTAGGTGGTTGTCAACGTATATTTTTGCTACCTCAATACATAATGTATAATACTTTTTTGAACTGGGTTAGAATTGAATAAATGCGACCACACAATTCACTTTCTAAGACAATCTGCATTGTTCTTTATTATTTTTAAAGTATGGGGATAGTGAAAGGACTGATTTGAAATAGATATATCCTTTCGCTTAGATCCTTCGGTTGATCTGAATCAAGTTTCAAAGTTGTTGTTTTTTTAGAAAAAAAAATATAATGAATGAAAAAATAATAGAGCTTTTATTCTTGAAAATACAGAAATATCCAATTGTCTTTGACAAAGTTTTACTTTATATTTTGATACCTTATGAATATTGTTCACCAGCATTAGGTGCATGACTGGGTGGGGTGACACTTAGTCTCTCATAGTTATATAATTCTTTAATTTTGAAAATATATGTAATAAATTTCGTATTATAATCAAAAATTAGAAAGAAAAGAATAACAAATTGGATTATTACTCCTCTTGATAATTGATGTAGATACTTTCA
The DNA here is from genome assembly GCA_963931855.1 of Philhelius festivus. Taxonomy (NCBI): domain Eukaryota; kingdom Metazoa; phylum Arthropoda; class Insecta; order Diptera; family Syrphidae; genus Philhelius; species Philhelius festivus. The sequence continues at coordinate 134,361,454 of OZ007556.1, read as the reverse complement.
AATCGCTATTACGATGTTTTGTGCTTCAAAAGACTATGAAAAATAGTTAAAACTTTTAAAAATAATCCATAAAAACGTCCTATATCAGGGATTTGGAATAGTCCTTTTATATGGCGCTGAAATTGTACCTTTTTAGTCAAATGTATGTGCATTTTTAAACTTGTTTTCGTATACATTGTACATAAATATGTACCTCTACCTAGATATATGTTTTCTAAAGATTTATTTTAAAACAAACACAAAAAAATGCACAACTTAGAACTTTAAAAATAGATTTTAATGTTCAGAAGCGTACAAATTTATTTTTTAACTGGCCAAAGCAACTCTGTTAGTAGTTACAGCTGAAAACATAATGCCATGAACAAAAGTAAAATCTACTTCCTACTTCGGACCATCAGCCAAATATTGAAATCTAGTTCATTTTAAAAATCCAAAATGTAGACCATTGTTGCTATGGTCTACACATTTTTTTTTATATCAAAATCATTAGAGCCGTTTTCGAAATATATAAGATATTTCTTAATGGTTGTATGCTTCTCAAGGCTGCAGATTGAGGTACAGACCTACAAACAGACGGAATCACCTCTTTTTTCATGTTAAATTTCCAAATGCAAGTAAAAAGTCATTTGGAAATATACTTCCATATTTTTCAATTTACTTCACTTTTTCCTTCAAATTTACATCGACTTTTTTTTACCGATACACATTGGATTTGAACTCTCATTGTATCATAATGAGAGGTAAAAACAAAGCTGGGTAGAGTATTCCAAATTCATGTAGTCTGGGTAAGGATAGAATATATGTACTAATTTTAAATTTCTTGTATTTAATTATAAATCCCTCCGTGATTTAGTAAAAGACTTTGTAATTTAAGTAATACAAATAAAATGCACGATTGGGTCGCACGAACTTGCTCCTATGTAATAGACTAGGAATTTTAAAAACGAATGTTATTAGAGAAAACTGTTCATAAGGATAAAATTAATTTTTAAATTCTTTTAGTAGTAGGAGACAAAAACTATCCAAATATGAGTTTATGCAAGAACAAAAATTATAAGTCGTTGTAGCGGTTTCTTAAAAAATGCTTTTATATAGAAACTTTTTAAAAGCTTTTTAAGAAAAAATTTTGGTACGCCAATTTAAAGTTTTTATTATTGTTCGAATAAAAATTAAATTTAAAAAAAAAATATTCAGCCGTTTCTGAGATATCGAATTTTCAAAAAAAAAAAGAAAAAATAGATTATTTTTTTTCAAAAATTCAAAAAATATTTATTTTAAAGTTTTGACATGCAATGTGTTTTAGACTTTTTAGAAGCTTCTCTATAAAAAATTTCATTAAGATCCGTTATGTAGATAATGAGAAATACAAAATTCGAAAAAATGGTTCTATGGTAGGTACAAGCTGTAATATCTTAATTTCAAAATTTGTTTATCAAATTAAAGATCATAAGAATTAATTGAAAAAAAAAATTTATCAAAATTCTAGGCGCCGTTTTCGAGAAAACTACGATTTTTGAAAGCCATTTTTTTTAATTTTTTAACATTTGTATGGTGGGTGCCTTTATTTTTAGGTAAAATAAAATTATTTTTCTCACATCTTGTAGATTATATTAAGAAACTTTAATTTATCAAGTTTAAAAAAATCTAACATGGGGTTTTCGAAATATTGAGTTTTGAAAAAATAATTTTAAGTTTTTTTTTAAAATCCAAAAAATTTTGAAAATTTGAATACACAATTCTATTTACCTTTTTGGGGAGCCTTAGCAAAAAAAATTATAAAAATCGGATGTACCGTTTTTGAGAAAATCAAAAACAAAAAAAAATGGTTCCATGGAGGGTACCCTCAATAACCATTTTTCGGAAAATTTTTTCAACCATTACCTAGCTTTAACTAGATGAAATTTTTTTGTGTTTTTATTTCTTAAATCTGTCCAGCAGTTTTTGAGAAAAAAAAAAATATTTATAAAATTTCGAAAAAAATTCGTATGGCAGGTACCGTTATTTTTGGTCTTAAAAAAAAAAAGAAAAAAACGTGTGGGGGGAAAAAATCAAAAGCCATATCTACCAAGTTTGAACAAAATCGGCCGAGCCGTTTAGCCTGTAGTCGAACCGACAGACAGACAGACAGAATTGCGAGACCCACTTTTTTAGTCTTCGCTATCATCGTAATGTCAACTTTGATCAAAATCTCGAGTTCGATTTTTTTTACGAATGCATAACTTGCCTTATAGTACTCGTATCTACCTATAAGTCGCAAGTAAATAATAGAAATAAAAAAACTGCATTTAAGGGTAGGTCTACCCCAGAAGCAAACTCAAATCTCATGTAAAAACGTGTACATGTATTGGTGTACAAATATGGCTCTCTTAGTTAAGAATTTTTGTGTTAAGAAAATAAATTTACCTCGTCTCGTCTCTTCAGGATACCTCTTTTTTCGCATCACGCTTCATGCATAGAGATAGAGAAAGATAGAATATCAAAAAAAAAAAAATAACAGAAAACGGGAACAAGGCATGAGTGGCAAGCTGGCAAGCCGCATAGGCAGCGCACAAGCATTTGATTTTGAATTGACTCGGATTGCGCAAAAGATAAATGAAAGTTTTTTTTTTCTTTTGTATTATGGGTAGACAAAATAATTTTTCGTGAATCGTGATTGTTTGAGGTTTAGAAAAGGGAAATTGAGTATTTTGCATTCAGCGCGCACAATTAGACAGAATAATAGACAGTTTGTTTTCTGTTTTATTTTTGGTTGCAGGTGAATTGAAACTTTTCGCATTTAGGTAGATAGAGTTTTTATTCTTTGCGTATGTATACAAGGTTAATCTGTTGTTTCTAGGACTTTTACTTTTAAGGATATTTTAAAAAATAAAGAAAAGGGAGCACAGATTTAGACATTAGGAACGCAAGGAATTTGCTCTGATATTTATAATTTATTTTTAATGTAGACAATTAATTTTAGGAAACAGTTCACAATTCAAAAATTGCTCAACTAAAAGAATTATTAAATTTCATAACCTTACCTTACCTTAATACACTTTCAAAAATAATAATGGTAACTATGTACCTATACCTATAAAAATGTTCTTTTGAGTCTTTTCAAAGGGCTGTAACTCTGCGAAAAGTGATCGTTTTGGGATGAAACCAAAAGCGTTTTAAATATTTCTATTTCTTGTTTCAGAGTTTCTAAAAATGAGAAATATCCATAGTCAAACATTTTCAATTTTTATTTTTTTAAAGGGCTTCATTGTCTGGAGGTTATTTATGATTCAATAAAATTAATAAGTGCAAAAAAATATAGCCTCAGATTGAAAAGTGGTTCCGTCTTTGACCACTAATTTACATGTAAAAATTGACAACATAAAAGGTAAATTGGGCAGTTTTGAAAACATGAATAAATTTGTTATAGATAATGGATTCTTTGAAACAATTAATGGAGATACATAATTGATTTTTTACAATTGACCGTTCATTTAATAAAAGTGGAAAAGTGTTTTTAAACAAACAGATTATCAATTTTGAAATTGGTTGATCAAACCGTTCGTTTATTATCTATTGTTCCTGAATATTATGTACCTAATCATCAAAATAAAAACAATGATAACAATTTTCATAGTTTTGCATTTGTTACATATCTTAGACTTGAAGTCCCTATCAGCGTTACCATTTCCGGAAAAAAATCGAAGGAGATTTGAAGAAAAAAGTGATGTAAATTGGGAAAAATCGAAGTAGATTTTAAAATGACTTTTAATTTACTTTTAGAAAAATTTGAACTGGGAATTTTCATAAGTTGACATTACAACACAAAAGAATAATGATTCCGTCTATCTGCAACTCTGTACCTCAATCTGCAGCCACTTTAGCTCGGTTCCTTCCATACAGCCATTATGAAATATTATAATTATTTTGAAAATGGCTCTAATGCTTTTTTTTTTAAATTATGTATAGATAACTGTACCAACAATGCAGTCTACACTTTGATAAAAAATAAATGTTATTATCGGTATCTGTCATAGAACCTTCTTTTTATTTTCTACGTTTTCATTTGCGACTCTTCCGATTTCGATCACAATTTTTACATCGCAGATTCTTTGATTTTGAAATAATATTGTTTACGACAAATGTTTTCCTTAAATGTATCTATACTTTTAAATACTTAAAATTATCAATACATTTTAAAGAAAATTGTGTATAAATATTTAATTTAATTTAATTAATAAAACATTCTTTTATAAAAAATAACATTAAAATTACTATATTTAAATATAGTTTAATTTAAAATTAAAAACGCATATGCAAGCGAAATTTTCATAGGATTCGTGTACACATCAGTGTGTTGAGTTCCTATGCTTTTAAACTTACTTATTTGTGTATTTTGATTGTGTTGAGATTCTTTTTTTTTTTTTGTAATTCGATGAATCTCTTCTTCGTTGGATTAGAAATTACTCGTACCTTTCGGACCGTTTACTAAAAGTAGTTTTGGACGGTTTCAAATCTGATATCCACAAAATAAATGCTGGTGTGCCCCAGGGGTCCGTTTTGTCTCCGACAGTTTCTGTCTATAACTGTTGCTCCGCTTAATTATTTTGCTGACGATAGAAACCTCAGCTTTTCATATTCGTTTTTAGATTCACATCCTTGTCCTCGGATGTGGACTACCAATGGCAGCGTATGATAAGCTCATTAAATTATGATCTTCGAAAACTCAATGCTGTTTGGCACTTGCATCGAGGAGACTGAACAGCTTCTAGGTATGTGCATCAGAGACCATCATTTGTGAAGTGTTAACATGTTTGACGTAACCAAAAACGCCGCTAAGTGTTTAGATTTTCTCCGCCGATGCAAGAAGTTTTTTACCCCTACTAATCTGGCTGTAATCTATAAGACCTATATTCGTCCAAAGCTCGAGTGTAATTCCCACTAGGTAGGTGCTCTAAAAACCCTCTTAAGCACAGAATTCAAAAGAGAGCTCTAAAAATGAAAGGCGACCGTTGTCTAACTGAAACATTTGAATCTCTCGAGCACCGCCGCAATTTTCATAAACAGCGCTCTAGTGAAGTAGCCAGTTGCGTTCTCCCCCTCAAACAATTCAACCGTAATACCCGTACCTCTAGGACTGCTCATCATTTTACCCTTGGGCCCAATTTCGGACGTACTGTCAAGTACAGTGATTCCTTTTTTAGCCGCACTACACGAATCTGGAATGCTTTACCCGGCTCAATATTTCTCACTCATTGTAATGTGCAGACATTAAAAACCAATGTGTATCGGTATTTCCTTTCTCATCCTATCCTACTTTCCTAATTTCTTGCACTGTGTTTAACATTTTAATGGTATTCATAACCCCTTGAGTGCGCGTTTAATATAAAAAAAAATACTATCTAGTGAAATAGAGAAAAAGAAGTAGATTTGGACTTTTTTTTGTAAAATTGAAGTAGGTTAAAACAGAGATTTTTAAAATGCGGTAGATTTCAGTATTTTGCTGATGGTGCGAAGTAAGAAGTAGATTTTAAATATTTGGAAAAAAAAGTAGATCTACTATAATTGAAGTAAAATGGTGCCACTGGTTCCCATTAGCTGAAACAATTTTTGAAGAAAAAGTTTGTCAATTTTATTTCCAATAACATCATTGTATTTTAATTTTACTTTGTATACTACTATACTAATTTTAAGCTTCTATTTTACTAAGCAAAAACTAAAAATGCATTTTATATAAAAACTGATCTCATTCAAAAAACAAAAAACCAATTTCATTAAGTAATTTCGAAATTATTCACAATTTGTCAACTACCAACGTAACAATTGGTGGTCGTAAGTAAAACGTGTTAGAAAAAAATGTTGATGGGCAGATATGTACAAATAACCGGCTAAGCTTTAATAAAAACGAACTTAATATTGGTTTTTCAAATATGTCAAAATCTTCATCGAAAAAAAAACAAAAAATGTGCTCTTATTTTTATATCATTTTTTAATTTTGACACCAACAACATTATTGGAAAACTAATACTTGTTTTTTTTTTTACAAATTAAAAACTAAGTGATAAATGAATATATGAACATACATATGTTATGTATATTATAACGGGTGATTTTTTAAGAGCTTGAGAGCTTGAAAAAAAACGCATAAAATTTGCAAAATCTCATCGATTCTTTATTTGAAACGTTAGATTGGTCCACCATGACATTTACTTTTTGAAGATAATTTCATTTAAATGTTGACCGCGGCTGCGTCTTAGGTGGTCCATTCGGAAAGTCCAATTTTGGGTAACTTTTTCGAGCATTTCGGCCGGAATAGCCCGAATTTCTTCGGAAATGTTGTCTTCCAAAGCTGGAATAGTTGCTGGCTTATTTGTGTAGACTTTAGACTTGACGTAGCGCCACAAAAAATAGTCTAAAGGCGTCAAATCGCATGATCTTGGTGGCCAACTTACCGGTCCATTCCTTGAGATGAATTGTTCTCCGAAGTTTTCCTTCAAAATGGCCATAGAATCGCGAGCTGTGTGGCATGTAGCGCCATCTTGTTGAAACCACATGTCAACCAAGTTCAGTTCTTCCATTTTTGGCAACAAAAAGTTTGTTAGCATTGAACGATAGCGATCGCCATTCACCGTAACGTTGCGTCCAACAGCATCTTTGAAAAAATACGGTCCAATGATTCCACCAGCGTACAAACCACACCAAACAGTGCATTTTTCGGGATGCATGGGCAGTTCTTGAACGGCTTCTGGTTGCTCTTCACTCCAAATGCGGCAATTTTGCTTATTTACGTAGCCATTCAACCAGAAATGAGCCTCATCGCTGAACAAAATTTGTCGATAAAAAAGCGGATTTTCTGCCAACTTTTCTAGGGCCCATTCACTGAAAATTCGACGTTGTGGCAGATCGTTCGGCTTCAGTTCTTGCACGAGCTGTATTTTATACGGTTTTACACCAAGATCTTTGCGTAAAATCTTCCATGTGGTCGAATAACACAAACCCAATTGCTGCGAACGGCGACGAATCGACATTTCACGGTCTTCAGCAACACTCTCAGAAACAGACGCAATATTCTCTTCTGTACGCACTGTACGCATTCGTGTGGTTGGTTTAATGTCCAATAAAGTAAACTGAGTGCGAAACTTGGTCACAATCGCATTAATTGTTTGCTCACTTGGTCGATTATGTAGACCATAAATCGGACGTAAAGCGCGAAACACATTTCGAACCGAACACTGATTTTGGTAATAAAATTCAATGATTTGCAAGCGTTGCTCGTTAGTAAGTCTATTCATGATGAAATGTCAAAGCATACTGAGCATCTTTCTCTTCAGATCACGCGGGATTTCAGACATGGTGAAATCCCGCGTGATCTGTCAAATACTAATGCATGAAAATCCTAACCTCAAAAAAATCACCCGTTATAAAGGTCGTTCTTATTAGAACTGGGCCAGACTTGCCTATTGTCCTTTGTTAAAAATTATCTCATTTCGAAATTTTCAACGAAATTACATTATGGGGCCTAATGAAAACGAAGTAGGTATTACATATGTATGTATTTTCTATTTGCTTACTTTTTATCGATTTTTTTTGCTTGGGTTTTTTGTTTCCTTTGTTTGTTTTTGGAAGCATTATACCTTTGTACAAAATAGATTTGCACAATAAAAACACAACAGAAAATAACAGTAACGAGAGTATTATCTATCACCATGACATATTGAAATAAAGGAGACAACAAAAAAAAATAAAAGAAGCGCACTTCCCATATTCTTTCTACATACTTTGACATACTCCCCAATTTCACCATTCTTCTACCAGTGGAATACGTCCCCACCGAAAACAAAATGTGATCGAATTTTCCTTCTGAACTTATTTATATAAATATGTATGTACATAGGTATTTAGATTAATAGATACTTGCATACATAATATTTTGGCGCCATCCACTTGCCATATCCCTGGGTTGTTGCGTATTCGCTTACAGTGAAATGCAATTTCATCATCTAATACAAAAAAAAAATAATACATCCATTACCTACCTACGCAAAATTAAATCAAAACAATCAAACAATACCAAATCAAATCACGGCGTTGCACCTCTACATTACCTATGAACCTACCTATCGGAAAAAAAACAACACAAAATCTATTCTATATATTTATATGCATATGTATGTATCTTGTTCTGTACACAACATCGCAAATTTCATTTTTTCCATCATCTACACACCCTTTGAAAAAAAAAAAATGAAGATCACTATGCATCGCAATTTATTACTATGTGAGTACCTAAAATGGATTTCCATAGAAGAAACAAAAAAAAACAGTAGAAGTGATGATAGATCGCAAATAAAAAAATAGATACAAAAAAACTAAATTTATGACAGCGAATTTGTGATATACCTACTTATATTCTTTTTTATACATGCACAAAGAACATTTTTCCACTCTACCTCCGACAATGTGGAATGGTCATTGCATCATATACCTACTAAAAACAATCATTTCTAACACGTTTTTTTTTTATTTTTTCTGTTCTTGTAATACGAGATGCAAGATGACAAGTCATAAACAAGAATAAAAAACTAAATGAGCCCAGACAAAAAAAAAAGAATCAAGAGAGCGGATGGGCGGACAAAATTCTTTTGCACAGAGAACACGAAACCTTCTCTTTCAAAGCGCTGATATTGCAGCGGCATTCTTGTGAACTGACAACTTACTTGTGTGCGTGTGCAAAGGAACTTTTTGTTAAAAAAATGCAAAACAGACCTCTTTTTTAAAAATAAAATTGAATAAATATTGAGTGAAAAAAGTATTTTGTATTTTTGAATTTAGTAAATAAAATATCAAACAAAAATAAAAAAAATATGTGAGAACTGTATTATCAATACTTTTCTTGCAAATGCATTATAAATACTGTCATATTGAATTACATTTTTATGAACCTTAGATGAGTTTTATTAAATTTTTAAGACCGATACGCTGTTCAGGGAATATAAATCTTTCATTTAAAAATTATTTCCAAAAATTAAAAAATATAACTCTCAATTTCCCAGGGTAGAGAACAAAATATTTGTAAAAAAATGTATATTTTTTGACTTTTGTTAGTAAAAAGTTACTGTAAAAATAAAAACAAAAATAAAAAAAATATTAACGTAATTGCACATACTTGTTGGCTTTGTATAAGAGTGAATTTTACTTCGTTATCTTTTATACTTATGAAGTTTTATCCAGTAGAGCATTCATACCACTATGCAAATTTCCTTCGTTTTTCATAGTTTTGTATATTTTTTTTTGAATAAATAATATAACAAAATAAAAAAATAAGACCGATACATGATTTGAGAATATGTTGTTTCTATAAAAAAAATATAAAAAAAATAAAAAAGTAATATTTTCGGAATTTCCCTATCATTTGAATAAGGACCTTACTAAAATGTATGATTTTTCCACTTGTGTGGCAGTTTCTGGTCACACAATTTTTTTATATTTTTTTCAAAACTGCAAAAGTATTTTGATTAACATTTTTCTAATCGATGACCGTTTATTTCATTGAAATATTCGTAAAATTGTGAAAGTTATACAGCTTAGCGCAAAAGTCTAACCTATTTTTTCAAGGGACACCTACCCTTAAGATTAATTATATCAGGTTGGCGCGAGAATTCGATTTTCTAAACAAATTTCTGTACAAAAATTACATGTTGTCAATTGAATCAAATTTAAAAAGAAATAGTAAGTGTTTTCTAGCTCTGGGTTCTACATATTCTGATCCTCCGACGATTTGTAGTTTATTTAGTAAATATTTCAAATCTAACTTCACTACTTCAAATGAAGTACATCCTCGAAGTACTGAATATTGTAATTACCAACATATGGTTGACATTGGTCATTTAGAGGTAAATACTTCCGAAATTGAGGATGGTCTTTTAAGTTTGGATTTTGATAACAATCCCAGTCCTGCTCTTTCTGTCCCCCTTTTTTTATATATTTAATAACTCTCTTGCCTAGCGGGCGGTGAATTTCTCTCAGAGTGGAAAAAATCTTCCAATCTGTAAACTGTCATCTATTCCTAAGCTTTTTGAAAAAATTGTATACGTTAAGTTGGCTTTTTTATTGAAAGAATTTTTTTCACCGTTTCAACATGGCTTTGTTTTTGTTGCACGAAGATCAGCAACTACCAATCTTCAAAATGGTTCCAAGGGGCTACCAAAAATAAACATTTTTTTTAAAACTTTTTTCAAGCATTACCCAGCTTTAAATAAACGAAATTTTATGAATTTTTTCTTAAAGATTCTATGGAACAGTTTTTGAGAAAAAAAAATATTTATAAAATTTGAAAAAAATTCGTACATCAGTTATGTACCGTTATTTTTGGTCTTAAAAAAAAAGAAAAAAAGTGTGGATGGACAGCCGCTTAGGCTGTAGTCGAACAAACAGACAGAATTGCGAGACCCACTGTATTCGCTATTATCGTAATGTCAACTTTGATCAAAATCTCGAGTTCGATTTTTTTACGAATGCATACTTGCTTTATAGCAGCTATAAGTCGCAACAAATTGAAAGATGATAATAATTTTGCATTTGGGACTCTGCAAATCTGAAGGGAAGAACACGTATGTACCTAATAGACGTGGTTAACGTGAACGTTGAATTAAATCATTTCGACTCTCCCCCATGGCACAAGTAAGCAGACCAATGTCAACAAACAAAGGTATAATTTAGGCGCTTACTAAATGCTAATTAAGTACCTTAAAATATAGTTTAATACTCCAGTACATTTAGTTAAAATAAATGTTCTGATTGATTTGATGTTTTGCTTTTATGGGTCTGCTAACCTTAGGGACATTCATGGCTCGCATATCCCTTCATTGTACAGGGTCTCTACATCTGCACGTTAAAGCAAGTTTATTTGTCATCAAAATTGATTGGTAAATATCGACACCTTCCCGTAAGAACGTACTAAGCGACATTTTTAAAATTGTTCAGGAAACGAAAAAAACGTCTCATTTAGTTATTTTTTGTGTATTTTATTGGAAGAAACAGATTTGGAGAGGGATTTTTACAATACAAAACTTGACATCATTGCAAAACCGAAATTTTAAACAGATAAGAAGTTTTTGTCGCTTAGTGCATTTTCGTGGTCAAAACATTGGCGCTTGAGACAATGTTAAATGGCGCTTAAAACACTGTAATGGTCACAAAAATAAAGGTATGAAATAAATTGTGTCGTTTAATTCATTTTTTATTTTTAATTTTTTTTCTCATTAACAATAAAGTAAATAAAAATCTATGTACATATATAAAAAGTAACATAACATTGATTTCAAAAGGAAAATTCAAAAAGGACATTTCAGAATTACGATGACAACAACAAAAAAACACAAAATAAATGGGGAAAAAGTAGTAGCCTATTTGATAGAAAAATATTTAAAAGCAAAGACAACAATATCTGGAGTATTATAAGCGACAAAAATGGATCAAGTTCTATTTGGATGAGAGTGCTAAGCGACAATTTCGGTTAAACTATGCGACATCTAACAATTTTTTTTGTGGACGTTTGGTTGCTTAAGAAAATAAGATTTTTTAAAATGTCGCTTAGCCTAATTTTGGCAGATAATACAAATTTTAGGGAGCAACATTATTCCAGTGAGAAAACTTGGCGGTTGCTACAATTTTATTTTCTCTCTAGTTTCATTTGCAAACATGATAGGGCAGTGAAACTCAGCCCAAAATGTGGCGCTTAACTTTTAGTATAGTTCCACATCAAAAAGTCATTTTCGAAAAAAGTGTCGCTAAATACATTTTTACGGGAAGGTATCGATATAATAATGTAAAATTAAAAATTGGGAATTTCGTCATTTTGCAAGTCGGGCATTATGTGTCTGCGCAGATATACCCATAATAGAGGATTGTTATTTCGTTTCCACTTTCATCAACTTTTACTCTTGTTAGTTTTGAGCGCTTGCCGAGCTTATGACGTAACCTTAAGTTAGCTTAAGAGGTAGGCAAACAGCAACTTAAAATGCTAGTGCAAGTGTTTTAAGAAATTGAATCAAAATATTGCAATAAGTGCTATATTACTTATATTGCTTTTAACATTATACATACTCGTGTATTATTTTAAGCGCTAATAAAATTTGCTATCGAAAGCACCTTTCTTCATTTTAAATCTGTTGAATAACCGTCTCAAAACGATTAGAAACTCAACACCTCATGAGAGCTAATTAAAGAGCATAATGGTGTCTTTCGGCGAGCACTTTCTTCTCATTGCTGACGTAGTTTGCTATAATTCTTGTAAATATACTGTTTTTTAATTAGAATCACACCCATACACATCTCAAAGTACTAAAATTATATAAGTATTGAATGTGTACATTGTTCATTTAACCCTTAACCACCTACCAGCGGTCTCACAGACCGCAACGGTTTTTCAAATGCAAATATTTCCTTGTGTGTGTGTCGTACGACAATGTGCATCCATGTACCTTTTCTAGACATAAAAAAGTGTCGCGCATGAGCTTGGTGAGTTAACACGTGCACGCGTTTGGCCTAGGTTAGTAAATAAATTTCTCCAGCGGTCTCCGAGACCGCAGGTAGGTGGTTATGTGATTTTTTTATTTGTATTTAGTTTCAAATTAGAGAAGTTTCATCAAGCTTACCAAGTGAAGGGAAGCTTGAAATACGTAAAACATGCTCCACTTGTGATCCAAAAAAGAAACGCAAGACAGTTTATTTATTTTTTATGTGCAAAAAACCAATTTGCTTAGAGTGCGCGAGCTAAATTTGCAGTAGCTGCCGCGAAAAATTGTGAATGTTGGTGCCTTGCAATTTTGTTGAAGTTTTTTTTTTATGTTCCATTTTTTATTTTTATTTAATTCTTTGTTATTTTAGCTTATAAGAATAAATAAAAAGAATTTGAAATTTTAAGTTCCTATTTTAACAGATCTCATTGTATGAGCACAGTCATTTTTTGCACTAAAAGTGCCAATATATGAATTTTTTGATAAAATCACAAGATATTTATTTAATTTATATTATTCTTTTTTTTTAAATAACAGTTAAATGTATTAAAAACAATATTAATGATTTTTCTTAAAATTTAATACGAGAAATTACGAAATAGGGGTAAAATACTGTAGCGGTCTCCTGGACCGCACGTAGGTGGTTATGTGACTGAAATAGGGGGTAGGTGGTTAAGGGTTAAAGTTCCTTGTCCTCCAAGTATTTCATTAAAATGCGAAACTTTTCCCATTCTTTTCCAAGAAACTAGAGGTTGCCTTGTGTAACGTGTATGTGGGAATTTTGTGTAGTTGTAGCTAACGTTTATTTTAATCCTCTTTAAATTGTTTTTTTGAACTCACATATACTAACATAATATACTCTGTACCCATAGAGACAGATTGAAGAAGTTAATTGCAAAATCAATCCTTATTTCTTGTACTGCTTTCAAGAGCAGAGAGTGAGAGTATTACTTTGAATTCCACAGGTAAAGTAAGCAACGTTAGGAGAACAAAAAAAATAAAAAGTCTTTCAAAAATTCTCAAAAGGTTTAAATACTAAATGTACCTTACGTTGACTCTCCGGCTTGGTATATTAATAAGGATTTTAGTATTTCTTTTGGAAAAACATTACAACCACAACTGAATACTTATGAGTAAACATAGCTACTAAATGTTGCTCGCACATATCGAAGGGTCCTCATCACTCTCCTTTGTATCATATTCGACGACTCATTAGAATTCGTCTGTCCATTTAAACATGATTCAAGGAGGGCAATATTAGTAATAGGTGAATTCAGATCGTCATCCAAGGAACTCGAGATCCTCAACAATTTAAGAATCAGACTATGCACATACTAAATATTGAAAAACACAAATGCAAATCTACTTGTATTCTGGAATAAGCTTACGAGGTTTTAGGTAGTGAAAATTCTGTATCCGAATTATTCTCTAAGAAAAACGAAATTTCTGTACCAACGAACGACTACCTTTTTACTGTCTAAAATCCTCTGAATCTATTCATTCTCCATAATGTAAATAAATGCTCAAACGAGAGTTAATAGTCTTTCACTTGTGGGTTGTGGCATTTCATTGTTCCGTAAGTACTTATAAAGTATTGCATGGAATTCTCCCCTTGAGTCACGCACTTAACTGCGGTACACCCCCAAAAGTCTAGACATTCGTCTTAATGTTTACATCTTCATATGTACATTGCCAAGAGTTTTTGCGATTATAATTCACACAAAAATTAATAAAAAAAATTGTACACTCAGAAAAATAAATAGTCATTAATGACTATTTTTTGACTATTTCCATAGTCTGTATAGTTACAAAATAGTTATTTATGACTATTTCTATTTGTTATTAACTTTTTTACTTTTTTTCTAGTTAATATTAGCTACGAAGAAGTTACATACGACTTTTACAAATAGTTATTTTGGTAATAACTATAATCCCAATTAAACTTGACTATGCACATAGTTTATTTTGATTATATCGATAGTAGTTATCAAGTTATCTATAACTATTAACTATACATATAGTTAAACTTGACTATTATATGCATATTGTTGTTTGGAGTAACCTCTAGAGGTAGGTAAAAAGAGAACAGAGTATTTGTAAACTGAATAAAGAAAGAAACAAAATACTTTTAGGTTTGTATACATCTATACATACATATATGCTAAGTCAACAAATTCATGTTTGTGAAAGTATTTATTTTGTAAGTCGATAAATTATTATATTATAATAGCGATGCATTACATTTATTATTTTGCACATAAATGGGAACCGAAATATAAATGCGGTTGAAATTTTATCTACTAATTCTAACATTTTACGTCGAAAAAAACAAAGCGCCTTCAAGATAATGCATATTTAAATTATTTTATTTATAACTTTTATCAGACAAAGGGTACCCATAAATTTTTTTGAAATTATATACTTTTATCTACTACACCATAGTCGTATTCAACTATTTTAAGAATTCGTTAGTGAAAACAATTTATCCTACCTTTTTAAAACTAATTTATTATATTCTTGACTAATAAAATGTTAATTTATGTTATTAAATGTTAAAGAATTGACTACTTATTTAAGTAGGTATTTTCTTACTTTGCCAATTAAAAAGTTAAAACTTACTATTAAGTAGTCAGAATTCTCCATAGTCGCATTCAACTATTCTTAGTATTGGTTTATTACAATCAAAGTATAACTATTCAAAATAGTAGCACATTACTTTTTTGTATTGTCATTTATATTTTTAACTATTTCATAGATTAATTCTAACTATATTTAACTATTTTTGAATTATTTTTGATGAAAAATAGTCATTTCATAAATTTCATGGAAAATTATCAAATGACTATTGCGATAGTTACAAAAATAACTTTTTTTTTTTCTGAGTGTATATAGGTACTTTCAATAGAACACTTCGGCATGAGTTATTTCCTTCGATTTGAAGTCATCTACTCCAGTATGAGTATATATAAAGTATATTTGGTAATCCCAAATATTTAAAATTGAATAGCAGCTTTGTTTTAAATAGTCTTTTGGATAAACGTTTGTAAAGCGCGATAGACTTCACTTATATAATCAACAGCAAGTAACATGTTCGGTGCAGGCTAAAAACTTTAAAAATTTTAAAATTATACTAAACTAACTGAACCGAAAGACGTTGTCTTGCACAAATTTTGAATAAACTTGTTTGTGATCGTGTAAAAACTGAAGAAAAGCCATTGCATCTATTACCGATTGTGACAATGAATATTAAATCTCGGGAGCAGTACATTCAGAAATAAATTATATCAGCAGTAAGCCGTTGAAATGCTAGGAATTTATTCCACTTTAAATCTGCGCTATTATTCCAAAACTTAAGTCACAATTGAATTATGTCGGAATTTCAAGTATACAGTGGAACCAAAAAATGCTGGTGCGTAAGCAATTCTAACACGGAAAAATGCAGACACGAGAAAAATCGATGTACTCGTATCTACAATTGACCAAGCAAAAAGCATGGATATTCAAGGCTGATTCTGCAAACAATCACTGAATGATCTTGTAATTTGCTTATAAAGATTGCCTAGAATCTATCTGCAAAACGCTATTCAGGTTATTGAAACGTCTTTTCCTTTATACGTTTCTCTAGGGTTGGTTTTTTCGATAATATCTTTCATCGGTCCCTTCACTGTAAGCCGACTTTAATTAAAAAGGCGTGGTTGGTTAATGTTTATCTACATTATTACCCATCGCACACGCCACACCGATCAACCTAATCGACAAAGTACTTCGCTTTTGTATGGGCATTTACACGCCAATACGCCGATGTAGAAGTATATGCCAAAATCAGCTGTTAAATGGTACGGTTGTGAAATTTTAAATGAAAAGTGAAAATTACCGAAAAATATTTGAATTTTAATGCTCCAGAACCACTTTTTTGTGTTGATCAGAGCTTTATTGAATTGTTGCTTAAGGAGATTAAATTTCATTCTTACTTTATTTGACGATTTGTAAATTTTAGCAACTAAAACCGAATAACATCATAAAAAACTGTGTCGACGTACTAGTTCGGTCCTTTTTACACGCCATGTCGGCATACTACTTCGATTCGCACTGCTATGTCAACACATATTCATTCCACACGACCCAAAAACCTTATCGACAATATGCTTCGATGAAGTAGTTCGTGGCGTGTGTTAGGGGTATATGATAACCGATCCGATTTTTAATTCAAAGTTTTGAGGCCAAAATTCCGTTAGATATTTGAAGAAGATTTATAAGAGTTTGGTGGGCTATAGGTCAATATTAAAAGATGTTATTTCATTTTTTACAACGTTTCGAGTATGTTTATACTCCTCATCAGGCCTTTATTGATAAACAAAAGAATAAGAATAATACATACATACATTATAAGCAAACATTTAACTGTGTGACGTCAGAAATTACTCACAAAAAGATTTAATCCAAGAAAATTATTTGCAGCATTTAAACACATTAAACATCATTTCAAACAATGGTTTTAAACAAAAGTTAAAAAGAAAAAGACTATGATATATACACAATCACCTACATTTAAATTTAAACTTTGTCGTAGGCCTTTTTATAAGTTGGCTGTATGCCCTGCTTAAATTATCGCAATCAGACCTGCGGTTGATTGCATTGTTGTTGTTGATTATATGCAGCATCTCTAGCAACATTCTTTTTGAATAGTGTCGCTCTGTTTGCAGAATTTCAACGTTCTCGAAATCTGGTTTGTGTCTCTCTTCTATGCAATGGAGAGCAAGTGCAGTTTTTTGTGCAGCTCCACTATTCAAATTTGATCTGTGTCCAGAGAGTCGATTTTTCAATTTTTGTTTGGATGTGCCTATGTAAACTGATGAGCATGCTATTTCTTTCCCTCCCAGACAGTTGATCCTATAAATGACATCTGCTTTTTCCATCGTCTCAACTTTACCTTTGATGTTGGTAAAAAGTTTATTTCTAAGAGGCAATGCAGACTTGAAAGCTAATTTTGTCTTTGTCATGTCTCTTAGAGGCGCCGTGGTGATGCGGTTGGAAAGATAGGTATGTACAGTGCGCTCTTGTATACATATACTTGTTCGGCATCATCAGCTTTGTTGACTTTTTTCTTTTTTTGATGATTATTGATGAGCGCATTTGCAACCGAAGAGGGGAAGGAATTGCAACATAGGGTGTTATAGATAATATCAATATTTTTCTGATGAAAAGAAATATCACTAATGTCCAGAACTCGGTTGACGAAATTTTGTGCGGTATTAATAATTATTTGTTTAGGATGCTTGGAATGATAGTTTATAAGGCGGCCTGACGCTGCGGGTTTTTGATACCAATCAAAAATCAGTTTGTCATTATGCCTTGAAACTTTCACATCAAGATATGGGAGTTCACCATTAATTTCAAGTTCCACCGTAAATTTGATTTTATGGTTAAAAGAATTTAAAGCGTTCAATGTATTTTGAACTTCTTCTGATTTAACCACAAGAAACAAGTCATCTACATATTTTGTTATGATTTTAGGTTTGTAACGAAGCTTACCCAAAATTTCTTCCATGGCTAGGTCCGCTAGGATAGGGGATGCTGGGCTGCCCATTGGTACACCTTGTTTTTGCTGATAGATTTTACCATCGAATTCTAGATAATTATTGTCAATGACACAGAATCTAATTATTTCCATAAATTTTGCTTTTTTGATATTGGTGTGTTCTTTAATCTTATCCCAGTTCATTTGTATGATTTCCAAAATCAGGCTTATTGGAATGCTCGTGAATAAGGAGACCACATCGAATGAAGTCAGAATATCTCCTTTTTCCAATCGAAAAGAATCCAGCTTATCAATGAAATCTTTGGAATTCTTAACGTTGAATTTCGAATTCTGTGTCAGATTTTGAAGAATTCTAACTATAAATTTCGAAAGTTCATAGCAAGGAACGTTTGTTGAAACGCAGATCGGTCTCAAAGGGATGTTTTCTTTGTGGATTTTGGGCAAGCCATAGATTTTTGGGCTACACGCAGTATATGTTGTCATTTTATTCTTTTCATATTGAGAAGAACAAACCTTTGACAAAGTCATTGTTAGAAGATTGCAAAGTTGTTGTTGGGTTGTTTCTTAAAACTCGGTAAGTACTCCTATTACTCATAAGCTCGTGCATTTTATTAATGTAGTCAGTCTTATACATAGCCACTGTAACATTTCCTTCGTCAGCGGGGACAATATAAACGTCTTTATGTTTTTTGAGGAACCTCTTGGTTTCGTCGTAAACTTTATTCAAAAATTTGTCAAAAGGAGGAATGTTCGCAAATGGCTTTGTACAATCTCTGTAAAATTTGGCAGGGCATACAGCCAACTTATAAAAAGGCCTACGACAAAGTTTAAATTTAAATGTAGGTGATTGTGTATATATCATAGTCTTTTTCTTTTTAACTTTTGTTTAAAACCATTGTTTGAAATGATGTTTAATGTGTTTAAATGCTGCAAATAATTTTCTTGGATTAAATCTTTTTGTGAGTAATTTCTGACGTCACACAGTTAAATGTTTGCTTATAATGTATGTATGTATTATTCTTATTCTTTTGTTTATCAATAAAGGCCTGATGAAGAGTATAAACATACTCGAAACGTTGTAAAAAATGAAATAACATCTTTTAATATTGACCTATAGCCCACCAAACTCTTATAAATCTATAACCAAATAAAGGTCACAAAAATCATCATTTATTATTTGAAGAAGATTTGGCTAGAAACGTAAACTACCGAATTTTCCCGCAAATTCACTTTGAATCATGAAATTTAATTCTTCATCACTGTTCGTAGTAAATAAACTCATTGTAGTTTCGCTTTTATATTTTTTGTAATTTTTAGGAATTCGTTGGAGTAACTTCAAGATGAGTTCGGTCTTTGATTCGATAAACTGGCAAAAATCTGCTATTAGTTTAATGAAGCCAGTTGACGTCAATTGTTTCAAAATACTTGTCCAGATTGGTCGATCTGCATTTTAGTCAAATTTGTATACTTAATTTTAGTGTCTGGATATGTTTGCACAAAACAGATATGTATCTTCAATATTGCTGTCGATGAGCGTGGAATTAATGGTAATGTTTGGCGAAAATCACCTGTTAACATTATCATCCCAGCACCAAACTAGTTTTCTTGTATTTATTTGGGCTAATGCCTCCTAAGATTTGTTCATTGATAATTCATCTGAAACTATTAATTTGCATTGCTAAAAAACTTCGCTAGCTGCGCATTTCTTCAACAGGCAAATCGGTTAAGAGTTTCATAGCGTAAATTATGTATAAAATTAATTTGGGCTAAATGACGAAAGTCTTCAAGAGAAATATTGTTATCGCTCCTTTTACGGCAATTATACTTTAACCTACATTTAACAAAATCTTCTGTAATTTCTCGCTATCCAGCAAGTATATTTTTTGTATCTTGCATGCTTTTTTTTACTATACTCTGTCCAACTACGATAGTAACTGCAGGGAAAATATTTATTTGCCTCCAAGGACTGTAACAGCTTTCAATAAGCTTTTCTTTCAAAGTTGCCGTATTGAGCTCTTATATCGCCTCAAGTAAGAAATGTACGGAGGGTTCCTATCTGTTGATTAACATGAGATAAATATAAAAGAAACCAACATATATTCACTCGAAAATTGAATAAATTCTCATTTATCATCTTCAATCTACCGTACAAATATATTAACTTCTTGTAAATACAAAACAATTTGCTCACTCAGAATTTAAAACCACATCAATTTAAATTTAGTGGCGCAAAATTTTAAACATTTAAAACCTACTCTAAATCAATTTTAGAATGGGAGTCGACTCTAAATATTGAGTATAAAACGAGAACCGACTTTTTGTTAATTTTAAAGGACATAAACTATACTTTAACGTTAAAGAGCTCGTCTTACTTTAACAGCAGCAAATAGCTAGTTTATCTTTTAAAAGTATACTTTATCCATATTGACAATGGTCCTTTCATACCAAAGCAAATCGAAGAAAAAATGTTTACTGATGTTTTATTCGATTTTTTAAAGATGCTTTTTGTAAACAGACCGAATATTATAAATTCGAAATAATCGTACGAAAGTGCTCTACGATGAACAAATCTGTAAATACAAATGTATGTAGGTACATACATATCTTATGTATGAACGCGCACCGCCGGCCAAGACGAGTATAGCTAAATGAATCTGCACCTTGCAACAACAAATTGAGTTTTTATGCTGTGAATTTGCGATTTATACTTTATTTCCATCTAAAATAATGTAAATAACTTATAAACAATCAAAATCTGTACCGAGGTAGTATATAAAATGTATTTTTTTCGGCGAAAAATTATTTGGTTTAGAGTTTTTCTGTTCTTTTTACTTTTTTTTTTGTGTTTTTGTAGTTGTGTGAGTTATGTATCTGTCAAATTAAGGGTTGTTCAACGCAAATTCGCTTAGGTTCTGTTGTAAACTCACATCAGTTAGAAGAGTTGTCTAACGTGTTTAAAATTATGCAAAAGTTAGACCAAGTCTCCAAGCTAAACGACTGCGTTAAGTAGAGCCGGTTTTATTCCTTAAACGAGAACTGTTTAAAATTTTGCGCCAGTTATTCTAACGAATTTTACCACATAGAAATTATTTTTGTATAGCTGCAGTGTGAGGTATACTTATTTACGAATGGTCCTTTCATTTATATATATATACGAGTATTAAAATATATACAGGCTCTACTGAACTGGAAAAAGTATCTGTACTGCCCATTTGCTGTTGATAGAATATAGTGATACATTACTGTATTTAACTTGGTAAATAATTATTTGGTATTGATTAATAATAGTTCCAAGAAA
Organism: Philhelius festivus; assembly: GCA_963931855.1. Classification (NCBI taxonomy): domain Eukaryota; kingdom Metazoa; phylum Arthropoda; class Insecta; order Diptera; family Syrphidae; genus Philhelius; species Philhelius festivus. Next base: position 134,340,123 of record OZ007556.1, on the reverse strand, counting down.
ACAACTGTTAAAAGCTTCAAATTATATTTTTATTTTATGTATTTTTTTTAGAGTGTATAGTAAAATCTTTTTGACGTTGCATATACACACATCATGCTTGAGGCTTCAATCATTTATTTTTACTTCAATTTTTGGGTGAGTGGACCTGGACGTGCGCTCTGGTTCCTGTCTGCATATACACACAATGTAGACGTGTATCATTCTCACAAATATATTCTCGTATGCATGAAATGCATTTGAACTGTGCATACCTATGCGATGCCGTTTTAGAATTTTAACAACGAAGATTATAATGAAATAAGAAAATTATTTCAATTTTAAGCGGAGTGATTGAATTAAATTCAATTGAAAGTTTTATGCGACCTCAACTCCATAGTGCGTTTCGCCCAGGTACGACAGTGGGCTCATCAGTTAGATGCTGTCGTACCCTTTCTAAGACGCAATTATTATTTGTCAATGTTTAGCGACGCTTATAAATTTCACAGCAGTAATATACTGTGAATTTTATTTTTCTAGGAGAATTTGAATAAATTCTGACACCTAGAATGTTAATGTCCGTGGTCAGACTGTATATCAACGAATTTTAGAATTTTGATTTTCGGAATTGTACGGTTTTGGGTTAAACAGGTAATGGATTTACTGGATTTCGGGTTTTTGGGATTTTCGGTTTTCAGAATGTCGTGTTTTTTGATAGGATTGTGTCCGACGCACTATGGGACCAAATGATGAAATCCATCTCAAAAATGGTTTTGGTGAATTTCGTAATTTGAAAAATCTAATAATAGGATTATATACTAGAAATAGGGTTCTTGCAAACACAGTAAATTTTTTGTATCTTACTTTTGTTTTAGGTACCTAAAATTACCGTTAAAAATGACATTTCGATATTTTTATTTTTTAGAATTATTAGAAGTGAGAGTTTGAAGTCAATTATTTCGTAATTTTCTGGACAGAATGTATAAGTATTATACCTTTTTGAAAAGCCCTAGCTTTCTTCTTTACATAACAGTTACAATTTTTTCAATTGAGTTCACCAGTAAATTAATAAAAAAAAAATTAGTAAGGTGCAGTATCTTTTTCATTTTTTTTGTTTTCAATTTAAGGTTTCTCTGTTAGCTCCGGCTGCCTCCGTTTAGTTAATGGCTGTTTTGTATTCTAAAAATATTCTTAATTTGGAAGAAAAAATAAAAATTTTCGCATTTTCATGCATTTTTGTTTAAGAAGAAAAAACGTATGATGAGAAGGAAAAATAAGTTTTTAGAATACAAATTCGTATTCTTATAACTTTAGTGTTAATTGATGAAAAAAATTTAAATTTGGCAAAAATGTGGTACCTTTATTGACGCACATAAATGTGTATTCCAAAAAGTTTTAGACCATTATTTTACTACTTTTAGCTCAAAATTTAAAAAAAAATATGTTATTTTTTGTCAAAAATTCAAAAAAATAACTGTTAAAACATGTGCAACACATTTTCATAAACATCATATAAGTGACTATGTTTCTACAAAATTTATAAGTTTTTATCAGTTATTTCCAATATTATTATAATTCAAAAACAAAAGCAAACGAAAAGAGTCTAAAAGGTGATAGAGTTGGCATGGGACAGCAAAATTGTTGTTGTAACATTAATCAATCAAGAGGCAAAATTCATAGATAATGTAATGAGATGATTACTAAGCTTTTATTCTCAATAAAGCGTTTGATAAAATCAAAATGAGAGAATTTATTTGCAAGGAAATGTTCAAGCTCAGCTACGAACGAAGATGTTCTACACACTTAATTATATACATACATCTGATCCGTGTATATCTAGTCTGGGAAAACCAAGAACAAAAAAAAGTATTGTTTGACGAGGCTACAGAACTTTTAGACATTAATTAATATACCTAGTAATAAGGTGTACTTTTGAATTCCTTTTTTTGTTTTTTTTTTTTGTCTTAAGGGCGAAAAACTATCATATATCAAAAAGGGGCGTGGCAGTACACGGATTTTACTTAAAAAAATAACACTTTTCTAAATTCACTTCTACATATAAAACTTAATTTAAAAAATGCCTGCTTTTAATGAACTTTAAGCTGAAAATAAAAAAAAGGGGAGTGAAAGTAGGCGGGAAAGTGGGCAGAAAAAATATAAATGCGATGTCTTAAATTTAAAAAAAACCTCAAAAACAAATTTTAGGTTTTCTGTTCACTAAAAATAAGAAAATAACAAAAATCAAAAAAATATGGGCGTGGTAGTGGGCGGATTTTACAAAAACTACTTTAAAATGTTTTCATCGGTAAAAGAAAAAAATTGTACAAATTTCATCCAAATTGTTGCAATAATTCTGGCTCCAATAAATTTTGCCCATATAAATTAAATAAAATCTACAAATTTATTATTTTATTTTATTAAAGAAAAGAAAATAATTTATTTATATTAAAAACGTTTAAATATTTTAAATTCTTGGTTATACAAGTATAAGTGTGCAAAATTTCAAAAAAAAATATTGAGAAACGAAAAAGTTATGGATTTTTGAGATGGTTTGCACCATTTAGTCCCATAGTGCGACGGCCAGACTGAAACTTTATATAACTTTGAAACTTTATATAATATATCTTCTTATATTTTTGGCAAGTTCGTTCATTAGCATTTTGAATTGAAATATGTATATGTGTATGTACTTTATTTTCTACATATTTCAATAACATCAAATTCAAATCAAAATATCTCGGTAAAAATTTTCATTTATGGAAATGAGTACACCGGCTATATTTTTTTCTTTAATTCGGCGTTAATTATATTTATTTATTATAATATATTTTTTATCTTAAGGTCCGGGCAATGGAACAACGGTTGAGTGAATGGCCAAAAACACCTCATGCAAACTCACCAATTCATCAAACCCAAACCCTATTACAACCACAACAACCGCAACAAACCACCTCAAGTCTTCCCTCAAATGATGCTGAAAAGACTATAACCTGCTTAGAGATAGCAGTCGAAGAACAACGACAACTGCGATTGCACGACGCTCGTCAAGTCGAAGCCAAAGCAGCCAAAATCAAAGAGTGGGTTACAAATAAGCTTCGTGAACTTGAGGAACAAAATCAACATCTTCGTGAACAGAATGTCAAGTGCAATCAACAGTTAGAGCTTCTTCGAAATCACATAGCAAATCAACCGAACCGACATAGCAGTATACTGCCAACTGGGCCGGTCCGAAACAGCCTTAGTTTAGATGTACAGGACTTTGCATCAGATTCCACCGAAAGCAGGCGACGCAGTGAATCCTTAGACCCTCAAGAATCGATAAGACCTCTAACTTCCAGTTATCCCCATCATAAGCATCGGAGAAATTTATCAATGGAGCCACAAGAACTGGAACGTAATTTAGTGGCGGCTGTTGATGGCTTAACATTAACGCCTCTTTCTGGCAGACCTAACAGTTCAGACACCGATACTGCTCACGACTACGCAGAAATCTATACACCATCTAGGGAAAAATTACCGGCATGGATGAAGAACAACCCCGCGCTGATGGCAAGCGGTGGCAGTACATCGACAACTACAACAAGTGATTTGGTGGGGATAGTTGGGGCACCGAGACCTCCAACACCACCACTTCACAGATTTCCTAGTTGGGAGGCAAAGATCTACCAGGTTGCTAATGACGGTCTTGCGGCAGCTGATGGGGAACATGATAGTCAAGAATTAAATGTGAGTCATAATCAAAACCAAACAGGCCTGTTGGGAAGTGCAAATGGAGGCGGTAGCGTTGGAGCTGGTGGAACACCATCTAGAGCACAACAAACTGCTAGTGGAGGATTCTGTGATATAAGTGTGCCTGTTTATGCCACTGTTAAAGGAGTGAGTAGAGTCTCAACTGCACATTTAGGAATTTCTTTCATTCTTATTTAATATTCGATTTCTAGCGTGCTTCTCAAATTCGTTCGATGCCATTTACTGGTGATTCAAGCGATGACTCCAGCGATGGTGAGGAACATGCTGTTATGATGACTCACAACTCACACAATTCATCGAGTACAGACAATACTGAAACGAGCACATCTGGTAGTGCATCGAGCCCATCAAAAAGTCTGAAAACATCATCGAGTTTAAGTCCCGCAAAACGCAGTGGTTCTGAGAGTCCTAAAAATAAGACACGTGGTATGTTAGTTATTAATTGAGTAATGAGTATTGTAATGTAGAAATAGTAATGAGATTTTCTTGTTGGAATTTTTCCCGGTAAGCAATTGAATTTAATTTTCGTATGTATGGTATATATTCAAACGTAATTTTTGTAAAAAGGCAATGTTATAACAGCATACCTAATTTTTAATTCATAATTTAAAATTATCTTTTTACTGATTTGTTTCATGTCAACCCTAAATAGCAATTTGCCACTTTAAATTTTAATTTACTAACTTTGCTCTTGTGATTTCTTGAAATGTTATTCTCTCCAATTTGTTGTCAACTTTTAGAATGAAAATCCAATATCAACAGGAATTACCCACTTGTATATATCTACACTTTTTCTATTAAAGTAATATTATTAGGTTTTCTCAAATCTTTAACTTACTTTAGCACCTTAATGTCGATTTACCTTATACACTAGGGATTTCGATCCCTTTCCAATTTTTTTCTTTTGGTGTGCGTATTTCGTATATATTATGCACATGTAAATCACTCTTCAAATACGGATTCGAAGAATTTGATCTCTGTCAAAAAAAAAATCGATTTTTTTGGTGTGAAGGAACGTAAAATCTGTCGAGATCGAAATCTTCACACAGAAATTGATTTCTCATGTGTAAAGGAAATCGACATACTCGTAAATGTACCTATACTTTTCCCTTGTTTTGAACGCTCGCAAATTGAAATTATTTTATGGAATATACTCTTACTCTAATTAAAAATTCAGTTTTGAATGACGCTTATGTCCAAACCGGTTTCAGCGCTTGCGTGTATAACATTATTGAATTCAAATTGAATTTGAAATTAATGCCCACTCACTGTAGACACGTAAATTTGTGCTTATTCAAGAATACAGATGGGCACTGTCAGTTGTCAAACTTTTTCCATACTCAATAGAAACAGGGTTGTCAATATAAAAACCAAAACTTTACAAAACGCCCTCTATTTTGTAGGAGAAACAACACTTTTTTAAAAATATTTTCGAAGCTTTAAAATATATTTTTGTAGTTGGGGGTACTTTCTTTTAATAATAAAATAAAAAAAACTGTCCCCAATTTTTCATGTTTGCCCGCCAGACGTCTTACAAAAACATGAGCAATATTTGCTTACCAAAGCAATCTTATCTTATCTTATCAAATGAATTAGTTAGTTGATAAATTATCGCATCTACAAATTAGCTGTAGGTTTTGGTAAATAAATATTTCTTTAAAATATCTTGGTTTTTTACAAAAATTCAAATGACAAAAAATCAAACCAGTATTTTCCAGTGAAAATTTTGTAAAATACGAAACATACCAATTAAATAAATATTTAATCCTACACATCCAGTTTTTAAGAAAAAATCCTGGCAAATCAGAAATGTTTTCCAATGTTCTTTATTTCTCAATATGGGCTGTACAAAATATCCCGGTAACATTTCAAATACGGTTTTATCCTTCCACATGCACGAAAAATGAACAATGAGTATTTGGCCTTTTTTTGTTTTGAAGGTAATTTTTATGTTGCTGGTGTTCACAATTCAGAAAATGTTTAACACACACAAACTTCAAAGCATATTCCTACTTTCAATATCGCTTCCTATTTTGGACGATCTGTTAAGTACAGAGATCTTTTCTTTAGCCATGCTACACGAATGTGGAATGTCGTACACAGTTTTGTGTAACCCCCCCCCCATTGTGATATACAGAAATTTTAAACCAATGTACATCCTCCTCTCTAATCCTGTCCTTATGCTCGCCACTATTTTGTTAAACATATAAATGGTATTTATCTATACCCCCTTGGAACAAAATCTTCCAACTGCATTTAAGCTATCTTTCCTGTATAATAATTTTTTCCCAGTTCGGGAAATCTTCCATCTACTATCGGTAGAAGTGTTTACTTACAAAGCTTTTTTTAATTGTTTAGTCAGTTTGAAATTTTGTTTAATTTTTATTTATTTTGAAAAGGAATTCCTCAAGATCCATCTCAAAATCTACGTACTCCCTCCATACGTGGATCAGTAATTTCAGATATTTCCTTTGAATCAGGCCTGTCCGATGATTATGCGATACCTCCAGACGCAGTCTCGGAATCCACATGTATGGACGCATCAATGCCTTCGCTGCTTATGCGTGCATCCTATGTTGATTCGCCAAATCGTAAACTTGAGTCCTTAGAAAAGGTAAGTTCAGTTTTGATTTTTGTTTCATAAAGTAGATTTTAATTTGAATGAAAACAATTTATAGGCAGGCCATTTAGCTAAGCTTGGCGGTAAACTGAAAACATGGCGAAAGCGATGGTTTGTTCTTAAAAATGGTTCACTCACCTATTGGAAGAGCCAGCATGACATCAATCGAAAGCCGCAAGGACAAATTCTTTTAGATGAAGTTTGTCGAATAAATCGAGCAGAGGGGGCCTCTACATTTGAAATCGATACTGGGAAAAAAGTATATTATCTAACAGCGGATTCTAATGCAACCATGGACGATTGGATAAGAGTGCTTCAAAATGTTCAGCGACGGAATGCCACCAAGTTGTTACTGAGTCGTGATGATCAGAAACCAACAGTGCAGGGCTGGGTGACCAAGGTGAAAAATGGGCACGCGAAAAAATGTTGGTGTGTTCTTTTGGGCAAAATGTTCCTGTATTTTAAAGCTCCAGGAGAAACCGTAAATGCTTCGTTAACGTAAAAGCAACATCACTATTACTTATACTATTTATTTTACTTTAGAATCCTTTGGGGCAGATAAATATGCGTGACGCTAGAGTAGAAGAAGTAGAACACGTTTCGGATTCGGATTCTGAAGAACGTGAAGATGCAGCACAAGGTCAAGCTCGTTTAACGGTTTCAATTTATCCAGCCCACCAGGGTCCAACTTATTTGATACTACCTGGAAAACAGGAGCGAGATAATTGGCTGTATCATTTGACGGTAGTATCGGGTGGAGGACCAAATGCTGGAACTCAATACGAACAACTTGTACAGAAGCTTATGGAGACCGACGGGGATCCAAGTAAGTTAATTTAAGTTTAAAGAACCTTTAACATAACTTTATGTTTTGAGGTTCGTAAAAATATAGAAAAAATGTATTCAAACTTTTTTCATCGAAAAAAATTTGTATAGTATACGTATCGTATATAATCGGACTTAATTTCATTTCAGATTGTGTTCTCTGGCGCCATCCAATATTATTACATACAAAGGACACGATTACATCACCACTCTCTTCCCTGCATTCGGAAACTATACAACCGGAAGCCATTAAGTTATTTAAGGTACGTTAACTGTTTAACAAAATAAAGAACAATATTTAAACTTTAGTACATCAACAGAGTTGCCAGCTTTTTATGTCAGTAGCAGTGAATCAACCAGGAATCGACTACCATGTTGTTTTAGCTCAAAATGCATTACAACACTGTCTTGACATTCCCGAGTTGCAAACGGAAATGATTTGTATTTTAACAAAACAAACATCACGCCATACTGGTCAGAAATTAAGTGTTGGCGTCCAGGTAAACAAGAAACTGGGCAAGCAAACGCGCGTAAGTTTAGTTTTTTCAGTTGCAATTTTTTTTATTTTTATCTTTAGTTTAGAGCTCAGTCAATGAATGATTACTAGAGTGTGCATTTTTTAAATATTTGGCTGTGTTCGGAAGTGTTAAAATATAGTGTTTTGAGAATATCAAATATGGCCTCCTTTGGATTTTCTTTAAAATCCCGTGAATAGCTTATCCTAAAAAGTCAAAATTAAATGGGAAAATTGAACTTAAAATCATTTTTTAATATCTTAAACCGTTTTTATTTACAAGCGGTTTCCAATATAATAGGCTAGAATGAATACCTTAAAAGAAGAAAAGATTTAGGAAAAGTTAAAGTTTTACATCTAGCCATGCGATGGTTTTCTCTAATAATTTATTAATTTTGTGTACCTTTACGGCCTTTACAGTGAAAAGCTTCATTTTTACCGATAATAATACTATTGCCTAAGATTATACCATTTGTGGTATATTATTCTATGTTTGTTTATTCCTGGAACAAAAATATTTAAATATAGTAGATGCTTCAATAAATTATATATTGTTTTATCAGTATTTGCTTATTTGAAAAGCCGTTCTTGATTTCGGTGAAGATGTTTAAAAAAATTACAACAAAAATTCAAAGCTTATTAATTAAATGTATTGGAGAGTTTTCTTCTGCAGTATTCATAATACACCCACACAATCTAATAGTTTAAGCTGTTTCCGTAGTAATTGCAAACGTGAAGTTCCTAGGGACTAAGTAGAAATGTGTTTTTCTTCGGTACTCACAAGTAAAATTTCTAAAAATTCGCCTGCGTAACATGGTCTCTTATTAAAGGATGCTTCACGTCAATATGTTTGGATCTTTTGAATTCTGAATTTCTTGACATAAAAATGTATCCTTGGTTGTCTGTAAAAATGGAAATACTATAAGATGAGTCAACTATTCATATTTATTAGTATTCCTCTTAAGCTATCGATACGGCCGCACTAAGTGCAATATATTCTGCTTTCTTGGCGGTGTTGCTACGGCCAAGGTGGCTTGTTTCTTTCTTGACCATGGTACAAAGTTCTCAAATATTTTAAAACAACCGCTTACCGATTTCCGATCAACGATATCTGAAGCCCATTTCGCATCCGAGTATTCAACGAATATCTTACGTTTCGATATTTTCTTGAATTGTAATCTTAGATTTTTTTTTCTTTTGTTTGTTGAAATCGCCCCATGTATCCAATATAGTAAATGTCTGGTCTTATGGCATCATCATCAAATAAATAAGATATCCAAGTAGTTCTCGGTATAGTTGATTATTAGTAACTTGTTTATCTTCAGTAATCTGATGTGGCTTCTGCGTTGATGTTCTAGCAGGGTAAATCTTCTATGCATTTTATCAACGTTTGCTTCTTGAGATAAGAACTTGGTTCCATCAAGTTTTTCATATTCAATTTGTATCATTATTTTTTCAAATTATTCTGTCAAAGATTGTTGATTGATGTGCTCATCTTCAGATTTGAAAATATTTGACCTTGAACTTGACTAAGTTTAAGTGCATAAAAATTTCCCTTTAACAATGCAAAAGTTTCTTCATTCTTCGTCTTTATAGTTGCTTTATCTTCCTTGAAATTAACTTATATTCCAGAGTTGGTAAGTGGATGAACAGAAATAAGATTTGCACGTAAATTAAACAGGTACAAGGTAACTAATTAGTATATCCACTAATCTCTCCAAATTCTTTGGTAATCAAGTCTTTTTCATTTTTAAGCAACGTTTATTTTGACTGTGCTTTTCAAACGGTCAATTTTGGTAGATAAATTTCTTTAATTAACAAGGTGATCACTTCAACCTGAATCTAGCATGAAAGACATGAAGGAAACATTACGTTGTTTATTTCGATTAATCATGAAGTACACGTTCTTAGTCTTATTTTTGCAAGCCATTTCTTGACTTTAGTTTTTGTCCTTTGATCCTCCTGCAAAGATTGGTTCTTTCTTGATCCTACAGTTTGCATTGAGATGACCACGCCTACCACAGTTGTAACATTTTCCATTGAATCTTAAATTTCTATCTCACTTCATAGCAAAAGCAGTTGGTAGTGCGTCTTAGTTTTAGTTTTAGCTTTGTTTCATCAATTTGAGAACAATAGTCTCTTACAGACTAATATGTAAAATTATGAACAAAGGTACATTGTAGGTGGGTATACACTTTAAATACATTTACTTTAACCAATATTTAAACAATTAATAAGAAAAAAATAAATAAATTGATTAATTACTAAAACAAATTAATAAATTAAATAATTTAAAGTTGGTTATGAACAATAGATTTAAAAGTATCTCTTGTACGAGTACAATTCAATTCATGTTAAAATCAATTTATTCTAGAGCATACTGCATTAGATTTTCTGATGCAACGCGGGATAGGGTCATTTCGCCCATAATTTCTTTGATGAAACTGTTCATAAATTACAAATCTGTAATCTGTATTTTTGTATGCTATAATCAAAAATTTTTTGATTATGGTGCCTGCAACATGATAAAATTTGACATTTATCTACATTAATACTCGTACCAAGGAAGTTGGTGCTGCACCAAGTTGTCAATCTATCCAAGTCATCTAATAGAAGATTATAATCTGATTTGCGGTAAATCCTCCGATAAAGTTTTAGATCATCCGCGAAAAGAAGACAGAACGAATTTTGGAACAAAGTCAGAATGTGTTTGACAAAGAGGATAAGAGCAGTGGTCCCAATTGACTTCCTTGTGGAACACCTGATGGGACATTTATATAATCAGATTTGTGGTTTTTAATTTTCACAACTTGCACTCTGCCAGTCAAATATGATTTAAGTCACATTAAAGATGAAGAGTTAATACCAAAAGAACAGAGTTTGTGAAGAAGATTTTTGTGGTTAACTATCGAAAGCTTTTGAAAAATCAATTTCGTATTTTCACTAGTTTCGTTCGATCCATTCTTTTTCACCCTTCCACGAGCAACCTTTGCTTCCCTAACTGTATTGTGATTTGTATTTATGATTTGAGCAAACCGACAATAGTTAGTATTCATTATTTTTTTTTTAAAGTATAGGTACTGCCGATTTTGGTAGTGGCAGACATAAATTATTTTAGATTTTTGGTTTTAGTGTTGTGGCTGCAATGAAGCTTCGTAGTCAAATTATAAATAGAGACATCGTGCAGCGATGGGCTGCATGCATCCGTAGAATGAATCAGCTCACATAAGAACCTGTGTAATTCGATTTCACTGCATGCAAAATGCTGCGCATCTGTTTCAGCCATAAGAGTCCTTTCTGAAAACTTCAAGCGAGATAGCTGTTTTCTTACTATTGTCTGGCTTTATCTCGCAAAAACGTCTTCCAGAGCCTTCCACTTATCCTGGGTTATATTTGTATCTTTCTCGTAATCCAAACAGTCGTCTGCAATGCAGCTAACGACAATTGACTTGGATTTTTTGTTCCTTTAATTTTTTGGTTGTAGCAACGAAGACGTCTGTAGCATTAGGTGCTGATCTGGTCACATCTTATAATAGACATTAACCGAATGCAGAAACATTTTGACTCAAAAACTTCAATTTTCATAAGCCTTGTCAATAAATTGCATAATGCCATGTGGAATTTCTTTTTGTTGGTCGCCTATAACCTGTTGTCTTAAACATATATTCACCAAAATCAAAAATTCTTTTCCATAAGTATCTAGAATAGTAATAAAACAATAGATATCTAATTATAATTTTTTAATATTCTATAATGTATTTCACGCGACAATAATAGTGCAATCTGCAATATTGTCTTTATTGTCGTTATTACTGCGCCGTAATTCATAATGAGAAATATTACTGTCTGGTCTGACATTCATGTTTCTTAATCCTTAATTTCGAAATCTAAACATGTGTAGATGTATTTAAAAGATTTCGACTTAAAAAATCAGTTGGGAACTGTGGCTTAAGGGATTTAAGTAAGATAAAAAACACTTTCAATGAAAATTTATTGATTATAATATTAATTTAATATATTGATTTTAAAAATCTTCAAAAAGTCAAAAAATAACCAAAATATCACGCAGGATTAACCATTGCAAAAGTTTATACGAAAATCGTAATAAAAAGAAGAAGATTTTTCACTTTGTCTACGTATCGTATATGTACATACATATGTACATTATATCCACACCTCCCAATAGTTGGAAAAGTGTCCACAGCTCAATTTTAGTCATTTGTTGATTAGACTATTATATAGTTTTGTATTGTGTTTTTATTTATAACCACTAATTTTAATTTATAAATATTTTTAAAATTGTTTTTTTTATTACTTCTCCGTAAAAGAGATTTTGAATGTTCATTTTAATAATTTGTACTTTTTTTATTAATTGATTTTGCTATTGAAAAACCCTAGGTTGCTTAGAGCCTGATGCTGTGAAAAAAGTGATATATATAATTAAATTTACACACTACCTACTACACAATTCACATTACATTTTTAACGCAATAATTAAAATAAATTAAGTTCAGTTTTTTTGCATGATTTCTTAAGCTTACATAGGTATTTAATTTAACGATCCCCCAAAAACCATGGATGGATGTTTTAAGTGTTTATAGTCGAGCTTATAGTTTATAGGCTACTGTTTCATTTTGTAAATGCCAACCATATTGCTTTTGTTTGCTTTTTTATTTCTTAAAAATGAGAAAAATTAAAAATTGTCTACTTAAACTATCTTAAAATAATTGATCCTTCAATTAAGTATGAACAAGAACTAAATACTTTCTTTCTACTTATTCTTCATTGCTTCTATAGTCCTCTATTACTTTAAACTTCTTTATGTACTCGTATCCGTAAATGTGTAATTTTAATAGTAAATTCCGCTTTTATTTTTCACCTTACCGATTCATAAATATTTGTTAGTTTCAAAGAATCAAAAATATCTTTTTGAAAGCATACGTTTAAAAAATTGAAACAAATGTCGGTTTTTCAATAATGTACTTATCATCATCATCATCGGCTCGACAACCGGGTTCCGGTCCTGGCCTCTTTCAACAAGTCTCTCCACCTATCCCCGTCTCTAGCCGACACGCCATCCAGTTGCGCACCCCAAGGCTTCGGGCGTCCTGGTCTACGCCATCTCTCCAGCGCAAGCATGGTCTACCACGCTGTCGTCTACCATAGAATGTACCACAAAGAACTTTCCGAGCAAGTTCCTCTTCGCTCATGCGAGCTAGGTGCCCTGCCCACCGGAGTCTACCGAGCTTAATTTTTGTCACGATATCTGCTTCAAGGTAGATTGCGTACAGTTCATGATTGTACCGTCTCCGGAATCGTCCTTCCTCACATACGGGGCCAACAATTCTCCTTAAGACTTTTCTCTCGAACGCAGCTAAGAGGTCGGAGTGCCTTTTGCTAAGCACCCAAGTCTCGGATCCATATGTGAGTACTGGCAGGACCATGGTCCTGTACAGCAGCAGTTTTGAAGTTATGGTGAGATTTCTGGATTTGAAGAGCTTTGACAGACTATAGTAGGCTCTGTTGGATTTGAGAAGCCGCCCGCGTATTTCTTCTTCTATATTGTTATCGGCTGCTACTATTGACCCAAGGTATTTAAAGGATTGCACCACTTCAAATTCGTGCTCCGCAACCTTGATTATTTGACCAACTGTTCCTCTCGCATTCGACGCCACCATGTACTTTGTTTTACCTTCACTAATGTGCAGCCCCAGATTTTGTGCCGCTTGCTCGATCTGGATGAAGGAATCGTGTACAGCTTGTTCGGTTCTTCCGATGATGTCGATGTCGTCTGCGTAAGCCAGTAACTGGCTGGACCTGTTGACGATGGTCCCTCTTGTTGCCGTACCAGAGTCACGGATTGCTTTCTCCAACGCCAGGTTGAAGAGGAGGCAGGCCAAACCGTCCCCTTGTCGGAGTCCATTAAAGATGTTGATTGGTCTGGATAGCAATCCGGCTTTTTTTATTTGGCTTGTTACGTTGGTCATGGTCAACCTACATAGTCGTGTCAATTTATTTGGGATGCCGAATTCTCTCATGGCTTTGTAAAGTTCTGCCCTGGCTTTGCTATCATAGGCGGCCTTAAAGTCTATAAACAGATGGTATGTTGGGATGTTAAATTCTAGACATTTTTCCATCGCCTGCCAAAGGTAAATATCTGATCAGTTGTTGATTTGCCTGGAATGAAACCACACTGATATTGTCCGATAACGGTTTTAGCGTATGGGGTTATCCGGTCTTGTAGGATAGAGGAGAGTATGTTATAGGCGGTACTCAACAACGTGATACCTCTATAATTGCTGCACGTTGTGACATCTCCCTTCTTATGTATGGGGCATATTAAACCTTTTCGCCAGTCTTCTGGCATTTCTTCCTGCTCCCATACCTGTACTATAATATCATGAATTGCTTGACGTAAGGCTGGCCCACCGTGATGGAATAATTCGGCTGGTATGCCATCGGCTCCCGGGGCTTTGTTCTGTTTAAGCCGGCCTATAGCCTTCTCAACCCCTTCTATGCTTGGTATTCTTCTTGAAGTAGTGGAGCCTCCACTTCTGCAGTGAGCTGACCATTTAGCAATTCATTAAAGTACACTTCCCATCGCTTCAGTATGCTTTCAGGATCGGTGATCAGATTTCCCTCTCCGTCCTTGCAGTATGTGCAGCGTGGTGTGTACTGCGTCATGTCCGCGCCTGGTGCGGACCTCGCTCTCGGCTATTTTCTATTTCACAGATTAGGTTCTTCTCCCAGGCTGATTTTTTTTGTCTGTGTAGCCGTTTTTCTATTCTTCTGAGCTCTTTATATTCCTCTTCGCGTGCCCGCGTTCTATGAGATTGTTGCATTGCTCGGTACGCAACATTCTTACGTTCAGTCGCTAGCTTGCATTCATCATCAAATAGACCAGGAGCCCACAGCAAATTTTGTGCGTGAAGATATAACCAAAAGTGGTTTATATGAGTATGAAGCCCTCAAATAACTAACGACAAATATGGAAGTCTGGCAGCATTTTTTTGCAGCTAAAATTAATAATAGTATGCCAAAGGTACATATATTTCCAAAATGTGGATCATAAGTATAACCACTTGAAACTGGCCTTAAATTAAAGGGCAGAATGCACTGAATACAAATAGATAGGTGCCAGACGTTTTAGATGCAGCTTTCCCCTTGCCAGACGTACTAATAGTACGCAAAAAATCATTTTTTTAAACAATTGGTATAACCATATGTGTGATACATCAAAAAATTTGTAAAATTGTCCTTATCACAAATAAATAGGTGCCAGAAGTTTTAGATGCAGCTTTCCCCTTGCCAGACGTACTAATAGAGTACTAAAAATTAAATTATTTTATACAGGGTGATTTGCATGAGGTGTGACAAAAAGCTAGGGCGTGTAGGTTGGACTTAGACAAGAAAAAAATCGTATGGGAGGGGGGGTCTATTTCCCCCCGTTTAGGCGGGAGGGGCAATTTAAGAAAAAAATCACTTAAAACAGAAAAAAAATATTAAAAAATAACGGTGATACCTACAGAGTAATGCTATAGCATTTTGAAAAGCCAGAAATACATTCTTTAATTTTGTTTTTAAATAAAGTTGTTTGAGTGAATAGTTTTTGAAAAATTAATTTTCAAAATCAAAATTTTGAAAAAAAAATGAAAATTTTTTTTAAACAATTTTTTTTCAAAATTTTACGTAATTAAGTATTATTTTTTTATTCAATATTCAATGCTCTTATTAATTTTTGATCAAACACAAAAAACCTGATGTCAAAATGTTTTGTAGTTTTTGAGAAAATCAAAAATAACAAAAACTACTTTTGTTCTAAGAAAAGCCTTTTATTTTAGTTTTTACGGTTTTGGATTCTTAGGTGAATTTACGAAAGAAAGGATTAACTTTTTTTGTACAATTTTTTTATTATCAGTCTTATAAGCATACAATAATGTGACAAAGTACTGGATTAACACATTTTTTCATTGAGAACACCTGCGTAAGAGCATTGGATTAATATTGACCTGCGAATGTTTTTTAAATAATGCAACGTTACACGCCCTAACTAGTGATAGAAAAATGCAATTGCGAAATAAGAACAAAAATATTCTGCTATGGCCAAGGGAACGTTGTCATTCAAATCGGGCAGAAAGTCTCGTAGTAACTGCAGATAGGATTCTCCATTTATGACTGAATTCAGGAACCGTGGTCCAATAACTGTTCGTCCAACAATACCAAGCCCAACATTACAGCTAAAGCGGTGTTGATATTTGGTTTGTTTCTTGTTATCCGGATTGCTGTTACTCCAGTGATGTAAATTGTGGAAATTTGTTACTCCATCTCTGGTAAACTGAACTTCATCCGTCCAGAATATCCTTCCAAAGTAATTATGTTCAGTTTCATATCTTAGCAATAATGTGCGACAAAATGCAGCTCTCAGTAACTTGTCGTTTGCGGTTAGTTCCTGAACTGGTGAAGTGTGGTACGGGTGTAAATGCTCGGTATGAAGCACTGCCCATACTCTAGTTTGGGGCAACTGAAGCATAGTAGCTATTCTCCTTGTGCTAAGGGAGGGTTTACATCGCACCATATCCAAAATTCTTTCCTCTATGTGTACTGATGCAGAAGATGAAAAAGTTAATCCTTTCTTTCGTAAATGCACCTAAGCCAAGCCGACCGCACCATAATAAAAAGTGGCAGGTCAATTTTAAACCAATGCTCTCACGCAGGTGTTCTCAATGAAAAAATGTGTGAAATATGGTTAATCCAGTAGTTTGTCACATTATTGTATGCTTATAAGACTGATAATAAAAAAATTGTACAAAAAAAGTTAATCCTTTCTTTCGTAAATTCACCTAAGAATCCAAAACCGTAAAAACTAAAATAAAAGGCTTTTCTTAGAACAAAAGTAGTTTTTGTTATTTTTGATTTTCTCAAAAACTACAAAACATTTTGACATCAGGTTTTTTGTGTTTGATCAAAAATTAATAAGAGCATTGAATATTGAATAAAAAAATAATACTTAATTACGTAAAATTTTGAAAAAAAATTGTTTAAAAAAAATTTTCATTTTTTTTTCAAAATTTTGATTTTGAAAATTAATTTTTCAAAAACTATTCACTCAAACAACTTTATTTAAAAACAAAATTAAAGAATGTATTTCTGGCTTTTCAAAATGCTATAGCATTACTCTGTAGGTATCACCGTTATTTTTTAATATTTTTTTTCTGTTTTAAGTGATTTTTTTCTTAAATTGCCCCTCCCGCCTAAACGGGGGGAAATAGACCCCCCCTCCCATACGATTTTTTTCTTGTCTAAGTCCAACCTACACGCCCTAGCTTTTTGTCACACCTCATGCAAATCACCCTGTATAAAATAATTTAATTTTTAGTACTCTATTAGTACGTCTGGCAAGGGGAAAGCTGCATCTAAAACGTCTGGCACCTATTTATTTGTGATAAGGACAATTTTACAAATTTTTTGATGTATCACACATATGGTTATACCAATTGTTTAAAAAAATGATTTTTTGCGTACTATTAGTACGTCTGGCAAGGGGAAAGCTGCATCTAAAACGTCTGGCACCTATCTATTTGTATTCAGTGCATTCTGCCCTTTAATTTAAGGCCAGTTTCAAGTGGTTATACTTATGATCCACATTTTGGAAATATATGTACCTTTGGCATACTATTATTAATTTTAGCTGCAAAAAAATGCTGCCAGACTTCCATATTTGTCGTTAGTTATTTGAGGGCTTCATACTCATATAAACCACTTTTGGTTATATCTTCACGCACAAAATTTGCTGTGGGCTCTTAGACTAAAACCAGTCGTTCCGATTTTTACGACTGCTGCCTAAGATGGAGTTGGCAGTACTAATGAAAATATTCTTAAGGCGTGCCCACTTCTCATTTACGCCCAGCATACTGGCTCCAGGGCTTACTCTCCCTAAATCAAGTGATTCTAGGGCGAGTCCTAACGCATTACCAAAGGTGTTACTGGTGTTTTCATTGCGCAGGGCAGCCGTGTTGATTCGAACCTGATAATGTACTTATGTATGTTTATAAACCAAGGTTATGAACTATTTCCCTCAAAGCACGAATCGTTGATTTTTTACTTGCGATATAGGTACTATAGGGCAAGTTCTGCATTTAGAAAAAAAATCGAACTCGAGATTTTGATCAAAGTTGACATTACGATGATAGCGAAGACGAAAAAAGTGGGTCCGGCAATTCCGTCTGTCTGTCTGTATGTCTGTATGTCTGTATGTCTGTATCTCGAACTACAGCCTAAATTACCGGAGGTATTTTCTTCAAACTCGGTAGTTAAGGGTCTTCGGTGATTCCCTAGAGGAAAAATTGAAATTTTTTTTTTAGCTCCAAAACTAAGGGTACCCCCCATACGCCCGTAATGCAAAATCTTATTTATCTCGAAAACGGCTCTAACGATTTTGATAAAAAAAATTAAGTGTGATATTATGGACATGGACTATATTTTGGTGAAAAAAAAATTTGGGGGGAATTGTTATTAGGGGTACCTGTCATAGAACGGTTTTTTTGATTTTCGAATTTCTCACCAACGGCTCTAACGATTTTAACCAAAATTTTTATGCAGGAGCTGCTTTACATTTGAAAAAATATAATCTAAAAATTTTTTCGAAAAAATAGTTTTTGGATTTTTAAAAAAATAATACATATTTTTTTTTGAAAATTCAATATCTTGAAAACCGATAAACGATTAAATTTTTAAATTTCGTTTTAAAATGTATTTTATTAAATACTAACAATTTGCATATCAATTTTTTTTATAAAAATTTTAAGGAAAATTTAGTACACAAAAAACATGTTTCAGTGTGTCTGTATGTCTGTACCTCTCACCACAGCCTAAACCACTGGACCTAGCTCCAAAACTAAGGGTACCCCCCATACACCCGTAATGCAAAATCTTATTTATCTCAAAAACGGCTCTAACGATTTTGATAAAAAAAATTAGGTGTGATATTATGGACATGGACTATATTTTGGTGAAAAAAAAATTTGGGGGGAAATGTTATTAGGGGTACCTGTCATAGAACGGTTTTTTTGATTTTCGAATTTCTCACCAACGGCTCTAACGATTTTAACCAAAATTTTTATGCAGGAGCTGCTTTGCATTTGAAAAAATATAAACTAAAAATTTTTTCGAAAAAATAGTTTTTGGATTTTTAAAAAAATAATACAATTTTTTTTTTTTAAATTCAATATCTTGAAAACCGATACACGATTAAATTTTTAGATTACGTTTAAAAATGTATTTTATTAAATAATAACAATTTGCATATCATTTTTTTTTATAAAAATTTTAAGGAAAATTTAGTACACAAAAAACATGTTTCAGTGTGTCTGTATGTCTGTACCTCTCACTACAGCCTAAACCACTGGACCTATTTCTTTTAATCTCGGTAGTTAAGAGTCTTCGGTGATTCCCTAGAGGAGAAATTGAAATTTTTTTTTTAGCTCCAAAACTAAGGGTACCCCCCATACACCCGTAATGCAAAATCTTATTTATCTCGAAAACGGCTCTAACGATTTTGATAAGAAAAATTAATTGTGATATTATGGACATGGACTACATTTTGGTCAAAAAATTTTGGGGCAAAATGTTATTAGGGGTACCTGCCATAGACCCGTTTTTTTTGATTTTCGACTTTCTCATTAACGGCTCTAAGGATTTTAACCCAAATTTTTTAAGTTTAAAATAATATTGTATATAAAAATATTCGAAAAAATATTTATTGTGTTTAAAAAAAAACAAAATTTAAATCAATATCTTCAAAACCTATGAACGATTATTTTTTGAAATTATTTCCTAAAACCAATATTATTAAATACTTAAAATTCGCATCCCACATTTTTTTCTTGAAAAATTTTAGAAAAATTTCTTATATAAAAATTTTATTTAATAATAAAACGATTTTTTAAAGTTTATTTGCATAAATTCATACTTTTCCGGAAACCAGACGGCAATTTTATGCATTTGAACATTATTATCTCATTAAATCCATGTTTTATATTTATAAAATGTATCTTAAATTCCAAAGTACTTTTACATAAGAGCAAGTTCGTGCGATCCAGTCGTGCATTTTATTATTAGAAAATTAAGAAAATCCCTACCATAACTGAAAAATATTCTTTCAATATAAAAAGAAAACCTGCTTATTTCCAAAGCCAGGTTTATCAATTTCAGTAATGGCCAGGTCCTATTTTTTCAAAATCTTCTTCGAACTTACCCAGAAACTATATAAGAATATTATAAGAAAAAGGCATATTTTGTAATGCTTTAGTAGGTAAATGCTAAGTGACAAGGTCTTATTCAATAATAAAATCTTTTATTTGCGTACCCTGTTTGTGTACATATTACAATATTGAGATTGCATAAATTACATACAGGTATGATATAAAGGTTTTTTAAAAACAATTTTCAGAATTTTTTCCAAACTTTTTCAGAAGTATTGAGCTTCAAATGAGCAAGTGACTTCAGTTCTCGAGTTGATTCGATCTTAAATTTGTGTAAAACATTCCCGAAATGTCGAATGAGAGATTGCCAAGTCCTGTGAACAACTCATTTTGAACTGAAGCAAGTTCTAGGTAGCAATGCGATATTTTCAGTATTTGACAGGTGTTCACAGGAACGTTCAGTAGTGAATAAGTGACTCGAATGTATCCACTTTACCACGCACAGTCTGTCTATTATAAAAATATAAACCTTGACTGACGCTTTGTATTAAAATACGAATTTTGTACTAAGTATAAGAAACTGTCAGTTACCTACTTACCTCTGAAAATTTTCATAAAGTGTCAAAAAAGGTGTCCGAGAGGAAAAAGGTCTCCCTTAGAAATGTCAATTAAAACGCAGGTTAAATTAAAGTTCTTATTATAACAATTAAGAACAAAAAAATATTGCATAAATTCAGGTAACATATGCGATTAAAAACTAGAAAAATTGTTTAGAAAAGCTTTAAAAAGTCTTCGTATTTGATATCACATATATACGAGTAAGAACATTACTATACTCTGTTCAATTTATACTTGCAGTACAGGCAAGATAGGATATTTGCCTTTCGGTCTGACTATTATGGATTTCAATAAGCTTTCTTTAATTTAAAGCTCTTACAGGATTGCCGTAGGAGCATTAAAAATTGCCGCTGTACGTGAGCTCAAAGAAGATCACACAAACAATTTTAATATAACTCAGTGATTCTCTTTCTTATTTCACTGGCAATTTCTTAAGTTAAGGTGCCATGCAAACAGCAGCAGGCACCAGTGTTTCTGAAAAAGCTCTCCCATAAGGCCTGTACTGCAAATATACATTGAACAGAGTATAGGGACCACCCATTCTTCTACCTCTAAGGCTGAAAACACACCGGATAAAGCAAAACATGTTTTTTTGTTTCGTGAAACAAGAGAACATTGTTTCTTATGAGACTAAACACACCAAAGAAAACAAAGCAAAACACATGTTTTTGTTTTGAATTGTAACGATGCCACAGTGCGGTATTTTGATCAAAAACCTGGCCAAAAATATTTGGGCACATTTTTCACATCAAATAGGTACCAAATGACTAAAAAGTTATTTGGAAGGATAAATTTTCATTTTTTGGGTACAGTAAAACCCACTTAAGTGCTTACCCACTTACCTCGCGATTAGCCGAGAGAAAAAAAATTATTAAAAATCAAAGAAAGCACGTACAATACTCTGCTATAACTTTTTTTAAAGCTTATATTTCATTCTTTATTTTGTTTTTTGATGCAAGCTGTTTCATTAAATAGTTTTTGAGAAATTAAGTTTTAAAGATGAAATTTAGAAAAAAAAAAATAGTTTTTTAATTGATTTTTTATAAAGTTTTGCAATTTTTAGGACATTTTTTATTTTAATTTTCAATGGCCTAATAAATTTGTATTCAAATACTAAAAACCTTATTCCAATAAATATTATAGTTTCTAAAAAATTAGAAAAATACTGAAAGATACTTTTTTCCCAGAAAACCTCTTTTTTCGATTTTTTTATGAGTGGATTTACAACCGGAAATTTTCTTAATGCAGGTAGCCAATTTAAAATACCTGCGACCCTTTTAATCCAAAATTTGAGAAGGGGATTAGTTTTAGTTGCATATTTTATGATTACAGGTCAATTACTCAATAAAAAGATTAATCTTTTTTGTCTTATATGCAAGTAGGTAATAAAAAAAGACCTGGAATAATTGAATTTTCTAGTTTATATTTTATTATTTATTCATCATCATAAACATCTTCAAAAACATCATCATCACCATCATCATCATTATTACCATCATCATCATCATCATCATAATCATCATCATCATTGTTATTAACAGTCAAAAATTCGAGAGCCTCCTTTGAAAACGACTGTTTCTTGGTCTTACTTTTTGTCCTTAAACTACTGAGATAAGGGTCTGACGTCAATAGAAGCCGGTTAATCACATCCTCGTTGCATGCCGTCCTGGAGAATTTTCGTGAAAATTTTTCTCTGTATTGGCGGAAATGCTTATTTCTAGCTTCCGCGGCTTCTTCGGACAACTGACCGATTGGCAACAATGCATGGGATATGACACTAGCAGAATGAATTAAAATCTTATGCACTGTTGGAGACATAGGCTGCCATGGATATAAGCTAACATAATGTTTAGCAGTATCCATCGTGAATTTTTCGAATTTTTTAAGATCTATCTCATAACCAGAGGATATCACTTCTAATATAGTTTTGAATTTGTTAATTAATGATAAATCCACGCCTGTAATGGAAGCTGCTTCTTCTTGGCTATTGAAAAATCTACGAGAGGTGTTGCCGTCATTGGTGTTGCCAAACCCAGCTTTTGGAATGTCCACCAGTAAGCCCAATTTGTCGTGGAACTCTTTTTGTATCTGTCTCTTGGCCGCTTGAATTTTTTCCCGGTCACTTTTATCTGTAACGCGTCCCTTATGCACGTCCGCTTTAAGTTTGTACGAAAGATGCACCAGAAATTCGAAAAACCTAATCCTGGCGTGTAGTATTGATAGCCCAAATCTGAAAGTCTCTGGATTCTCTGGTTCTGTAGAAGTCGTTGAAACTTTTTGAAGTTTTTCCGCATATGTAACAACGTAATGTAGATGAAGTATTCGTAGCTGCATTACACACCTTTCCATCGACCATTGTTGGAAGCAGTACATGGTTGATTTTTATGTTGTCGCTTACTTTTGTTGCTTGAAGATTTTGGGCCTGGTTTTCAATGTATTCGATTTCTTCATTGGTTATGTCCTTATTTTCTTTCAAATAACGAATCCGTATTGGTCGGCACCACCTCGGTGATGAAGAGTGGATATTTTGCCATATAATTTCACTCCCAGACTTGAGACGAAGAGGCACAAGGGAACTCAAAAATATATTTGCATCACTGTTGTCGTCATCTTCAAATTTCTGCTTGTATTGGCTTTGAGTAGATCCATCGCATCCCCACTTATATATTAGCTCTAAATCGGTTTCCCTGTTATCCAAGCACTGTGAGAGTTCTGGTTCCAAATATTTACATAATCGCGATATTGTGTGATCCACTAAATCTTGGAGCTTCACTTCGGCAACTGTCTCACTGACGCTTTTTGGTGGATAACATTCTTGTTTAGCTTTATACAAGTAGGTGTAGCACGGATATATATCTTTGTTGGCTTGATGAATCACTTCGTATTGACTTACAGTTAAATTGGCATCGACGAATATCCTCAAGGCGTTTTCAGGTGTGTGTTTCTTCGTTTTCAGGGCTTTACTGCCAATCGCAGCTGCTTTTCGGAACTTCATAGCCCTGGTTGGAGTTTTTGTCACAGTTTGAATCACTTTGGCTACATCATTATTTCCCGTCGCTCTTCGACTCATCTGTGCTGCGTATGTCAGTTCATCAACAGACACATTCCTTCGAAGTTCCACTGTTTTTCGACGTTTTGTTCGGTCACTTGATTCCCCGAATTCTTTGCTTGGGCGACCTTTAGACCTTCCGGGAAGTATGCCAATAGGTGAGCTTCCTTTTACTAACTCGTGAAGCTGTTTTCTGGTCATAGCTAAGGTGGAATTAGAGTCATCTGGAATAATATAAAAATCTATTATTAAAGGTCGTTTTAAAGGGTTTTTTTTCAAAGCCTCTGTTTTTTCTTAGGTGCAAACTTGTGCAAACTCTTGAAATGTAAGATTGTTCTACATATCCAGCAGTTTAATAAAATGTATGATAGACTATGTTGCGCTATTTCAAAAACACTAATGTTTGAAAAAAACAGCGAAAAAAGTGCAATTTTTTTAAGTGATTACTTCAACTCATCGATATGAAAAAGTTAAGATGGATATACAAATAAATTTTTGCTTAAAATACTATACATACCTTGATTAACGATATCCATATCAAATTTTTTCACTAAAATCACTTTTAAGACTGAAAAAAAACACGCAAAAATACACTTTTTTTTAAAAACCGCAAAAAAAATCGTGCTTACTCAACAACTCAACTAGTACTAGTTGCAACTGATGGTGTCGCGAACGGGGGTGACCAATTTATAGATAGACTTCACTAAAGAGTAGCCTGGTTATCTACCTGTTATCGGACACAAGCTTAATCCTGGGAGGTAAAATTTTTTTTTTTTATTTATGGCCAGGTTTTTGATCAAAATACCGCACTGTGCGATGGTGGTTGTCGAAAATACATGCTATTGTATAAGTTAATAAATTATTATTTAATTTATTATTAAAAAAATATTTTATGGAGGTGAACCTCTTTATTTGATTAGCTTTACAATCGGAATGAACTTAAATTCTAACATAATTATTTTTCTTAACTAAAGATGAAGGAAAATGAAGGAGAAGGAATGTGCAGTGTCAGGTGGTTTGGTTGGATGGTGGTGTGATTTTGTATCTTATTAGTTTGGTGTCGAGTGTAGGAGTCCAAGCGATGTGTAGACTGTAGAGTGTGAGAATCTGTGTCATCATTTCTTGTGGGAATGATGATGTTTGGAATTTGTTGATTGCTATTTAACTTATACAAGCAACACACACCGAATGCAACAAAACTGTTTCGAACAAGGGTCGTTGACGATAATTGCATACTTTCTTATGGCGCAACGCACACCAAATGAAACAAAACATAAAAACAAAAGCAAAACAGAAAAACATGTTTCGTTGCCGATAGGCGACCTATTGTTTTTTGCAAAACAAAATTTTGACTCCGTTGTTTTTATTTTCCTCTTTCGTTGCACTTTACAGATTTATTTGCTTCTTTTAAATAAATATGAAGTATGTAGATGGAGAGAAGTTAATTTTTTTTAATTAAGGCAAGAAGCCCTATCTATAATTATAAAGATAAGGAACATGCCAATAAACTTACTATTGATAAGCTGTGGATTGCTACTTCCTACTACGACATTTGAAGATTGGCAAGATTAAAAGTTTTTCTCTTTTCTTATAAATAAACACGTAATGTCTGTTTTGTAAACACAAAATTGTTATTTGTGTTTACTTGCCGTAGAGTTATAATCTTTCAGCCGGAGTTAAGCTTTTACGATAGTTCGTATTTTGTTTCATTTCAACGCACACCAAACGAAACAAAAAAATAAAACGTTTTCAATTTCAATTTTTAATGAAAGATAGAGATGAAAGAAAGAAGAAACCAACAATCACACTAACAGACTTTAATATTTGAGCGAAATGAAGCATTATTTAATGGACTCTATACCTATAACTGACCATATTTACTGCATTTTATTTTTTAGGTTCCGTACAATAAATGGTTCATAATTTAGAGTTCACATAAATATTAAGTTCATAACATGTATGGTTAACTTTATAGAGCTCTTTAAATAATGGTCCATTTCGCTCAAATATTTAAGTCGTCTCTTTATTTGATTGTTGGTACGGCACATAGAGATAGAAATAGATAGTTTGGTTTAGGTATTTTTAATTTTGGTTGTATGCGACGGGTTGCGTTCCATATTTCGAACAAATTGTTTGTTTTGCTTAAAATAGTGTCCAAGGAGTTGCTAGATTTATAAAAAGTGTCCAAATCGACTTATTTTTGAAAAGAGGTGTCCTGGTGTCCGAACGCTGAAAACTTGTCAAAATGACACTAAAGAGTCCCCAAAAGTAACCCTCCTTACAGTTACTCCCAAAATTGATCGTACACCAATAAAAAATCATTATTTTTCCTGTACATCGGAAAGACATCACAACTTATAAACTTTTCATAAGCATACAAAAATTAACTGTTAATCACTTTCTGTTATTAAACTTATTATAGTATATGAAATAAAATGCACTACTTTGGAATTAAAATTGCTTATAAATATAAAATCACGGATTCAATTGCAGAAAAATGTTCAAATGCATTAAATTGCCTAATCGTTCCCTCGTTTTCAAGATATTGATGTTTCAAAAATCAAAAAAATATTTATCCGAAAATTTGTACACTATACAATATTATTTTAAATTCACAGGAGCTCTTGTATAAACATTTTGGTCAGAATCATTTGAGCCATTAATGAGAAAGTCGAAAATAAAAACAAAAACGATTCTATGACAGGTACCATTAATTGTAGATTTAAGTCTTTTTTTATCGTGGTACTGAGACATTTTAAATGAACGAATAATATTTTACGGACTTAACGTGATTATTTATTTTAATCAAATTTATATTTGATATTGCCCGACGACGTTTCGACAGGGTTTCACTTTTTTTTTTATAATCTACACGCGCTCAAGGGATTATGAAGTTATGAAGTTAAGAAAGAGAAAGAAGGATAGGAAATATGTGTTGCACGATGTTCTGAGACTGAAAATGGTTGTCTCAGATTTTTTTATCTCCAGGGATGGCGGCTGAACTAGTGCGGAGAAATGCTGTGTCTTATTTGTATGTCCCTTATAATTCGCTGTATTTTATTCGTTTTTCATATTTGATGGACATACTAGTTTTACTCAATCACAATCACATGTTGTTAGTGTTATGCCTGAACAACATGCAATGAGCAAAACCAGCAACCCATTGATGACAACTTTATAAAGTTTTAATGAAATTAAGACGACATAGACGACAGCAGAGATCGAACCTGTGATCATGAGGTTGATAGGCGCCACCGGCCACCACCACTTGTCGTGGTCACGGGTTTGACTGATGGCTTGTAGGTGGGTGTTGTTTTTCTTTTCTTTTGTTCTTGTTCGTAGATTGTACCGGTACGTTTGTGCTTGCAGTTGAGATGGTAACATGTTGTTGCAACTGCATTGATTGTTATTGTGAATTAATATACCTACTCTTGTGAGCAGGCAAAATTAATAGCATCAGCTGGAAGATTTTTTTTTTTTTTTTTTTTTTATAATCTACACGCGCTCAAGGGATTATGATTACCCTTTAAATGTTTGAACACAGCGCGGGCGTGAAGTTAAGGAAGAGAAAGAAGGATAGGAAAGATGTGTGGCACGATGTTCTGAGACTGAAGGTTGTTGTCTCAGATATTTTATCTCCAGGGATGGCGGCTGAACTAAAGCGGAGAATGCCGTGTCTTATTTCTATGTCGCTTATAATAATAATTGTAAGCCTTTACGGAGAAGCAATGCATAAACATTTAAGATGGTTTGAAAAGCTTCGTATCAAACAAGCGCGTCTATTAAACTCTATTGTGTTCTTAAAACGGTGTCGCAAAGAAAGTATTGTACCAATTAAGTAACAAAGTGAATATAAAAGGTTCTGATAAGATCATAAAAAGACCCAGTGATATTTTATTAAAAAAAGGTTATTTCAAATAACTACTCTGAGCTAAATCATGTGACCAGTGAAATATATAAGTGTAGTTTAATGTTATCTAATCAGAGTGAGGGAATTGCAATAAGTTGTAGCAATCGACATATAAAGAAATATGAAAAACTTACAACAAAGGTAAAAACAACAACAAAAGATCAATGTGTGGCTAGTACAGTAAGAAATTTGTCTAGCAAAGACCTTGATGACAATACTGCGTCTATACTTTCTAAAAAAGGAATGAACTTTGCATCTACACCATTAAATATTCCTACTGAGTCAATAATAGGATGTTTGGAAGAGTGCCTACGTAGGAATAAAATTGCAATATTAACATCTGAATTAGACAGGATGTTTCAGTTTTAATTCGCAGGGTAAAACCAATTAAACAAAACATCACGGTTAATGAAAGAATTGCTTTGAAAAACTTAGAACACACAAAGATTTGATTGTTCTTTCTGCAGATAAAGGTAACTGCATTGTAGTCCTCGATACAGTAGATTATTGTTCAAAAATAGAAAATCTTCTCAGTGATAGTGATACATACAAAAAAGTGAGTTATGATCCAACAGCAAGGGTGGCAAGAAAAGTCACAAATATTGGCTTAATGTAAATCACTTATTAATAAAACAAATACAATACCTTCGTGTACTCAACCGCCAAAACTGTATATGGCCTTCCAAAAGTGCATAAAGAAAATGTCCCCTTGAGGCAAATTGTCAGCCAAATTGATTGCCCTACTTACATTATTGCCAAAGAATTAGTTATGCAACTTAAACCGTTGGTATTTGATTGCTCTTCTTCTGTAAGAAATTCCCAGCATTTCATATCACTTATAAAAGATTTATACATGAATACAAATGAAATAATGGTTAGTTTCGATGTAACATCATTGTTCACGAATGTTCCAATATTAGAATGCCTACACCCAGAGAAAAAAGCACGTAAAATAAAAAAAAACAACTTTGAATCAAAGTAAAACCAATATGATTTGGCTCTAATGCCGAAAATATTTAAATCAAAGTTGTTAATCAATGAAAAGTGATTCCTTACTTCATTTCAAATCAAATTTGAAACCAATATGATTTAAAGTTGTAGCATTATAGTTTTAAATACGATCCGCATTTGATTCAAAAAAATATCAATTAATTTTAAACACGCTTTGCGTTTAAAGCAGGGCCGAATTAAAGATAATGGGGGCCCGGGGCTATTTCAAATTTGAGGCCCCCTAAAAAGATATAAAACCCAAGCAAGCCAACCCCTCATAACCCGGGGCGGTAGAAGTCCATGCTCTCAGAGGCGATGCGTCGAGGAATTGACGTATCGAAAATCCAAAAAGCTATCTCCCAAGTGATCCACCCCCGATAAAATTAAGAATTTTTGATACTCGGGGCTAATTATTTATCAGGGACTCCTTTTTGTAACGTTTTTGAAAAATTAAATGTGTTCATTTCGCAATCGCAAATAAATAATCGTAAACCCAAAAGCGTTAAACCCACATAACCCAATTCGTAATTGATCCAAAAACCATGAACTCAAAACCGTCAGACCCTTTCTTTTTGATTATTCAAAACTCTAAAAATTAAAAGTAACAAATTATGTAGTAATTAGGATTTATTAGATTAAAGGAGTAAGTATACATTATAAATAATAATTATTAAACACATTTTTTTTTTCTCAATTTCATTTTTACAAAATCTTGAATCAAATCATTAAACTCAATCGATCTTAATAATTCGGATTCAATTGCTAAACGAGTTAAAGTGTTAAAGATGTTAATCTTTCATCCAACATCGAAGATCGGTACATATTTTGTATTCTTTTAAGAACTGAGAAAGGTATTTCTGCTTCACAATTAGCTACGAGTATGTATATGGGTATTGTAACGAATATTCTAAGGGCTATTTATGAACATTTGGAAAAACGTCAACCATTTGTTTATAAGTACATATTTTAAAATGTGAAATAAGTTCACTTTTTTCTTTTTGAACTTGAGAAGAAAACACTTGCGGCTGCTATTTCATTATTCGAATAAGCTGCTCTAGTTCGTAAGTTAATTCAATTTCTAAATCTTTACGATTTTTTATGATAAATTTCGACTAATTTTTTGCTTTTATTTTTACTTCATTTTCACTCATAGTTAAAATATTGCAAAAAATCCGAAGATCTCAGTGATGTAAGCGTAAGCTTCAATCCTCTTGCGCATTTCTGTGTGTACATAAAAAGTGCCAATTCTAAACTTATCAGATCCATAGAGCGTTTTTTTTTTTTTTCTCCGTCGTTCAATATTTTTGGAATTTTTCTTTTATTGAAATCAGAATATTCCTGATTAACTTCTTTGCTCGAGGCTTTCGATTCTATTTCAATTTTTGAAAAATTATCTCGCGTATTTTTCAAATATTCAATCAAAGATAACATCATGTTTTTAGCTACGTTTAAATCTAGTTCCACTTTTTGAAAATACGAATTGGTGGCGTCAAATCTATTTAAAATCTCTTTCCAGAATACCGCCATAAAGGCATTTTCAAGTTTAATAATTTTCGATTTTAAAGATGAAGCTTCATGCCGAGTATCTAATTTTTGAGTTTGATCATCAGTTAAGCAGCTTAACGCATTAAAAATACCATGAAATCCAGAGTATTTTCCTGACATGTTACTGGCTTTATACTTCTGCGGCAAAATTTGTATCGCCATTTTTCGCTTATTAAACTCGGAACGGACTCGTGGAAATTAACAATTCTAAATTTTACCACACTATAGTATCGAAATGTACTCTTACGCTCAATTCGCACATCTCTATCAATCAAGAATAAATAAGAGACTCGAGATAATTAGTCCAGCATATTTCCACACTTCGCAAAAAAAGATACGAGGTATAGACTTCAATTTGTTTTTCAATCTGGCAACCCTTTGCTGAATTAGGCTGCATGGATTTAATATTTTTTGAGTTTACAGCTTTGGGTTAATAGCGACTTGGGCTATATGGGTACGGTGACCATCCGTCCTCTTTTTGAGAGGACAGTCCTTTCTTTTTGTGTCGTGTCCTTTCTGTTTGCTTTTCTTAGAGAGGACAGACATTTGTCCTTTCTTTTCTAAATTATCCTTTCAAGGTCCTCTTTTTCTTTTTCAAACCACGATTTAACGACTAGCAGAACTGCTTTATGTCATTGAATTCCGTCACATATTTATTGCTATTGTGAATGATTTTCAAATTTACATCTCCATCTGCAAGTTAGTGTCGTTCGTATTGGCTTTCGTTCGGCTTTTTGAATAATAAGAATTAATGTTGAATATGACAATATATTAAAGCTCGTACAGCCTTATTTACTAACTCGTTTTAGCGACTGAGTAAAGTTACTTCGACTTTACAACGGCTCTAATCCTGAAAACCTTATTTATAATGAAAATGCACAAGGAATAGCGGTGGAATAAGCTAAAACTGGTTCATAGGAGGTTTAATGCCGTTTTATTTAGTATCTAAATGTCATTTTAAGATGACATCTTATGAAATTTACAAAAAGGAGTGTAAGCAATTTTTGTTTTCGTTTCTTATAAAGAAAAAAAAAGTAGTACCCCTTGGCATAATGGTTAGTGCGTTGGACTGTCATGCGGAAGGTCTCGAGTTCGATTCTCAGCCGCTGCAAGAAAGTTTTTTTCAGGGGTGTACTGCCTCTTGCGAGGAATTGAGAAATCCTCCAAGAGTATCTCTTGTCATGGAAAGTGCTGCTCATTAGCCGTTCGGAATCGGCAGAAAATTGTAGGTCCCCTCCGTTCCTGGTAACACGCACACAGGAATGGTTGAGAGTTGTAAGTTACTAGGTCCTGGTTCACTTCGAGCTGTTGCACCACCAAATTTATTTATATATTTTTTATGCAGAATTTAACACATTTTTATGAAATCGGGAAGATATATATCTTAAAAAAATACATTGCGAAGAAAAATACCAACATTAAACATTTTCATAGTTCCTTTGAATGACTGTTATATCTATAGTCATACACACATCTAAAAGTATATATTATTTCGTTTTTTTGTTAATTCATTTTTATTTATGTGTATTAAAAACTGAACTGAGCTGTAATATGAAGTACAAAACTTTTTAATGAAAATAATTATATTTGTTAAACTTTTGTACGTTAATAAAAGACTGTCCTTTTTTTTTGCTCCTGAAAAAATGGTCACCGTATATATGGGTTTGACTTTTTGGAGCTATTAGCGGGTTGGGCTATATGGGTTTAACGTTTTTGGGGTATATAGCTTTCGAGTTTGGATTTTGTGGGGTCAACTAATTTTGGTTTATATTTTTGGGAGTTATTAGATTTTACAGTTTGGATATCGCGGTTTTACGGTTTAAATTTCTTAATGGGTTGGGGCCCTCGTTTCCGCGGGGCCCGGGGCTTCAGTCCCCTCTAGCCCCCCTATTAATCTGGGCCTGGTTTAAAGTAAATAGAAATCGGAATCAAATCAATTAGAAACATATTTACATTAATTACTACGTAACATTAAATTGAAAAGCGCCATTATAGTTTTAAATACGATTCGCATTTGATTCAAAAAAATATCAATTGATTTTAAACACGCTTTGCGTTTAAAGTAAATACATAGATATCGGGAATAAATCAATTACAAACAATTTAATAATATTTACCAGCATTCATTGATTTAAAGTCATTCTCACTATATTCAAATCGAATAAAAACAATTATTTTTGCAAAAGTATTTTCTTTTTATTGTAAATAAAATAATAAAAAAATTCTTATAAACTAAATTAATAACAAAACAACAAACAAAATTTACAAATATTTGTGTCTTACATAATGTATGTAAGTCTTGCCATTATTAATTTGATACAAGTGTAGTGGAGGGGATTGTAAAGACTGGATCAATGATTTCCCTTTCGATGATGAGTTAAAAAGTTTTAAAATATCCTATAAAATATATATTGCATTATAATTTTTATATTGAGAAAAATGTGTGTATGTATACTTACAATTTTAAGAAATGATTTTAAACTTGAGGTTGGTGTTGACGGGAATCAGAATTGTTGCAATTTTGGCACTGCCAATTTGCCACGTTGGAGATCTCTGAGAGGGTTTCGTCATCAATTCGGAACTTGAATAAAATTTATATAATAAGAAAAAAAAAGAGATAGTTTAATGTTACCTTCAAATTTCTGAATAAGTATAGTTCCAGATCTTCATGCAGCTTTGCGGAATCGTCGCGGTTGTTCTCGTTAGCAGGATTAGAATAAATTAAACTTCGAAGCTGTCCGCTTTCATCCACTACTTGCATTATTTTAATTTATTTTATTACTTTTAGGTTATAACGTTCGGTATCACTTCACAATAAGTACAGCTCAAAAGCTCTAAAGAGAATGGCAGATACATTTTCCTCGACCCGCAACAACTACAGCCCCGAACACACATACATATGATTTCTTTCTTATACAAAATGTTTACTGTTATCGTTCACAAGTCAAAAGGATTACAACTTTGATTTGTTGTACTTTAACTTTGGTTAAAAGTGAATTATGTATACGATTCAAAAAGGGAAGAAAATCAAATAAGTTACCACTTTGATGTATTAAGTTTCAAGTTTGATTCAAATAAATTAAATATCAAACGTCTTTAAATGAACAACGAAAATGCCTCGATTACATTTCAAAATAGAAAAACATTAATTCAATGGTGTTTAACTATACTGTGATTAAATAAACATTTTTCTTATTTAAAACAAAGTTGATCGTATTTAAATTAAAGCGTATAAATCAAAAGTTATAGCAACGTAATTTTAAATACTTTCCTACTTAATTTTATGATGTTGTTTTTCTCTGGGTGTAAGAGCCATACAAAAGAATGAAGTAATAAAATCGGCAATATGTGAGCATTCAGCTTATAATGAGGAACACTTTATATGTTTCGACCAAGCTAAATCAATCTTCACGGAAAGATAGGTTAGTGCAAGAGGCAATCAAAATAAAAATGCACTCAAACTTCAATCGAGATCAAAGTTTTAATCTCTCTGGGACATGGGATCCTCTGATAAACAGATTAAAGCTTGATAAAATCCAAGCTTAAAACAAAAACAAACACAAAAATCAAAACAATCTGCCAGCTGATGCTATTAGTTTTACCTGCTCACAAGAATATATTAATTCTCAACAACAATCAATGCAGTTGCAACAACAAGTATCATCTCAACTGCAAGCATAAACGGTATAATCTACGAACAAGAACAAAAGAAGAGAAAAACAACACCCACCTACAAGTTTTATATACAAAGTTACTACTTAACAATTTGCTAACTTTAAACTAGTTTACTATATACATTACATAACTCATTCTTAATTTCAACCATTTTCAAACAAGTATCGTACTAAAGCAATTTTCTTAATAAATTTCTTCTGAAAACATCTACAAAAATGAGAGTTCGTGCAAAAAACTAAGTAACTAGACCTCTCTTAACGTTTGTAAACGCCAAAGAGTCATATGAAGTTAGCACGATACTAAGAAAGTAGGTAGAGAAGGTATGATTCCAATAAAATTAGCAAAATTGTCGTTTGAACCAAGTTTCATACTAAAACCTCTTTAACATCGTACCAATTCAACTAAAACTTTGCGCCATTGACTTATTAGATAATGGACTACCAGGAATCCACTTCATGCTGGTAGCGCTATCACGATAACTAGCGCTATTGGTGCAAATGCGGTAAATATATATATTATAAAGGGTGTTTAGCAGAAATTTTTAAGTTTATTAATAAATAACAAAACAAGAGGGCTATTTTTATATTTTAATTATACAAAATAGAGTTTGAGCGGATTTAATGTCAACCGAGAATTTTTCCATTTTAAGTGGTAAATCTCTTGCTCATAAGCTACCGCCGTCGTAAGAATAGTCATTTATTTTTATCACTTTGGACCAACAGCCAAAAGCAATTCTTAATCTTTTTAATTTAAAAAAATGTTTGTTGTTGTGTTCCCTAGTACCCTCCTTGGGCCCTTACGCCTTCCAAGTACGGGGATCCCAGGTTCCGGGCTCCGAAATCTTTCTTTTTTCAATATTTTACTAACGATTGAAGTAACTAGAATCCGTTTAAATTCGCGGTAACACACGGGTGACAAAATTTAAACTGATCTGCTGAACAGAGAATGATTTGTCTTTCTTAATTTATTCCAAAGTAATAACTAGACTTATTTACATATGTCTGGGCTCAAAATAGCATAGTGCGTCATTTAAAGGTGAATTTAACTGATGTTTAATTTACTTTGAAAATCCAAACGAATTTAAGCTGAAGATTAAGCTTAGCTTAACTGAAATTTAATCTACAACTGGCCGACTATATGGTCGTTAAATTAAAAGTCTGCCAGATATATTTCCCTTATATGCGTGCGTCATGACCCTTTATCAATTGTAAAATATTATGGGCGGCCTAAGTGATAGGCTACAGCTGTAAAAGAAAAAAGATACGTTTAATAAAAAGAAGATATAAAATCACTTTCGAAAATGGTTTTCGGTGAAAGAAAGTTGTTAGTTTAAAAGATCTGCCAGCACTAATATCTTGTAAAATTGTACCTATGTTCGTACATCGTTTATGGCTATAAAAGTGGAACAATGAAAAGTGAATGATTTGAACGCCTTTTTTACTATTTTATTAAATTTCATGTTTTTTGTCGAAAAACTTTATAATGTTGTTGCGGTCGCCTGATTAGTCCAAGAATTATTCAGCGCCTATACCAAAAGTTCATGTATCCACCACCTAGGAAGTAAAGAAGAAAACGAAAATATTATTAACACTGAAAAAAAAATGTAAACAAACTTCTTACGTTAGTGTAGTCAAGAGTGGTGGCCAAATTCATCGAGTAGAGACCATCTGCAAAAAGAGAAAATTAAATGTCAGTTTTTGAGATCATTTAAAGAAGATTTTTGTTTAAAATAATAACTAGGGAGAGTGGGGCACATTTGAACAATGCTTATAAAATTTTACTTTATTACTCTTTCTTAAAAGTAATTTAAAATTTTGACCTGTCAATACCATATCCATAAACGTCATTGACTTTCCTTGAATATCTCAGTTGTCTCTCGGATTTAGAGGTGAAGGGTACTTTTGCTAGTGGAAGTGTTTTGTTTTCGTTTTTTAGTTGTAAGAGTTTAAACAAAAATTACTGCGCGATTTTAAAACAGGAACACAGTTTTTTAGAGGAAAAATAAATTTTAAACCTAATTGCGGTAAGTTTTTTACTGGATATATTTCAGTTAAATATTTATAATAAATTTTATGTCACTGGAACAGTTGGGGCAGATTTGAACAAGCGTGTTGGGGCACTTTTGAACATGTTCAAAACTGCCATGATAAGTTTTTTTTTAAATATTTAAGACATTTAAGAGAAAATTTAATCAGCTTCAAGCAATTTGTTATCTGTTCTATAGGGCAAGTATTGGTTTCAGGTAAAAAATGTTTTTGTCATATCGACCATTAGTCTCTGCGTCTATACGTTCTCTGTCTCATTTTTGAGCTATTGAATACTGAAAATAAGGCCTAGTTAAAGCTTTCTAGGTCGAAAAAATCTTGAAATTTTTATAGCTTTAACAATAATATTCTAGTTTAAGCTATTTTCATTCACACAAATTGAAGCTTAGGCTTGGAAAACAAGTTATAATTAAATGAACTTAGCGTTGGCTATTTTAAAATGGCTATTACTAGAAAACATCTTAAGCTTATTCTTATTCACTAAAAATCCAGCTTTTACTTAAAAATTCAAGTTTTAGATTTAGTTTTTTTTTCTTATTTCTTATTGTGGATTTTTGTTTTTTTTTTCTACAAATACATGAATATGATATAACAAAAGTATTAATTTTGAGTTTTATTGATAAGTTCTTATTAAAAAATGAATATACAAATAAAATTTAAAAGTTCTTTTATTCAGTAAAAATAAATTATATCACTGTTCTTAAGTGCCCCTTCCAAGTTCAAAAGTGCCCCTTACATGGGGCACTTTTGAACATAAGAACCTGTATTGATTGGAGATAAAAATTCAATATAAATATTTCGTTAAATGGACCAAGTATTTTTCTAAATTGAACGTCAATACCACTGTTCCATGTGAGTAAAATATCAGGCGATTTGCTCGAATAATTTAGGTTTTATCAGTCCTGAAAGCAAAAAGTGTTTAAATGTGCCCCACTCTCCCCTAAATAAAAGAAAACCTTTTTCACTTACCTAAATGAAATGTCTGCCGCTGTTTGGTTGTTTACGAATGAAATCAACATTATTGTTGTTGGTTGAGTCCATCTCCTTTTACTTGCCAAAAACTACATATATAAAAAAAATATACGAGACGGCCAACTTCGGAGCTGGGCGTGTTCAACATAGGAGGAATTATAAAAATGGATCCGCGAATGGTGGAGAGTTTGTAGGCAATTCTATCAACTTATTTTACTGTGCAATTTTATTTGTCAATCGTTTTCGTTTCTTATTCATTTTT
Source organism: Philhelius festivus (assembly GCA_963931855.1). Lineage (NCBI taxonomy): Eukaryota > Metazoa > Arthropoda > Insecta > Diptera > Syrphidae > Philhelius > Philhelius festivus. The sequence continues at coordinate 134,303,172 of OZ007556.1, read as the reverse complement.
GTCAATTTCTGTTTGTTTTGTTCCCGGCTTTCGACGTTTTTAGTTTTTTTTTGTTTGCTTTGGGTTTTTTGTTTTGGAGAGTAAATCCGCTCCTATCAATGTCGTCAATGCAAGTTCGGATCGAAAATCCGAACGTTGATTTTGAACATGCACATGGAAAGGTCAGACTATCAGAGAGTTAATGTTAACTCGTAGACTGCTTTTAAACGAAGCAATATTACCTTGCGATTTTTAAGCCCGTATGCGAGAGACGTATGTGGTAGCGGGGTTACACAAAATTGCTGGGGTTGAAAAAATTGCAGAGTTATCGTTCTTTTTTCTTTGTGGTTTTCTTTACTTCTCAGGATCGTCGGTTGACAGATAAAACTCACTAACTCCAAATTAAGCTTAAATGACTTTATATCGCTAATAACTTAATTGTTTTGGTAAACAATTGCTGGAAAAACTCATTATGTTCATTAAACGGTCCTAGATGATTAAAAATCAAAGTAAACTTTGATTAAAAAGCATCCATGCAATCGAAAGGGCCCCAAAAGAAAAACAAAGATTAAAAATCGCTTTCGTGTAAAAGTCATACATATATGGACTCATCGGATGATCCATTTATATATGGGTATGATGATCGGATGTTGTTGTGCCAGTTAAGAGAGGGATTGTAACTTGTGTTCAGGTGAAGTTTTCTGGTAGGTTAAAATCAATAGTTGGTTGACGTTCATACCCAAAGGCCGGAATATAAACAAACAGCTTAAGTTAAATTAACTGAAGTTAATTTGGGGCGTTTTTTTTTTGGATTTTTGTACGGGAATTGTTTAATTTTTAGTTTTCTTGTTTGTGTGTTTAGATAAAATTTAAATAGAAGAGAAAAAGATCTGTAAATTGAGTGTCGTCTCGTGAGTTAATTTACTCGGTAGATGAAATAAATAAATAAATAAAAAAAAATATAAACCGAGAAAAAAAATATAAAAACATATTTATAAGAAAAAGTGGTGTGTTCTCGGCGGCCCCAGAAAATCAGCAGAGTAACTGGGGCGCCGCATTTATTTTATTGAAGTTCTAAATCCATATACCAAATAATCAGTGACCGAAAGAGATTCTTAGTTACGAGCTCGTTGATCAGTGCTGTGGAACAAGAATTTTAATAAAGGCCCTGAAGTTTTTCCTTTATTTAGAGCAGCTCCATTGAATACACATACCTACGGACTTCACAGAAACGTCAAAAACAAGAAAGACCAGAAGAGCCCTTAGAACAAAGTGGTATCAATTGATTAAAGATCATCTTTTCTTTAATTGTTTGTGTTTGTCCTTTATTAAACGTTTTAAGATTTTCTTTTGAAAAAAAAAATATTTACAAGAGGCGTTGAAGTACATTTTGGATTTCTTTCAATTTTTTAGTGTTATTTTGTTTAGTAATTTCAATTGTAAATGGAAAAGCTGTGTTTCCCTCAGGTTTTATTATTTTTAGCGAAGTGTTTAATCGAAATTCAATAGTGAAAAATTATTTTGTTGGAGCACCTTCAAAGAGCTCGTTGTAGGTAGGGAATTTGTTTGTACCGAGAAATGATTAATTGCGTCGTTGGTGCCAAAAAGGGCAAATTTATTCATAAAATAGGGGAACATTTCTTGAACGCCATGTTCTTTTTTTTTCTTTCTTTTTTTTTTCTGTTTGATATATGTACCTATGTATTAGTTTTAGTAATTTTGGTTCTGTTGTTTTGAGTAAATAAACTTCAATACGCCGATTTCGATGAAATTCAAGTTTTGTTTCTGTGTTTCGAGACATCGAAACATGTCGTTTTGAAGAGTTTATTTCAGTGGTGCAGAGGGTAGCTGAGCTCCGGTCAAGATGGCGTGATCCGAAGCCGATCATCCACCATCTTGGGGGAATCAAAAAAATGGCCGAAAATTCCTATGGTAGGGTGGGTAATGGCCTCACTGCAACAACATCCGCAGTGCCCTTGTCGTGACGATAGTCCGTCCGTCTCTTTCTAGTCCGAAATTTTCCTGTGTTGCTTACCTGGCCTGATTTATGTATTTGTTTGCAGGCGAGGTTAAGTTTCGGGGACAAGATCCCCCCCGTCCGACGAGCTAACGCCGTGCACAGCAAGCAGGCCGCGCCCTCCGAAACTTAACATTCCTACCCTTTTCTAACCTATTCCTATTCCAGTTTCCTAACCTTTCCTTTTTCCTACCTATCCCTACTACCGACAATCCTCCGCTCCTCTGCCTCGCAACAATGTCTAGAATAAGCCAGTTCAAATGTTTCTCAATAGTAAAATAAACCTCAACAAGATGACCTAACAAAATGTTTTTGAATCACACAAAGTTAATATTGCTTATATGGGTCATTTTTGAAAAATTGACATTTTTTATTGATCGTTTCAAAAAAAATTTTTTTTCAGTTTTTCTTGGGTTTTAGTTTTTAAATCTATAGTAAACAAGTAGAAAAGGAGTTCTCCGAGTTGCGCAAAAATAATTTCAAATATTTTTCCTTTTACGAGTATTTTTCGATAAAAATTAAAATTCAAAATTTCGAATGTATTAAAAATGTTCTTTTCTTGCATAAAATAACAATAATCCACAAAATAAATAGTAACAATAAATAGTTGAAATTTTGTGTAACACATACATATTTTGTTTATGAAGTTGTTTGTTTACGAAATGATTTTGTTTAAAAGCATGAAAGAGTCAAAAAAATATTTTTAAATAACGACACTTAACTTTCTTGGAACTTTTACGGTACCAATACTGTAAGGAATGATGAAATTCAGTATATTTATCTAGAATATAAAAAAAATTAATAATAATATGAGCCATTATAAACTAAAAGAACATACCTATTAAAAAACAAATACGAAAATGGCCACGGAGATTATAGGACACGGAGATAACAAAATCGACTATTTCTTAATTTTAATATAGTCAATGTAATTCAATGTCATCCAAATTATATTAGAATCAAGTATGATTAAATACCTTTCTTTTGGCGGTGGTTAGACTAAAAAATATTAATATGGTACAAAGATAACAAGGCCACGGAGATTACACTGAATTTTTACTCGGAGGAAAAAATTATTTTGTATGTAAATCTTAAAGGAATTAACTGAACTAATTAAATAATAATAAAACATGAAATTGAAGGTTTTTTGACGTACTATAAGATGATGCATCGTTAAAAATTATTAAAAATTGTTTAGTTGTGTGAAAAAGCGAAAATGTTTAATTATGTTTTTTTTTTTCAAAATCTTGTCACACTCATTCAACTAAGTATTGGGACAACAAAAAAATTTTTTTTTTTTGCATATCATAAAATTGAAGTTTAAGAGAAGGCCTTTAAAACGACAAGGCCCAAAATAAAAAAAAATCATTTTCATCATTAAAAATATTAATAAAACTGATTAAGCATCAAAATCACATCCCAAAAAGGCCACGTAGATTACACATTATTAATTACCATGGATATTCTTTACATTCAATCGATCTGCAAATTTTTTCTTATAATGCTGACATATAAACACAGTTCCATGCCAAATTTCAAGTCTTTAAATTGAAATGCAAAAAAAATAGAAGCTATAACGCTAAAAATGTAATTTTTTTAAAACGACCCATATGCATAAATCTTTATATATTCAGTAGGTATATTCATATATTATATATTCATCAATTATACATATTATAGTTAGTAAATATTAGTCGGGAAGGCAACTGCAAGATTGTCTACGTTTATCATGCGTTTTAATAGTTTTGGTTCAAAAATTTAGAAAACCTGGTTGGACAATCATTTTCAGGTCCCTTTGCATTTTTGGCTAAGAGATTTTTTGGATTTGTAAATACAATTTATTCTTGTAGTGAAGAGGTTTCTTCACTCAGTTTTTATCTAATAATATCGAATTATTTTCGGTCCATAAGAGACAGCAAAGCGTCTTCAAATGTCCTCGAAACAGTTTATTATACAATTACCAGCCACCAGAGCCCCGAAGGTCTTCAAGTGTCTTGATATAATTACAAAATAATAAGAAAGACTTTTATTTAAGTTTAAAGTGACGAGACGTCTTTATTGGTCGATGGCTCAACTAATAATGATTTTAAAAATGCTTATAATTGATCATTAGCTTCTGCTTGTAATAATTCTGAACATATTTTGCAGTAAACATTTACTCAGAGAGAACAATCAATTATTATTTAAATGAAATTTCAAATATCATAAACTGCAATAATTTTCTTGTAGTTAAGTTTTTCGTTAAGTAACAATGAGTCAATGATTTATTTATACAGTGCAAATTTTAATAATTCATGATTTTATTTAAAGATTTATAATAATGAAAATGTAAATTTATAATTGATGTTAATTTAATTCAGTGAAAAAAACTATAAAAGGGTTATTTAATGATATTGGCTCGTTACATTCTCTATTTTTATAAACCGAAAACGTAAATAACAAAAATATATTTTAAGACTTAACATTATGGAGATGTGTTGGAGATTCTAAGGCACGTATCTAAGGCAAGTTTCCCATAAGCGAGTTTTTTTTATTTTAATATAAGATTTTCTTATTTCCATCATCGAGTGCAATCCAAACATTTCATCTTCTTCATCATCATCTTTAAGTGGTGATGATGAATTCGTTGTTGATTTTTTTACAAAAAGATCACAGGTGGACAAATTCCTGGAAGTTATTGAGGAACATTTCTCGCAAATAGGATCAAATCTTTTAAATTAGCTTCTGGCATGTTTAAAAAATTGAAGCAACTTCTATTTGTTTCATTTGCATACATACAACGAAACAAAAACTTTAGAATCAAGAACTTGTTTAACTTGTTTGGATCGGAGACTTCCGGAAGGTTTTTCTTTTAGCTTTGATGTTTGAATCTTCTTTTTGTGATATGATAGGTAATCTTTTGGTCTCCTCTTACTCCAAGGGTTATATCTTATCTGAGACTTTAATTGTTATATTTCCGAAATCAAAATAAATGTGCATGGAAATTTTTATTTGCCGAATAGTTTATTTGATTCCTTATTGAAAATTATAAGAAATTATTTTACACAATAGACAACACACAGAAAAAAAACATATTTACCCAATCGGAAAGCAAACAAAAAAGCATTATGAATGACATTTTTACAGCAACTTCTACTATGTGCCACGCAGAGCTTATTCACTTGTGATACTCAGCAAGGAGGAGCAGCCCAAGCCAATGGTAGCTCTCCTACATCTATTCAGGTATGGGGGATAGTGAATAAAATTTATAATTTTGTAATTGTACCGATTGTTTTAAATTTTCATTTTAAAATATTGATTAACATTTGTTTTTAATTATAAAATTAATACCTTTTGTTTAAATTTCAGGCCCCAGCTCCTCCGCCCATTATTGATTGCAAATCAAATCCACCTGCGTACACATTTGTCCAAGGATGGCAGCTTCTTTCTCTGGCCGTCTCTCTATTTGTTCCAAAGTCTAGCCGCCTCCTTTGGTATTTAAAGCTACATTTATCTCGAAACGCAGACACCAAGACTGAAACTGGCAAATATGCAGCCTACTGTGAACGTGCCTTAGATCGAACACTCAAAAATGGAGGACGCGAAACTAAACCCTCTCGTATGGAAGTGTTATCGATTCTTCTCAAGAATCCCTATCATCACTCCCTACCACATGCTATACCAGTCCACATGATGAATGCCACGTACACAGTTATATCATTTGATGGTTCGACAACAATTGAAGAATTCCAATCAACACTTGCTCAAGAGATCGGCTCACGAGACTCAACAAACGGATTCTGTTTATTCAGCGATGATCCAATTGAGAAAGATCTGGAGCACTATCTGGATCCACAAGCGAAGCTTTGTGATGTTATTTCAAAATGGGAAACCGCTCTGCGAGAAAAAGGTTCAGGAAAGTTCGAAAACTCAAGAGTCATTCAACTGACGTATAAAAACAGACTCTACTGGAAGCATACAATCAAGTTTGAGACAGACAAGGAAAAACTACTTTTGTGCTACCAGACCAACCAACAAATTGTCCAAGGACGATTTCCACTGTCCAGAGACCTAGCACTTGAACTGTCTTCTTTAATGTCACAGATTGATATGGGCGATTATTCACTAGAAAAGTCTAGAGGATCTGGAAACATGAACAATGCGGGTCTTAAGGCATTGGATAAATTTTATCCATATCGATATAGAGATGCCATGAGTCCAGAACAGCTAAAAGATATTCAAGATCTTCTTATTTCCAAATGGATACTATTAAAGGGACGTTCCACATTAGATTGTGTTCGAATATATTTAACTTGTTGTAGAAAGTGGCCATTTTTTGGAGCTGCATTGTTTCAGGCAAAACCTCGGCATTCTGATCAAGCCATGGCGTGGTTAGCTGTTTCCGAAGATGCCCTTAATGTTCTTGAGCTGTCCTCAATGGCACCACTCGCTAGATATCCTTATACTTCGGTTATGACTTTTGGTGGGTGTCAGGACGATTTTATGTTGGTGGTAGGAAATGAAGATAATTTAGTCACTGCTGGAAACACTAACGAACAAAAACTGCTATTTGCAATGAGCAAGCCAAAGATTTTAGAAATTACCCTTTTAATTGCGGATTACATGAATGCTCTAGGTCACACTCTTCCGGGGACACCCCAAATGAATACCCTTACACGAAATGGCTCCCATCGTTCACTTCGATCTCGACCTTTACCAGGAGCATGCATAGCAGCCGGTGGTGGGACGTCAACGAATGCAACAACAACAGCACATAACACTCTCAACTCACACGCCACCCATACTCTGAGTTCTAATCATTCACATACGTTGAATTCGCACTACAGTGGAATGGGTATACATGCTGGAGGAAGTCATCAAAATACAATGAGTTCATCTCACGGGGGCCAACCGGATATATTGAAAAGCACTCCAGATCACCAAAGGTTGCAGAAATAAGATAACCAAGTACATTTTTTCATTTGGTAATCCGTTAATTGATTTTAAAAAAATACAACCAAAAAACATCAACAACCTTTTGAAATGGAATTTTCATTTTTTAATCCTTTTCTTTCGAGTCCAAAGATAAATGCACTAATAATTTCAAATGCGTAAACCTATAAATAATATTGAATTTTATAACCAGTGCTCATTTCAAACCTAAATTACGAGTATGAGCACTTCAATGTTTAAATTTTACTTCGATTATTATAAAAAAATAAAGGATAATCGAATTTCATTTTCGATGTAAAATATGAAACATGAGAGGGAACATCTTAAAATACGTCTGGAACGCATTATTTGCAAGCACTTTGCACTTACCGAAATAATGGAGGTGTTCAAGTATAGCTAAAATGGTAACTTAACTTTTTTTCCTACACTTCGAGGCGAACAATAAACATTAAATGGGTTGTTTAATGAATCTTAAAAAGTACTTTGGCGACAAACATACAATTTCGTAGAGTATGCTAAGTAAATGGAACCTATCTGATGATATGACAATGACTGATCCGCCCCGCAGTGGGTGTGTCCACTAAATATAAATTATTGGTATTTAATTATGTTGTATTTCTTGTTTGAATTGGTATGTACATATGTATCGAACTATATAATAATATACGGTGGCTATCTGTAACTCCTTTTAATTATTTTAAATAATTTTTTTATCAAAATTTCATAAATGTCCTTTTAACCGTTCATAATCTAAATTTATTTAAAAAGAATTATAAAATTAAAACGCACAAACCCACAAAAAATATACAAACCGCTTTTTATATCATATATACACAAATAATATATATATCAAATTTTATTAGGAAGTATACCAATTTTTTCTTTTTGTATTTTAAGTGAGAATATGCACACTCAAAATTAAAATATCAAAATGAACTATTCCAATTGGTTAATCAAATAAAAAAATTAAACAGTGCTAGTGATGTTGCGACATTGATACATTCTCTTAAAAAAAACGAAATAAATACCATATTCGAATACGAATTTATACAATAATTATTTAATCGCGAAATACATGTAAACAAAAATGTAAAACTATCTCACAAATTATAAAAGAACTACATTAAAATGTACTTTATAACATATTAGCCTCTAAGGAAATTTTTATACCAAAAAGAAAATACAATTAAACGATGTCAAATAATATACTAAAAAAGTAAATATTATTGTTCGAATATAACTAAACGTTTTGTAATTGTTAATTGTGGAATAAACTTAAAGTTAATTTGTATAAAATTATCTATTTTTAACTCAATAGTTTAGCAATTCAACTTTAAACCTTCAATATCTTTTAAGAAAATAACTTTTAAAATATGATTTTTTATTTATATTTATTTAAGAAAATAATTATGGATGCAGGAGTTGGTTCGCCTAGAAAATAAGACAACATTTTCTTCGGAATATTTTCTATTGGGAAATTTCTTGAATAATTGAGTCCCTATTTTTTCAACCGAAATGATCTCCAGCAACTGTTCTATAGATGTATATTAAAATTGCATCTTAATCGTTGAAACATTTCCTTAAATAATAAAAACGATTACAAATTTTAAAATTTAAGAACTCCAAAATTGTGTGCTGACCTCAAACTCTATATTTTGCGTACTTACATAAAATTAGTTATTTTTTCGATCCTCAATATGAATTCAATTCTGCGTTTGAGAATGTACTCTGTTAGTGCAAAACGGTATAACCCCGACCCATTTTTTGTTTCGGTTTATTTTAAATTGATCCCAAATATTACATATATTCGAGTATTTACGTAAGATACACACAACGGTCATTTCACCTTTTTGAAATGTTTTAATATTTATAAATCTAAAATCGTGGCGAATATCATTTATGTCTTTTAAAGCAGAATATCAGAGACGAAATCCGCAAATTTTTCAAAACAAGCGTTACACTAATTTTGCACTCATAGCCTCATTTAACAATCTTTTGATTTTTTTCTGAACTAACTTTCATTTATGTTATTTAATGTACAAATAATCTATTTTATTTTATTTTTTGACAGAATTTAAGTTATGAATTGTAAATATTAAAAAAAAACGAGATTATTATTATATTAAAAAGCAGTTAAGTAACAGTATTGTTTAAGTAAAAATAAATTCAATAAGTGATGAAGCAATTATCAATTCCTAAAATAATGAACAAATATAAAAGAAGTGAAACATTTAGTGCAGTTGTCATTTTTAAGGTACATATTATATTTATTTTAATATTTGTTTTCATTTTGACTATTTTTGTTTTGATATTTAAAAATTATAAGAATATAAAAATATTTTATTTCAAGCAAAGAACAGATATAATAAAATACATATGTAAATAATTCATAATCAATCGAAAATGTAAGAAATAGAAAGAAATAAATGATGTAACTTTTTTGAAAAAAGTATATTAAAGAAAAGGTCATTTTGCTGTGCGAATATTAGAAAAAAACAGTAGAAGGAAACCATCCAGCTACTTGCGTAAGTATAAGTAGGTACAACTGAAGTTTCCTACAAAAAATGAATTTACTGGCTTTATGGTAAGTGGAGCGTTGGGATGCGATGCACCTATATATACAATTCTTATCCACTTATTTACAGCCTGAAATGTAGCCTTTAGCTTGATATCAGTTTATATTACAGTCGAACTTCTATGACTTGAACTTTGATATTTTGTATAACTCGAATCAAATTATGTGGCAACCTAAAATAATACATTTATGCTTTGATATCTCGAACTTTATTAACTCCTTTTCTTTCTTTCTTCTTATAGCTCAAAAAAATACCAATTTCTTTAAATAAGTCGAGTTTTTTTTGGGTAAATCCCCTTTTTTAAGAAGAAATCAAAATCAAGTCTGCATTTGGAATTCGAATTTTCGCAGGGAATTCCCATTTGAAATTAGAATGTTTGTCCCATTCATTCATTAGATATTATAGGTTTCGATTCTTTGCTGGTTGGAAAGCATATACAGTAAAACCCGCTTAAGAGAAACGGCAAAATGTCAGTCTTTCTTTCACTTAACCCCGCTTAAGTGAAAAATAATTTCACTTAAGCGGAGTTCGAATAAGTGAAGAAAAAAATTTCACTTAAGCGGATTTAAAAATTCCATTAAGCGTAGATTTAATGCTAGAAACAATATTGTTTTTATCTTTTAGACTTGCCTTGAAAGAAGTTAAATAAAACAACGATTAAATAACACAAAAATAATTTATTGAAAAACGAAAACTAGCAAATTTTTGTTCTGTTCGATTCAATTTTTTTTTTCACTTACGAGAGTTTTTTTAATGAAAAATATTAAAAATTAACTGAAAATATGTTTCAGTTATCCGGGTTTTTCGCTTAAGCGAGTTTCTCTTAAGCGGAGTGTTTTAAGGAAATTGATCGGAAAATACTTGGGGATGAAAAAAGTGTTTCAGGTAAGCGGGTTTTTCTCTTAAGCGGGTTGTACTGTAATATTAATTTGATGTTTGAGTTAGCTGTTTTTGGAAAATTGCTTGTTATCTTAAAGATCCTAGAACTGGGTTCCACCATGGCACTTTTAGTTTTGTTGGAATAGGGTGACTTTAACGAATTGAAACTTTGGTAGCAAACCGCTTTGAAGCAAATCGGCTACTGTTTTTTGTATTTAGGGAGAATAATTTTGTAGATAGAAAAGCTTGAAACATACTGAAAATTATTCCAATCAGCCATATCCGTTTTAAATTTGGGAGAGGGTTGGTGAACGACAGAACTGGTATTCAGGGCCCGTATTACAGATTACGAAACGAAAGGCAAAGAAACGATACCCAAGAAAAAGATAGTCAACACATGGACCGATTATGGTTTACGATAACGGATGCAAAATATTGCTTGATAAAATAAAAAACTCAATTTTTTAAGCGCATTCAACTTTATTCTTTCAATATTTCTGTCAAAAATAGTACATGTGTCAAAACAATGAAATACGAGTGCCAAAAGCAGTCGTAAGAGAAAACGATTATCGTTTTAAAAAAAACGAGTATCGTAAAACGTAATCGCAACTTAACGATAACGAGGGATTTTAAACGATAATCGTAATTCGTAATACGGGCCCAGGTTGGAAATTATCGGAAAGTTTTCGCTGTTGTGGAAACCATCAAGTGATAACCATTATATAGATGGAAGGATGTGTGGTTTTTGTGCTTTTTAGATATTCTTACCTAGAGTCAGAAGCCAAAAATCCAACTTAACCTTCCGAAGGCAAATGGGGTCTATCACCCCACTACATGAGAAAAACCATAATATCTGACAGAAAGTTATTGTCTCTTCCTCTCGATTATTATGTACTTAGATTTTAAAAAATCCAAAAAAAGACTTCCAGTTTCCTATTAATATAAACATTCGATCTCATAATAAATAAGAATTATTTTTCAGTTTAAATATTGTTTTATCTAAAATAAAAAGTGATGGGGTGAAGAACAACCCCAGTTGCTGTTCACGTAGGAAAAAAAGGCCTTGCCTTCGGAAGGTTAAAAAGTTAAATTCGATAGCCAATGTAATACAAAGAAATATCAACCGAGTTACAAAATTAGAAAACTTTTATTTAATATATTTCAGAGAGTACTATGTAACAGTTTGAGAATAGAAAACTGAATGAACATTTTGTTTTTATTAAAAAGTCAAAGATGATTTGATTAATATAATTTAAATTGAGGAGTAGAAAAATGCAAAGTAGAAATAATTTAGAAGTTTGAATAGATGAAAGTTATTAATGAATTAGATTGAGTTATGTATATAGTACGAATAAACTACATAATAATGAAAATGATTTGAGTCGCCACAAATGGTTGGTTAGCAGCAAGTTATATAATAATCGGAAACGTTGCGTGTGTTTGCAAGTCATCGTTCAGCATGCTGAGGTCTGCCCTAAACAAAAGATCCAAATGTTCTTCCAAGAGTTGACGTCACCTGTTAGAAAAGTTTGTGTATTTATTTGATTAAACTATGACTGCTTTTAAACGAAGCAATATTACCTTGCGATTTTTAAGCCCGTTGGCGAGAGACGTATGTTGTGGCGGGGGTACACGAAATTGCTGGGGTTGGAAAAATTGCAGAGTTATCGTTCTTTCCTCTTTGTGGTTTTCTTTATTTCTCATTTATATCTGGCACTCGGTGAGCGAACTTCGATTAACAAAGTAGAGTAAAGAGTGCGGAGAGATGTCTCCTTTTCAATAGAACAAAGTTAACTTTGATTGAAAATCGCTGTGTTTAAAAGCATCCATGCAATCGAAAGGGAGCCAAAAGAGAAACAAAGATTAAAAATCGCTTTCTGGTTGTAATCAAACTAAAGTTTTCGTTGGAAGTGAGAGAGGATCCGATGTATTCCTTATGTCGATTTCCTTTACACATGAGAAATCAATTTCTGTGTGAAGATTTCGATCTCGACAGATTTTATGTTCCTTCACACCAAAGAAATCGATTTTTTTTTTGAAAAAGATCAAAATCTTCGAATCCTTATTTGAAGAGGGATTTACATACATACGAAATACGCACTTCAAAAGAACAAAATTTATCCGGGATAGAAATCCCTAGCGTGTAAATAAAGGAAATCGAAATTAGTGTCCTTCGCATTTGCATTAATTCGATAGTTGATTCGCTTTCATTACCATCGAAAAATAACAAATTGTAAAATGAATAAATAAAAGAAAAAAACTTTCAAAAATTCAAAAAATGCACAAAATGTATGAGACGATTGTAAAATAACAATCGTTCAGTCGACCATATTTGACACTTCAACAAGTTACATGAAGCTAAAGTTGAATCGTCTTAACGACATCGTCCAGACGATCCAAGTTTGTATGTTTACACGAAGCAATTCAATCGTTCAAACGACGTCGTCAAACTGTCGTCGTCTTGAAGGCCCAGGGTATTTATATTTGTGGTCATTACATTAAACACATGAAAGATATTTCAAACAAGCAAATATTGTTTGCGATAGTAAAATAAAAAAAACTTTTTTCCGATCGCGGATGTATTTCCGGATACGCAAATTGAATAGGGAAATAGTGGAAAATAAAAATTCAAAGAAAAGAAAATATAAAAAAAAAATTAATTAAATTTTGTATTTATTTCAATTAAAATAAACATAAAATAAACACAAGAGAAACTATTTTTAATTTATTTCAATGGATTTCACAGGCTTCACAATCACATTTACAACAGTGAATGTTATCACATCAAAGAATATATAGAGTAAAGTGGGGTAATATGGACCGCCAATCATATTTTTGTTAATAAAACACAAACGGTGTAAGTTTTTTTTAAAGATTTTTAAAAGAAAAATACATCAGTTAATTCTGATTAAAAAAGGAGCAACAAAAAAATAAATTCACTTAATAAAAAAATAACAAAAAACAAAACGTTAAGTAACTCTAAAACGTAACAAAAAAAAAGTGGAGAGTAATATGGACCACCTGGTTTTCAATCCATTGACGGCTATTTATCCAGTTTGGACTCTGACATAAGCCTTGCCAAGCAATTCACATATATCAAAATCATCAACAGTCGATCATTCATCCTCATCCAGACCCGAAACTTCTTATATTGAAATAGCGGGTAATGTGGACCACATTCTCCGGTGGTCCATATTACCCGCAACATAATGTTTGGAAAAAAAGCAATTTTACAACTATAATGTAATGAGACTCTTTACAATAGTTTTAAAAATAAAAACCTTAAAACAAATATTGTCTTCTTATAACGGGTGATTTTTTAAGAGCTTGAGAACTTTTTAAAAAAAAAAAACGCATAAAATTTGCAAAATCTCATCGATTCTTTATTTGAAACGTTAGATTGGTCCATGACATTTACTTTTTGAAGATAATTTCATTTAAATGTTGACCGCGGCTGCGTCTTAGGTGGTCCATTCGGAAAGTCCAATTTTGGGTAACTTTTTCGAGCATTTGCCCGAATTTCTTCGGAAATGTTGTCTTCCAAAGCTGGAATAGTTGCTGGCTTATTTGTGTAGACTTTAGACTTGACGTAGCCCCACAAAAAATAGTCTAAAGGCGTCAAATCGCATGATCTTGGTGGCCAACTTACCGGTCCATTCCTTGAGATGAATTGTTCTCCGAAGTTTTCCCTCAAAATGGCCATAGAATCGCGAGCTGTGTGGCATGTCGCGCCATCTTGTTGAAACCACATGTCAACCAAGTTCAGTTCTTCCATTTTTGGCAACAAAAAGTTTGTTAGCATTGAACGATAGCGATCGCCATTCACCGTAACGTTGCGTCCAACAGCATCTTTGAAAAAATACGGTCCAATGATTCCACCAGCGTACAAACCACACCAAACAGTGCATTTTTCGGGATGCATGGGCAGTTCTTGAACGGCTTCTGGTTGCTCTTCACTCCAAATGCGGCAATTTTGCTTATTTACGTAGCCATTCAACCAGAAATGAGCCTCATCGCTGAACAAAATTTGTCGATAAAAAACACATTTCGAACCGAACACTGATTTTGGTAATAAAATTCAATGATTTGCAAGCGTTGCTCGTTAGTAAGTCTATTCATGATGAAATGTCAAAGCATACTGAGCATCTTTCTCTTTGACACCATGTCTGAAATCCCGCGTAATCTGTCAAATACTAATGCATGAAAATCCTAACCTCAAAAAAATCACCCGTTATTTAAAAAATAAAAGGAGAACAAACTATATTTTTAACTATAGAAAAAAGGAGAAATACCTACGAAAAAAAAAACAATCAATGCCTTGGATTTTCTTTTAATCCGAACAACTTCGTAACGCGCTACTCCTGACTACTCAAACTATACTGAGTTAAGTTTAAGCAGGTCCCGCACAATCGCAAATAATCGTCTTCTCGATTGCGAGAAAAGCGGGTGGTTCATATTAGCCGACTGGTCCACATTACCCGACTTTACTCTATTTATAAAATAAAAAAAAATCACGAATGTTGAACATAAATAATTAATTTTTAAAAAAAAAATGAAAACAATGTTTGAATTGTTTACCATTTGCTGAATTTCACATACTGAAAGAAAAACGTTAAACACATTTGTGCCTCGACGACCGACGCGGCGTCGCGACGTAGATGCGCAGAATCCAAGAAAAATAAAAACAGATGTTTAGAAAAGATAAACGACTCCCTTTATCTGCAAAATTTAAATAGAGCTCAAACGTCATCAACTAGGCTTATATGTATACAAAGGATTAAACCACACTCTTTAGACAAATAACTATTGTAACGAAACACCATATTATATTTAAAGCTAGGACAGAGATGCTCAATTTAAATTATATGTCCCATAGAGCTGACCTTCGCCCGATTTGTAGTTTGTGCAACCGGAATGAAATTGAAGGTCTCTACCACTTTTTAGCTATTTGTTCAATACTACAAGAAATTCGCAGGCTTTATTTTTCAAAGAGCATTCTAACACTCAAAGATACAAAGCTGATTTTAAATAGAAATTCATGTTGGAAAAGTCTGTTACTTTATTAGTCATGCCTTAGGTTATCGTAGCAATTTTGTAGAATAATTAAAATACTTAATTTTATAAATAATGAAATATACTATTTTTTATCTTTACATACGTAAATTATAATTCTTTAAATTAATATTTGGTTTTTAGTTAATTTTAAACTTAAACTTGTTTCTATAAAAAAACTCGAAATAAGTCAATTGAGGCAGACGGCAAAATTTGCCATGCTATTATTCTTAAGTATATGGGCAAATCTCAGAAACTTTTGACTTTCGTGTAACTTTGAAATTAAGTTACTTCATAGTCATATTTTTTTACTCTATCTCTGATAATTTTTTCGAAAATATAGTATTACAGTATAAAAAAAGTTATTTTCCACATTAAGTATAAAAAAGTATAAGAAAAATACAAAATTTTATATATTACTATTAAAATATTTAAAAAGTTGAATGTTCTTGCGATTGAAGCATCTGATTTTAGTTTGTTAAACTCAAATGGGGTACATAAGAGACTTTGAAAATCAAAATTTTTTATGAAAAAGTTAAGTGCTTTGCTTAGATTTATGACAGTATTATGCGTAATATTTTTGTTCTATCCTTGAAATTAGGTAAATTCCCTGCAGTTTGGAAGAAAGCATTTTTAACGCCAGTATTTAAAAAGGGAGATAAAGCCAATATTACCAACTATAGACCAATTTCCAAACTTTCTTGCATTCCGAAGTTGTTCGAACAAGTTGTATGTGACAGTTTGACATTTATATGTAAAACTATTATCTGCAACCAACAACATGGTTTTATGCAAAAACGTTCTACTGTTACTAATCTTGTTGTCTTTTTGAATAAATGTTTAAACTCTCTAGAAAGTTGTCAAGAAGTTGATTGTGTATACACTGACTTCTCGAAAGCTTTTGATCAACTGTCTCATGAGATTATCAAGTTTAAACTTATCTCATACGGATTTCCACCACCTTTCATCAAGTGGATATCGTCATATCTTGAAGATAGGTTATATCAAGTCAAATTCAGAAATTCATACTCAAGAGAGTTTATTGCCAAATCAGGTGTTCCGCAGGGAAGCCATCTGGGACCACTACTCTTTACATTGGCTATTAATGATGCTCCTCTGTGTGTTCGCAACAGTGAAATTCTAATCTTTGCAGATGATATGAAGATTTATAAAAATATAGTATCTTCAAATGATCGGGCTTTACTGCAAGATGATATTAACCATTTTGCCTTGTGGTGTGAAAAGAACAGTCTGAACCTCAACCCCACAAAATGTCAAACTATGACTTTTTCTAAAAAACGTTCTCCTTACTCTCATGAATATGTTATCTCACGGCACATTTTAACTCGTGTTATGACTGTAAGGGACCTTGGAGTTCTTTTTACACCCAATTTAGATTTTTCTGCTCATATTAATAAAATCGTGAATAAGGCTAATTCAATGTTAGGGTTTATTAAGCGCTGGTCTAAGGAATTTGTTGATCCCAATGTCACCCGGGCTTTATACAACTCCTTAGTGCGTCCCCATCTTGAGTATGCATCGCAGGTTTGGACTCCTCTTTATGATATTCATATTGAGAGATTAGAATCTGTGCAAAGAAACTTTACTCGTTTTGCCTTGAAAGGACTTCAATGGAATGATCCTTCGTATGTCCTCTCTTATGACCAACGATTATCTATTCTTCAGATGCAAACTTTGGAACAAAGAAGAACAAACAATGATTTGGTATTTTTCCACCAATTAATAACAGGCGTCACAGATGCACCAGATCTTTTATGTTCGGTTTATTTTAATTATCGGGGAGGAGGTTATAATCTTCGAGGCCTCGATATGGTTAAGGTCCCAACACACAGGACCAACTATGGCATTCATGAGCCCTTGACACGTATGGGTAGACTTGTAAATTGGAATCAAATATTTTTGATTTGAATATAAATAAATGTAAATTAAAAAACCTTCTCAAAACCAGTGGTCCACGCTCCTAAATGTTCTTTGTTTCATGTTATGTTATTGTTTTGTTCTTACGTAATATTATTTGTTTATTTTCATGTTTTCTTGTGTCAGTGTTAATTGTAATAGAGTTTGCCTACTAACAACTAACACTGCACTAAATGATGAGCCGGTGGTATAACACAGTTCTCTGTGTTGGCAAACCATTGGTCGAAAGACGGAGCTTGCTATAAGCTTTCTTCGACCAATTCTGATAGTGTAAAAAAAAGTTTCGGTACTACAATTCCGAAAAAATCATTAAAATCTGGTACGTCTCTTATCATGTACACAGCATGCTTTGCACCGATTTCTAAATTACATATTCATTTTCTATAGACAAAAATTAATAAATTAAGCTTTGGTAGTAGCTTATACTGAATTAAAAGAGTGCGAAACTTTTTTTTTTTCAAGACATTTTCAGTTAGCACTCTAATAAAAAGCAATATTTCTCGTTCTTAACTATTGTTCCTTCTTCTAAATCATACTAAGAAGTGTACGTTTCGTCGCTGACGCTACATATTTTATGGATCTTTGCACTTCAGTAGTTAATTACAAAGAAAAATCATTGATATTTTTTATACATTACTTTTTAAGCAGAGAAAAATTTTATTGATACAAATTTTGAGTAGAATTACGTGTTATTTTTAATTAAAAGCTTCACTATAAAATGTACATATTTAGAAAAGTGAACAAACTTTTACTTAAATATAAATCATAAGTTAAATTTTTATCATTTGTTATAAAAAATTAAAAATTTCTATATTAATTTGAAATTTCGCGCTCACATATTTTCACTTATTTTTTCCCTATTCATCAAGTTTATATCTTTTGTAAAATCTTAAATATATTAATCGCAAGTAAAAGCTATGATTTTTTAGGATTTTTTAGGTTTTTAATTAATATTTAAAAGTATTAAACATATAAAATTTAATTTTTAAAATGTAATGAAAAATTACGAGTAATTTTTTAAGCATTCGTTAATAAAAGAGGAACACCATCAATTATATGTTCTGATGTAACAATGGTGCTATAAACTTAATTTTAAAGGTGTGCTTAATTATTTTCTCTTTACGAGGTTTCAAAAGTCTAAAGTCAAAAGTTTCTGAGATTTGCCCATATACATTACATACATAATAATATAAAATGATCCGAGAATTTGTAATAATAGGTACTCTTGTTTCTGTTAGGAATAAAAGCACACATCCCTCAAAAAAGCATTTCTGTGGTCATATATAACTGACATCAATGTCACTATTGAGGAAACATAGTGACCGTTCCAGTTGGCTTTCTCTTATTGCCAAACGGTCCTAGTGGGATGCTTCTCTTTAACTGGATGAATGGGACACGAGAAATTGGCTGGTTTCTCAGGGTTAGAAGTAGGAAACAAGTCGAGTGTTGGCGTTTTCCCAATCCATTGTAACCCATTATCATGGAATCGGCATAATACAAGCCCATAAGACAACCCCAATAAAACCACCTCTCCCTAGGCTCTGGCTACATCATGTTTTGTGAGTGTCGAGCCAGTGAACTTCCCAAATACAATTTTGTTTCCCCAGCATTGAATGGAGGACAAAAATATTCTGTTCTTTGGCCGACTATAGAAAAGTAAACAAAGAAAATTGATCATAGATCAAAATTTTTATAATTTATTTAATTCGTAAAATACTTACTTTTGTATATGTATATCCTTTACATGTTGTTCATGCAGCTTCTCGTACCTTCTCGTAATCATGCAGCAGCCACTTAAAACAGAATTTTGTGTTGTATTAAATGTTTGAACATTTATTGGTAAATTTGCTGTATGATGTAAAAAATAAATTTCTGAGAAACAGATTCATACAACATTCCAAAATTTCCACTGAGAGAGGATTGGAGTGTCCGAGAGTGCAGACGTGTTTCTGCGTCTGCACTCTCCAAAAAATAAAATTAAAATAATTCTTGTAAAAACGTGTTAGGGTTTAAATTAATTTTTTTTTCCGTTTTTAATGTCTTTTTTGACTAAATTTAATTCGCTTTTACTAAAAGCGAACTTCCTAAACATCCTAAATTAAACTCAACGCAGGATGGTGCTGTGATTACAACGAAAAAATTGGATCACTTTTTTAACACAAAGTGCCCATTAGTTCTCCCCAGCGAGATAACAAAAAGTAGAACCTCAAAATGAGGCATTAACCTAACAAGTGGATTAAGCAACAGTGTAATACACTACACAAAAATCGACGATGCCGATACATGGCTCACTCTCACTCCCAGCAGGAAGCGAACCTGCACATTTAAAAAAAAATCCGCAACTGCAATTCTGCGGGCAACAGTCCGCCGAACAACAACTAAATCTCAATCTTGGGTCTGGAACTGAGGATCTCACGGCGATAGCCAACAACTGGGGCTTACAAAATTACCACCAAATGCAACAAGCAACGGAATTAATTTCAGTGTTAAAACCACTCCTAATAATTGTATATTTATATTATATATGTATAAGTAAAGAGCCATCGTTCTCAACTTATTATCTCTGTCATGTGATATTTGTGTAATCGTATATTTTACTCACTCATTCAAAATGTATATATGTAGCAGTATAGAGCCATCGCTCATAACTGACTATCTTTCTCACGTTCACTCCTCTAGTGAACTAATTGTATATTCAAACATAAAGAGCATTCTCGCTCTCATTCTCAAAAACGACATGAAATATTAACATTTTATACAAAAACAGAAAAGATATACCTATTGCGCATAGTGCTTTTTAGTTTTTAGTTTTTAAGTTAGTATTAGTATATTAAATCTGTAAATATGTATATAGTCAACGAAACTTCCGTTTCACGCAAATGTATAACGCTCTTGAGCACGAGCAGAACAAAACTATATTATTATATAAAAATTGACATGCCACGAGGCTTAACCTTAAATAAAGTAATTGTTAAAGAAGGCCATACGCTACAGCCACTTTTGTACCTATGTTAAAGTTAGAATAAGATGAAACGACTTTGTAAATGATACCTAGACTCAATAAAACATTCATTCATTCCAAAATTTCCACTGTAATCTCCAGTCATACATTGTTGTATGACAGTGTATCATAAACAAAATTGAGAAACAGAAATCGTACAACAGAACTTTCAATATCATACAATGTTATGATTTGAGAAATAGGCCCCTGGTATTCGAGTTTATAGTTTATATAAAGTTTCTTTTGCTTCCCTAAGTGTAATTTACAGAGAATTCTTGTAAGCTCAAGACGAAACTTATCATTCATTTTTGTATTCGTTTTCTTTTTGAGTTTCTATTTATTTACCCTCAATCTTCTTCTCGACATTTAGGTCTTAAATCTAGGAGATTAGGGGTTAATCTTTATGGATCAATAGTTTTACAAACCAAACCGAACTAAATACATATCATGTTGAAGTATTCATCGATACTCGATAATTTTTCGTCGTTTGACACGAACAAAACTTCGCTTCTACTTTACCTTTCAAATAGAGCACACCACTATTGTAGAGTTTAATTGAAACACTTATAGTATTTTATTAAAGTTAAAAACTATTGTAATTCTTTAATAATAAAATAAATATACATATTTACATTTAAACGAAAAAGAACATTCAGTTTTTTTATGCACAATAGTTTTTTTTTGTTTCCTTGCTTATCTTATACAATATTTAGTATTTGGAATTAGTTGTTCTTTTAAACAACAAAAATAATTCTTATATAATTTTTGTTCATATTCACTTATTTTTAAACTATCATTAAATTTAAATTCACATTTCAGCTGATTGTTTATAATCTTAAAAATTATTTAGCCAGTCAGCGATTCATAAATGTTTCCTCCGATTCATTTTACTTCCTTTAGAGAAAAAAAACTTTTAATATTATAAGTGTAATTAGAAAAATGTTTAAACAAGAAAAATCTCAAACTGTGAATTGGACGTAGAAGGAATACTCATCAAAATACTGTTTACGTTTGAATTTAAATTCAAGTCCGAAAATGACAATAGTCAATTTGATAGGTAATATGTACACAGAGAAAAAAAGTTGTTTTTAATATGGCCCATTTTTATTAATTTAATTTTAATAGAATTAATCGCTGATTTATAATTTGTAAGCTTTAAATATTTCAAAGCAATATTGCAGATTTATTCTACAGTTTGTTTAAGTAGTTTTTTAAAACGAGATAAAGAATTATTCCTAAGAATAAATATTTTCTATGTTAACAATCATCGTTGGTCAATATTCCTCCGTCAAAATAAACGTAACAAAAATTTAAATTATTTGAAATTCAAAAATATTAAAAACAAACCCGAATGTATGTATAAAGATGGGGTTGTAGACTATTCTCTAGAATAACTAACTACCTTTTTCCGTGAATGGTTAATTCGATTTGGTTATACGATTGTTTAAGAGATCTTGATTCCTGACAGCAAACTAATTTTAAAATCGGTATGAGGAGCAATTCATTGAAATACCGAATATAATATAAATTAAATTAACACTTTCTAAATTATAATTTTTTGCACAATAGTGTTTTTAAGTTTTTTAAAAACTGATTTCATAGTCGAACGAAGCATCGTTCCTGGATATCATTCTAATATGAGTATGTCATAAATTTGTAGGGCTCGACCAAATTGTGTTTCCGCGTTTTCTGACACGAAAATGTTAATTGTTCTCAACATTTAGCCCCCCTGGTTTAAGTTCTTCTTTGTATTCCAGATTCTTTTCCGCAAAATAGTCCTGAACAAAATTTCTTTCTAATCGAACAAATGGTTTTCGACACAAAACCGCTTCGTTTGCTGTCAGCCTTTGAAGTCGTATTTGAAAATTAACACAGTTATGATTTTGAATGGCCTCTTTTTCCATGAAAGTCAATGGTTCGGCACTTCTAGTATTTGCAGCACATTTACTAAGTAAAACAGTATGCTTCGGCTTATTATATACATTATTTTCCTTGATAACTGAAGGTTTAGATGTTGATTTCGCCGCAAATTGCCTTTTACGTCTGTTCTTCATTACTGGACTAGAAGAAGAACTCGATTCACAAAGTAATTTTGACATTAGAAGACTTTTTTCAAGTGTGTTCCTTCTTAATAAACGTCCTCTTTTTGGGAAACTTGCAATCGATGTAGAATTTATTCCAAGTTCTCGAGCTGTTTGAACCGTCGCAAGACTAGAACAAGAACTAGACTCAGTAATGGCATCGGTGGGTATGGCACGTCGACTAACACACCGAATTCTCATCGGCTTTACCACCTTTTGCCGACGCCTTTTGGGACGTATTTCAGAGCAGGCATCTTCGTCAGTTTCATTTGCTGTGCTCATTGTCGCACATTCATAAATATTCTCTTCAACAGTGTGGTCGCTGTCTTCACGGATAAGAACCGGCATTTTCACTACTGGTAATTTCGATTTTGGCAAGCGTTTTCTACTTTGCCGTTGTTTTATTCCGACTCTGTTGCATCGCAATTTACGTTGTTGTGAAATTTTTCCAGTCACAGATTCTTTTGGTTCCTTCCTTTTAGCCGTACGCGTAGTCCAAAGTCTATCGGGTGTGCGCCTTCTCCTCTTAGATTTAATAGGTTCATCTTCATCCGAATCGCTCAAGAATAACGCAAAGTAATTTAATGATGTGGTGCTTGGTCGGGAAAATTTACTTTGAATTCTAACAGAAGGTCTTTTAGGTGAATATGCATTACGATACTTTTTCCGTATTGGAAGTTTACTTGTATTTTTTTTTGTTTTAAGTGGAGGCAAAGTTTTTTTGGAACAAAGTTTCCTAGGTAATCTTTTGAGAGGAGCATCATCATCGGAATCATTTATGGGAGAAGTAGACTTTGTTGGTCGACAATCGGCATTGGAATCTTCAAATTCATGAGAGGAAACATTTTTGAATTTGTCATTATTAGGTTTAACAATTTGAGAATAGAGTGGTACATCATCATCCGAATCATTCAAACTTGAACAAGGATTCGTTTTTTCACATTCGAATATTTTGTTGACGTGTTTTGTTTTTTGTTTAGAACTTTTAGAAGGTCGTTGTACTGAACACTTGTTCGAAGCTATTTTTTGTGGAAGTGAACGATTTATTAATTTTCTCCTAATAGGTCGAATTGATGGAAAATTTATTTTTAAGGAAGGTATCTTAAGTCGCGACTTTACCAGTTCATCTGAGTCTGAATCTAATTCAGCATAAGAAATTCTTGGTTTAACAATTCGTTTTTTAACAGCAGATTGATTGTTTTCTTCTTCAGATGAAATTTTCATTAGTGGCGGTTCAATTTCTTTTATTTCTATTGGAAACTGCTTTGTTTCTTCGACAACAGTTTGTTTGCTTGTTTCTTCCGAGTTTTCAATTTCATTTGTTTCCTCTGGTAATTTTTGACTTGATTCGTCCAAGGAATTAATTTCTTTCATGTTCAATTGTTGGTCCTCCAAAATTTGGTTTGCTTCTAAAGTAGCATATTCTCCCAATGATAGTTGCTTGGTTTCAAGAGAATCTTCAATTTGAAACTTTTTCGCTTCTTCTATCTCTCCTCTCAACTGAGTCTCTGCTGTCGAAGAACTTATTTCTGTGGTTTTTAAACAATCTTGTTTTGAAAGATGTTTTGTTTCATCGGAAAAATACCCACTAAATGAATCTTTGCAGGATTTTCCTTCTCTATTGTCAGAATTGTCAGATTTTACCTCTTCTGGCAGTTGTATTGGTTCTTCAATAGATTGTTCCTTTTCGGGACTTAAAATGGTCACTGTTTCTTCTTTGAAAATGTATTTTGTTCCATCGTAAGTGTTCCTTCTATTTCGTTGAAATGCTGAACAACTTCCTTCCATTTGAATCCGTTTAGTTGGTATCCTCTTAGGATATCTGTTGATGTTAGGCACCTTAACTTGAGAAATATTTGGTTCTATTATTTTATCTTCCTTCAAGGTTTCGTCGGCTACCTCTTCATTCAATTTATAATCAAGTTGTTCGTGAGATTCTTGTTCAATGGTTTTCTCTTTTTCTTGTATTCCTTCGGATGGTTCTTTTAGTGTTACACAAATATTCTCTTCTGTGACTGGTTTAATTATTTCTTCTTTTAAAGATGTCTGTTCGTTTATATATTCTTCTGTAGAATTAATTTCCACCGGTTTTTGTTTTACATTGTCAAACGAATGCTGCTTTAAACAGAAGTGAGCCAGAGGCTTTGTTACTTTTGTCATCAATACATTCTCGGAAGTGTTTGCCATAATTGAACAATCAACTGATGTATTTGGTTCTACATGAAGCGGCATTATTATGTCAGTAACATTAGATTCAACTATAGGTTCTGAATAGACGATTTCTTTATGAGGTATTTGATTTATTTCAACCAATGAATCATGATTGCATTCACTTATGGGTGGTATAAACATGTCGGTAACAGTAGATTCAGGTTTTGTAAAGACAGTTTCTTTTAAAGGCAATTGATCCGCTTCATCCAATGAATCATGATTACATTCCATTAAGGGTTGCTTTAATATGTCCGTTACAGAAGATTCAGCTACAGGTTCTGAAACGACCATTACTTTTAGAGGCAATTGATTTGCTTCATCCAATGAATCAATTTTACATTCACTTGAGTGTGGGATTAATATATCAGTTACAGTAGTTTCAGCCACTGGTGTTAAAAAGACCATTTCTTTAAGAGGCAATTGATTTGCTTCGTCCAATAAATGATGATCATCTTCACATTTTATTGTATTATCGACCGAATTCTGCTTTCTTATTCGTTTTTTAATTGGTACAGGGGCTGGCATCGAAGATCGTTTACGCCCAGGTTTGGGTATTAATTTTTCTAAAGAGGTATCTATGCATTCTACCGAATCAGCTAATGTGCCATTTCTCAAATGTTTCATAGACAACGTCGGAGAATAGAACGTTGGGGAATTCGCTTCGCGTCGGGAACGTGTAAATTCATCTAATGCATCCGAAGCATCAAAATGATTGTTACTGCAAGAAACATGAGTTTTGCTTTCATTAAGTGTTAATTTAACTATCGTACCAAGGACCTCTTTAGCTAAGGAACTTGTAAAAGATACTTCATTCGAACCCATGTCCACACCTTTGAATACTGTACTTTTTTTAAAAGCTTTTATTAGCTTAACACAATCTTCTGAAGGTCCGGGACTTGCTAATAATATTGAAGCCTCACAATTAACTCCTTCATCATTAACACGATTATAAAGCATTTCTTTTTCTCGCAAGTACTCATAGTTGAAATGAATACTTTTAGCTTGATTCATCAATTGAGCAGAAAATAGATTTAAGAGTGTTCTTGGTGTGTCTAAAGATTCAGGTACTGGCTCTCTATTGGCTGAAGTAACCATATCAATCCAATCAAACATTTGGTCAAATTTCTTGGTGGATGGAGTGTTTTTTCGAGAACGTTTTTTCTTGGCTTTAACAGGAGAACTTTCAGATTCAGTTTGGACAGTATTCTGCGATGTTGAGGCGAGAGGAGGTGTTAACTGTCTTTCATGAGATGTTGATTGTTCAAGCAAGGAATCCGACTTTGAATTCTCACCAAGTACATTCAAAATATTGGGCTCGAAAGCAGAGTTTCCATCTTCTTTTATCTGCTTTTCATCCATCAATAATAATGTTTGGGCATCATTCATCGAATTAAATACACTCGTTTCTTCAGAGTTTCCTGAATATAACTAAAAATATACAAACATATAAATAATTTGTAAGAAATTAAAACTTCAAACGTCTTTGAAAATTATATTTGAAAGCTTATTTCTATTGTTTTAATAATGTGCCTGAATTGAGCGCCACTAGTTAGATTTACACTGCAGGCCAAAAGTTTGAGTCCAACATAGTCAACTGACTTCATTAATGCCTGGGGGTTGATTTTTTGCATTAAAGATTGGGTTTTTTACCTTTTTTTACCTGAACAATACGCAACACTTTCAGGTAGTAAAAGTTGGATTTTTAATCCAGATTTTTTAAAAAAAAAAAGATGTTTTTATAATTATAAATTTTTATGACTTTTGGTTGTTGATTCAGCACTTTTTTTTGACGCCGAACATTAAAAAGGTTTTCAAAACCGAAAAATTTTAGACCTGGATTGTAAGTTTTTTATATAAAACCCACGTTTTGAAGTCATAAGCATTTATTTGAAATTCTTCATCTTTTGAGTAAACAACTAGTTTAAAATGGGAAAAGTTGCTGAAACCGCTATTGAAAAACGTTCTGCAATCATCATTCTTATTGAAGAAGGCAAACCGCAGCGGGAAGTTGCTTCGCAGTTGAAGATATCGAAGGGCTGCGTTCAACGTGCCATTGAGCGGCACGCTCAAACCGGACTTCTTGATGATAAACCACGGTCAGGACGGCTAAACACGAAGATCTACTAATAGTAACAACAAGCAAACGAAATAGGCGAAAAACAGCACCGAAAATACGTGCTGAAATAAATACAACACGAAATAAGCCGCTGTCCTTGACAACCGTCAAACGGAGGCTAAGAGATGCTGGATTATTTGGACGAGTTGCTGTTCGAAAACCCCTTCTTCGACCACAAAACAAGCTGAAACGGTTAGAGTGGGCCAAAAAGCATAGAGATTGAACGGAAGAAGATTTTAATAGTTTTATGGAGCTATGAATCCAAGTTCGAGGTATTTGACACAAAACGGATGGTTTTCGTTCGACGCAGCGCTGAACAAAAGATGCTACCTGACTGTATAGTTCCTACCGTCAAGCATGGAGGTGGTTCTGTGATAGTCTGGGTATGTTTCTCTTCAAGTGGAGTGGGAGATTTGACTCGAATTATTGGAAAAATGAACAAGGAGGCGTATAAGAAGATCTGATCTTGATCTGAGATTTGATCTCTGGACTAAGATTGATTGGTGAAGGATTCGTATTCCAACAGGACAATGGCCCTAAACACACGTCGAGACTTTGCCAGGATTACCTAAAGCAGAGAGAAGACGAAGAAATTTTAAAAGTCATGACGTGGCCGCCGCAATCACCGGATATAAACCCTTTAGAGTTATTGTGGGAGGAGCTGGATAGAAGGGTCCGGGATCAATGCCCTTCATCGGAATCTGCGTTGTGGAATACATTACAGGATTGCTGGAACAATATACCAAATGAAAAAATTCAAAAACTTATAGGTAGATTGCCAAGAATTGTAAAAAAAGTAATCGAGTGTAAAGGAGGCTTTTTCGACGAAAAATCGGTTTATTTGTAAACAACATAATGAAAATATTTTTCTCCTTATTCTGTCTTTATTTATGCTTCTCATAAATTTTACATACTCATTTTTGTCTAAAAAGTTTTTTTCTGTGCTAGAATTTGGTTTTCCTTCGAAAAATGATAGTGGACTCAAACTTTTGGCCTGCAGTGTATGTTGATTTCCTTTACATACTAGGGAAATCGACATAAATGTGATATTAAAGATTTGTGTTTTCGTTGAGTGTAGTAAAAAATAGTCCTCTCAAATAGCTGTCAAGAAATGTGCAATAAATTTTGTTTTAAAATTAGTCGGATCTCGTAAAGGTGATGACCCTTAAATTCATTTTTTGTAATTATGTATCTGTATACTGAAAGTACAATCATCTCAGAAATGAAAAATTCTTGTTGAACAGTTTAAAATCGTATGCCACCAACACGCGACAGTGGACTGAGGAAAAAAATAAATTATTATTAAGATAAGCTTTTTTAACTTTTACGCATATTTTTTTCTAATTTCTTGGTGTGATTACTACAAAAAATATAAAAGGTCAAAAAATCAATTTATTCTATCATTTACTACAAATAAGAAATAATACTCTGTTATATATCTACTCGTAAGTCCTAAGCATTTTAATTTTGATGATCCAAATCGGTTATTATTTTAAAGAACTTTACAACTTTACTTCAAAGGTTATATTTTAAAACTTCAATTAGCCCCTTATTTTTAAAAGAAATACCAGCCTTTGTAATTGCGTTTAAACAAATTTTATAACTTATCGGGGTCTTGAGATATCCAGTTTCTATCATGTTCCATTTTTCCTACCCATGCTAATTTTTTACTCTTTCCGAAAAATGTGTAATAAACATAACTTTTAGTATTTTTTAACGATCGTAATAATATTAAACATAAAACTCAATCACTAATTTTCGAAAAAAAACCTATAGATTTTATCATACTTGGGAAAAGCTGGAACAGGTTAAATTAAAAAAAAAGGAGTGTGTGTGCTGATACTGACGTACGCACCCTAGAATTGAAGTAAAACTTCTTTTCCCTTAAGCAAGGCCGATGTAAGATTCTAAATTATAAACGTACAAAACATTTTGTACAAACCAACATAAGAACTATTTGTTGATTAAGATTATAATGAATTTACAAATTGATTATATAGCCGATTTATTTTCGAATCGTTAAAAAATGAAACAAAAATTCATTCCTCTCTTATCGTCTCTAGAAAAAAAAATTAGTTTAATGACATTGTAGATGTAAAGTACTGTTTGGGTGTGTCCCCCTTTGGACGTTATGGTAATCTACTTTTCGTTGGTTTTTGACATTACCTTTCAGTGCTTTCGGAAACATACAAAAAAAAAATTAAATTTAAAAGAAATTTTAGTATAGTCTTGTAAATTAAAAGATGTCAAAATCACTTCCAAATAATTTTTTTTTTTAATATTTCTTCGAATTGAAAATGATTTGCAAAATAAGTAAGGAAGTTTAAATTGGAACTCAAAACTGCTTCAATTATACAATTCATGCAATTAGTTTTGGAATGACAGCTTGGTCTATCTGGCACTTTCTTGAATTTATTGACAAAACCAAGAAAGTCATGTATAACTTGTTTGTTACCAAGGTTGAGCAAAATGGATGGCGCTCTTTATGACGCACATGATTACTAAGCTGGTTGCACATCATAAATTGTGAAAGGACACTGACGTCTTAGATATCAAAATTTCAATACTAGCCGTTTTTTAGTGCATTTTTATATCCGCTTAAATTTGTCAGAAGGTGACATTAAAATCCAAATGAAAACAACAGACAAAAGTTTTGATAATTATGCCCGATTCGTAATGTGAAGACAACAAGAAACGAGAGCGAGTTATGATCCACTGTCAACTTTTTGTAGTTTTAAAATCATCCTACTATTCCCAATGTCACGAAATTTTTCACAAGAAGAGTTAGTTAAATCATATATTTTTTCTCCTACTCATTTAATTTCGAAATAGCTTCAAAAAGTCGTGGGTCAAAAATCGTAAGCGATTTTGTCAGATGTCGATATTGAAATCCAAATGAAAACGACGGACAAAAGTTTTGTATAATTATGCCCGATTCATAATGCGATGAGAACACTAGACTAGAGCGAGACATGATTCACTGTCACATTTTCGTTGTTATAAAATCGTTCCGCGAGTTTTTAGGCCTGGAGCGTAAATTTTATTTTCGTTTTCGCAACTGTTTGATTGGCAAAATGAAACATATTGTTCATATGTTTCATATCAGTAACCAAACAGACGTGAAACTAAAAATTGGATGTGAGTGACTGTTCTTACTTCATTTATTAATTTCATTTAACGTGACGACGAAATATGCTTAATTACGTATGTATATCCTCGTCTGCTTTCATAGTTTGTAACTGATTTTACAACAACAATAACAACAACAATATTTCGCATTAATTATTTTGTAAATTTTAGTGCTTAGTTTTCAAAATAAATCTTATATATAAAATTCTCGTGTCCCAATGTTAGTTACTATACTCCTTCGAAACGGCTTGACCGATTTTTATGAAATTTTATATGCATATTCAGTAGGTCTGAGAATCGGCTACTATCTATTTTTCATACCCCAAAGTGATAAGGGTTGTCCACCCTTAAATTTTTTTTATTTCTTCAATTTATTCAAATCAAACACCTTGGGGCGAGGATTTACAGTCAAAACAAGGCAGACTGAGTGCTTTTATCTTCGACTGTTGTTGGTTAATGTTACTGGCCCATTGTCATTTCTAGATATATGTACGTAAAGTGAATGGGAAACAGTATCCAACGTATAAAGATGCATGCGTTGCACTCGACTTGCTGGAAGACGACAACCAGTGGGAATGTATGCTTGCTGAAGCAGCATTGAACAACTGTACAGCAATACAAATTTGTCTACTATTCGCTATAGTGTTCACTACATGATTTCCAGCCAGAGCAGACTGATGATATATTGCATCAACATCGTACACGGTTCAAAGATCTAACGATAACGTTCAGCGACGCATTGCCAACTTACCACTCAGTCATTTTTCAGTTTCGCCAAATCGAACTGCACCTGATTTAATGAACACTGAAATGAATCGTGAACTGCAGTACAGCACTATAGAAATGGCGGCGATTGTTACTCGCAATGTGCCACTAATGAATGAGGAACAAAGAACCATTTACGACCGCATTATGCTCGAAGTTTCAGTTTTCTTCTTTTTGGATGCACCAGGTGAACATGCAAAGCATTCTTTATTTCGCTAATTCTCGCCGAAATACGATCAAATAATGGCATCGCATTGGCCGTTGCATCATCGGGCATTGCGGCAACTTTATTGGATGGAGGCAGAACAGCTCATTCAGTATTTAAGCTGCCACTAAATATTCGAAATAACCCTGACGCAGTGTGCAACATAAAAAAACAATCGTCCATGGCCACAGTGCTGAAACAGTGTAAAATTATCATCTGGGATGAATGTACTATGGCACACAAACATTCACTTGAGTCGTTGAACGGGACATTGAAAGATATTAAAAACAACGACAAACTATTTAGCGGCATTCTGTTAGTCATTTCAGGTGATTTCAGACAAACACTTCCCGTCATTCCACGTTTAACATACGCTGATGAGATCAACGCTTGCTTAAAATCATAGCCATTGTGACGTAATGTTGAGAAAGTACATCCGCTGAAACATTCTCAAAACAACTCTTAGATATCGGCGATGGAAAAGTTACTATAGATGAAACTGGTTGCGTAAAATTACCGACCGATTTCTGCACAATCATTGATTCGCAAGATGCTCTTACGAGTATTGAACAAATATTTCCCGATATACACACACAGTACATCATGGCCGTAGCTAGGGGAGGGCATTAGGGGGCAATGCCCTACCTTAAAACCTCCAATGCAATACCTTAAAAATCAACTATCCTATCGTAATACCACTGATTCAAAAACTGTTTTTCCAAAACACGAAAAATCCATTTCCAAGTACTATGGCTATGGCGATGTGGTAGGATAAATTAAATAGTCTCTAAAACTTGCAGTGTTGAAACGTTGATACATAAAAAAGCTTTAGAGAGACATAAGTAGGTACTACGTTAGGTCTATTATTGAGGTTATACAATATGTTTATTTATTTATTTATTTATTTATCAATTGATTCAAGATCTGCTGATTACAAACATAAAAAATTATCTTTCATTTTACATAACAATAAAAAAAAATACCTTACAATTATATACATAGATGTATTTAATTTGACAAATAATACATAATCAAATACAATGGTTTAACAATTTTTTGAAGACATCTCTACTAACAGAAACATCAATATTACTGCACATTTCATTGAATAATTTTAAAGAGCGTGTTATCGGCTCATTCAATCCGTAATTAGTTCTATGATGAGGAACGTAAAAATAAACGTTTTTAATACGTAACGATCGACTGGGCACATAAAAAGGAATCAGAGAAAGAAGGTCGATAGAAGTTATTTTATTATCTAAAACATCTTTTATAAATAGAACGCATTGAATTTGCCTCCGACCTTTAAGCGGTTTCATGTCAATCAGTAGACATCTCGAATTATAGGTTGGTATGCGACCCATCCAATTCAATTTTCTTAAAGCAAATCTCGTGAATCTTTTTTGAATTTTTTCAATCCGATTTATGCTATTTTCATAGCATGGTGACCAGATTACACAACAATATTTCAAGATTGGAAGGACTAGAGACATAAATAAAGTTTTTAGTGTATATACATACATCTTGGAAATCATTTGAATTTCGTTTAAGAAAGCCTAGTAATGAATTTCCTTTAGAAACAACGTAATCAATGTGTGACCGAAAATCCATTCTTGAATCAATATAAACTCCTAGATCTTTGATACAGTCTACTCTAAGAATTTTATAATCATTAAAACAATAATCAAAATTTATGACTGACGTGGATCTTGCTATACTTAAAATTTTACATTTTGCATTGTTTAGTTGAAGATGGTTATAATTACACCGAATCAAAAAATTGTTTATGTCTTCCTGTATGAGAAAACTATCCTCAATCGAAGAAATTGGAAAAAACACTTTGACATCGTCTGCGTACATTAAACAACTACAAAATTTCAAGACAGAAGGTAAATCGTTGATAAAAATGATAAATAACAGTGGTCCCAAGTGACTTCCTTGTGGGAGACCTGAAATAACATTAATAGGGTTGGATACACAATTTTCAATTTTAACTATTTGTTTTCTACCTGTTAAATATGATCTCAACCATTTTAAAAATGATGAATTTAAACCTAGTTTATCTAGCTTCTGTAAAATAAGACCATGATGGACACGATCAAACGCTTTTATGAAATCTGTGTATAGAATATCAATTTGCTTGCCATTTTCCATTTGGTTGCAGCAAAAATTGGTAAAAAGACTTAAATTTGTGATAGTCGATTTACCCTTTAAAAACCCATGTTGACACGGAGACAAAGAATTAGCGAGTGAAAAATAAAGTTTTTGAGTTATGACTTTTTCAAGCAGTTTTGGTATAACAGAAAGTTTCGAGATAGGTCTGTAATTACTGACTAAATGTTTAAGTCCATTTTTGAAAATTGGATCAATAAAAGATATCTTCCATTCACCAAGAAAAACTCCTTCTTCTATGGATTTATTAAAAATGCGAGTGATCACATAACTCAATGATTTTGCACAATTTGATAATAACAGTGGAGATATTAAATCGTATCCTGCTTTTTTATTTATATCAATATCAAACAAACTCTCCAGAATCTCCTTTTCGGAAAAATCATTTAAACGAAAATCAGTTATGGGATTTAAACAGCAATAGTATTCATTAATATTTGGAATTTCATCGCTATTGTAGGATGTTTGGAAGAACTTTGCGAAGAGGTTACAAGATTGTTCTGTGTCATTAGATATTATATCTTCAAATTCCATATTTTGTGGAAAAGATGAGAATTTCCGTTTAGTTTCTTTTTATGTTCATTTCTGTTTTGATTATATGCTGCTTGTATAAGAATTTATTTAGAAAATCGAATTCTCTTCTTAACTGCCGAAAAATAGCATGATCATTGGGACATTGTTTTGATTTATAACGCTTAAAGGCCTTATTTTTAGCATTTTCCAAATTTTTTTAATCTTCTATTAAACCATGGTAATTTGAATTTTTGTTTATTTTTGACGATGGGAACAAAACGCTTCATTCCATCAAACAAATTATTTTTAAATTTAGAATACATAGCTTCTAAAGACAAGTCCTTCAATAAATCCTCCCAGCCAAACGAACTATAAAAATTATTTAATGAAACTTAATCAGCAGCAGCAAAATTATAATTTACAATATCATTACGACATGGTGATATAAGAGAAAAGTTATAATATTCAAAAAATAAACAAATAGCTTTATGGTGAACAGAATTATTTAAAAGGGGAAAATCAGATAATGTTAGAGAATATTTTAAGTCATTATTAATGAATATTAAATCAAGAATTCTATGTAAATCATTTTTGATATTGTTAATCTGAAAAAGACCCAAAGAAGAAAATGGATCAATAACTAACATTTCCGTATCCTTATTTGCATTAAAAGGAACTAAAATTTGATCGTCTTCAATATAACACCAATCAACATCACCAATATTAAAGTCACCAAGAATACAGGGAAATTGGTTAGTTTTTAATTCATTTACAATAAATTGGGCATTATTTATGTGTTTGCTATATAAATCAATACTACTACTAGGACGAATATAGCTTACAATAAAAAATATATCATGAATTTCAGCAGAATCTATTGGACTGACACAGACACATAGTTGTTCGATCTCATCGGCATCATTAAGGAGACTTTTTTGAGTGCTATTTAAAGTTGTTCGTACAGCAATAAGTACACCACCACCTCGATCCCATCCAGTCGTAGACGAACGATCTTTACGGTAGACGTTGTAAGATGAGTCAAAAAGCTCTGATGACAAAAAATGTGGATTCAACCACGTTTCGACAATGACTAAAACATCGAATTCATGCGGAGATGATGATAAGAAAAGCTGATTTGTCTTTGTTCGTAAACCTCCAGCATTTTGATAATAGATTCGAATGTTTTTTCGTTTTTCTCTAGGCTCAGTAGCATTTAGGGATTTGCCTTCGAGCTGTCGTCCGGTTTTGGAAAATTTTTAAATTTCTTTATTTGAACGTTTAATGGCCAAATTGACGGATCCAAAGCTTTACTAAAATAGTTTATAGGTATTCCCAGCTTGAAATTTACAAAACGATACAAAGAAGTGTTGGCATCTTTTTTTATAAGTCTCGTGCATGAAAAATAACTCTTAGGGATATTTAGCTTCATGCTTACATAATCTATGACATTTTCTTCGGTGACTGTACATTTTAAACGAGAAATATGAAGGAATTTTAAACGAGGAACAGATTCGAGAGTTAATTCTCCTTCGTAAGCTGTAGAAGTACCAAACGATTTTTGGGTAGTATGTTTGTACTCTATATTAGTAGTAGCACTAGAACTAGTACTTTTGCCGGCACTGGCAACACCAATATCGTGAACATTATCCTCAGTGCTCTCAGCAACAACATCAGAGAATAAATTTGGCTTACCTCTCTCTTCAACAACAGCTGCATTTTCACCATCAACAACAACACCAACATCATTATGACGAACAACAACACAATCATCAGAAGCAACAATAACTACTTCGGCAGACGTCTTAGTTTGAGCATCAGGTTCATCATCATCATTTCTTATTTTTATTGTATTCTCCACATTGTTATTCATCGAGGGTACACTTTCATCATTTCTGTCAGAGAAAACGGAAAGAGATGATGACAGTTCCTTTGTAATAGGTGTGATTGAATTCCCTTTCGATGTCGAGGCTAGCAAATTTAAAGCAAGATCATCACTCTGCAAAGAGTTAGAATTGCTTTTAATTTTTGCTAGGGATTTATTTACCAAACCCGATTTTTTAGTTTTAGGTAGAATTTTATTTGCATTAGATTTAACTGCTGGTGACGAGGAGGATATGTGCAAAGGTGAAGAAAGAGATAACCGAGATGAAGTGGGATTAATTTTCTCTTTCATTAGAGCAGATTGTTTGTTGTTTTTGTTTGGGTCACTTGCCAAAGACAATGGTTTAGCTTGAGAGCGAGTAACACGCACTGGTTTACCAAGATTATCGAAATCACTTTTATGCTCAACAAAGAACCGATGCAATGATTTTATTGTTGGTATGCAACCCAAAAATGAAATGTTTATGCATGAACCGCACTTCCAGAAAATTTGTTTATTTGATTCGATAGCGGACCTTTACAATTCGTTTAGATTAGTGCATTTGAAATGAAAACCAGAATGGCAAACCCCGCAGGTAATTAAATCATTTTTAGATGTTAAGAAAAAACAGTCGGAACATTGAATATTCATAATGAAAAGAAAAAAGAAAGAGCTATTACTATCAAGAGCAACTATCACTGACTGATGTCAACGAAATTATATTTTGGAAGAAGAAAAAGAACAAGGATTATTTCAGAATTTGGTTGAATACACCTGTATGAAAGATCCAAATTTGAAGGAATCTCTTACTCATATACACAAATTGCAAAATATCGTTCACCTGAAATTCAAAATCAAATAATTCAAGCAATGATTATAGCAGTACGAAGTTCCATTGTTAAATATATTAATTATCGGACCTAAACTGGTTTACTATAATGGAAGATGGTACGAGAGATAAAAATAACTACGAAAATATTGCAATAGCAATACGCTACGTTAAAGATGGAATTGTCAATAAGTCGTTGCTGACAGTTACTACTACAAAAAATCTTGATGCAGCCAATCTTACGGAATTAACGTTAAATAACATAACCAGAATAGAAAATAAATTGGGCCGAAAAATCCCCTACGTAACTGCTTTAACCATCGCTTGCATTTGGTAGTCATAAGGGTTATTTCGGAAATAACTTTCATTCGTTTATTTTTTGATAAATGCATCATTTTACATGAATTTTTCCAGCATGGAAAAATAGCTGAATTGTAAGGTGGGAAAAGGATTTTCCGGCTCCTAGAACGGAGTTTCTCAGGACACTTGGCCGTAACAAAAGTTGTACACGATAATTATTCATTGATTTCGATGACTTTGGATGAAGTTAGAAATGACAGATTTAAGGGTAATGATGTCGCCAAGAGTGTGGACATTAAAAAAGTGATGCTCAATTTGGAATTCCGAATGGCCTTGATTTTGGCCAAAAAAATATTATCCATGTTTCAGCCTGCAGACGCAGATTTACAATCCCGAAGCGCAGGATTGAAAGACGCCATAACAATCATTAAACTCACCCAAAATAAAATAAGGAAACTTAGATCAGAAATGTATCATCAAATTTTTGAAGAAGCAAACTCTATGACAAGCGGCGATTCCGAAAATAAGACTCATACCCAAAAGAACCAAATCCCAAATCGGATGGATGCCTACTTGGTATATGGCCCTTCCTGTTCTTCTGCGAGACAAAATATAGAACATCAGAACACTCAGCCATTTAAGTCTGAGTATTTCGAAACGTTGGACATACTAATTATTGCTAAATTACAAAGGAGATTTTCGGACAGGGACGATCTACTAAATTCGGTAGCGTGTATAGATGAGTTGGGTGTAGAAAAAATGGTACCGTTGAAAAACTTAAGAGTAAGTGTGAGAAAACAAAACTATTTGTAAAATGTACCGTTTCACCAAGGCACTTTTATTTCTAAAAGGACAATAAATGAACCAAAACAGATAAATTTATCAGGTCAACAAACTTTAAGAGTTTGGTGCAACTGGCCATAAGTTACTGCAAGAAAATCAAATATTTAACGCTACTTCATTCAAACTGCAGTGCCAAGTCTTTTTGATTGCTCCTCTTTATATATGGCAATAAATAAATACATACTTTAAAATATGTCATAACAAAATTACTAATTACATCTGTGGCGATGTAATAGGCCTCAAAGGCTATCAAGTAGTCACGAAAGAAAGGCAAGCATGGTATTTCTGGCCTTTGAAACGAAAAGAACCAAGTCAGTTGATCTGGATGAAGTCCTTCGTTTTTTAATATATATGGCGAATCAAGGAATTCAGTTACATATTTTAATGGAAGAACTTTGTATGGTTGTCTATGTAGGTATACTGAATATAATGTTTGTTAAGAGAAATAATATTATAAACCAATTGTGTGCGTTAATTGGGCTTTCTGATCTTTTATTTTTTTATGCAATTAATAAAACAAATTAATCCATTTTTTTAAATTGTTCCCGACGTTTCGTTGGGTATTTTCCAACTTTTTCAAGGGATATTTTTATTGGACTATTGTCAGTTACATTCATAGTTTTTAAACATTTATATTGCACTTTTGTATTTTTTTTACAATTTCTAAAACGGAAAACTAAATAAATAAATAAATTAAAAAACCAAGACAAAACAAAAATTATGAACTAATATCACAGACTCAATGTTTACTTTATGAAGTAATAAATTAAAAAAATTAATGTTTGGTGTTTTGTTATGTTTATATTCCCTCATCGTTCACAACGCTCCATGCCTCTTTCACTCATATACCACATCCTTACAAACTTAAAATAAGTTAGTAATTTTTTTTTTCTACACTAGAAATTCCCTAGAAATGGCAAAACAACGGTTGCCGGGTTAGCTAGTAGTATATATGTAAGTATTCAGTATTGTGTAGGATAAAGTGCTTAATGTTTTAAATAAATAAAACCATAAAAAGATGTATTTGTTTGTGTCTTTTTTACAAAGGGAAGTGGTTTTCGATTGAGAAATTGTTCTGAATCCATATAAACCAAAATCATCGTGGTAGCACAGTTGGCAGCGGGATTAGACTAATGCTTAAAAAGTAGTTTTTTTTTTTGTTGTTGTTAAGAAATGGAGAATACGTTAAGGAAGTCTAGAATATTCCATTTTTAAAACTCTTGCCAAATAATCAAAATAAATAAATAATTAGCATTTAGTCTAAGTGTTGAAATGAAAAGTGTTAGTATATTACGGAACTTTCTTCTCCAATTTACGCATATTGCCGATTTTGCTTTGTTCAGTTTTCTTTTAAGATGTGAATTTCCATTTAAATTGAATGTTATCTCCATTCCAAGATAATTGTACTTTTTTATCAGTTCAAGAACTTTCTCATTATATTCCATTTTTCATTTGAAGCCAATCTTCCTGATCCGTTTTTAAATATAATAACTTTGAATTAATCGGTGTTCACTTCCAGTCCCCAAAGTTTGCAGTATTCACCAAGATTGTTGATCATTTGAAGTGACGATGGAGATTCAGCTAAAATCACTATGTCATCCGCATGTAAAGGGTTTTTCAACAGGGACGCTACAAAAGTAGAGCGACATGGACAGCAAACGACGCCATATTTCTTGCCGCTCTTTTGACATTTCTCTTCAGTAAGGTTTGCCATTTCATGATGGAAAGATATACGAGCCAACAACGAGTCGAAATTATTAAAATTTACTACCGAAATTCGGAGTCAGTGGCCTCAACGTTAAGAGCGCTACGTCCAATTTATGGTCGTCATAATCGTCCTAGCAGATCAACAATTGAGCGTCTAGTGGAAAAATTTGGATCCACAGGCACAGTACAGTACGCCGTTAGACTATTTCCTGTGGGGCTACGTCAAGTCTATGGTCTATGCCAACAAGCCAGCGACGATTGATGAACTTCGTACGAATATCGAACGTGAAATTGCAGTAGTATCGGCCGATTTATGCTTGAAAACCGTCGAAAATTGTGTTCAGCGTCTTGACTTCTGCAAGCGTGCCCGTGGTGGCCATGCAAAAGAAATCGAGTTCCATACATAATGGTATCGAACGTACTTTCACAGGAATAAAGAATTTCATTGATATCCAAAACCGTTTTTGTTTTATTTAAAAAAACTTTTGTAGCGCTCTTATTGAAAAACCCGATATAATAGTCTTTATGCTTAGATTATCAAAAAACTTGGTCATATCACTTTCAGTGGTTATATTTATTGGAAGATGGTTCCAATAAGTTGCTTCTCCAACAGCAAAAAGTCTTTAACGATGGCGTACCAATCTCCTCCTAAAAGACCGTAGTCTATAAGATAACTTTCTTGGCTTCTAAGTTAATTTTTAAATCTGTACTATTTCATTTATTTTATAATTAAATGCATCAGATTGTAAACTCTCCATTCTTGTATT
Organism: Philhelius festivus; assembly: GCA_963931855.1. Taxonomy (NCBI): domain Eukaryota; kingdom Metazoa; phylum Arthropoda; class Insecta; order Diptera; family Syrphidae; genus Philhelius; species Philhelius festivus. The sequence continues at coordinate 134,263,299 of OZ007556.1, read as the reverse complement.
AAGATCACCTATTTATCATTGCATTATGACTTTTCAGCGAACATGAAAAATTATACAGTTTATCATAATCCTGCTGCCAGTAATTACAATTTAGGTAAACTGGAACGATATACAATATGCGCAATTTCATCAATTATTTTAAGTTCACATTTTTCAAGCTTTGTTTTTTTTATCTCTCTGCGTGCTGGCTTATTGGCTAGAATCCAACAGCATTCATATAATTAATGGAAAAATTCTTAACACTTTTCTTCAATTGTGTGTGATTTCAAAAAAAATAAAATGCACGACTGGATCGCACGAACTTGCTCTTATGTAAAAGTACTTTGGAATTTAAAATACATTTTACAAATATAAAACATGCATTTAATGAAATAAAAATGTTCAAATGCATGGAATTGCCGTCTTATTTACTGAAAAGTATGAATTTACGCAAACAAAGTTTAAAAATCGTTTTATTAAAGTAATTTTTTATATAATAAATTTCTTTCAATTTTTTCTAGAACAAAATTTGGAATGCCAATTTCAAGTGTTTAGTAATATAGGCCCTGAGTAATAGATCCGAATCTAGCCTAAGTTCGATTTTAACCAAACATTCGTAGAAATAAAACAAATTTCAAGTATAAATACTTAAAAGCGGCTTTCCTGTAACTAAGTTAAATTTAAAATGATAGAATCACAATAGAATTTTACGAATCTGGTTAATAGAAATCTGTTTGTGTATCAGTTCACAATAACGAAATTATGAAAATGAGTCACAATTATTGGTATAAATAAGACTGTTGTTAAATTTGATCTGTTACTACGAAATTTTAAAAGCAACTTTTCTACATCTAACAAAAAGTGACTTTAAAACCGATTCTATGAATGTCTATTACTAAGGGCCATAGATTTTAGGAAATAATTTCAAAAAATAATCGTTCACGTCTTTTCAAGATATTGATTTTTCAAAAAATAAATTGATTTTTTTTTTTTCAAAAACAAAAAAAAAATATTTTTTCGAATATTTTATATACAATATTATTTTAAACTTAAGGGGGCTCCTGGTGAAATTTTTTGGTTAAAATCGTTAGAGCCGTTAATGAGAAAGTCGAAAATCAACAAAACGGTTCTATGACAGGTACCATTAATAACATTTTGCCCCATACATTTTTTTTACCAAAATGTAGTCCATATCCATAATATCTAAGGCGGATAGTCGTAATTGGAAACAAATTAATTGGCCCTTCAAACTCCCCTCAAGCTGAATTCAACAAACTATCTAAAGTGTTTGCGCAATGACTTACTAGAACTATCGGAGGTTCGATGAAGAGTACGGTAATCGTTGGATCTTCTGACCTTACATTATTGGACTTCTTTGAATTGGGAAGAATGATATAACTTGTTTATTCAACCGAAATAGTAAATTTGGGTTAATAAGATTACCATATTCTCGAAGCGTCATCAAAAGTGAAGCAGCAGCTATCATCAATAAATATTAGCAGCGAAATCCAAAAACGGGCTCTATCATGCATACAAAACCAAGGAGGACACTTTGAACACAAGTTATAACTATTTTAGTACACACATGCAATGAAAAATATCTAAACCCACACAAAATAATTTTTTATTGATAGAGCCTTTGGCTATGGTTTTTTTGGATAAAACATTATGTTTAGTACGCATTTTCTGGAGAAAATTGGCAAGGAAAAACGGAACATACTATAAACTGGATATGTCAAGACTGAGATAGGATATCGTATTTTTTTAAACGCAATTACAAACTATATTCACCAACAGCAAATATTCTGTTCACCTTCTCATTGACGTCCCTGTGTTATTGATGTATGTATTTCCTTCCAATACAACTACTACCACTTCCACTTAGCATGACAGCATCTGTCATAACCACTTCACTATCAACCAACCTTTGCACTCAACTTATCGCGGTTGAATTTTTTAAAGAAATCGTTGGACAAATTCAAAATTTTGCATAGTGTAGTAAAACCGCAATATTTCCATTTCTTAAGAGGCCTTTATTCCATATTTGGAGAAATTCCTAAAAAAATGGCGATATGGTTTGCAGTTTTATGAGGTCATTTGAGCTCGCATTTCTGATCCATATGAAGAATATAATTTCCTTTTTGCGAATTATAGTTATGGGCAACAAAATTAGGTTCCATTCTTTTAAACACAAGATAATAATTTTGTCGTTTTTCCCATACAACCCACTGTGCATCGGCCCCATCCTAAATAAACAATCCAAGCCAGCGAGTAATATACAAAATTACTCGCTTATAACACAAATATGCTGAATTGTACATTATCGACTTGTCGCCAGCATTCCCGCTGGATCTTGCAACTACGAGTATCTACAAATCACTTAATATTAATTATCCTCTTAGTTCTAGTCATAGTCTATTCGACCGACTGTAAGGAATCTGAAGCTTCATAGACAAATAAAATAAAGTTATTATAAGTTTAAAAATTGTGTTCCCGAAATGTATGATTAATTATGTACTAATTATAAGATTTTAAATTTATCCAAAAATAAACTTTACAATTTAAATGATTGCATTTATTTAAAAGTGGACTCTCAAGGTGATTGAGAGAACAAATTATATTTTTTATTATACGTGCATCGACAATCACAATTGTATGTACATTATGGATTCTTTTTAAAGCATAGGTTATTTTTACACTTCCAGCTCGAAATCTTGACAGAAAGTCAGTATCATACCGCGGAACGAAATGAGCCGCTTTACACTTGAACAACGTTGGAAAGTATTGAAAACTTTTTTCCAAAGTGAGTGCATTTTTGAAAAGATCTCGAAATGAAACACCCACCGCGCCTGCTGTACGCAAGTTTGTGAAAAAAGTTCGTAAGACTGGTATGCTAGTGGACAACACTCATATCCCCGTCGTCGTACGGGCACAGACGAGAATGTGGCTGGTTTAGCCAAGAGTGTCAGACTCAATTCACGAACATCAACTGGCCATCGATCTCAACAGCTCAACATTATTTGCTTACAAGTTAAAATTGAATCAGCAATTGAAGGCGCACGACCACCCGAGGCAGCCACTTGAACAACGCTGTGTTCCATAATTAATGGGAATGTTTGTTCTGACTAATAAAGCCATAATACACGTAGCCCGGTCAAATTAGCTTCAAAAATAAGGGTAAGGTTACATTAATTCGCACAAAGCTGAAAATTGGCATGAATGTTGAGAACACTATTACAAACAATTTGTCAAAAGTCCCCATCGATCCGACGTGTGCAAAAAAAATTATTCAAGGTCAAATGTTGCAAAAATCGGTTTTTTGCATTTTTCAGCTGAACGGCAAGTTTTATCATAAGATAGGTGAGACAAAAGTTATTCATCATGCAATTATCTAAAGAAATTGTCTTAACACTTTTTCTCCTAAGAATCACCATTTTGGAGATATAGCGAAGCAAAAAGTTGAAAAAAAATTATTCAAGGTCAAATGTTGCAAAAATCGGTTTTTTGCATTTTTCAGCTGATCGGCAAGTTTCATCATAAAATAGGTGAGACAAAAATTATTCATCATCCAATTATCTATAGAAATTGTCTTAACACTTTTTCTCCTAAGAATCACCATTTTGGAGATATAGCGAAGCAAAAAGTTGAAAAAGTTGTATTCTTCATAATATGCACACGGTTCCGCGCCCCCCGTGAAGTAGTACACTTGGCGCGTTTTTTTAAAGGTGGCTTTCCCGGTAGGCCTATTCAACGATCTATTGTGGTCCTATTGAGTTGAAAATTTTGTATCTAATTGAAAAATACTACTATTGGAAATGACGAAAGCGATTATGAGTATTTTTTACAAAAGATAAGTACCAAAATTTATCTAAGCACCTAATTACATTACAAATTTGACGCCGATATTGCAGTGCTTTTTTTCATTTCAAACGCTTTATTCAATTCATTGCCACAGAATAAACAGGACTTTTTTAAACAAAAAACAATTCTGACATTCACTGTCTCAAATGCTTCATTGTTAATGGTTTAACGAGTAAGATTGATTTTTGAAAACCTGTAGTATCACAACGGACCAAATATTGGTCTAAGTGTTTTGGCTTTTCCGGTCAGCAGCCACCTTAACCTAAGGTAATGTAACCTAAACAAAAAACTGATTCATTTACGCGTGCTCTAGTACGAGGAGGACTTATTATTGATGTACCAGCTTGTTCTTGTTCCTGACGTCTTTTAACTACGGTAATGGTACTCTTCCGAGTGTACTTTTTCCGCCAAATGTTTACTACAAATAAAGCAAAATTGATACATTTCTCTTACAAACAAGAAACTGCACAAATTCTGTTTGCAATAACTACTTGTTCTTACTACGAAGGAACGCTTGGGACTAATACTATTTTGTTTGGGCCCTTAGAAACGGAGCTGGTATACGAGCGTCGCAGACAGATGCTGTTCAAGGCCGTACGGTCACATAAAATGAGGGACTGGGTTTTCTTTCGAGTTTATATTCTTAAGCCAAATATACATTGTGCAAGTGTATTCGAAAATTCGGATTAAAGTTGCATATACACACACCAAGCATGAGTCTTCAATCTTTTATTTTAACATGGACGGTGTGGTGAGAGGACGTTGCGCTTTGTGAGTTTTTTTTCTGTCCATTTCATCATACATTTTTTGTTTACTATTTTAATATTTCAATCAGTGCTTATGTTGTACTGTGTTCTCATCTCTTCAACGAAATATACGCAAATGAACCAATAAATGCATGGTCAATCATCAATCTTGCATATACACTACTTCAATGCAGGACGCTAGATTGAAAGAAACTCAAAAGATTTTCATTTTGCTTTAATCCTAAATCCAATCTATACGTGTGATTTTTTCACCAATACACTTGCGCGTGCTTGTCATGCATTTGAACAGTGTATATCTGGCTTTAGAATTGTATAATATGTATCTATACGCCACGAAAACTAATATTTTTACTTGTATTACCGTTGTGTAATGTATATAACGGTAATTGACATACATATTATGAAGAACACAAATTTTTCAACATCGCTGTATCTCAAAAATGGTGATTCTTAGGAGAAAAAGTGTTAAGACGATTTCTATAGATAATTGCATGATGAATAATTTTTGTCTCACCTATCTTATGATAAAACTTGCCGATCAGCTGAAAAATGCAAAAAAACGATTTTTGCAACATTTGACCTTGAATAATTTTTTTTCAACTTTTTGATTCGCTATATCTCCAAAATGGTGATTCTTAGGAGAAAAAGTGTTAAGACAATTTCTTTAGATAATTGCATGATGAATAACTTTTGTCTCACCTATCTTATGATAAAACTTGCCGTTCAGCTGAAAAATGCAAAAAACCGCAATTTGCAACATTTGACCTTGAATAATTTTTTTTGCACACGTCGGATCGATGGGGACTTTTGACAAATTGTTTGTAATAGTGTTCTCAACATTCATGCCAATTTTCAGCTTTGTGCGAATTAATGTAACCTTGAATGTCTATTTTGACCGGGCTAACGGACAAAATTATATTTTGTTCAATTTATTGCATTTTAAAAAGAAACTTGAATTCGGCCCAGCCTTTACATCTGCGGTCAAAATAATAGTAATATACCTTGTGATAAAACAAAATTGAATATACATTAATCCTTAATGGATTTTAAGCAAATAAATGATCATTTCAAGTAAAAATTAATATCATACAAAATAAAGGTGGTCCAACGCAAACGCACGATGTTAATTGTAAATAAAACAAAAAGTTTTCAGAGAATTAGAATTATCTTAATATTTTTTATTATGATACAAGGACGTGTTTCTAACAGTAAATTAGTTGAAGAATCAGGAAATGAAAACAGTTTTTCAAAAAAAAATTTTTGGGCCTGGAGATTTTCGTTCAAAGTTGAAAAATAGTGAAAACTGATAAAAATACGTGTAGTTTTAAAATGATCCATTTACTCTAAAATTTCAAGGTTTGAAACCATTTTTTTTGTAAATAGGCTTAAAATAAATAGACAAACAATATGGTACATTAGTTTAGCGAAAAATAATTGAATAAGATTTTTTTGACAAAAAAACATTCAATTTAAGTGACTTTTTAAGTTCACATAAGGTTTTAACTACTTCCTCTGTTTGCCTCTGTTGGCGGATAGGTTTCGTTAGATAGTGTTGAATCTCAGCAATAGTTTTCAAAAAAAATCTCACCCGAAGACGTCCGAATTTGGTTTTTAAAGCAATTTCAAACTGAAAAAGTCATACAAAAAAGCAAAAAAAAAAAAACAAGGCAAAAAAAAATGAGCAGCTCTTTTCGCCAGACAAATCTTTCTAAATGTATTTTGGTATGCTGAATCTGAGCGTGAAGTCCATTTTGCGAAACAATCCAAAATTGTTGATTAAATTGCAAAAAAACATTAAAAAAAACGCACAATTTTAAAGTTTTTCGCATGTTAGTCAAACATTTTGGGGTGTTTGGGCAAAATGGATTTCACATTCAGATTCAACATACCAAAATACATTTAGAAAGATCAGATCGATCAAAGGAACTACAAACTACATATTATTTTCTCTTTGTATGTCGCTGTTGGCATCAGGACTTTGTATTTGAAACCTGCATTGCACATTTACCCATTGAAATATAAATGTTTTTTTCATTAACCCACTTTTTTGACATTATTTACAACTTTCGGAATACAGTAAAACCGGTTATTTGAAGCCTCTCTTTTCTTTAATTCCAAGGTGCCCCACTGTGCGCCGCTAGCCCATAAACCGCACCAAACAGTCACTCTTTGTGGATGCATCGGCTTTTCAACAATCACTCGTGAATTCTAATTTGCCCAAATGCGGCAATTCTGCTTGTTAACGAATCCACTGTGTTGAAAGTGTGCCTAGCACTGAAGATGATTTTCTTTGTAAAGTCACCATTCACTTCTGTCTGTTCAACCAACCATTCGGCGTATTGACGACGCGACGCTTGAAATGGTCAGTAGGCTTCAGCTCTCGAGTCAATTGAACCTTGTAAGCGTGTAAATTCAAATTTTTATTCAAAATTCACATCCGTGATGTTCGTGAGGTGTTCAATTGTTGGGCACGAAGACGAGTCGAGGTTGAGGGCTCTTCTGCCACACAATCGCTAACAACAGCAATGTTTTCCGCAGAACGAACTGGGCGAGCATGCACAGGTATTTTCACATTTCCTACAGACCCGGTTTGCTGAAATTTGCGCACAATTCTACCGATTTTGGACACATTTGGTCGATTATGCTCACCAAAAAAATCATAAGTGCATTCAATGTTTCCATTATGGATACGTAATAAGATAATATAAAATAGATTAAAAACCTCCTAGTAAGACCGCAGGCTAAGAAAAAACCGGACAAAATTTTGCATTCCCTCTTAGTAATATATCCACTCGCAATATTTGCTCTCCGTTCTTGGTATAAGATGTTTAAAATATTTAATTAACTCATATGCATTATGAAAGCATAATTGAAGCTTCGCATATTTGTAAGTCTTTGGGTTGATTGGTGTGATTTTCATTCTGGTTCAAAACCCTAATTTCTGGCGTGCGCCGCACTGTGGTCCGAAAAGGAAAATTTCGTGGCAAAAATACTAATTTCGATGTTTTATTTTTAAAGTTTTGTTTTTATTTCTAATAGAAATATAAACGGAGCTTCAAAAACAGCAAACAAAAAAATTTTCCGCTAACTAGTTTGACTTATAGAGCTTTTCAAAGTTGGTCAATTTCGTTCTAGAGTTAAAAAAAAGCAGAAAAAACTAACTTCTTTGTGTTCGTATTTGAAATTTTAGCATATTAAATGTAAAATATTAATTTTCTATAGTTTATTCTAGTTGTATTACTTGTGCGTAAATCAAAATTTTAATAAAAAAAAAATAAAAAAATATTTAATATTTTTAATAAATTAAGCAAAAAACACCCTTTTTTAGTAGATTTTTTCGGTTTGAATAGAGCTACAAAAAAATACTCGCGAGTTCGCGCGGAAAATTGACCATGATAGTTTACCCTAACTATTTCTGAAACCATATGCAAAATTGTAGCTGCAACTATTTGCAACCTTCAGAGAAATTGTAATTTGTTTAAAAAAAAGTCGTGTTCCCAGTGCTGACCTTTTGGTCTTAAAAGCAAATTTCCTTATGGAAAATTTCAATTATTTTAATTATTAAAATAGTCGAGAACGTGAAATTTTCTTTTTAATTAAAAATCGTTTTATTACTATCTTGATTCTGACAAAAAAAACCGCCCACTTCTACGCCCCTTTTTATACAAATGCCAATTATTATTAAAAAAAAATATAAAATATTGTACACAAACTATTGATTACTTTATTGAACATTAAATTTCTTTAATCCGCCCACTTTGACGACCCTCTTTGAATAAATTCCCCTTAACTTAAATTATTGTAAATATTTATTGATCTTATTCTAATAGTACCTAAACATAGATTAACTTGCCAAAAGAAAAGGATTAATAGCTTTATTACCTACTCCATATACAAAGTTGAAAGAATTATTTAATTTTGGATTATTATTTTATGATCTAATAAAACAGGTAGGAATAATAATTTTCTTCCGATACCCCATATTGTTAAGCTTAAATTTCACAGGTAAAATAATCCTTGTGCATATACATTATGGAGATATATATAAACTATGACAATGGATATATATAGATTTTTTGAAAATCCAGAAGTTACGTCAGCTATAACCCGAGTAGACAAGGATCTTAAAAAGAAACTGCAAGTTATTTTAAATGAGCTGTCATTTAAAGAATCTTTTAATGTAGATAAATTCAACGAGTATACCAAAACCACTTCGGATCTTTTAAAAGCCAAATACAGCTACAAACTCCTGACACCAACTCTGCACAAAATTTTGGACCATGGAGGGGAACTTATAAGACATCAAATTTTGCCAATCGGAGAGCTTTCAGAAGAAGCACAGGAATCAAGGAATAAAGACTACAAGCGATATCGATACTGAAATACTCGTACATGCAAAGTCTCACGGAAACGACAAAATGAAGATTTATTTAATATGCTAGCTATATCATCAGATCCACTTGTTTCATCTTTAAGACACGTTAGATCAAAAAAAGAGCTGAAAAAGAGTTACTGCCCAGAACTAATAGGTCTATTAATTGTTGAAAATGATAACGATGTCGATGAATTTTTTTCTGAAAATTAGATCTATAGTAGTTAATTGTAAACAAATATTTATAATGTATTCTATTTTATTTTGTTAATATAAATTTTATATTCTATTTGATTTTTTTTTTATTTTTTTTTTCGTCCGTTTACTTTTTTCCTACACTGTTTCATATAAAATATATCAGTCAAACAGTTTATAGAATAAACTGATGCCCCACAACATGAAAAAATACTGTTTTATAATACTCCTTAAAAAATATTTCTGAAATTGGTGCGTTAACTTTAAGCATCCACTGTTGTTATGAATTCACTTGAATAGTCAAAAACTTTTTTTTTACAAAGTTTCAAAAATTTAGGACTTTTTTTAAAAGGTATACTTTCAGACTTTATTCTGTTAACTCCTTTTTCTAAGAAAATCTTACATCAACCAATTATTCTGAAACACCCTGTAAAGTAATTTTCTTAAAATTCACAATTTGTATAGCCTTGGAAATTACCTTTAAGGGAAAAAAAAAATTATTGCGATAGCTTCACGTGTTCAAAAGTTATGATTTTTGCAACGAAAAAAGTCATTTTGGACCACAGTGCGCCGTGTGACAATATTCCCATTTTTTGCATACTGGCTTTTGAACTATAATATTTCTTTGCAATAATTATGCATAATAGTTTCGTTAATTGTTAGAATTTTTAAACTATTCTTGTTTAATTAAAATTTAAACTGTGTATTGAAAAGTAAACTTACTTCATTTGTTCCCAGAAAATGTTCCTTTAATTTCTTTGTATCCGTAATTTTGCAAGCGGCTTTTGTATTTTTGTACGTTTTTAAGTGTGGATCTAGAAGTTTTTTATTGAATACTATATCTGGAAAAAAATAAAGATGTCAATTCTTTTTAAATACAATTTTGCCTAAACAATACTTACGCTTATTATAAAGTATATCATCTGATTGGCTTTGAGAGGACAGTGCTGTTGATCTATTAGAACGTATTATTTTGTTATTTATTCCATCGTCAACTTCAGCATTTTTTGTTAGTTCAAAGTCTTGTGGAACTTTTTGCATTGAAGATACGGGGACAACTATCTCCGCCGTTTTATCATTAAATATAATGTTTTTAACCCAATCCGAAACATAAGAATGAACTTTCTTTTGTTTTGTTCGTAGAAAGAAACATGGTTTTACGACTGGTGCTGGGACTTTAAATTCAAACTCGGTATCGGACGAGGAAAATTTAATATTCTTAGACTTATCCAATAAATTGAAGGCTTTAATCGTTGAATCCAATCTCATCACATTATTAGCAGCAAATTCACTATCTTCTAAACTTGTCGTAATACAATTGTCATCGGTATTAAGATTTTCAGTGACTTTTGGAAATTTTGTACTTTCATCGTCAACTAATGTGTTAGACGAACGCGTATGAGATAACTTATGTGCCTTCTCGGAGTTCTTTAAAGCAATTGAGATATTTTCCAAAGCATTATTACACGTTATATCATTTTGTAATGGTTGATACTCTTCTGCATTATGGGTAGAGGAGTTTTTTAGTTCGCTGTCACAAATAAGAGAGATCGATGGGGAAATCGGTTTTATAATTTGTACGGCTTTCAAATCCGTTCTTCTGTTGGTTTTAGAGATTTTAGTTTCAGTAGTTGTTGACAGTAAGCTTTGAATGCTTGATTTTTGTACCTTAAAGTAAAAATACAATTTGTAAGTTTTAAATTCGAATGCACATATTTAAAGATTTGTTATTTGATTTAAATGCAAAATATTTTTTATTCAAAACTAACTCTGTTTCGTTTTGCCCAAATGGACGTCGAAACTACGGGATATGATTTGACATACTACATATTTAAGAATTTTGAACATTGAGAACTTTATGCACAAATTCCGCAAATTTGGGGTAAAGAATTTTATGAACGAACAAAAGAACATTAAAATAAAAACGCTCTTTCATCTTGTTTGGAGCGTCTATGAGAGAAAACAGAAACTTGTATTTAACTGGATCTATGTGAAAAACCAACGCATGTTAGGCTAGCCGCGCACTAGCAATTTTTAGTTGCGAAACTGCTTGGTTCGAGCAACTAAAAAGTTTGTGTTTTGACACAAACTAAACGATTGCCTAAAATAAGTTCGCCATTTTATTGAACATATAATTATCTGCAAATTCACGGACGTTCAACCAAACAGTTCATCTGTTTTTTATAAGTAACCAAACAGTTTCGCAACTAAAAATTGCTAGTGCGCGGCTAGCCTTATATACAAACCTGCTTTTATCCAAGTTCTATTTCTTAAAATGGTATATTTTTATTTGTCTACTATCTATTGCTATAACCGTGTTACAATAATTATAGAACAATTTGAATTTATAAAAGATGACTAAAAAAGATGTTTTTCATGTTTATTAGAACAATATAGTTAACGAAAAAACTCAAAAATTGAATTAGAAATAAAAAAAAATAATTTTTGGGGGTACATGGGATACAATATGTGTTACGGCTCGGATAAAGTGTATTCAGTTTTTTGTCAGTGTTATACATGAAAAATAATATCGTCTTTTTCATATAATTTTTTGTTCCATTATCTGTTCATTAAGACGTGAAGTGACCAAAGTAAATGAATGCATACGGACCTCACGGACATTTCAGCTTGTTTTTTCTTTTTTTTGGTGGTGCCACTTTTTCTTCGGCAAGCACTAAATTTCACCAATTTAACAAACAAAAAAAACAACGACGCTGGTAAGATATAATACCTGTATATAATCGCGATATACCTATATACTTAGTACATATGAACAGTGCTGCCAAAACTAAAGCAGGAAATTAAATCACATTAGAAAAACCTAGCTATAGATAACATTTAAAAAACTTTTTTCTTATCGCAACTTTGAAGTTTTTAATTCATGATTATTGATTTTTTTTGGAAAAATTCAGTTAACTTATTTTTTCTCAAAGATGTTCTTAGCAATACAAAAAAAATGTTTATCATATCGGGGCGTTTAAGATCGAGTTTACATAAAAATTATAAAATGGTGCGCGATAAATATTCTAATGAATGAAAAGGAAATATAGTGTCTGATTTAAAAAAGAGTGAATCAATAACATTTATTCCCATGTTCTGTATTCCGAGTGAAAGTGATTTGAAAACGAATTTTAATTAAGCAGCATTTTCTGCATTCTGAGTGAATTGAATTTTTTTCCATTCACTCCGAATTTATTTTCGAAATGTCAAAATCAGCTGTAAGACAATTTGCATCATTTATTCAAACATTGTTTCTTGTGCAAAATGTGAAACAAAAAATAAATCTTCTGAAATAGATTCACTATTATTATTAATAATAAGTGGTGGAAGGGGAAAATCGAGGAGAGAGAGTTCGTAGGTGCTGTAAAGCCAAAATTTTAGATTTTAAAGAAGCGGTGTAAGTTGAATTGGGGGAACTAGCTAAGTCAATGAATGAACATAGACATATTTGAATTGTTCGTAGTTTCAAAAGAAGCTTCAGCCTAAACAAAAAAGAACCATACATTTTGGAAGAAATAAATCCCTTAATAAAATCGACTTTGGTTCCCTTAACACATAAAATTCTTTCATACATTGCAACAAAACGTTTTCTTGTTGTGAGTTCTTGTGTTTTCCCCTGTAAACCACAGTTTATTTTAATAGAATCAAGGCGAAATTTCAAAGCTTTATTTACATTTTTGTCAATTGTCGCACAACTGTAAGGTTTCATCAAACAAAACTAAGTGAATTGAATTCACCTTAAATTGGTATGTATCCGAAATGTAGAACACGAATTTCCAACTTCGAAAACTCAATTCACAATGATCATTTCAGGTGGAATCAGAACACCAATATTCCACATTCGGAATGGACAAATCACAACTTATTTTATGCGGAATGCAGAACATCAAAATTCACTTTTGTTCCTCGAATTCATAAGAAGTGAAATGCAGAACATGGGTGATTGCGTATAAACGGTGATTTCTAAGTACCTATAATAGGTCGGTTTCGTGATCGTAGAAATGTCCAAGCCCTGCATTGTGGTGGTAGACCCCGAAAAACCAACAGTCATGATAATAAAAGAATGATAATGCTTAATAAAAAGGACCGAACAATATTCGAAAGAAACTAGGCCTAGAAAGCTCCAGCAGAACAATCCGGAGTAGAGCGGTGGATAGTGACTTGAAATCATATTAAGCTTTGGCAAAATGTTAAAACGTGATGAATCGAAATTCAACTAAGGCCTTAAACCCCGATTCACTAAGAGTTCAGATAAGCACAATGGATTCAATATTATCTGGGAATGTTTTTGCAAAAGGATTAGTGGTATAATGATCATTTCTATACTGGATAATACTTCAAAACGTCATGCTGAGGAGAATATGCCACAAGCTGAACTTTTGAAGGTTTGGCTTAACAAATGCGGCATAATAAACATTATGAAGTGGCTGGCACAATCCCTTGATCTCAGCCTTATAGAGAATCTATGGGAAATTGTAGATCAGCAGATTGATCGTACGAAGTGCAATACCTTCAACTTATTAAGGTCAGGATTGCATCTGGCTACTTCAAGGGAGCATCGCTTGCGAAAAAAGAGATAAAACAAGTAAAGACATAATGATTCCGACGGTGTTCAAGAGATGGGAATCATTTTCTGTAACCTACCAGTTTTAACGCTCTATTCTGAATTCTATCCAGTAAATGAAGAGAATATTGGACAGCAACTGTCCAAAAATGTAAGGTATACTCCAGCTTAGGACGTATTATAGTCTCATAAATTGTAGGCAGATCAGAAGGGATGAAAAATTTCTTTCACCGATATACTCGTAAAAATGCTGATCATATAGCAAAATAAATGTTACGTCACTTAATATTGACTTTATTATTTTTATTTTAAAAATTCAAAAATGTGCTTTAGTTTTGTGCACTTTTTAAATTATTGTTGTTTAAAAAAAAGTTAAGATTTAAAGTAAAATTAATAAATGTTCATTTAATACTACATACATATTATGAAAAATATAATATTAGAAAAACAAACAAAAATTATCACTTGACTTAAAATATTATTAGCACTCATTAACCCCCTTATTACGGCTGGCGAGTCGAACAAATAAACATGTGAGTGTGAGAAATTAGTATAACGGTTGGCGAATCGAGAACCTTTGATTCGACTTAAATGTCATATATTTGATATTTTTAATAAACAATCAAATTTCGAACTCGAATTGTAAAGTTCGCCAACCGTAGTATGTCGAATTTGTAGTTCGCTAATGAAAAAATCTCACCTCGAACGTTCGATTCGCAAACCGTAATAGGGGGGTAAAACCAGCTACTTTGTCAAAAAATAGTTTTATAATCAAAACTCGAAACTGATTTTTTTGAAAATTAGTTTTAACACATTTTTCAAAACTTGAAAAGAAAACTATGAAAACTTTCAATGAAAACTTATTTTAGTTTAAGTTTTATAAAATAAGAATCAGATAGTCTTTATAATGGTTAAGATTAATACGATATAATAAAGTAATTGCATTATAAGAATGTACGAAAAAAAAATGTTACTGCAAAAACAACAAACCAATTTTCTCCGAATATTAAATGTAACCCAACAGTAAAACTTTAAGATTTGTAGCATGGTGTTAGTTTTATGAATGTCAATTTTAACTCATTTTGTTTTGTTAGTATTTCGAAAGGAAAACAGCAAATCTACTGAAATAATATTAGAAGAAAATATAAAAAAAACAATACACAAACAAAAAGGCAAAAAAGTAAGACGTAAAATTTTAAAGAGACGGATTTTTAGGTATGATTAATTACGCCTTGTAAAGAGCCTAAACCTAGTGACTTATATCTCGTAACTAGGGCCTACAATTTTATGCCGATTTTGAACGGTTAATGACCAGCATTTTTTATAAGTACACCCCTGAAAAAAACATTTTCAGCTGTTTAAAATCAAACCCAAGACCTTATTTATGACAGTACAACGCACTTACTGTTATGCCCATTTTTTTATGATACTACTTAACAATTTGCTAATTCTTATTTTTAAATAGCATCGAACTGAGCCTATTTTCAGGGACAGACAGCTAAAAAAATGCAATTTCGTGCAAAAACCAAAGCAAATATTCCATTTTTTTTAATTTGTAAGTAAATTTCGAGTGAGTTAACAAAATTTGATGTTTTCGTCATACACCGAACAGACAAACCAAAATAAACCATATGTTTATGCCTTGCCTATACTTGCTTATGTGTAAATATATACCGTTTTGAGTTCATATGTACAAAGGTATATTATTTTACCTTTTTCTATCAAAACATTGATATTTGATTTGAAATTTTTGTAACAACGATGAATAGTTGTGTTGATTACTTTTTTTTCAATTTTAATTTTAATATCTTCTCTTTTGTCAAATTATTATTTTTGTTTTAAATAAAATTTAAATTCTAAGCAATAACTACTGAATTTTGTTATTGTACTACAAATTAAAAATTTGCACACTTAAATATGTATATATTTTTAGAAACGAAAATATGTCTTAAAATTTTTTTTAAAGACCTTTTAAAATTACTATGGCGTTCCTTTTGATAAGAATTTTGTTTCAAAAAAAAAACTTTAAACAGCACCCCTCATAGAATATGGGTCGTAAGAGAATTTTTAATTTCTCACAAAATAAAGAAAAAAGGCTCAAAAGACAAAAAAATCCAAAAATATTTTAAATCGTCGGTATCTCCATACAACATTTTTTTTCGACATTTTTCGTAGAGGGCAGTTTTTCAGTGTTTCTACTTAAATTGAGGTTGTCAGCGATACAAATAACAAGAATAGAAACATTTTCAACCCTAGAACTGTTAATAGATGCCGAAATATTTCAAGTGGTTTCCGACGTGAAATAGAAAATTTCTTATGGCGTAGATGGTTTTATGATAAATAAACAAATAAAACACAAATATTTTGCCATTTTGTTTGTTTAAATTTTTACTATCAATAATTTTCACAACTTTGTTATTTTAATAACATATTGTTACAGCGACGCGTTTCAGACTGTACCTCCATTTTCGGTCGATTAACTCAATTGAGTTTGTGTTTTATTTGTTTATTTATCATTAAAATCCCATACACTTGGAGACAAAACAAAATAAAAATAGGTGGTTCAGCCTTATTATCAAACCTTTGACATATCTTGTACATACAAGTTTTCAAAGAAGCATATTCTCGGTGGACTATAATAAAGCAAATTCAAATTTAATCTGAGGAGCAATAATTATTTTCTAGATTTGATCCTTTAAGACATTGCTTTAATATTTAAAGTAAGGTGTTAAATACCTTACTTAATGGCAGTTTTAACCAGTTTTGCAGTCTATGCAGCATTAAATCCAATCAAAACTAACGAGTGATTTTTTAAGAGCTATCCGAAATCAAAAAAAAAAACATAAAATTCAGAAAAATGCATGAAATCTTAATTTTAATCGATAGTACGGTCGATATAATTTAATGTTTAAAGATTATTTCATGCAAATGTTGGCCGCGGCTGCGCTTCAAATGGTCCATCTGCTTAGTCCAATTTTGGCATACTCTTTCTAATATTTCGTCCGGTATCTCACGAATAAATGCTTCAATGTTGGCTTCCAGTGCGTCAATCGAAGCGGGCTTGTCGCTATAGACATGAGCCTTAACATAGCCCCACAAGAAATAGTCTAGAGGCGTTATATCGCACGATCTACGCGGTCAATCGACCGACCCCAAACGTGAAATACGGCCCAATGATTCCCTCAGCCCATAATCCGCACCAAACAGTGACTTTTTCGGGATGTATTGGTAGCTCTTGCAATGCTTCTGGCTGCTCTTCACTCCAAATACGGTAGTTTTGCTTTCAACCAGAAATGAGCTTCGTAGCTAAACACAATTTTTCGATAAAAAAAAGTGGATCTTCGGTTTTCAAGAGCCCATTCACCAAAAATTCAGCGTTGTGGTAGGTCGTTCGGCTTCAATTCTTGCACCATCTGTATTTTGAAAGGCTTCACACCTAAATCCTTCCGCAAAATTTTACACGTAGTGGAGTAACAGAGGCCCAATTGCTGCGAACGGCGCCGAATCGATAATGCACGGTCATCACTAACACTGTCCGATAAAGCTGCAATATTTTCCTCAGTTCGCACTCTACGTAAGTGTGTTGGTGGTTCAATGTCCAACTTCTCCTTTTATCGGCAGTGATCCTACTGCGGATGTTGTATTTGTTATTCATATAAAATCCTACTCTACTACGGATAACTTTTCCAAAAAAAAACATGGCTAATGTAAATTTGGTGAGAAATTTAGTCACAATAGCCCGAATAGCCGCCTCAGTAGGTCGCTTAAATTGACAATAAAACGGAAGAAGCGCCCGATGAACTTTATTAACAGAGCACGCATTTTGATAACAAAATTCAATAATCTGCTAGCGTTGTTCGTTTGTAAGACGATTCATACTTAAATTATAGACCAAACTAAAGATGTTTGACAGTGACCCAAACCAGAACCGTGCATGAGCTGTCAAAACCAGTGTTGCAAAAAAGAAAATAGCAAAAAAATCACCCATTATTTCCATTTTATAAGCGTAAGTTCAATATTCAAACATCTGAGAGTAGAGAACTTTGAAAAACGTTTCCTTTCGATATTGGAAACAATAAAAAATATTGAATGGCAAACTTAGGATGCTGCTCATGACGGAATATATTTTATGTAATTTGAATATCTACCGTACATAAATAAAAATAAAAATTAAAACTAAATGTTAAATAAATTAACTATATGAACATTTATTATCTATATATATAAAAATCAATGCCACTTTTCGTTGTTATTCTATAACTCAAGAACGGGCTTACCTATCCAAACCAAATGTTAAGGCTTTGTTTGGACTATTTAGTAGATGGTTTATGTGAAGTTTGCACAAAATCGGTCGAGTGGTTCTTCATTTATCACATTTTTTGTAACAAATGTAACAATTCAATAAATGTCGGATCATTTTGTTAGTGGGGATTTTGCTGTCAAATTGAAACTTATATTTTTAATTTGATTTATTCTTTTTTATATGAAGGAATAATGCCACAAGCCGGGCGAGCAAATATATGTAGGTCGGCGAACGCGTAATGCAAATGATGTGGCATTACGCCCGGCATGTGTTGCGCTAATGGCAAAGTAAGATTTCCAGCATTAGAAACTCCACCCAAAATATTGTATTCATTTATTTTTGGGATATCTCAAACGTCGAATCACTTTTTGATCCATATTCAACAATATAATTCGGCATTTCAAATGACCTCTTTTAGTGCTACTAAAATTATTATAGATAATTATGCCGACTTCGATATGATTGTCCCATGTTTATATCAATCTGAATCATAAAGTATTCGATAGTTTTAAAAATTCTGATCCAACATCTACTTAAAATTGCATACATGTTACAGATTCAGGGCCAGATTTATCATCAAGCTGGTTCGTTATTGCCATACTTCGACGCTGATCATCAATTTTTGCAAATTTATTTTATTGGTGATAAAAATCGTGAATTGGATCAACGTTGTGCAATTGTTTCGAATACAAGACGAGAAATTATTCGTGAGCTACAAAGGTTTTTCCATCAGCATAACGCATTAGTTCAATTGTTCAAAATTGCTTTCGATCGTATATGCCATCTGATAATCACGAAATCGTAATAAGGGCTGATAGAACACCTTTTGGAGAGCATGCAAGGCGATTCAATGCACCCACAATTGATGAGGTTGCAATTGTAATTCTTGGTGATCAGTTTCAATCCCGTGATATTGTAATTTATCGCAGAAATGAGCAATTGCAGTGCCCTGATGTGGCAATAGTCCGTCCGTGGTCATAGCTAGTCCGTTTCTTTTTTTTCCCTAGTTCCCTCAGGCCTGATTTGTGTTTTTGGCTGCAGGCGAGGTTAAGTTTCCGGGGGCAAGATTCCCCCCCCCCCCGTCCGACGAGCTGACGCCGTGCATGTGCAAGCAGGCCGCGTTCCCGGGACTTGACATTCCATCCGTTTTCCTAACCTCTCCCTTTCCTAGCTTCCTACCCTATACTTTCCCCTATCCTACTTCCTTACCGACTCCGCACCTCCTCTTGCCTCGCAACAAAATGTTTCGGAACTTCATCGTATATGACCCAATCATGCAAGCCGTTTCCAATAATGCAGGTGGATTATATTTCTTGGATGCGCCTGGTGGTACAGGCAAAACGTTCGTTATGTCATTGATTTTAGCTATTCTAACTATTCGATCGGAACAGAAAATTGTATTGGCACTTGCATCTTCGGGAATTGCTGCTACATTATTAGAAGGTGGTCGGACTGCACACTCTGCACTAAAATTGCCATTGAATGTACAGGTGATTGAAACTCCAACTTGCAATATTTCGAGAAATTCTGCTATGGCAAAAGTTCTGCGATTAACGCCAATTATTTTATGGGATGAGTGTACAACAGCGAATAAAAAATCACTAGAAGCATTTAATCGAACAATGTAAGATTTACGTGGTAATCAGCAGTGTTATGAATCAGGGTGAGGCAATGAATTATCCAATTGAATTTTTAAATTCATTGGAACTAGCTGGTATGCCACCGCATTGCTTGAATTTGAAAGTTGGTTCTTTGATCATATTATTGCGAAATATTAATCCACCAAAACTGTGTAATGGCACCAGATTGGCAGTGAAAAAGTTATTGCCAAATTTGATTAACGCTACAATCTTAGCTGCTAAATCAAAAGGAGAAGTTTGTTTGATACCACGTATCCCTATGATTCCAACTGATATGCCATTTGAGTTCAAACGATTACAATATCCTGTGCGTTTATCATTTGCAATATCCATTAACAAGGATCAAGGGCAAACACTTCATGTTTGTGGTGTGAATTTGGAGGAATCATGTTTTTCACATGGTCAACTTTATGTTGCCTGTTCCAGAGTCGGTACCCCCAGCCGTTTGTTTATTCATGCCCAAAATGGAAAAACAAAGAATATTGTTTATCCAAATGTTTTGGATTAAGTTTTAAAATAGCTAGCAATTAATAAAATATTTTTTTGTTTGAATAAATAAATTTGATGTTGCAATTAATTTTTTTTATTATTTCACTTTATACGTAGCGAAGCACGTACCGGGCCGCTAGTATTAAAATAAAACAACAAAATTAAAGTTGCTAGTCGATCTGGCGGCATAGACATAGCTTATAAGTTTAGAAATAATTTTGTAGATGTACATTAGACTGGGCCAAAAAAATTGACTATTTTTTTTTTTGAAAGATATATCGAGAATATCATTCAGAATGACAAAAAAAAAATTTTCGTAAAAGTTTGAGCCCTTAATATCAATTTTAAGAGGGCTATCATCGCTAATTTTGATTTTTAGTCATAATTTCATGTTTTGCGTCAGAACTGACAAAACATTGAAGTAAAAAAAATTCATTTTGACTTACTTTTATATAAAATTAAATTCCCTACAAAAAAGGTCTAATTGAAAATTTTCGTCAGACAAGCCGTTTTTGAGTAATTAAGCTTAATAAATTGTTATTTTTCTTCGATTTTACTTTTTTAATTTGGAATTTTGTAACTAACGAAAAATAACAATTTATTAAGCTTACTTACTCAAAAACGGCTTGTCTGACGAAAATTTTCAATTAGACCTTTTTTGTAGGAAATTTAATTTTATATAAAAGTAAGTCACTCCTTTTATTTTGTATGATCATATATCGTTTTTTATACATATATTTTATCAATTATTATGTAGTTACTTTCAACAATAGCTCAACGTCGTTGAAATAAATCTTTAGTAAAAAGACATGCTCGAACCTTTTTTAGAAAGGAATTAAAATTGTGATTTGTTCTGATAACTTAGGGAAGAACTTAGGGAAATAAAAATTACAGAAAGTGATTAACGTGCCATTGGAACATCAACAAGTGCTAAATTATTTACTCGTAGATTAAAAACAGTAGAGTTCCTTGTTGGAACATTATCACTTTGTTCTTTCAGAACTTTGAAAACATCAAGATCTCTAAGCAGTAGGATGCGCAGATTATAAAATAGAGGCCAACTGTGTGTAAAACAAACGGTTTCTGCCGGTATGATTCGAATAATATATGTTTCTGGGCAACCATCAATAGAGACCCAAATTTGTTCATTTAGGAGCCACTCTAATTACACAAGTCTGCAAAAAAAAAAATTGACAGCTGTTTTGATTTTTTTGCGTAATTCTTAAGATTTTGGGTGTGCTGAATCCGAAAATGACTTTCATTTTGTCACAGAACGTCACGTTTTCTGACAATATGGGTATCTATGCTAAACAATTTATTATCTTAAAATAAAAGATAAAAGACTGAAAATATATTTTTAAATTTATAATTGCGTAACAAAACTTATTTTTTTATCTAAAATACATTTATTAGTAAGCACTAAACACATATCTTTTTCCCAGTGAGACTACTTTTGGTACATTTTCGCTTGTGGGAAGCATCTGGAATGTCTCTCTGAAGCGTCCAACAGTAGTCTGCCATCATTAAGACGCTCCATCTTCCCTGGTATCTTTTTTCCATCTCCTTAATATCTTGGTGAAATCGTTCACCTTGCTCTTCACTCAAATCTCCTAAGTTATCTGGAAAGTAGTCGAGGTGGGAATTTAGAAAATGTACTTTTAAACTCATAAGGCAACCTAAAGCTTGAAATGCTTTTAATACTCGTATTTTTTCAGCACTATATTGAACTAAGATCTATAAAATAATGACGAGTTAATACCTAATTGTACTGCGCCATAGGGATGGTGGTTTTTTCCAATTCACCAGTTTTCGGGTTTTTCGGCTATTTTCCAAACCGATTTAATCTGTTTTTAATTGGGCAAAAAAACCGTTTTTTTTTCAATAACAGGTTTTCGGTTTTTTAAATAAAAAAATTTTGAAGTCTTAAAATATGTATGTTTATATCAAATAAACTATATGTACATACAAACATGTACATGTACATATATAAGCTTTTTTCAGAAAAAAAAATCATCTAGTGAAAGTGTTGTGTTACTTACATACTATTCTTTTAATTGAAATAAAATAAAATGATTTTCGAAAAAAACAGATATATTCATATCTAGTTAACACAAAATCTCAATTTTTAAAACGATTCAAACTTCCTACCACTATACTAAATTACTTATAAGAGAAAAGGTGGAAGTGGTGAATAATGTCGCAGGTTGCACACAACGGCTGGTTTTTTTCCATCTACGCTAATTTCTACACTAGCAGAGCGCGCACGTTCAGGTTACAACATTTTTATGTTTGTTAATTTAGCTCACCCAGGACGTTCTTAAATAAGAAAGAAATGATAGTTATGGCCTATATACAATTAAAAACAGCAGTCAAAACAAAATTGTACCTATTATTTATGACTAAGTAAGCCCAAAAAACACCTTTTTATAATAAAATTTTGCGTTTTGTAAAATAACCTGACGTTCTGGAATTTTTTTAGTTTTCAGAACACCTAAATACATAGAAATTAGTTGAAAAAATCCAGACAGCTTTTTTGATGCAGACTTGTGTTATTGTTTTGTTAGGATTTAGTGTTCAATTTTTGAAGATACAAAATGAATAGGTTAATACTAAATATTTAAATGATTTGTTTCTTTATTTCGAAAAAAATATTGATCGTCTTCATCCAATAATAAAGTGCAACACAAAGTTATTATGAGCAAGAATATTCCCGGTTCACAGAAATACATTATATGACTTCAAAATGTGGTTCCGACTTTCTAAAGCATCTGTGGATGAGTTTGTTGAATATGTTTGGTCTTCATTTGGAACCGAAAAAACCCAACAATGCAATACAAAATAAATTAAGTGGTTAGATATTACTTAATGATTTTATGCCACAGAATGTCAGAATCTTTCCAAATATTTTGTGTGCATTTCATTTTTTTTTTTTCATTTCTTGGCATTTGTTTGAACACATAACGCTTTCTCATTTCTTCTCATACATTTCGCTTGTTAGAAAGAAAAAAAAACAATTTATTTTTCCCAGGGATGTGAAGAGAACTCAATTTTAACAAAAATTTCCCCAAAATGTCCGTTTTATAGATTGGTGAAACTATAAATTTTTAAGAGCCTGATAAAATTTAAGAGGATTTTTGATAAAAGTGCTTTTAGTGTTTGTTTATGAAATCGGCCATAAGATACGATTATCTATCAATAGTAACATTAAACCAGTACAACAACCGTTGAGACGTATTCCCTCTGCACTTGAGGACAAAGTTGAGCGGAAAATTACCCCCCTATTATGGAAGGTAACTTAACTATAGTTTAGTTGTAATTCTTAGAATTGGTATTATCGATCACAACCAGTTGTCTGTCAAAGCACAACCAGTTGTCATTTAGCAGACAACTAACAAAATGGCCGACTTTTCAGTTGTCTCTTTGTATTATGTAAGTAAGTTGAATTGTGCTTCGGTTTTAATAAGCGTCAAAATCAAACAACTGGTTCGAAGCAGTTGTGTAGAACACACCTTAAACAACAATTTTAATAAAAATAGAATGAAATTAGTGTATTTTAGTTTGAAAACTACATGCTCTATGTTAGCTGAGCATTTATCCATTTTCCACAAATGAGTTCCTCAATCACATCTACCACTTTTTTAATACAACTGACACTATCGATTGAGTCAGTCCTAAATTAAAATCATTGCCACTACACTTTTGGTAACTTCATTTGCTCATGAAACGAAGAGCAGTAGCAAGTTTAAAAATTTGGTAGAATCGCTGAGGAACGTTGTGGTTGTTTTAGGAAAACTTTATTTCGAACCAAAAAAATACATACTTTAGGAATAGAAGTGTACATAAGTTTATTAAATATACGGATATTCTTTTTTATTTTGGCTACATTAAGGAAATCCTCATCTTCCAAATCACCGAAAAACAAATCGAAAAAACTTTCCATCATACAATTTCTTATTCTTGCTTTTGTATTTCATGTTGAGCAGCTGGTTTTGACAGCAAATCGACTCCTAAAAGACGGCAACGTATTTTTTCATTACAACTGATTTTAGTTGACTTGCATAATACGAAAAATTTGTTTGGTTGCCTAAGAGTTGAGCTGTGTTGATGACAACTCAACTAAGTTCATTACACATAAAGGTGTATTTCGCTACAAGAGATTGCTTTTCGGCGCTAATTCGGCTCCTGAGATTTTTCAAAGAACAATGGAAAATATTTTGGCTTCTTGTAGAAATACACTAAATTATTTGGATGACGCCATAGTTTTTGGGCAAACGCATGAAGAACATGACAGGGAATTGAAAAAAGTATTAGATATTTTTCGCGATAGAAATGTATCACTGCATCAAGACAAATGAAGATTCAAAGTTACTCAGCTTAAATTTTTAGGCCACGTGTTACATCCAACTGGGATCAGTGACGATCCGGACAAAGTCAAAACAGTTTTAGAGTTTAGACCACCGAATAACAAGGAGGAAGTAAGGATTTTCTTAGGACTGGTAAACTATCTGGGCAAATTTATTGCTGACTTGGCAGATGTTACGGAGCCTTTGAAAACCTAATAAGAAAAAACGTTCGATTTGTATGGGCTGAAAACAAGACCGATCATTTCAACAACTAAAAAGAGCTCTTGCTAGAATACCAATTTTGTCGCATTTTATTGCGATGCAAGTCCTGTGGCTTCGGGGGCAGTATTTCTACAGTTTCAAGAAGGGAACCCTCAAGTCATATCCTTTGCCTCAAGGAATGCCCATCAGTTTCATCGATTCTTTCTTCTCTATGTTTCCCTCCCATTATAATATTCAGACATTCAAAACCAATGTGCATGGGTATCTCCTTTTCAATCCTCTCCTACTTTCTAAAACGCTCGCACTGTGCTCAAACATTTTAAGGGTAATCATAATCCCTTTAGTGCGTGAAAATTATAAACAAAAAAAATCGAGAGGCATATTGAAAATATAATATAATACAAATTCTAAAACCGACCGTCAAAAAACATCAACAAGATATAAGTATTACAAGATTGATAATCTTCACACGAGGAATATTCAAAAGGAAAGACTGAGTAAAATTATAAATCAAGAAAATATAAAAGCTCAGAAAAGAATCTTATGTCGATTTTCAGCACTATAAAACGTGAAGTCGTGCACCTGCGAAGCCTCTACGGCCCAGATGTGTCTACTGACTTTGCAGTGTGACTCAATTTCGAGGTGGATAAAATTCGCAATCAATATTCACCAGAGGTAGAAGTTAACCTCAACCAAAATTTGACTAATGAAGCGGAAGAGCGGAAGACATCAGCATGATGGAAACTGCTCCTTTAACTCGAGATCCACCAACCGAAAAAAGGACGAAAGAAGCTGAGCCCAAAGCTGACCACAGCAAAAGGCAAAAACTTGCTGCAGAAACCCAAGATGAAGACACTGGATTCACCGTGGCACAGTGCGGCCGAAGACATCTTTGTGCGGCCAAAAGTCCAAAATAAAAGTTTTGAGTTAGGGGTTTCTTGTCATTAGGTTGTGTAAAGGAGACCCCTAGGAGACGAAAAATGTTCGTAGCAGAGTCTCTTGCCTCAAATCCCCCCATAATCTCAGTCTGAATGTGGCTGCTAATTTAACGTAGTCACACGTGGTTAAGATAGCCTAATGGACACTTCCATCAAACACGTGTAAAAGTTTTTGTTTCCAAGCAAATCTATTGCAATAAAATGGATTCAACACCTGTAAGTGCGTAAAATAAGTTAAAGAATTTCTGAATATAAATTCCTAAATAGTAAATTGTTAGACAGAGATATGTCAACACCATTTATTTATTTAAAAAAAAGAAAAAAAAATATGTCTTAGAGTGAAAACTCTTTTGTCTTGCTAGATCTTGTTCTCAAAGCTATTTAAGATAGTTGATAAAAGTATTGTGTACCAAATAAAATAAAATTCAGCTGCCCGTAAAAAACCTTCCTTTAAATAACCCACTTTGTTTTTTTTTTTTTTTTTTTTGTTTCAGTCCAGCCAATCCTGAGATTAACTGTCCGCAATGGGGCAATGTATTTTTTGATGATTCGACGTTTGCGCCCTCTATAATTCGCCCAAAATTTGAAAATTAAAAAAAAAAATTGTACTCTTGACGCATGTATTCATTATTTAAAAAAATAGTTACGTTATTACCTAATAAAGTTTCCGAGAAAAAAATTCCCAAAAATCGTGCGTTTTTTGGCGTTCTAGACCGTACTAGTACCTTAATTTACAACAATATCCCTGGTATTGCATGCCCACGTTAGTTCACAAACTTTAAATTAATGGCCCCGAAATAATAAAATATTCAGTGTTACCTATCTGTCAAATGTCGGAAGATGCACAAGAAGCACGTAATAATTTTTTTAAATCTATCAAGCTAATTTCGCAAAAAAAAACCATATTATCGTCAAAAGATAATGGAGGATGTTTTAAAAAGATTCCTAATCGCATCCGATCCACTTATATCTAGTTGTCGGAAATTACCTCTAAAACCACTTAAGTCTTTGTCTAAAGACTGTATCAATTTGTTATCACCTTCACCTGTAAATAATCAAACAGAAGATGAACAATAATCTTTTGACAGCTCTTCCGCTTCTGAAACAGATACAGAATCTACATCAGTGACTGTTACGAGATGGGCAATGAAAACTTTTTCATGTAAATATCGGATTAACATATATAAGTGTAAGCCGTGTTTTTTTTTGCAAGTCCATATAGAATTGTATATTGTATATTATTGTTTGCTCATATTGCATTTTGTATTTCTAAATTTATGATTTATAAATTATAAATTACTGTGTTCGATTTCAATAAAAATATATAAATAATTTTTTCAATTTTTTTTTTGTTATATAATATAATATTGCCATTTTGAATTTGTTCATTTTTAATAAATTTTCAAGCACATGCCCTAATAATATCAAAACAAAATTTTCCAACCAACTATCAAAGTTATTTCAGTTTTTTCGTATGACATGACGCCATATTAGGTCGGTCATTTTGAATTTGCTGATTCTGATAACAGATTCGTAATCAGCGACCCCAAAAACCCCTACATACCAATTTGTGGATCATTCTCTACGTTTTTCGATTTTTGGCCGCACAAAGTGGCTTTCGGCCACACTGTGCGTGGTAGCCCCAGCAAACAAGCGTAAGACACCATCCAATCAAACAACAACATCATTAACAGCACCAAGAACATCAACTGACGAGCAAGCAGCCACCATCGGAAAAATGCAGCCCCCAATTGTATGCTACAATTTACAAACTGCCACGATGTACCGGCACTTACAATTGAAGGAAACAAATGTAAGTACACAATTGTTAACGTCCACAAAACAAAAACAATTATCCACGGTTTGACTACCTTTGAAGTTACTTCTGTAGTCATTGCACTCGAAAATAACGAAAATATCTTTGTATAATCAGTGTTCCGCATCCCAAACTAACATCAAACACGATCTCGATTTGTTTAACGAATTCTGCCAAAATTACACTCAATTTATAATTGGGGGCGATTTCAACGCACGTCCTCAAGGAGTATCTATCTCTGACTGGCTCTGTGCTAATTCGCACAACCACAACTTTGAGATTGAATCTCAACCAATCCCTACATTCCCCCGAACTCCTTCGACTCCTGACTTTTTCATGTGCTCTCCACATCTTATTTGTAGAATTCCTTCAAATTATTAATTTCACCTGCACTGCAATTGTATCAGATTCTGACCATTTAGCGGTAAACCTAGTTATTCGTCTCCTGACAAATCTTAATACTCTTGCTACTCCTCAGCAGGAATCAATCACTCATACTATCGCTGAACAGGCACAACCGCAGATCTCTCCCATCATATACATAATATGTATAAATATAGGCAAAAGCTTCGGAAAATTCTGCAAAGAATTTTTCATCTTACTTTAAGTACACACGGAGATGAATACCAGAGTGTTCATTCCTAACTCGAGTGCCTCAATACTCTCATCGAACAAAACACCAAAGCATTCATAGACTCCTAATTCAGGAAAAGACTTAACGTCATAAAGCCTGGACCAGATACCTTCAAACAAATTAACCAAATTGTGGGAAAGAAATCTCCTATACTTGGTGAACTCCAACACAATGACGTCGTTCTTGTATCTGACCAAGGAAAAACGAATGCTTTTGCAGACTTCTTCGAAGGAAACTTCAAACCCAATCCTCCTGCTCATTTACCCGACTTTCTCACCAACGTCAATAACCAAATATTTGGATTGATATCCCAAAACTCTGACCCTATTACCAGATTTTCTGAAGAAAATTCATCAGTCTTTACGACAGCCAATGACATTTTTACTTATCCAGTAGATCTTCCCAACTCAATCTACTATGGTAACTCAAAAAAATTTTCGGAACCAACCAAGATTTCCAATTTCGTTATCAAAAAACTCCCTTCAACCGCAATTGTTATTCTCACAATTATTTTGAATAATTGTATCAACAACAGCTATTTTCCAAATAAATGGAAAATAGACGAGATATTCCCAATATCAAAAAGTCAGGGGCAAATCATATAAGCAACTATCGACCAATCTCCCTTCTCGGATTCTTTTCAAACTCCGCTTATTATGCTCTTCAATGGGAATAGTGCAGCATAACCAATTTAGGTTCAAAGCATCCCACTCCACCTTCGACCCTTTGTTAAAGCTCCACGCTGATACAACTTTGGCTTTTAACAAAAAACAGACCACTGTAACATGTCTGCTTGATATTCAAAAAGCATTCAACTCTGTTTGGATAGATGGTTTGGTTTTCAAGTTGAAGTCCCTTCACTTGCCTAGACATCTTATTCTCATCATCCATAGTTTCTTCACTAACCGTAAGTTTTACGTACGAACGGGGAGTACTAACTCAATCCTTAAAACAATCTTAGCTGGTGTCGCTTAAGGATCTCGCCTTGGATCCGACCTATTTAATCTATACACCTCCAACCAACCTGCAAACTTGCCAATGACAAAAACTCTGCTATTCGCTGATGACTTCATCACATATAGCTCATCTATTAGCCCTGACGTAGCCATCCGTAGAGTTAAGGCACACATCCTTAGACTCATCATCATCATCGGCTCGACAACCGGGTTCCGGTCCTGGCCTCTTTCAACAAGTCTCTCCACCTATCCCGGTCTCTAGCCGACACGCCATCCAGTTGCGCACCCCAAGGCTTCGGGCGTCCTGGTCTACGCCATCTCTCCAGCGCAAGCATGGTCTACCACGCTGTCGTCTACCATAGAATGTACCACAAAGAACTTTCCGAGCAGGTTCCTCTTCGCTCATGCGAGCTAGGTGCCCTGCCCACCGGAGTCTACCGAGCTTAATGTCACGATATCTGCTTCAAGGTAGATTTCGTACAGTTCATGATTGTACCGTCTCCGGAATCGTCCTTCCTCACATACGGGGCCAACAATTCTCCTTAAGACTTTTCTCTCGAACGCAGCTAAGAGGTCGGAGTGCCTTTTGCTAAGCACCCAAGTCTCGGATCCATATGTGAGTACTGGCAGGACCATGGTCCTATACAGCAGCAGTTTTGAAGTTATGGTGAGATTTCTGGATTTGAAGAGCTTTGACAGACTATAGTAGGCTCTGTTGGATTTGAGAAGCCGCCCGCGTATTTCTTCTTCTATATTGTTATCGGCTGTTACTATTGACCCAAGGTATTTAAAGGATTGCACCACTTCAAATTCGTGCTCCGCTACCTTGATTGTTTGACCAACTGTTCCTCTCGCATTCGACGCCACCATGTACTTTGTTTTACCTTCACTAATGTGCAGCCCCAGATTTTGTGCCGCCTGCTCGATCTGGATGAAGGAATCGTGTACAGCTTGTTCGGTTCTTCCGATGATGTCGATGTCGTCTGCGTAAGCCAGTAACTGGCTGGACCTGTTGACGATGGTCCCTCTTGTTGCCGTGCCAGAGTCACGGATTGCTTTCTCCAACGCCAGGTTGAAGAGGAGGCAGGCCAAACCGTCCCCTTGTCGGAGTCCATTAAAGATGTTGATTGGTCTGGATAGCAATCCGGCTATTTTTACTTGGCTTGTTACGTTGGTCATGGTCAACCTACATAGTCGTGTCAATTTATTTGGGATGCCGAATTCTCTCATGGCTTTGTAAAGTTCTACCCTGGCTATGCTATCATAGGCGGCCTTAAAGTCTATAAACAGATGGTATGTTGGAATGTTAAATTCTAGACATTTTTCCATCGCCTGCCTAAGGGTAAATATCTGATCAGTTGTTGATTTGCCTGGAATGAAACCACACTGATATTGTCCGATGACGGTTTTAGCGTATGGGGTTATCCGGTCTTGTAGGATAGAGGAGAGTATCTTATAAGCGGTACTCAACAACGTGATACCTCTATAATTGCTGCACGTTGTGACATCTCCCTTCTTATGTATGGGGCATATTAAACCTTTTCGCCAGTCTTCTGGCATTTCTTCCTGCTCCCATACGTGTACTATAATATCATGAATTGCTTGACGTAAGGCTGGCCCGCCGTGATGGAATAATTCGGCTGCTATGCCATCGGCTCCCGGGGCTTTGTTCTGTTTAAGCCGGCCTATAGCCTTCTCAACCTCTTCTATGCTTGGTGGCGGCAACATAGGGTATTCTTCTTGAAGTAGTGGAGCCTCCACTTCTGCAGTGAGCTGACCATTTAGCAATTCATTAAAGTACACTTCCCATCGCTCCAGTATGCTTTCAGGATCGGTGATCAGATTTCCCTCTCCGTCCTTGCAGTATGTGCAGCGTGGTGTGTACTGCGTCATGTTTCGGACGGATTGGTAGAACTTCCGCGCCTGGTGCGGACCTCGCTCTCGGCTATTTTCTATTTCACAGATTAGGTTCTTCTCCCAGGCTGATTTTTTTTGTCTGTGTAGCCGTTTTTCTATTCTTCTGAGCTCTTTATATTCCTCTTCGCGTGCCCGCGTTCTATGAGATTGTTGCATTGCTCGGTACGCAACATTCTTACGTTCAGTCGCTAGCTTGCATTCATCATCAAACCACTCGTTCCGATTTTTACGACTGCTGCCTAAGATGGAGTTGGCAGTACTAATGACAATATTCTTAAGGTGTGTCCACTTCTCATTTACGCCCAGCATACTGGCTCCAGGACTTACTCTCCCTAAATCAAGTGATTCTAGGGCGAGTCCTAACGCATTACCAAAGGTGTTACTGGTATTTTCATTGCGCAGGGCAGCCGTGTTGATTCGAACCTGATCGGCGGATGCAATGCGTCTTCGCAAGGCAATCCGCCCTCGGAAAACCATACCAACAAGATAGTGATCCGAGTCGATATTGGCACCTCGGTACGTTCGTACCTTCATCAAGTTCGAGTAGTGGCGACGGTCTATCAACACGTGGTCTATTTGGTTACGAGTGACTCCATCAGGTGATACCCAGGTGGCTTTGTAGATATCTTTACGCGGGAACCTGGTACTCGCAACGACCATGTTTTTCGATGCTGCCAATTCTAAGACTCGAAGTCCATTGTCATTAGTGTTCTCATGCAAACTATGGGTGCCTGCGTAATGCCTGAATACCGGCTCCCGACCTATTTTTGCGTTCAAATCCCCAAGGATGATTTTAACATCATACCTTGGGCAGGCATTGAGGGCCCTCTCGACTTGTTCGTAGTAAGTCTCTTTTTCTTCGTCTGAGGACTCCTCCGTAGGTCCGTGAACGTTAATGAGGCTGATGTTCGTAAATTTGCCTCGCACGCGAAGGGTGCATAGCCTTTCGCTTATAGCGTTAAAGCCGATGATGGTAGACTTCATTTTTTCGCTGACTAGGAAGAATACCCCGAGCACATGTATATTGGAATAAATAACATGTAGCATACGAAAACATGCACGTGCCGTAACTATTCGGGACTGGTGGAAGTCTGATCATAGCCTCTTCGTGGCGGCCGCTAGAAACAAGCCTTTAAAAAGGTTTGGCTAATATGATCAGGCTGTTTCCTTAGGTTGGCGACAGGTTAATTCCCTGTCCCGTAAAACTTTATGAATTACGAGACCGAAAACAAGCCTCGGAAACGGACTGATCACACGACGACAACCAATGCAACATCCTTAGACTATGGGAATATTATCTCCAATGGGGAAGTAAAGTCAATCCCTCTAAAACGGAACTAATCTGTTTTAGACGACCCTCGCGTAATGGCCTAGCCACAAAATGCGAAAACCTCTCCTTGACTCTTCCTGATAACACAGTTATCACCCCCAAGCAAACTGTTAAATACCTTGGAGTTCACTTCTTCGAAAGGTTCAAGTTTAACCAACACACCAAATTTACACTTCGTAAGGCAAATTATGCCTTATCCCTTTTACATCCGTTTATGAAAGCGAGGGGCAGTCTTCAAACCAGGACGAAGCTTCTGCTATACAAGCAACTTATTCGCCCAATATTAACATATTGTTTCCCTATATGGTTTACAATAAGCCCCACTTATATGAAAAAATTGCAATTATTCGATCGAAAAGCTATCTGCCACTGCACCTCCCTTCACCGAAAACCCAACTCTTACGGCTATTATAGCAATGAAAGGCTATACGAAGCTTCAGGAACTGTCCCGATTGACAAATATATCTACAATCTCAGCACTAAGATGCTGAGAAAAATCGCAACCCATCCCAGTTCTCTTATTAATTTAATTAACTCAGCCACAGACGACCGATATCTCTAGGTGCTCTCCATGATGGACCAAGCATTTGGAATAGCTGGAGAAGACAGCTTCGGGAACTTATATGATGTTGCAGGGACGCAGCACAACAGAGGTTGAAGCCACCAAAAGACAGCAATCAACAATGACCTATATCTATCCACCCCTTCCACCCAACGACCGTTAGCACTGCTCACTTGAGCGTAAATATCATAAATAAATAAAAAAAAAAAACAATGTTGGACTTAAGGCCTATGTTATTCAAATGTAAACAGAAAACATAACCAACCTAACGAAGCAGAGCCCCTTTTGTGCTCGCAGATTAATAAGCATTAGACATAAGAAATTAATTATTGTAAATAATATTTATAGCCTTTGCACATATTTTGAGCGTAAATAAAAATAAACTATATAACTACACCAATTGAAAAAATTTGAACCGGGATCGAAATCCCTAATGTGTAAAGGAAATCGACTTTGAAAAGAAAAGTTTATTGGTAATAATACCACAATTATTATTTATTATTTATCCTTATCTCTAAATTTAAATTGTTTAAAACTAATTTTAATGATCACATTTACATCATTTAAGATACTTTGTGTAATCTTTGTAAATGTTGTTTAGTTCTCTAAATAAAATAGTAAATAAATAGTATTAGATTTGTAAGCAGTAAATTAATTACCGAAGTAATAAAAAACACTAACGGTTACGCGATAAACAAATATGATGAAGTGAATGTGTAGTAATCAAATTAAAAAAAAAAATAATTATTGTGAAATCTCCAGAAGATATTATAATAACAACATACACAAAAAATGAACTTAATTAAATTGAAGTAAAATTAAAAAGTATCAAGGGACATAATACCATTACAAGAAAAACTAAGTCTCATAAATATAGGACGTAACGCATTGAATTTTATGTTTAGAGCCATTGATGATGAAGATAAAAGTGAAATAGAAAAAAAACCGACTGAAAAAACTTTCGGTAATCACAAATTATTAATTAATAATAATAAACAGGTAGATATTAATAATTTAATCCATGAAGAAATAAAACTATAAGAAAATTAATTCATATGAACATTAAAAATTAATCTGGTTTCGAAAAAAGAATTATTATTCTAGAATATACTAGAAGATTCGATAAGCTAAAAGAAATTATTGAAAAAATATAAAATAATATTTTGGAAAGTTAATCAAAAATAATAATAAATAGTTTGATATAGATTTGTGCAAACTAAAAAATATTAAACTCTGTAAGTTAATATGACAATGATCTTTTAATTTTAATAATTCTAATAGCAGATAAAGTTTGTAGTTTTGATAAATAGTTCACAACTTCTATTCCCAGTGATGAAAATATTGAATCAGAACTGGATGATGAAAAAATTGTAAAAATAAATGAAAATTTTATTAAAATTGTGAAAATAAAGAATTAAAACATTTAAAACTCAACATCAATTGTATAAATAAAAACAATGAACAATGAATATTCTAAAACATAAAGAATAAAATAGCAATTATAAAATAAAAAGTTATTATGATAAAAGAAAAGTAATTCAAATAAAAAGGAAAGTATTAATTTATTTTCAAAATTGTAGGATTGAGATAAAAAACTGGAAAAATTATTATGCCAACCAATAAATACTTACATATGTGAAAGACTATTTTAATTTGACAAATGGGGTATTTCATGTGGATAACGAAAAAAGGTGCGTCATGAGTTCTTAGCATGTATGCGAAAGGACTTTACTCTAATATGTCTGGCATTGTGTTTATAGGCTTGCAAAGTTCGCACAAGCTAAGGAGTAAGGTTTAAAGAAAGATGTTGCCAAGATAAATAAAGAGATTAAAATAATTTCAACGGTGCACATAAGGCAAAATGGCTTGATGACGGCGACAAAAGTATAAAAATGAACTTCGTCAAAATATAAAAATTTTGGGCTCAAAATGTTCGTAAATATCCAATACATATGAAAACATAAAAAGATTTTCAAAAAAATTGCAAGAAAGTGAAAGAAAACGGTACTATTCAACCTCTCTCCCACGTTCGATTTTTTGCATTTAAAATTTCTCTTAATTTAGTATAAGCTTGGTTGTGAACATGTGCGGTCGTTTCGAGCTTTTGTAACATATTTTGTTATGGATCTGTTAGCATATAGTAAGTACTTTATTTAGACATAAAAAATCGTTATATAATTCTATTAATTAATATGGAAATAGCCTTTCGTATTTATGTAGTGCAAATGGTGTGTTTTTTTTAATACGAAATTACGGAGGCTTTTAAAAAAACGTCCACTTTAGTCCGCTTTAATTTTTTGTTTAAACATTAGCTCATAATGTTAATATTTATTTACAGCTAGTCCAGATGACTCTACAAAGGAGCCAACATTGATTTCAAGAAAAGAATTGTACTTAATATTAAAAAGTGAAAATTTAGTTCTGTGTTCGTCAGCTAAATATGCTGAACGTTTGATAACATATATTTTGAACAAAATAAAATGAAGTCGTGTCTAAGAATATTTGTGACAAAGTTATTCGTTAAATTGAAACGGTGTCATGGGTTACATTACAGACTTAAAGAAAAATGCAGAGTTCAAAATACCCCACCTTCAAGAATATCAAGAATCCGTTATTAAAGGACCACAAGGAAGACCAAAAAAGACCTTTATATCAACATCCCAACGTTCAAAACAACGAAATGTAAACCAAAAACCATCTAAGGTTCTCACCTTTGCAGCTAGTACAAGCCTGGAGCAATCGGGAAAGCGTACAACCGCTAAAGTGATAGAATAGGCAATATTGTCTTCGTCTTGAACCCTTAAACGCATGTAGACATTCCACAAACAAAAAGAACACATGTTATTCAGATGGTATAACAATATCGGAATGTGAAGCGCGGATTCCGATACAACAACTTTTCGATCACACAGTTGGAGGGCTGTTCGAAACACAAATAGAAGTTATGAGATTAAACCTTTTGCAGAAGTTTTCGTTGTTGACGTTTATTACAAATGGGGTCTTGATAGAAGCGGAGGTCATAGAATTTATAAACAGAACTTCACGGACAACCCGAAGTACTCCGATTCTAGTATAATTTTGAGTACGATTGTGCCTCTTGAACATTTTTTTTGGAATAATCCAAGCTCATCGTCAACAAAATGGTGTCAGCCTATCGGATTTAAATTAATTAGGGAAAGCACCGAAATTACAAGACAAGAATTCAACAACATTCAAAACCAACTTAAAGCTATTTCACCTACTAACTTTGGTGACAAAAATGCAGAATTCCATCACATCCCAATCTGTTCTATGATAGATGGTAAGACGTGCAATGTCCTTACAGATACGTCACCATCACAGGCTTGTAATATTTGTCAAGTAATACCAAAAGACATTAATAATATTGAGAACGTTCTTAAGGTAAGGATATCTCTGCCTACAACTTTAGATTATCAGTCTTACACTGATATTTAAGGTGTTTCGAATGTCTGCTACATATTGCATACAAAATGGAAATAAAACAATGACAAGCAAGAGGCACAGAAGCAAAAGAAGCATTGAAAGACAAAAAGCGGAAGATTGTCGATTTATTTTATGAAAAGTTGGGTTTAGTTGTTGACCAACCGAAGCAAGGAGGCGGAAATACAAACGATGGAAATACGGCCCGGAAATTTTTCGACAATCCTGATATCGTTGCAGAAATAACAGAAATTGATAAACAACTAATTGAAAGATTCACAAATATTTTAAAAACTATTTCTAGCTGTCATTATATCGACTTAAATACTTTTAGACCATATTGCTTGGAAACTGCAAATAGATGTATCCAACTTTATGGTTGGTATAAAATGAGCGCATCTTTACATCACATCAAGAAAAACTTCTAGACAAAACACAAATATTGATATTTTGCATTGGCTTTGCATTAACCCCGATCCTTTAATAAATTAACATCGGCAAATTCGAAGAAAAAATAAAAAAATGTTTAATAATGATGTTTAAAAAATGCACCATATATTTGCAGAGCCACAACACTGAAATTGAAAACGAAGAGGAGAGTGATGATGATGACAGTGAATAATATAGTCTTTATTTTTTATATTATATTTATGTCAATTTTGTTTTGTTCCTTAAAGCAATGCGAAGAAAGTTAATAATATACCAATGTCTTTTTTTATCTTTTATCAAACTGTGAAGTATTCTTTG
The DNA here is from genome assembly GCA_963931855.1 of Philhelius festivus. Taxonomy (NCBI): domain Eukaryota; kingdom Metazoa; phylum Arthropoda; class Insecta; order Diptera; family Syrphidae; genus Philhelius; species Philhelius festivus. The sequence continues at coordinate 134,226,223 of OZ007556.1, read as the reverse complement.
TTTAATTTTTCGTTAAATAAAAGTTATATAAGAATCTTTTACTTTAATTTTTAAAAATGATATTTGATTATATGCTCATAATTCGAAAACTTTCAACACATTGAAAAAGCTAAGAAATAATTAGGACATGAAAAACAAACATTATTTTGACAAAATATAGACAAAAATAATTTTGTCGCCGTAATCAGGCCATTTTGCCTTGTGTGCGGTGGAATATAAGTCAAATTAGGTTTTCTTTTCTTTCGTGAAATTAGCATTTCAAATCAAATTGTGGACATTTTCGATACAAATTTTTTTGATTACAAAATGTGTCTTATACAATTAAGATACCACACACCATGTTTGGAAATGGGATCTCATTGCTTTAAAAGATACTTTCATCATACAAATTCATAGTTTTCAGTTTAAATGTACTTATTTCCACAACACCGCTGGGGTTAAAGTACTGGACACGTATTTTTGTATGTGTCTCCCACAAGAGGCATAATCCACGTTAAAAACCCAAGCAAAGTAAAAAAAACATTAACTTCATCACTTGTTCTAAATGTAACTATGCGCCATTTTTTGTATTCCATACCCTGAGTTTCAGGTAAGAGTAAGACCGAGAACGGATTTTAGCGCTGCACGGTCGCACAGTTGCGCCCTCGCTGTTTACTAAAAACATACAGGGCAAATTCCTAAACGCATATCTTGCGCAAATTCTGCTAAGCAAACAGTTTCAAAATGCAAATACAAAAATCTCTGCTAAGCAGAGTGTCCCAAAATGCAATCGATGCTACTTTCTTGTGCAAATGCGGAGGCAATTCTCTTACATATGCGTATTCTGATTTTCTATATCTGCTTTGCAAGTGTTTTGCTTTGCAAATCTTGCGTTTAGGAATTTGGCCACATTTTAGCAGCCCTATTTATTAGAATTCACTTAACGGGTGCATAAGGACTTATTCACCCACTATACAAATTCTTATTTATAAAACATTTTCCTACCCATTATAATTATGATGAGCTTGTGTCAAATAAAGTACCAAATGTGAGAATCTATTACATTTAGCCATCATAACAGCTCAGCTGTTTGTCAAAGAAAACAAAACAACTTGTTTGCCGGTCGAATTTATTACCAAAATCTATATGAATTACTGCAATTAACTGGGAGTTTTCCTATACGGTATGTCATCATCTCTAGCACAATGCTGGCAATCAAATTGATATTCTTTTTCTCCCCCTCGGACAAAATCTCAATAATCAAAAATAAAAATTGCAACGCTAACACATACTTGATGAAGAAGGATGCGTGGAGAGACATCATCAACGAGTACATTTATATTGATCTATTTAAATATACAATTTTTAATTAAATTTTTTCCAATGTAAAATAAAATTTTAGTTTCAATAAATAAAAATAACATAGTTTTAGTTTCAATAACAACTAAAAGGCATTGTTACGTTGGTAATCACTATACCGGATGGGCCATCCAGTGGTTTCTTTTTAAATCATAGGTTATTTTGACACTGACAACTTTTTCCCGCTCGAAATCTTCACAGAAAATCAGTATCATACTTCCGCGGAACAAAATAAGTCGCTTTACGCTTGAAAAATGTTGGGCAATATTGACGACTAATTTCCAAAGCGAGTGCTGTGTAGCCCAAACAGTGCGTTTTTTTTTTAATGTTGGCCGAAGTGAAGCATCCACCGCGCCTGTTGTACGCAAGTTTGTGCAAAAAGTTCATGAGACTGGTATGCTAGTGGTCATACCCCATCGTTGTATGGTGCGCACAGACGAGAATGTGGCTGCCGTAGCCGAGAGTGTCAAACTCAATTCACGAACACCAACTCGCCATCGATCTTAACAGCTCCAGGGCCTATCTCCAATTTTTTTTTTAAATTTTACATGTCTCAGGTTTTCCAAGGTATCAAAAAATATATGGGTTTTTCCGCAAACTTGCTGTCGAGTTTTATTTTTATTATTGTTACGTTCGTTAAAAAAAATAGGAAAGCGGTATGTGCATTTTCTGGATGGGCAGTAAAAACGGAACATGCTAGAAACTGGATATCTCAAGAACGAGAAAGGATATCAAATTTGTTTAAACGCCATTACAAAGGCTGGTATTTTAAATTATCTTAAACTAACAACGCAATTACCGTTGCCATGGGACAGGGACAAGGGTACACCAAAATGAGCCTTTTCTTAAATCCTATGATATAAAAATTGGAGATAGGCCCTTACTGTAGAACTATTTTCTTGGAATATACCCAAGAATCAAGCCTTAAAATATTATGCACGAATTAAGGGACACACTGTATAGACACTATTCAACGTTCAAACGCGTTTGGCTTATAATGTCCATCAGTTTACTTTTGAGACCTCTCCTAATTTTCTAAACGCTCGCATTGTGCTCAAACATTTAAACAAAAAACATTATTTTATCGGTACTACTTCGTATAGCGGAAGATCTCAACCCACAATTGTTAAGGGTTCTGAAGCTTAAATAAAATATAATTAATAAATAATAGAATGTTTTAATAAAACTTTTTAAAAATACATCCCGGGGATCGAAAATAATACTGATATTTTCTTTTTAGAGGAACCTTCTCAAAGCTTAAAACCAACGATCAATAAAATCGACAAGTTTAGCAAAACATGGAACCTGATGATGAACCTAGAAAAGTCTAAAATCATGACCGTACAAAGGAGACAAACGAAACAAGTTGTGAATGAAAAGTGTTTTTTTGACGGTGCAGCAATAAAAGTTTACAGGCAATATACTCGTAATCACCTTGGCATAATAATTAAAAAGCTGTTTTCGCACGAACTCATCTCAATTGGAATTTGCAGAAATGGAAAACAATCTTGTTTTCTGATGAATCAAAATTCAATATGCACGGCTCTGATGAAAGACAACATGTCAGGAGGCCAAGAGGTGAGAGACTAAATCCAAAGTATGCTGGAGGAACAGTTAAGCACGGAGGTGGATTTGTGATGGTCTGGGGCTGCTTCTCTGGCCAAGGAATTGGACCAATTCGACAAGTAGAGGATATAATCAAGTCAGAAGACTACGTTGAAATTCTAAGAATCACATTGCTTCCTTATGCGAATTGGGAAATGCCAGTTCTCTGGACGTTCAACACGACAATGACCCTAAGCACAAATCAAGATTGGCCACAAACTGACTTTCTGAAAAAAAAAATCACGGTTTTGCAATGTCCAGCGTAGTTCCAAAACCTAAACCCTATTGAGAACTTGTGGGAAATAGTGAAAAGAAGAATCGAATGCCAAATTTCTAAGCGGAAGGGCGATCTTTATGGCATTGGAATGACATACCAATAACTATTAGTAATAACCTCATTGCTTCTATGCCTAGAAGATGTGCAGCTGTTATCAAAAATATAGGGTATGCAATAAAATATTAGCATTTTATTGCATACAAATAAGAAAATTGTAGGACATGGTTCAAAGAATGTTTTGCACAGCACTGTAGTGAGAAGCAAAATATGTAATTTAAACGGGTCCCCAATAAAAAAAAAAAGTTTTTAAAACTATGTACAATATGCATCTTAACGTCAAAAGAAGATCCATTCCACTTCTTGGCAATTGTCGTTTATACAAAGATTTTAGACATTTATTTCGGAAAGCGTTCATTGGCAATGGAGGAAACAAACAACATTCTTAACGGATATAATTGGTAGGCACTTCATAATTATATTGAAACCATGTTATATTCATATATGTAAATGAAATGATGATGAAATGAAAATGATACAAAAACAATAAAATAATCCTATCATCTTTTTATAACACCTTTGATTTTTTTCTTTAAATACTTCAATACAAGAACAAACACTTGCTCGAGTCAATCAGGCAGGCGGCGACGCCATTGCCCACTTTTTTATTTTTATTTTATTTAATTCTTGTAAAAAAAATTATCATGTACAAAATTATTTTGTACTTTAAAAAAAGTATAATAATTCTATCAGCTCTAAGCCACTTGGATTGTGTATTTCAATTTTTTTTTTATTTTTATTAATTTGTATTTTCTTGCGTTAAATTAAAAAATCTAACAGAAGATTCAGATGCGAATATACTGCAAGAAATAAAGGGGAGAAGCATAGGAAAAAGAGAGAGTACTCCTCCATGAGTCTCGCAATCGATGTTCTAAAAAACATAATTAACTTACTGCTGTTTTTTAAACAGAAACCTCTTCGAAACAGTAATGCTAATCTAGTCCCTGAAGCACAGAGGGACGATGAGGGTAAGAATAACCAGTTTCATTACCCATTGAGGAACCAATTCCAGCACACGATCTAGAATAGATAGACTCAACTATAAAAAAGCTTAATAAGCACAATAAGACCTCAATGTCTGATGGCTTATTAAATACGGTGGTACTATTTCGGTAGGGTGCATGCATTAAATTATTAACAAAGTATGGGGGAAGAAGTAGTAAAGGGTGAAAAGTTAGCAATGAAAGTCAAAATATTCAGTAAGGTTTCTTCGGGTCATAGTCTACGCTAAAAAGCCAACCACTTTGAAAGGGATCCATGCTCCAGTCAAGCCGAGGCGGCCATTTGAATGAAGTGTACACTATGACACGAATGTCGTTTCAAAATAAAGTCTTGGCATCTCTGACCCAGGCATTAATAGCGGGAGTGCACAACAAAAAGAACCACAAACCAGATTTTGACAGAATAAGAATTTCATAGACAGGAAAACACCATTCAAACAGATATCTACTGTAATTGCTGCCCATAGTCAACAAAAAATAATGAAGTGAACCGGCGATCGGATTGTAAGAATATTAATTGCTCATACAATCAGCTGGATAATCCCAAACTGAGTTAAATAAAAATGCACCTGATTCTGTGCGAGTGGTAATGGTTTTGACGTAGTTGGTTCTGTGAAAATTCTTTGTTCTAAGTTTTAATGCTTTTTAGTTTAATAGTGGAATTGTCTTATTTGTATTTGCACTAAATCGATATTTTTTATTAACACAGTCCCCTTTAGCAACTTCAATTAAGACACTACAAACAAAATAAACACTTCCTGGATTTCAAAGAGAAAAAAACTACATTATAATTATATTACCACGCGGGTGGTTACGAAGAAATTGAAGGTTATTTCTTCTTTTTTAGAACATGTACCAGCGCAATCATATGAAAATAACATAAACTAATTTTAAGTTGAGCTAAGCAACAAATGCACAAATAAGGCTTGGAATTAGCTTTGTATAATTGAATCTGTTAAAGTGCGAACAGTGAAGTCACATATTTTGTGCAGCCCACAATCATATCGAAAATGTATCAATTAATTTATAAATTGTAAATTAAATAGATTCAGTAGCGCAAAAGCTCAGGAAGAATAATAGACCAGGCATTGCAACTCTGACCCATTCGCAAATGTGCTCGGCAGAAACAGAACCTAATATTAAATGAGAAGCACTTTTTAATAAAGAGATACTCTTCGAGGTTTCTCACTTCTCTTGGCTGGATATACATCGCCAGATCTTCGTCCTGACAGCTCACAGTTACCACGCGGTACTACGCACAAAAAATATATACCTATACGTAGTTATATAATTAAGGAGTTAAGGTACATATTCCTCCCATACTGCAACGTCACAGTTAATTAAATGGGAATGACCCCTGGACGATGCAATCACCTTCGCCTTTTCTGAAGGACTTCAAAAGAGAAAAAGAAATCGAAAGATCTGATCGCACATATCTAAATGAGGTTAGATTAACTAATTTTTGCATTAAGACTTTAGTCCACTCTTATTTAATCTTAATATGACTTGGACATAATATTTGTTAAGAGAACAAGATATCAAAACAGGACTCTAGAGAAATGTTTTTTATGCTAGCATGCCAAAAAAACAAGCGCATTTTCGCAACATAGCACGCATTTAGCATTTGGGTAAAAAACATTTACCGGTGGATTAAATTTTCTGCATGATCACTATATACTAATTTCTATGTATAAAATTGAAAACAATAGACCTATTTGTAGATTGAGTGAGTAGACTCAAGTCACAAATCATGAGCACCCATCGACCTCACCTAATAGAAAAGAAATTTTATGAAAAATATGTGTAAACTATATAGAAGACTTACTTCCAATGTTGCTCCCAGCTGGGCGTCCAGTTTGCATGCTGAACTAGTTTCATCCTCGCTTTTTGTAATTGCTTCGGCGTCTTCTACAGTAGTTTTATCAAAAAATTCACCTATATCACCAAATGGTTTGATTTCTTTCGACAATAGCTGTTGCAGAATGTTGGGCTCTTGTTGTGCTACGTTCAAAAATGGCGTTCTATGATATGATGCTGCTGCAGACGAAAAAACTACTGCAGCTGTCGGATTGATTCTTATTGCTTTTGAGTTTTTATTGTGTGGAAATATTCTAACTGATTTAAGACTGAGGTTAGGTTGAGTAATTAAACTTTTTTGACTGGACAGCTGAGTATTTGGGCTTTGTTTCTTGACGTCTTGTGCTACTTCTTTTCTGAGATATTTTCGATCTTCTTTTGTCTGGCGTTTTCTTGAATTGATTTTGGTCATAGATCTATTTTGCTGTTTTCTTCCTTTTTTTAAGGATTGATGCACAGATTGATCGATTTGGTTTGGGAGTTTCTCGTGAAATAAAACTTCTTTACATTCTGGCTCAGTGACTAATCTGCCAGTTAAGTTGAGTGGAAGATTTGAAAGAGACATATTGGTTTCATACAAATCGTTGTTTGAAGACTTGGGCATTGTCAAGTCCTCTGGCATATCTTCAAATAATTTTGGAGAAAATCTAGTATTGCCAGCTAAGACCGGGTTAATATGATTAAGAGTTGAAGCATGATGATAGATTTCGGTAACTATAGGCGGTGAACATTTCAACGGTTCCATCAGCTCGGTTTGTTTGTTTTTATAATCTTCCTGTATACTGTACTGTCCTTGCAAAGTATTTGCCTCAGCTTCAGATTCGGTTTTCGGTTCTAATTTAAAAAACATTGTAGGCTGTTCTAGTTGTTGTCTAATCGACGCGGGAATGTTGAATGTCGTTTCTGTTTTTAAAAAAGATCTGCAAAGCGAATTACTTGATCTAAACGGACTGATGTTAACTTTTTGCTCTTGTAAATCTCGCTTCATTTCAGGTGAAGTCTCCGTAGTAGTTAAATGCCAATGATGTTCTTCAAAAGAGTCAGAGGTAAGTGTCTCTTCCCCTGTTGATCGTCTAGAGGAAGTTCGGTTTGATGGTTGGTTTTCTGGTCCAGTCTCTAAAGATATTGCGGTCTCACTTGAGGGGCTTGCAAGTGGGTTTCGCACGAAGTACACAGGCTTGTTTAAATATACCGGCTTCGACAAATGTGTAGACTCAATAATATTTAACAAATTCGAAGTAGATGAATCAAGATTTTCTATTTTGAGAAAAGGCTTGATATCAATGCTTGTATTTTGATTTTCTCCCTTTAAGTCCTCATAAGAAGAACCATGAAGTTTTTTAACCTTCTTTCTAGCAACAGGTCTATTATTTGTTTTTTTAGCATCCACTTCTGTTTTCTTCAATTCCTCATCATCTGAATCTGTATCATAACACTCGTAACCACCTTCAATCGTTCCATAATCAATTTGTGGTTTATCTTTGTATTTCTCGTAATCAATGTTGAGATGTGTGAGGCGGTCATTTGCATCAGCCATGCTCTGTTCAACGAGTTCCCGCTTTTTGTTATCTTTAGTTAGTATAACTCGACAGCGCTTTTTCAATTTCTTCCAGCTTACTGCCCATGTAAGACGTTTGTATCTTGGCGCAATGAGTAAAGTGAGAAGATCTTCATAACATGTATTGTTTAATTTAATACGCGATAAAATTTTATTAAGCTCTGTGTATTGCTCATAAGCTTCATCATAATTGGTAAACTTCATTAATTCTTCGGTATCAGTAACTGAATTCATCAAAGCAAACGCTGGATATTTAATTGTTTCTGCAGTTTGGCTATTAATATTCTCGGCCGCACCTGCAGCAGCAGCAAATATTTCCTCCGCAAGATCAGGTTTTTCACCTGATTTTCTTGCAGGTGTTTTTTTTGTTGGATTCATAGGATCTGACTTAGACTTATTGAGTGCCCCGACAGGTCTTCCACGTTTACATTGAGTTTCTTCAGGGACCAGACAGGAAGTTATTTTGTCCTTAGGTTCATCTTTGATTTTAGGTTCAATTTTCTTGGCTCCATTTTGATCGAGTTTCTTACGCGGCGGTCGTTTCGCTTTTGGTTTAGTTTCAGTTTTTGACGAATCTTGAGGAGGAGTGGAGGCAACAGCTCCAGACGTTTGTAAAATCTCAGCACAAGTACGAAGAATTCCTTGATCGTCCGTAGTATCTGATACGTTTGTAACAATCACTTCTAATGCATTTTTTTCTTTATCATCCTCTTTCAAATTAATCGTCGTGTCTTTTTCATTAATTTTTGATTTAGAATCTGGAGTCTCAATAACCTTAAGTTTAAGAGCCTGCTTTTTGATTGCACGATGATTCCTTCCACCACATTTTATCACTGCGTCCATAAACTCTCGACATGGATGTAAGGAAAATGTGGTTAGCCATGCTTCTTGTTCTAAATAAGGACTTTTCTGGAAAAGCTTTGCAAGATCTCTATAATATATTGCTACTTCTTTTTCTTTTTCAATCAAATCATCGGTTGATTGAACATCGTTGTATTTATAATCTTGAATGATATTGATTTCTTCGCTTATAATCGTAAGAAGAAGCGTTATTTTACTCGTATGCCATTCAGCTTGAGGCTGCATTTTTAAAAGAAGGAAAGGTTAATATAGACTACTTTTTAAAATATTATTTGAAAAAAAATACCCGTTGTTTAATAAGTTCGTAGGCGCACTTGGAGGCTGTTAAATTGTGCATTCCTAAGAATATCTGCTCCGATAATTTTGAAGTCGTTTTGATTAGATCTTCAGATGATTCTCTGTGAGTAATAAACATTTGCACAAGTTTCGAGTACACTTCCTGGAGTGGCCAAGATAATTTTACAGAACTTAGGCGGTTAATATTTCGCAATTGGTACTCTGTTATAAAATTTATATATTTGGTTAAAGCAGCACCAAATATATTCGAAAATTGTAATTTCGGAACTTTGAACAAGAATGCAATTAAAAGTTCCGTAAGAGTCATATTGGCTTCTTGAAGTCCTTTTGCAATAGCTTGTGCACCTAATTCCAGAGGCCAAGTTTCTGTAAGATCACAGTGCACAACTCTTTGAATAGTTTCAAGCTAAAAAAATATGTATAATTATTTCCGCAAAGAATAATAGAAAAATTTATAAAAGTTTTACTGTATAGTGCAGGTCTTTGAACCCATTATTCTCACAGATTGCTAACAAGTATATATGTCTTGCATAATCTATATACTTATCAGCGTTTGGTGAGGCTCGTAAGGTTCTACTAGCTGTTGAATTTACGTCCTGCCATGTTAATAAAAGGCGTAAACACATATATTTTACTAGCTTCACCATGCGAAAGTCGAACATGTTAACCATTCGAAGGATCAACAATGGGATTCCTTCCTGCTGAATAAACTCAGAATCTGAAAAACGACAAAAAAAAATTATTTAAAAGTTATACAGGGTGATTGGCATAAGGTGTGACAAAAAGCTAGGGCGTGTAGGTTGGACTTAGACAAGAAAAAAATCGTATGGGAGGGGGGGGTCTATTTCCCCCCGTTTAGGCGGGAGGGGCAATTTAAGAAAAAAATCACTTAAAACAGAAAAAAAATTATTAAAAAATAACGGTGATACCTACAGAGTAATGCTATAGCATTTTGAAAAGCCAGAAATACATTCTTTAATTTTGTTTTTAAATAAAGTTGTTCGAGTGAATAGTTTTTGAAAAATTAATTTTCAAAATCAAAATTTTGAAAAAAAAAATGAAATTTTTTTTTTTAAACAATTTTTTTTCAAAATTTTACGTAATTAAGTATTATTTTTTTATTCAATATTCAATGCTCTTATTAATTTTTGATCAAACACAAAAAACCGGATGTCAAAATGTTTTGTAGTTTTTGAGAAAATCAAAAATAACAAAAACTACTTTTGTTCTAAGAAAAGCCTTTTATTTTAGTTTTTACGTTTTTGGATTCTTATGTAGGTGAATTTACGATTGAAAGGATTAACTTTCTTTTTACTATTCTTTTAATTATCGTCTTATAAGCATACAATAATGTGACAAAGTACTGGATTAACCATATTTCACACATTTTTTCATTGAGAACACCTGCGTGAGAGCATTGGTTTAAAATTGACCTGCCACTTTTTTATTATGGTGGGGTCGGCTTGGCTTAGGTGCATTTACGAAAGAAAGGATTAACTTTTTTTGTAAATTTTTTTTATTATCAGTCTTATAAGCATACAATAACACATTTTTTCATTGAGAACACCTGCGTGAGAGCATTGGATTAATATTGACCTGCGAATGTTTTTTAAATAATGCAGCGTTACACGCCCTAACTAGTGACAGAAAAATGCAATTGCGAAATAAGAACAAAAATGTTCCTGAATCTTGAAATCAATTTAAATAATAAATACATGCATATTTAGATAAAATACGTAATTACTGTTTATTTAAAGTTAATCCTTTCTTTCGTAAATGCACCTAAGCCAAGCCGACCCCACCATAATAAAAAAGTGGCAGGTCAATTTTAAACCAATGCTCTCACGCAGGTGTTCTCAATGAAAAAATGTGTGAAATATGGTTAATCCAGTACTTTGTCACATTATTGTATGCTTATAAGACGATAATTAAAAGAATAGTAAAAAGAAAGTTAATCCTTTCAATCGTAAATTCACCTACATAAGAATCCAAAAACGTAAAAACTAAAATAAAAGGCTTTTCTTAGAACAAAAGTAGTTTTTGTTATTTTTGATTTTCTCAAAAACTACAAAACATTTTGACATCCGGTTTTTTGTGTTTGATCAAAAATTAATAAGAGCATTGAATATTGAATAAAAAAATAATACTTAATTACGTAAAATTTTGAAAAAAAATTGTTTAAAAAAAAAAATTTCATTTTTTTTTTCAAAATTTTGATTTTGAAAATTAATTTTTCAAAAAGTATTCACTCGAACAACTTTATTTAAAAACAAAATTAAAGAATGTATTTCTGGCTTTTCAAAATGCTATAGCATTACTCTGTAGGTATCACCGTTATTTTTTAATAATTTTTTTTCTGTTTTAAGTGATTTTTTTCTTAAATTGCCCCTCCCGCCTAAACGGGGGGAAATAGACCCCCCCCTCCCATACGATTTTTTTCTTGTCTAAGTCCAACCTACACGCCCTAGCTTTTTGTCACACCTTATGCCAATCACCCTGTATATGTAAAATTTCTTCCAGCAAATAGAAGCGAGTCTGATAAAAACATAGCAGCTTTCATAATTTCAAACCAAAAATGTGCAAATGTCAATGTATTTCGAGACATACATAGTCAAAACAATTTGTATTGTTTTATTTATTAGAATAAATAAACGAAATATAGGCAACAACGGTTCGTAGAGAACTTAGAACTCTCAAACATCCCTGTGTCAGTGTTAGCAGGAATGGAGTCGAGTCCGAGCGGCTAAGATGGGAAGCTCTTTTCATGGCAACAAATATTCTTGTTTTATTTTTTAAAACTATCTTCACTGAATCATTTGTGTAGTTACACTTTTCTTACTTTTGAAGAAAGTTCGAAATAATTATTAATATTTGCCATTTATCTTTCGCAGCGAATCAGAGTTTAAAATTTGTTAAATTTAACTGAATATTTAAATACGGAGGTAGTTAGTATAAATTAACGCAAATCATAAATTATATTAATATCAGCACAGTAATCTTGCATTTATGAAAGCACCTACACTTACCTTTGGGTTCTAAAACTGGAGTTAAATCGGGTCCACTCATGCGTTGAAAATTTAAGTTTAAATATTCAACCATCCATGGATCGCGGTAAATTGAAAACATATATGGCCAAGAATATGGATGCATGGTAATGAAGGCAGTAGGATATACTTTCATCATTTGCTCAATTAAATCCGTTTTATTCTCAATTGCACATGCGATCCATTCACGACCAAACCACAAGTTTAAAGTGCAGCGGCCAACCCAACTTACAGTAACGCCCACATCATGGTTATATGGGTTTTTTGTGAGATAGTTGCCAATGTTCTTCCAAGCCATAAGCAGAGTAGAGATCCTTTCGTCAGCCGGTAATATTCCAACATTCGCTGTTGTTTCCTAAAATATAGATATTGATTGCTAATGAAAAAAATATTTGAGAGCTTCCAGAAAGCTTACCGCCGTAAGTTCTACAAAACCACATTTAACTGCAGACTCTTTGAATGCAGCTCGTTCAAGAAAAGTGTGTGGGAAAAAGATATCCATAATAACTGTAGCTTATGAATTAAAACCAACAACAGTCGACTCTGAAAAAAATTAATTTTATACTGATACATACTATGTGCTGGAAGTCTATCAAATTGAAATATTTTTTTTGTACAATTTAAGCATATGTATGACACATATTTATTTAAATGATACGACTATCCAAAATATGTAATTAAATTTAAAAAAAAAACTAATCGACAATTTTAGAAAAACGAATTCCATAGTTCCCAGTATGTCCAACTTCCAAAAACCCGAATATCCGAAAAGACCCCAATCTCAATTCTCGATCTTAATGAAATGCAAAGGACGAGACATGTAACAATATTAATAGCGAACGATTCTCAAATTACCTAAATTTAAATCCTGCAACTTCATTTAAAAGGACGTTCCTAAAATGAACACAAAAAATGCTTTTTTAGTTTTTTTATTTGTTCAATTTACTAAAAAGTACAATATTGTGTATGTTTTACGCGAATTTTTATATTTTACTTTCGCAACACATATTGATCTTCCCTTCAGCACATTCCGCAAATTTGTACCGTTATTAAACATACAATATATAAATTGAAAGACCCAACAGAACAGTTGAAATCCAGGGCCTGGTTACTTATTACCATTCCTGTGTGCGTGTTGTCGGGAGGAATAGATAGCAGCTAGAATTTTCTGTCGAGTCCGAGCGGATGAGATGAAAAGCTCTTATCACGGTAAGAGATACGAGTACTCTTAGATTTTTCACCTTGATGATAGCGGTTGGGAATCGAAAACGATATGACTGTCCGACAAACCATCACGCAAAGTTGTACTACATTATTACTTCAATATTTTTTCGACCACAATGACTGGAATCCCACCAAACCCAATGCTTGTTATTTTTCATATTTTTTTTTTTAATCTGTTGTTAGTTGAGAAAGAATAAAGGAAAAAGCATCAGGATAAGTTAAAACAGAATAAAATTTTGAAATGCATAATTGTTAGGAATTGTTACATTTTATTCGAAATGATAATCAGCTGAATTCTATCAGTAAAATTTATAAATAATTGGGTTTGATGCGCTGTCCGATTGGGGGCGACTACAATGCACACAATTCAAGTTTTATCAGATTCAGGACATATAAAAGGAAGATATGTTGACATCGTTGCTGAGATGCACCACCTCACTCAGCTTGTAAATGAACCTATTTTAAGTAAAATTACATCGATTGGATCAATGGAAGTATTTAATATAGCTGACCATGAAGCATTCGGATCATAAAGAAAACGTTTGAATGGTTCTACTATCTAACAGCATTACAACCGAGGAGGTCCAGAAAGCAATGTTCCTCACAATTTGTGGAGCTCAATGTTTTAACTTGGTGGAATACCTCATTTCATTTCACCTAAGAAATTCGAACAACACACCTGCAAATCCATCATCAAAGAACTGACTCAGAAATTCACACCAGCTCCATCAAAAATTGCGTCGTTTTATAGATTTTTTAAGCACAATCAACAGAGCAACGAGTCTGTTGCAGAGTTAATTGTAGTACTGCCTCATCTTATGCTTCATCTGATGTTGCTGCAGTCTTTTAGCCGAAACGAAACTCACTTTTAAATCAGTCCGACGATTACTGCAGAGACCGCAGCCAATAACCAGGCAGTTCCGCCGAAAGATCATTTTCAATGTGGACGTATAACCAGAACAACAATTTTTCTAACAGCAGCGTTTCTATAACTTCAAGAAAATAGCAACTGTAATCATCAATGAGATGCAATTTGAATTCGTAGTTGATACAGATGCAAATTATTCAATCATATCAGAGTTATGCAAATATAATTTGGAGCTATAGGCTATCTAAAGCCATTGACAGATTTAACTCTTTTGGACTATTTGCAGGTCTTGCCTACTTCCACGCAGTTTACAAGAAGAACATCTAAAATCTTTGCAACTGAAAATCGTACAAATGTGCTTGGTTGCAGCTGGTTTAATAAACTGGTAATTGTTGTTAAAGATGTTCATAGCGTGCGTCCCCCAATACATGAATTATTAGAGACGTATGTAGTTTCATTTATGAATTAGGTTCGTATACTGGTTACAAAACTACAATAAATATCGATCCAGGTATACGACCTATCAAGCTTCAAGCAAGGAACATTCCGTACACCCAAGCGGGAAACAATAGAGGTTGTGTTAGATAAACTAGTTCGACAAAGTTTTTTAGAACCAACGGAATACAGCGAGTGACTTATCCTATAGGGCCTTTCACCAAATCTGACGGGTCGAATCGTATTTGCGGTGATTACAGGTGCACTATAAACAAAGCACTTTCATGGAGCGCGTTTTTCAATGGGTATAATTTCAAAACCTTGCGCCGACCACATGATCAGAGTTGCAACACTCATGTGCGTTAAGTCGACTGCCCACCCCTTCACCGTTTGCAAACGAATTTCAAACTAATAATAATAATCTAATCCATTAAATTGTTCTGCTGATAACAGTATCCTCAGCTTCTCATATTCGGTTCCAGATACATGTTATTGTTCTTCCGATGTGGATCTAGACCAGCAGCGTATGATAAGCTCATTAAATTCTGAAGAGAACCAGGATCTAGACCAGCAGCGTATGATAAGCTCATTAAATTCTGAAGAGAACCAGGACCTAGTGCCTAACAACTCTCAACCATTCTTGTGTGCGTGCGTGCTACCAGGAATGGAGGGACCTACAATTTTCTGCCGATTCCGAACGGCTAATGAGCAGCACTTTTCATGACAAGAGATACTCTTAGAGGCTTTGTCAATTCCCCGTAAGAGGCAGTACACCCCTGAAAAAAAACTTATTTGCAGCGGCTGAGAATCGAACCCAAGACCTTCTGCTTGAAAGTCCAACGCACTAAACATTATGCCAAGGGGTACTGCATTGTCAAATAGGGAACCATAAACCGCGAAGAATTTAATGCTTCAAAAACTCAATGCTGTTTACTGTTGTTAAAGGGTAACCCACGCCCCACGCCGCTATCCATGAGTGGCACTTGCATTGAGGAAACCGAACTGCTCTCAGTTCTGTGTATGTGCATCACAGACCACCTTGTGTGTGATGGACGCTCTTGGATAGAATCCAACAGCTTTAAAAATGATAGGTGATAGTAATATAACAGAAACTTTTGAATCTCTCGAGCAATGTTTTTTGGCTTTCATTATTTTACCGTTATTTTTATTAATAGTTTTCTAGTAAAACAGATGGTTGTATTTATCCCCTTAAACAATTTAAACGTAATACTCGCGCTTCAGGGAGTGTCCATCAGTTTAACCTTGAGACTAACTTCGGACGTACTGTTAAATTCAGTGATTCTTTCTTTAGCCGCACTACACGAATTTTCCCATCCTCTTTTTGTGATGAAAATATCCTTTAATTAAGTGACTACAACTGACTTTAATAGGAGCAGTTCCGACTTTTTCATCAGCGTCGTCGTAATATATCGATAAATAAAGATTGTTTATTTTTTGTTGAATTATAGATAATTCCAGAAGCTGCCCGTAAAGATATACTGAAAATCTTACAAGCTGGCAATCCAGAGTGGTTAGAATCAAGTTTTGCCCGTAGCTATGTACATATGGTGGGCGAAGAAACTTCGAAAAATTGGTGACACCTAAATATCTAAGTATATACTTTCCAGGTCCTTTTAAAGGTGACATTTTTTATTCTTATTTGTATTCGAAGTGGCTAGAAGTAATAAGTATCTACTACAAGCACTTAGTATGTAATCAAGTCTTCATTCTATATTCTCAATACTTGGATTACCAGATTTAATTGAATCTGACAATGTTACGACTTCACCTTTAAACCGTTCAGTAAGACTACTTTAATTCTACTAATGGACAGGCAGAAAGGATGGTACGTGCTGCGAAAGATTGTTACAAAAAGAATAAAACTGTGTGTTAACCTTCGCCTTACGAGGTTCCCGCTACTCAGCCATCAACAGCTACCGGCAAGTCTCCGGCAGAAATCTCGTTCAAGTGTCATCCGAGAAATACTTTAATAAAATCCAGCGTGATAACCAGCCATTCGTTCATTCGAAAAAGATCAATTTATAGGTAACTACAAACTAACGAACCTGTTTGGAAAAGAAACTATTTAAAAGGACCTATTGGGATTCCAGCCAAACATTTTTTCTTGACTGAATTCAATCTCCAAGCAGATACTTTTTAATTCGCCTAGTTTTTGTTCAGAGAGACAAATTCTTGTTTCTTTTGGATTAATTTGAATTGGAACTGAATACATAAAGTTAAAGTTAAAGTAAATAAATACCATAAAGCTTCTTAGGACCCCTTTTACCTTTATTACTTGTCGAAGTATATAATACAAATTCGATGGATTTAAGAATTACTATTTTGTGTACAGAGATATAATACTCTCCATCGATTAAGAAACTATTCCCGCACAATTACAATTAAAGTTCTTAGTTTTTTAGGGAGGTAGGTACCTAATGTTTATATTTTTTAATATTATCTGTCAATTTTGGCAATTTCAAGAAGGGATGCAACAGTTTTTCCAGACGTGGGTTATTGTGTAATACAAATATATTTAAAATTAATAGTCGAAAAGGAAAAGCAACCTTAAACAAGTTTAATAAATAGAGAAAAACTGTTCTCACAATCATTTAGGTCAACTGAACAAGGAACCTGGATTGAAAATTGTTTGATTCCAGTTTTAATAACATGGTATCATTTTGGGTTTGTTGGAACAATATTTTCCTACATACATACATATATTGCAACACAACTTTTCTAGTACAATCATACAAATTATAAAACCAAAAACAAACAAATTAGCAATTAGTATTAACAAGCAAAACAAGTCACGTACACCGGCGAATAACTTTTTTTTATCGATACGCCGTTTTGTTCACTTTTTTTTGGATCGTTGCAACTTTATAGTTCATTGAATAATCAATATTATCGTAATAATTAATATTTGAAGTTACCGATGAAGAACTGTAAAAAAGGTTTTTTATTGCTTTTATTAATTGTGAATCAAAGAGATCCAAGATGTGACATATGTATGTATATAAATTACACAAAAAAGAAAACACGTCGAAGGGGCAAGAATGTACAGCCTCTGAGGGCAGCCACCATGTAATTTAATTTTCATGAAAAACTATAACTTACGTTCGGTTTTCAGAACTTTTAACACCTTTTGAAAAAGAAATTGTAATAACCCGTGTGGTAAACGTTGCACAGCATATATTTAGTTATTTTTCACTAAATGCTGTATTTAGCTTTCATTTCTAAATAAAATTAAACACATTTTACTTAAGTTCACTTGTTTATTGTCCAATCAGACTGGTGCACTTTAAAAATGTATGTACATTGCTTTCAATTTCAAATCGTTTCACATATTGTAGTAGTTGATAAGTTAATAATGTAGTAGATTTAAAAGAACTTGCTGGGAACACTTTCTTAGGCCGTATTGAAAGGTGCGCGATCCACATTAGCCCGAGGTCACACGAGCAGTGCTGGCAGGCAAGTTGCAAGACATTGGGCCTGCACACACGAGACTATTTCATCCGGACTAAGAACAGTTTTGTGGGCAAGGGAAGCGAAGTGTGCAGTATGAAACGGACTAAAATTTCAACCCGAAATTTCGTGGATGAACGAAGACTGAAACTAACACATACATAACATACAACAACAACAACAAACACAGAAATATTAACACATATAAAAGAGGTTCATGTATACATTTCTTCCCCCAGTCTGAAATCATCTCGTGTGTGCTTGGACTATAGACTAAAACAGGTTTTAGTCCAAAAATTGTTCATCTCGTGTGTGCAGGCCCATTAACTTTCTTTTACTAACTCCGACGCCACACGAGGCAGAGTGTATTATGCAAGTTGCAAATTGCGAAAGTTGTAATCTACTGGAGCCAAGCCAGTTCCAGTAGAGGGCAGCTCTAAAATTTTGTATTGAAGTATTTAATTTCATTAGTTTACAAAGATACATTAAGGCTAGGCGCGCACATTCAATTTTTAGTTGATTTGAATTATAATATATTTTTCCATAAAAAAAAAAAACATGAAAGGGCTCGAAAAATATTAATTTCACTAATTGGTTTTATATGAACGGTTATCAATATTATGATTGTAAAAAGATAAAACTATCAGGCGAATCTATAAACAAATCTTAAAGGTTACTTAACTTCAAAATACCTCTAAGCAGCTCTTAAGTATGAAATCGGTATCTATAATCAATTTTCACATTTAAGTAACGTTACTTAAAGGCCTCTTAACTTAAACGCCATCAACGGCGTTTAAGGGTCACTTAAATGCATTTTAAAATGTATTTTGACATATCGATTGTCATCTTTGAAATTTTGAAGTTTCAAATTGTGAGTTTGTAGGTATTGTTTGTTGTGATATTATATTAGAACTATAAAGTGCAACGATTTAAGAAACATAAAATTTGTATTGATTAAAGTATGTGTACGCGCAAAGAAATTTCGTCCGCGCTTCCTTCTTAGCCTTTGAAGTGTTTGTATCGACACTTTCTTCCTCGTTTTTGGAAGAGAATAGGCGTTTTCCTAAATGCAGTGTTGCAGCGCATCGTGGATTTTGATGCCCTTGCAACGTTTTTCTTCACTCTGAAATTTACTTTTACAATTCATTAAAAAAAAACTCTAAAATTTAAAATTCGTATTTAATAACGTTATTTTATTGAAGCAAGTTAATAAAAAAAGCATCAAAATTCATGATGCGCTGCAACACTGCATTTAGGAAAACGCCCAATCTGTGCATAAAATAAGTCTGTTTTGTAGTGTATTATTGCAAAGTCTAAAATAAAAAAGTTTCCTTGTAGGAGGCATCCCAATTTTCAGATCTTTTTTCACTTATTTGTGGCGGCGGGTGTGGGTGTGTGTTAGATAGCCATTTTTTTTTTATTTCACAGATAAAAAAATGTGTCTTCCAATTATTTACTGAAAGAAGGTGTCACAAAACAGCTGTGTTGTATAAAATGAAGCAGCATTTGTTTTTTTTCCTGTACTAGATTTTCACATTCTTTTACGTTACGTGACACAACCATTGTTTAGTTAAGTACCAACATTGTATATATATTTTAATAGTACTCTCATGAATAGGAACGCGACTAGGCGAACCAAGCGGCACCATAATTACTAAATTAGCAGAGATGCCTATGGCAGAGTTTTAACAGATAGACATTTAATACATGACAGTGACAGCAATAGGAATACTGTATATAAAGTAGGAGAACAAAGGCACATACTATGTACATTGGAGTAGAATGTAGGTGTGTGTGGGGATTTGGTAGTTGTTATTTTCTGTAGGCAAATATTTTCAAGGTCAATACTTTCAATACTTTTTTTGGCGATTACGTATTTTTTGGGATAGAAGAAAATTATTTCTGTGCATATTGTCGTCTGAGTTATATCTTGTTCAAAAGAGCATTTTTGGCGAAATTTAGTTAGAAATGCAGTTTTTATAAATCAAACATGCTCTTTCGAATGGCATACTCCATTTCTTTCTATCTCTTTTAGTTTTTAAGTTATGAAGAACTATTATGTTCAATAAACCACTTTATTAAACATTTGAGTTCGACTACAGCTAAACGGCTCGGCCGATTTTCTTCAAACTTGGTAGATGTTTTTTTCTTTGGATTTAGTTTAAGTTAAAGCTAGGCATTGTATATACCTATAAACAATGAGCTAGGTAATGGTTGAAAAAAATTTTACAAAAAATTGTTATTTTTGGTACCTCCCTTGGGACTATTTTTTTTGTTTTCGATTTTCTCAAAAACTGTAGGACGGATTATTTTGATCATTTTTTTTTTTTGCTAAAGGTCCCTAATAGTTTGAATATTATTGTGTATTCAAATTTTCAAAAAATAATTTTTTGTATTTTTAAAAAAAAATTCAAAATTTTTTTTTTTGAAAACTCAATATTTCCTCAAAACTATCTTCCAAGAACAAAAATTATAATTCGTGTTGTTTTCTTAAAAATATAAGCTTTTATATACAAAAATTAATAAAAAGAAACAAATTTCAGCCTCGGAACAGTTTTCGAGAAAAATGCGATTTTCGAAAACCCTTTTTTGAAAAAATATCAAGTAACTTACGAAAAAAAAAATATTTTCACGCGTATACAAATTTTCCTTTTTCCAAAAAAATGTTCATACTTTTTTGAAAATTTTAATATTATCAAAAGTCTTATATATTTGTAATATTTTTTTTTTTTTAATTTTTGGAAAAAAAGTCATTCTTTTTGGAAAATTCGATATCTCAAAAACCGGCGCAATGTTTTTTTTTCGAAATTTAATTTCCATTCGTACAGTAATAAAATTTAAAGCTAGCGCACGATTTGAGGAGATTTTACTTAAAAACAATATTTTTTTGTTCCACGCTTAAAATACGTTTTAAGCGTTTTCGCGTTTTTCATACGTGGATTGAAAGGTGACACTCCCTAGATCACGAATATGTAAATTTTAATTCTGTAGGATGAATAGTTTGGCCAGAAATCACGTTTGAAAATGTCAACTTTGAGGGGTCTACGAGGCTCCGTTTAGCCGCAAATCGCGTTTAAAGATAAAAATTCGTTTTTTGATACCATTTTTCAAATTTTGACATTTGACAATTATCTCATTATCGAAATAGGGATTTTTTATAGAGATGCTTCCAATAAGTTGAAAAAACATTGCATCTCAAAGCTTTGAAAAGTTTTTTTTTTTTCTTGGAAAATTCGATAAATTTGATAAAAATTCGTAGACAAACATTAAAAGAAATGTTTGTTTGTTCAAAATTCGCAGGGCAAATATCTTATTTTTTACAAAATAAATGGATAAAAACTATTTTTTGTAAAAAAAAGTTTATTTTTATTTTAAAAATTTTTCATGTGGGGTGCATCAATAATTTCTTAAAATTGACACCAAATTCCTTTTTTTTTAATTTTTCAAAAATTGCTTATAAGCAATACGTAAATGCATACAAAATATTTTTTCCAAAAAAGGTATCTGATTTTTTTTAAATATTATGTCAATAATAATTTTATTCTATTTTTTATATATTTAATTATATAAATACCTATCAACGCATAACAATAATTTTTAGTTTTTGTACCTAATCAAAATTATTATTTTAATTTCATACAATTTTCTATGGGTAGTACCTACATACTATGCAAAAGCTATTTTCTTTAATAAAAATATAGGTACGTACCTATAAGATTTTCTTAAAGAAATAGTTTTCTAACTGTGTATGTACATATCTATATTAATTACAAAAAAAATACAATTGCCACTATCTAACTACCCACTGCATATAATTATTATAAAATTATTATTATAAAATTATTTTGGTTACCATAACGAAATAAAGCCAATTTGAAATTATTTAGTTTTCAAAAACGAAATAAAACCATTTGAGTTTATTAAGTTCAAATTCCTCTAGATCTTATTACAAAGTCCATAAAATGGCAACCTCGGTAATTAATCGTATCAGAATTTAAACAAACCATATTGCATGAGCAATGAAACAAAATTCACAAAAACTCTCATACACTCTCAATACTATTTGCTTGTATTCATCTCGCGCATGGCATATAAAACTGTATATACCTACCTACAGTTGATTCTGACAGCAAAAAGAAACGCAGATAAGACTTTCTCCCTTACCCTCTTTATTGTTGTCAGAATAAATATATCCCTACCTCGTCTCTTTTTTTGCTTATATTTTCTCCTTCCACGTCAACTCTGTACTGCTTAACATAGCCACACTTACGATTTTGCGGCACAATAAGTTAACTTAAAATCGTGTTCCATGAGAGTACTATTAAAATATATATACAATGGTACCAATGAGAAATCGATTATAGATACGAATTGAAGTTTCGTCATTTAAAGCCAAATTAAATATTTAAGTATGCTTAACTAAATAACCTCTAAGATGCAGTTTAAGAAAATCTTATAGATACGTCTGTATGTGTTTATTTCTAAATCAGGTGGAAAATATATCAAAAACATATTTATGCCCAATTCCACGAAGGATTTTTAAACATTTAACAGGCTTCTAAACCTTAACTTGGGATGTTTTGCTTTCACCAAGAGCTTTTAAAATAAACAAGCTTTATGGCTAAAACAAATGTGCAGCAAGTCTGCACACAGAGATGCATGCAACGCTGCAGTCAGAACACATGTGCATACTTCCTAACTTTAATGATGCCTAGTTCTGTCAAAACAAAAATGACATCTGCCAAATTTTCATTCTTTTTGTTTGCTTAAATTGTTTTGTACTAAAACTTTTATAAGTTTATTTTAAATTAAATGGATATTTCAACAAACAATCACAAAATTTTGATTTTGATTGCCTCAAGTTTTTAAATGCATATCATTTATCCCAGATAAAACCTTCAAGGCCGTAGACAAGATTTTTTTATTCAGAAAATGAAAGAGAATTGCATGGATTATTTCAAAAATTATTCCTGGTGATAAAAAGTAATGATCAAGATGAATTCAGGAAAGCAACGCGCATGGGGATAAAGGAGTTCACTTTGTTTTCAAGACTAAATAAATAAATTTTGTGGTGCAACAGTTCGAAGTGAACCTAGTGACTTACAACTCTCAACCATTGCTGTGTGCGTGTTACCAGGAATGGAGGGGACCTACAATTTTCTGCCGATTCAGAAAACTCAGGTACCCTTGGCACCCCTGAAAAATTTTCTTCAAAGTCTCATGTTTTGCTCACACAAAACAACAAAAGACGGTTTTTGTCATAGTTGGCGCACAGAAGTTAACTTTATTTTGTTACTTTAAATTTAGCAATAGAACCTATAGGTAATCGTTTAATTTGATTTTTATTTTTAGAGATAAATGCATTGACGCAAACAGAAATACTTGAACTCAAAATTACAAATTCAAAAAAATAGGAAAAACAATAACAAATATGGTGCACTATAACCTTAATTGGCGCCTCGAGATTTTTCCCTACCTCTATAGAGCTCTTTGGAGGGGGCAGTAACAAAAACACACAAAATAACCATAAAATGATTGGCTTTCAGTACACGAAACGCGGCCAAAAATTAAAGAAAAATTGGAAAAAACCAGAGTTCCACTTACAAGTAGAAATTTAGAAAAAAAATTAAATAATCAAGTAAACATATCAAAAAAAACATTATTAAACAGACTAATAAATAAATTTAAAAACTTCAGCGCGTATATTTTGACCTTAACGCAAAAATGACAAAAATTAACCAAAAAACACAGGAACAGCCGAAACACCAGGAACACAACGGTAAAGATGATGAATTTTACGTTAAATCATAAATTTATTTCAATCAGTGTGGTAAATAATCTCGTTCTTTCGTTTTTGTTTATATTGTTTTCTTCTTGTGAATCGTTTTATGTAATTTGTATATTTTTAGTTTGTTTTAATGTTTAATTTCGTACCTGTGCTAATGTTGATTTGTTTGTTTTTTTTTTTTTTTTTTTTTTTTTATTAAAGGGACTCACTGTACTCGACAGGAAAGCCAAGGCGAAATACAATACCCCCGGAACAACAAGGTACTGTGGTATTCCGATCTCCGGATCAGCCAAAACCGGAACAAATTGAGTGTTGGTTTTAAACATCAATAATAACCAGAGCAATCTTCGCAAACAAACACCGAGGGATCACAAAAAACTGAAGAAAATTGTCGAAGGGCCACAAATTGAAAAAAACAGTCATGCGGCGGCCCGTACTGTAGTAGGTACTCGTCAGGGGCCGCCGAGAATTTTCCTGAAATTTTATACTCCTTAGACACTGTTCAATTAAACTTTTTTTTCCAAAACTCACCCTTTGAATTTTTTTATTAAGGTTATGAAATAAATATAATTATTAAAATCTCTGGACTTCGACGGTATGGACACAAGACACTTTCCCATGGAGTGTTGGGATTCTATAAAAAACAAGTAGACATTCAATACTTTTCCACCGGACTTGGTTAAACCTTTCAATAATGCACCCGAACAAATTTAAATTCTCGAATTTTAACAATTTTTGAAATCAGAATTTCAAATGAATCTCTGCACAATTTTACTTTTTTAATCTTAAAATTTTTTTTCCAAAATTTAAGTACTGCAGGTCAGGCATCCGGTAGGGTCGAAAAACAAACAAGAATGACAATTCAGATTCTTATAGACCAGTATCAAGATCAAGCCTTCTGTGATACCATACAAAAAAAACAACATCGAATGATTCTCATGTAACTGCAAAACATCATCCGATCCACATCTCTGGACTGTAGTGTATACAAAAAAAAATAATAACAAAAATACACCCTGCATATGTATGGGTGAACACAACAAATTTGACATCTATCTTCGAAATTCTGCGACGGGCACGTTCAAAGACTTTTGTCCCACCAGAAGTTTCTTCTATTTTGTCGACAGGTGGCGTTGTAAATTTTTCAAGAGATAAATTTGATTATGATTCGCGCACATACAATCCTTTTTTTTCTTTCTTAGCCTCTGCTTGGTTCGTGCAACTAAAAAGTTTGTGGTTTGACAGAAACGACGATTGCCTAAAATGACTTCGCTATTTTATGTAACATATAATTATATGTACTTACGCGGACATTCAACCAAATAGTTCATCTGTTTTCTCTAAGTAACCAAACAGTTACACAACCAGAAATTGAATGTGCGCGCATTCAACAGCTGGGCTACATCCAACTCGGCGGTCGTAACATATTGCTCTATTGATGGTTACTCCGCTCTATTCTCTAACAATACTCTATAA
The DNA here is from genome assembly GCA_963931855.1 of Philhelius festivus. Classification (NCBI taxonomy): domain Eukaryota; kingdom Metazoa; phylum Arthropoda; class Insecta; order Diptera; family Syrphidae; genus Philhelius; species Philhelius festivus. The sequence continues at coordinate 134,201,069 of OZ007556.1, read as the reverse complement.
TAAGTTATTTTTTTTTTAATTTGAAACTAAGATTTTCGAAATTTCTTCTTTTTAGATTCTTAGCACACGGAGTCTGTCGTCAAATGTGGGCTTGGTCGTTTCGAGTAGGTGTTTCTACTATTGCTGAAATTATCCTTGAAACATTCATAGCTATCTGGGACGAGGTTGCAGGCATCTACCTAGCTCAGCCCAATGAGAGAGAATGGCTTCAGATCTAAAGGGATTTTTATGAAAAGACGGGGATGCCAAATGTAGTTGGAGCAATAGATGGCAAACACATTGAAATAAAGTGCCCTCCGAACTCCGGATCTCTTTACTTCAACTATAAACAATACTTCAGCATTGTTCTGCTCGCTGTTTGCGATAGTAATTACATATTTACTGCCGTTGACATAGGGGCCTATAGAAGCCAGAGCGGTGGGGTGTCCTGCAAGCAAGTGGCTTTGGTAATACGATCCTTCAATGAAATATTAATCTTCCGAAACCAAATAAGCTGCCGAACACCAACGATGACTTTCCATTTAATTTTGTTGCTGATGCCGCGTTTCCTTTGAAAAAAAAACATTATGCGTCCGTACCCGGGAAGGTTAATTGACGCCGGACAAGGAAAATTTTAATAAAATGTTGTCAAGGGCACGGGTTAAAATTGAGAATACATTTGGTGTTGCAACAGCTAAGTGGAGAGCAATAAATAGTGTTTTCAATGTTAACCCTTTTGGGTTAACGCGGAAAAAATAGTAAAGAGTTGTCAGTGAATGTTAGAGGAGGTCGGTCGATGTCAGTGCCGTGCTCTGTATCCGTTCGTTATTCTGTCTCCGTCCCCGTTCCCGTCGCAGACGCGTTTAAATATAAAAAAAATACACAAAATCAAACAATACAAAAAAAAAAACAACACATTAAAATACGTTTGTCAGAGCACAGTAAGTGACATTTTCCTTTCTCCTCTTCTTTTTTCCTACAGTTGTGTGGCTTAGTGGGTGCATTTATTGTGCTGAGCTTAGCTCTCTCAGTGTTTGCATTTGGTGGGTCGTACGATAACAGATGTATAGAGAATTACTGTTCTGATTGGTAGGGTTCGGATCGATTCAACGACACTACTAAAAGCATAACACTTTTTAGTGATGTTGTGTTGAAACGACTTTTTAATTAGTCTTACACAGTGATTTTCTTAGACTTCGTCTGTTTTGGTCTTTCTTATTTTTTTATATTGCAATGGCTGGTTACCATTGTAATATTCGTGGGCTGAGCGAATTTTCTGGCTGCGTATATCCACACTAGGCCAGCTGTTTTGGCACTGAGTGAAACCCAAGTAGGTGAGGATTCCGATCCTGCTGAATTTTTTATTCATGGGTATAGCTTGGTGCCATTATTCTTTTCCCACCATGGTCTCGCCATTTACATTAGGAATGATATTGCATATCAGTTCTTACCACAATATGGTCGCTGCACCAACTCCTTCAGCTGTTTTGGCACTGAGTGAAACCCAAGTAGGTGAGGATTCCGATCCTGCTGAATTTTTTATTCATGGGTATAGCTTGGTGCCATTATTCTTTTCCCACCATGGTCTCGCCATTTACATTAGGAATGATGTTGCATATCAGTTCTTACCACAATATGGTCGCTGCACCAACTCCTTCAGTTTTATGTGGTTTAAATTTTCGATTAATAAGCACATCATTCACTATTGTCTTTATCGAAACCCAAATCTGGATAGAGTTTCAACTTCTCACGAATTTGATACTCTGTCCGACTCCATCCAAAGAATTGTTTCCCTATATCCTCACACTGAAATCGTTATTACGTGCGATTTCAATGTTCACAATTCTTCTTGGCTTCCCCATTCGGGCCAGACAACACCCGAAGGAATGTATGTGTTGAGATTTTTGCTGAGTTTAACCACCTTACTAAGCTTGTCAACGAGCCTACTCGAATATCGGACGTTAATGGCCGAGCAGAAAATACTCTTGACTTGTTTCTTACCTCTGACCCTGATAAATACACAATAAGTGTATTGACACCTCTAGGCATATCTGACCATAGTGTTATATCTGCAAATTTCTCGTGTCAAACAAACCCAGTTAGAGAAAGAGTTCCTAGAAGAACCGTATGGCAGTACGAGAAAGCCAACTGGAACGGTTTGAATAACTTTTTCAGGATCTTTAACAGGTCACTATGCTTCCTCGATAGTGACGTAGACTCCAGCGCAGATATGATAACTAACATTATTCTTTTGGGAATGAAACATTTTATCCCGAATAGGGTTAAAAGTATCAGACCCAAGGATAATTCATGGTTTGATTTGAGCTGTAAAGAGGTTATCAAGGAAAAAGAGGTAAGCTTCCGGTGTTTTAGAGCCAACCCAACTGAGGAAAACTGGAAAAAGTTCAAACAAGCCAGGAAGGCCTGCAACGCCCATTTTCGACGGACCAAATTTTTACATGATCAAAAATCAAGGCAAAAAATACTGCAATGTCCCAAAGGCAGTAAGAATTTTTGGTCATTTGTAAAAAATATGAGGAATTCTTCCTCTTCCTTGGTTCCTACGCTTGTTGTCAATGACACTCCTTTCGTTAGCTCTATTGATAAAGCTAATTTGTTTGTAAGGTGGTTCGCTGCAAATTCCACCTTGCCGGATATAGTGTCATGACTCCCCCAATTCTATGGGACAAATCTATTTTCGTACTCGTACCGTGGCAAGAGTCCTGAAAGATCTCAACATTCATAAATCCGCTGGTCTGGATATCCCCGCTATTATTCTGAAGAGGTGTTCTTCCACTAGCAAACCCCCTGCGTAAGCTTTTCCATCTGTCCTATTCTTCAGGGCTCGTTCCGAGTGGTTGGAAAACTGCATTTGTTCAGCCAATTCCCAAAAAAGGCGACTCTTCTTCTCCATCAAATTATCGACCGATCGCACTAACGTCCCTTCTTTCCAAGGTCATGGAAACGCTGATTAATTATCATCCTAAGAAATATCTTTAGGAACGAAAGCTTCTTCATGACCGGCAGTATGACTTTCGTAGCAATAGGTCCACAGGTCTACATTGTTTCAGAGAAAGTAAGATTGTTGCACTTGATATTTCAAAGACATTTGATAAAGTCTGGCATCTTGCACTTTTATCGAAAATGCGTGCTTTCGGCATCGACGAATTCTTACATCTTTGGATTAGAAATTTTCTTTTGAACCGTTCAATACAAGCTGTATTGGACGGATTCAAGTCTGAAACCCACAATATTAATGCTGGTGTGCCCCAGAGCTCCGTTTTGTCCCCGACGCTCTTCCTCATTTTTATTAATGATCTCCTGTCTACAACTTCTAATCCAATTAATTGTTTCGCTGACGATAGTACTCTTAGCTTTTCATATTCGTTTTCAGACTCACATCCTTCCTCTTTGGATGTGAAACTGCAACGACAAAATATGATAAGCACATTAAATTACGACCTAAACAGTATTGTACAATGGGGAATAAGAAACCGTTTCGAATTTAATGCTTCGAAGCCCCAATGCTGTCTTATATCGTTAAAGCGAGATATACCCCCCTTTTGCCACTATCTATCAGTGGCACTTGCATCAATGAAACTGACATTTCGATATTCTCGGTATGTGCATCACGAACCACCTCTTGTGTACATACGCGATGTTGCCAAAAATGCCACAAGATGTTTGGGTTTTCTGAGACGGTGCAAGAAATTTTTCTCTCCTTCTGATCTGGCTACAATCTATAAAACTTATATACATACATACGCCTAAAACTTGAGTATAACTCCCATCTATGGGCTGGTACTCCAGGAACTTACTTAAGTCTCTTAGACAGTGTTCAAAGAAGAACTTTTAAAATGATTGTTGATAATACCATCATTTACTCACTCGAACATCATCGTAATGTTTCTTGCCTCACCCTTTTTTACCGTTATTTTAACGGACTATGCTCTAGTGAAATAGCCAGCTGCATTCCTCCCCTTAAACAATTTAACCATAATACTCGCACTTCTATTAGGAATGCTCATCGGTTTACCCTTGAGCTTCGGCCGTACTGTGAAGTACAGAGATTCCGTACTACACGAATGTGGAATTCTTTGCCACGCTCTGTCTTTCCCAGTCATTCCAATGTTCAAGAATTCAAAACCGACACCTCGTTTCTAACCCTTCCCTTTTTTCTTAATGCTCACACTGTGTCTCTGGCATATTAAAGGTATACAAACCCCTTAGTGTGCGCCGATTATAAAAAAAAGCCAATTGTAGTATAGCAGAAGAGAATGTCCTCAGTTGGATACAATTTACCTATTCCAAATAGGAAAGCAGTAACAATATTTTCTAAAATAATAAATAAAAATAAATAAAAAAATAAAATAATAATAAATAACTAAAATCACGCACGCTACTGCATAATATCATTCAACTCCGTCAACCGGAATACTTATTCACCAAAATTAAGTTCACACGATCTAACAGATCTTGTGATCTTATCCCTATTCGCTATTCATACCTTGTATCTGAATGCCAATTTTGTGTTAAAGCTATTGGATTATAGAACTCTCTGGTCCTTTTTATAAAAAGTGTAATCTGCCAGTTTCAGTTTCGGAAGATGCTCAAACAATTTTTTGAAACAACAGGATAAATTGTAAAATAATAACAATAATAATGATGATGATGGTAATGTTGATGATAATGTTGATATTGTATTTTATTTTTATTATTTATATTTTGAAGACAAATAAATGAAATTTAAATTTGCATTAATAATTACTATTTTTCTTTTTTATTTTTGAATGTATTCATATTAAATAGTTTTTTTTCCAATCCAAAGTATAACGAATATCACACTCGCAACACATTATTGTACATTTTTATTCATATAGTATTTTGATACTGATTATTTACTCTAACTTATAAGATATTGTATCTTCCTGAGTAATGAATTAATAAATTAAATAAATAAAATAAAATATTTCTGAAAATAAACAAAAATACGAGTCGGAGACAAAACAAATTCTTTTCAGTTCTTGTTCATTGTACATACCGGGGATATTCAATTTTGAAGAAAACTCTTCAAATTTCTAGTCTCTCAAGAAAATATTTTTATATGAGGGACTTGCTCTGTCATAAATGAATTTGTTTTCTTTGACTAATTTAATTAGTTTTTCTTCCATTATTGCATCAATATCACATTTTCCACCAAAGACAAAAACAAACTTTTTTTTTTCAAATATGACAGGCATTGTCAACAATCTGTCAATATCAGTAATGCCAGATAGCAATTATTTGGAAATTTTTGTTTGACAATTATGGCTGCAATGAAACTAGGCAGCAAGTTTAGGAATAGAGACATCGTGCGGCGCAACGCTGCATGCAGAATTTCTATGATTCTGCTCCCATAAGAAACTGTGTAATTAAATTGCGCTGCAGGGAAAATGCTGCACATTGTGTTTAAGCCATTAAAACACCCTTATAAACTAAATGCCCATTTTTGGCTCAATAAATTTTAAAAGTATCAATGAAATGTCGTCACATGTAGATAACAGCAATTGTATATAGCAGCTGAAATTATAGTTATGTAATAAATACTAATATTTAAATTATGAGGTTCCGATTTTCCAAAAGCATCTGTGGGTCAGTTGCTGAATTTGTTTGGTAGTTATTTGGAACTGATAAAAACCCGTCAGTGCAATAAATAAAGTGGTTATTACTTAAGCATTTTATGCCACAGAATCTTTCCAAATGTATTTGTTTTTGCATTTCGTTTTTTTTTTTTTTCATTTCTTGACATTTCTTCCAACACATAATGCTTTCTCATTTTTTCTCATACATTTCGCTTGTTGAAAGAACCAATTTCTTTTTTACAGGGATGTGAAGAAAACTCAATTTTAACAAAAAATTCCCTAAAATGTCCCTTTTATAGATTGGTGAAACTCGAAAGATTTAAGAGTCTGATAAAATTTAAGAGAATTTTTGATAAAAGTGCTTTTAGTGTTTGTTTATGAAATTGGCCAATAGTGGCAGAAATAAATATTACCAATGGAGGTGCGGCCTTAAAGCTAAGTGTACACGATTGGTAGATCTTACAATATTGTCAGATCTGTCAGTGAAAAACATGCTTACAATGTCTTACAATCGTGTAGTCTTACAATTAATTGTCAGAAAATTTGTCTGACAATTAATTGTTAGATCATTGTCTGACAATTAATTGTTAGATCATTGTCTGACAATTAATTGTAAGAAATCTGACAATCATGTGTACGCTAGCTGACAATCGTGTAATCTTCCAATTAATTGTCAGAAAATGTATCTGACAATTAATTGTAAGACGGTAAATTGTAAGGTATTTGATAATCGTGTACACACACAATTTATTGTCAGTCCTGCCAATTTTTATCGTTGTCTGACGTTTCTGACAATGAAGAAATTGTAAGATGTTCGTTTTTTAGCATCATACAATTTTTTCATTGGCAGAAAATTTGCAGCCAAGGTTTAATTGTCAGTTTCCATAACCAACAAAAACTGACAATTAATTGTGTGTGTACACGGTTGGTAGAAAATCTACCAATCTCTTACAATTAATTGGTAGGTATTAAGCGGACTATCTGAAAATGAATTGTCAGCCAACTTCTGACAATTAATTGTAAGAGATTGGTAGATTTTGTACCAACCGTGTACACACACAACTTAATTGTTAGCTCATTGGTAGATAATTGTCAGAAATTGTCAGGTCTTACAATATTGTAAGATCTACCAATCGTGTACACTTAGCTTAAGTTTATATATATTTCACCTGATTTAGAAATTAACACATATTACTATTGTCTATTTGATTAGTTTAATTAATGTTTTTCAGACCTTTTTTTGCTTTTTTCTTACGGGAAATACGTTGAACATCAAATCGAAAAAAAAAATTATCTCCAATTTAAGGTTCAGGCGCTGACTGCCAGATGCCGTGACTCCATGTGTGAATATATCCGTAGACGCACCTCGGGTGTATCGTTAAACATCGAAAGTACCCGACCTGTTCATTCGATACTTCGATGTTTTCGTTGTATGCAGGTATAATGAACTCACTCTCTCTTTCATATCCATATTTGATTTGGTACTGACAAAAAAGAAAAAATGATTTAGGCTTTAGGTTTGTTTAATAATATAAATGTATATTATTTATTTATTTGTGTTATATGTGCCGTAAATAGTTCTGAACTCTCTAATATAAATTGCTTAACAATTCGCATCTAGCCTTCAATTCATATAAAATAATATTATTTATCAGTGATTATCTGCATACTTCATTGAAATAAGTTATTTTCAACTTGCTAAAGGATGTCTGCTACTGGTATAGAAGAACATAAAATATGGGTAAACATGGAGTAAAGAATTCTCTTAATAATATTCACTGTAATTTATTCTATTCTTTTCAAAATAGTGTACATTAGCAAACAAAAAACTGCAATCTATCTATAACCAGCTTTGTGAATTCGAAAGTTTACTCTGTGAAGAACAAGAAGACGTTCCTAAACTTTTCGAGCTGTTAGAAACTATAAACGAAATTCAGGAACACCATCAGTCAGTTGTACGAACCATTGAATCCAGTAATGAATCTCTTAGTGAAAAACGCAACGACTTGCAAATACAAATGGAACTTCTAGAGAAATCGATTGATCTTCTGAAATTGGAAGCAAATGGTAAATGAAAGAAGGTTTAAGAACGAGTGAATATAAACCGACTGATTTTATTTTAGAAATAAATGAATTAACTTATTAATCTTAGTTTTTTATACTCGTAGAAATATTGTTATACCTATATTGTAATGCAGTTAAATTTAGAAATTTTTATTGTTGTATTGTAAGAAAATTCATTGAAAATTGAGAATGACTCCTTTTGGAGATTTACTCAAAATATACTATTTGTCACTATTTTATAGATTTATTTTTTAACTAATGGATTTATAATTCATCCTTGAATATTTAACTATTAAAATTCGGGTTAACGAAAAATTAGAACTTGATTTAATTTCAACTCCTTTCTTTACAGAGTTTTATCGAAACCAACAATTTAGATCTCAGATTAAAGATAGAATTTCGACAAATGCATATGCAAATGAACTCCACAGGTCCAACAACGCACAAACCGGTATTAATAACTAATCGAATTTTAATCGGTTTGGTTAAATTAAGTGGAACGTACTCATGGGGCAAGACGGCCATAACTCCATGATTTTAAGCGCAACAATCTGCAAAAATTGTGCATTCTTAACTTTTAAACATTATCTCAAATTCATACAAGAGTGTATTTTTTGGTGATAATATGTCATTAGCCTTCAGGTCAATATTCAATAATATTAGTATTTCATTTGGACATATGGAGGGCTCACAGCTGTACCGAACCAAGTCATTTTAAAAAAATCCAAAACCAACTCCAAAATGTCCGCAAAATTGACCTCTATTTAGAGCTGTAATGAACTATGTACAGTTCATTACAGCTCTAAATAGAACTATGTAGCTCTAAATGAACTATGTAGTTCATTACAGCTCTAAATAGACGTCAATTTTGCGGAAATCCTGGCGTTAGTTTTGGATTTCTTTAAAATGACTTGGTTCGGTACAGCTGTGAGCCCTACATATTAGAAATAAAAAAAAAAGAAAACAACGCATTCGTTTTCGTTTAGCTTTTTCCATCCAACAAAATTTTAAATCGCATTTATATCGAAAAAAAACAAATTTCGAATTATGTCTATGAAGCTCTTTTAGCAAAAGAGGGTTCCGTATTTAAAAAAGAAATCAAAGGGCTAATTCGTCAATGTATATCTTTCGTAAATTATGGCAGACAAACAGTTTCAAAATGCAAACGAAAAATTTGAATGAAATTCTAAACGGGTGTATCGACTGCATTTTGAGACACTGCTTAGGAAGATTTGCATTCCGGAGCTTATTGCTTAGCACAATTTGTGCAAATTTTATATTTATTGGGGCTAATGAGGTTAGGCTTTTAGAAAGGGACTATGGTATTCTTCTGAGAGAAAAAAAAACTGGAATTGAAATCAAGGATGTGATGTGCACTGTTGGCTAGGCTTTTAACATACTGGAGTGCCAGCACGTAACTTGATGAAATCGAGTCTAGTCGATGTAATCGAGTATAGGGAGTTATTTAATATGATTCAATCGAATCGAAAACAACCGGCTGATCATAACAAGGAACTGCCTGTTCTCGATTGTATCGAGCTAACTCGATCGTATCAATTTACGTGCTAGGGCCCCTGGTGACTGGATTGTAGTGGCCATAGTTGGTACGGTAGGTAGGAATGAAGAAAAGAAGGAAACGTAAATTGGTGTTAAAGAAAATCAATTCAAGAAGTGCCGGAGAACGTGTAAACGCTTCTGATTTCGATTTAAAATCAAATTTGAAATCATTGCAAAAAAGGATCAGACCACTGGGTATGGTGTAAAATGAAGTGCAGAAAAAGACATTCATTTCACAAGAGCCGTGGGTCGCTTGATAAGGAGACCAAACTTGAAACCATATAGAACCTGAGAACCAAGGAAATAATTCTTTTGGTAATAATTTAATTGATGTGTGCACACATCAAAAAAAGATAATGTATTCAACATGGTTTTTGACGTAGACAAATTAATTCCGTGAGGGACCGGATTGAGATTTCATTCTTACAGTTTTTGGTGAATAAATGAACTTTTCGAAAAAAGATTTGTTAGTGGTTCGCCCAGTGCATGTACATAGCTGGAATACCATCAGGAAAGTAAGGTTATCTTTTCACAGACCGACCGTAGGCTAATATCAAGTGTAGCGAGAGAAGTGTGCGAACTGTTTGGCAGATAGTTAAAATATTTAAGGACAGGGTTAAGACTCATCATCATCATCGGCTCGACAACCGGGTTCCGGTCCTGGCCTCTTTCAACAAGTCTCTCCACCTATCCCGGTCTCTAGCCGACGCCATCCAGTTGCGCACCCCAAGGCTTCGGGCGTCCTGGTCTACGCCATCTCTCCAGCGCAAGCATGGTCTACCACGCTGTCGTCTACCATAGAATGTACCACAAAGAACTTTCCGAGCAGGTTCCTCTTCGCTCATGCGAGCTAGGTGCCCTGCCCACCGGAGTCTACCGAGCTTAATTTTTGTCACGATATCTGCTTCAAGGTAGATTTCGTACAGTTCATGATTGTACCGTCTCCGGAATCGTCCTTCCTCACATACGGGGCCAACAATTCTCCTTAAGACTTTTCTCTCGAACGCAGCTAAGAGGTCGGAGTGCCTTTTGCTAAGCACCCAAGTCTCGGATCCATATGTGAGTACTGGCAGGACCATGGTCCTATACAGCAGCAGTTTTGAAGTTATGGTGAGATTTCTGGATTTGAAGAGCTTTGACAGACTATAGTAGGCTCTGTTGGATTTGAGAAGCCGCCCGCGTATTTCTTCTTCTATATTGTTATCGGCTGCTACTATTGACCCAAGGTATTTAAAGGATTGCACCACTTCAAATTCGTGCTCCGCTACCTTGATTGTTTGACCAACTGTTCCTCTCGCATTCGACGCCACCATGTACTTTGTTTTACCTTCACTAATGTGCAGCCCCAGATTTTGTGCCGCCTGCTCGATCTGGATGAAGGAATCGTGTACAGCTTGTTCGGTTCTTCCGATGATGTCGATGTCGTCTGCGTAAGCCAGTAACTGGCTGGACCTGTTGACGATGGTCCCTCTTGTTGCCGTGCCAGAATCACGGATTGCTTTCTCCAACGCCAGGTTGAAGAGGAGGCAGGCCAAACCGTCCCCTTGTCGGAGTCCATTAAAGATGTTGATTGTCTGGATAGCAATCCGGCTATTTTTACTTGGCTTGTTACGTTGGTCATGGTCAACCTACATAGTCGTGTCAATTTATTTGGGATGCCGAATTCTCTCATGGCTTTGTAAAGTTCTACTCTGGCTATGCTATCATAGGCGGCCTTAAAGTCTATAAACAGATGGTATGTTGGGATGTTAAATTCTAGACATTTTTCCATCGCCTGCCTAAGGGTAAATATCTGATCAGTTGTTGATTTGCCTGGAATGAAACCACACTGATATTGTCCGATGACGGTTTTAGCGTATGGGGTTATCCGGTCTTGTAGGATAGAGAAGAGTATCTTATAAGCGGTACTCAACAACGTGATACCTCTATAATTGCTGCACGTTGTGACATCTCCCTTCTTATGTATGGGGCATATTAAACCTTTTCGCCAGTCTTCTGGCATTTCTTCCTGCTCCCATACGTGTACTATAATATCATGAATTGCTTGACGTAAGGCTGGCCCGCCGTGATGGAATAATTCGGCTGGTATGCCATCGGCTCCCGGGGCTTTGTTCTGTTTAAGCCGGCCTATAGCCTTCTCAACCTCTTCTATGCTTGGTGGCGGCAACATAGGGTATTCTTCTTGAAGTAGTGGAGCCTCCACTTCTGCAGTGAGCTGACCATTTAGCAATTCATTAAAGTACACTTCCCATCGCTCCAGTATGCTTTCAGGATCGGTGATCAGATTTCCCTCTCCGTCCTTGCAGTATGTGCAGCGTGGTGTGTACTGCGTCATGTTTCGGACGGATTGGTAGAACTTCCGCGCCTGGTGCGGACCTCGCTCTCGGCTATTTTCTATTTCACAGATTAGGTTCTTCTCCCAGGCTGATTTTTTTTGTCTGTGTAGCCGTTTTTCTATTCTTCTGAGCTCTTTATATTCCTCTTCGCGTGCCCGCGTTCTATGAGATTGTTGCATTGCTCGGTACGCAACATTCTTACGTTCAGTCGCTAGCTTGCATTCATCATCAAACCAGTCGTTCCGATTTTTACGACTGCTGCCTAAGATGGAGTTGGCAGTACTAATGACAATATTCTTAAGGCGTGTCCACTTCTCATTTACGCCCAGCATACTGGCTCCAGGACTTACTCTCCCTGAATCAAGTGATTCTAGGGCGAGTCCTAACGCATTACCAAAGGTGTTACTGGTATTTTCATTGCGCAGGGCAGCCGTGTTGATTCGAACCTGATCGGCGGATGCAATGCGTCTTCGCAAGGCAATCCGCCCTCGGAAAACCATACCAACAAGATAGTGATCCGAGTGGATATTGGCACCTCGGTACGTTCGTACCGTCATCAAGTTCGAGTAGTGGCGACGGTCTATCAACACGTGGTCTATTTGGTTACGAGTGACTCCATCAGGTGATACCCAGGTGGTTTTGTAGATATCTTTACGCGGGAACCTGGTACTCGCAACGACCATGTTTTTCGATGCTGCCAATTCTAAGACTCGAAGTCCATTGTCATTAGTGTTCTCATGCAAACTATGGGTGCCTGCGTAATGCCTGAATACCGGCTCCCGACCTATTTTTGCGTTCAAATCCCCAAGGATGATTTTAACATCATACCTTGGACAGGCATTGAGGGCCCTCTCGACTTGTTCGTAGTAAGTCTCTTTTTCTTCGTCTGAGGACTCCTCCGTAGGTCCGTGAACGTTAATGAGGCTGATGTTCGTAAATTTGCCTCGCACGCGAAGGGTGCATAGCCTTTCGCTTATAGCGTTAAAGCCGATGATGATAGACTTCATTTTTTCGCTGACTAGGAAGCCTACCCCGAGCACATGGTGTTTTGTATGACAGCTATAGTATATGTCATATTCTTTCTTCTGCAGAACACCATTCCCTGTCCATCTGATTTCTTGAAGAGCTGTTATGTCAGCTTTATATTTTGACAGGGCATCGGCTAGCTGCTGAGCAGCTCGAGCTCTATAGAGCGATCGTACGTTCCATAAGAAAATTCGTAAATCGTTTTTCAGTTTTCGTTGCATTGGTTGTCGTCGTGTGATCAGTCCGTTTCCGAGGCTTGTTGTCGGTCTCGTAATTTATAAAGTTTTACGGGACAGGGAATTAACCTGTCGCCAACCTGAGGAACCAGCCTGATCATATTAGCCAAACCTTTTTAAAGGCTTGTTTCTAGCGGCCGCCACGAAGAGGCTATGATCAGACTTCCACCAGTCCCGAATAGTTACGGCACGTGCATGTTTTCGTATGCTACATGTTATTCCCCCTATTCGTCTGATGGCTGACTGATGGGTTAAGACTGACTTAGCAAAAATTGCAGGAGGTAAACGATTAGTTGAAAGTGGAAGGAAGACCATCGGATGTTCTTTTAACAATTATGATTTGGAACCGCTTCTGCCCAGAGATAAGACCTGTCAGCATTTTTTCAAGCAAATCATATAATTGAAGGAAACTTGCTGGTAGTTTGAAAAATCTAAAGAAGTCTGCTATTTAAAGTAAGTTTTTCATAACTTAATCTTAAGAATGCCAGTAAAATTTTTCTTTAAAATGCATCATTGAAATACATCAGTGGAATGGTGATTTCATTTTTGACAAGTTATGGTAATCATTGAAAAATTGCTGTCAGTAAAATATCATCACAGTGAATGGCAACAACAGTTGTATATAGTATAGTTACTATATAATAGTAATAATAGTTTATAATAGGGATTTCGATCCCTTGTCAAATTTTGTCTTTTAGTGTGCGTATTTCGTATTCATGTAAATCCCTCTCCAAAAACGGATTCGAAGGATTTGATCTCTGTCAAAAAAAATCGATTTTTTTGGTGTGAAGGAACGTAAAATCTGTCGTAAAAGACAAAATTTGACAAGGGATCGAAATCCCTAAAATCCCGAGTGTGTAAAGGAAATCGACATAAGAAGCAGAAGCAACTCTATCTATTTGAGGTTAGAGTTGATTATTGAAATCAAAACTGACTTATGAGAATATAAAGAGAATCGAACACATTCAGTGAAACGGTTTTTTTTTCCAAATTAAACTCACGAAAATCAACAAAATCACGAAATAATAAAAGTGATTTTAAAAAAGTTTTTTTTTCGGAATTACACATCTTTAAGACTAAGAAAGAACATTCTATAACTCATTAGCTTCATTTTTATCAGTTCACAGTTGACATTCATCGAGTACACAAGTGCGCGGAGAAAAGTAGTGAAAATAAAAACTAAATCTACCTAACGGTAATAAAGTCAACGGCCGTGGCTTTGATGAAAGCATCGCTTCCCATCGATCAGCGAAATCAAGCATCATTGCGCGCGGTTAGTACTTGGATGGGGGACCGTTCAAATACCAACCGTGTGCTGTTGACATGTGTTACTTCTGTTGTTCTTTCTTTGTGTGTCTCTCTCTCTGTCGTATTGTCTAAAGCCGATGGCCTCAGTTGCCAGTGCTTTTCTGTGTCTCTACTCCGTAGATTTATCTACGGTGTAGTGTAAAATGTAATGTAATGTAATGTAATGTAATGTAATATATTTCAGTGAAAAAAGTGATTAGCAAAGATTTATCTGCGCTACCTGATAAAATTAATCTAGTTAATTACAAGAAGGGTTTTTTCCGAATGTGGATTATCCTTCTTGTTAATTACAATTTTTAATCTTAAGCCTTTAAGTAATTAAAAAACAATAAATCTATTTTCTGGAAACCCTGTTAAAAATGGGAAAAGCCGAAAGAAGGAAGAGTGACGTAAATTTAGCATACGAGGCACTCAAGACTCACATCAAAGAAGGCATGAGAACGCATGGAAAAGAGTTCCTGGTCAACATTCACGCGAAGCTTGGTGATATAGACCAGCTTTACGAAGATGACAAGGACGAAGTAATGGATACGCAACAAATTATGGATCCAATTACAGAGCAACAACTCGAAGAAGTTGTAGGACAGGAAAACTTGAACGTGCAACCTACAGAAGAAGAACCTTCAGAGATGTTGCAAACCGAAGAAATGGTGAATTTAGACTCTGATTTTGAGGTGGTACAAACAAAAAGATCAAAAAGAAGGCCCTCAGAGTCACCAATTACTTCACCAAAGAAGACCAAAAAGCCTGCAATGGATAATGAAGCTTCTGTCACCAACGCAGAGAAAATAAACACAACAAAACAACTTAACCTCGAGAAACCCAACAAGGAACCCCGATCTACACTAATGCCACCAATTGTGTGCTTCAAGCTAAACGTGGCGGAAATTAGTAAACATTTGAAAGCTCAAGGTGTAGTATTCAAAGTTCATAACATCAATAGTGAAAAATCTGTTATCACAACAAAGACCAAAGAGGAACACCAGAAGATCCGAGATTTCCTGAAGGTGAAGAAGACAGAATTCAACACCTATACCGCCAAAGAAGACAAGAAGACATTGCTGGTCCTTAAAGGCATTCATCAAACTTATGAAGCCACTGAAGTTAAGGAGGAGCTCATTGCGGAAGGCATCGCAGTCTTAGCAGTAAGTCCCTACAAGACCCGATCGGACAGGAAGTATAATAGCTTCGTCGTTGAATTTTCCAAAACATCTGATATCCCAGCAATTTACGGAAAAACACTTCTTATGCACCAAAAAGTCCATTGGGAGAAGTTTAAGTCCACCACCAATACACAGTGTAAGAATTGCCAAAAGTTTGGACATGTTGCTAGCAACTGTGGCATGAAATACCGTTGTGTAAAGTGCAAGGAGGATCATAATCCAGGAAACTGCTCTAGGACCCTACACAAAGTCAGTGACGATATGGTATTCTGCATTAACTGCCAACAGACTGGGCACCCTGCCAGCTATAGTGGATGTCCTGCAAGGAAGAATAAACTGGCCGAAAAAACGAAGACAGCAACACAGAAGCGTGAAAATCACCAATTTGCTGTAACATCAGCAAAAAATGCGATTGTGAATGGCTTATCATACGCCAGCATTGAAGCCACATCTGGATCAGCTTCAAAACCTTTGGGAGGCCGATTTAAGAAAGCAGGAAATAAGCCAGCTCCACCAGCACCAGCTACAACGCCATTTACCAAACCAGTAGTCCAGAAGAGGACTGCACCATCCAACACATCAAGCCAAAAAGGACAATCACAGTCTTTCAACATATTTGATGATACCGAAAGACTGTTTGGAACAGATCTCCTTTCTCTTCTCCAAAAGGCAAAGGAGGTAGTTCCAAGCAACTACGGTAGTCTCAATGATAAAGAAAAGACAGTTATATTGGGTAAACTTATTTGTTCATTATGTATATAAGAAACTACCTATCTTTCATTACATATAACGTTAATTCTATTTATTCTACAGCCAGACGTATTTCACTAAACTTTTTTTTAAAATCAAAGAAACCCGATATTATCTTTTTACAGGAAACAAACATCACAGCAAGAAACACCCTTAAACCGGAAGGCTACACATCCTATAGACAGGACAAGACATCTGAAGGCAGAGGAACTGCCATCCTCTTGAAATCAGACCTTAAAAGCGAGTACGTTAGGGTACCTGTACTGCGCTGCATGGAGACTACAGCCGTTGTGATCATTATGTCGGATAATGAGACGCTGCTTCTCGTCTCAGTATACAACAAGTGCAACACAACAAGATGTGACATCATACATGACCTCAACGCCATCAACAATCTGGCTAGCCAATATACGCATTGTGTACTTGGAGGTGACTTCAATGCACGACACCCACTCTGGATGGACACCAGGGAATCTACACAAGGAAAAGCAATTGTGGACTGGCTGCAAGACAACCCTGAACTTCACTCATTGGTGGTTATATCACAACATAGGCCCACATTTCCAAGAACTCCGTCGTTGCTAGACTTCTTTTTAGTGACGTCCAATTTTACGAACATCCTTCCCGAGTTCCAAAACTTCACTTGTGTTGCACATGATAGTGACTCGGACCATCTGGCGGTTGAAATGAGAGTCAGATTGAATTACAGGATTACAACTGAACGTCGTATTCCCGAATTCCAAATCCAATACGAAAAACTGAACTGGAT
Organism: Philhelius festivus; assembly: GCA_963931855.1. Taxonomy (NCBI): domain Eukaryota; kingdom Metazoa; phylum Arthropoda; class Insecta; order Diptera; family Syrphidae; genus Philhelius; species Philhelius festivus. The sequence goes on along the minus strand of OZ007556.1, from coordinate 134,184,260 downwards.
AAGATTCCGTTCAGAAGTTGAAGAACGCCTACCAGAAGTCTCCAGCGTCAACAATCTCAACAATAATGAGATCGACAACACCATTGCTCAATTTGAAACAGTTGTCAACAATGCTTTGGACAGGCAGAAAACACCCCGCACCAGCAGAGATAAATATGCAAACTTACCCCAACATATACAATTAATATATGCTCACCGGCAAAGACTCCGCAAAAGCCTCCAAAGAATATTCCACAGGACATTTAACAGGGAAAGTGTCGAATACTGTCGACTACACTCAGAACTACAGTGCACTAACACAATGTTCAACCAGGCAATAAAACATCATCAGGAAAAGGATTTTAGGAAGAGACTTGAAGATATCAAACCTGGACCTGACACGTTTAAAAGGATCAATCTGATTGTTGGAAAAGCGAACTTAATTCCAGACACCATCCTTCACGGACAAGAAGTTTCAACAACTTCTGCAGAGAAAGCTGAAGCGTTTGCAAATCACTTTCATGATAGTTTCAAAGATCGCCCTCCCGTACATCTTCCTGACTTTATCGAAGATGTAGAAACTCGCTTTCAAGAGATATCATCAACCACCGAAACCGTGACCCTGTTCAACGAGGAAAACCCATCATCGGAGCCGACGCTGACAGATGTTTTCACTTCTCCTGAAGAAGTAGCTGACATTATCTTCACTGGAAACTCCAAAAAATCAGCAGGAAGCGACAAGATTTCTAATAACGTGCTTAAAAAGTTACCAAATCTTGCTGTACTCCTGTTGACTATAATCTTCAATAACTGCCTGACCAACAGCTATTTCCCTGCAGCCTGGAAAACCGCAAAAGTGGTACCTGTCCCGAAGAAGAACAACCGCGCAAATGTGGAAGGATATCGGCCAATTTCTTTGCTCAGTTGCATGAGTAAGATACTGGAGGCATTGATATTGAAGAAACTCAACGTTTTCCGAGAGAAAGAGATGTCATACCGGAGTTTCAGTATGGCTTTCGAAATAAACACTCTACCATACATCCATTACTGGGACTCCATACTGATGTTACAATTGGACTCAACAAAAAGGAAACCACTGTAGCGTGTTTGCTGGACATCGAAAAAGCTTTCGACAGCGTTTGGATAAAAGGATTACTATTCAAACTCTTGGAACTTGGACTTGCTAATTACTTGGTAAGAATAATCAAAAATTTTCTAACCCATAGACTTTTTTATGTACAGGTAGAAAAACATGTGTCATCAACCAAAGGAATTAACGCTGGAGTTCCTCAAGGATCAAAACTTGGACCACTGCTGTTCAACATTTACACTGCTGATCAACCAGCCAACATATCAGGTACAAAGACGAAGCTTTATGCAGACGACTCAATCACATACGCCACCGCTTTTTCACTAGAAATTGCTGCCAGGAGAGTGCAAGAGCACATTAAAAACCTATGGGAATACTATGTCAAATGGGGACTGAGGATAAACAGCGAAAAGACTGAACTCATCTGCTTCCGAACACCAGTGACTGTCATTCGAAGACGAGCGTTTGCAACACGCTGTGATGCAATCAAAATAAAGCTTCCAGACAACACTGAAGTGACAGTCAAATCATCAACGAAGTACTTAGGAATCAACTTTTCCAACAAATTCAAATTCAAAAGGCATGCAGACTTGATGTTGAAGAGAGCCAACTATTCTTTGCACTTGGTCCATCCGCTTCTCAGGAGGCGAAATGGACTAAGTAAGAAAACCAAACTGCTTGTATACAAACAACTTATGCGACCCGTTCTGACCTACGCCTTTCCCATCTGGTTTACTATTTCACCTACAACAATGAAAAAGATGAAGCTTTTTGAAAGAAAGATGCTCCGCATTTGCACTGGACTGTACCGTAACACACTGACGAAGAAATATATACCAACAAGGAATCTGTATAAAGAAGCAAAGTTAATACCATTGGACAAGTATTTACTGCAGCTCTCCGGAAAAATCATCAGGAACCTGGAAGATCATCCCAACACAGAAGTGCAACAACTTCTCCAGCATGAACTAGAGCCTCGTGACAAGTATCTATACACCCGAGCCATCACTGACGATCAATTTGAAGACATGATCCATAACGACAACGCACCCTTTTACGAGAAGAACAACAATCAATGGGATAAAACGCCCACTCATCAAAAATTATTATTTAGTTAATATTAAAAAAATCATGAATTAGATTAAGAAAACATTAATATGATATTGTAAGCAAATAGCATTATGTAAAGCCAAATGAAGAACGTTGGGCCCCTATTGTTGAGCCAACATGATTTAATTTAGTAATAAGTTAGTTTTAAGTCAAATTGTATATAAAACAAATTGAAAAATAAAATTCTTAATCTAAAAAGCTTCATTTTTATATCAATTAAAGCCAATATAGGTTTTTTAATCAAAATTTTCAATGATAGCTATAACTGGCTCCTAAGATTACGAAGAGCTCTCAACTGTTATACTCGTAAGATAAAAAGAATTTTTTTTAACCATATAAGAGACACATTGGATGAGACATTCAAAGATTGCTGTATGGAAGAATATAAGAGCAATGTCAATAATTTGTGAAAATTCAGAAAAAAGCTAAAGTTAATATTGTTATGAAGGCTTTCGCCTTTTAAAATATAAATTTTGATCAATTGATTAGTTTCTGCCGTTTGAAGTTTTTTTTTAATCAAAATGAATGAAATTTATGAAGTGATAGTATATCAAAATAATACAAGCATTAATTTAAATCTCTAACTTAATTTTTTTTATTTTTACATATACAGGGTGATTTGCATAAGGTATGACAAAAAGCTAGGGCGTGTAGGTTGGACTTAGACAAGAAAAAAATCGTATGGGAGGGGGGGTCTATTTCCCCCCGTTTAGGCGGGAGGGGTAATTTAAGAAAAAATCACTTAAAACAGAAAAAAAATTATTAAAAAATAACGGTGATACCTATAGAATAATGCTATAGCATTTTGAAAAGCCAGAAATACATTCTCTAATTTTGTTTTTAAATAAAGTTGTTCGAGTGAATAGTTTTTGAAAAAATTAATTTTCAAAATCAAAATTTTGGAAAAAAAAATGAAATATTTTTTTTAAACAATTTTTTTTCCAAAATTTTACGTAATTAAGTATTATTTTTTTATTCAATATTCAATGCTCTTATTAATTTTCGATCAAACACAAAAAACCGGATGTCAAAATGTTTTGTAGTTTTTGAGAAAATCAAAAATAACAAAAACTACTTTTGTTCTAAGAAAAGCCTTTTATTTTAGTTTTTACGTTTTTGGATTCTTAGGTGAATTTTCTTTCCTCTATGTGTACTGATGCAGAAGATGAACTTTCTCTCCCTCGGTGCTCCAGTACTCCGTGTTCTCGAAGACGTTGATGGATTCTTGAAAATATCGTATGACTGGGACACCTCCTATTGGGATACATTTCAGCGTAGAGTCTTTGCGCTTCACGACTTCGACCATGAGCCATACCGTAGCAGTAATGCATATCCGTTAATTCGGCACGAGAGTAATTTGACATCGTGATATGTTGACGACTTGACATTCAAATTAGAAATAATTTGTACAACTCCGTTAGATTTTTATGCTTGGGGATTCATGAAGAACTATGTGTACGAAGTGGAAATAGAATCTTTCGAACAACTGAAACAACGGATTGAAGTGGCTGGAGTCAAATTACAGGAAAATTTATCAAGTATAAATTTATAAATTTTATTTAAATAAACAGTAATTATGTATTTTATCTAAATATGCATGTATTTCTTATTTTAATTGATTTCAAGATTCAGGAACATTTTTGTTCTTATTTCGCAATTGCATTTTTCTGTCACTAGTTAGGGCGTGTAACGTTGCGTTATTTAAAAAACATTCGCAGGTCAATATTAATCCAATGCTCTCACGCAGGTGTTCTCAATGAAAAAATGTGTGAAATATGGTTAATCCAGTACTTTGTCACATTATTGTATGCTTATAAGACGATAATTCAAAAAATAGTAAAAAGAAAGTTAATCCTTTCAATCGTAAATTCACCTAAGAATCCAAAAACGTAAAAACTAAAATAAAAGGCTTTTCTTAGAACAAAAGTGGTTTTTGTTATTTTCGATTTTCTCAAAAACTACAAAACATTTTGACATCCGGTTTCTTGTGTTTGATCAAAAATTATAAGAGCATTGAATGTTGAATAAAAAAATAATACTTAATTACGTAAAATTTTGAAAAAAAATATCAATATCTTAAGAGATTTTTGTTTTAAAGAAATAAAATGTGTTGATGCCGAAAGCTATTTTGAATTAACAAAACTAATAAGTTGTCATAATATTATTTTGTTTTATGATTTTAAAGTACCTTTAAGTGGTCTAAAATCTGTAAATGTTTGTTATTAAAAATTAACAATTGTAACTGACTTTTAATTTTTATAATTATATTGGCATTGTGTATCCTGAACTTACATACATTTAGGCGAAGTCAAATAATTACGCTTTCAAAATACTGGCAATATGCAATTAAAGCCAAATTTCAGATGTCACAAACACATTCACCAAAACATATCAATTTCGTTTTGCTTTCTATTTGCCACCATAGATCTGGGGTGAGCGAAAGGAAATCCACATTACAAATATGTTAAGGAATAAGAAAAGAATTTAAAAAAATACGTGAACAGAAATAGAAACATTTTAAATCTGGGGCCCAACTATGTAACTCGATTCTACTTTAGATTTTGTACGATAGTTGTTCCCGATTCTAATTTAAATTGATACTATGTATGCAAGTATTCGGATTCCTTCGTGGTAGAGTTACTAGATAACTCTAAACTAGAAGTTTTATAAATTATTGAATTAAATATTAACAATAATTTAACACATACAAACAAAATTCCTTTAATATCCCTGCTCCCAAGCACAATGAATGAAAATTCGGGATTTTAAAGAGCTTGACATTTACTAAAGAATTATGTTGTACAAAAATTTCGAATAAGACAAATAATTGGCAGTATACTAAAATTGTTCGATTTTCGTTTATTAGAACTTATTATGAATTTCAGAGTTGCAACTTTGCTAATTCGAACATTTTCATTGTAGAATCGGTATATCTATGTTTAGATAACATAGATGTAAGTATGCATTTATAAATAAAATTGAACATAACAAAATTATAAAACAAATAATATATTCATTAATTAATATGAAACTACATTAAAATTATTTCTATTTAATTTTTTGTTTGTTTTGTAAGTAATAACCTTACAAAAAAACCCTTGGAAACATCAAATAAAATAAAAAAGAAACATTTTTTTATTATTTCGGAATTGATATCATTCCAAAATGCTTAAATGTTTTCGGGAGGGTTCAGCTAATGTGTCATGTCTAAATCACTGAGCTCAGATTGAGTTAGCGGAGTAAACGAAGAAATGCCCTTTTTCAAAGTTATTGGATTAATACATTTTCTGAGCTTTAAGACTTGGTCGTTATTATTAAATGAGATCGCTTCCAAATTTCTCCACAAGCTTTTATCAAAAAGCTCCTGCACTTTTTTAAACAAACACATTTCAAACTCACTGATTTCAGATGAACGTATGTCAATAAAAATATATATTATATAATTCGGTTATAGTTGTGTTTTATTAGCAATATATTATTATTTCCATTACATCGTTCATAGCATTCTGGTTGGCATTCAGCAATTTATTATTCAACTGCACTTCGACTTTGTCTCAATCCATTTGTGCTTGTGGCAACTCATACTGTTTTGTTACCTGTATAGCTATTTTCTTTTACTGTAAGACTGTAAATATTTTTTTTATAAGCAGAGGTTTCGAAAATACTAATTGTGTTTTTATTGAATTTATATTAATTGAGACAGGTTTTTGCACGTTGGCGTTGTAAAAAGCAATTTTGGTACTAAAACGTGAAATGTTTTCAGCAGACTATTTTTCCCGTTTTCAGGGTCTGCCATCGTTGGTATCATACCGATCTACATCGAACCCCTTCACATAAATAAAGTCAATAGACAGTCGTTAAATTATCCTCTAACCGTTTGCAAATTTCGTTTTAGAGGAATAATAAGTATGTGGAATTGTGATTATATAGCCAAATATATATTTATGTATACAGTCACCGACTAACCTTCAAGGGGACGGCGACAATTCGCCTTTTAGGTTTTAGTGTGTACTTAACCTGCTTTCTCAATAGCAAGTTTTAATCGATTCGAAGCTTAAGTTCTTAGCATGTCACGTACATACTAGTAAATGAAAATATTTACAACACCTACCGAATTGAGTATCCAAATGAGAATTGGGCCAAAGTCCAAATGTCTGTAGAGGAAATAAAATAACAAGAAAGTGGCACGAGTACGATAACTTGGCCGCCAAGATTTGATGACGGATTTTTGTAGAGGGGTAAAAAATAAGCACTTTTTACTATGGGAGGGGGGGTCTATCTCCCCCCGTTTAGGAGGTAGGGGCACTTTTAGAAAAAATGGTTTAAATTGAAAAAAAAAATATTAAAAAACAACGGCAACACCTGCAACAAAGTGCTATACTGCGTAAATTACTCATATCAATAGTTTTTGCGAAATTCGCATTTAAAGTCCAAATTTTGATAAAAAAAAACGTGAAAAAAAAAGTTTAGACCGGTTGTTTTCAAAATTGTGAAATGAAATTGTAAATTAGCTTATATGTGTTTCTTGTATCTATCAGTTCTTAATCGAACACAAAAAACCGCATGGTTCTATGTCTTCTGGTTTTTGAGAAAACCTCCGTTTAAGAGGTAGGGGCACTTTTAGAAAAAATGGTTTAAATTGAAAAAAAAAATATTAAAAAACAACGGCAACACCTACAATAAAGTGCTATACTGCGTTTGAAAGCCAGAAGATTGTTCTATAATCCTGCATTTAAATTAAATTACTCATATCAATATTTTTTGCGAAATTCGCATTTAAAATCCAAATTTTGATAAAATAATGTGAAAAAAAAAGTTTAGACCGATTGTTTTCAAAATTGTGAAATGAAATTGTAAGTTGGCTTACATGTGTTTCATGTATCTATCAGTTCTTAATCGAACACAAAAAACCGCATGGTTCTATGTCTTCTGGTTTTTGAGAAAATCGAAAATAACTTAAACTACTTTTCTACAAAATGTTTGATATTTTTTGCTTCCTTACATAAATAAATCAGTGCTAGCTTCTAACATTACAATATATAAACAGCTTGGACACACTATAGGATTTGGGGTAGGTGCGAGGTTGGGTGCATGCAAAGTTTCTTTTGCATTCACAGAATCTGTATTTAAAAAAATTAAAATTTATTCTATTTATCCAATGTCCACTAAATGCATATAAAATCGATACCTTCCCGTAAGAATGTATTAAGCGACAATTTTTTCGAAAATGACTTTTTGATGTGGAACTATACTAGAAGTTAAACGCCACATTTTGGCCTGGGTTTCACTGCCCTATCATGTTTGCAAAAGAAACTAGAGAGAAAATAAAATTGTAGTAACCGCCAAGTTTTCTCACTGGAATAATGTTGCTCCCTGAAATTTGTATTATCCGCCAGTAAAATTATGCTAAGCGACATTTTTAAAAATATTATTGTCTTAAGCAACCAAACGTCCATGAAAAAAAATTGTTATATGTCGCTTAGTTTAACCGAAATTTTCGCTTAGCACACTCATCCAAATAGAACTTGATCCATTTTTGTCGCTTATAATACTCCAGATATGGTTGTCTTTGCTTTTCAATTATTGTCTATCAAGTAGGCTACTACTTTTTTTCCATTTATTTAGTGTTTTTTTGTTGTTGTCATCATAAGCCCTTTTGACATTGTATCAAGCGCCAATGCTTTGACCACGAAAATGTACTAAGCGACAAAAACTTCTTATCTGATTAAAATTTCGATTTTGCAATGATGTCAAGTTTTGTATTGTAAAAATCCCTCTCCAAATCTGTTTCTTCCAATAAAATACACAAAAAAATAACTAAATGAGACGTTTTTTTCGTTTCCTGAACAATTTTAAAAATGTCGCTTAATACATTCTTACGGGAAGGTATCGAAATACAATAAACGATCTTGAAAACCAAAACAAACTTCCGACCATGTTCACCAATACATGGCACTATTTTTCTATCGAAAATACTGCTTAGAAAGGAAATATAAGGACGACTGGGGTTCCCAAATAATAGAGTTTTTATCAGATGTAAAAAAAGTTTACCCTTGTTATACCGATGGTGATATATGTGAGGGTTTACAGTTAAAATACATCGATCCTCCCACCCTTCAGAGCGAAAATTTAGAAAGTGTTATACCGCCAAAACATCCTTGGCTTCCCATCATAAAAGAGTAACTCAACGAACTCGACAGTTATAGTAAGGACGATGGCTTTATTGACGAGACTTACACACCTTTTTAATACATTTTGACCTTTTTTAACTAACTATGACTGACTAACTCCTGACTAACTGACAAAATAACTGACCCAGATGCAATTCTACCTCCTCATGGTGCATTCTGGGTAACGCTAAATGAATTGCGGTACTGAACTAACAAAGATTCATTATGTTTATTAACATTAATCCTTAAAATGGAATCACCGTCACCCCCAAAAATCGGTGTTTAATTTTCGATTTTCTCAAAAACTAGAAGACATAGAACCATGCGGTTTTTTGTGTTCGATTAAAAACTGATAGATACATGGAACACATATAAGCTAATTTACAATTTCATTTCACAATTTTGAAAACAATCGGTCTAAACTTTTTTTTTCACATTATTTTATCAAAATTTGGACTTTAAATGCGAATTTCTCAAAAACCATTGACATGAGTAATTTAATTTAAATGCAGGATTATAGAACAATCTTCTGGCTTTCAAACGCAGTATAGCACTTTATTGTAAGTGTTGCCGTTATTTTTTAATATTTTTTTTTTTTAATTTAAACCATTTTTTCTAAAAGTGCCCCTACCTCCTAAACGGGGGGAGATAGACCCCCCCCTCCCATAGTAAAAAGTGCTTATTTTTTACCCCTCTACAAAAACCCGTAATCAAATCTTGGCGGCCAAGTTATCGTACTCTCCCCAAGAAAGTTATGTGCCCAGTGTGGTATTCTTGCCAAAAATCTCCCAGAGTAGTTGGAGAGCCCATTCAATCAACTTCTGCTAGATCATTGGTCCTCTTTGATTGAGGGTTCGAAGCAATAACTTAAACCATCCGAGAAGTATTGGAACATCTACAAATATAAAGGTTGTCCTGTATGATTCATCTTTTTAGAAAGTAATTAATTCAAACTCACTGCAGAAAAATTTAAAACAACTTTTAACAATTTGCTAACTTTTAAGTAGATTACTAACTCTTACTTAATTTTAAACATCGTGCTAAGGCTATTTTAATAATTAAAATTAATAAATTGTTTCCGAACACACTGCCAGTGATGGTAATGGCAGTTCATGCCAAAAACTCAGCAAACAGACCTGCTTTGATATTTGTAAACGTCAAAGTGTCATGAAAATAAAGTTTGCACGATACTAAAAAATAAAATATCTGTTCGATGATTTTAACTTTAATAAAAGGGTAGAGAAAGTATGATCCTATTAAAATTAAAATTAAAATTTTAACATATGTAGTTTCATACTAAAACAGCTCTAACATCGTACTAATTCAACTAAAATTTTGCAAAATTGATTTTGGATTAAATATGAGATAATATACTACCAGAAATTAAACAAACTGGTTTCATAACCGTGCTTGATAACCCCCATCACTAACACTGGTGATGTTTTATTGCTGGTGGGGAATTCAGAGTTGCAATATGTTCTAGTTTGTATTTATAAATCTTTAAAGTCTTGTACTATAAATTGTACGTGATGATGATGATTATTTCTTTTATTATATATGTATCTTAGGGTGGGTCAAAAAAATCAAGTATCTTTTTTTTTGGATCCGACACATGAAAACTAGTTCCTAGGTACCTCTAGAAAGTACTTACCAAATAATAGCTCTTAATATTAACGGGAAGATTATGCTCATCATAGTTTTCCATTTTCAATTTAGTATCATATAAAAATGGTCATATCTTTTCAACAATAGATCGTTAAACCAATCCCATAGTCAACATTTATAGGAAATTGAACGCTCTATAAAAATGGTCTTATATACTTTTTTCATTAATCCAACCATTTAGAAGATATTCAACGTCAAAGATTGAAGTATTTTAAGGAAAATAACTTTTTTGTTTTGAATTTTGTAACTTAATAAAGAATAATTATTGTCAAATGAGTTTCAATTATTTCTATAGGAAATTGAACGCTCTACAAAAAAAAATCTCTGTAGTTAATCGATTACTCTAGCCATTCAAAAGATATTCGCAGTAGAATTCCAATGCCTACTGATTTTAGTAGTTTTTCAATAAATATTCCCAATTTATCCAGTTAATTCATGAATTTTAAGATAGTTCATGTTCTATTTCAGGAAAAGAAGTTTTTTATTTAGTACGGTCTAGAACGCCAAAAAACGCATGATTTTTGGGAATTTTTTTCTCAGAAACCTTATTAGGTAATAACATAATTTTTTTTTAATAATTTATACATGCGTCAAGAGTATAAAAAATTTTTTTTTTTTAACTTTGAGAATTTTGGCCGAATTATAGAAGGCCCAACGTCGACTCATCAAAAAATACATTGTCCCATGGCGGACAGTTAATCTCAGGATTGGCTGGACTGAAACAAAAAAACCAAACTGGGTTATTTAAAGGAAGGTTTCTTACGAGACAATTTACCACAATTTGTTTAAAAAGTCAAAACAAAGAAAAAAATCTCGAGCTTTGAAAAAATTTTTTTTTTTTTGCAATTTTTTTGGCCATTTTTGGGTCGCCATTTTTTTTATTCATAACTTTTCGGTCAAATTGTGGTAAATTGTTTAGAAAACATAAAAACAATCTAGTTGCAACAAGTTTTTTGAAAATCCGTTCAGTAGATCCGGAGATTAACTGTCCGCCATGGGAAAATGTGTTTTTTGATGAGTCGACGTTGACGCCCTCTATAATTCGGCCAAAATTCGACAAACAAATTTTTTTTGTACTCTTTACACATGTATTTATTATTTGAAAAAAAAAATTATATTATTATCTTATAAAGTTTCCGAGAAAAAAATTCCCAAAAATCATGCGTTTTTTGCGATTTCTAGACCGTACAAGTACCTTAAGAAATATAATTTAACATGTCAGCAGAAAAAAAAAAAATTCATTTCACTACCTATATGAAATTTTATAATTTAATAAGTATTGATACAAAATGATTCAAGTTTGATTCAAATATATGTAAGTCTTTAATTCGGTCATCGAGCACTTTTAAAGACTTCTGATCAACAATATCGAATAACATTTTGAGTTCATTCTGAAATGTTGCTTCTTTCTTTTTTTGTGCTGGCGATTTTTAACGCGTGCAGTTTTTTTATCCTTAACCATTTGTTATGACATCGAAGAATTCTTTTCACTACATTATCATTACTAGAAGTCGGAATATCATTTTTTCTCCATAGCTCTATAACCTTATCTGCTACATTTTTAGCACTTCGTTTCACAGAATATTTAAGGATATTAAGTTGATAAAAAAATACACACATAACCTCTTTCACTGTTGTTAATTTCAGTTCAAGAATTTTCGACATCGGTATGCCAATTAAAGGGATTTCTTTATTCATATTAGATGATTAGCATCCGAATTGCAATAATCAATAATATATTTAAACTCAGCTGTTAGTTAATTGGTTTTAGTTATAAACAAGAAGACAACTCAGAGCTCCAAAAACTATGTATGCAATGTAGAAATATAAGGGGAAACGTAGAAATTAACTGAAACCACAGATGGCGCTAGTATGACAAGTACTGAGTAACAGAACTACCAACATTCGAAATTAAATTTTCAAATTCTCCAAACCAAAAATATTCAATTATTAATTTTGTGGAAAAAAGGAATTTAAATGGCATTTTAAATAAACCCGTTGAAAAATATTATATAACAATCCTAAACTGTAATAAAAAGAAAATATCGTTAAAAAATTGATTAAAAAAAAATATATTCTAAAACAAAAGATAAGATATAGCTTGCAAACCGTCATTCTATCGAAATAAACTCAAATTCTCATGAATATTGTCAAAATTCATAAATTAACTGGGTAAATTGGGAATATTTATTGAAAAACTACTAAAATCAGTAGGCATTGGAATTCTACTGCGAATATCTTTTGAATGGCTGGAGTAATCGATTAACTAGAGAGATCTTTTTTATAGAGCGTTCAATTTCCTATAAATGTTGACTATGGGATTGGTTTAACGATCTATTGTTGAAAAGATATGACCATTTTTATATGATACTAAATTGAAAATGGAAAACTATGATGAGCATAATCTTCCCGTTAATATTAAGAGCTATTATTTGGTAAGTACTTTGTAGAGGTACCTAGGAACTAGTTTTCATGTGTCGGATCCAAAAAAAAGATGCTTGATTTTTTTGACCCACCCTTATATATCTCTTATAAGTTAGGTTAGGTTAATGTGGCTGCCGACCGGAAAAAGGTCCGTTGTGATACCACAGGATTTCAAAAATCACCCTTACTCGTTAAACCATTTGAGCTAACAATGAAGCGTTTGAGACAGTGAATGTCGGAATTATTTAGATCACTAGGATAGTTATAGTAGTAGTCTTCCAAGTGGAGTCTACGTCTTTGTGCTAGGACTGGACAAGAACATAGAAGGTGAGGAACTGACTCCGCTTCTTCTTCATCCATGCAGCTTCTGCAAAAATCATTTGCAGGAGCTCCAAGACGGAAAGCATGTCTTCCTATTAGGCAGTGTCCAGTAAGGACACCTATAACGGAGCTAATATGCAATCTACCAATAGAGATTAGTTGTTTTGAGCGTTTAGCATCAAACAATGACCAAATTAGTTTAGTAGACCCGCAAGTTGGAGTGCTGATCCATCTTTGGTTAGCTTTCTTTATTTTATCATGCTTTAGCATGAGTTTACAAGTAGCTAGGGGTATACTGATGTTGGATTTGCTATCCAATAAAGGTAAGATGGTTCCGTTTTTTTGCAAGTTCGTCGGCTTTACTATTTGCTTGAATGTCTCTCTGCCCCGACACCCATATAAGGTGAATGTTTTGATCGACAATTTTGGGCTGTTAGTGAGTTAATGGAGACAGAGTCCAGTGACTTTATGGCAGCTTGACTGTCTGACAAAATACGTATATCAGTAGTCGATATTACGTTTTCTTTGAGCCAAGAGAGGACTTCTTTTATTGCTAGAAACTCTGCCTGGAACACGCTACAGTGATTAGGAAGACGAAAAGATAGACAACATCGGTTTTAGATCCATCTGTGTAGAAATGAATCGCTTCATTTACCAAAAGTGACTCATTTTCCCAGGTAGACCTGGAAGGGATGGATACTTGAAAGTTTTTATTAAATTTTGGATGAGGGGTGGTGTAATCGACGTTACTAGGTAGGGATCTGAACAAGTTCAGTATAGTGGAGTGGCCAATATCGTTATTGATCCACTGCAAGGAGGCTTTAAGCCGAATGGCTGTTCTAGCGGCCGATTGTTTACTAAAGATATCTAGCGATATGAGATGAAACAGAACATCAAGTGCTGCGGAGGGAGTTGAGCGGAGAGCTCCATCCATGATTAAGCAGGCTGTTCATACTGTTACTCCATATGTAAGTATCGGTCTAATGACTGAGATGTATAACCAGTGTGTAATATGAGGTTGTAGACCCCATTTGTTACTACCTACAGCTTTCTTGCAAGAGAATAGAGCTATGCAAAGAGGAAAAATATTATAATTTTCAAAGTAGATGAAAATGAAAGCAGTCCAGATGAACTCAAAACAACAGTTGTTAATATTTTAAATAAAAGTAATCAAGAATTTAAGCTAATAACCGAAGATTTTGAAAGCTGTTACCGGCTAGGAAAACAATCTGAGGGAAAAATACGACCAATAAGACTTACTTTCATAAAATATGAAAAGAAACAAGAAGTACTATTATCGAAGAAAACATTAAATAACTTTAGCATCTCAGAAGATCTCCCCAAGGAAATCATGGTGGCTAGAAAACCGCTCATACCGACGTTTTATGAACTAAAAAAAACAGGGAATAAAAGCGTTTTTTAGACTGGATGAACTGATCGTTGAAGGAAAAGTTTGGCAAGAGCAACAGACCAATCAACCCGAAAACGCAAGAAAAAGAACACGATCAACTGAAAACCTCCAGTACATGCCAACACAGCTAGATGAATACAAGGACAAAACAAAAACAACATTCGTTGGCACAACTACCAACATCAATCCAAGAACAAGTGGTTCTAATCCAATAAAAAGATTCCTGATGCAACAAAGCTCAAACGCTGAAATATTAAACAAAACTATTAGCTCCCCTAACACTACCGGAAAAGCTGGATGCAGTCGCTCCAACAGTACAAAATAGCAAATAACTAACACTTATTACAAAAAACAACAACAACAAGAACAAGAACAAGAACAAAAACAACAACAACAACAACAACAACAACAACAACAACAACAACAACAACAACAACAACAACAACAACAACAACAACAACAACAACAACAACAACAACACAACAACAACAACAACAACAACAACAACAACAACAACAACAACAACAACAACAACAAAAACAACAACAACAACAACAACAACAACAACAACAACAACAACAACAACAACAACAACAACAACAACAACAACAACAACAACAACAAATTTCAACAACTGGAAAATTGTTTCGTATAATGTTGGTGGATTGAGCAGTAAATTAATATTTCCTGGGTTGTTTAAATACTTGTATGATTTTGATATTATGTTATTATTGGAGACACACACAGAAGAAAACAAAATACTAAATTATGAAAAGTACTTTTCCTCTTATGAATGCCATTGGACACCAGCAAAAAGAACAGCAAACAAAGGTAGAGCGAGCGGAGGAACTCTAATTGCATATAAAACTAAAACCTTTGAAGGATTGATATATGTCGAGATCAAATAATGATTGTAATTTATTATATATTGTGCCTGTCTATTTGAATCACTGGCAGAAAGATTTTGAAATATTGTATGATTGTTTATGTTCTGTTAAATCGCAAAACCTTATTCTAGTTGGAGATTTCAATGCTAGAACAGCAAATTGGGAAGCGGAAATAGTGTTCAAAAACCGTAAGCGTAACTCCAAAGATACCAAAGTCAATACTGAAGGAAGAAAAATTGTAGAATTGTGTAACGATTTTGCTCTTAGCATAGCAAATGGCAGTGCTGATGGCGATAAAATGGGAGAACAAACATTCATTGGAAAGCAAGGCAGCTCTACGATAGACTATGGGCTTATAGGCGGAGATTGGAATTTTTTTTTCAAGGACTTCGAAGTTGGGAATGCAACATTCTCGGATCACCTCCCAATCACGATAAGTATGGAAAACATATTTCCAGACTCAACAGCAGCAATTGCCGTCACGGAAAACAGGACCCTCAGGTGGAACAAACGCAAAGAAAACGATTTTCAGAGAAAAATTGACACTATTCTCAATGCCAACAAATGTAAATTAATAGCAAATTATGTGCCGATATGTGACCTGGAAGCAATTATTTATTCTGCAGCTAATTTACTACCGAAAAAATCTTCTATACAAAAGAAATCAGAGTGGTACGATTTTGAATGCGAGAATTTACGAAAAAAATCTTTTTACCTTTTTAATCTATTGCGAAAATATGATGCACAGAACATAAAAATAGAATATGTCGAAACTAACAAACAATATAAAATGATATGCAAAACAAAAAGGGAAGCTCACTATGAAAAGCTGGCATTACAGTTAAGTCAAAGCAGAGATTCTGCCGAGTTTTGGTCATTAACAAGAAAACTGTCCGGTAATTATACTACAAAAGATACTTCCATCATTCCAGTGGAACGATTACGTGAACACTACACCACCCTTTTATACTTGCGGAATCAGACTAAATGGAACTTTGCACAGCCTCTTGTCATGGACGAAAATCTAGATAAGAATATTGAACTGGAAGAAGTCAATATGGTACTTAGTTCTTTGAAAGACGGCAAAGCAGCAGGGTCAAACGGAATTCCAGCTGAGTTTTTGAAATACAGTACAAATGCTTTCAAAGAAAATTTAACCAAAGCTCTCAATATAATTTTTAACTTTGGAACTCTTCCTGAACATTTTTATGAAACGTTGATTTTCCCGATATATAAAAAGGGCGACCCGTCTGATCCGACTAACTACAGAGGCATATCATTCCTGAACTCAACGCTAAAAACGTATACAACTTTATTAAACAAGAGACTGAATGTATGGGTAAACGATAACAAAAAACTCAGTGAGTTTCAGGCTGGATTTCGTGCTGGTTATTCGACGGTGGATAACATCTTTGTACTTACATCTATAGCACAAATGAAGTTGAACCAAAATCAAAAACTGTACACATTGTTTGTGGATTTTAGAGCGGCTTTTGATACGATAAACCGAAATGCGTTGTTCTATAAGCTACATAATTTGGGATTGTCCTCAAAGTTTGTCAGAGCGCTAGAAAAACTTTATCAAAAATCTACGGCATATATTTTGAAAGGAATGGAGCAGTCAGAAAAATTAGAAATAAACCGTGGAGTTAAGCAAGGCTGTAATCTTAGCCCCCTACTATTCGCACTATATTTAAATGACCTTGTAGACTCACTTACATGTGGAGTAGAAATTGGAAGCACAAAAGTTAAAGTCATCATGTACGCAGACGACATAGTTATAGTAGCAGAATCAGCTAGTTCACTGCAGTTAATAATTAACAAACTACACGGGTATTGCACAATGTGGGACTTAGAAGTCAATGTTAATAAGTCAAAAGTTATGGTTTTCCAAAAAGGTTCAGGTAGGATAACAGCAAGTGAAAAGTGGAAATATGGTGACAATAACCTGGAGGTAGTAAAAAAATACACCTACCTAGGAATGGAGCTAGCTTACAACCTTAACATGGAAAAACACTTGAAAACCAAAGTAGATAAGGCTAAAACAGCAATATGCGTGAATTGGAACAGAATTTTTAGCAATAAACATATTGCTGTTGGCTCAAAATATGGTGTGTTTTGTTTAATGCAACAGCACAATAGATTCTTCTATATGGTGCACAAGTTTGGGGTGGTCAGCGATTCGAGGTGGTGGAATACCTGCTACGTTTTTTTCTTAGGAAATTTTTTTATTTGCCAATCAACACCCCTAAATACATGTATTATCTTGAGTCTGGCTTACCATCACTGTTTATCTCATCGCTAAAGCTATATGCTGATTATTTATCAAGACTGTCTAAAATGGATGAAAGTCGGCTACCAAAGCAGATTTTGCGGTATGCAGTGCAAAAGAATATACTCTTTGCCAAAAATTGGAGTAAACTGGCGACAGATTGTGGTATAGTGCTGAATTTATCGGAAGTTAGAATGGACCACTGGAAACAGACGTTTTACGAAGTCATCCGGACAACGGATGAGAATGAGAGATACTCTTATATCGTAAAAGGAGGTTGAGATTTTCTCAAAAACTAGAAGACATAGAACCATGCGGTTTTTTGTGTTCGATTAAGAACTGATAGATACATGAAACACATGTAAGTTAATTTACAATTTCATTTCACAATTTTGAAAACAATCGGTCTAAACTTTTTTTTTTCACGTTATTTTATCAAAATTTGGACTTTAAATGCGAATTTCTCAAAAACCATTGACATGAGTAATTTAATTTAAATGCAGGATTATAGAACACTCTTCTGGCTTTCAAACGCAGTATAGCACTTTATTGTAAGTGTTGCCGTTGTTTTTTAATATTTTTTTTTTTTCAATTTAAACCATTTTTTCTAAAAGTGCCCCTACCTCCTAAACGGAGGTTTTCTCAAAAACCAGAAGACATAGAACCATGCGGTTTTTTGTGTTCGATTAAAAACTGATAGATACATGAAACACATATAAGCTAATTTACAATTTCATTTCACAATTTTGAAAACAACCGGTGCAAACTTTTTTTTTTCACGTTTTTTTTTTATCAAAATTTGGACTTTAAATGCGAATTTCTCAAAAACTATTGATATGAGTAATTTAATTTAAATGCAAGATTATAGAACAATCTTCTGGCTTTCAAACGCAGTATAGCACTTTATTGTAGGTGTTGCCGTTGTTTTTTAATATTTTTTTTTCAATTTAAACCATTTTTTCTAAAAGTGCCCCTACCTCCTAAACGGGGGGAGATAGACCCCCCCCTCCCATAGTAAAAAGTGCTTATTTTTAACCCCTCTACAAAAAGCCGTCATCAAATCTTGGCGGCCAAGTTATCGTACTCGTGCCAAAATAAGAATTATATTTGCTAAAATTTATCTCAAAATCTAAATTATGGTAAAACTTATTTAAACAAAAACCATAATTATATAATATGTATATATATTTATTAATTTACTCTCAAAATTTAAATTATTGTAAAACTTATCTAATGTGCCACTCAGGCAAACGACAGATATTGTCATGCCTTAATTATTCAATTGTTCTTTTTTTCAGTAATAACAACTGTACAACTATTACATTGAATAAAAATCTTATCTTATCTATCTATCTAGAGCTATGTTGGCTTTGTAGATTCTCTCTTGGATATTGGGCTTCCAGTTTAATTTCTTGTCCAAAATAAGACCCAGATATTTTGCTTCGTCTGAAAATTTAAGCGGTATATCTTTGATGTGGGGAGGGTCTATGTGTGGGATTTCAACAAGTTCAGTTTTGTGGGGGTTGACACCGAGTCCACATTGATCTGCCCAGGTAGTAAGCTTGTTTAAAGCACTTTGTAGGAGTTCCTTCAGAGTGTTAGGATGCTTATTAGATATAGCTATCTCAACATCGTCCGCATAGGCAATCACCCTGTGCCCCTCCCTTTCTACTCGTAGAATCATTAGTAGTTCATTTACGACCAGGTTCCAGAGAGGAGAGAGGACACCGCCTTGCGGCGTACCTCTACTGACAGTTCTTCGAGTAGTGAAATCGCCCAGTTTTGAATTTATAATCCTGCTTATCAGCATATGATTTATCAATTTACTGATTGACTTATCCACCTTCAGAGATGACAGCGCAGATGTGATTGCGGATGCGTCGACATTGTTAAAAGCTCCTTCTTTATCTAGGAAAGCAACTAAGGTGAACTTCTTATGATGAAGGGAATGTTCGATAGTACGAACCAGCGTATGTAGCGCGGTTTCTACAGATTTCCCTTTGTTATAGGCATGTTGAGCATTGGATAGTAGCGACTTACCAATGTTTGCCCTCAAATGGATTTCAATCAGACGTTCAAATGTTTTAAGAAGGAATGATGAAAGGCTAATAGGTCTTAGATCTTTAGGATTAACATGGCTAGGTTTGCCAGCTTTGGGGATGAAAATAACATCAAAGGGCACGGTAGTGCCCAGCCAAGTTCTGGCACTACACCCTTTTTACGGGAAAACTCAGGCGATTTTTGACCCCTTCCTATCTTTAGTAAAATTGAAGTCAGAAACTTAAAACTCCGAATATATGCTAAGCTAGTCAGGCACAGGCGCCTCACCAAATATCAATTTTCTAGCATAAGTGGTTCCTGAGATATAAGGCCTCAAAAATCACAAAAACCGTAACTGACTGACTGACTGACTGACAGATCATCAAAATTATGGAGCACTTCCCGACATCGTAGAATCTTGTAATTTTGCACAACGGTAGGTCTTGTCATGTAAGCAGAGGAAAAAATCGAAAATTTGAAATTTTCCATTCAGGGGGCGTGGTATCCGCCCACTTTCTCCGAATTGGTGTTGGTTGAATGGAGCACTTCCGACTGCTGTATAACGATGAAATTTGGTGAACCGGTAGGGCTTATATTGCATATAAGGAACCACAAATAGGCACCAAGATTTTCCTTTCAGGGGGCGTGGTATCCGCCCACTTTCTCCGAATTGGTGTTGATTGAATGGAGCACTTCCGACTGCTGTAAAACGATGAAATTTGGTAAAGTGGTAGGGCTTAAATTGCATACAAAGAAAAAAATATAAAATTAGCGGTTTTCCATTCAGGGGCGTGGTGTCCGCCGACTTCCTCAGAACTGATGTAAATTATATATGGCGCACTTCCGATTGCAGTAGAACAATGAAATTTGGTAAAACGGTAGGGCTTAAATCGCATATAAAGGACCAAAAATAAAAATCGAGTTTTTCCATTCAGGGGCGTGGTATCCGCCCACTTCCTCAGAACTGATGTAAATTATATATGGCGCATTTCCGATTGCAGTAGAACAATGAAATTTGGTAGAACGGTAGGGCTCAAATTTCATTTAAGGGACCAAAAATAAAAACTAAGGTTTTCCATTCAGGGGGCGTGGTATCCGCCCACTTTCTGAGAAAATTTTTAAATTATATGGAACACTTCCGATTTCTGTAATTAAGATAGGTTTGTTAGTGTTAGGTATCTTGCCAGGATAAGAAGAAATAATTGAAGCGCAAATCAAAACAACCATTAACAAAAAGAAAATATACCAAAAGAAATAGGAAGCTATAAAACTAAGTTGATTTTAGTAGGTAGAGTCCACCCTTCTATCTTTCCGTATCCTTCGAGATTTTTACATGGCAAAACATTAAAATCTTTGCAAAAAGGAGTGAGATCAGACCAAAAACATAAATGTTAAAAAAAGAGCCAAGTTCTTCTATACAAAAACCTTTGTGTAACAAGTCAGCCGTGAAAAGTACTGAGATCTAAAAGTACGCCAAGTTCTTACTTCATGAAGGTTTAATACCGAATATTTAAAGTAAAATAATATTGAAACAGCTACAATGTAATAGAGAAATTTTATTATTTAATGACTACTGACTAAAGTTTGATGGGCTTACTTGACAAGTTTTTTCTTATGCCCAATTCAAAAGGTTTTAAAAACTTGACCAGTAAACCCATCAAACTTTAGTCAGTAGCCATTAAATAATAAAATTTCTCTATTACATTGTAGCTGTTTCAATATTATTTTACTTTAAATATTCGGTATTAAACCTTCATGAAGTAAGAACTTGGCGTACTTTTAGATCTCAGTACTTTTCACGGCTGACTTGTTACACAAAGGTTTTTGTATAGAAGAACTTGGCTCTTTTTTTAACATTTATGTTTTTGGTCTGATTGACTTCTCTCCATGATAAAGGAATGTGAGCCAGAGTGATACAACCATTTGGGATGTTGACCAGAATGGGTATTAACACGTCGGAATTATTCTGTAATTCCGCTGGAATTATTCCATCTAGCCCAGCAGATTTGTATGGATTGAAGCTGTTGATTGCCCATTTTAATTTTTCCTTTGTAATCAGACCTTGTGGAAGAGTTAAACTACTGACGATGTTGTTAGGATCAGTGTTATTAACGAAATGAGAGCTATCTGGGAAATGTACATCCAGGAGCAGACTGAGCGATTCTTCGCTTAAGCTTGTCCAGGAACCGTCAGTGTTTTTCAGGCAACTTGGCATGACTGGATTTTTGGAGAGGATTTTTCTTAATCTTGATGCCTCTGAGTTGCCTTCTATATTATTACAGAAAGTTCTCCATGACAAACGCTTGGTTTTCCTGAGTTCTTTTTTATATATCTTGAGGGAATCTTTATAGGAATCCCAATCAGAAGCTTCTCTGGAGGTTCTCACTCTGTTGAAGAGTTTTCTGCAATATTTTCTTAGCGGATCCAGCCCCGAATTCCACCAGTGAGGTTTCTTTTTACCTCTTATTCGTATAAGAGGACAAACAGCTTCCAGAGATTTGTTGAGGGCTGCTGTGAGGTCGTTGACTTTAATATCAAGATCCTCAGTGTTGTAGGGTATGCTGAATAAATCAGGTTTGATTAACCTTAATAGAGTTTCCCTATATATATTAGCCAGTCTGTTTTTCGATGGTTACGAAAGGTAGTTTGGCTAAGAGGTTCGTCAATAATTTCGAATTGTATGTATCTATGATCAGAAAAAGAATGATCATTTGATACTTTCCAGTTCGGAATAGTTTGATGAATTTTATCTGAGACAAGAGTTATATCTAGTACTTCCTGTCTGTTTTTGGTAACAAATGTGGGTTTATTGCCAATGTTACTTATTATTAGGTTAGTGTTTAATATAAAATCGAAAAGAGACTCACCTCTGTCGTTTATATTCGTGCTACCCCACACTGTATGATGGGCGTTAGCATCACTCCCGATGATGAGGCCAGTCTTTTGCATGTCTGCTTCAGTGGTGTCTCCTGGGAGAGGGCCAAGGTGGTCATGGCCAAGATAAGCCGACGCCAGCCAGAGGGTTCCTTTGACTGTTTCCAGTCTTGCGACGGTTACATCTCGATCACTGAAATTAGGGAGTAAAAATAAATTTAGGCTACTTTTAACCTTTATCTGATGCATACAGCAAGTAGTAGTTAGGAGTCCTCAGTTCCCGAACGATGGATTTCACAATACAGGGTTCTTGGATTAGGACGATGACTTCTCCGCTTTTGGACAGACGAAGAAGCAGGGAGGTCGAGGCCTTGATAGAGTGTTGGAGATTAATCTGAAGAAATTGCAGCATCTTCGCTACATCCCTCCCGATCAGCCTCCAACAAGGTGACGTTAGAGTCTTCGGATTCCGAGGTTGAGCCCAGAAGAGCGTCCTCACTCAGAAGATCTTCGTTGTTGTGGTGATCGATCTCCATGTCGCTGACTGTTTTGGTCGTCTCCACTATCGCCGAAGATGACCTGGATGCCTCATCCTCTTCCAGTGATGGAAAGGTGATAGATGCACCAGGGTCTATAGCAGCAGTTTCAACTACGTTGGAGGAAGTGGATGCACCATTAACATCCGCGTTCTTTTTATACACCTTCAGTGTTATGGTCTCAAACCCAAACCTAATCACACCTTTAGTCTGCGCCAGAGGAGCAAGGGACTACTCCTCTTAGCATTTCACATGTCCTTGTAGAAGGGCTTAGAAGGTTTAAGCTTACGCCCGCTCCCCTAGGGCCTTCTTTGGGATTTGTGGTATTGTTAGAGGTGGAGAGACCATGCTTCACAGTCTTACCATCGCTGAAATGAGGCAGGGAAGTTCGGGGAGGTTTACTCTCCTTAGAGGTAGCAGGACCATGTTTCACAGTCTTACTACCACTGAACCGCGGTGTCGAAGCTTGAAGAGGTTTACTCTCAGAAATAGTAGTAGAAGGGCCATACTTCACAGCCCCCCTAGTACTAGAAGATGCTATTTCTACATTATATTTCCTGCTCTTGCTTTCGGCAGTAGGACTGTGGGAATGGGAACCCACAGTACTACCTGTCTCAAAGACCAGGACTTTCCACCATATAAAGAATTTAATTTTTCTATTTAGATCCCACGAGTAACGGAGAAGGGGTGGTCCATCTGCACAGAGATCCGTACATGCAGATAAGGCTAGTTAATCCGGAGGTCGCCTGGTATCCGTATACTCCGTTAGCGACTGAGCTAGTTTTTTGATTGGGCCCTCAGCCAGGCTGATCATCGGAACGGGTCGTGTAACACCTTAAATCCAGCCCAATTGGGTAAATATTCGTACAAGAATAAGGGAAGGAGAGAGTGGGCAAGGAATCAGACAGTATGTACCGTTCTGAAAAGAAGGAGGTTTAGGGTGGTGTAGGAGCTGGTAACATTGGATAGCTTTTTCGCCATTCCATTGTGGGAAAGGAAAGGATATAAGGAGGGGTAAAGGATGATGAGCATCCTATGGTTTCAGGACTCATCTGGAGAAGACCTCTCGAGAATCATTGACCCTTTTTAGCTTCTACAACTCGGCAAGTTCGACGCTCAGGTATCTCTTAATAAAATCAAAATTTAAGATGAACAAACATAAAGTTACTCGAGCCGATATTTAGAGTTAAAGTATGTTCCTATTTTGTGATGAAACCATGACAAAATCACTTAGATGGAATTTTTTTTAACTTTTTTTCGATTTAAAAATGGTTTTCAGAATAAGTGAGGAAACTTGGATAGGTATTTGAACGAAATTAAAGAAACTTAAAAAATATATTGAAATTGGTAGATTGATAATCGGAATATTTTTGAGTTCACTAAATTGATTTAAAAACCATTTTTATTCCAAATACTTTCTTATGTTTTTGAGAAATGAAACATGTCAACATTTCTTTTAGATGGACATTTTTCGAAATATTTCTTCGAATTGAAAATGGTTTCCAGAATAAGTCAGTTGTCAGTGAGCGTATAAAAAGGTCGGTCGATGTCCTCGTGCCGTGCTGTGCTTCCGTTCGTTTTTTTTTACCTCCGTCCCGGTCCCCTACACGAAATCAAACAATTCAATTAAACAAAAACAAAAAAAATAATAAAATGGCAAACAGACAAATTTTTAATAACTAAAAACAAACATTAATAATCACTCAAACTCAATAGATACATAAAAAAAAAAAAAAAAACAAATAGCAACAGCAACAAAAACAAGAACAAGAACAAGAACAAAAAAAAAACAACAAGCACAAAATATCAACAAAAAAGTACCTATTTCAGAGCACGGTAAGTGGCATTTTTCCTTCCCTTCCTTTTTTACTTGCGATATAGGTACTATAGGGCAAGTTCTGCATTTGGAAAAAAAATCGAACTCGAGATTTTGATCAAAGTTGACATTACGATGATAGCGAAGACGAAAAAAGTGGGTCCGACAATTCCGTCTGTCCTGTCTGTCTGTATGTCTGTATGTCTGTATGTCTGTACCTCGAACTACAGCCTAAACTATCGGAGGTATTTTCTTCAAACTCGGTAGTTAAGGGTCTTCGGTGATTCCCTAGAGGAGAAATTGAAATTTTTTTTTTAGCTCCAAAACTAAGGGTACCCCCCGTACACCCGTAATACAAAATCTTATTTATCTCGAAAACGGCTCTAACGATTTTGATAAAAAAAATTAAGTGTGATATTATGGACATGGACTATATTTTGGTGAAAAAAAAATTTGGGGGGAAATGTTATTAGGGGTACCCGTCATAGAACGGTTTTTTTGATTTTCGAATTTCTCACCAACGGCTCTAACGATTTTAACCAAAATTTGTATGCAGGAGCTGCTTTGCATTTGAAAAATTATAAATTAAAAATTTTTTCGAAAAAATAGTTTTTGGATTTTTAAAAAAATAATACAATTTTTTTTTTGAAAATTCAATATCTTGAAAACCGATACACGATTAAATTTTTAAATTACGTTTAAAAATGTATTTTATTAAATACTAACAATTTGCATATCAATTTTTTTTATAAAAATTTTAAGGAAAATTTAGTACACAAAAAACATGTTTCAGTGTGTCTGTATGTATGTACCTCGAACTACAGCCTAAACCACTGGACCTATTTCGTTCAATCTCGGTAGTTAAGGGTCTTTGGTGATTCCCTAGAGGAAAAATTGAAATTTTTTTTTTAGCTCCAAAACTAAGGGTACCCCCCATACACCCGTAATGCAAAATCTTATTTATCTCGAAAACGGCTCTAACGATTTTGATAAAAAAAATTAAGTGTGATACTATGGACATGAACTATATTTTGGTGAAAAAAAAAATTAGGGGGGAAATGTTATTAGGGGTACCCGTCATAGAACGGTTTTTTTTATTTTCGATTTTCTCACCAACGGCTCTAACGATTTTAACCAAAATTTTTATGCAGGAGCTGCTTTGCATTTGAAGAATTATAAACTAAAAAGTTTTTCGAAAAAATAGTTTTTGGATTTTTATTAAAATAATAAAATTTTTTTTTTGAAAATTCAATATCTTGAACACCCATACACGATTAAATTTTTAAATTACGTTTTAAAATGTATTTTATTAAATACTAACAATTTGCATATCAATTTTTTTATAAAAATTTTAAGGAAAATTTAGTACACAAAAAACATGTTTCAGTGTGTTTGTATGTCTGTACCTCGAACTACAGCCTAAACCACTGGACCTATTTCGTTCAATCTCGGTAGTTAAGGGTCTTCGGTGATTCCCTAGAGGAGAAATTGAATTTTTTTTTTTAGCTCCAAAACTAAGGGTACCCCCCATACACCCGTAATGCAAAATCTTATTTATCTCGAAAACGGCTCTAACGATTTTGATAAAAAAAATTAGGTGTGATATTATGGACATGGACTACATTTTGGTTAACAAAAATTTTGGGGCAAAATTTTATTAGGGGTACCTGCCATAGACCCGTTTTTTTGATTTTCGACTTTCTCATTAACGGCTCTAAGGATTTTAACCCAAAATTTTTAGCAGGAGTCCCCTTAAGTTTAAAATAATATTGTATATAAAAATATTCTAAAAAATATTTATTGGGTTTTAAAAAAAAAATTTAAATCAATATCTTCAAAACCTATGTATGAACGATTATTTTTTGAAATTATTTCCTAATATTATTAAATACTTAAAATTCGCATCCCACATGTTTTTCTTGAAAAATTTTAGAAAAATTTCTTATATGAAAAATTTTTTTAATAATAAAATGATTTTTTAAGGTTTATTTGCATAAATTCATACTTTTCCGGAAATCAGACGGCAATTTTATGCATTTGAACATTGTTTGAGTAACAATCCGGGTGTAAATCCAAATCATTACTAAATTTATTTTACAACTTAATCTTCCTTAAATACTATTTACAGATGAATTTACATTAGTCTTATCTCTATGAGTATTCTTACGAGTATCTATATTTTATGCTTATCTAATATAACCGTCAGCGCATGTTCACGATGATCCGTGTTATCTTTATTTATTTTCATGCACATGGGGTTATCTATATTTAGGTACATACTATGTTCATGTTTGAACATTCTGCGGGCCAACAGATGTGCTAAAATTCTTTTTCTGAATATAATGCCCCGACCGATATAATTAATACAATAACAAGCAATATGCTACTTAACATAAATCCGCAGTGACCGCTTATGTGGTGAAAGTCCAACCCTTTATGGTGAATGTTTTCTTCCTTGAACTGTTCTAAGTCCCTTTGAATCTTCAGTAGTTCATGCTTGCTGTTTGTTATAGTTGCTTGTATATTCTTTTAATTCGTCTGCTGGTTGTACTCTCCAGAATATTCGATGATACTCTTGATGTTCTTCAGCTATGTTGTCTGCCGTAACTACATATTTCCATTGCCTCTATTTGATGATGATGTCGAAAATATTGTTTTGTAGTCTAGGTCCAATCAACATTACGTCATTGAGGGTGTTTCTGTTGGGTGTTTTCGCTGTGGCATCAAATACAACTCTTGGTTTTGTTGTAAGGCTTGTATCTTTCTTTATTTGATTTTCACTCTGCCAGTATTTAAGCTCTGACAACGCTTATTCACTATCTTGTTTAAGTTTTCACTTTGTCAGTATTTTAGCTCTGACAACGCTTTCTTCACTTTCTTGATTTGACTTTAACTTTGTCAGTATTTGTAGCTCTGACAAGGCTATTATAACTGTATGTTATATGTTTTTTATTTTATGTCAGTATTTGTAGCTCTGACAAGGCTATTATAACTGTATGTTATACGGTTTTTATTTTATGTCAGTATTTGTAGCTCTGACAAGGCTATTATCTGTATGTTATATGTTTTTTATTTTATGTCAGTATTTGTAGCTCTGACAAGGCTATTATAACTGTATGTTATATGTTTTTTATTTTATGTCAGTATTTGTAGCTCTGACAAGGCTATTATAACTGTATGTTATACGTTTTTTATTTTATGTCAGTATTTGTAGCTCTGACAAGGCTATTATAACTGTATGTTATACGTTTTTTATTTTATGTCAGTATTTGTAGCTCTGACAAGGCTATTATAACTGTATGTTATACGTTTTTTATTTTATGTCAGTATTTGTAGCTCTGACAAGGCTATTATAACTGTATGTTATACGTTTTTTATTTTATGTCAGTATTTGTAGCTCTGACAAGGCTATTATAACTGTATGTTATACGGTTTTTATTTTTATGTCAGTATTTGTAGCTCTGACAAGGCTATTATAACTGTATGTTATATGTTATTTATTTTATGTCAGTATTTGTAGCTCTGACAAGGCTATTATGATTCTAGTTCATTTATTTTAAAAATCTCTTACCACTGGTGGGGGAAAATTTTTAAAAATACTCGAAGGACCATGTTTGAGTAACAATCTGGGTGTAAATCCAAATCATTACTAATGATCCGGCTCGAAGGACCATGTTTGAGTAACAATCCGGGTGTAATTCCAAATCATTACTAATGATCCGGCTCGAAGGACCATGTTTGAGTAACAATCCGGGTGTAAATCCAAATCATTACTAAATTTATTTTACAACTTAATCTTCCTTAAATACTATTTACAGATGAATTTACATTAGTCTTATCTCTATGAGTATTCTTACGAGTATCTATATTTTATGCTTATCTAATATAACCGTCAGCGCATGTTCACGATGATCCGTGTTATCTTTATTTATTTTCATGCACATGGGGTTATCTATATTTAGGTACATACTATGTTCATGTTTGAACAAACATTATTATCTCATTAAATCCATGTTTTATATTTATAAAATGTATCTTAAATTCCAAAGTACTTTTACATAAGAGCAAGTTCGTGCGATCCAGTCGTGCATTTTATTTCTCCTACAGTTGTGTGGCTTAGTGGGTGCATGCATTGTGCTGAGCTTATATAAGCTCTCTCATGTGTTTGCATTTGCTAGGTCATACGATAACAGATGTATATAGGATTACTGTTTGATAGTTAGGGTTCAGATCAATTCAACGTCACTACTAAAGGAATAACACTTTTAGTGATGAGTGATAGAGCGAATCCACACTGTTTCTAACAGGCCAGCTGTTTTGGCACTGAGTGAAACCCAAGTAGGTGAGGATTCCGATCCTGCCGAATTTTTTATTCATGGGTATAGCTTGGTGCCATTATTCTTTTCCCACAATGGTCTCGCCATATACATTAGGAATGATGTTGCATATTAACTCTTACCACAATATGGTCACTGCACCAACTCCTTCTTCAATTTTATGTGGTTTAAATTCTCTGTAAACAAGCATATCATTCACCATTGTTTTCTTTATCGAAGCCCAAATCTGGATAGAGTTTCAACTTCTCACGAATTTGATACTCTATCCGACTCCATCCAAAGAATTGTTTCCCTATATCCTCACACTGAAATCGTTATTACGTGCGATTTCAATGTTCACAATTCTTCTTGGCTTCCCCATTCGGGCCAGACAACACCCGAAGGAATGTATGTGTTGAGATTTTTGCTGAGTTTAACCACCTTACTCAGCTTGTCAACGAGCCTACTCGAATATCGGACGTTAATGGCCGAGCAGAAAATACTCTTGCCTTGTTTCTTACCTCTGACCTTGATAAATACACAATAAGTGTATTGACGCCTCTAGGCACATCTGACCATAGTGTTATATCGGCAAATTTGTCGTGTCAAACAAATCCAGTTAGAGAAAGAGCTCCTAGAAGAACCGTATGGCAGTACGAGAAAGCCAACTATAACGGTTTGAATAACTTTTTCTGGATCTTTAACTGGTAACTATGCTTCCTCGATAGTGACGTAGATTCCAGCGCAGATATGATAACTAACATAATTCTTTTGGGAATGATCAAAAATCAAGGCAAAAAATACTGCAATGTAACAAAGGCAGTAAGAATTTTTGGTCATTTGTAAAAAATATGAGGAATTCTTCCTCGTCCTCGGTTCCTACGCTTGTTGTCAATGACACTCCTTTCGTTAGCTCTATTGATAAAGCTAACTTGTTTGTAAGGCAGTTCACCGCAAATTCCATCTTGCCGGATAGTGTCATGACTAACCCAGTTCTTGAGCGCGTTAATGATTCTATGGGACAAATCTTTTTTCGCACTCGTACCGTGGCGAGAGTCCTAAAAGATCTGAACATACATAAAAATCCGCTGGTCCGGATGGTATCCCCGCTATTATTCTGAAGAGGTGTTCTTCCACGCTAGCAAAACCCCTGCGTGAGCTTTTCCATCTATCCTATTCTTCTAGACTCGTTCCGAGCAGTTGGAAAACAGCATTTGTTCAGCCAATTCCGAAAAAAGGCGACTCTTCTTCTCTATCAAATTATCGACCGCTCGCACTAACGTCCCTTCTTTCCAAGGTCATAGAAACGCTGATTAATTATCAGCTTAAGAAATATCTTGAAGAACGAAAGCTTCTTAATGACCGGCAGTATGGCTTTCGTAGCAATAGGTCCACTGGTGATCTGATGGTATATCTCACTGAAGAGTGAAACAAATCTTTACATCGTTTTAGAGAAAGTAAGATTATTGCACTTGATATTTCAAAGGCATTTGATAAAGTTTGGCATCTTGCTCTTTTATCGAAAATGCGTGCTTTCGGTGTCGCCGAATACCTTCTTCTTTGGATTAGAAATTTTCATTCGAACAGTTCAATACAAGTTGCACTAGACGGATTCAAGTCTGAAACCCACAATATAAATGCTGGTGTGCCCCAGGGGTCCATTTTGTCGCCGACCCTCTTCCTCGTTTTTATTAATGATCTCCTGTCTATAACTTCTAATCCAATTAATTGTTTCGCTGACGATATTACTCTTAGCTTTTCATATTCGTTTTCAGACTCACATCCCTCCTCTTCGGATAAACTCATTAAATTACGACCTAAACAGCATTGTACAATGGGGAATAAAAAACCGCGTCGAATTTAATGCTTCGAAAACCCAATGCTGTCTTATATTTGTTAAAGCGAGATACTTGCCCTTGCCACTGCCTATGTGTGACACTTGCATCAGTGAAACTGAACATCTCGATATTCTCGGTATGTGCATCACGAACCACCTCTTGTGGAACGATCAAATACGCGATGTTGCCAAAAATGCCGCAAGATGTTTGGGTTTTCTGAGACGGTGCAAAAAATTTGTCTCTCCTTCTGATCTGGCTACAATCTAAAAAACCTATACATATGTGCCCAAAACTTGAGTATAACTCCCATCTATGGGCTGGTGCTCCAGTAACTTATTTAAGTCTCTTGGACAGTGTTCAAAGAAGAGCTTTTAAAATGATTGGTGACAATAACATCATTGACTCATTTACGTCACTACAACATCGTCGTAATGTTTCTTGCCTCACCCTTTTTACCGTTATTTTAACGGACTATGGTCTTGTGAAATAGCCAGCTACATTCCTCCCCTTAAACAATTCAAACGTAATACCCGCACTTCTATGAATGCCCATCAGTTTACCCTCGAGCCCAACTTCCGTCGTACTGTGAAGTACAGAGATTCGTTTTTTAGCCGTACTACGCGAATGTGGAATTCCTTACCACGATCTGCCTTTCCCAGTCACTGGAATGTTCAAGAATTCAAAACCAATGTACACCGACACCTCCTTTCTAGCCCCTACCTTTTTTCCTAATGCTCACACTGTGTTTGGCATATTAAGGGTATACAAAAAACCTTTGAGTGTGTGCTAATTATAAAAAAAAAGTAAACTTAAATTGGAAAACCGTTCCAATCATCTAAATGAAGCAACTCGTTTTTGAATGGAAGCGTTGGGTATCCACCAATTTCAAGAAATTTCTAATTTTTTTATTTATCGAATTTGGTTCATATTCCAAGGTGTCATTCAATAACTATGTAGTTGCTTCATTTGGATAATCGAAAATCTTTTAAAGTGGAAGAAATTATTCAAAAAATGTTCATCTAAATTTTTTCATTTTTCAAAAACATGACAAAATTATTTTAAAACTAATTTTTGTAAATCGTTGTACTATTTAGAAATTGTTTTTGGATTAAAAAAAGGGACTTAAATTGAAATTCAGAAACATTCCAGTCATCCAAATAAAATTATTATTTGTTTAATAAAAGAATGGTTTGTCTAAGAATTTTTCGAAAAATATTAATTAAAATTAAAAATGGTTTTCAGAATTTTGATAATCAATCAAATTGTAAAACACAAATTAATAGTATTAAAGAGAAATAAAACAAAACATTTCATATATCTTCGTTTTCATTTTATACGAATGTGAGCTTTCCTATATACATGTACTTATATAAATTAGTGTAAAAGCAAAGGGTTTTTCAACAGGGACGCTACAAAAGTAGAGCGACAGGGAGAGCAAACGACGCCATATTTCTTGCCGCTCTTTTGACATTTCTCTTCAGTAATGTTTGCCATTTCATGATAGAAAGATATACGAGCCAACAACGAGTCGAAATTATTAAAATTTACTACCGAAATTCGGAGCCAGTGGCCTCAACGTTAAGAGCGCTACGTCCAATTTATGGTCGTCATAATCATCCTAGCAGATCAAAAATTGAGCGTCTAGTGGAAAAATTTGAATCCACAGGCACAGTACAAAATGTTCCCGTGCCAGTGAGACAAGGAAGTGCCCGTAGTGTCGAGAATATTGCTGCCGCTGAGGCTTCAGTTGCAGAAAGCCCAAATGTGTTTCTCATACGTCGTTCTCAAGCGTTGGGCATCTCTGTGACGCTTGAAAACCGTCGAAAATTGGGTTCAGCGTCTGGACTTCTGCAAGCGTGCCCGTGGTGGCCATGCAAAATAAATCGAGTTCCATACATAATGGCATCGAACGTGCTTTCACAGGAATAAGGAATTTTATTGATATCCAAAACCGTTTTTGTTTTATTTAAAAAAACTTTTGTAGCGCTCTTATTGAAAAACCCGATATATTCCTTACGTGCGTTATCTCTACAATTACCTCTCCCGGAAAGGGGGAGGAGCAAGACGTATTTAAGTAGCATGTAGCGTTGGTGCCCAAGATGTTTCTCGTATGCCTCCTACTTCTCTCAATCTCACCAGGAGGTATCCTCCCATCTTCCAGCCCCGTAGGAGCAGGTGGCTCCATGCAATGTCTTCCTAGTGTTTTTTTTTTTCATTCATTTTTATTTTTCATTTATCTTAAAACTACTTAAAGCTAAGACAAAAATTCATAAAAACTAGCACAATTATCCACTAACTTAAAACTAACTTACTGGCTCTATGCGGGCGCTCTAAGCTAAACTATATCTTAAATCTAATGCCTTTCGGCCTAAAAAAACTATTTTTAATTCAAAAACTATATCAATTCGAGAAAATTTAAAAAACTCGGATTCTTTAACTTCTTATATTTTTATATAAAACTTACAAACTAAAGTAAAACTAATTAAATGTCTGCTTAGTTTGTTCGGTAGCTTAGTGGTGTGTTCGAATTCGTGAATTTTCACTTGACATCAAATGTACAGTGCGGTTCACATGATTAGACGCACCAATGTTATCTCAATAAATTGCAGTTTTCTTTTTGTTTTTCTTCATGAACTACGAAAGAATTGCATTCATTTGAAAGGTTATTAAATTCTCTGGGAAAAAAAAACTTAAATTCAAGATTAGTGAGATACACTTAACGGTTGTTTTGATCACTTTCTTCGCATTAGTGCAAAAAAAGCTCAAATAAATCGGTTCACTTGATTAGACGCACCTGTTAAAAGTTAAAAAAAAAGAGGTTGATCAATTTTTAATATTTTCTATTTACTTTCTTATTGTTATTGAAGTTATTTTACACAGTTTCAATACTTTGTACAACCTCTACCTGTACTTCTAAGAGATTCATACAATTTTCTAAATAATCTAATGAAATCTTAGACAAGGCTTCTTTAATTGCGGCAATAATCTCCTCACAGCTTTCATACTGCTTACCTTTTTCATAAATTTGATGGGTCAGTATGGTGGTCATCTCAAAAAATCCCCATTTTCACTGGGGATAAGTGCTTTTACAACGTGCGCGTTGTGGATCGGAACATTGTCTAGTTGTCAGATCTACTGGATAGGTCCAAAAAGCTCTTTTATGGCTGGAAAAGCTGTTTGCAAAAGAGCTTCATAAGAAATTTCTGTCATTTTGTGAGACACAAAACCAACTCAAAGGCGGGTAGTACGAAATGTTACCCCACACCCATAATTTTCCTTTCTTGGAATGATTTCGGTTCAAAAAGCATTCGGATGTCATAGAAATAAAACTTATACCCATCAGGACCATCTAAGGTTGAACTTTTTCTCATCAGAAAACACCACATTTCTTCAATTTAAAACACTTCCAACCTGCGCATACCATGTCATGTGAAGACGCGCGAACTCCAACCGCTGTTCTTTTCTTGCAGCGTTAAGTTTTTTTGTTTTTTTAGCTTTTTGAATTTCAAGTGTTGAATACCTAAAAAAGCTCGAAGAACAGTTGTTTTGCTTGCACTTACCCCCGCTAATTGTTTGATTTTCATCGTGGAGTTAGTTAAATTTGAGGCAATTCTTATAATTTTTCGCTTCTCGTGTGGTGTAAAGGGTGTTTTTGTGCTTCCTTTGTTGTTTTTTCCGTAGGTGGCAGGATTTGATAAAACATTTCGAACAGCTTTATCATTTCGTTCTATTTTCCTTGCAATTTTCGGCATAGAATACCCTTCTGAGTGGTAGGCCTCAATCTTTGCTATTTCCGCCGCCGTTAACATTTTCTTTGTACCCATTTTCACTTTAAATACTCGGAAAAACTTTAATAACGAACACTCATTAACCAAATTTAATTTGTATTACCCAGCATTAAGAAACTAACTGAATTAATTCGTGCGTCTAATCAAGTGAACCGATTTATTTGAGCTTTTTTAGCACTAATTCGAAGAAAGAGCTCAAAACAACCGTTAAGTGTCTCTCACTAATCTTGAATTTAGGTTTTTTTCCCAGAGAATTTAAAACTATGCCACATTGAGCTATCGATAGGCTGATATAGAAACGAAAACGATTGAATCGTGGATTATACCTCCTGGATACACCACATTAAAAAAAAATGCGCCGTAACTCTACCTCGGTGGTGGTGTGGAAATGAGTTTGAACTGTTTATTTAAATTTCATAATGAACATAATCAAATTTGAAAATTTTCAAACGTGAGTAAATTTTTTTTTTTTTTAATTTTCGCAGGATATTGGCCATTTTGATAGGTTATATTTCCTACAGTTTTTGTCGCACATAAAATTTAAATATACCAAAATGTAGGAAATAAGGTGATCTATAAAAAACAACTTCAGTGTTTTTTCGATCAGATGAACATGAGGCGAGATAAACGTTAAAAACCATTTTTTACTTCAAAATCTCGACAGTTTTTCGTCGATAACTTTTTTTTGGAAAGAGGTTTCAAATTTTTTTCTCAACAAAAGTTAAAGAGGGTATTTTAACGTAAAAACCTAAAAAAAAATAAAGCTCTATATATAATAGGAGCCGAGAAAATCGAGTTCACGCTTGACAAAGCCTTTTTCAAAATGGCGGACAACGCATGGTCGCTTTTTGTTCGAACTTTTTGGATTTATACTCTCCAATAGGTACTCTTTAAGAAACAAAAAAAATTCGACGCAGTATTTCTTGTAGATATTTCGAATCAATTAATTTAATTTTACTGGACTATTATAACTCTAGCACGAAGGCGTCTCATTTCGACATTCTTCCCCAAAACTTGCAAACAGATTTTAACACAAGAACTATGCAAAGGTAAACCACGTTTCAACACAAGCAATTGGAATTGTTTTTAATTCCTCGTTCAATTTTTTCCTTGAATTACGTTTTTTTCGGAATTGAATCAACGTCGACGTCCCTGCTTTTTGTATTAAAATATTGTAATTTTCTTAAATAATTTAACGATAGATTTATTTGTTAATGAGAACTCAGAATTATGCGAGAGCTTAGAGGAATGATGGGCATTAAAACGAATTTTAAAACTAATTTTTTTAAACTAATAAATTTAGTAGATTTTGAAACACCGTCTTTTCACACTTTTATAAATATTTAAGAGTCATGAAGTCAAACTCGGGGGATAATAAATCCTTATATATTTCCTAACATAAGCCCAAAAACTACATAAGGTTTCTTAGTTTTTTTCCTCAAGTGTGGAAAAAAAAAACTTGGAAAATATGTTACCTGTTTTTTACAAGTATGGGTCTGAGATTTAAATAAAATATTTTTTTAAATTTAAATGGAAAAAACATATTTTATGTTTATTACCTAAGTTTTTCGAAACCAGCTCATTTTTAGTAAACCCTATATTAAGCTTTTAAGTATGTACATGTACATAGTATTTTCGTTTTCGGGTATGATTGGTCGCGTCCAGGATTCACTTCGATAGGCAATTTAGGATAGAATAGTATCCATTAGTGTTCTGAACGACCAAAACCGAATGGAAAGGTTTGGTGTCAAAAATCAGCTGATACGCAGTGAATCAAATATAAATATTTTCCTGTCGACAAATTTGGTGCAGAAATGAACATGAAACATGTAATACTTTTTTATTTCATCAATTACTGTATACATTAACATAAAAGGAAAATTTAATTAATATTTGTATAGAAATTTTTTAAAGATTTCGATTTCTTAAATCGCTCGTAAAGGGCCTAAAATTTCAATGATGCTTTAGTGTTAGCTATAAATTTGGCGCTTAAGCTCGTCGGTTATAAGATAACCAACTGAAAGCTCCTGACAGTCTTATTCAACCACATAATTTATAGGTAGGTATAAACAAAAGATAGACAAGAAGATTTCATCAAAAACTGACATGCGATCTTATATTGAGTAGTACCTGTGATTTTATACTCCATCCCACCAGCCATGCATTTATTACCTACAATTTAATTGAAGTTGAGAGTGATAGTGATCGAATTCGAACTAAGTTATTGTATTATATGAAAATTCTCATTATTACATGGTACAGTGAAAGCTCTACTTGCGGACAGCTCCAATAAGCTCCTTAAACGGACACATTTTCGGGAACGAACTTCTTTTTCGAAAATCTCATACAAATAACTTTCCTATAAACGGACACTCTCATAAACGGACGCGGACACGTTTTCTTGCCCATTTTAGATAGAAAACCTCCCATACGCGGACACATTATTTTATTTAGGGATTATTTTTTCTCAAAAATGTAACGGAAAAGAACAGCAGATCTGTTCTAAGTACAGTTTATGTTTAATACGTAAGTAAATCTATAGAAAATCTCCGATAACCGGACGCGAAGCTCTAATAACTGGACAGTGCGATGTTATGTTAAAAGGTTATTAGGGGATTTCCCGAGTTAGTTACTGGGGTAGTTGGTGTAATTTTGAGAGGGTATGGTTCCCTTTTTTCATCGCGTTTCGTTTTTACACATGTCATTTCCTTTCCTTCAGCTACTCATTCATCACACTCAAAAGTTTTTTGTATACCCTTAATATGTCAGAGACACAGTGTGAGCAATAGGAAAAAAGGGAGGGGTCAGAAAGGAGGTGACGGTGTACATTGATTTTGAATTTTTGAACATAGCAATGACTGGGAAAGACAGAGCGTGGCAAAGAATTCCACATTAGCGTAGTACGGCTGAAGAACGAATCTCTGTACTTCACAGTACGTCCGAAGTTGGACTCAAGGGTAAACTGATGGGCATTCCTAGAAGTGCGAATATTACTGTTGAATTGTTTAAGGGGAAGAATGCAGCTGGCTATTTCACTAGCGCATAGTCTGTTAAAATAACGGTAAAAAAGGGTGAGGCAAGAAAAGTTGTAAATTGCCAATGCATTGGGCAACAAAAACTTATTGGTTCGCGCTTTGGAAAAAAGGTTTGTTTTTTTTTTCAGCCACGACATGAAATATTTTACGAGTATCTATGCAAAGTTTTTTAGATTTAATATTGGAAAAACACAAGCTACAGAGATTTCAAGAAATAAAGAAGATGTTCGTGGAAAATGGCAAGGTAGATCGTAGATCCAATATTAATCAGAATTAACCGGACAGTTCTCATAACCGGACAAAAATTGGGGGACCATGAGTTTCCGCTTATTAGAGCTTTCACTGTAACTATAACGCTATATGTCTTCCCCTAGACATACTATCCTGTTCGACTTCACTGATCAAATCCTCACTATTAGAGTATGATATCTACAAATAAATATATATACACGTATATGTAAATATATATATGAGTCCTACAGAAATATACTTATTGTGCACCATATTGCCATCAAATTAATAATTTTAATAAATTGCAGCATCTTCAAAGGGTTCGGATGGAGAACCAATTGCTCCGTTCAAGGTTTTTGCAAAAGAAACATATGGTCGCAGATATTTTGTTCATCGATTAATTTTACGTGAACGCCCATTAATTTGATCTTTTGCAATTATTTTATGTTTATTATACATATCTCTACCTAACATTGTGTCACGGAAGAAGTTTTGCGAGGCATAATACGAATAAACATATGTTCGAGAAGAGTTGATTTAAAGAACGATTATTTATATTTTAATAAGAAACGAAATATGAGGTAGGCACGTCTTGGTTTCTGTTTAGATTGTGACTTTTCACTATAGCATGAAAATGGTTTCGTAAGATCAGTGGTTTATGAAGTACATATGTATGTAGGTATAGTGAAAAGTCAATCTAAAGCATAGAGTACCATATATTGTTAAGAGAACCGGTTTAAGGCTGTTGTGGGTGGACAATGCCTACATTATTGAGCACGTAATAGTTGTCATTTTAAAATGGATTGTTACATACTTGTTGAAAACTTATTTGCATTTGCTCAAACTGTGCAAATGACAAGTGTGTTTGAAATAAATATTGTATATGTTTATATTAAATGAATATAAAAAGATCTGTTCATCAAAAAAATTTAAAATTATTAAAATTATTATTTCGAAAAATCGCTTTTTTAACTCCTTATCAATAAAAACTATGCTACCGCTTCTGGGATACAAATTCTGTAATATGTATTAATATACACTGTTTTAAAAATAAAAAACTAGAATGATATACAGTTATAATCAATCATTTTTTGATATTATACGCGCACTCAAGGGGTTATGAATGCCCTTAAAAGTTAAACCCAGTGCGAGCAATAAGGAAAGTAGGATAGGATTAGAAAGGAGATACTGATGCACAATTCATTTTGAATGTCTGAAAATTGCAATGAGTGGGAAATATTGAGCCTGGAAAGCATTCCACATTCATGTAGTGCGGCTAAAAAAGAATCTCTGTAATTGACAGTACGTCCGTACGGGTATTACGGTTGAATTGTTTGAGAGGATGAACGCAACTGGCTATTTCACTAGAGCACTTTTTATGAAATCAGCGGTAAAATAATGACAGACATGAAACATTGCGGTGCGGCGGCGGCGCGGCGGTGCTCGGGAGATTCAAATGCTTCCGTTATGTTTTTTTCACCTATCATTTTTAAAGCTCTTTTTTGAATACTATCCAAAAGACTCAAGTGTGGTATTGGAGCACCTGTCCAAATATGGGAATTATGCTCAAACCTTGAACTAATATAGGCTTTATAGATTTTAACCAGATCAGAAGGGGTAAAAAATTTCTTGCATCGGCGGAGAAAACCTAAACACTTAGCAGCGTTTTTGGCGACGTCAAATATGTGATCACTAAACAAAAGATGGTCAGTGATATACATACCTAGAACTGAAAGCTATTCAGTCTCCTCGATGCAAGTGTAATTTCTAATCATACGAAGAAGAAATTCATCGATACCAAATGCACACATTTTCGATAAGAGAGCTTGATGCCAAACTCTTTCAAATGCCAATATCAAGTGCAATAATCGTTCTTTCTACAAAACGATGTAAAGATTTGTTCCACTGTTCGGTGGCATATACCATCAAATCGCCAGTGGATCTATTGCTACGAAAGCAATACAGCCGGTCATTAAGAAGATTTCGTTCTTCAAGATATTACTTGAGCTGAAAATTGATCACCGTTTCTATGAACTTGGAAAGAAGGGACGTAAGTGCAATTGGATAGTTAGAGGGCGAGGAGGATTCATCTTTTTTATATACAGGCTGCACAAATGCTGTTTTTCATCCACTCAGGAAGAGACCTGTAGAATAGGACAGATGACAAAGCTTATGCAGTTGTTTTGCCAGCGTTGAAAAACACCACTTCAGGACAATAGCAGGAATACTATCTGGGCCAGCGGATTTGTGAATGTCAAAATCTTCAAGATTCGTCCCATAAAATCGTTTACGCTCACAAGTACAGGAGGAGACATGTCACACTCTGGTAGCGTCGAATTAACAGCAAACTGTGCTGCAAGCAAATTGGCTTTATCTATCGAGCTAACAACAGGAATGTCATTGAAGACGAGCGTTGGAACTGAGGATGTCGTAGTGTTTCGTACGTTTTTTGACCAAACATTTTGCTACCTTTGAGACATACGAGTAATAGTATTTTTTCGGTTATGAATGCTACAGTTCTTTTTAGCTTGTTTGTACTTATTCAAGTTTTCCTCAGTGGGATTGGGTTTAAAACAACGAAAACTTACTTCTTTAACACAGATAGCCTCTTTACAGCTCAAATCAAACCAGGAGTTTTCTTTCGGTTTGAAAAATTTTATCCAATTTGGAATAAAACTTCTTATAACGTAAGGAACCAGATTTGAGACCATATACCTACATTGGAATCTACATCACTATCGAGGAAGCAAGGTGACCAGTTAAATTTCCAGAAGAAATCATTGAGACCGTCCCAGTTGGCTTTCTCTCTCGTACAGCCATAGGGCTTTTTCACAGGGGTTTCTTCACACGATAAATTTGCAGATATGGCAATGGTGTTATGTGCCTTGAGGCGATATAATACACTTATAGTTTACTTATCAGGGTCAGAGGTGAGGAACAAATCCAGAGTGTTGGCGGATTGGCCTGCATCGTCAGGAACCCGAGTTGGCTCATCAACAACCTGAGTCAGGTTGTTAAACTCAGCAAAAATCTTGAAATA
This sequence comes from Philhelius festivus, assembly GCA_963931855.1. Taxonomy (NCBI): domain Eukaryota; kingdom Metazoa; phylum Arthropoda; class Insecta; order Diptera; family Syrphidae; genus Philhelius; species Philhelius festivus. Next base: position 134,143,417 of record OZ007556.1, on the reverse strand, counting down.
CCTTCCTTCGGGTGATGTCTGACCAGAATAGCGTAGCTACGAAGAATTGTTGACATTGAAATCGCCCTTAACAACGATCTCACTGTGCGGAAAATGGGAAAAAATTCCCTGGATATAATCGGACAGGGCATCGAATTTATTAGAAGTCAAATTACTATAGCCAAACTTGGACTGCGATAAATAAAACATGTATGAATGACGCGCCTTTGAACAGTGTATTTAAACCACATATAATTACAATTTTATTTAGGTATACAGGGACCATACTGTGGTAGACGCTGATAAGGCAACATCATTACGTGCGTATACCTATGGCTGAATCACGATGATGATGTAAGTTAAACTCCGTATGATCGGTGTTTTTACTTACCTGGGTTTCACTTAGTGCCAAAACTGCTGGCCTGTTTAAAACAGAGTGAACGTACACAGCACAGAAATTTTTTCGGAACCCCCGAATGTTACCATACTCGACACAAAACTAATAACACAAAACAATAGACAAAACACAAAGGAAAACCAAAACTAGACAGTTATCTTAGCAGGTATTAATTTTGGGTACCAAAATACTCCACAGATGCAATTTACCATTAGTGTTATTCCTAAATGGTAAATTACACTGATCCGCTCCTGTACACCCAAAATTAATGACCGCAATTTATCCAATATTAGCCGTTTTTTATTGGGAAATGTATAGGCAGCGCAGTAAAATTTTACACAGTAAACAACAACAAAGGAATAGTGCGTATAAACTAGGCAGTAATAAGAGTGCACATAATAGTGCTGATAAAGTTTTGGAGCATCTGGATTACAGTGACACTCAAATTGGTTGCAAAAGTTTTATTTTTTGTGAGGTTGGCAGGTTTTGATTATTTGAGAATGTGTTCGGTGATATTTGTTCATTTTATGGTAAATTTTCACAAGAGCCAAAATGATGTGGTTTGAAATATTAATTTACGATTAGACGGTAAACGTTAATAGTCAATGGTCAAAATGTTGCCTCTTAATGCGTGTGCATGTTCCCTATCTGTCACGAGAGAGTATGAAATTCGTCGAAGGATGGCTGCGATGCCAAACGATTAAAAAGGACATGAAAATGATTTTTTTTGACACCGAGCCTTTATTTGACTTTGTGTACATATGTACATGCCATTAAGATTTGATTTTATTAATAATTTTGCCACTTGTTTGAGAACAAATTTGTCAGTGATATTAATTCAGCATAAACCACATCTTTACGTTTTGTTCATACAAAAACGTATACTTTTCCAACGCATCCCTTAGCTTATTCAAAAGTGGATTGTTTATTCGTAGGTATATATTTCATTTTAAGTTTTCGTTTCCTTTTACTTTGTTCACTTAATTGGTCTGAAATATCTACTAAATTAAGATGATTTGTTAAAAAAACTCAGAAATTATGTATAACCCTTTTCTGTTTTTGATCTTTATTCATTTCAATTTGTATAAGTTTTGTAAGAAATTACATATTTATTTTACTTCTTTTCCAAATCAGCTGATTTTGACACGGGTATAAATGCAAAGCATACCAACTTTAAAATTTAAAGTAAAAGTGTATATGCAGGCAAAAAAGCATTTTATTCGGACTTCCATTGCTGCACTATGTATACATTACCAATAAAATACGCCTATTGCTATGTGCATTTATAGTGTAATGCAACATTGTATAGTGTTTACCATATAATGTATGCCGTGGCCATACTAAGCGACCATGAGAGGAGTTGGAACGGAGTGGGAAGGGAGCACATTTGAAGCTTTTTTTTGTATATACCGCACTGAATTTATATATTTTTGTTGTATGTAACGCCGCACCTCCATTAGCAATATTTATTTCTGACATTATGTCAGACACTATATCTGAAGTTTATATTTCATTAACGCCGTGGCCAAATTATGTCGTGGTTATTCATTCATCGCCATAATCTCACCAGGTAAGTCAAGTCGTTTGATTTCACCGATAAACGCAGTGGAAAAACTGGAAGAGGCGAAACGGGAAGAATACAAAAGGAAGCACAGGTTTTCGTTCAATCCATTTTTGAGCAAAAGAGATTTGCACGACCTTGACGCCGCACCTCCATTAGCAATATTTATTTCTGACATTATGCCAAACACTATATCTGAAGTTTATATTTCTTTAATACCGTGGGCAAATTATGTCGTGATTATTCATTCTTCGCCATGATCTCACCAAGTAAATCACGTCGTTTGAATTTAGCGATAAACGCATTGGAAAAGCTGGAAGAGGCAAAACTGGAAGAATACAAAAGGAAGCACAGGTTTTGGGTCAATCCATTTTTGAACAAAAGAGATTGCACGACCTTGAAGAACATTTGCTCCAAGACATAATTGAGTAGTCCCACAAGCATGGAAGGTCTCTGAATGCCCTAATTAATTTAAAAATATTAATCAAAATACTTACTATATTCAATGTTTAATTCTTTTAATGTTAATTATAGCCTGCAAACAACCAAACAACATTGTATGTACTTCAACAAACAGTAAATGGTAGAAAAATAAGTGTCAAATTACATCTTGGCTTAATTTCTATACGAAGTGAAAACATAACATGAGTTTGTCAATGAAATGAAGGAATGATACGTGAAAATGTGGGAATTTGTGTCAAGACTCGAAGTCTTGTGAGAAATTTATGTCTAGTGAAGTTGGGGTGTCGCGAAACGTCAAAATTTATATCTGCATTTATTTCTTCTACGAAGACAAGAAATAAATACACAAAATTATGTCTAAAAATAACAAAAATCGAGACATAAGGGGTCTCCACAAGAAATATTGGCTACATGACACATTTCTTGCAATCATTTATTTCAAGTGGAGGCTCAGTGTGAAGAACATTTGCTCCAAGACATAATTGAGTAGTCTCACAAGCATGAAAAGTCTCTGAATGCCCTAACTAATTTAAAAAAAAATTAATCAAAATACTTACTATCTTCAATGTTTAATTCTTTTAATGTTAATTTTGACCTGCAAACAACAAAACAACATTATATATGTACTTCAACAGACAGTAAATGGTAAAAAAATTACATCTTGGCTTCACGTGACATAATTTCTATACGAAGTGAAAACATAACATGAGTTTGTCAATGAAATGAAGGAATGTTACATGAAAATGTGGGAATTGGTGTCAAGACTCGACGCCTTGTGAGAAATTTGTGTCTAGTGAAGTCACAAGTCACGAAACGTCAAAATTTATATCTGCATTTATTTCTTCTACGAAGACAAGAAATAAATAGAAAAATTTATGTCTAAAAATAACAAAAATCGAGACATAAGGGGGCTCCACAAGAAATATTGGCTACATGACACATTTCTTGCAATCATTTATTTCAAGTGGAGGCTCAGTGTAAAGGGTGGACATTTCTTGACATTTCCTTGTTTGAGTATTTGACAAATTCAGCCATGGAGAGGTACACAATTGAGCAGCGCGTTAAGATTGTTGAAGCCTTTTAAGAAAATTGGCGTTCAAATCAAAATGTACTTCATGATTTTTTCGGTCAGCATAATCGACCAAATGTGTCCGTACTTTTTCGAAAATGAGGTCGGCCAAGCAGTTACCGTGAATGGTGTTCGCTATCGCGAGATGATAACGGACTTCTTGTAGCCAGAAATTGAGGATATGGACCTGGACGATATGTGCTTCCAACACAATGGTGCCACTTGTCACACAGTCAATAAAACAATAGCTCTTTTGCGCGAGAAATTCAATTCAACTTTAAAAGAAAAAGCGTACGTCAATATGCCAAGAACAATTCAAGACCTAAAGGATGAGATAATCCGACATATTAATGACATTGAACCTCAATTATGTCTCAGAGTCATCGAAAATATGGACCATTGGATAGAGGTAGTTACCGAAGCCGTGGAGAGTACTTGGCCGATATTTTGTTTCACACATAACTGTCATAGATCCTTCTACAATAATAAAAAATATTAAGATAATTCTCTAAAATCTTTTTGTTTTATTTACAATTAACAACGTGCGTTTTCGTTGAACTACCCTTAATATATTTTGTTAGTTTTTGTTTTCATCAAAACACAATAGACTACTCTACCGCGCGTACACTCACGGTGGGTTGCAGGTCATTTATTTATTTATTCATTTATCGATATAAATCTTACATACAGATTACTAACGAATTCAAGTTATAGTTTATATTTAATAATTAGGAAAACTTAAAGCTAATTTACAATATTTTGTAATTTAATTTTAAATTCCAATCTGTTATATATGAGAGATCAAGTTCATTACATATAGAATTAATAATTAATTAATTAAATTTTAAATTTTAATTATATATTAATTAAATAATAATTTTTTTTACATATAGAATTAAAAAAAGATTCATTACACCCATAATTGTATCTGTCTTGGATTATTAAGAAAATGACGGAGACGCAATAGTCTTTCTGGAACATATTTTTCAAAATAGGGAAGCATCTGTGGATACTTAATATGATAAGAAAATACATCATTTTTTACATATAGAATTAAAAAAAGATTCATTACACCCATAATTGTATCTGTCTTGGATTATTAAGAAAATGACGGAGACGCAATAGTCTTTCTGGAACATATTTTTCAAAATAGGGAAGCATCTGTGGATACTTAATATGATAAGAAAATACATCATGCCCAAACAATACACACTGAACTGTTTGATTACAAATCTTGTAAAGACCTTTTGAACTCTTTCAATACGCGTTATCCAAGTGGAAGACGAGGGAAACCATACAATTAAACAATACTCTAGAATTTGGTTACAGAACTCGTTGCAGTTTCGCTTAATAAGACCAAGCATTAAATTTGCTCTAGCAATACATGCAAAGAAAACGATAACTTTTGTTAAAAAATGACTCCAAAATCAAGAATCTCAGATTTGCGATCAAGAATCTGATTCAAAAGTTTATATTTGTGAATCATTGGAACTAAAGTACGGTGTGCTGTAAAAACATTACATTATTGTATGTTCAAAGGAAGAAAATTTTTTTCACACCAAACAGATAACATATTTAAATCATTTTGAAGCTTCTGTTGATCCATTCTGTTTTTAATGCATAAATATAGCTTTTTGTCATCGGCATACATCAAACATAAAGCATTTTGAAGAAGAAATGAGATATCATTAACGAAAATGTTAAAAAGAAATGGACCCAAGTGACTTCCTTGAGGAACTCCAGATGAAACTTTTATAACGCTAGAGACAAAATTTCCTTATTTCACACATTGCGTTCTATCAATTAGATATGTAGGTGGATATCCATTTCAGAAGCGAACCATGAATACCAAGAATTTAAGTTTAGCTATAAGAATTTTATGACAAATTGAGTTAAAGGCTTTGACAAAATCTGTGTAGATGGTGTCTACTTGGATACCAGATTCAAAAGAATCGGTGATGTATTTTCAAAAAAGCATGAGATTTGTCGAGGTAGATCTTCCTGACATAAATCCATGCTGCTCAACACAAATATGTATTAAAAAATAGATGACCTATAAGCTCAAATAACTTATAGGGATTGCAGATATTTTAGAGATTGCTCGATAGTTAACTACCAAATTCTTTGCTCCTGATTTATAAATGGGGCTTACATAAGAGAATTTCCATCGATTCAGAAACTGACCAGCAGAAAGGGATTTATTAAAAATTATCAGAAGCGGCAAAGCTATAATGAGAACTGATATTGTTTTAAAACATGAGATGGTATTCCATCAGGGTCAGGATTAACGCTGGACTTTAATTTTGCGATACCATGTAATATATCACTTTCAAAAATATTAAGCATTAAAATGCAAGCAATTCCGATGGGAAAGCTTTCTGTTTGATTAATATTAAGTTGAGTATGGTCAACATAAATCATTTGATGTTTGGCCATTGAACTCCATATTTTCTTGAAGAGAAGCAGATCGTTTTTTACTATTCAAAAAAGTCAAAAATGCCTTTGGATCACAAGAAATGCGGGTTTGAATGTTTAGCACGTATTGTTGGTGTAAATATTTATTTAGAAAATCATATCAAATCGAAACTGGCCAAAAAGCTGTCTATCAGTTTAGGAATTTGATTTTCTAAAATGTTTAAAAGTTTTATTTTTATTAGACCAAGGAGCTTTAAATGATTTCCAAGACTTTTGTTTCGGAATATTATGATTTAAGCCTATTTATACGCACCTTGTAAAGATAAATTGGCAAGAGCAAGCGTTCAATCAGAAGATGCAATGAAATAATTGAGTGCGATGAAATCTCCGTTATTAAAATCAAAAAATTCATCACTTGATAACAGTAAAGAGTTCTTAACACAATTTTCAAATTTTAGGATTGAGCATATTGCAATATGATGAACTGAATTCTTAAGCAATGGAAATTGAAATTGAATACATAGTTTCAAAATGTACATTATTTAAAAAAAAAGGTCTAACAATCTATTTAAAGAATTGTTAATATGATTTACTTGAACCATATCCAAAGACAACTTTGAAACAATAAAATTATATTCGTAATCTTTTTTCATATTATAATAAATAAGACATTTATCTTCGTTTGAATAATTCCATATAACATTTCCTAAATTAAAATAAATGGGTAGGTACTGATTTTCTAATAAATTACTGACAATATTTTCTGTCATTAATATGATATTCGTATATATCTATATTGAGCTCTTTGGAGGTATGTAACTTACTACAAACAAAATTTCTTTTTTATTAAAATTAACATTAATACACATCTGCTCTATACTTTCGTTAATATTAGGTAATATAATACTTTTATTTGGATAGATGGTTTTCACAGCAATTAAAACTCCTCCTCCTCTTTTTAAACATTCCGTATATAATCTAATTATCTAAACGATAACTTTAATTTAACCATGTTTCAGATATAATATTTACATCATATTCATACATAGAACTAGAAATAAATAATTCATATGTTTTTGTCCGAAGACCACCCTGATTTTGATAATACACATTTATGGAGCTTAGGTTAGGTATATGAATGATTTAAGTTTCTAGAGTTAGGACCATCTCCATTTGTCCGTATGTTTTCGGTTGACCGTTTTTTGGAAGGTGATTGAACTGACTTACCAATACATTTTTCGGCCAATTCAATGGAGCCAAAGCAAGATCAAAAAATCGAGCAGGGAAACCAATTTTAAATGTTATATGTATTAGGTATACCTAATTCCTTGACATCTCTACCCTTTTTTACTAATTTAAAACATTTTATATCACCTTCATCGCATTTAATTTTAGCAGCAACATACATATAGGTACTTCTTTATTGATTCTTCACTTGTTGAAGGTTTGAACTTTGATATAAATTATGTAAGCATCTTTAGGGATTTATGACAGCGATACTCGTATCAGCATTTATTTCGTCAGTGCAAACCATACCATAAACACGAACTGAATTTGTTTTTTCTTTTCTACAGTGCATTAGGGCCAACAACAAAAATAACATCTTTGTCATTACCACCTACAACTCTGTTATCATTATCAGGAATAGAACTTGATGCATTTGGAATATATTTATTTCGTTTCCCTTTTATCATCCATTCGTACTTCGATATTCTAGCAGCAGCAGCAGTAGCATTGGCTTCAGCATCATTAACAACGCCAGGCTGGTCGGCCTTATCGGTGTTATCAATCGACATTATTGCACTTTGATCTCTAAGAATGTCTTTTTCTTTTCCTAAGCCTATATTATTTTTGATGTCTTTCAAGTCCAATAGGTCTACCTTTTGCATAGTACATCAACATCAGGCAAAAGTTCATTGACTTTAGAGAGCAAGCACATAATAGGCAATTTAACACAATCATCACATCGATATGATACGTTCGAGTTTGATTTTAAAATGCAATCAACTACATACATACTTCATCGGATAGATTTAAACAAAGTCTCTGAAATGATTTTTCGCATTATAAACTACACTTAATAGCTTTTCCTTCTTGTAAAAGAGAATTTTGGCATTTAAAGCACTTGATACTTGACATTATAGAGGAAAGCAACGACCGCACTAAGAGAAGGTTGGCTTGCACTCAAGGTTCGTGGGCACTCAATACTCAAAGCAAATTTGCGATTGAATTTAAAAGAAAAATGTATGCAAGAAAAATTATAATTGGCTGTATCGATTTAATAAAAATAAGTTTTTATATATTAAATAAAAATAAAGCTAGTGCATCTAGCTTGAAGTTTTTATTTTTGCACAACTGAACTTTAAATTAAAAAAAATCAAAAAGAAAAAATTAGGTTATGATAATGCAATAATTTTAGAAACTTCTGTATACAAAAAGTTCCATTAAAACCCGTTATGTCAATAATGAGAAAGTCAAAACTCGTGAAAAATACTTTGAGACAAAATTGTTTATAATATGTATCTCAATTTTAAAATTTCATTCCTATTATTTTATTTCGTAAAAATATGAATAATTAAGTATGAGAACTTACATTAGTCTAAGATTATTTTTTCATTAATTTTCTAAAATCGAAGGTTACGATTCCAAGCCTTTCGTAGGGTTGACAAAATTACGAGAATATTTTCGACCATTTCCAACCAATACACATTTTTGAATAACTTACGGCCAATTTCATAAATAAACACTAAAAGCACTTTTATCAAAAATTCTCTTAAATTTTATCAGACTCTTAAATCTTTCGAGTTTCACCAATCTATACAATTTTAGGGAAATTTTTGTTAAAATTGAGTTCTCTATACATCCCTAAAAAAAGAAATTGTTTTTTCTTTCAAATAAGCGAAATGTTTGAGAGATAAAATGCACGACTGCGTCGCGCGAACTTGCTCCTAGTAATGAACTAGGAATTTTAAAAACGAATGTTATTTGAGAAAACTGTTCATAAAAATAAATTTAATTTTTTAAATTCTTTTAGTAGTAAGACTTAAAACAGAATGCTATGCAAATTATGCTACATACAACAAAAATTAAATAAATAAATAAATAAATAAATACAAAATTCTTAAGAAATAATTTTGGTACTCAAAGTTTTCATTATTGTACGCACAAAAAATTAATTAAAAAAAAATGCAAAGCCGTTTTTGAGATATTGAATTTTCCCAAAAAAAAAATAGATTTTTTAAATTCAAAAAATATTTTTTTAAAGTCTTTTTAAGCTTTTTAGAAACTTCTCTATAAGAAATTTCATTAAGATGCCGATAGCGAGAAATTCAAAATTAGTAATATCTTAATTTCAAAATGTATTTTATTAAATTATAGATCATAAGCATTAAAGGAAAAGAAAACAATTTTATCAAAATTCTCAGAACGGTTTTTGAGAAAAATACGTTTTTCGAAAACAATTTTTTAACATTTGTATTGTGGGTACCGTCATATTTGGGTAAAACAATTTTTTTTCATCTTGTCGATTATATTAAGAAACTTTTATTTATCAAGTTTGAAAAAAATCGAGCATGGGGTTTTCGAAATATTGAGTTTCCAAGAAAAAATTTCAGGAGCTTTAGTATACAAAAAAAAAAACGATTAAAATTGGTTGTACCGTTTTCGAGAAAATCAAAAACAAAAAATGGTTCCAAGGGGGCTACCAAAAATAACTAATTTTTCGAATTTTTTTTTTCAACCATTACCTAGCTTTAACTAAAGGAAATTTTATGATTTTTTTTTTTAATTCTGTAGGACAGTTTTTGAGAAGAAAAAGTATTTATAAAATTTCGAAAAAAAGATTCTTATGGCAGGTACCGTTATATTTGATCTTAAAAAAAAGAGAAAAAATCTGGGGGGGGGGGGGGGGGGCTAAAATTAAAAATGATATCTGCCAAGTTTAACGAAAATCAGCCGAGCCATTTAGGCTATAGTCGAACAGACAGACAGAATTTCGAGACCCACTTTTTCGGTCTTCGCTGTCATCGTAATGTCAACTTTGATCAAAATCTTGAGTTCGATTTTTTTTACTTGCCTTATATTACCTATAAGTAAGTAAAAACAAGGCGTTATTGCCAATTTCTTACAATTAATTTGTACATTATACGTGTGTATATTGATGCAATTTCATGACATTTACACATTTTTCTTAGAATCTTAACAAGTAAAATGGGGGTGGCCGTGGTGCGATGGTTGTGTGCTCGCCTGCCAACCTCATTATCACAGGTTCGATCCCTGCCGTCGTCTATGTCTTTTTTAATTCCATTAAAACCTTCTAAGATTGTCATCAATGGGTTGCTGGTTTACTCATTACATGTTGTTTAGGCATAACACTAACAACATGTGATAGAGTTAAACTAGTATACCCAACAAGGATGAATACGAATACAAAATAATGCGAATTATAAGGGACATAGAAATAAGACACGGCAGGGTTCCGCTTTAGTTCAGCCGCCATCCCTGGAGATAAAAAATCTGAGACAACCACCTTCAGTCTCAACATCGTGCCACACATCTTTCCTATCCTTCTTTCTCTTCCGTAACTTCACGCCCGCGCTGTGTTGAAACATTTAAAGGGTAATCATAATCCCTTGAGCGCGAGTAAATTAAAAAAAAAAAAAAAAAAAAAAAAAAAACAATATATCTATAGGTACTAACTTATACAAAATAATTTAAATTCTGTTTCTTGCATGTTGACCTTGATTTCAGAAAATCTAATCCTTCTAAAAATATTGTAATGCAATTTAAACTTAAAAATTCTGATACCTAAGTACAAGTGTAACTAATTTATTATCCTATCCTACTTTCCTATTTGCTCGCACTGTGTTTAACATTATAAGGGTATTAATAACCTCGTGTGCGCGTATCATTGACATATTATATATGGGGTCTTCGGTGATTACCTAGAGGGGACATTGACATTTTTTTTTAGCTCCAAAATTCACCGTACGGTATTTATCTCGAAATCGACTCTTATGATTTTGAATAAAAAAATAGGTCTGCATGGCCATGGTCATTTTGGTGAAAAAAAAAAATTAGGAAAAAATGTTATTAGCAGTACCTGTCATAGAACCGTTTTTTTAATTTTTGAATTCTCATTAATGGCTCTAACCCCCTTAAGTTTAAATAATATTGTATATACAAATATTCGAAAAAATAGTTTTTGGGTTTAAAAAAAAATCCAATTTTTTTTTTGAAAAATCAGTAGGTATCTTCAAAACGTGTGAACGATAATTTTTTGAAATTATTTCCCAAAATCGATATTACTAAATACTTGAAATTAGCATCCCGAATTTTGTTCTTGAAAAATGTTTAAGAAATTTCTTATATAAAAAATACTTTAATAATAAAACAATTTTGAGCTTTGTTTGCATAAATTCATACTTTTCTGGAAATCAGACGACAATTTCATGCATTTGAACATTTTTATCTCATTAATTCCATGTTTTATATTTACTTATACATAATTCTTAAATTCCAAAGTACTTTACATAAGAGTGAGTTCGTGCGATCCGGCCGTGTATTTTATTTTTAATTATGTTTCATCATTTTGCATTCTTTTAATAAAATGATTACCTGACAGACCCAGAGACAAAACCAATAACTGTCTTTTTTCAAATTAAAACATTATTTTGATTGATGTAATTAAGGTGGCGATCGATGGTGCGAGCAATTACATTACAAATGTCATAAATTCAGACGTGGCCCTTTACTATTCGAACATAAATGAACACCTACACGTACAAAAACTAAACTGATTGATGAATGGGCCGTGATATTAAAATATCAATTAAAAATCCATTTATCAAAATAAACGTTAAACAAACAAATCAAAAATCGATGTCAATTGTAATAATAAAAATGTGGCAGTTTAATGTCATGATAGCTATGCATGTTCCTTTCACTACACAAAACATCCACTTAAAACGACACCTTTTAATAGATTCATTTTAAGTTGAGGAATGTGTTGTAAATAAAGTCAATAAGTCCTGTCTGCCGTTGTAAACTTGGACATTTTGTATTTTGCAAAAACTTTCAATTAATTAATAATTTCATTCTATTTGATTACCCTTTAAATGTTTCAACACAGCGCGGGCGTGAAGTTAATGAAGAGAAAGAAGGATAGGAAAGATGTGTGGCACGATGTTCTGAGACTGTTGGTGGTTGTCTCAGATATTTTTATCTCCAGGGATGGCGGCTGAGCTCAAGCGGAGAAATGCCGTGTCTTATTTCTATGTCGTTTATAATTCGCATTATTTTTTATTCATGTTCATCCTGGTTGGGTATACTAGTTTAACTCAATAACATGTTGTTAGTGTTATGCCTGAACAACATGTAATGAGTAAACCAGCAACCCATGGATGACAATTTTAGAAGGTTTTAATGGAATTAAAACGACATAGACGATGGCAGGGATCGAACCTGTGATGATGAGGTTGACAGGCGAGCACACAACCATCGTGCCACGGCCAACCCCAAGCTTAAGCTAAAGACACGAAAAAGAATATTCAAAAATATTTTCGAGTCGTTTTCTAGTCCACTTTATTTCCACGTTGCACTGTGTTGTAAATATACCTGTTGATTTTCTTTTCACAAACCTGCTGTTTTAACTAAAAACGACGTATCTAAATTTTGGGAGTTTTAAGATAAACTCCTTTTTCTATTTTTATCAACAACTTTTATGTTTTGGGATGAACGTCTTTCATATTCTGAAGAAATGATAAGTGGGGAAGTTGTTATTTTTTCGGCCACTATCTTAAACGCAACATTGTAATTATTAGATATAGCACTTTGTAATAACTCCAATGGTATGATGTAAATTGTTTGTAAAAGACGCACTTTGACAAGACAGGGTGGCTCGAATAAAACAAAAAATAAATAACAAATAGAGTAGAAGAACCAGCCTGGCTTGTTAAAGTGTACCTGGAAAATACATGTGAAAACCTATTACCAGTTGACCCGATTGATGTTACATACTACTCGTAACAACTTAAATACATAATTTACATCTTCTTTTTTATTTCGTATCAGCTATCTCTGTATTTTCAAAATGTGTCATTGAAGGAGAATTGGAAATTTAAGATAACGATCTTGCAAGCACTTGAACCTTGGTTGAAACTAAGTAAATACCCCGCAATCGGTGTTTTTGAACATACATATATTAATAGTTTTCAATCAGTTTGCTATTTTTTTCCATTTATTAAAACGTTTTAACAGTTTCTGTCAAGCATTCCAGGATTAAGGTTTCGATTTTACTTTATCTAAGGGAAAACCACTTACGTGGCATTCTTTTCTTGACATTATTTGCGTATCTAGAAATATTATTTAATAAAGTATTAAAAATAGGATGCTTCTTTGTGTAAACGTTATATTTAGAATATCTATATCAGATACAAAATAGCTCTTATGGCCTTTAGTCCACAAAAATTAGCCTTTCGTCCCGGCGATCTCACATGGACTCATCCGTTGACTGTGAGGACCTTGTCAATACGCAATTTTTGTTAAATTCACTTCATCTTACATCGATTTTTTGACAAAAATCCATTGTGAACTATACCCAACCAAGATTAAAATTGTAATCATTAAGACATTAACGTTGGAAGATTTTGCCCGTGGCCTGGCATTGATTCTATATGAAGGTTTTTATAATACAAACTCTATATACTACTGAAATAAATCAGCCAAGTAGAAGACTTAGTGCTAAGTTATTGGACTTGTTGAATTATTGATTCAAAATAGCCTTTTGTGAACTAAGGTAAAAAAAATTGGCATGGGTAGGAAAAACGAAACTGCTAGAAACTGGATATCTTAAGACTGAGATAGGATTTGCTTAGACGCAGTTGCAAAAGCTGGTATTTCTTCTAAAAATAAAAGCCTAAATGAAGTTTCTATCATTAGTACTAACAGCGCAATTATCGTTAACATGGGCCAGGGTACACCAAAATAGGCCTTTTCTTAAATCCCTGATATATGATATAAAAATTTGAGATAGACCTTTACTGTACAACGGTTGTTTTCTTAAAATATACCCAAGAACCATGCCCTAAAATATTATGCACGACATCCTGTATATTCCATCTCACAGTTACAGATGAAAAACTTTGAAGTCACCTTTGTATATAAACTCTATAATGTTTATACACATAGGTTTTAGGTATATGTATTGCGTTTTTAAATCAATTTTTTTTTATTGTAAACTCAATATTTCGAAAATCAAACGCTCCATTTTAATGAAACTTGATAATTAACAGTTTTTTAATACTTTTAAGATGTAGTAGCACTTCGGATAATGATTTATGCGTTAGAATCTTATGTAGAAGGTTTTGGTTTCGTTGCAAAAATATTTTTCAAGGTTGTACCGCCTCTTGTAAGGAAGTGACAAATCCTCCAAGAGTATCTCATTGTCATGAAAAGCGCTGTTCGGAATTGGCATTCCTCTAACACGCTCATATCAATGGTTCAAAGTTGTAAATCATAAGGCTCTAACGCTCCCTAAAAGTCGTATTGTCCTTTATTTTTAATTGTGACTTATAGGTACTATAAGACAAGTTATGCAGTCGTACAAAAAATCGAAATTGAGATTTTGATCAAAGTTGACATTACGATTTACGATAATAGCGAAGTTGAAAAAAGTGGGTCTCGAAATTCTGTCTGTCTGATTGTTCGATTACAGCCTAAATGGCTCGGCCGATTTTCGTCAAACTTGGTAGATATCGTTTGTACATTTTTCCCTCCACACTGTTTTTTCTTTTTTTTTAATACCAAAATTAACGGTGGCTGCCATACGACTTTTTTCGAAATTTTATAAATATTTTTTTTTCTCAAAAACTGTCCCGCAGATTTATTTTTTTTTATTTCATTTAGTTAAAGCTAGGTAATGGTTGAAAAATGCTTCCAAAAAATGATTATATTTGGTACCCGCCCTGGAACCATTTTTCTTGTTTTTGATTTTTTATTGTGCATTCACATTTTCAATTTTTTTGGATTTAAAATAAAAATTCAAATTTTTTTTTCCAAACTCAAACTTTTTTTTCGAAAACCCCATGCTGTAACAAACATCTTAAAATACTTGAATTCAAGCACTTATAATTTTTGTTTATATAAAATATTTTATACCTAAGAAAGCACATTTTTTTATATGAAGTAAATGTCAAAGTGCTAAACGAAATTGTTAACAAACACATATTTTGTAAATTTTCTATTGTAATGTGCTGTCGGCTTATACAGTATAAAAGGCCGCAGCAAATCACCTTCCTAAAAGTCGCAGTCTGTTCAATAAAGTTGATTAGCAAACAACTCAAAGTTGGAGCAATTATTTTTTTATTGACTGATTGTATTTTCCACAGTAGACAGGCTGAACGAATTTTTGGTTGCCTGGCTCTGATTTCTTAGGTCATCGTTGGTTGATGTTTATTTTTTGAAAAAGAAGCTCCCACGCTTCAATGCTCGATTTTTTAAAATTGCTAAATAATAGCTTGTTAATATAATATACAAGATGTGAGAAAAAAAATTGAAATTATATATTATTGCTGTACCTACCATAGACCCATTTCTTCGAATTTTGAATTTCTCATTATCGGCATAACGGATTTTAATGAAATTTTTTATAGAAAACCTTCTAAAAAGGTTGAAAAACATTGAATTTTTCAAGACTTTAAAAAAAATATTCTTTGAATTTTTGAAAAAAAAATCTATTTTTTTTGGAAAATTCAATATCTCGAAAATGCCTCAATAGTTTTTTTTGGAAATTTATTTTTTATTCGTATAATAATTATAACAACTTCAAGTTGGTGTACCAACATTTTTTTTTAAATGTTTTAAAAATTTTGTATATAAAAGCTTATTGTTTTAAGAAACCATTACAAGGACTTATAATTTTTGCTCTTGCATAAACTAGTATTTGCTTGAATCACATGGCATCCTGTTTTTAGCTCCAAATACTAAAGGAGTTGTTTTAGTCATTTAAAAAATGAATTTTATGTTTATCAACAGTTTTTTCTCTAATAAGGCGTCAGTTATAGCTATCATTGAAAACCATCATTGAAAATTTTGTTTTCACTTTTTGGGGTAGTTAAACTATTAATATTGAGAATGTTTAGAATACAAATGAAGCTAATCAATTATATATTTTACTTTTGCAAATAAAAATTAACAAATATGTTAAATATTTCTCTTAAAACTACATTTAATTTTTCAATGATGAAAATCGTTTTCAATGAACAGCTTATTTTCGTTCCAACAAAGTGGAACACAATCGTTCCAATGATTTGTGTTCGATTCTCTTTCTATTCTCATGTGTCAGTTTTTTTTTCAATGATCAACTCTAGCCTCAAAAAATTATTCAGGTTGATTTTGTAATTTATAGTGATGGGTAGGATACGAATTTAAAATGAGTTTGTGTGAGGTACTCATTTTTCGAAATGAGGTGGTATTTTGTCTCACCTCAAATGTCCCAAAGAATACACCTATTTTAATGGACATTTTCAAAAAAAAATCAATTTTTCAATGACGTCTCTGCAATTCTAATGATCATGAAATTTGAATAAAACATACAAAGTTATATATGTATGTATGTACCTAGATACGTAGACTTGCACAAAAGACACTTAGGCTAGGCGCGCACATTCAATTTTTAGTTGCACAACTGTTTGGTTGCCTATAGGAAACAGATGAACTATTTGGTTGAATGTTCGCGGAGGTGCATTTAATTATATGTTACACAAAATAGCGAACTCATTTTAGGCAATCGTTTAGTTTGTGTCAAAACACAAGCTTTTTAGTTGCTCGAACCAAGCAGTTGCGGAACTAAAAGTTGAATGTGCGCGCATAGCCTTATAGAGTAATTCTGTGGGAGTCGGTTTATGGAAAGCAAAGCAGCGAGTAAGAAACTATAAACTAAACTGGACTAAACACTAATCACGCACTCGAACCCCAAGGAAATGATTTTTTTTTCTTATAGCTCATATCTCTAACAAAAACAAAACAAGAAAATTAGGTATATTCTGCCACATCTGTTATTCTGCTATAGTTTTTCTGTTATGAATCATAAAAGATTTCCACCTTAAAAGATCTTTTATGATTGGTATTCAGAGGTTCGAACTTTTACAAAAGTCTGTTATGCTACTTCGAAAACGAGATCTGTTATGAAACTGAACTAAATCTGTTATCATAATCAGCGGCGATTATGTAAAATATTTCATCTGACATAATTAAAATGGATGACGAACAAAGAAGTAAACTCTTACACACTATTGGTATCTATACCATAAAACAGGAATTTACCTCATATGTTTCTGGGAATACCATGGCCGTACTCTACTTATATGTTTATATGATATGAGTTTTAATGTATTTTCTTTCATTTGCTCTTTTTAGGAATATTTCGTTGACGAAATAAAAGATAAATATTCATTTTTACTTGATGCACCTGTGTACTTATTGAAATCTTTTATGATAAAAGTCCCAGAAGTTTGTCTTGTATTCTTTTATGATTTTTAACAGATTTCATAACAGATTTTGGCATGCTGAATACCAAAAATGCTATTCGTAAAAGATTTTTTCCATGTTCGAACGTTTGACATTTTATAAAAGTTTTCTTAGCAGATTTTACCATGCCGAATACCCAAATTATAATTCATAAAAGATTTGTTGACATCTCAAACTTTTGTATTGAAATTCATAACAGAATAGAAGAATAAAAGATCTCGCCGAATAGGCCTAAATGATTGCAGTTAGCAAAAAAAAAAAACTTTAAACAATAACATAACATGCGACATTTTGTATTGCCTCATGAATGAGGTACCCATCACTAGTAATTTAGCAAGTATCAAAGCGACAGATATTTTCAATGACACATCTTTTCAATGACATTGAAATTATTGATTGCTATAACCGACTTGTCAAAAAATATTCCATCGTTCCACTGATTTGTGTTTCAATGATGGTTTTCAATGATAGCTATAACTGGCCCCTAACATTCATTTTTGAAATTCTTAGTCTTGTACATAAGAGCAAGTTTATGCGACCAAATCGTTCATTTTATTTTTATTTTTCTACCAGATATGAGAACAAAATTTTCATTTTATATACAAATAACGATACCCAGCATACAAATATTAAGAAATGGTTTTTCTAAAATCATATTTTTCTCTAGAATTTGATAATTCTTTTCTGTTGTTTAATTTTTCGATCAATAATTTTGACTTTCTCATTGTTGGCATAACGCCTTTATAAGAAATTTTGTATACGGAAACTAAAAGAAAGTTTAAAAACAATTTTTTAAATCTTATCTCAAAAATGGGTCAATGGTATTTTTAAAATTTAATTTATATTTGCAGAATAATAAATACTTGAAATCTTAAAATTGTTGTCCAAAATGTTTTCTAAAAAATGTTTTAATAATTTTTTTTTCTATTTCATAAATTCATATTCGTCACTGTTCTAAGCTCCAACTACTTGACAAGTTGTTTTAACCAGTTAAACAATAAATAAATATTTGTATTAAATCAATGTCTCTTTAAAAATAAGAGCAACATAGTGTGACCTAGTTGTGCATTTTATTTTATTATTACTTATAATGTTTATAATGTTAAATATTTAAATCCAAATTGCTTTTAAACAAGTAAGTTTAGATTATATTTTTTATTAATATTATGTTCCCCGCGCGAGGAGGCATCAACCGCTGCCAAACTTCGTTGTTTCAATACCAAAATTACAATGACTAACTTATCTAAGGGAAATGGGATAGCTATGTTTATTATGTAAATATACCTAAATAGTATAATTTTTAAGAAAACAATCTTTTCTCAAAGAAACACATCCTTGTCTCGTTAAATTTGAGAAGCAAATTGATAAATAATTGGATTTATAAACTCTTATTGCTTTCTAAATTCACAGACACACCAACGACGGTTTTTTTGGTTTAAGTCTAATCAGAATGTATTGACTTAATTGATTCGCATGTGATGAAGTCATTATGCCTCATCAAATTTCAGGCAGCCTGAAACCAAAAAAAGACTGATTTAACAAAGCACAAACAACAAACGAGGAACCCAAGAGCCCCTAATTATTTTGGGATGAAACAATTAATCAATGAGATACCTGAATACAGCCGTCATCATAATCATCATCAACATCTCATCTATATCATCTTGCTGGCAATCTAAACACATGTAATTTATTTTCTGTTTCCCCTTGCCTGAGAGGTTTCGGGCAAAGCGATGTCTAGTGGCTATTGCGAGTACGACGCGACGCCGAGAATGTGGATATCGTGGCTCTCCATCCTCCATTTAAGATTTTTCTTTTTAAGGTCTTCAGCTAGGGTCGGTACCGACAAATAGTGGTGAATCTCTACGCCTATAATTTAAGGCAATAACCGAGACCATTGAGATGCGAACAAAAGTTGTCCCCTCCCCCAACAGGTTCCTAATTATAGGTAACAATTTTTGAGAATTGATTCCGCTTCATGAGGCCTGCTCTGAGACGCACATAAAAAAGAATAATAAGAAAACTATGTCGGTTATTAAGGTTCTGGGTTTTAGCCAGCAACTTCTTTCTCGGTCCCGAGCCTTACATACCTTATATAATCGAAAGTTTAACTAAATGAGTAAATAACTTAATTTGTGTTTCTTTTGCAAGTGGTGTTTTGTTTAGTTTCTTGATATAATTTTAAAAATTAAAAACCTGGTCTTAATCAAATTAAGACATATAGTAAATTATTATCCTCCGCTGCCTCCGTGACTAAGCGATTAATATTAAAAAACAATTAGATTTTATAATATGATTTGACTGACTATAACGCAATTTTTGGTCACTGCCACTGATATTCAAATTGTCAAAATATTAAGATTATTAAAATGGGTCAAAACCACCCAATTCGTGGAGAGGGGGCTGTGTGGGTCAGTTGAAAGCCACCGAGTAGCTAAAACAAATCTAAATCGGTACAAGCCAGAACACTCATTCTACTCTACTCTTCATAGGACAAATTATGAGCTTCAAATTTGTCCTATTAATCTTCTCATATTTCCTTCCAGAACTTCGTGTGAACTGGTTATGTAGCTGATGTATAGGTTGGTCATGCTGATTCGGTAGTTGTGGTGTGATAAAGAATAATATACATATACGAGTACTTGGTATGAATTTAAAATGAAGTGCGATCGCACACGAGTATATATATTACTAAGCTGGTCATTTGAAAGCTTTCTTTTTTAAACAAAATTTCGAGGCTCATAGACCTGTTTTTAGAAGGGACTAAGGGACGCAAATGCAGTTGCACAATAGCTGGAAGGAAATAAAGATTTTTACTTTTTAGAGACAAAATAGAAAACTGCTGTCTTGTATTGTAAAGATACCAGTGCGGTAGGCCAAACGGAAAATCTTACACGATGGTTATGACAGCGTTGAAGAACAATGGGGGTAATATGCTGTGTGTAACAAGTTGTTTTAGAACTTTGAAAACTGTACACGTGCAAATTCCGCACAAAGAAACTGCATTTTATTATAAGAAGCATTTCTAAAATTTAAAATTAACTATATGTAAGATGACGAAAATAAAAAAATGAGAGGGGTGAGGACCAGAATAAGGCGATCTATGGCTCCTTTAAGTGATTGGTAATCAAAAAGAATGTCGCACGTATACGGTGCGAATTGAGGAGCTAAAGGTTTAAAAATTAAGTAAGATGATATTTTATAAGAATCATCCCAGCCAAGTGCCACCAAAACGAAGCGGACAATGCTGCTTTGCACGGCTTCAATGATAGGGTGAGCAAATGGAGGTATATTCTAGGAATTCTCACAAGAGTAATGTGAACTTTAACTTTCATCGAAATCTTCTATTAGTAAGAAATTGAAGTTTCAAGTGGAAGTGAATCCTGGTTGCAGTAACATAAACTATCGAGAAGAGTTCACCTAGTTTTTTAAAAAAGATGCTGTGGCGCTGTTTTGCTGATTAAAATCTTTTTGAATTGCTTGCTATTTCTTAAAAAAAGGTTCCTCACAATTCGGTCAGACAAAACAACGCTTCACAGATGTATTCAATTTCAAAATTTCAACCGGAACCCTTTTGAAGTACTTATGTAAATTTAGTCAACTGATAGTGTTCGGTGTGACTCCGTTGACGTTTAAACTCTTTTATCTCGACGCTCCAATTCTATTTTATGATTTTATGAAATGACAGTCGCTTGGCTCAGTTGTAAAAAAATCAAAATTTTTATCTAGAGAACAGTTTTATTTCCCACTTTAAAAGAGTGTTAAAAAGAGGCGTTTTTATGCACACGCTTCAAATCAACCGCCATTAAATATTTTCAACTGATTTCTTTTTCCTCTTCACTGCTCATAAAAATAATTATGATGCACGTTGTATTAATTTACGTTTCATTTTCAAAAAGTACCTCACAACTCAACACAAGCGGTCAATCCGACCCAGATTGGTCGAAATTGATTGCGTGAAATATTTCGCACTCGTTTTATGGTGCGCATCCAAATGCCACACAAATTAATAACTCCACGTTTTATACATTTTGATTATCGTTTAAGACCGAACGCCCACCACCCATTTGGCAATTTTAGCTTCGTATCAATTGATATTCCCTACCTTATGCAATTATGGTGACCATTCGTTTGTATTTTCAAAAGGAATTCATTTCATTACCGATTAAATACGATTTACTAACTTTAAATATTTATTTATTGAATAGAAACTAAATTCAGAGAATATGTTTTTACACTATTTTTACTTGCGACTTATAGGTACTATAAGGCAAGTTATGCATTCGGAAAAAAGAATCGAACTCGAGATTTTGATAAAAGTTGACATTACGATGATAGCGAAGACTACAAAAGCGGATCTCACAATTCTGTCTGTCTGTTCGACTACAGCCTAAACGGCTCGGCCGATTTTCATTAAACTTGATAGATTTCGTTTTTAATTTTTCCCCCCACACGTTTTTTTCTTTTTTTTTTTTAAGACCAAAAATAACGGTACCTGCCATACGAATTCTTTTCGAAATCTTATAAATATTTTTTTTCGCAAAAACTGTCCCATAGATTTAAAAAAAAAATCATAAAATTTCATTTAGTTAAAGCTAGGTAATGGTTAAAAAAAAATTCCAAAAAAATTATTTTTTTTGGGGGGGTACCAAACCATTTTATTTCATTTTTGATTTTCTCAAAAACGGTACGACGGAAGGTTCCCCAGCAGTTTCAATATTATTGTGTATTCAAATTTTCAAAAAAAAAATTTTTTGGATTTTTAAAAAAAATTTCAAAATTTTGTTTTGAAAACTCAATATTTCGAAAACACCATGCTCGATTTTTTCAAAAACTGTAATATAAGTTTCTTAAAATAGTCTACCAGATATGAGAAAAAAACATTTTACCTAAAAATAACGGTACCCTCCATACAAATGTTAAAAAATGGTTTTCGAAAATCGTTTTTTTTTCTCAAAAACGGTTCAGAGAAGCCGCCGCCAAGTGCAGACGTTTTTTCGATTTGCTCTTCATTACCCACATAACTAATAATTGAAACTTCCTATAGTTAAGTTCGCATACCTCTGCACTTTTAATCGCTAACTCTCTGACCCAGTTCCTACCTTTTCAACCATCGCGACAACCTATTGTGATTAAAAATTTGTGCTTACCTGTGTTAACTACTTATTTATATCAACAGAAGTCGCGTCGTAATAAATTTTTAATCGACCCAATTTCGTTGTGTAATCGCAAACTCTGTGACCCTATTGTGTTTATTATTGACCCATTCAAACCACCTCTGTCATAAATTAATTTAATTTTTGTGCATAACCAGCCCTTTTTCAATAACTCTTGTGCCCTTACTTAGCCTACCTAAAATAAATAAAAAAAAACTAAAAAAATGGAATACTGTAATGCTTGCAATGCACCCAAAAGTGAAGATCTTCTAAAATGCAATGGTCTATGTGGGAAATCCTATCATCTTTCGTGCATTGGGCTTTCAAAAAGATCAGTTGTTTATTCAAAAGATTATTTAGCCCACTTTTTATTTTATTGTGATGAGTGCAGAGAAATTTCGCTCTCACATATTTTACTTGCAATAAAATGCCAAAGTGATTTAATAAATGGCATTGTGTCCGACAATAAATTTTTCCAGAAAAACATTTTACGCGAATTGCAGAAAATAGATGAGTTTGTTAAACCAATTAAAGAATTGAATAATATTCTCGAGTTAGCAAACAAAAAAAGTGTGGCTAAACTTTTAACAATCGAGAAGCAGCTCGTGGTTCTTAAGGAGACATTAAATAATAAAATCTGCGAAGACGACTTAAATAAATGTTTCGAGTCTTTAAAAAAAGACATTAAATCTATGTTAAATACCTTTTGTACCGCGAATTCCATAGATGCTATTTCCAAAAATTTGAACTCTCTGCGCACTGACCTCGACAGTCATTTCCAAAGCTCTTCAAAAATAATGATACCAGGTCTCCGTCAACCACTTGTCCTTCTTGACGAAGCTGTTGGTACAATAAATATTATAAGTAATGAAGTTTTGGAAACGCGATATAATATTGGCCAACTAGCCGATGAAGTAATAAGCGCATCCTGTAAAATCGATGGGATATCCACCCAAATTCAACCTGCCGTATCAACGTACAACAGATCTATCCATTCTGAAATACAAGACACCACCTATCGGCTTCCCCAGCTACCAGCTCTTACAGCATCATCATCCGTAACTACAGCTCCTATTGCGTCTGCTAGTGTTTCACCCTTACTTGCACCGGCCTCATCCAGCTTACCTTCATTCTCTCCTGAGCCTGTTTTTCGAGCTATTAATGCTGCAACACAAAATACACAACCTACTGCTGCCCTTCCACCTTTACCGGGATGCCAACAACCTCCTCTGCCGTCTCCACCTGCTTGTCAACCTCCTCTTGAACCAGCTTCACCTACCATTAATCGTTTTGGGACTACTTGGACCAAATCTGAATGGAACGCCAGACTTCAGAGGCTTAGCAACAATGCCGATTACGGGACATTTTTCATCAAAGGCGCTCCCCAGCTTGCTGATGCTCCCAGGATAATGGATTTATTTTATAAAAAGTTCTCCATTTCTTTAAAAGAATGTCAGCTTTAAAATAAGCATACCATCTAAGTACCAATGGCTCTTTTGCTCAATCTCTGGGGATGCTCTCCGAATGGGAAAGATGACTGTGGCCAAATGGATAGAAAAGCGACAAAATAAGTTTTTCCTCAAAGATGTTCCAAGGAAATCAAACAACAAGCCAAGCCCTCTAGCTTCAAATAATTCAAAACCTTTAAAAAATAGTAAACCTCACCCAAAACCTACTCTTAAACCAAAAAACAAATATAATAATAAAAATAAATCTGCCCCTCTTTCCCGACTCAACTCAGACTGGAGTTTTAAAACTAACCTCTTTCCATCTTTCACTCCATATAATTTCACTTCCAATCCTTTGAATCGTGTAAGCCATCAACCAAATAATACTTCTTCTTATAATACCGCCACCAACACTAAATATCCTAATTTTATTCACTCCCACACTACCCTAGCCCTTATCCATCTTCATCACCCCCAGCAATCAATTCTAATCCTTCCCTTGTTGGTCCCATTCAACGAAAGCGTGTATCTTTTAACTTATTATCCAAATCAGGTCCTCTTTCAAGAGATGTTTTGTCCAACAGCCCCTCAACCACAAACCCACCAATTTTCAACCCAATGCACCCCCCTACTGTGAAACTCACTACAAGATTAACCGACCCCGCACCAACAAACAGTGAACTCGAGGGGCATTATGTTATGGCTAGACTCCGTGATCATAAACTCTTCGAAAATGTTCGTTTGTATCTAGCCTACCTACATGATAAATCTGACTCTGTTTGCATCGACGTTATCGTTCAAATTCAAAAAGAAGGACTCCCTACTGACCCTATAGCCTTGAAAAAAATCTACACCCGATTTCATGAAAACTTTAACATCTCCGTCACAACAGTCAACAAAGACCTCAACACGTATGCCTCTCACATCAACTCCAAACGTACGTCGCACCTTCAAAGCACGCGTAAAAACTTCAATAACTATTTTCGATCCTAATCCAAATTCTCTTAATGTCCCATCTAAATCAAACCTCCGTCCCGTCCCAGACCGTCAAATCCTCCCTCTTACTTTCTACTACCAAAACGTAAGAGGCCTACGTTCTAAAACTCATGCTGTTTTGCAACAAACCCATGCCTTACCCTTTGAAATCTACGCCCTGACTGAAACAAATCTGGTTCCTAGTATTAACAACCAAGAATTGTTTCCTTCCTCTTTCAATGTTTATCGCGATGATGTTCTTAACCAACCTACCGGCGAATGCCCTTGTCGAGGTGTCCTCATAGCTATTCAAAATACACTAGACTCATCCCTTATTGCAATCTCTTCTTCCTCGAATCTTGACTATATTTTCGTTAAGATAACACTACCTCGCAAGTGACTTTATGTTATATGTTGCTATATTCTGCCGTCACAACCCATCGAATCTTATAAACTCGCCATTGATACGGTTGACCATATAATAGATGTGTGTGACACCAATGATGATATCCTTCTTTTCGGTGACTTTAACCTTCCTTATCTAAAATGGATTCCATCCGAAGATCAGTCTTATTACATAGCTTCCAATCCCACCTCTGCCAAGGAATGTCTATTTATAGATCACCTAGCAGATTCAAGTCTATGCCAAGTTAGTGGTATCCCAAACTATATGGACAGGCAACTAGATCTTATTTTCACAACCGATCCCATTAACTCTACAGTGTCACTCTCTCCCCTTTCCCTATCTACCATCGACAATTATCATCCTCCCCTCTTTCTCTCACTCTATCATGATTCTCCATTACCAACTCAATTGCCAGCAAATAAGTACTCTTATGATTTTCACAAAGCAAACTTCCCTCAAATTAACGAATATCTGAACAGAGTTTCCTTCAATTTTGATAACCTTATTGTGAAAGATGCCGCAGAAATATTTTACACAGAAATATTCAATTCTATTTCACTCCATGTACCCTTTTGTCGCCATAAATCATCGTTCGCTTCACCACCTTTTTATAACCGCAAGCTTCGCTCTTTGCGTAATAAGAGAAACAAGTTGTGGGCAATTTTCCTTCGCACTAACTCTCCCACCGACTATTCTAACTACCTTGGTTCCTATCTTCACTTTACCGAGCTATACAACTCCCTTTACCAACGCTACTTAATTGAAACACAAACCAACCTTATAAATGATCCTAAGTGGTTCTTTCAGTTCGTCAATTTCAAAAGAAAATCCGATGGTTACCCTACCTCTCTTTCCTTCAATACCGAAACTTCAAATAATTCGCATGGTATTGCCAACTTTTTTGCCACCTTTTTCAAGAAATCTTTCACTGACGACTCCTTTGTACCTGATTCTTGTTATTTCGATTATTTGCCAAATTTCTCCCTAGGCCCATCTCTTCCGCTTACCGTTGACCCATGTCTAATCGAAAATAAGCTAAATCAACTTAATAACGAATTTCTTTCTGGTCCTGATGGCCTCCCTGCAATATTCCTGAAAAAATGCTCTTCAGCCCTCTCTTTTCCCCTCTCTAAAATTTTCAGCTTATCGCTATCTCAAGGAGAATTTTCTCAGGTATGGAAAACCTCTTTCATAACCCCAATACACAAAAAAGGTCCTAAGAGCGATGTTAAAAACTATCGTCCTATTGCCAAACTTTCACATATCCCTAAAATATTTGAAAGTATCTTGTACGAAATTTTAAGTTTCCGCTGTAAGTCTCTGATCTCTCCAAGACAACACGGCTTTCTTAAATGTAGGTCTACAACCACTAATCTTGTCGAATTTGTATCGTATTCCCTATCTGCCTTAGAGAACGGAAAGGAAGTTGACGCTATATTTACTGACTTTAGCAAAGCTTTTGACAAAATTTCGCATAAACTAATACTTTTCAAATTATCCGCCCTTGGTTTTGAACCTAATTTCCTGAAATGGATTTCTTCTTATCTAGAAAACCGTTATTACTGTGTTCGTTTCAGATCTTCCCTCTCTAGTCCTTTCTTAGCTACCTCCGGAGTCCCACAAGGCAGCCACTTAGGTCCTCTCCTTTTCATTCTTACCATTAACGATATTGAAAACGTCATCAAACATTCCCATATCTCACTCTACGCTGACGATACTAAGATCTTCAAAACAATTTCTTCAAAACACGACTCTTCCCTTATCCAACAAGATCTCGACAGTTTCTCAGTCTGGTGCCTTAAAAACTGCTTAGAGCTAAATATTGCCAAATGCCAATCACTTTTTCACGTAAACACATAAAATCTCCTCCACGTCTCTACCTTCTACATAACCAACCCATATCAACTGTTGAATCGATCCGCGATCTACGAATATTATGCGACCGAGAGCTCAACTTCTTGGCACATATCGATAATATTATTTTAAAAGCCAACTCATCACTTGGTTTTGTTAAACGGTGGTCCAAAGAATTCTCCGACCCCTACGTCACCCGATCCCTTTACATAACGTTTGTTCGTCTTCTACTTGAGTACGCCAGTCAAGTTTGGTCCCCATATCAACAAACCCACATCTCTCGAATCGAGAGCATTCAACGTCGCTTCCCAAGATTTGTCTTCGCGGCCTGTCTTGGAATAATCCCTTGATCCTGCCCCCCTACCAAAACCGCCTTCAACTAATTAACTTAAATACACTGCAAGAACGGAGAGATATAAGCAGAGATTCTCTTCATTCATCGGCTTCTCTCAGGCTCCGTTGACTGTCAAACTCTTTACAACTCTATCTTTTTCAGCACAAACCCTCGCAACCTTAGAAATCCTCGCCTCTTCTATCTCCCCACCCACCGTACCTCCTATGGCTCCAACGAACCTATTACGCGTATGCTGCGGAGGGTTAATTCGAATGAAAACGATTTCGACTTTAACCTCAACTGTAAGTTTCATAGTTTTAAGTTAGTTTAAGTTATGAAGCTTGTATTAAGCTGAATAAATGGGGGTATTGCCCCCACCAAAATTAAAATTAAAATTAAAAAATTGAAATTAATAAAAGTGAATGTTAAAAAACAATAACTAATTCAAGTCGCAACTAAAATTTAATACACATTAAAAGAATACAAGATTCATCAGTAGGTATTCAAATTTCGTATTTTTATCTGTGAGACATATGTACATACACGAAAAAAATTGATTTTTTTAAATCCTTATAAACTCTGACATGTAGATTATGTATGTATTACATACATAGGATGTCACTCGAAGAAAAATTTCTGTTCCATTAAAGGGAAGGCATTTTCGGTATAATAAAAGAAATAATTCATAATTTTCGCAATTATTGGTTGATTTACGACTCACTGCCTAACAATATCTACTTCAAAACTGCAGATTGAAGTATAAAGTTGCAAAAACAAAAAATAACTGTTACCAAAAAAAATGCCATTTGCATTAAAACAAAATAGAAAAATGTTATATTATGTTATTAAGCATTTTCTACAGAAAATTGATCTCAAAATCAAAAATTTGCGTTGGTAAGAATAAATGAACAGGCTTAGCAATTGGATATCTGAAGTCGTCCCCAACAAGCATGAAATCGATTTTTCAAAAAGATCGGGACTGGCTAGACGTTGAAACTTCTATTATTAACTAATTATGTGCGTCCGTTGGTTGCTGACAAGATTTCGTCCACTTTATTAAATAGGGTATTGATACTTTTAAAATTTTTTATTTTATAATACAAAGTCTAGCACTACAAAAAAAAAATCAACCAATTCAAAAATTGGAATTGTTACTGATTTAAATTCAACAGTAAGTTATTAACAATAAACTTCGGTTTTTTGACAAAAAATCGAATCCAATCCAATATCCAACAAGATTAAAATTAATACACACAAATTAAAAATGACAGTTTAGTGGCGGTTAATATGTACATAAGTACTGGATTACCTTATAGCGAAATTTTATTAATTTAACAAATTTAATAAGACTTAACTACGAGTAAAACACCTAAGAGGGGGGTTTAGCGAAGGAAAAAATTAGAATTGTTAAATTTGTTTTTTATTGGCCTATTAAAAAAATACTTTGTCATTACGCTCAAGCTTTCCCGCCTACGTGTTTTTGGATATACAAGATAAAAAAAAATTGATGGCATCATAGCTCGTAGAGAACCAGTGACTTGCAACTCCCAACTATTCCTGTAAGCGCGTTACGAGGCATAAAGGGGACCTATACTTTTCAGCCGAGTCCGAACGGCTAAGATAATTAGCATTTTTTTGTCACTTCCTCGCAAGATGAAGATAATTGTTACTTATTGTAGTAGATTTTTGATAAACGTCACTTTACTATTTCGTTAGCATTTCTGATTTTTATAAATAAAAGTCTAAGTCGGGACTTAATACTTATTCCTTGTTGTATGTATTATTTTTATATGCAAGTACAAAATATGGTCACCGCATGTATGATTCACAGCTAAGCTAAGTATATTTGTAAAGGATATGATGGAACCACGAGTTGTTGAGAAACAGCCAGCATCATTGAGAGACGATTTACTCATATCTTGATGCTGAAATTTGAACTGGAAATTATTGGATGACTTCTCTCACCTTTATAAGAAGTTATTTTACACGAAAAGGAAATTTTAATAAAAAAAAAAACTATTCATTTAGCTGCAATCTTACGGATATTTCATTTTTGTTATGAGGCGTTACCAGAATTATTTCAAGGCGATCGAAATGAGCTATTTCAAATTTAGATATAATCCCAACTTTATCAGACGTGCTATACGAGTACTTGCGATTTGAAGCATTTCTTTTTGAATAAATGTTTCGAGAGAAAAAAAATGTTTGAAGCACTTTTACGTTATGATGCTTCACAAAAATAAGTAAAACTTCAGAGCCGTAGCCAGCGTGTAATGAACGAGGCATTTGCACCCCAAGGACACTCAGAAAATGTAAGTTATGTTTATTTCTATTTTTTTATACTTCGTACAGTGAGAATTAAATTTTTCGTAAAGCCTGAATTCCCATTGACACAATAAAAATTTCATTGGGCGAACTTACTTCGTTTAAAATAAATGCTGCATGATGGCAGTTTCATTGTGTCATTGTGCACCCATAACTCTGATGCGACTTGTTTATTCTGATAAAAGCTTTCATAGTTTATTGAAGAAAACCATTCAAACACATTTGCATTTATTAAGTTTACTCAAATAAATATTTCATTCAATAATGAAAACTTTTTGACGTTAAATGCACGAAAGCAAAAGTAAAATGCACAACTGGGTCGCAAGAACGTGTTGCCTAGATAAATAATTTACGATGTTGGTATAAAGTATGGATGAATTTAGAATCTAAAAAAACATAAAATTGCTAAAAACGTAT
The DNA here is from genome assembly GCA_963931855.1 of Philhelius festivus. NCBI lineage: Eukaryota > Metazoa > Arthropoda > Insecta > Diptera > Syrphidae > Philhelius > Philhelius festivus. The sequence continues at coordinate 134,113,093 of OZ007556.1, read as the reverse complement.
TAGTGGTGTTGTTAAAGAACTGATTTTGGGTATATGAAACTTGCCAAATAAAAATGGCTATTTTTGTGTGTACTTATATATAAATACTTAAGAACTTAATTAAAAAAAAAAAAACCGAACCCATTTTCTAACAATAGGGTTAGGGTAATTCCTTAAATTAGCGTGCCTGCATAGGGCGCTAGATAAGAAGGCTAGTTTTTATGAGTTAAAACTAGCTTTAAGATAGTTATAAGTTAAAAATGAATTTAAAAACCTGCATGCATACAGATGGAAAGGAATACAGACTTCCTTACATATATATACACAGCCATACATACACACACATTAAGGGATCCGTGCATAGTCATACCGACAAAAAGCCTTACTCAGTCCCTCAGAACAGGAGCTGCTTATCATTGGGAGGAAGAACCCATACACATTTTTCCCATGAATATTTTGCAGTGAAATCGCTATGCTCATGGCATCTTCGAATTCATAAGATCTTTTTAGTAAAACCTGGATCTAGTGATGTACGAGTATTTTAAAAAAAGTAAGTAGATACATATATATTTCTTACATAGTTTTCAAAGTTGGAGAAAGAAGCATTCCGAAATTCAGATAAAATAATGAAGGATGAAAGTAAATAAAGTTTCTAAATTATGGTAAAACAGTTAATAATGAGAAGTAAGGAGAAAAAGCCCTTGTTGTAAGTGGTAACACATACCGTTGGTCGAAAAACTCTTCTTTGAGCTTGGTTGCATTTGGAGAGCAGCTTATGGATTGATTATTTTCATTCTTCTGTTCATTTGAGATCGAAGGAAAATTAACTACATACTTTGAAATAATGAAAAAGAATGTAATGAATTTATCATTGATGAATAATTCTCCTTGTCCATGGTTGTTACTTTATTTTTATCTGAATTAATACGATTTTAAAGCTGTTTTAGTATGAAACTAGGTTAAAATTTTGCAATTTTTAATCAAATATAGGATCATAGTACCCCTTGGCATAATGGTAAGTACGTTGGACTGTCATGCGGAAGGTCTCGAGTTCGATTCTCAGCCGCTGCAAAAAAGTTTTTTAGGAGTGAACTGCCTCTTGCGTGGAATTGGTAAATCCTCTAAGAGTATATCTCTTGGCATGGAAAGTGCTGCTCATTAGCCATTCGGAATCGGCAGAGAATTGTAGGTCCCCTCCGTTCCTGGTAACATGCACACAGGAATGTTGAGAATTGTAAGTCAGTAGGTCCTGGATCACTTCGAACTGTTGCGCAACCAAATTTATTATAGCATCATACTTTCTCTCCCCTTTTATTAAAGTTAAAAATCGTCAAATACCTATTCTATTTTTTTAGTATCGTGCTAACTTAATATGACTCTTTGACATTTACAAACGTCAAAAAAGGTCTGTTTACTTAGATGTGTGCACGAACTGTCATTGTTTTAGATGTGTTCAGAAGCAATTTATTGAGAAAAATTGCTTTAGTACTATACTAGTTAGAAAATGTTTAAAATTGAGAATGAGTTAGTAATTAGTAGATAGGGATCGGATTTCCATGCAAATGGATATTTTTTCAACACCTTGGAAGCAAGGCAACGAATTATGTATACGAATCAGAAAATAATGGCATTTAATCGTTAGTGCATTTTTTTGCATATTTTACTATAAATGCATATTTTTTGCATATTCGTCGCTTTTCCGGCAGAGTGGCATAAGTCGAAATTTGTAGTTTTTTAGTTTTGAACACAGTATTAAGCTGAAAAACAAACACAATTTTTCTGTGTAATCGGCGTTAACCTACTTCTTCTAGTTTTCGAGTTATGAAAAAGCGCCGCTCTCAACTTTCAAAAACATCCCTGTCATTTTCTACGTATAAATACGGCATAAATCAATTTTTGTTTTTTTTTTAATATTTCGTTTTTTATAAAACTTAACAAACAAAAAATGCAATTTTTTCACGTATTTAACATTCGAGTTTTGTTTTTTATGAACAACGAAATTTTTTTTCCAGTATGAAAAAAAACTTTAAAAGGCTCTCCTGAAAATTTGAAAATTTCGACTTGTGCCACTCTGCCGGAAAAGCGACCGACGGTTTGCGCATATTTTACTATAAATGCATATTTTGCATAGTTGCAATGTAAATAAAACTTTTCAAAATCAGAACAAATCAGGAAACATGATTTTATATTATTTTGAATTATTTATTTAAATTAAACAAATAAAGATGTTTATGTTTACGTTAACTGTGTTTTTTTTTCTTATTAAATTTAAATTCGCTGTAATTTATTATTTTACTAGCTATTACCAGCCCAGGCACTATTTAAATTAATAGAAAATTGCGAGAGGTTCATAACTTCTAGTAATAATTTTTTTTACAATTTTAAAATTATTTTTAAAGAACTCATCATATTTTATTTATTATTTCTTATTCTTCTTCTAAGGAGTCATCTGTAGTTTTATTTTTACTACTGGAAATAGCAATATTATTTTGTTTTTGTGCTGGTTTTTCGACTTCTTCAAATACATTTTGAATTTCTAAAATATCTATTCTTCTTTGTCGCTGATACTTGTTTTCAAAGCTTGTTCTTCTTTTTTGATAATTTCATTTTCCTGAAAGTTTTTTTTCCAATCGGACTTTTTTCTTCGGAACATCTTAAATCAAATAACAAATTAACTGACATTCTATAAAAGAGTCTGTTCAATCAGTTTTACCTTGATCGATTTCAATTTTTGTGGCAAGATACATAAATTTTTTTTTAAAACATCAATTCTTATTATATTTTGTTGGACTTCAGAAAAATTCTGGATAGAATCTTCAAATTCTTTTATGGCTTGCATTGTCTTTTTTTAATTCATATTATTTATATTTTCTGTTTTTGAAAGATTTCTTAAAAGAAAACAGTTAAAATATAAAACTGATATAATAAAAATTTAAAAACTGGAATTAAGGTATCTTTCTATCTATCTATGAAAATATCATTTTCTTGAAATCATCTTCGAATTCTTTCACAATATCAATGATATTCAGCTTCTAGTATAGCAGCATCATTGTCAAAGTAATAGGAGAAATAAGGGCCATGGATATCAAGAATGTAACCATCATCATCATAAGAACGGAATTTATCAAATGATGCTCTCTGTGAATGGAATATGATTTTCGAAGAGCTTGAAAGTTGCTATATTTTTGTGGATGAAGCTGTATGTTCCCTTAATTCAGGCAATTACTCGAAGAACTTCAGGTTCTTGGTTATATAATTGATTTGCAAATTCTGTAACATGTCTTTCAATATAAGTTTCTTTATCTTTTGCATCAAATCCAATATTAGCTGGAACGAAACGTTGCATCAAGGACTGTCTAATAGTAGGGGAAGATGGCCTAAAATGGCCCAACCAAGGTAAAATGGCCCTCTTGCTAGAAATTGTACAATCGAACAGAATTAGAAAGTTTTGGTAACACAATTCTTTAGTTTATCTGCCATCACTGACATAAACGAAATATTAGCAGCTTCAAGCTATTGTTTGAAATTTTGCAGGTCAAACTGTCTCTGGCCATCTACAAAAGTCGAACCAATAAAATGTTGTAAAAAGTTTGTTGACAAAAAAAAATATAAAAAAACATTCAATGTTGGAGAAAACAGTAAATGCATGTAAGTATTAAGTATTTCTTATTAATTTACTAAAATTAGTTGGCCTATAACTATTTCAGTGTGGTCGGAATTAAAACTTAAATAAAAGAACCCTAAATGGGCAAAATGGCCTACTAAGCACTCGCCTAAAATGGCATAGTGTGCCATTTTATACTTACCCTTACATTTTAATTTTCTTTATAGTGAAAATGATTGGAAAATATAAACGATGTACAGAGAGGCAGTCCTGGAGGGATAATGTATTAACAAAAGCCCTAAATGCCTTCCAAAAAAAGTACACTTGTGATATTTGCAATAATTGATTATTATTATAATTTCTAATTTTCCTTATTTTGTTTTAAGTGAAGTTGTTTTAAATGAATTGTTGTTTTTATTTTTACTTGCGATATAGGTACTATAGGGCAAGTTCTGCATTTGGAAAAAAAAATCGAACTCGAGATTTTGATCAAAGTTGACATTACGATGATAGCGAAGTCGAAAAAAGTGGGTCCGACAATTCCGTCTGTCTGTCTGTATGTCTGTATGTCTGTATGTCTGTACCTCGAACTACTTACAACCTAAACTACTGGAGGCATTTTCTTCAAACTCGGTAGTTAAGGGTCTTCGGTGATTCCCTAGAGGAGAAATTGAAATTTTTTTTTAGCTCTAAAACTAACGGTACACCCCATACACCCGTAATGCAAAATCTTATTTATCTAAAAAATGGCTCTAGCGATTTTGATAAAAAAAATTAAGTGTGATATTATGGACATGGACTATATTTTGGTGAAAAAAACTCTTACGACTCTAACGATTTTAACCAAAATTTGTATGCAGGAGCTGCTTTGCATTTGAAAAAATATAAACTAAATTTTTTTTCGAAAAAATGGTTTTTGGATTTTTAAAAAAATAATACAATTTTTTTTTTTGAAAATTCTATATTTTGAAAACCGATACACGATTAAATTTTTAAATTACGTTTTAAAATGTATTTCATTAAATACTAAGAATTTGAATATCAATTTTTTTTATAAAAGTTTTAAGGAAAATTTGGTACACAAAAAACATGTTTCAGTGTGTCTGTATGTCTGTACCTCTCACTGCAGCCTAAACCACTGGACCTATTTCTTTCAATCTCGGTAGTTAAGGGTCTTCGGTGATTCCCTAGAGGAGAAATTGAAATTTTTTTTTTAGCTCCAAAACTAACGGTACCCCCCATACACCCGTAATGCAAAATCTTTTTTATCCCGAAAACGGCTCTAACGATTTTGATAAAAAAAAATAGGTGTGATACGAGTATTTTGAACATAGGCTACATTTTGGTCAAACAAAATTTTGTGGGCATAGACCCGTTTTTTTTTATTTTCGACTTTCTCATTAACGGCCCTAAGGATTTTAACCCAAAATTTTCAGCAGGAGTCCCCTTAAGTTTAAAATAATATTGTATATAAAAATATTCAAAAAAATATTTGTTTGGTCTTTTTGAAAAAAAAAATTTTTTCTTAAATCAATATCCTATGAACGATTATTTTTTGAAATTATTTCCTAAAATCAATATTATTTTATACTTAAAATTCGCATCCCAAATTATTTCTTGAAAAACTTTAGAGAAATTTCTTATATAAAAAATGTATTTAATAATAAAACGATTTTTTAAAGTTTATTTGCATAAATTCATACTTTTCCGGAAACTATACTCTGTCCAACAAAAATTTTCAGTACAGGCCTTATGGGAGAGCTTTTTCTAAAGCAGTGGCGCCTGATGCACCCTCACTACAATGCGTTAGGAAAAATACCACTAAAAAAAGAGCAAGCCACTGACTTTTCTTAAGGAATTGTTGTTGTAATTCTTTGCAAAAAGTTGTACACCCCAACACAACCGTCGTATCCCACTGCTGATGAGATACTGTCAAGACAAGAGTGTCAAGTGTCACTCAATACGATCGTGCGTTCTTTATCTACATCAAAACAGAGTTACCAGTATCATTCTTAATTGCAAGCAAGAGCTTTTTCAGTGGTTTTTATTAAGGAGCTTTTGGCATTTGAAGCTTTTGAGAACACATTTTAAGAAGATGAGTATGTTGAGTGTTGTCATATTGCTTTTCAACTTAAAAAAAACGCGCATATTATCTTACCGCTTGGTGTTGTGGGAAAAGGTAAATTGAATATTGTTTTCAGTCGTTTTGAATCGGCAGTCGGTAGCCCTACGCGTTTTTTACTTTCATTTGCGGCGATTTATAATGTAAACTACGGAATCCCTATGAGAGCTTTAAAAGGCGACACACTTATGCATGGCAATGCAACCAGAATGAGAGACAAACGTCCTATCTTCCCTGTACTGACAATTTTTGTTGGACAGAGTATAGACGGCAATTTTATGCATTTGAACATTATTATCTCATTAAATCCATGTTTTATATTTATAAAATGTATCTTAAATTCCAAAGTACTTTTACATAAGAGCAAGTTCGTGCGATCCAGTCGTGCATTTTATTGATGTGTAAACATCTTTCCCGGCGGTAGAGTGAATCCAAAACGTGGGTAAAACTTGTAACCCGTTACGGTTACACGTTACGGTTACACTTTACGGTTACACGTTACGGTTACACGTTACGGTTACACGTTACGGTTACACGTTCTGTTTAGCAACCTACCTTACCGACGATTGCATTTAACACCATGTTTACATTGGAAATATTGCGAACTTACGACATCGTGTTTACATTAGCCGTGTTTTATTGGTTAGTGAATACACTACATACCTATCAAAATTTAACATTGAAAACAACAACAAACGATTGGTGAATAAAAATAAGCTAGTAATTGAAATGGATAATTTAGTGAAGATAGAGTTTCGGATGTTGAAATGTGGGAGGTGTTTAGGTGGTGTCCGAAAAAGTATATGTGGCATACTTGAGGGTATGTTCGTTGGTATTTATTTTGTTATACTTTGCCGTTACTAATCCAAAGTGTGATCGCTCCGAAATTTACAGAACAAATATTTTTTCAAATGCAAAACTTTAATTCATACCATAATTCCGGCTTTACACTACTGCCATTAATTTTGTCATAAAATATTGAATTAATTTACGCGAAGGCGATTGGTTTCGATTGATATATTTTATCAGTTCACTGGCATTTGTTCAAAAATGTCATGTAATTGCGGCATTATGTTGAATTTATATAACAACTGAAAAAATTGCACATTTTAGTTGAATTAATACGATGTTAAGGCTGTTTTAGTATGGAGCTAGGTTAAGACAACGATTTTGCAAAATTTTAATCAGACACATCATCATACTTTCTCTACACTTTTATTGAAGTTAAACTTTCAGAATAGGTACCTATTTTATTTTGTTAGTATCGTTCTAACTTCATACTGTAAGACATTTTCATACACTTTAACATTAATGTAAATATATTATTTTGTATTACTTAGTAATATCTTTCATTCAAGTACTGACTACATATATTATTAATAAAGTTTTTCCTGAAAGAAGAAGTCATTGATTTTTAATTAATTTAGAAATATTTTGCATAAAATAATTCAATATACTTTTCTTGTGTTCAAATCGATTTGAGTTTTTTTTTAAATAATCTCTCATAATATGACTCTTTAACATTTAAAAACGTCAAAATAGGTCTGTTTTCTTAGTTTTTTGCACGAACTACCATTGTTTTAAGGTTGCTCAGAATCAATTTATTAAAAGAAATTGCCTTAGACTAGGCGGTTTCTTAACTGTTTGGTTCAAGAAACTAAAAAGTTTGTGTTTTGACACAAACAAAACGATTGCCTAAAATGAGTTCGCTATTTTGCGTAACATATAATTATATGCACCTGCGCGGACATTCAACCAAATTGTTCATCTGTTTTCTATAAGTATCCAAGCAGTTGTGCAACTAAAAATTGAATGTGCGCTCCTAGCCTTAGGATGATATTAGTTAAAAAATATTTAAAGTTAGAAAACTACTTTAAAGTTAGGAAATATATAAGAAGTATAATACTACTACCTTAATAAGAGGCTGTTTAAAATTTTGCGCCAATATTATTTTATTGAGTACAATGTTTTTTTTCTCCAATACTCCAATGTGAGAACATTTTGAGTAGATTGTAGAAAAAATATATATTTTCGCACTTTTGTAAGTTTTAAATCAAATTTAACATAGAAAAACTCTAAATCAACTCGATCTGCATTTTCATGAATATTTCAACTCCAGCTTAAAACGAGATACAGATCTTTCGAACACATCCGTGTAAGTTAATTCAACAAGTAGGAAGGAAGAGTGAGTTAAAGAGTGAATAAAGCGTTTTTTTGGTGCTTGTATTACTGCGCTAGATATAGATTACCAATAAAACGCGCCTATTGGAAACTTTGAGTACTGCAATCTCGATTTTATTACTTTCCATTGCTGGCTAGAACTAAATTCAATCCATTAACGAAAGATTTCATAGTGTGTTCATTAAATGTTTTTTAAACAAATCCAGTTCACGTTAGTGATGGACAATTAAATTTTATTTTATGCAGTAGGATGACTGCCGATAAAAAGAGAAGTGAAATCCTGCTGCGGATAGAGATTTGACGTTTATTCGAGTATCGGCAGTGATCCTACTGCGGATGTTGTATTTGTTTTTCATATAAAATCCTACTGTACTACGGATAACTTTTCCAAAAAAACACGGCTATTGTATGTTTATTGAGTACGTTCGATAACAAAAATTTGGCACTCGGACGAACGTTGATGTTTACACATCTTAACCGTGAGTCCTGGCACTCACACTTTTTTTTTTGTTGAGTATTGTTTATGTTTGAACTATGATTTGTTTAAATTAAATTGAAAATGGTTTTTGGTTTACTTGCCTAGTTGGTTTACTTGCAAGGGTAAAATAGCATACCAGTATGCCATTTTACCTGGACAATTTTGATCGTCGGAATTTGAAGAGTTTTTGATAATTAAATACTTTTAGTACTTTTTGAAACTTTTGAAACTCGTAAAGCAAAAAAATGTAAGCGTTATTGATTTAGCTTTGAAAAGAATATAACATTTCCCCTACTTCCCCTACTGAAACCTAAGCTTGTTTGCTGCCGACTTGAATGTTGGATATAACACATACAATTTTATTAGAAAGTCCCTGACGCATTTTGCACAAAAACAAAAGTACGAGTAAGTTACTTCTGCTAACGTACCTGCAGCAACTACATATCGCACCTCCAGTGCAATAACGACGTAAGTGCAATTTTCCTAAATGTTGAGGAATCACGTTTAAAGTTTTCTTTATTATCAAAATACCATACGTTTCAGCTTGTGTGTCCATACAAAAAAGTGGCTTCTTTTGGGCAATAGCAAAAATACAATTACGTCGATTTTACCACTTATAAAACTTGACATTTAGGTAATTATGTCAATCTTAACTCAATTTCAGAAAAAATTGCAGTTACGTCGATATTGCACCGGAGGTGCGATATATCTTGAAGCACACTGTCACAAAAAGTACATAAACCTTGAATATTTCTGTTTTGTTATGGGAAAAAAACTTGCGAATTCATCTTCATTAAGACTATTTTCGTCAAAATTTCTCCACACACTTCTTGCTACATTCCGAAGTTTTTGTAACAATATTTTGAGATGTGATCCATTGATGGCATATATTCATATAGAGCCTACTCGTAGTCCAAGGCATAAAGGTGGTAATATAAAACCTCCATCATTCAAAATTGAATTAAATTTTATTTTCTCTATTTTTTATTTAAGTATGTATTTATATTTTTTGACAAAAAAATATAGATTTTTTTCTTTAAATAAAGGAACTATATTCCTTATATCTCAGTTAAGCTAGTGTTGAGTATATATAAACACTGTGTGTATATACATATAAACACTCACGGACTCGAATGCAATGTTGTGTCAAAATTTCAAAGCAATCGGTTAAGAACTTTCTGATATTAGCGATTAGGAACAAACATACATTTGTGTACATTTTTATTTATATAGATTTAATAGTACATAAAAATATAAAATTGAACTTACTGTTAAAGACTGAATAAAATGTGTTTTTAAATTGAATCGAAATTAAGTTAAATTGGTTTTAAGTGCATATTTTAAATGCATATTTTACATTTTAAAGCGCATGTTTTAAGCGCATAGTTTCAAATTTTAAGTGCATGAAAATCCGAACCCTAGTAATCAGTATCTAATACCTTAATACTAAGCTGTTTAAAAGCTTGCGCCATTAATTCATATTTTAATAAACATGAGATTTCATTATATTTTTGAACTAAGAATAATAATTAATAATCTGTTGAATAAGGAACTCTTGATTATTTATGATATCACAGCTGAACGTTTCTCATCATATATAATTAGTTTATGAATATGCTAGTTGCACCTATTTCGTTAATTCACTATTGAATATTTGCCGACTTCAGTAGCTGAACGGCATTGACAGTCCCATGTTAATTTCATCGAAGTAAAGCTTTCATTCTTTGATGAACATGCTGCTGATCCTTTTGTGAATTTTTGGAAGTTTCCTTCTGAGTATCAACCATTAACACATAAATACGTACGAACATATACACCCAGATATAATTGCGGACCAATTTTTTTGTGTTCTCCAATCTTGCTCTTTAGTGAAAATTAAACTTAGGTTGAAGTGGCTGTTACAATCTTGCTCTTTAGAGTGAAAATTAAACTTAATTCTTCTGGTTTAAGTTCAATTGTGGCTGACAAGTTAATTCAGAAATAGGTGAGCTTAGGTTGAAGTGGCTGGCCAGCGTCCGTCGCAGGTGACACACTTACGAGTAGGCCAGAGTTGGTCTATGGTGATTCCACATGAATCTAAAGATTTTTTAACTCGAGCTATTTGGAGCTCCTTATGAAGCGGGAGACACTATCTTATAAATGTCTATATTAATTAGATTACTAGGTTCATTGAAGAAACACTCTCCAAGATGTCTATAAGATCGAGCAGGTTATGTACGAGTACATAGAAGATGAAGAATTTATTGTACCTCTTCCTTGTCCATACAGCTTCTAAAAAATCCTTTGAATAAACGTCAAGCACCGTTGCGTGTTTGCATATAAGACAGTGTCCAGTGATGACACCAATTACGGATCTGATATATGCTATCTTATCTTATCTTTATGCTTAAGGATATAAAACACTTGGATCTGTTTTGTCATCAGACAGGTGGTTATATTGTTCCATCTAAGGTTTGTAGTGATGGCGATTTCGTCAGACTTGTAGTTCCCTCGAATGTACCCAAAAAATACGAGTAATTAACAAAAACTTTGTGACATTGACAAACATTTAAAAAATTAATTTTTTGTAGATACAGCAAACATTTTGCTTACATCACAAAAAAATTTGTGGGTATGACTAAAATCTCTGTTTTGTTTTGTTTTGTTTTATTAACAAAACTTGGTTTGTTAAACTAACAATACTTATTATATGTAATGCATATTTTGTCAAACTGATAAAAAATCATGCAGTATTATAAAAAAAAGTGTGATAAAATTTAATCAAAACGATGAAATTGTTTTGTTGAAGGTCAACAAAAACTTTTTTATCAATATTGCCTAGGAATTTTTTTAGTGTTATAACACGTTTTCTTTGAGCCAATACGGGACTTCTTTAATCGTCCTAAGTTCCACCTGAAACACGCTACAATGATTAGGCAGATGTAAAGGGAGACACTTTAGTCTATCTGAGTACACATCCCCATAATCAATTTTCAATGTGTCGGTGTAAAAATTGATAGAATCATCTTCCAAGAAACTCATATCCCGCCAGAAAGATCTTAAAAGTATTTTGCCAAACTGAAATTTTGGATCTGAATGATAGAATAGCCAATTTCGTTAATGATCCATTGCAAAGAAGCTTTTAGGGGTGTGCACGCCGCCATCTGTTTGCTGAAAATGTCGCAGGGTGGCAGTGGCAGATGGAACAGAACATCTAGTGCGGCAAAGGGGGTCCATCTTAGTACTCCGCTTATCCACAGACAAGATGATTCTTAGATTTAGCTTAGCTTGTCACGATTTTCAGCCGTTTCCAGAGCGGAAAACACTACTAGTGAGGATCGGTCTGATTACCGAAATATAAAGCCAGTGAGTTATGCGGGGTTGAAGGCCACTGTGGCCTTTTGACTCTTTATTATAAGGTTTCCAGCTTAGGTTTTTTTTTAAAAACTAAAATAAGACTCAAGTATTTTGCTTCGTCTGAAAAAGCTACTGGAATAGTTTTAATAGAAGGGGGATCTAGATGAAAAATTTTGTTCTTTCTAGGACAAATTTCGTTTTGTGAGGGTTGACTCACAGGTCATACAGCCCTATCCAGTTTGTTAACTTGCTTAAAGCGTTTCTTATGAGTTATTTAAAGATGTTTGAATACTTTTCGGATACGGCAATAGCAATATCATTCGCATAATCAATCACCCTGGAACTCTCCGTTTTCAGGCATTTCAGCGGCTCATTTACCAAGTTCCAGAGAAATTGAGAAAGAACACCGGCTTGCGGCGTACCTCAACGACAGATCTCTTAACAAAAAAGCCGGCCAATTTTGAATTTGCTGCTAGTCAAACATTGGGTTAATAAGTTCACTAAGCGACCCATCTACATTCAGATATAACAATGCAGATTCGATTGCTCATCTGTCGACGGTGTTAAAGGCGCCTTCTATATCTAGAGAAGCAACCATGTGTACTCTTTATAATGGAGGGAATATTCGATAGTTCGTAATACCGACTGTAAAGCAGTTTCTACCTATATTACCTGACAATAAGCATGTTCAGCCGTAGACAGAAGAAAATAAAATGCACGACTGGGTCGCACGAACTTGCTCTTATGTAATCGGAATGTAAAATGAATGAAAATGTAAATAGGAATGTTATTAGAGAAAAATTGTTCAAAAGCATAAAATTAATTTTTTAAATGACTAACACAACTTCTTTAGTAGTTGGAGATAAGAACAGGATGCCATGTGATTCAAGCAAATATAAGTTTATACAAGAACAAAAATTGTAAGAATTTGTAGTGGTTTCTTAAAAAAATAAGCTTTTATATACAAAATTTTTAAAACATTTTTAAGAAAAAGTTTTAGTACGCCAATTTTAAGTTTTTATTATTGTTCGAATAAAAATTAAATTTAGAAAAAAAATATTGAGCTGTTTTCGAGATATTGAATTTTCAAAAAAAAAATAGATTTTTTTTTTCAAAATTCAAAAAAAAAATATTTTTCTTAAAGTTTTGAAATGCAATGTTTTTTAAACTTTTTAGAAGGTTCTCTCGAAAAAATCCGTTATTACGATAATGATAAATTCAAAATTTTAAAAAATCGTTCTATGGTAGTACAGTCAGTAATATATTGTTTTCAAAATATTTTTTATTTAGTTATAGATCTAAAAAATTAATCGAAAGAAAAAAATTAAAGCAAAATTCTCGGAACCGTTTTCGAGAAAAATACGATTTTCGAAAACCAATTTTTAACATTTGTATGGAGGGTACCGTTATTTTTAGGTAAAATGATTTTTTTTCTCATATCTTGTAGATTATTTTAAGAAACTTTTATTTATTAAGTTTTAAAAATATCGAGCATGGGGTTTTCGAAATATTGAGTTTTCAAACAAAACTTTTGAAAATTTTTTTAAAGATCCAAAAATATTTTTTTGGAAAATTTGAATACATAATAATATTGACACTGCTGGGCAGCCTTAACATACAAAAAAATATCAAAATCGGTTGTACCGGTTGTAAAACAAAAAAATTGGCTCCAAGGGGGGTACCAAAAATAAGAATTTTTTGAAAATTTTTTTTCAATCATTACCTAGGTTTAACTAAATGAAAATGTATGAATTTTTTCTCTTAAATCTGTGGGACAGTTTTTGAAAAAGAAAAATATTTATAAAATTTCGAAAAAAAAGGTATGGCAGGTACCGTTATTTTTGGTCTTAAAAAAACATCCGGGGGGGGGGGGGGAAATAAAACCCATATCTACCAAGTTTAAAGAAAATCGGGCGAGCCGTTTAGATGTAGTCGAACAGACAGACAGAATTGCGAGACCCACTTTTTTGGTCTTAGCTATCATCGTAAATGGCGGTCAGCCATCAGACGAATAGGGGAAACAACATGTAGCATACGAAAACATGCACGTGCCGTAACTATTCGGGACTGCTGGAAGTGTGATCATAGCCTCTCCGCGGCGGCCGCTAGAAACAAGCCTTTTAAAAAAGGTTTGGCTAATATGATCAGGCTGGTTCCTCAGGTTGGCGACAGGTTAATTCCCTGTCCCGTAAAACTAAAAGAATTACGAGACCGACAACAAGCCTCGGAAACGGACTGATCTCACGACGACAACCCACGCAAAGAAAAAGGAAAAACGATTTACGAATTTTCTTATGGAACATACGATCGCTCTATAGAGCTCGAGCTGCTCAGCAGCTAGCCGATGCCCTGTCAAAGTATAAAGCTGACATAACAGCTCTTCAAGAAATCAGATGGACAGGGAATGGTGTTTTACAGAAGAAAGAATATGACATATACTACAGCTGTCATACAAAACACCATGTGCTCGGGGGAGGCTTCCTAGTCAGCGAAAAAATGAAGTCTACTATCATCGGCTTTAACGCTATAAGCGAAAGGCTATGCACCCTTCGCGTGCGAGGCAAATTTACGAACATCAGCCTCATTAACGTTCACGGACCTACGGAGGAGTCCTCAGACGAAGAAAAAGAGACTTACTACGAACAAGTCGAGAGGGCCCTCAATGCCTGTCCAAGGTATGATGTTAAAATCATCCTTGGGGATTTGAACGCAAAAATAGGTCGGGAGCCGGTATTCAGGCATTACGCAGGCACCCATAGTTTGCATGAGAACACTAATGACAATGGACTTCGAGTCTTAGAATTGGCAGCATCGAAAAACATGGTCGTTGCGAGTACCAGGTTCCCGCGTAAAGATATCTACAAAACCACCTGGGTATCACCTGATGGAGTCACTCGTAACCAAATAGACCACGTGTTGATAGACCGTCGCCACTACTCGAACTTGATGACGGTACGAACGTACCGAGGTGCCAATATCCACTCGGATCACTATCTTGTTGGTATGGTTTTCCGAGGGCGGATTGCCTTGCGAAGACGCATTGCATCCGCCGATCAGGTTCGAATCAACACGGCTGCCCTGCGCAATGAAAACACCAGTAACACCTTTGGTAATGCGTTAGGACTCGCCCTAGAAACACCTGACTTAGGGAGAGTAAGTCCTGGAGCCAGTATGCTGGGCGTAAATGAAAAGTGGACACGTCTTAAAAATACTGTCATTAGTACTGCCAACTCCATCTTAGGCAGCAGTCGTAAAAATCGGAACGATGAATGCAAGCTAGCGACTGAACGTAAGAATGTTGCGTACCGAGCAATGCAACAATCTCATAGAACGCGGGCACGCGAAGAGGAATATAAAGAGCTCAAAAGAACAGAAAAATGGCTTCACAGACAAAAGAAATCAGCCTGGGAGAAGAACCTAATCTGTGAAATAGAAAACAGCCGAGAGCGAGGTCCGCACCAGGCGCGGAAGTTCTACCAATCCGTCCGAAACATGACGCAGTACACACCACGCTGCACATACTGCAAGGACGGAGAGGGAAATCTGATCACCGATCCTGAAAGCATACTGGAGCGATGGGAAGTGTACTTCAATGAATTGCTAAATGGTCAGCTCACTGCAGAAGTGGAGGCTCCACTACTTCAAGAAGAATACCCTATGTTGCCGCCACCAAGCATAGAAGAGGTTGAGAAGGCTATAGGCCGGCTCAAACAGAACAAATCCCCTGGAGCCGATGGCATACCAGCCGAATTATTTCATAACGGCGGGCCAGCCTTACGTCAAGCAATTCATGATATTATAGTGCACGTATGGGAGCAGGAAGAAATGCCAGAAGACTGGCGAAAAGGCATAATATGCCCCATACATAAGAAGGGAGATGTCACAACGTGCAGCAATTATAGAGGTATCACGTTGTTGAGTACCGCCTATAAGATACTCTCCTCTATCCTACAAGACCGGATAACCCCATACGCTAAAACCGTCATCGGACAATATCAGTGTGGTTTCATTCCAGGCAAATCAACAACTGATCAGATCTTTACCCTTAGGCAGGCGATGGAAAAATGTCTAGAATTTAACATCCCAACATACCATCTGTTTATAGACTTTAAGGCCGCCTATGATAGCATAGGCAGGGTAGAACTTTACAAAGCCATGAGAGAATTCGGCATCCCAAATAAATTGACACGACTATGTAGGTTGACCATGACCAACGTAACAAGCCAAGTAAAAATAGCCGGATTGCTATCCAGACCAATCAAAATCTTTAATGGACTCCGACAAGGGGACGGTTTGGCCTGCCTCCTCTTCAACCTGGCGTTGGAGAAAGCAATCCGTGACTCTGGCACGGCAACAAGAGGGACCATCGTCAACAGGTCCAGCCAGTTACTAGCTTACGCAGACGACATTGACATAATCGGAAGAACCGAACAAACTGTACACGATTCCTTCATCCAGATCGAGCAGGCGGCACAAAATCTGGGGCTGCACATTAGTGAAGGTAAAACAAAGTACATGGTGGCGTCGAATGCGAGAGGAACAGTTGGTCAAACAATCAAGGTAGCGGAGCACGAATTTGAAGTGGTGCAATCCTTTAAATACCTTGGGTCAATAGTAGCAGCCGATAACAATATAGAAGAAGAAATACGCGGGCGGCTTCTCAAATCCAACAGAGCCTACTATAGTCTGTCAAAGCTCTTCAAATCCAGAAATCTCACCATAACTTCAAAACTGCTGCTGTACAGGACCATAGTCCTGCCAGTACTCACATATGGATCCGAGACTTGGGTGCTTAGCAAAAGGCACTCCGACCTCTTAACTGCGTTCGAGAGAAAAGTCTTAAGGAGAATTGTTGGCCCCATATGTGAGGAAGGACGATTCCGGAGACGGTACAATCATGAATTGTACGCAATCTACCTAGAAGCAGATATCGTGACAAAAATTAAGCTCGGTAGACTCCGGTGGGCAGGGCACCTAGCTCGCATGAGCGAAGAGGAACCTGCTCGGAAAGTTCTTTGTGGTACATTCTATGGTAGACGACAGCGTGGTAGACCATGCTTGCGCTGGAGAGATGGCGTAGACCAGGACGCCCGAAGCCTTGGGGTGCGCAACTGGATGGCGTCGGGATAGGTGGAGAGACTTGTTGAAAGAGGCCAGGACCGGAACCCGGTTGTCGAGCCGATGATGATGATGATATCATCGTAATGTCAACTTTGATCAAAATCTCAAGTTCGATTTTTTTACGAATGCATAACTTGCCTTATAGTACCTATAAGTTGTAAGTAAAAATTGATTCTTGCACGTAAATGAAAACCAATTTTTCAAGAGTTGTTAGAAGGAATGATGATAAACTAATAATTCTGAGATCTTTCGTGTTTACTTGGGAACTTTTACCGGCTTTGGTATGAACACAACCTTAACCTCTCTTCTAGCAGAGGAACGTTGACCACAGCGGCGGATCCAGTATTGCTTCATATTTCTTCTAATATCTTTAGGAAAAATTAGGTATTTATAAATTTAACTACAGCTTTAGGAAAAATTAGCTTAAAACAATTGATAAAACAAAAATACGAGTATTCTTGGGAATTCTGTTTGCCGATCCATGAAGACAAGAGGCAAATGAAACAAATTATAACAAAACAAATATGTTAAAGCATATAAGATTTCGTTTTATATTCCATTTCTCGAGGTTTATTGAAGAGAAATAAAAATAAAATATTTATTTCTCATCCTAGAATCGTGTTTTGTTCTCTGTTATATTAAATTTACCCTCGTCAGAGACAAAACACGATTCCAGAATGACAAATCCGTCTTTTGGTAGCTCCTTATAAACTATTTCTCTTGATTCGGTTTTTCTTGTTGATAAAAGGTTTTTTTCTTGCCACTCTTCCATGAAAATTACTTTTTCGCAGCATTGTTTTTACGGTTTCAGGATTAATATCTTAGTGCAGGTACTTCATTACCTACGCCCGTCAACTTTGGTGCACCTATTGGGGGCTTATTTTTTAACTTATACAATATCCAACGTTCATCGCCTGCAGTAAACTTTTTTGGTCTTCAAGATTTTTGTAAATTTTCAACAGATTTTGTTGTTTTGAATCTTTTTATGATGTCTCCTATCGTAGAATTGCTTCTTTTTACAATTTCTGCAATAGCACGTACAGAGTTACCTTTTTAAAAAAATTTTATCACTATTTTTCGTACTTCTATCGTTGTATATCAACATTGTTCTTCATTTTGAACTTATTAATAATAACGCATTAAATTCAAATCAAATAAACATTTGACAAATGTAACGGTATATTAAGAACCTAAAAGTGTTATATTTGTCCCGTTAAAAACAAAAAAATGAGTACAACACAGAGTGTCCGATTTCTTTTTTGATATTAAATTTGCGATTATTTTCTTTTATATTGAATTTCGATGATAATTTGTTAATAAAACTGTAATTTTTGCTAAATATCCAGAGTTTATAGTAAAAACTATGTATAAATGTAGAAATACGCTATTTTCAAACCTTCATCAATTTTATTTTGTGATTTAAAGAGACAAAACTTGTATGTCCGATTTCTTTTTTGATCCACTGTACATTATTTTTGATGCATAGAAAGTGAATAGACTTAATGAAGATCGTTTTTCGCATGGGATAGAAGAAAAAAATTGTTTTTTTTTTCATAGTTGTCAGTGAATGTTAGAGGAGGTCGTTCGATGTCCTAGTGCCGTTCTCGGTATCCGTTCGTAATTCTGCCTCCGTCCCCGTTCCCGTCGCAGACGCATTTAAATTTAAAATTTAAATATAAAAGAAAAATAATACAAAATACACAAAATCAAACAATACAAAAAAAAAAAACAACACATTAAAATAGACAATTTTAATTAATAAAAAAATTATAACAACACTCCATATATAAAACGAAACCAATAGAAAAACCAACAACAACAAACAAAAAAACACTCATACCTTAGGGGATAACAACAAAAAATACCTATGTTTGTCAGAGCGCAGTAAGTGACATTTTCCTTACTCCTCTTCCTTTTTCCTACAGTTGTGTGGCTTAGCGGGTGCATGCATTGTGCTGAGCTGAGGTATATAAGCTCTCTCAGTGTTTGCACCTGCTGGGTCGTACGATAACAGATGTATAGAGAATTACTGTTCTGATTGGTAGGGTTCGGATCGATTCAACGTCACTACTAAAGGCATAACACTTTTTAGTGATGTTGTGTTGAAACGACTTTTTATTAGTCTTACACAGTGATTTTCTTAGATTTCGTCTGTTTTGGTTTTTGTTATTTTTTTATATTGCAATGGCTGGTTACCATTGTAATATTCGTGGGCTGAGAGCAAATTTTCTGGCTGCGTATATCCACACTGTTTCTAACAGCTGTTTTGGTACTGAGTGAAACCCAAGTAGGTGAGGATACCGATCCTACTGAATTTTTTATTCATGGGTATAGCTTGGTGCCATTATTCTTTTCCCACCATGGTCTCACCATTTACATTAGGAATGATGTTGCATATCAGTTCTTACCACAATATGGTCGCTGCACCAACTCCTTCTTCAATTTTATGTGGTTTAAATTTTCCATTAATAAGCACATTTTTCACTATTGTTTTCTTTATCGAAGCCCAAATCTGGATAGAGTTTCAACTTCTCACGAATTTGATACTCTGTCCGACTCCATCCAAAGAATTGTTTCCCTATATCCTCACACTGAAATCGTTATTACGTTATTCGGGCCAGACAACACCCGAAGGAATGTGTGTTGAGATTTTTGCTGAGTTTAACTACTCGAATATCGGACGTTAATGGCCGAGCAGAAAATATTCTTGACTTGTTTCTTACCTCTGACCCTGATAAATACACAATAAGTGTATTGACGCCTCTAGGCACATCTGACTATAGTGTTATATCTGCAAATTTCTCGTGTCAAACAAATCCAGTTAGAGAAAGAGCTCCTAGAAGAACCGTATGGCAGTACGAGAAAGCCAACTGGAACGGTTTGAATAACTTTTTCAGGATCTTTAACTGGTCACTATGCTTCCTCGATAGTGACGTAGACTCCAGCGCAGATATGATAACTAACATTATTCTTTTGGGAATGAAACATTTTATCCCGAATAGGGTTAAAAGTATCAGACCCAAGGATAATTCATGGTTTGATTTGAGCTGTAAAGAGGGTATCAAGGAAAAAGAAGTAAGCTTCCGGTGTTTTAGAGCCAACCCAACTGAGGAAAACCGGAAAAGGTTCAAACAAGCCAGGAAGGCCTGCAACGCCCATATTCAACGGACCAAATTTGTATGATCAAAAATCAGGGCAAAAAATACTGCAATGTCCCAAAGGCAGTAAGAATTTTTGGTCATTTGTAAAAAATATGAGGAATTCTTCCTCTTCCTCGGTTCCTACGCTTGTTGTCAATGACACTCCTTTCGTAAGCTCTATTGATAAGATAAAGCTAACTTGTTTGTAAGGCAGTTCTCCGCAAATTTCACCTTGCCGGATAGTGTCATGACTCCCCCAATTCTTGAGCGCGTTAATAATTCTATGGGACAAATCTTTTTTCGCACTCGTACCGTGGCAAGAGTCCTGAAAGATCTCAACATTCATAATTCCGCTGGTCCGGATGGTATCCCCGCTATTATTCTGAAGAGGTGTTCTTCCACGCTAGCAAAACCCCTGCGTAAGATTTTCCATCTGTCCTATTCTTCAGGGCTCGTTCCGAGCAGTTGGAAAACTGCATTTGTTCAGCCAATTCCCAAAAAAGGCGAATCTTCTTCTCCCACTAATTATCGACCGATCGCACTAACGTCCCTTCTTTCTAAGGTCATGGAAACGCTGATTAATTATCAGCTTAAGAAATATCTTGAGGAACGAAAGCTTCTTAATGACCGGCAGTATGGCTTTGGTAGCAATAGGTCCACAGGTGATTTGATGGTTTATCTAACCGAAAAGTGGAACAAATCTTTACATTGTTTCGGAGAAAGTAAGATTATTGCACTTGATATTTTAAAGGCATTTGATAAAGTCTGGCATCTTGCTCTTTTATCGAAAATGCGTGCTTTCGGGATCGACGAATCCCTACTTCTTTGGATTAGAAATTTTCTTTCAAACCGTTCAATACAAGTTGTACTAGACGGATTCAAGTCTGAAACCCACAATATAAATGCTGGTGTGCCCCAGGGCTCCGTTTTGTCCCCAACCCTCTTCCTCATTTTTATTAATGATCTCCTGTCTGTAATTTCTAATCCAATTAATTGTTTCGCTGACGATAGTACTCTTAGCTTTTTATATTCGTTTTCAGACTCACATCCCTCCTCTTCGGATGTGGAACTGCAACGACAAAATATGATAAGCACATTAAATTACGACCTAAACAGCATTGTGAAATGGGGAATAAGAAACCGCTGTCTTATATTGTTAAAGCGAGATATACCCCCCTTGCCACTATCTAGAGTGGCACTTGCATCAAGGAAACTGAACATCTCGATATTCTCGGTATGTGCATCACGAACCACCTCTTGTGGAACGATCACATACGCGATATTGCCAAAAATGCCGCAAGATGTTTGGCTTTTCTGAGACGGTGCAAGAAATTTTTCTCTCCTTCTGATCTGGCTACAATCTACTCGTATAAAACCTATATACGTCCAAAACTTGAGTATAACTCCCATCTATGGGCTGGTGCTCCAGTAACTTATTTAAGTCTCTTGGACAGTATTCAAATAAGAGCTTTTAAAATGATTGGTGATAATAACATCATTGACTCATTTACGTCACTCCAACATCGTCGTAATGTTTCTTGCCTCACCCTTTTTTACCGTTATTTTAACGGACTATGCTCTAGTGAAATAGCCAGCTGCATTCCTCCCCTTAAACAATTTAACCGTAATACTCGCACTTCTAGGAATGCCCATCAGTTTACCCTTGAGCCCAACTTCGGCCGTACTGTGAAGTACAGAGATTCGTTCTTCAGCCGTACTACGCGAATGTGGAATTCTTTGCCACGCTCTGTCTTTCCCAGTCATTGCAATGTTCAAGAATTCGAAACCAATGTACACCGACACCTCCTTTCTAACCCTTCCCTTTTTTCTTAATGCTCACACTGTGTCTCTGGCATATTAAGGGTATACAAACCCCTTGTGTGTGCGCCGATTATAAAAAAAAAAAAAAAAGTAGGGTGATCTGCCGAATTAAGAGTTGAAGCGAGTTAAGTTTATATGGCTCACATTCATAGATCTAGTTTGGAGTTGCCCACTCAGTATCACTTTAAAAGGTTGTGGGTAGCCCAAAGAAGTGTTGTACCTATACATAAATCATCGAATCGATAAAGGGCTTGGTGCGAAAAGGTCTCTCGTATTCGATAAAAACGAATGCGTGGAAAAACGAATCGAATAAATATAGCCTGTTTTTTGAAGCATGAGGTTTTAAGGATTACAGAAATTTGGATTTAGAGCATTTCGACCATCTCCCAAATATAAATTAATTGTACCTATTTGTTCCATATTTTTTCAGGGCACTTATTTACAAGCCATCCTAATAGTTCTAGGTTTTAACGAATACCTACTTAAAAACTATTCTTTGCTCTCTCGGATCGATTTGGCTTGACTTTTGTTAACTGAATAGGTTTGGTTACCAGTATATGTAGTTTCATTGCAGTAACGTGCTGTAACATTCAATAACAGACTAAAAAAGGAAAATGGCAAAAAACCCTGTGTATGATGGTATCTACAGGTGAATCAGCCATTCGTGTTCCGG
The DNA here is from genome assembly GCA_963931855.1 of Philhelius festivus. Lineage (NCBI taxonomy): Eukaryota > Metazoa > Arthropoda > Insecta > Diptera > Syrphidae > Philhelius > Philhelius festivus. Next base: position 134,090,638 of record OZ007556.1, on the reverse strand, counting down.
TTTCCATTCCCTCCATGTTCCATTTATCTTCTTTCAAAGCCCCCGACACTAAAACGACAGCACTATCATGTATACTCGCACTCACATAGCTATATTTGTGGCTGATAATGGGCCATGGGGGAGTAAAACAAGGCGATTACAATAAGAAAAAAAAAGAAAGAACATCCTACTAGGAATACAGGAAGAAAAAAATATGGACATTTCGATTGAATTAGACGAAAATTGGTTCTATAAAATGAACTCTTGCATATCGAGTTTAGTTACACACACTCACCAAACACCCAGACTATAGTAACAAAATATGCCATGTCTGATAGAGAGATAGAATTTTAACTTTGGTCTTTCATTTTTCCAGGAGCACTTAGACAGGGCCGAATTTTATGAAAAAAGAAAAACCTTCGAATAATTTTAATGTGTAAGTAATGGGACGGAGTTAAGTTCATGTATTCATTAATTTTATTTGAAATATTAAGAGTTGCATATCCTAGTTAAATGACTTGTAACATTCCTGGCTAAGTAGGAATTAGTTTAGGGACATACTAAAATGGTTGATAAAGTTTGTTAAAGTCATTCTAAATATAGCCCACACTTTTTTCAAGGAACGGATAATGGGTACAATGATGTTCAAACAACAGTTCTCGTAGAACGTGATCTTCTCAGAAAATTCACGTGATCTTCTCAGAAAATTTTTGGTCGAGAACAGTTTGTCCTAAAATACTAAACCAAATCTATTCTAAGATTTATATGAGCCAAGAAAAATGTATTAACACGTTCTTCAAAATATCGGCTTTAAGTTTTACAGCTTAGTTTCGATACACCTCACGATATCTAATTTTACTAATGAACCTTTTCCTAAATTGCACATATTTTTTATTCCTTACCGTGTACAACAGAAAAAAAGTTGAAAGCAAAATATCAATCACTTTTAGAATATCTTGAGACGTAATTGAATTTTTACTTGATGGGAATTGGGGCCTTTAAAAAGGATATTAAACTCAAAGGTAACTTAAAGTTAAAAATTAATCCTTTGACAAAAATTGAAAATCAATCTATTTTTTCAGGCGATTACGGTACCGCTCCGTTCTCTAGATCTAGATAATAATTATCTATGCAAATGATACTGAAATACAGCATAAATAGATACAAAGTTCTTTCTGTAGAATTTGAACTTAAGCCATTGGTTCATTGCTGTAGAGGCCATCTGCATACCAGGATTTTTTGTTAAAAAATTTTTGCTACTTAATTATTGAAAAAATTTCCTGAGGTTGTGATAGTAAGACACGCTCAGCATTTTCAGTTTAACTTATGTCGTATGTACGCATGTAGAACTACCTTAAATACAAAATTACACTTCAAATGAGCTCCCGTAATTGCTATTTGAGGAATCTGTACTTTTTCTTGATTGATACCAAGGTGTTTCAATTTTACGTGTCTGAGTTTCATTCATTTACATTGTCTTATTTATTTTTACATACTTTCAAAAGTTCAAATTTTTGTAACTAACGCAAGTAAAATTTACATGTGCAATCCCGGCCTTAGGATACAGTCTTTTAGTTGCAGATACGGCCATGCACCATGCGGTTTTAGGTGTACACAGAAAACAGAACAAAGTCACACCCAATTGAAATTAATGATTCTATAGAAAGTTTTAGTTTTGTTAACACACTTTTCGAACAACCAATGCCGAGCAACTGGAACCCGTAGACGACGATAGGGTGTTCGTTTCTTTGGTGTTTTCGCTTAATGGTTTTTTTAAAGCAACATTGTATTCAGTAAGCTAAATTATAGTTTTGGTCAATTTAATAGAAAATGTCAGTTTGAAGGTCTGTAATTAATGGTTGAACTTTTATTTTTTTTTTATTTCATTCTAGGTTTGGTTTCCCCAATAAAAATAAAAATGAACGCCCACCTTATTAGTTCATGAGAAAATTTGACATAACATGTAGCTCTTGGAAGCCAAAATTGAAAATTATGGGACTACTTAAATTTATCGGCGAGTGAATTAATTTACGTTACAACAAAGTGGGTGCATAGTCTTATCATTAAATGTTAAAATGTAGACAAAGATTGCAAGAGGTACTAATCCTCTTGGAGGATTTGTCACTTCCTCACCAGAAAAACTTTATTTTGCGGCAGCCGATAACCGAACGTAAAACCTTCTACATGACAGTGCAATGAATTAACCATTATGCCTAGGTAGTGGTACTAGTCGTTTGCAATTGAATCGGTCATTTCAAAAACCTCATAAGTCATTCAATTAGAATTTTTCAGGAATCAATAAAAACTGTTTCATGCACAAACAAATAAGTTTTAAACTACTTTTTTATGCTTAATTAAGTATTTTAGTGGTAAAAAAATTAAAAAGCGCAAACAATTCACAGTTTATTAATAAAAATAATGAAAAAAACCTAAAAAACTGTTCTTGACTTAAGTTATTTTAGCAAGCACTGGGGTAAGTGGTATCTAATTTAACCAAAACAATGGTAGTAATCAGAAGCGCAACAACTTAAAAAGCTAGGGGGGTGTCCAACCCAAAATAATCCAAATAACCCGACAAATCCGGGGCGTAGCGAGGTCAATCTTTAGAAGACGATGCAAACTATTCCCAAAGCCATTAACTCGACAAACCCAGGGCGCAGCGAGGCCAAGCTCGCGAAGACGAGACAAGCTATCCCCAAAGCCATTAACCCCACAAACCCAGGGCGCAGCGAGAACAAGCTCTCGAAGAGGATTTCAAAAAATTAATTTCAATAGCTCTCTTGATTTGCGGTGTCAACTTTTAAAACATTCTTACCCTTATTTATTACACAATCTTCTAATCTAAAGTTGGAATAAAAAATTTATTCAAGTTAAAGACATCAAGCACTACATTTGATACTGAGATTAAATTCAGTTTTTTCTAATTTTTTTATTTTTTAAAAATCCAAAGACTTCGTTGCAAAAAATCGCTTAAATTCATACTTTAACAAATATTTGGAATAATTAAAGCTTAAATACATTAAAATTTTATTAAAAATCAGTATGTATAATTTTCAATCCAATCCTATTGTATTTAGGCTTAAAATTTTTTTCGATTTTTAGCGGCTTAATTTTTTTGGTTGGAAAATTTTCAAAAATATAATGAAATCTCGGTTCGTATTAATTTTAGTACAGGGTCCCCATTGAGTAAAATCTATAGTAAAAAACTTTCTATTTTTACAGAATTTAATATTATATACTTTATAAAATATAAACACAATAGCTGTAATAAATATTGTCCATGTCCCTTGATAGGTAAGTTATAGTTGAAAATCGTCGAACATCTCCCTCGCCTAGCTTTTCAGTTTGACATCGTACAATCGTATCTTTTTTTATTGACGCGCTTTGAAACCGTAAATCGAGCACCGTATTTGTAAGAGTTCACATCTTTGGGAGAAGCTATTTCTTTACATTGTCTTCTAAAGCTTGGCCCGTTGCGCCCCGGGTTTATCGGGTTAATGGCTTTGGAGATAGCTTGTGTCGTCTTCGCGAGCTTGGCCTCGCTGCGCCCAGGGTTTGTGGGGTTAATTGCTTTGGGGATAGCTTGTGTCGTCTTCGCGAGCTTGGCCTCGTTGCGCCCCGGGTTTGTCGGGATAATGACTTTGAGAATAGTTTGCATCGTCTCCTTAAGCTTGACCTCGCTACGCCCTTGGTTTGTGGGGTTAAGAATGTTTTAAAAATCGTCACTCGGGTGTCTATCGATGTCGGAGGGGGTGTCCACCGACCTCTAGGGGGTGTCCGGACACCCTGGACACCCCCCGTTGTTGCGCCCATGGTAGTAATCATATTTTATATTGTTTATTATTGAAAATTACACTTAATAATAACGTTTTGTCATGTTTTAATATCTTTAAGGTTCATAGATTATGATTATCTTCAACATTTTCTTATTGGGCACTTTTAAAACATAAGCCTTGGCTTATAGAAGTGAAACAGAATTTGTAACTTTATTTATTAATAAGAATCATTGTATAATCAATCCATCAATATATTCCTATGATAGCACCTTTTTAATGTGGAGCATACTTAAAGCTCATGTGTATCGAAGGTGCTTTTTTATGTTTTTGTGGGACTTTTTTTATAAGATTCAGTGTTTACAAACATGTTTTTTTGTAAAAATTTGGCCACGTTTTCATGAATTCCAAAACATGTTCAGTTTTTAGCTCTATGACTATATTTTCTAAATTTCGAATGAGATGGAAGTGAATTTGGCAGACGAGACGGATGAGTATGAAAAGCTGAGATAGAGAATGAAGTGCAAAAGATCATTCAGTTTCAGAGGCCATTCATAAAAATGAGAGAGTCCGAGACTAAACGGAGTCCTTGACGACCCCAGCATTTATTTTGTGAAGATCCGATATGAAACCTTCCAAAACAAAATTTATTGAACAAACCAGTACAAAATTTTGAATCCATTGATACCAAACTCACGTATTTTCGATATAATAGCTTAATGCCAAAATCTATCAAATGCGTTAGAAATATCAAGCTCAATGATCTTACTTCGACATAAGATTAGAATCCTCTTCTGCAACTTGATATCGACAGTTCCTCGGTTTTTCAAATCTCTTAGATAATTAGTTTATCCTTGTCTTTCAATTTTATAATTTGTTATAATATTTCATTAGGGTATACTTTAAGGAATAACACGTTCTCTTCTTTTTCGGCGCACCATCACTCTCTGTTTCACTTGAAGACATTTTTAAAACTAAAATTACTTTTCGCAGAAAACAGTTGTGTGAAAGATGCAAATATGACATTAATGACGGTTGTTATCAAATTGAAGATTTGAGTATTGTCGAACCAATCATAGCAAAGCAAATTTAAAATATCAAACTCAGTCATAAAACTACTCCCGCCATTTTAGTAGTGTATGCAAAAACCTCTTAAGTCAGTGACTAATGTTGTTTATGCAATGAATGTCTTTCAAACAGTATTATTTGAAGAAAAAGGAATGTACAGACTTACTTGGTTCTTACCCAGAATACACATCTCTCTTTAAGGAACCATTTTCAGCAAAAAAAAAAGCATTTTGGAAAAAAATGTGACTTAAGAGGTTTTTGAAATGACCGATTCAATTGTATATTATCCCGTGTCATTGACAATCGTTTTGTTTTGATTGACCCTCAAAAGTGTAATATGAACAAGATACAATTGTTATTTTGCAGTACTTGTGAGTACGTTGACGACCTAAAATAAAGCCGTCTATATAAGCAGTATGAGAACTCCGATTATGATGTCAAAGTCATGGAAACTCAAATAGAACTGAAGATACTGATATAACAGAAAAGCTTATACCGAGGAATGAGTTATCTTCAATTATCCATGGTTTGTATAAACATAGAAAATTTGGGATTCTGTGCGTACAAAAGACAATTTAACTAGGTGCATTGAAGTGAAACGGAAGAACAAATTTTAAACTGTGCTAATCCGGCAATAAGCAGAAAAATATTTATTATATTAATATCGGGTGATTCCATTATAGCGGGTGCAACATTTAGACTCATTTGAAGTACATTTAATAATAAAATAAGCAAAATATTTAATGACATTATTACTTGAAGGGATACATTTTCATCTATTTATATTTAACCCATTTAGAATTCTAAGAAATAATAAAAAATTTGGCAGAAGAATGGTTTCAAAGTGCGATCGCGGGTGCAACAGAATCGGCCCGACTTTTCTAGATCATAGTACAAAAAACACAAATTCTGTTAATTGTGAAACATTTATCATGCTATTCTTACATATATTGAACGACGTTGATTCAATTCACTAAATAAATAAAAATAAAGATAGAAAACAAAAGTAAGCAACGAAATATTGACTTTTAAATCAATCGCGGGTGCAACATCAAATTATCGCGGGTGCAACTCGTCTAACTTAAATTAGTAAACTGATTTAAAAAACTGGAAAAAATATAAAATAAGGCACATATGTAACAAGTCAGTACCCTTCTCTATTAATTATAATTTTGTTTTTTCAAATACGTCAATATTTTTTCGAAAATACATATATATGTATGTATGTTAGAAGTACTCCATCTTCATCGATATCGGTTAAGGATAACCCCACATAACGATATTGTGATATTGCAGCCTACCTGTACAAGAACGTACAAACCTGCGGAAATAACTTTTGGCAATACTGCTGCGGTAAAAACAGAACGGTATTTTAGAGCATGGATCTACTGGTAATATAGGGGGTTCAAAAGACCCTGTTGAAGATTTAGAATTTAATGCTTCGTCTTCTGACTCAATAAAAACATCGAAAACTTAGCTTCATGAATGCTCATGGTCATTGTGCTCTTCTCGATTCTTATCTTCCGACTTAATCGATTTCACATCTTTTATACCCGGCACTTGTCTGCTAATATTATCCCTTTTATAGAAATCACCTGTCATCCTTCAGTTTTGTTGGCATTGCTTTGGTGGAATCAGTTTTTTTTTTTAAATACATTTTTTAACACTTCAACTACGTTAGTGGGACTCCTTGGGCGATTACGTTTCACTTGTGCGACTTTTTCAGTCTAAAGGGATTGATGTAATGAGTGCCTGCCTTTTTTGTGTTGCCTGCATTTTTTCGTTTTGTCTGATTCTGGTCAGAATTTTAAAATTTGTATCTGCCTTTCAATACATCTCTCCACATTAATTTTCTACGTCCTTTTTCTGCATGAAGCTCAGCATATTTGTTAATTTTTTGTCAATTTTCTGTAAAGCAGTCTCTTTTTCTTGTTTCACTTTCATTTAACCATATATTTTTATATAAAAAAGAACAAAATATTATATTACATAGTTAAAAAAAAAACGTGAACAGCAGAAATTATTATTCAAAGCATATTTTATCAATAAAATACAATAAATCACGTTATAATGTCAGTAGTCAATAAGTTGCACCCGCGATCTTAATATTGGGATCGCGGGTGCAACCAATTTAAATCAACGTTTTCTGCCATTCAACGTACAATATATTCCTAATAACGACTGATTTAATTTTAGTTTTGTTTTCTTCTTACTTTTAGAAAGTTTCAAAACGCTAGCACTTTATTTCTGCCAAAAAAGTTAACTTTTATATCTTTTATATCGCGGGTGCAACAAACTTACAATGGCTATTTGCAATCAATAATGCTAAAAATATAATAATAAATTCGTATATGTTTTTATGCAAACGATTAACTGGCATGTTGCTTCATACGTCTATTGAGTAAAGCATAACTTAAAACTGTCGGAAATAGCTATTTTGAGCATATGTTACCAGTTGTAATAATTGCAGTTCGTACCGACTCTTCGTATGATAATGTTGCCAAGCGCAAACAAAAATGTTCTCTACAAGTTCGATCTCAGTTTTTGTTTTTATTATTAAATATAGTATTTCTACTTTGAATAATTATCAAAAAAAGTAAAAAATATTGTAATTCAAAAATTGGTGCCAAAAATCGTCTACAGCGGAATCACCCTATCGCGAACAAGCAGTTGGTATTCCAAAAGAGTCCAGTCCGTCAAAAACAACGTAGCGGACTTCATAAGTGGCCATTTGGCAGTTCAGAACTCAAACCTGTGATACATTCACGAAGTAATAAGCTGCCCTACTTACAGGCGCGGATACAGGGGGAGAGCAATGGATGCAATTGCCCCCCCCCTGGGCAGTTCTTCGTTTCACAATTATAAAAACCATAACACTTTTTTCTTTTTACTTGCGACTTGTAGGTACGAGTATTATAAGGTAGGTTATGCATTCGGAAAAAAAATTGAACTCGAGATTTTGATCAAAGTTGACATTACGATAATAGCGAAGACCGAAAAAGTGGGTCTCGCAATTCTGTCTGTCTGTCGGTTCGACTACAGCCCAAACGGCTAGGCCGGTTTTCTTTAAACTTGGTAGATATGGGTTTTATTTTTTTTCGCCCGGATGTTTTTTGATTTGATTTTTTAAGACCAAAAATAACGGTACCTGCCATACGATTTTTTTCGAAATTTTAGTAATAAATATATGTAGGTAATGAATGAAAAAAAAATTCCAAAAAATTATTATTTTTGTTACCCTCTTTGGAACCATTTTTTTGTTTTTGATTTTCTCAAAAACGGTACAATCGATTTTGATAATTTTTTAATGTTAAGGCTCCCCAGCAGTTTCAATATTATTGTGTATTCAAATTTTCAAAAAAAAAAAACTCAATATTTGGAAAACCCCATGCTCGATTTTCTTAAAACTTAATAAATAAAAGTTTCTTAAAATAATCTACAAGATATGAGAAAAAAAAGTTTATTTTACTTGAAAATAACGGTACCCTCCATAAAAATGTTAAAAAATGGTTTTCGAAAATCGTATTTTTCTCAAAAACAGTTCCGAGAATTTAATACAAAAGATTTTGAAAACAAGACATTAGTCACTGTACCTACCATAGAACGATTTTTGAAAATTTTGAATTTCTTATTATCGACATAATGGATTTTAATGAAATTTTTTATAGAGATGCTTCTAAAAGCTTTGAGAAACATTGCATTTCAAAACTTTAAAAAAAAATATTTTTTGAATTTTTGAAATGAATTTTTGGAACATTTATCATTTTTAATTCCACACGTTTTTTTCTTCTTTTTTTTTAAGACCAAAAATAACAGTACCAGACATACGATTTTTTTTTCGAAATTTTGTAAATTTTTTTTCTCAAAAACTGTTCTACAGATTTAAAAAAAAAGATACAAAAAAAATTCATTTAGTTAAAGCTAGGTACTAGTTGAAAAAAAATTTCCGAAAAATGGTTATAGAGGGTACCCCCCAAAGAACCATTTTTTTGTTTTTGATTTTCTCAAAAACGGTATGACCGATTTTGATCATTTTTTGTTTGCTTAAGCTTCCAAAAAACATAAATAGAATTGTGTATTCAAATTTTCAAAAAAAATTTTTTTGGATTATTAAAATAATTTCAATTTTTTTTTTCAAAACTCAATATTTCGAGAACCTTCTTAAGCTTAAAAAATAAAAGTTTCTCAACATAATCTACAAGATGTATGAAAAAATTTATTTTACCTAAAAATAAAGGTACCTACAATACAAATGTTAAAAAAACCGTTTTCAAAAACAGGCCACACAAAAATATTAGAATTAAGTATTTAAGAACTATGTATATCATGTATAACACTATAATTCATTCATTTAAATTAATTAATTAATTTTTTTTTAATACGTACGAGTTCCTATTTAATACTTTAAGACATGCATACAGAGCATTATTGAAAGAGGCTAAAGTAATGTAAACGAAGATGTTTGATTTACTATTTAATAGTTATTTACATACGACCTACATATATTATGTACCTGCACATGCTTTCCTTAATTCAATTTAATACTCGTAATTTGTTATTTTTATATTCGATTATGTTTATACCTTTTTAATATTTTAAGACAGAAATGCAGAGAAAGGGACCATTTTTTTTAAGTTAAGCAAAATATCACGAAAATTGCCCCACCCTGAACGAAATCCTGGATCCGCGCCTGCCTACTTAACACCGAAGGCAGACCTTGTCTGTGCTTAGAACAATTTTTAAACAAATGAGGTGCGTGCTACGATCTATAATAGACTAGAGCTTCACAGGCCATTTCTTAAGGATAATGGCGGTTATATTGAATGATATCTTCTATGAATTGTAATCATATAACCAATAAATAGTATCAATTTTTTTTCAAAAACATTAGCGCGTTTTCATTTGACATTAATTTTTCTTTGTATAAACATTTTCTTTATTTTATTATCTTGATGCATACATCTTAGAATTAATTTCGTGAAGGGGATGGCAATGCTGAAATCTATTTTCTTTATAAAGGGTTTTTTTATAAAGGGTTTTTCTCTTTTGACATTTCTCTTCAGTAAGGTTTGCCATTTCATGATGGAAAGCAGGGTTACCCCTGGGATTTTTCAAAAAGTCGCAGAAAAAAGTCACTTTTACAAAAAAAAAGTCTCAAATTCGAATTCTTTGAAAAAGTCGCATTTTTGAACAAAAAGTCGCAATTTTTCTTGTAGCTTCCCGTTGGATGAACAGCTAGCACCTCCGACTGCATCAGGAGTTTCTCCTTTTTTTTGTTGTATGAGAAATGTATTGGATTCGGGAGTGCAGGTTTTAGAAATTCAAAAGTATATTAATCACCAATCATTACCGTCGCATTTTTCGTTTCCCAAGCTGAAGTTCCAATTTCTAAGAAAAAGTTCTACTAATATTAATCTCAAGAAAAAAACACAAATAGTAACTCCTTACTTTTTCGTCGCTTCTCTCAGCACAAAGGTAAGGAGATATTCCAGGAAATGTCAGTGTCAGTCGTCATTGCCAAACACGTAAGAGAAAAAAAAACGATCTGACAGCGCCCCCGTGGTGGGAATGGGAAAACAAAAACTACTTTCGAAAACGAGAATGCGAACAGAAAACAAAGCAAAGACAATCATACTCACTTTCTCAAAAAAGTTTGATGGTAAATGTTTAAGCAAAGAAAAAGTCGCAATTTTAAACAATTTTGAAAAGGTCGTCGCATAGTCGCACAGCAAAAAAAAGGTCGCAAAAATGCGACTAAAGTCGCATAAGGGTAACACTGATGGAAAGATATACGAGCCAACAACGAGGCGAAATTATTAAAATTTACTACCGAAATTCGGAGTCAGAGGCCTCAACGTTAAGAGCGCTACGTCCAATTTATGATCGTCATAATCGTCCTAGCAGATCAACAATTGAGCGTCTAGTGGAAAAAATTGAATCGACAGGCACAGTACAAAATGTTCCCGTGCCAGTGTTTTGTTTAAGCTAAACAAAAATGTGGCAAGTGGCACCGTCCTGTTGAAACCACATATCGTCCACATCCATATCTTCCAATCCGAGCCATAAAAAGTTCGTTATCATTTCACGATAGCGAACACCATTAACAGTAACTGCCATTTTGGAAAAAATACTGCCCGATGATGCCGCCAGTCCATAAATCGCACCAAACAGTCACTCTTTGTGGGTGCATTTGTTTTTCGACAATCACTCTTGTATTATCATTCGCCCAAATGCGGCAATTCTGCTTATTGACGAATCCACTGAGGTGAAAATGTGCCTCATCACTGAAGATGATTTTCTTCGAAAATTGATCATCCATTCCCATACGCTGGACATTTTCCTTTTGCATGCAAGTAGTTACAAAATTTACATTTTTTATTTCTTTCCAATGGATGTGCACTATCTTTACAACTGCAATTAAAATTAGAATTTGTTTTAATACATTTCCCATCATAAAACCCCCCAGTTTTACTTCCCGCGCTTTTCTTCAGTGCATCTACAGACGAAGATGATTTCGCTGGATACCCTTCTCCTTGCATGACCTTGCTTTGTACTTTCGTCATCTCCGCTATACGACACGTCTCCACCGCCTTGTCCAGGTCCAGATCATTGGTTTTCAGTAGCTGCGCTTGTAGGTTTTGGTCAGCAATTCCGATAACTATGCGGTCTCTAAGCATTGCTTTTTTCTCGTCACCAAAACTGCAGCTCTCCACCAAAGTTGAAATTTCTTTCAAAAAGTGATCGAAAGGTTCACCTTCTTTTTGGCTTCGCATGTAGAAACGATATCGCTCATAGACCACGTTGGTTCGAGGATTGCAATACTGTTCGAATTTCTCTTTAACAACTCTAAACGTCTTCTTTTCCAACTCGGTTAGCCCAAACGTATGGAAAAGTTCGATTGCCTCCGATCCCGCACAACTTAGGAACCTAGCTACCTGAATCTCTTCTGTCTCCTGGTCTGTTTTCGTTGCCGTAGAATAGATATCGAAGTGCGTTTTGAACCTCTTCCAGTTCTCTTGTAAATTTCCATCCAAGTTAAGAAGTTCTGGTTTCAAGAAATCCATAATTCATCCGTGTGCACAGTAGTATAGTATTAACAGTGTAATCACGTGATCTTTTTTTTTTTTTTTTCTTTGAGTCTGGCCTTAAATCAATTTTACTTCTTGCTTCTTGCTCTCTGCAACAAACTATTTTGTTCTCTTGTTCAAAAGTCTTGTTTTTTTTTTTTTTTTTTTTTTTTTTAATAACTTGCGACTTTCTACTAATTTTTTATTATTACATAATATTAGTTCTTGTATACCGACTGCGCCATGTAGTATTTAATAGAAACACTGGTTTATGAAATATGGTCTTTATTGGTTACGTTGCTTACAAGAAGACAATTATGCTTAGACTGACTGCAGAAGGCAGTGCGTTTAAACTAGGAGAATAGAGAGAGTGCACACCAATATGAAATACTATAAATACATATATAATCATATATATTCACATATATATATATAACAGCCTTTTCTAGCCACCATTCTGGCCATTGACGACGCTTGAAATGGTCAAGAGGCTTTAGTTCTTGAGTCAATTGTACCTTGTAAGCGTGTAAATGCAAGTCTTTATGTATAATGTTCATCAACGTCGAGCGTGAGAGGTGCAATTGTTGGGCACGACGACGAGTTGAGGTCTACGGCTCTTCAGCCACACTATCGCGAACAGCAGCAATATTTTCTGCAGTACGAGCTGTACGAGCATGCATTGGTGTTTTCACATCTCCTACAGAGCCGGTTTGCTCAAATTTTTGCACGATTTTTCCGATTGTACGCACATTGGACGATTAAATTGACCGGAAAAATCACGAAGTTCACGATATGCATTTCGATTTGAACACTTTTTTTTATAATAAGCCTGAATAATTTTAGCGCGTTGTTCGATTGTGTATTTTTCCATGGTTCGAATTGAGTTAGTCTGAAATTGAGAAATGTCAATGAAATGCACATTCAACATCGGCCCTTAAGAATAAGAAGAATAAATTATTAAGAGTAAGCTGAGTTATCAATTAGATTTCTAATATATACATAGAAAACAACATTGTATGTATTTGAGATCATTATCCTCTTAAAACGGTAGTTTTAAGTTAGAACTGGAAGTTGGTTCAGATAACGATTGAGATCTTGAATTCAATATGTTAAAGCGGATAAGTAAAAGTGGTTATAAAGCACGCTTTCTTTGTTATTTCTGTTCCAAATATCTTTTATAACTGGGTTAGGATGATTGACAAGAGGTTGTAATTTATTTTTCAATAGGCTTACCACATACATATGTGTATAAAGATAGGTTCAATATTATTTTCTCTGTATATTGTTGTATTTGAATGCCATTTTTTATTTGGTCTTCTGTATTTTCCGCAATAAAATCTTAGCAGTTTTCGCTCGAAGTTTTCCAACTCATTTGTAGCTCTTGGCTAAATACTCGTACTAAACCAAACAACCAAATCCATATGTTAATATAAGTCTTATAAGCGATTTATAAATAAGCATTTTGGTTTTTTTTTGAAGTGGAACTTGATGATAAAAGTTGTTTGAGCAGACCAGAAGCCATTTTGACTTTATTCAACACTACTCTGGCATATTCATTAAATTTAAATTTAGTTTGGTAGTGTATACCCACATATTTTTCCCTGCGTTTAATATTAATCCCCAAGAGTTGAGGTACGATGTTAATATGGGCACAGAATTTTTACTTGCGACTTAGGTACTATAAAGCAAGTTATGCATTCTTAAAAAATTCGAACTCAAGATTTTGATCAAAGTTGACATTACGATGATAGCGAAGACCAAAAAAGTGGGTCTCGCAATTCTGTCTGTCTGCAGGTGGGGGTGATGGCGTGCTTGAGTAGTTTAAAGCTTGTCCGGGGCTCTGTTGAACTCGACCGGTGTTGCTGCGGATGCACAATCCATGCACTAACGTGTATGGGTGCTGAAGCGGTAATACTGGTTTGATGTTCTGATGGGCTCGTCCATCGATTTATCGGTGGGCCGGTATTGCTACCTAGCACAAAGCTGTCACTTCCGGTTCCTATCGACCTCCTCGCGGTGTCTGTGGATAGGTTACTGTAATAGTAACTGAACTTACTTAATAGGAACAGTCTGGACGGTGTCCTTAAGGTAGGAATCCGCTAAGGATTGTGTAACAACTCACCAGGGGTGCACATTCTTGGTTGTGGTTTCTACCTCGACTATAGCTGGGTGTGTCTATATCTGGGATTGACAGGCCCCGAGTTTTGCAGGAACTCTCTGTAGGTGACCATAATGGTGGCGAGAAGCTCGACCGGAAGCTATATTCTGGTTCCACGGGAGATAGTGCCAAGGAGTCTGAGGGCTATAGCGTATACGTCTTTCTATTCTATCTTCTCCTATTCTATCTTCTCTTTCTCAGATTATCTATGAGGTATAGGCCCCCTAGTGAGAGTATCGTGGTGGCTTGGTTTATTCCGAATGCGGAGACACATGGTTTCCAGGCGTGCCTGGATTCAAGAGGTGTTAGATAGACCTCGCCAACTAAGCGAGAGGTGTGTTCATGGCTGCAACATGTAACAACTTTGCGACAGAGATGGCTTCGGCTATGTCGGGGTTAATGGTCAGAACCCAATCTGACTCCGATTTAGGTAGGCCTCCCGTGAGGTAGAGCCCGTAATCGGCAGGTATCCACGTTAAACCCAAAGACTATTATGTCTGTCTTTCTGTCTGTTCGACTGCAGCTAAACGGCTCGGACGATTTTCTTTAAACTTGGTAGATATGGGTTTTTCCCCCCGGATATTTTTTTATTTTTTTAAGACCAAAAATAACGGTACCTGCCATACGATTTTTTTTCGAAATATTATAAATATTTTTTTTTCTCAAAAACTATCCCACAGATTTTTTGTTTAGTTTATAAAATTCCATTTAGTTAAATATACATAGGTAATGGTTGAAAAAAATTTTCCAAAAAATGATTATTTTTGGTACCACCCTTGGAACTATTTTTTTTGTTTTTGATTTTTTCAAAAACGGTAGGACCGATTTTGATAATTTTTTTTATGTTAAGGCTCCCCAGCAGTTTCAATTGTGTTTTCAAAAAAAAATTTTTTAGATTTTTAAAAAAAATTTCAAAAAACTCAATATTTTGAAAACTTCATGCCCGATTTTTTTAAAACTTGATAAAAAGAAGTTTCTTAAGATAATCTACAAGATATTGTGTTTTCAAAAAAAAAATTTTTAGATTTTTAAAAAAAATTTCAAAAAACTCAATATTTTGAAAACCCCATGCCCGATTTTTTTAAAACTTGATAAAAAGAAGTTTCTTAAGATAATCTACAAGATATTGGGAAAAAAAAAATTATTTTACCTTAAAATAACGGTACCCGCCATACAAATATTAAAAAATGGTTTTCGAAAATCGTATTTTTCTCGAAAACGGTTCCGAGAATTTTACTTAAATTTTTCCAATGAATTAATTTCTTAGATATATAATTTAATAAGAAAAATTTGAAAACAAGATATTACTGACTGTACCTACCATAGAACGATATATATTATATTTTGAATTTCTCATTATCGGCATAACGTATTTTAATGAATTTTTTTAGAGAGAAGCTTCTAAAAAGTTTTAAAAACATTGCATTTCAAAACTTTAAGGAAAATATTTTATTTTTAATTTAGAAAAGAAAATCTATTTTTTTTTTTTCAATATCTTGAAAACAGCTTTACATTTGTTTTTTGTAAATTTAATTTTTATTCGAACAATAATAAAAACTTTAAATTGGTGTTCCCAAAGTTTTTCTTAAAAATGTTTTTAAAATTTGTATATAAAAGCTTATTTTTTTAAGAAACCACTACAAAGCCTTATAATTTTTGTTCTTGCATAAGCCTATGTATATTTGCTTGAATCACATGGCATCCTATTTTTACCTCCAACTACTAAAGACAACTGCTTTAGTCATTTAAAAAATTAATTTTATGCTTATGAACAGTTTTTCTCTAATAACATTCATTTTTAAAATTCTTAGTCTATTACATAGGAGCAAGTTCGTACGACCCAGTCGTGCATTTTATTTAATTTGTCTAGTGCATCGAGAGGCCTTACTGTACTTTCCAATATTATAGCGTCATCTGCATATAAAAAGTCTTCACACTCATTTCCTGTGCTACTAAATGGAAAATCATAAAGATATACCTATGTACATTGAAAAGATTTGTCATCATTGCTGTCCTAGAACTCAAGAACTTGACTTTCATTCGTATAAAGGCTTCAGAAAATTCCAGCATTCAGGCCTGCAGATCTAAATCAAGAACAACAGAACACTTTTTATTCGTGTGGTTTTGAACAATTCTATCGCTCAGAACCAGTGATGAGTGTTCAGTTGATTGATTTTTTCTAAATCCGAATCGGTTATTAGGAATAATAGTTTTTCAAATTCAGGAAGAAAGTCTTTAATTTTATTCCCACTTTTCTTCTTTGCTATAGGAATAAAGATTAACAAGATCTGTTAAGTTTCTGCCAAACTCAGGTATTTTTTCAGAGTACAAATCGGAAACTAATCTTCATTATCTGAAAGTTCTTTTCCATTAAAAGTCATGGAGGAAAATTTAAAAAAACCTATTATCAAAGGCTTAGCATTTTACTAGTTAGCAATTCGTTAGACTTTAAGTAATTTACTAGTTTTTTCCTAATTACTAACTAGTAAAATACTAACTCCCTTTTATTAAAAACGGTGCATCTGAACATGATTAAATCATGACAGTTCGTAAAAATTAACAAAACGAACAAAACTAAATGTGGGGAACGGACCTAATAATTTGAAATGTCGGAATCAAAAGTCAAAGGGACAACCTAACATTTATTGTTTGTTATTTGTTTACTTCGAAATATTTTTTATTATTTCCCCCACTGTGGATTGGACCATTCCATGCAATGCAAATATATCCTTTGTGTTCCATTAGGAAGTAAACTTACCAGCATCAGCCTCATGCATAATTCTCCCAAGGAAGTGTAATCTAAATAGTAGGTTCTTAAAATTCTGGTGCAATCGAAAAGCCGACGCCGATGGCTTGTAATTCGATCTTGGATGTTTAAGTTTTCAACCAAAAAGCGAACTGCTATCTTGCCTAACCTATGACTGGAGTAAGATTCTCCATCGCCCGGCTCACAAAAGGATTTGCTCGGGAGTTAAAATATCGCACTTTATTCACAAAGCTGAATTTTCAAACATGTATATCCAAATCTTTGTCTTCCGAAAACATTTTGCATTATTTTATTTACTTTTAAAAATAATCAGCTCATGAATCATAAGAAAACACAATTAAACTCTTTTAAATAAAATTTCCAAGAGATTTTTTTTGAGGAAAATGACATATTTCATATGGATTTAGAAAGTTACTAAAAGTTAAAGTAGCCAGTTTGTGATTATAACTTTAGTAAAATGTTAAGAGATAGTCATGTGCTAAAATCGTTTAAAATTAGCAAAATCCTTAGTAAAACGGCTTTAACATATTACTAAGCCGTTTAAAATGTTGCGCCATGGTATCCTTGGCTATATTCGTTTTTTTTTTTTTTAACGTAACCTAGTCATTATCAAGATCTATTTTAACTCTTTTCAGCTATTATTTGATTAAGACATTGTATTCTAGAAGACAACTCTTTATATTCAATGTTTACCCTATTTAAATGTCTATGGAAAATTCTTTTAAGTTTTCTTAGCCAAATGCTTGGAATTTTTATAAGATTTTTAGTTAAGAGGAAATGTTTTTGTATTTCATGTTTTTAAATACTATATTTACTGAATGGTTTTCTACACTTGTATTTATTTTATTACTCACGTCTTGTATTATACCGTCAATATTATGTATAGCATTAGAAATATTTGTACTTATTGGAAGATTCATTCTAGTGAGACTACTGTGTAGTTCTATTTTATAATGATCCCAGTTCGTATTTTCGAAACTAGAAGGTACTAGTACGCGGTAAACGTTGAATATTTTTAAATTAGTTTCTATATTAAAATGGTCAGAAAGAAAAGAAAGTGTTTTGCAAACAGTACCTGTGTTTAACAAATTCGACAACATGATAAAGTCTAGTACGGATGATGATCTAGGAAATGTTGACTGTTTGATGAAACTATTTCTATATTGAGATATGGTCCGTTGTAAAACCACCTTTGTTTTATATTAACATTAGGATCAGTCACTAATATCACCCCAATCAGGATGTGGGGCGATAAAATCACTCCCCAATATAATCGCGTTATATGATCTTGCGATGCTAAGCAGCCTAATGAAGTCGCTGGAAAGGGACTGACATATACCGCTAATGGAATGTAAATACTTCCAAGAAGTATTTGTTATGATTATTGTTTTGGCAAACAAAGTCACCTAGCCAAACTGAGAAGGTATCACTGTGAGAGGATACTTTATTGAGTTTAAACTGTTCTTCAATAACGATGGATTTACCCTATAGCATCGTTGTTTTCTCCTTCACATAATAATGTCGTTTTCAACAATATTCTTGATTCATTGAAAGTCTTGAGAATGTTCCTTCCATTGTAGTCAGATGTGTGTGTCTGGACTCAGAGTTTTTAAATCCTTGTCCTTTGGTGAAAGCTTTCGACCGAAGTTTGTAGCCACTTGAACAACAACATGCAGCATCCTTTTTCTTTAAATATTCCAGCCATGCATATGATTGTAGCCAATTACGTTCAAATGGTCTGCCATCGTGTTGTTTTGGAAATTTGTATCCTCCAAATCGTTGTATCGTTGTTGCATTTTTGCCTCACTCGCCAGATGTCTATTTGGCAAAATTAAACCAGTGGCGTACATTATAGAATTTAATACGAAAAAATATTTCATGACACAATTTAAAATGTGGAAAATATAAATTTTTTTTGAGTAAGCTGAATTATATTTTATTTAGCTCACCTACGGCCATGCAGCAGAATATAATTATTCGCTATTATTCAATGTTTTATATGATTTGATAGGGGACGCTGTAGTCGACCAATAGCTAATTCTATATTTATGGACTAAAATTATTCATTTTCACAATATGTTAATGCCAAGACATCATTTGTTGGAGCTGAGGTGGAATTTATTCAATTCAATTTTTTATTGTGAACAATACACTATAAAACAATGTCTTATTTAATATTTATGGATTCTAGATAATAACTATGTTTACAGTTTTTTCATAAATATTATTCCTTAGATTTTTCTTTCCTTCCAATTTTTGTCTATTTCTCTATTAAATATCCTAGTTGTTTGAGAAATGTTTGAGAACATCCGACTTGAATCTTACTGCATATGTTATCCCCTTTATGCTGACTGGTGTAAGGTTCCAAAGGCTTATATGCTGTATACAATGAAGAAAACTTGTTCTTAATGATGTACATAATTTAATTTTTTCATTAAGGTACTCAGGTGTTCTAAAAGCTGAAATATGGTCGAAATATATCGAACGCCGCGCCGTAAACTTAGCGAGTCAATTCATTAAACAGCACATATAGTTTGTATTCACAAGCTTCGGATACATGACTTCAGAAAAAGAAATTATTAGTATTAGTTAAGGTCTTAGTAGACGGTGTTTTGATTCTTGAGGAGTAAAAGCATTCTTAAAGTTCCATAAACGTTAAAACTGAAAGGAAACAGAACTATCATATGGAAGCATTCCCATCTCTAGAACACCGTGGGAATTTTTTATAACTTTCCTTGTTTTTCGCTTCTTTCAAAAGCAATATTCACTCAAATTAGCCAGTAGCATTTATCCCCTCAATCGGTTTACTCCTAGAAATGGAAATTAGTTCACCCTGGATCCTAATTTTGGACGTACCGTCAAATACAGAGATTCGTTTTTTAGTCCACAACACGACTATGGAATAACTTACCCCGCACGGTTTACCTTTGCCATTACATTGGCAAACGTTCAAGACACCTCCGTCCCCCCCCCCCAATTTCCCTATCGCTTGTGCTGTTTATTGTAACATTATAACGGTCTCCGAATAAACCCTTGAGCGCATGTGAATTATAAAAAAATACGGCCATGCAAGAAAGATTACTAGAGATTTTGAAACAAAGACTGGTCACCAGAGGCGGATCGTGAATTTGTGGGGCCCTGGGCTGAAACTATTTAGTGGCCTACCTAAGTACTCAACTAATAGCCATGTCAAAAAACTCTGTCTATAGTGATGTATTATTCTTATATATTCTTTATTGCACAAAAAAAAACATAAATGTTACTTAAATCTACGCAAGCATTAGTTGTGCAAACTCCGACCTTATTGCTGTGGTAGCAATCTCTTCCAGGCAACCTTTGGGTGAGAGTGAAAACGAAATAGTGATATATAAGAATATAAAAAAAAACAATAAAAACATTTTATTTATTTATTATGAATTAGTAAATGAAATTGACAGATTATTTGTATGACATGTTATATAAATTATAATTTATAAATCAACCTTTCTGCATTTCTGTGCTGCAAATTCCTTAATTTGGTCATCACATTGCAAGTGTTTTGTTAAACACAATTTATCGAAAGAAGTCATAAAGTATTTAGTCGATGGTTCGACATTGTTGTCCTGTATTTATTTTCTACATAGGACATCTTGGAGAAAGAGCGCTCTGCTTCACAGCTAGTAATTGGCAAAGTTAAAAAAATCTTTAAAATGGTATAGCAGTTAGGGAACACGTTAATAAGTTTATTTTCATACATGAGCTTAAAAATGTCACTGGAATAGGTGTACGATTCTGGCTTAGATTGGAGTAAGTACGATTTTAATTGAATGCACTCATTCACTAAATGTTCTACTACGTCTTCTGGATAATATTCAAAAATATGACGCGCACTTTCCAAATCTATGTTTTCGATTTTTTTGTTTTGCAAATCCATTAAAAATTTGAATTTTTTGCTATTATGTCTCAGTGACATTAGCAAACCTTATTAAAATGACTCTGATTAAAAAAATACTTTGCACAACTGTTTTTCTGCTCATAATTACACCATCCTATCAAATTTAACCTAATTTGGTCCAGTAGTGACAGACAGACGGGCGCACGAGTGAGGGCGTACGAGTGATCATATAAGGGTTTCGTTTTTCATTTTTTTGTACAGAACCCTAAAAATACCATAAAGAAGAAAAACATGATTTATAAATATTTTTACTTAACAAATAAAAGCAAGAAATCTTGTATTAATAAACAAATGTTACTTATTTAGACAAAACTTTAAAGTTATCACTTACTCATTAGTAAACTGACTCATTAAACACAGTTCTAACAATTAACACAGTCAGTTTGTCACTTTGATGACGAGAACAGAAGTGCGGAAGAAAAAACAAAATCACGTCAGGCGTTACGTTAAGCAGCGCGGCGGGAAGTCCCTCGTAAGAGTAGATAAAAAGGTAGTAGCCTATGCTGATGATCTTGCGTTATTAACGACAGGTAAATTCTTACCCACTAAAGGAGGAAGTGGCTTGGTAGTTACTTCTTTGACAATTTAGAAGACCTTTCTAATATTCAGGAATTCACATATTGAACTTCGTCAATGCCTCAAAATGGCTTGACTGATTAATAGAATTTTTTTCATTTTCATTTTCATTTATTTCGAAGAAACATTCAATTTACAATGACACATTAAGATCAAAATCTTTTAGAGTATCGATAGTTTTACAAGTAACATAGTTTTTTTAAATATTCAAAAATATGAAACATACTTCTTAAAGCTAGGATAAACAACTGAATTCAAAAATATAATTGTATATAACTTTAAATTATTTGCAAAAAACTGAAAGAAGAAATAAGATAAGTTTAAGAAATAGGACAAAGCAAAGAATGTATTTAAAAAGAGAGAGAGAAAAGAAAAAATAGAAAAAGATAAGAAAAAGGATATGTGCAAGATAATTCTATGTTCCTAAGTTTGATTTTTGTAGTGCAAAAATAATTTCCTTCTAAATGCTGTGGGCGCGGCAGTACTTTGCAACTCATTTGGAAGAGCATTCCATAAACGAATTGCAGAAACGTAAAATGAGCGTTCCGCTATACTGTATGCGAAACGTGGTAAAATTAGTTTCAAACCTCTTTGGGAATGGGCATAATTAATTATTTCGCTCAGATAGTTAGGACACCTGTTGTGAATGATATTGTGGAGATTCAAAACTAGCCTGATCTTGAGGTGCTCATCAAGGTTAAAACCAAAGAGCGTATGACGCAAATGGGCAACACTGGAATATCTAGGTACATTATAAATAAACCGAATACAATCATTGAATGCAACGTTCAATCTGCGCCTACATTCACTGTCAAAAATTGTATACACAGAAGAATTAAAAACGAAATATGGCATAATTAATGATTTAATGAGGCGGATTTTCATATTGGGAAGCAATAAGTTTGAAGAAGATCTCAGAGAACGTAATCCAGAGTAAATTTTCCTAATGGTATCTGAGATTGCACTACAGCAAGTTAGATTGTTATTAATTCTATATCCTAAGTACTTTACATCCTTCACATAGATAATAACTTCATTGTCAAGTACAACTGTAGGAAAATCAAAAAAGTTGAGCTCATCTCTAGAACATAACATAGCAACAGACTTAGCAGGATTAAGCTTCATGTTGTTAGCATTAGACCAAGAAAGGATATGGCTTAAGTCCTCATTCAAACGAATTATACAATCCTCCATCAAACCAGTTGTACGAAAAATGTAAAGCACAACATCATCAGCATACATATGAACTTGGCAATTGGAATACATAGGTTTTATCAGGAAAGAGTGATTACACTCACGGGTAACACAATGGATCTACATTGATCTAAATGTGACGATAGCAACATCAATTGCCAGCCCTACAACCTAACCTAACCTAAGAGTAGAAAAAAATACACCGATCAAAAACAAACGGGGAATCCCCGTTCCGTGTCATAGACGCAGACATACACTATTCGGCATCAAACTGACCACGATTTTAGAGAGAGAGAGAGTAAATTCGCGCAGTGCTTTTTCCAGGTTAAATCGACGCGCTAATTTACTCTCTCTCTCTAAAATAGTGCCATCTAGCTTGTCGGGGACTATACATTAGTAGATTGATCTCAGGGTTGCCATTGCCAACCTTATGGTAGGTTTTTTAATTTTAAGTTTTTTTTTATTCAAATTAACACCTATTGTTTTCAACGGAGTCTGGGGGCCCCTTGTGATCTCGGGGCCCTGGGCTGCAGCCCATACAGCCCTTAGGTAGATCCGGCCCTGCTGGTCACGGAGTTCACAAAACTAATAGGTATTAGCACTATTTAAGACAATCCGAGGTATGTATGTAGATCCCTATTAGAGGAGTGGAAGTGATTTAAAATCTTTCCGTCGGCATTTTTGGTTACTGTAATTTTGGCAATGAAACAGCTAGGTTACATCAGCTTTTCAACTTGCTCTTATGTAAAAGTACTTTGGAATTTAAATATTATATATGAATAAATATAAGACAGGGATGGATTTTTTTTTTTAAAACCCAAAAAATATTTTTCGAATATTAGTATGTATATTAAATATTATTTTAAACTTGAAGAGTCTCCTGCTAAGAAAATTTTGTTAAAATCGTTAATGAGGTAGTCGAAAATCGAAAAACGGTTATATGACATGTACCCTTAATAACATTTGTTCCTAATTTTTTTTTGACCGAAATGTAGTCTATACCCTTAAAAGCACACCTAACTATTTTTTATCAAAATCGTTAGATCCGTTTTCAAGATAAATCAGATTTTGCATTAAGGGTGTATAGGGGGTACTGAACAAACATTTCAATTTCTCCTCTAGGGAATCACCGAAGAGCTTTAAGTACCGAGTTTGAAGTTAAAACCTCCAGTAGCTTAGGCTGTAGATCGAAGTACGAATATACAGAATTGCCGGACCCACTTTTTTCGTCTTCGCAATCATCGTAACGTCAACTTTGGTCGAAATCTAGAGTTCGATTTTTTTCCAAATGCAGAACTAGCGCTATCTATCTATCAACTCAAGATTATAATAACATCACTCACTTGTTTATAAGCTCCTATTTATTATAAAACAGAAAATATAAATGATTGTTAAATCATAAAAATATCAAAGAAGAAGAAAAGAACACTTCAATGAAGCTTATTAGTCTAAGCAGGAAACTTATTTTTAAAATGACCTTAGATAAGAGACGAGCGAGCAAAAAACGTTAGAAATGTTTTCTGTTCATGTTGTTGTTATTACTCACTATGTTTAATGTTTCTTCTATGATAAAGCGTTTCGATACATGTTGGTCGGTCTGCAGGATTTTGACACCTTCAAAGATGTAGAACGGCCGTTTTCGGTGTTGTGACTCGCTAGGGTTGTCTTCGCAGGATTATTAGATCTGATATCATATCTATGATTTGAAACCGGACAAGGACAAAAGAACAGGTTATTTACTAAATTAACTGCAATTTGTGCTTCATCGGAACCACAAAACAACATTTTAAATCACATTTGAATGACAACACATTTCAAATCATAGATCTGACATCAAATCTAAAAAGCCGACGGAAATACTGCAAATCAAATCCACTCATCTTATTAATTCCACATTAGTCAATAAATCATCTTAGGAAGATCTTCATACTTACATAATATGTATGTCTTCTTAGAAATTAATAGCTCTTGACATTTTCCGAGATTGGGCAAAACACTGTTTTTCTAAGCTCAGTTTTAGATTCTCAGACGATGTTTAATAACGCGAAAGACAAAGTCTTCTATTAGCTCAATTCTACGCGAGAGATCATCCGCAAACAGATGAAAAGAAACCTTTTCACAAACTTTCCACTTTTGACATGCACGGTAGAATGCTTATCGGCTAGTTGGTAGTTTCCGTAGGTGTGGACTCTGTCTGTCGGATAAGGAGTAATCCTGGCTACTTTCCAAACAGTTGGAAATGTTGAAGTGACAACAATATGATTGTTAACATGGGTGAGCGCGTTAATTAAGCAGGGTTTAACAAATCTAACTGGAATACCGCCTTCTTCTAAAGCTTCAGACCTCAAAGATTTGAAAATCCGTATCACTTCGTCTTTAGCCACAATCTTAAATAAACATTTAACTTGATCGTAAGGTAGCTTTGGATTCAAAGTAAGTAATTGGGTTGTCTGAGTAAACTTATTGTTAAGGTCATAACACATGTAGAAATTGACCTTTCTCCAAGACCAATGTCACAAAGATTTTTCCAAAGCTGCCTTGGAGAAAGATCTGTGTTCAGTTTCGAGGCCAAAAATTTCTCTTGGCTGAACGGGTGATGAAAGGGACCTTATTCAGAATTCCCCCCCACCAAAATGAACTTTTTTTTTAACGAACCATTAAAAAAGTGTTTTTTGTTGATAAAAAACATCAAATTATGGAGGAGAAACACTTTTTTATGGTAAAAAAGTGAAGTATAAGCGGACCATCCACAGTACTGTTGGCCCTTATTCGGAATTCCCCCCCACCAAAATGAACTTTTTTTTTAACGAATCGATAAAAAAGTGTTTGCTGTTGATAAAAAACATGAAATGACCGATTCATTAAAAAAAAGTGCATTTTGGTGGGGGGGGGGGGGAATTCCGAATAAGGACCGATGAAAGTTGTTTTCAAGGCTACACGTTTACAATTACAGGAACAGATTGGATGCAGCTCTAGATCTTTGGATAAGACATTAATCCTAATTTAGGTGCTTTTATAAGTAAACATGTGAAAATTAAAATTGTCATCCATGGGTTGCTGGTTTACTCATTACATGTTGTTCAGGCATAACACTAACAACATGTAATTGAGTTAAACTAGTGTGCCCAACAAGGATGAACACGAATAAAATAATGTGAATTATAAGCGACATAGAAATAAGACACGGCATTTCTCCGCTTTAGCTCAGCCGCCATCCCTGGAGATAAAAATATCTGAGACAACCACCACCAGTCTCAGAACATCGTGCCACACATCTTTCCTATCCTTCTTTCTCTTCATTAACTTCACGCCCGCGCTGTGTTGAAACATTTAAAGGGTAATCATAATCCCTTGAGCGCGGGTAGATTATAAAAAAAAAAAAAAAAATGCTCCCTTGCAAACTGCATCCGACGTGAGAGATTTCTCTTAAAGACGTCTGCTTTCTTTCTGGCAAATCGTCCAAACCAGTGATGCCAGACTTTTAAAGCGTAAAATCCCAGAATGAATAGAAAAAAACCCTTTTATCCCACGATATTACAAGAAAAAACCCACAAATATCCCACGAAGTGTAAAATCAAAAATGTATAGTTTTTTTCATTATAATCTATTTTAAAATAAAAAAAAAAAACAAGTTTTTTTATAACAAAACAAGTTTTTTCTTATAACAAAACATACTTATTTATTATTCAGTTTTCAACAAACTTAAAAATAAAATAAAATTAACAATAAAAAACAAAAAATCACATATTCAGTCTGATAAAAAAAAAAAACAAAAAAAAACGTATTTCACACTTAACAGTTATAAGAACTTATACCTATATGAACATTATTACATTTACATATCTAATGTGTACATTTTTGAATTATGTAATTTCAAAATTGTATAGCAGTAAATATTTTTGGCCTGAAGCATGATCTAATAAACAAATTGAATTTATAATATCTTGTCCGAGACGATTTCTTTTTTTAGATTTGATATCTGTTACAATAGAGAAAATTCTCTCTGCTTCTGCGTTCGAATGCGGAAAACTTAAGGCCGTTTTGACCACATCATTTAAGCTCGGGAAAATTAGTTCGTCGTTGAAATTCTTCATGTGGCAGATCTCGAACCACATTTCGTCGATCGAAAGTTTCCTCAGTGAAGTTTTTTTCTCATCACTAAGAATGACAAAAATGCTTCTGAATTCTTCAACGACGTTTGAAGTTTTAATGCCAATTTGATTCAAAAGATCGGCTATTGAAAAATTTCTACTGCTGGACACATTTAATGCTATATTTGGGTCAAGAAATTGAAGTTGACAACAACAGCATCCTCAAAAGGCATCCGGTTGATTAGTTCTGAAACGGACGAGTTATAAAAATTCAAACAATTTTTTTTTTTTTTTTTTTTTTTTTAATCTGCTCTTTCGGCGCTGTCCAGAGTGCAAGTAATCCTTGCATTCTTGACCCAAAAATATATTTTCTGTAATACCCAACATATAATAAGTAGGATTTTTTTAAATTGCGAGCTGAGCGTCCCACTGTACCTCGAAAAACTCTGCTTTTATAAAAAATGAACACATTTTTAGAACTAAAATTTTGCATTCCTGAACTATGCAATGCACCAAAACTTTTCTGTTTTGAAAAAGGGCATTAAATTGATTGAAAGTCGACAAAACATGTTTCAAGAAAAAGAAATAAGATTTAACTTTATTTTAAAGGAACTAAGCGAAAAAACGATTTTAAAACATCCCAATTTTCTAAAAGTCTAATCACGCAGGGATGCACAGAAAGCCAGCGAGTTTTTGATGGCTTTAACATTTTTTTGGTTTCGCAACCAAAATATTCTTGAAACTCAACTAACTCAGCTGAGCAGTTCAGAAACTTAGGACGAGATGTCTCTCATCACCTCTTCTAGTTCTTTCGGCAGTTCCTTGCTTGCATAGGAAGCGACAAGTGCTGATGAATGGCATAAGCACTTCATCAAAACTATATTAGGGTTCGCATTGAAAAACATCCTAACACGGCGTTTAGATGAAGGAAAAGTGGAAGTGATTTCTAATTTAGAATTTTTTTTTAACAAACGAAAAACGAAAAGTCTCATTATGAAAAAACCCTTTTTTTTGTTCTACGAGCTTCAAAAAAACCCTTTATCCCTTTTTGCTTTTTTTAGACCAAAAAAACCCACAAAAAGGGATAAAACCCACGATATGGCATCACTGGTCCAAACAGCTTTTTTCCACTGAGACAATTTCTAATCGTACTTACAGACACATTAACACCAAGATCTTGTTCATTTGCATATTCAATTTTTGGGACTTAGCTCAGGCAGACGATGTCAAAATCAGTTCAAGGGGTGGTTTTTCTGGTCTTACTTAAACGAATTTGGTTTTGAGCACTTCCTTTTTCTTCGCAAAGGTGAAGAGCATTTATAACATTCTTATTCTTCCTTGAAAAGTTTTATTTCCCCTCTAGTTCAGATTTCGTGTGACTTTTTTCATAAAATCAAAAACCCCTAGGGTAAACGTCAGCGCAGATTATTTTCCACTTCTCATACTAAATTTCAGCAATTAAAATTGAAGCAACTTAACTAAGAACCTTATTAAAACTCATAACTTTTTCACTAAGCTTTTAAAAGTTAAGAATATTTGTTAAAAATGTATTAAATTTGCAACGGAAACAATATGTGCTATTTAAATTGTCCTAACCTGAGTGCAACTTTTGTACCATTTGACTTAGATTTGACTTTTTTATAAAATAATTTCGGGAGAAGTCTTATCCCGTTATTTGATATTCAAAATCCAGACACTCAACATTCAAAATCTACAACAAAAATGGTCTTACAGTACCGGATTTCACAGAAGTGTGCTATTTATTTTGTCGCCACTGTATGTATTTACTGATATAAAATAATTTGCCCCGCCTTTAACTACATACATATAACCGATTCCTCAGATTAAACAGTCATTAATTCCAAAGGCTTCTGAGGAGAAAATGTGCCTTATAAAATAAGCGCCATTGTAATTAAGGACTCCGAATTGATATGTCAAAAAAATAATTAATTAAACCCAGGACCACGTCATTCGATTGTCTACGCAAAAGTTCTTGTATGAAGGTACATCAACGTGTCGTGTTTCTTTCATATTATTAGACATTCCGACAGGATAATGTAATACATTCACTAACAGTGCGGGAAAAACACCTATCCTGACCCTAAAGAATATTAATAGTTATATTATTCGCACCTGCATGACGGATTTTGGAATGCATTATTCACTATGGTTCACAGGAACAAACAAAGAAAACTTTACTCCTCTAATGCTCAGTGATAATATAGTTCAAGAGTGTGAGGCACCTGTGCATGTACATTTGTACATATACATGCATATACATATGTAGCTATTTTACCCTTACATTGGCCATGAAATAGCTCTAACCATAAATGCTTTTAATTAATCTTCGCAAAATGTGTGTGATGTTCGTTGAGGCTGCTGTTAACTGATGTATCCAATCCCAGACTCACTTCTCATTTCGAGACAGTTTTTGCTTAAAGGGCTTAAGACATCCATTCTGGCTCAAAAATAACAGCTAGCTAATGATGGACTCACAGATACAGCGAGAAAAGCATCCATCTGCGGTTAGGTATATTTCGCATATCTCCTACTTGCTTAAGGGGGTTTGGCCATAAGGTCGTTTAAGACTACATGCTTGCCTCGGACGACTATGCTATATCTTAATAGTTACCCGAAACTCAGTCATCCGTCTGGCGGAACGCCTTTCTAACACCAAACCAATAGTTTCAGCTCGCGTAATAGATTCATCTTCGTGTCGTGGTCGTATAATCGCGCATAGTCCAGGTGAAATGTTATTTTGTGCAGCAATGGATAACACCGCGTCATACATCCAACAATTTACTGGACGAAGGCACCACATCTCTTACACCCGCCCGATTTTCCGATGATTTATTGCACGTTACCGAGCAAATTGATTCGATGTGGCATGGCCCGAACCAGAAACGAGTGCCTGGTATGTCTGCTCCCGGTCCCTCTCTCAGAGAATAAGTAAAGCTAAAGTAGTTTACAATGGACTTTAGTCAGTTGCGCGCCGATGTTTGGTGTGAATGAGGCAGCAACAGCAGTGCAAATTATTTAATTTAAATTCGACAGAACGCTTGTTCTTGTGGCGATAACGTGCAAATAACGCTCGAGTGTCGGATCGGCTTACAATGCTGGGTCCTTTTAGCCTGGGTCTGAGCCTCACTAATAATGATGTTAAGGTGATGACTGTGTTATTTTCTTTTATTGCATTTGCACACCTAAATTGATGTCTGAGTTGTTTGTGTGTGCCCTTAGGTGTACTTTTGAAATACCTGTGTTTCTATAAGGACTGGACGAACATCAAAGAGAGGTAAAAATTGGGTCTGAGTCTCACTCTGAATGAAGTAATTTCATGGTAGAGCAGAGTGCAGGGGAGATAGAAAACAAATTCAAGGAGAGTGATGGGAAGGGGAACACTTGGCTCGCGCTTATTGGTGTGGCGTGGCTGCGGAGGTGTAAAACATTTGGCATGCCACTCAATCAAACACACACACACTCTCCCATAAAGTAACCGGAAGATCGTGTAGTAATCGCGATCACGAAGTCATAACTTGAATTGGATGATTCTTTTGAATTATTTACGTAGGTATCTGGAGGAAGTGAAAGAATAGGTTCGTTTATTAATATTTACTTAAAAACTAATTTTGTTAGTTAATGCATCGATTTAAGATAATTAAAAATTGTTTATATAGGAAGTGTTAAATTCGTTTTGTAAACAAAAACGAAAATTACACTGGTAAACACTTTTTTTTCGAATCAACCAGTTCAGATGTCAAGTTGTCAAGATGTCAAGATGACTTACCGCATCAGGTTTTCGAGATACGTGTATGTATATGTACATCATACATAAAGTGTTGGACAAAATTAAAGCTCGAAATGATTTCACTTTAGAAAAAAATGAAAGAAATTAAGAAAACCAATAATAATTTCATAATTTATTTTCTTTTTTTTTTCTAATCAGAGTTTTTAAGCTAACAGATATTAATTATAATATAACTCTTACCTTATTTAAAATTCAACAAAATAATTCAGAATTTATTAAAAGGTAAGCCGACAAAAGTAAGCACATGTACCCTATTTTAAGAGCAACTCGTCTGCATCTAATCAATTTTACCTACCCTTAAATGTTTTTTTCTTTTCAAGCACGATCTAAACAATGACAGTTCTGGCTTCTGGATCATCGGCCGGCGCGGCGCGTTGTAGATCGAACATTATAATTTATTTTAAAAAGGGATAAAATGACTCGCAGTAAATATTTCAAGCTGAAAGATAAAATAGTGTCTGATTTCACTAACGGGAATCAATTTCATTTATTGCAAATAAATTTGGTATAAGCCATACGCGAATAATAGAAATGTTGAAACGGTTCACTATAGAAGCGAACTCCATAAAACCACCCATCTCGAAGATCAAAAAATCATCAGACTTATCAAAAAGACCCGTTTATACCGTCAGCAAAGAACGGTTGGTAGTTCAGCAATATTTTAATTTATTTAACTTTAGATGAATTTAAGCTCAATTCAAAGGCCTCTGACGGATTTTATATGGTAGGGAGGCCAAAAGGCGAACGCTTAAATCTTTGTTACACAAAGGTCATAGTTAAGCTTGATGGACGAAATATCATTGTCCGGGGATGTTTTCCACCCAAGGAGTCGGGCCATGTACAGAGAGATTCTTCAAAATATCATGTTTCCTGCTGCTGAGGTAAATATGCCATTACGATGGAATTTTCAACATGACAACGATTCTACACATACCGCTAATGTCGTGAAGGATTGGTTAAATGAAAATCGTATTGCTGTTATGAAATGCCCCACGGAATCCTCTGATCTCTATCAGAGAATTGATCGGACCAAATGTTTTTATTTAGAATCCATCCTTGGACAATAGCAAATTGCCTGGAATACGAGTAACATCCCATTTTGGTTCTTTGTTGGTTTTGTGCTGAGTCTTACTGATCAAAAATTTACACATTTTTTCAAAAGGTATTTTTATAAAAATACGTAAACATTTATATCGTAAGTTAAACATAAACAAACGATAACCTAAAATGTATACAGGTTATGACTACAAAACAAATGAAATTTAATCACGCGGACTCAAAATCTAGATTTCCAGCAAAAATTCAAGAAAAAAAACTATACATTTAATGATCTTACCCTACCCACAACAAGTAAACAAATCACTAAGCTAGACTTATTTAATATTTCTTTAGCTCCCAATGGGTTAATAGTTAGTTGTACTACCACAATCTGACGATCAATTCCAGCCGTTGCCGCCTGAAAACAAACATGTTTTATTGCCTCCTGTGAAGAGGTGGTAAACCTATGATGCTTATGAAAAAAGTGACTCTCAGCTTAGCTGTTCGGGTTATGCAAAATATAGTAGGTCCTCTTTATTCTTGCCAACATAACGCAGACAGGAATGATGTTAGTCGGCCTGGTTCTTTACGAGAAAACAGGGGGTCAATTCTCTATCTGTGAAACAGTGAAGTGATAATTTTTTTCACAACTTCACGCACTATCCGATTCGCAATTTATGAAAAAAATTAATAAAATGTCAAAATATTTTCAAATATTAAATTTGTTTTCACACTCAAACGATTTTGTGAAAAGCCCTGATAATATATGAAAACTACAAAAACAAAATTATACTCAAAAATGAGTATCGTGTATCAAAAATGAGAGCGTTTTTTTTCACAGATGTGAAACTGTGAAGTGATAATTTTTTTCACAACTTCACGCACTATCCGATTCGCAATTCATGAAAAAAATTAATAAAATGTCAAAATATTTTCAAATATTAAATTTGTTTTCACCCTCAAACGATTTTGTGAAGAGCCCTGATAAAATATGAAAATTACAAAAACAACATTATGCTCAAAAATGAGTATCGTGTATCAAAAATGAGAGTATTCTCATTTTAGTACTGTTTAGTGCATGTTTTGACAAACATTTATCAGAATGAGTTCCAGAATCGCATTATGTGAGTTCATGAAATGTAAAAATGAAAAATGGCTGTAAAAACTGAAATGATAACTTTTTCATCACTTCACAGTTTCGCAGATAGAGAATTGACCCCCAGGTCACCAAATTAATTAATTTAGTTATATAATTTTTTTTTGATTTTTGTTCGTCAAGTACAAGTATTTAGAATAGTAAATATATTGAATGTTGTCAAGAAGAACAAGCTTTTAATTTGTCTTTCTTTAATTTGCTTATCATTTTCACTGTCTTTCATTCATCTAAAATGTTCAATGTTTACATGAATCTAAATGTTATTTTTTAATAAAAAAAATTGGTTTATAATAAAATACCTGTAATTAACAAACTGGTCCGTTTATTTCAAAATAAATTCAAACGAATTTTAGTGGTTGATGGATGCTAATTTTACCCCAGGATTCTTAAGACTGTGACTTTATTTCGGTGAAAGCGATGAATTTAAAATATTAATTCTTTATTGAATAGATTTAATTTTGGACAGCAAAACTAAAACAATAACCAATTAATATTTTAAAATCATCTTCCATACACATCGACAGCCTTATTTATTAGTTTTCACTAAAACTTCGGTTCAACCTCGGAATGTGTAAACCGTCAAAGAAATCCTTATTTATAAATTATTTTCTTAGCCGTTTTAGCTACGCCTTCCTTATGTCAAATATACTACAAAAAAAGTCAACAATCTAAGACTCTGGTTATTATACACTGAAGCAAAATCCAGCTGATTTCCATTATTATTCATTTTATTATAATTGTATGCATATTGGAAATTGAATACATTTAAAATTGGATTGTATAATGTTCAAATACAATAAATGAATGTACCTACATTGCGTCCCCAATACCGTACAACTGTTAGAGCGTTTGGAGAATATAAATAATTTATTAATGCAAAATATTCATCCGTTTAAAACTTCACAAGATGTCATCTCAAAATGACATTTAGATACTAAAACGGCCTTAAACCTCCTATGAACCAGTTTTAGCTTATTCCGCCGCTATTCCTCGTGCATTTTTATTATACTCGTAAATAAGCTTTTTAGGATTAGAGTCGTTGTAAAGTCGAAGTAACTTTACTCCGTCGCTAAAACGAGTTAGTAAATAAAGCTGCGATTGTTTAAAAATAGAATTTTAATTAAAAAAAAGCACATTTGATTTCCGGTTCAATAAGCAAATTTCACCACAGATCAATGTGGTATTCAATCAAAGTCATCGCTCATTCATTACTTTTGGTGATAATATTGTCTATGAAATTGTAGTTAAATTGAAATAGGTGAAACACAAGTTCACCTATATAAGCTGCTTTTGAAGCACGCAGTAGCTTCCTGCTTCCATAACCAGGCAGCATACTAAAGTAAGATAAATTTTTTATATGATATTGGAGACCATACGTCGCGCCGAAGTTAGTCAAAGCTCTAAACTTTTTGTATTTTGTTATAATTTGAGTACCTGTCGCGGATTCGAACTCTATACCAAAGGCATGTAGTTTCTGGACACATATTCAAACATATTCTCCTTAAAATTAATTGCGAGGATTTGAGCTTCTAGATTACTATATTTTATTACTGCTCGTATATTTAGAATATTCTATCGATTCCAATAAAAGTTAAAAAAAAAAAATATTAATTTAAAAAAATCAAAAATATTTTGCCGCCTAAGGCCTAAAATTATATTGTGATAAATGATAGGTAAACTACGGTTTGGGATTTAATAGTATACTGTTATTCTATACTAAAACAATATACATAATATTATGTGTTATACGAGAATGCATATAAGTAAATGTAATAAAAAAAAACATGATATTTAAAAATAATTCCATGCAATATATAGGTGCATTTGCCAGATCCAAAGAAAAGATGTGTCACTCAAAAAGCTCTGTGATTAATGGTTGTGAGATTTAATAATCGAAACCTCTTCCCATCATGTTCAATAAAGAATGAATTTAATAATTTAATCAAATTGTTGTTAAACTCGTTGATTCATATCTATCATCGCCGGAACGAAATGAAATCTCCGAACGATCTTCAAAATCAGACTCTCCATACAAAATTAATGATCTTTTGCCTTCTCCAATTTAAGATTAACATATCGCTTACGCGGAGTGCGTGCGAGATCAAGAAATTTCAAAGTGAAAAGCGAAACTGTCAAATCACTTGTAAAACATTTAATACACCGTGTTGTTAAATTCCTCGGGTGTTTTGTTGAACCTTTTCACACATATACAACGCGACGGTACGACCGCCGCGCCGACCGAAGACGGCATGGTAAAGGAAACAATCCCATTGATCTAAATGAAATTCGTGTTCGTATTTGATGTGATCGGAGGTCCTCTGAAGACTCCTACCTGTTGAGAAAACACAGCGGCAGCCCGGGTATATTCGAACAAATTGGGATTATGAAAGCCGTCTCAGCATGTGGCCAACTCGCTCTACCTAAATAATGATGTTCTGAATTACTGAACCAAAACCCTTCCCAGTTCCCAAGTGAACCGTCCAATAAATGGGTAAGCAAACTACCGACAGGACGAATTGAGGTACGAATTAATGTTCGACTCTTGAGCTGAAATGAATGAGATCTACGCCGGAGTCGGAGCTCCGATTTTAATTGAGTTGTCTCTGAATTGATCTTAAAGTGCGAACATAAAAGATGAACAAAAGTGTCAAAAAGAGAAATCAGCGGGCACATAAAGAGAAATATAATAACAACAAATAATACGATTTTCAATTAGACGTGTCATCCGAGTCTGGAATCTGGATTGGGATACTTGGATTTACATACACACATCTACTCGAAAACATGAAACAAGATATCAATAAAAAATGTGGTACTAATAAAATCCAATTAAATGGTAAATTATGTGTTCCTATACCTATTATTTGCAGCGCTTGAAAGCACAGGTAACTAACTATTTCGATTGATTTGATTTTTTTAGGAATGCGAGTGTAATGCATTGGATTGAAACTCGGGCCGGTGTGTTAAAAATCAATTTATAAAAACTGTTAAAAAAAAAACTATGTTTTATGTATAGGTACCTACTCTTTTTATTTTATATTTGAAATAATCACATTGAGAAATAAATAATATTACAGAGGTACGAGTAATGAAGCTGTGTTATAATAAGGCGCCAGCGGCAGCCACTTTTAAGAGGTTACAAATATGCAATATTCAAATATACACAAGTACTCACTCTATAGAGCGCCAAATTTGGGCTTTTAGGCTAGCCGCGCACTAGCAATTTTTAGTTGCGAAACTGTTTGGTTACTTATAGAAAACAGATGAACTGTTTGGTTGAATGTCGGTGAATTTGCAGATAATTATATGTTCAATAAAATTGCAAACTTATTTTAGGCAATCGTTTATTTTGTGTCAAAACACAAACTTTTTAGTTGCTCGAACCAAGCAGTTTCGCAACTAAAAATTGCTAGTGTGCGGCTAGCCTTAATAATATTTTCTTCACAAACATTAATCGCACAGTTTACCATTTTTATCGTTTTTTGAAACTAATCCAAATACGACAACTTCTGATGGCCAAGAACGGCACATTTACCTTGGACTCTTAAGAGGTTCCTTTATCGAGAATGCAGTATCGTAGAGCTTTTAAAGTGATAATCAAGTACCACGGTAACAAAATGATTTTAACGGGTATTTAGATCAATAAAAAGAAATTAGAAAAAAAAACATAACAACCATTAAAATGGAGAAGTCACCAATAACAAAATTTAAAGAGAGATTACAGGTATCAGTTGTTTTTTTGAAACATTTAAACTGTATTACAGTTGTTTACCAGGTAAAAACCTTTGGAAAATTTGCCGACCTTAAAAATTTCCAACCATTGTATGTACTTATTATAGCCGTTTTTTATTGGGAAATGTATAGGCAGCGCAGTAAAATTTTACACAGTAAACAACAACAAAGGAATAGTGCGTATAAATTAGGCAGTAATAAGAGTGCACATAACAGTGCTGATAAAGTTTTGGAGCATCTGGATTACAGTGACACTCAAATTGGTTGCAAAAGTTTTATTTTTTGTGAGGTTGGCAGGTTTTGATTATTTGAGAATGTGTTCGGTGATATTTGTTCATTTTATGGTAAATTTTCACAAGAGCCAAAATTATGTGGCTTGAAATATTAATTTACGATTAGACGGTAAACGTTAATAGTCAATGGTCAAAATGTTGCCTCTTAATGCGTGTGCATGTTCCCTATCTGTCACGAGAGATTATGAAATTCGTCGAAGGATGGCTGCGATGCCAAACGATTAAAAAGGACATGAAAATGATTTTTTTTGACACCGAGCCTTTATTTGACTTTGTGTACATATGTACATGCCATTAAGATTTGATTTTATTAATAATTTTGCCACTTGTTTGAGAACAAATTTGTCAGTGATGTTAATTCAGCATAAACCACATCTTTACGTTTTGTTCATACAAAAACGTATACTTTTCCAACGCATCCCTTAGCTTATTCAAAAGAGGATTGTTTATTCGTAGGTATATATTTCATTTTAAGTTTTCGTTTCCTTTTACTTTGTTCACTTAATTGGTCTGGAATATCTACTAAATTAAGATGATTTGTTAAAAAAAACTCAGAAATTATGTATAACCCTTTTCTGTTTTGGATCTTTATTCATTTCAATTTGTATTATTTTTGTAAGAAATTACATATTTATTTTACTTCTTTTTCAAATCAGCTGATTTTGACACGGGTATAAATGCAAAGCATACCAACTTTAAAATTTAAAGTAAAAGTGTATATGCAGGCAAAAAAGCATTTTATTCGGACTTCCATTGCTGCACTATGTATACATTACCAATAAAATACGCCTTATATTAAAAAAGACTCTAACCCGCAGCAGTACGTACTTGAAATGTTCAATTGCATACAATTTACTCGTATTGTTCAAATATAAATTAATTTCTGGAAAAAATATGAATTTATGCAAACAAAATTTAAAAGTCTCTTTAATTAATTAATTAATTTTGTATATACTAAATTTCTTTTAAGCTTTCCTAAAAAAAAATTTGGTATCCGAACTTTAAGTATTTAAATATTTCAAGGAAATAGCTAAGAAAAAACGATCAACAAATTTTGTTTCAAAAACTTATACACAATAATATTTAAATTTCTTAGAAGTTCCTGTATAAGAAATTAAATTTTTTTAGCAAAATCGAAATATAAATAAGAGTCCTTAAGAATAATTTAAGATGTAATTTGAGTAAAATATTTTTTCTTTTTTTAACGATTACAACTATTTATTACGTTTAATTTATTTGCGCGTCGTCGTTGTCTTCCCTCATTTTTGTTTGAGGTTATATTATGTCGGCAGTTGGAGAGCAAAAAAATAGATTAGATTTATTTCGAAGCTCGAAGAAAATTTGTATGAAGTATTTTTTGGGATTAAACAACTTGTGAGTATTTATGATATTCTTGAATTTCGACTATTTGTCAAAAAAAAATTATTTGAATTACAGGAAATAAAATTAAATTGAACTCTCCGGAAGTGCTTTTTACTTGGGCAAAAATCAAACTCAAGATTCTGATGTCTGATCAAAATTGACATTACGATGATATAAAGAACACGAAAAAAGTGGGTCCGCCAATTCCGTTTGCTGTATGTTTGTACCTCGGTTTACAACTTCTTCAAACTTGGTACTTAACGGTCTTCGGTGAGTCCCTAGAGGAGAAATTAAAGTTTTTTCTTACCTCCAAGACTAACGGTACCTGCCATACAGCCGCTATGCAAAATCTTACTTATTTCGAAAATAAAAAAAATTAAGTGTGCCATTATGGACATGGATTACATTTTGGTTAAATATTTTTTTTTATAAAAAAATGACTTTCTCATTGACGGTTCTAACGATTTTAACCAACATTTTTATACTCCTGTAATTTGAAAAAATGTTGTTTATATCAAAATTTTTTTAATAAAAGTTTTAAGGAAAATTTTGTTTATAAAAAACTTGCTTCAGTATGTCTGTATGTCTGTCCTACAGCCTAAGCCACAGGAGCTATTTTCTTCAAACTCAGTACTTAAGGGTCTTTGGTGATCCCTAGAGGGAAAATTGAATTTTTTTTTATCTCCAAAACTAATTGTACCCCCATACACCCGTAAAGCAAAATCTTATATTTATCTCAAAAACGGTTCTAACGATTTTGATAATAATAAAATGCATGACTGGGTCGCACGAACTTGCTCCTATCCCTATGTAATAGACTAGGAATTTTAAAACCGAATGTTATTAGAGAAAACTGTTCATAAGGATAACGTTAATTTTTTAAATTCTTTTAGTAGTAAGAGACAAAAACATTACATTACATTACATTTTACACTACACCGTAGATAAATCTACGGAGTAGAGACACAGAAAAGCACTGGCAACTGAGGCCATCGGCTTTAGACAATACGACAGAGAGAGACACACAAAGAAAGAACAACAGAAGAAACACATGTCAACAGCACACGGTTGGTATTTGAACGGTCCCCCATCCAAGTACCAACCGCGCGCAATGATGCTTGATTTCGCTGATCGATAGGAAGCGATGCTTTCAGAGACAAAAACAGAATGATATGCAAATATGAATTTATGCAAGAACAAAAATTATACGAGTAAGTCGTTGTAGTGGTTTCCTAAAAAAAGCTTTTAAGAAAAAATTTTGGTACGCTAATTTAAAGTTTTTATTATTGTTCGAATAAAAATTAAATTTACAAAAAAAAATATTGAGCTGTTTCGGTGATATCGAATTTTCAAAACAAAAATAATTTTTTCTTTTCAAAAATTCAAAAAAAATTTATTTTGAAGTTTTGAAATGCAATGTGTTTTAGACTTTTTAGAAGCTTCTCTATAAAAAATTTCATTAAGATCTGTTATGTGGATAATGAGAAATTCAAAATTCGAAAAAATGGTTCTATGGTAGGTACAAGCTGTAATATCTTAATTTCAAATTTTTTTTTATTAAATTAAAGATCGTAAAAATTAATTTTTTTTAGTTTTTTAGCATTTGTATGGTAGATAGGTACCTTTATTTTTAGGTAAAATAATTTTTTTTCTCACATCTTGTAGATTATATTGAGAAAACTAGCATGGGGTTTTCGAAATATTGAGTTTTGAAAAAAAATATTTTTTTTTGAAAATTTGAGTACACAATTCTATTTATGTTTTTGGGGAGCTTTAGCAAAAAAAAAAAACTGATCAAAATCGGTTGTACCGTTTTTGAGAAAATCAAAAACAAAAAAAATGGTTCCATGGGGGGTACCCTCATTTTTTGTAGTTGTTTTTTAACCATTACCTAGCTTTAACTAAATTAAATTTTTTTTTATTTTTTTTTTAAATCTGTCGAATAGGTTTTGAGAAAAACAAATATTTAAAAAATTTCGAAAAAAATTCGTATGGCAGGTACCGTTATTTTTTGTCTTAAAAAAAAAGAAAAAAACGTGTGGGGGGAAAAATTAAAAGCGATATTTACCAAGTTTAAAGTAAATCGGTTGAGCCGTTTTGGCTGTAGTCGAACAGACAGACAGAATTGCGAGACCCACCACTTTTTTAGTCTTCGCTATCATTGTTATGTCAACTTTGATCGAAATCTCGAGTTCAATTTTTATTACGAATGCATAACTTGCCTTATAGTACCTATAAGTCGCAAGTAAAAAGTTAAGTGTGCTATTGTGGACATGCACTACATTTGGGTCAATCAAAATTTTCGGAAAAAATGTTATTCACGGTACCTGTCATAGATCCGTTTTATTTTTTTAATTTTTGATATTTTCATGAACGGCTCTTACGATTTTAACCAAAATTTTTATGCTGGAGCTCCCTTAAGTTTAAAATAATATTGCATATAACAATATTCGCAAAAATATTTTTTGGTTTAAGAAAAAAAGTTCCAATTTTTTTTTGAAAAATCAATATCTTTAAAACGTGTGGACGATTATTTTTTAAAATTATTTCCTAAAATCTTAACGTTCTTGAAAAATTTTAAAGAAATTTCTTATATAAAAAATTACTTTAATTACGATTTTTGAGCTTTGTTTGCATAAATTCATACTTTTCTGGAAATCAGACGGCAATGCATTTGAACATTTTTATCGCATTAAATAAATGTTTTATATAATATATGAAATGTATTTTAAATTCCGAAGTACCTACTTTTACATAAGAGCAAGTTCGTGCGATCCAATTGTCCATTTTATTTAACTTGAGTTTGCGGTTCAGCCATCATAAAAGCAAGTAAAATCTAATTTAATTTCGCAATAATATTAGTGCTAGCTTATATCACAAAGCGTTGACCCAAGTTGGCAACTTATTCGACTTTTAATGCTGTCCTAGCGTTTTTAAAAAACAGATCTTTCAGATCAAAAGTCAATAACTGTTTCTGAAAAACTCATACAATCGGAAATGGTATGCTTCGTTGTCGTTCATTCTCTTTATTATTGCTTTTAACGACATAAGCTAAAAAATGGTTCTTTCAATTTACAGTGATGATTTACACATATTGCTTAGATATATTAATTTAAATAAAACGAATAACTCGTTTACTAATTTTGTAATTGGTGTAAACAATCTGGAGAAAAACTAACTTTAAATAAATGCGAATGTTTGCATTGTAATGAACAATGTAAATATTGAATCTATCAGCTATTTAAGTATTTCGAATACACTGCATTGAATTGAAAAAAAAACTGCAATAGCTTTTTTAATACTAACACACTTAACAATATAACCAAAACAATATTTAGATCAATAATTGAATATGGACCATACATCTACATATATCAAGTATGTACAATGCGATGCTACCACGGATCAAAAAGAGCAAGCCTTAGAGCACTCCGTACGACTCCAATCAAAATAATACTGGCCGAAAGAGAAAGAAAGGTATTACTAACATTGGCGTTAAAGTCCAAAAATATATTTCCATCTTTCCTACAGAAGCCCTGGCCATACTAGAAGCCACAAACATAACAATATCATCAAAGAGAAAATCCATCATTCATATCATTCTGACAGCTCGGTCAATATGAACAGGTGTTTTATGCGACTCCTACTAGAACACGCTTGGTTAACTCACATTTTCCATTAGCAAACGAATGTCTACCCACTTGGCACCTCTGTCAAACAAATTTAATAAAAATTAATAAAATTAATAAACAAACAACTAAATACATAATCAAAAAACATTATATACATATATATATTACCTACTGCTACTATTGTAAGTAGCACAAAATGGTATAATTTCGGTATCACATTTCTTAATTCATACTTTATTCCTTCTTTATTAGGTACATTTATGTCAATTTATGCTTACTTAATTCCATTTTAATATGATCTTTATTAGGTATTGTTTTAAAGAACTTAACTTGGTGTGTTTACTTCTACTTAAAGCATTCTTAAATACTTTTTAAATTGGCATTTCTTAAATCGGTTTTTTTTTGTTACTTAATTCCTTCTTTAATCTTTCTAAAAACATAACTTTTTCGTTTTGGTCCTAAATCGGTATTTTTCAGATTCTTTAATGCTGTAATATTTTTTCCTAGGTTCTTTAAATAAAACTTATTACTCCTTTTTAGTATCTCTTCTTTATTTATACTTTCCAATTCAAAACAGTAAATCTCAATTTATAAACAACTCAAATACTTTTATTCAAATTTTAAATCACACTTGTTTAATAACACAATCCAATAAGCGATACTTTTGCACACTTTAATAATCCAAAATCAACTGTGTCTCGCTCACCGTGAACACTCCCTTATATACGAGTACATAAAGAGTCGAATGAAGGCAGGCAAAGAAAAAATGAAGAGAACTCTAAAATAAATAATAAAAAAACCAAACAGTTAATAAAAAAACTTTATTTTTATTGTTTCTAATAATTTTTTAAGAACTGCCGTAGCTCTTTAAGAAGGAGTTAAGAAGTATTTAAGAAGATGTAAGGAACTATTTAAGAAGGAGTTAAGAAGTATTTGAGAAGAATGATATCCCGATCTAAGAACATTTTAAGACTCAATTTATCTTCTTATTTCCTTCTATCGGACCGCCCATTTGCGCCTTTTCTAAACTTAATATGAACTTAATTCCGTCTTATAGAAGATTTCAGATACCGATTTAGAATTCTTAAAGACTTCGTTAAGTAATTCTGTGCTACTTGTGTATTTAAATACCTGCGCCTATACAAATGTATTAAATTGTAAGATATTTCTCCAAAACAGGGGAGAAGTTGAGGATTTCAAGGGAGTGCGCTCAGGTACGACGCACTCTCTTGACATCTTCGGAATCTCCCCTCATATCATATTATTATATTTATAAGTAAACATTGTCAGAGAATTATGTGGCTATCCCAGCCATAAGACTTAGATCCTAGAGCTGCAGCCTTAAGATTAATTATGTTGTGTTTAATAAATAATAATAATCATAATTATAATTATAACCAAAGCTTTTTCAGACTGTCTGATCAAAATTATTGAAGAAAACAATATTAAAAATGTATAAAATTATATTGGAGACCATTTTTCACAGTAGCGAAGACAGGATATAATAATTATAAGTGAGATAATAAATACACTTTTTACTAAATAAAGCTCTTGTATAAATTTTTTTTCAAGCCAAACAAATTTCGGAGGATAAATCCACTCTGAACCTCCTCTTTTATACGGCATTGATCAAAACCATGAACTTATTTATCTAAATTGTAAAACACATGCCACATCAAACCTAAATTGGCCAAGAAACACTTCTTAAATCCCAACGTTGGAAGATATAATATGAACAAAAAGAAATAAGAAATCAATAAGAAACGAGAATTAAATAATTACCCAGCGAACGGCAAGACACGAAAAGACTTTGATACCATTTAAATGTGCCCATACGGCAAACTTCATTCTACAAGGCCCAATCATTCTCCTCCAGAATTCCAATAATTGAAGTAGTTTAATTCACTACGGATCTTAGATCCCAAGGAGGCTTGTCCGGCGGAGTATTCATGCATCGGTGTGACTCTGTCCGTCGTTAATTTCCTTTTAAGCCTTCTAAATCTGATCCTTGAATGATTTATGGTGTTTAATAATAGAGCGCTAAGCATAAATCTGTTCCCAAGACGTCTACTCGAGAGAGGAGTCTTCGCGCGCGCATCGGCTGGTTCATAAAAACATCTCTCACCTCGATTGCCTCGTAAATGTGTGTAAATGATGCTAGTCAGAGGCTGAAACATAGCATATATTCCAAGTTATACGGCTTCATCTAATCGCAACTACCACCACCAGAAGCAGCAGCATGCAGCGTTGCACCCCAGGGAAGATTTTGTTTTTTTTTACGGCTTCGTATTGCTTTGACGATGTAGTGAGGCATTAAGTCATTTGCGGAATTTTAAAGATTCTCTTAACCCAACCATACGGGCCAGTACCTATGCCTTGACGTTTTGACTGACTTCTTCATCATCATCATCAGACAAAACCGTTCAAGGCGTATTTCAAAGTGAGATGTTAACTTAGTACCAACGTGCATTTTCTGAAGCTGATAAATATACTGCCCGCGTGTATAACCAAATGAAATTAATTTGTTCGAGTACGAGTATAAAAAGGCGTTCAAATAAACTTAAAGTGATAAAGTAGATATGATTTTAACGATCAATTTTTTATTCTTTAGTTGTGAGCGCTCAGCTTTATAAAGAAACGCTCATGAAGCTCGATATAGATATTCTCAAATATTTATTACTTAGCTTAGATCGAGTTTTGCATTTGAATCCGGGCTTAAAAAATATTTATTAAGTTCAATATTAAACGGTGATGCGGAATAAGGACAGAATTTTGAAATTTGGTCTTATTTCACTTTGTTGAAGTAAAAATTAAACAAGGTGGGCGTCGGGCGTCTATATATTAAAAGTTTTCTTGGCCATCAGAATATGGGTGGCCGGCTTCGAGGGTTTTTATAATAGTATCTCCGTTGCTCCGCTTGGGATATGTTCTGCCAGGCAGGCGCCTCGGTCAACAAAACAGTTTTATAAAACAACACAACCAGCAATGGTCACATCCAATGTATTGTTGTCCAAGAAAAACTGTTTACATAAGCGCTTGCCAGACGACTGAACACAAAATAGCAAAATAGTACCAAATTGGCCTTATTTCACAATCTTAAAGTGATAGCTTCAAAACACTGTAAGTGACTCTATGTGTAGAACTGGATACTTAATCTTGAAACTTTAATCTGAAATTCATATAAACATTTCTACTCAGTTCGTAAGGTATTGGCTTCCAAAATCGGTTTTGT
The DNA here is from genome assembly GCA_963931855.1 of Philhelius festivus. Classification (NCBI taxonomy): domain Eukaryota; kingdom Metazoa; phylum Arthropoda; class Insecta; order Diptera; family Syrphidae; genus Philhelius; species Philhelius festivus. The sequence continues at coordinate 134,045,778 of OZ007556.1, read as the reverse complement.
TTTACTTACAGGTTCATTGACATTCCACACACACCTAATAGCTGTACCCATCCAGCATACCAACCAGTCTTACTCCTAATCATTCTGAGTACAGCTTCTTTCCGCAGTTTTTCGTTCGACATGATCATAACTTTCAAAATATAGTCCTCTTAAGCCTTTAAATAAAAAGTGGTGACAGTCCCGTCCCCAGCGCAGCTGCATTGTTTGAACAATTATGTAATTTATCCTTTGAGTTTTGTTGAACTATATTTGTTCAACTCTACAGAGATTCTGTCTCACCCGGAGCTTTTCCATTTCTGAACCTATTTAAGATTTCACTTAAGTACTTCCTGTTCTGTTATAGCACAATCCATTAATTCGCTTGTGACCCAGGGTGTAGCATATTTAAGTGCACTTAGTAAACATATCAGGGTTAAGCAGGTTATTGAGATGGGTAGCTATTAGCTAAACAATTGTTCTTAGCTCCTCGTTGATGATTTACTTCTTTTCTCTGCTAGCTATTTACGGCTTTCTAGAATTCTGAAGCATTTTTGCACAGTTATTATTTAGAAATAGTTTCTATAACAGTACCTGTCATACAGTCTATATTCAAAATCTTGTTTATCTTATAAAGGACTCCTAATATTTCGATAAGAAAAATAAGATGTGTTGAAGCATGGATTACATTGTGGTCAACAAAAATTTTATACCTTTCATAGGACTATTTTTTAATTTTCGTCTATCCCACCAATGGCTCTAACGATATTGATCAAACATTTTATACAGGTGCTCCTTTAAATTTGAAAAAATATAGTGTATACAAATTTTCAAAAAAAAAAAAAGTTTTAGTATTTTTAAGACAATTATTAAAGTTTTGTTTTGAAATTCTATATCTTGGAAACGAGTCAACTTGTTTAATTCAATCCATGATTTATAATACTTTCGAAAAAAAAAAACAAATTGAAAATTGTCCGAAAAAATAGTAAAACTGAAAAAGTCGCATTTTGCATTAAAAGCAAAATAAAAATAAATAAATTTTGGATTTTCAATAAATATTTAAACCAAAACACAAGCTTATAGTTTCGAAATATTAAACTAGTCTTGCGCGTAAGTAGGTACGTTGAAAAGGCTTAGAATTAAAAAAATGAAAAATGTGTCCAGCAAGAAATGAGGTAAGTGAAAGCGTAGCATTCGACCCGTGTAATTAACAAATTAAATCAGCGGTAATGAGTAATTGGTGTTTGGCGTATCACTTTGGAGCAGAATTTAAAGTGTGGTTGGAGCCATCTCGCGTTTTGTACTGACTTTAGTGGTGTACCGAGTACGTAACTTATTTGGACGTGGATTCTGAAGCATAAGTGACAAGGGTTAGCGATGCTAAGGATGTTGCCCAGTTTGAGAAACAATTATAGGCAATCTGCATAAATCTATGCTCAAAAACGACAGTACGGTGTGCAATTTGTGCTCGGGAGATTATCGTCCTTATTTTTTCAATCAGGGAGAAATAGCCATTGCTGACTTATTGCAGAATGATTGATTGTTTTTGCTACCATAACAACAACTCTCTGGGGTCATTAGTAGAACACAATAGAACACAATAGTCAGATTAAGTTAAACAGCTTTAAGATTTGGTGTACTAAGAACGGTTTCGCAGCACACATTACGTCGTGTTTTAATGGATTCTTTTAGTTATAAGGTTATCAATTAGTTCTCAAAAGGTTACACTCCATATAAGGGTTCGTTAGACAAAATTCTAAAAACCTTCAAGATTCCAATGTTACCTTCCCTTTTTTAAATGCGCAACGGGGATATACCCTCCTTTTTTAAGATATACAGAATATAGTATACAGAATATATGTATAGAATATAGTTAAGAAGCAGAACTGTTTAGGTGTATATGTGCGTTTTGCCTTTAAAGAACTATCTTGGTTTATTCTTTATAACCTTCTTCCTTATGATTGAACTTCTTCAGCTTCAATTCTTTGGTCAGAAGATATGTACTAAGCTCTCTTCGCCAAAAACCTGAAAGTGCGAAAAAAGGAAGGTAGGTCAAGCATATGTTCTCTTAGCATTAGGAGCAGAAGGCTAAGATAATCTTGATTAGATTACTATTGACTGCTCTTATTAAAGTACTCGTTACTAAACACTTGTTTCTGTTAGACATACAGAAGAGTATTCCAGCAATGCTCAGAAGCATTTTTATAACCATTAAAAGAAAATTAACCACAAGTATATACAAATATACAACTCATATTACTTCTATTTAATTATTAACCTCAAAATCTGTCCATCACGATATAATTCAGAACGAAAAAACGATTTACTATGATACACCACACAATTAGTCAGTTGGCTCTACCATTCAATACCAGTTATTAAAACTCAATCACTACGCATAGAAAATCCTATTAAATGTGAGGCATTAAGTGCAATTTTCGAAATAAAATCATAGTACCGCACCACCTTCATAATTATATCAAAATCGATTTCGTATATGACCAGTTTAGACCATAATTATGTAAATATCATGTGGGTTCTTAAGCGGACACGAGATAGAATTAAGTAAATATAAAATGTTTGCTAAATTAAAAATCAATTTAATAAATGAGTTTACAGTCAAAACTCATTCAGAAAAGTATAAAAATAGCAAGAGTTTTGTAAAACTAAAATTGATATATTATTATAATTATTATAGCTGTTATAAAAATTATTATTATATAACGGATCATTCTTCGCAGAAACATACCTTTTTGAGTCTTTAATCAGAGCATTCCATTTGCGTTTACTGACAATATATAGCGATTGTGATCCATCACAGGTATCTGGATACGGTGACTAGAATAATGGAGAAGGAGTTAAAATGGTGCCAAGACAACGACTTGGTTATTAAAGCTTCAATAACCGAGATGATAAATATCCGAAGTTCACATGCAAAGGAAATAGTACAATTCGACTTAGGCGACGCAGACCAACAATTCCACCCACCTGGACGAAGTGATGATGACTGTATCGAATTTGTTCAAAGCGGCAGACTTAATTGGGAGTATCCACCATCCCATCTTAAAAATATGGTCGGAAGAAAGCATGTCTGAAACAAAGGTAGATTGTCGGTTTATTTGACTTTGACATCTGTACGTAGTTCTTCAAATTATTGGGAATCTTGTGGGGGAAGTACCACCAGTTCTGCCACATCACTGGTCGCTTCCAAGCTAATATTATGTGACAGAAACATATAAGAACGAGAACTCAATCATCGATCTTATTCCTTTTTATTAGATCGTTTTTATATGGTTGCTTGTAAGTTAGTTTTTATTGAGGAACTCTAATAGAAGGAACTTTCACAAACTTAAGGGCGCTAAGATATGATCTCGTTTGTTCAACTTAGGAAGCACTACGTTCGCTGAATCTGAAGTAAGCAATTCAAAATAACTTTTTTAAGTGAACTCGAACGAACAAAAATTTCAAAGTTTATTGTACAGTTTCGATTTTTTTTACCAACCTTAATTTGCTTGCTTGCACTGAAGATGAAAGTCCTTTAAAAAAGAAACAAAAGCCTGTTTGAAGCAAAAAATTCCGACAAAGCTAAATTTTGGTGAAGAGCTTTATTTTAATCTTATAAGCATTTCTTAAGAACTACCCTTAATTTGTGGTAATAATAACAACATTTTTAGTTCGAACTTAAAATTAAGCCAAATACATAAATGGCATAAATGGTTCCTGTTTTTGTGAACTTTTTTATATTATTTTTTTTTTTCAATATTTTACTATCGACCTGAAGTCCACTTATCATTATGATAAAAATGGGAGCTAAGAGATCACTTACATACATAAATTGTAAGAAAAAAATGCTGAATTTACCTTTTATATAGCACTAAACATGGTCAAGACATCACGCCTATTAATTTTAAAATTAATTTTTTTTTAATTATATTGTAGTCAACAAAATAACTCAACTTTAAATGAAAAAAAAAATACTGTTTATTATTTGTTTCTGCTAATAATGTAATAAAAGAACCTTCGAAAGAAGAATTTTTTTTCAGCTGCATCATTATAAATAAATGAATAAGGGGCCAACCTAGTGACTTGAAACTGTCAATCAGTCCTGTGGGCGTGTTAGCAGGAGTTCAGGAGAACTACAATTTTCTGTCAAGTCCGAACGGCTAAGATGCGAAACAGTTCCCATGACAAGATATATTCTTGGAGGATTAGTCACTTGCACACCTTTTGCGTAGGGTGTTGCATGAAATACATACAGTCCAAGTCCAACACACTAACCATAATGCCAAGGGGTAGTACACAATAACGGTATCATACAATAGTTTTAAAATATTCAGAGTTATTTTATAAGTACATAATACAATTTACGACTTAATCGCATATGTATATTTGCTCTAATGTACTGCCTTGAAATGCTGAAAAATGTTTAATGCATAAATATCAATTTTTGCAAATAAAATTAAAAAAAATAAAAGCGGTTTTGTTATTAATAAATTAATTAGTTAATTGTATATAAAATTTTTTTTCAATTTTTTTCTAAAAAACAATTTAGTATCCCAATTTCATATATATATATAATATACATTTAGAGTTATAGTTTCATAAAAATCGTCTATCGGTTTTTGTGGTATTAAACTTTGCAAAAAAAAATTTGTTTTCCAAAAAATATTTTTTTCGAAAGTTTTCATATGCATTTTCCTTCCCTTCATTTTGTTCCTACAGTTGTGTGGCTTAATGGGTGCATGCATTGTGCTGAGCTTATATAAGCTCTCTCATGTGTTTGCATTTGCTAGGTCATACGATAACAGATGTATAGAGGATTACTGTTTGATTGTTAGGCTTCGGATCAATTCAAGTTCACTACTAAAGGCATAACACTTTTAGTGATGTTGCATTCAGAAGGCTTTTTTAATTAAACTTATGCAGTGATTTTTCTCTTAGATTTCGTCTGTTTTGCTTTTAGTTTTTTTGTTATATTGCAATGGCTGGTAATTTTAGAGTTGATTATTGTAATATTCGTGGGCTGAGAGCGAATTTTCTGGCTGCGTATATCCACACTGTTTCTAACAGGCCAGCTGTTTTGGCACTGAGTGAAACCCAAGTAGGTGAGGATTCCGATCCTGCTGAATTCTTTATTCATGGGTATAGCTTGGTCCCATTATTCTTTTCCCACCATGGTCTCGCCATATACTCGTATATTAGGAATGATGTTGTATATCAGCTCTTACCACAATATGGTCGCTGCACCAACTCCTTCTTCAATTTTATGTGGTTTAAATTTTCCATTAATAAGCACATCATTCACTATTGTTTTCTTTATCGAAGCCCAAATCTGCATAGAGTTTCAACTTCTGACGAATTTGATGCTCTGTCCGACTCCATCCAAAGAATTGTTTCTCTATATCCTCGCACTGAAATCGTTATTACGTTATTCGGGCCAGACAACACCCAAAGGAATGTGTGTTGAGATTTTTGCTGAGTTTAACCACCTTACTCAGCTTGTCAACGAGTCTACTCGAATATCGGACGTTAATGGCCGAGCAGAAAATACTCTTGACTTGTTTATTACCTCTGACCCTGATAACTATACAATAAGTGTATTGACGCCTCTAGGCACATCTGACCATAGTGTTATATCTGCAAATTTCTCGTGTCAAATAAATCCAGTTAGAGAAAGAGCTCCTAGAAGAACCGTATGGCAGTACAAGAAAGCCAACTGGAACGGTTTGAATAATCTTTTACTGGTCACTATGCTTCCTCGATAGTGACGTAGATTCCAGCGCAGATATGATAACTAACATAATTCTTTTGGGAATGAAACATTTTATCCCGAATAGGGTTAAAAGTATCAGACCCAAGGATAAATCATGGTTTGATTCGAGCTGTAAAGAGGTTATCAAGGAAAAAGAGGTAAGCTTCCGGTGTCTTAGAGCCAACCCAACTGAGGAAAAGCGGAAAAAGTTCAAACAAGCCAGGAAGGCCTGCAACGCCTATATTCGACGGACCAAATTTTTACATGACCAAAAATCAAGGCAAAAAATACTGCAATGTACGGCAGTAAGGTCATTTGTAAAAAAAATATGAGGATTTCTTCCTCTTCCTCGGTTCCTACGCTTGTTTTCAATGACACACCTTTCGTTAGCTCTATTGAAAAAGCTAACTTGTTTGCAAGGCAGTTCGTCGCAAATTCCACCTTACCGAATAGTGTCATGACTCCCCCAGTTTTTGAGCGCGTTAATGATTCTGGGACAAATCTTTTTTCGTACTCGTACCGTGGAGAGAGTCCTAAAACATCTGAATATACATAAATCCGCTGGTCCGGATGGTATCCCCGCTATTATTCTGAAGAGGTGTTCTTCTACGCTAGCAAAACCCCTGCGTAAGCTTTTCCATCTATCCTATTCTTCTGGGCTCGCTCCGGTAGTTGGGAAACTGCATTTGTTCAGCCAGTTCAGAAAAAAAGGCGACTATTCTTCTCCCTCTTTCCAAGGTCATGGAAACGCTGATTAATTATCAGCTTAAGAAATATCTTGAGGAACAAAGCTTCTTAATGACCGGCAGTATGGCTTTTGTAGCAATAGGTCCACTGGTGATCACCGAAGAGTGGAACAAATCTTTACATCGTGTTGGAGAAAGTAAAATTATTGCACTTGATATTTCAAAGGCATTTGATAAAGTTTGGCATCTTGCTCTTTTATCGAAAATGCGTGCTTTTGGTGTCGACGAATCCCTTCTTCTTTGGATTAGAAATTTTCTTTTGAACCGTTCAATACAAGTTGTATTAGACGAATTCAAGTCTGAAATCCACAATATAAATGCTGGTGTGCCCCAGGGTTCCGTTTTGTCTCCAACCCTCTTCCTCATTTTTGTTAATGATCTCCTGTCTGCAACTTCTAATCCAATTAATTGTTTCGCTGACGATAGTACACTTAGCTTTTCATATTCGTTTTCGGACTCACATCACTCCTCTTCGGATGTGGAACTGGAACGACAAAATATGATAAGTTCATTAAATTACGACCTAAACAGCATTGTGCAATGGGGAATAAGAAACCGCGTGTTATCTAACGCTTCGAAAACTCAATGCTGTCTTGTATCGTTAAAGCGTGATATACCTTGCCACTATCTATGAGTGGCACTTGCATCAACGAAACTGAACATCTTGATATTCTCGGTATGTGCATCACGAACCAGCTCTTGTGGAACGATCACATACGCGATGTTGCCAAAATTTCTTCAAGATGTTTGGGTTTTCTGAGACGGTGCAAGAAATTCTTCTCTCCTTCTGATCTGGCTACAATCTATAAAACCTTTATACGTCCAAAACTTGAGTATAACTCCCATCTATGGGGAGGTGCTCCAGTAACTTACTTAAGTCTCTTGGACAGTATTAAAAGAAGAGCTTTTAAAATGATTGGTGACAAAAACATCATTGGCTCATTTACGTCACTCCAACATAGTCGTAATGTTTCTTGCCTCACCCTTTTTTACAGTTATTTTAACGGAAATTGCTCTACTGAAATAGCCAGTTGCATTCCTCCCCTTAAACAATTCAACCGTAATACTCGCACTTCTAGGAATGCCCATCAGTTTACCCTCGAGCCCAACTTCGGTCGTACTGTGAAGTACAGAGATTCGTTTTTTAGCCGTACTACGCGAATGTGGAATTCCTTACCACGCTCTGTCTCTCCCAGTCATTGCAATCTTCAAGAATTCAAAACCAATGTCCCTTTTTTCCTAATGCTCACACAGTGTCTCTGGCATATTAAGGGTATACACAAAACCTTTAAGTGTGTGATAATTATAAAAAAAAATTCCGAATTCAAAAGATTCGCCAATTTTAAGTTTTTATTACTGTTCAAATAAAAATCAAATTTACAAAAAAATATTGTGCCGTTATCGAGATATTGAATTTTCCAAAAAAATAGATTTTTTTTTTCAAAATTAAAAAAAAAATATTTTTCTCAAAGTTTTGAAATGCAATGTTTTTTAAACTGTTTATAAGCTTCTCTCTAAAAAATTTCATTAAAATCCGTTATGCCGATAATGAGAAATTCAAACAAAAATCGTTCTACGGTAGGTACAGTCAGTAATATCTTAATTTTTTTTATTAAATTATAGAGCGTAAGAACAGACCTAAAAAAAAAATAGCAAAATTCTCGGAACCGTTTTCGAGAAAAATACGATTTTCGAAAACCATTTTTTAACATTTGTATGGAGGGTACCGTTTAGGTAAAATAATTTTTACTTGCGACTTATAGGTACTATAAGGCAAGTTATGCATTCGTAAAAAAATCGAACTCGAGATTTTGATCAAAGTTGACATTACGATGATAGCGAAGACTAAAAAAGTGGGTCTCGCAATTCTGTCTGTCTGTCTGTCGGTTCGACTACAGCCTAAACGACTCGGCCGATTTTCCTTAAACTTTGTAGATATCACTTTTATTTTTCCCCCCACACGTTTTTTTCTTTTTTTTAAGACCAAAAATAACGGTACCTGCCATACGATTTTTTTTCGAAATTTTGTAAATATTTTTTTTTTCTCAAAAACTGTTCGACAGATTTAAAAAAAAAGATACAAGAAAATTTCGTTTAGTTAAAGGTAGGTACTGGTTGAAAAAAAATTTCCGAAAAATGGTTATTGAGGGTAACCCCCAAGGAACCATTTTTTTTGTTTTTGGTTTTCTCGAAAACGGTAGTACCGATTTTGATAATTTTTTTTTTGCTAAAGCTCCTCAAAAACATAAATAGAATTTTGTATTCAAATTTTCAAAAAAAAATTTTTTGGATTTTTAAAAAAATTTAAAATTTTTTTTTTCGAAAACCTTATATAATCTACAAGATGTATGAAAAAAAGTTTTATTTTACCAAAAAAATAAAGGTACCCACCATACAAATGTTAAAAAATGGTTTTCAAAAATCGTATTTTTCTCGAAAACGGTGCCTAAAATTTTGATAAAAAATTTTTTCTTTCAATTAATTTTAACGGTCTTTGATTTAATAAAAAAAAATTGAAATTAAGATATTAGAGCTTGTACCTACCCTAGAACCATTTTTTTACATTTTGAATTACTCATTACCGACATAACGGATTTTAATGAAATTTTTTGCAGATATGCTTCTGAAAAGTTTTAAAAGTATTGCATTTAAAAACTTAAAAAAAATATATATATTTTTTTTTGGAAAATTCGATATCTAAAAAACGGCTCAATATTTTTTTTGGAAATTTAATTTTCATTCGTACAGTAATAAAAACTTAAAGTAAGCACACCAAATTTTTTTCTTAAAAATCTTTTAAAAATTTTGTATATAAAAGCTTGCTTTTTAAGAAACCACTACAACACGACTTGTTATTTTTGTTCTTGCATAAATTCATATTTGCATAGCATTCTGTTTTTGTCTCTTACTACTAAAAGAATTTAAAAAGTTAATTTTATCCTTATGAACAGTTTTCTCTAATAAAATTCGTACTTAAAATTCCTAGTCTATTACATAGGAGCAAGTTCGTGCGACCCAGTTTTGCATTTTTTGTTATTTTCTTATATCTTGTAGATTATATCAAGAAACTTTTATTTATCAAGTTTTAAAAAAAATCGAGCCTGGGGTTTCCGAAATATTGAGTTTTCAAAAATAAATTTTGAATTTTTTTTTTAAATCCAAAAAAAGTTTGTTTGAAAATTTGAATACACAAAAACATTTAAACTACTGGGGAGCTAAGAAAAAAATGATCAAAACAGTTTTTGAGAAAATCAAAAACAAAAAAATGGTTCCAAGGGGTGTACAAAAAATAACAATTTTTTGGAATTTTTTTTTCAACCATTATCTTTAAGTAAATGAATTTTTTTGATTTTTTTCTTAAAAAATCTGTGGGACAGTTTTTGAGAAAAAAATATTTATAAGATTTCGAGAAAAATTCGTCTTGAAAAAAAAAAAGAAAAAACCGTGTGGAGGGAAAAATTAAAAACGATATCTACTAAGTTTAACGAAAATCGGACGAGCCGTTTAGGCTGTAGTCTAACAGATAGACTGGCTGTCAGACAGACAGAGTTGTGAGACCCGCTTTTTTCGTCTTCGCTATCATCGTATTGTCAACTTTGATCAAAATCTCGAGTTCGATTTTTTTCCGAATGCATAACTTGCCCTATAGTACCTGTAAGTCGCAAGTAAAAAGTTGTGGATGTGACCAAAATCTGTTTTATTTTGTTTCATTAACAAAACTTGGTTTACTAAACTGACAATATTATGTGTAGTGCATATTTTGTTAAATTGACAAAAAACCATGTAAAATTATAAGAATTTTGTGAAATCAACAAAACCATCTTCCGTATTGATACAATTTAATCAAAATTAGTCAAGGTGATACTTTGGTCGATAAGTACGTTTACTCGTGAAAAGGGAAACTTTTAAAATCACAAATATTCATATATACTCGTAATTATTTGTGCTTAAATAATACAAGTTGACATATCGTCAGCAAATTCCGAAACCAACATCATTCCCATAGGAAATGCTGCCACAGTTTGAAGATCCAACACCAAACCTGACAAACACCTTATTTTGCAAATACCTTCACGTCCGAAACACATTCCCACAGTCGCATTAGAATTACAGTGGGTTGCCAAATTAATAGGGACATCTTAAATTTTTATTAATTTTCATGTTTAAGCTTTCTTTTGAGCATTTGTTTTGGTTCTAAGTGTGCGTGGTGATTTTTATTTCACAGGCTACGTGTTTAACGGTTATTTTAAGTTGACGGTAGATATTCAATATGGTCTTATTCGGGGAATACCCGGTTTTATTCGAGGAAAAACCAGTATTATTCTGAAAGGTGTTTTTTTCTGATAGTTGTTTGTGGATATTTTTTGAACTTTGTTTTAATTGATCCGTTAGTAACGTAATTTATTTTGTTTAAAACAAAGTTTTTCTTAAAAAAAGAATAATAATTTTTAATGATTTTGGGCATTTTTTCCAAAACAGAATGGTTCGAGGATTGGATATCACTCCAAGAAAGAAAAAAACGAAATAAGAACATTATTACCTCATTCGAGTCATTTCCAAAGAGAAATAGCTACTATTACGGGTGTTTTTAAGTCTGTTGTTAACGGAATAAGACTTTTGGGTCGTAGTCCTGTTAAGAAACCACGGCTCACAGAGACAATGGTAAAAAAACGTTTGTCTTGGGCTCGAAATTTTGGCTGATAAGAGCAGTTTCGATCGGCGGCGCGCTTCCCAGTGAGAATTGCCATCCTGATTGCATCGTAGAAATGGTAAAACATCCTGTTAAAGTTATGGAGTGGTCGGTCATCAGCACAAGAGGTGTTGGACGTTTCCAAATTGTCCAGGGAACCATGAGACAGGACCAATATAAGGACATTCTGCAAACTCGTCTCATACCCCAGTAAAGAAAATGGTTCTCTAACAACGAACCATATCTTTTCATGCATGACTCAGCCCCGTGCCATTAAGTTTAAAGTGCAACAAAATATCTAAATGGCCAAAACATACCAGTTTTATCCTGACCAGGCAATTCCCCTGACATGAACCCCAAAGAAAACCTGTGGGAGATCACTAAAATGAAAATTTCCAAAGAAAATATTACAACAAAAATAACACTTAAAGAAAAACTAATAGAGGTCTGGCACCACTGCCCTGCAATTAAAGAATGCGTTAAAAAGTGCATTGATAGCATACCGAAACGTATTCCAGCAGTTATTGAGGCAAAAGGCAAAGTTACAAAATATTGAGTTTTTGTAATTTTCTTACTTCTTTTTGATTTCGAACTATTTTTAAAGATTATTAACTAAAAAAACTATTTAACTACTTTTTTTTATGTAATAATATCTTATCTTTATAAAAAATATCTCTTTATCAAAATACACAAACGATTTTCAATAATTTGATAAGGAAACATACAATTTTCTTAAAATCCATGACTGTCCCTATTAATTTGGCAACCCACTGTAAATTATGTATCTCGTTATGTTAGATTTTTAAGTTAGTCTTAATTTGTAAATAAACGAATAAAGAGGTTCGCATCCTAAAAAAAATATATTTTTTTAAATAAAATAAAAGCGTTTAATTAATTTAAAATTAAATAAATTTGGTGGTACAACAGCTCGGAGTGAACCAGGACCTAGTGACTTACAACTCTCAACCATTCCTGGGTGCGTGTTACCAGAAACGGAGGGGACCTACAATTTTCTGCCGACTCCGAACGGGTAATGAGCAGCACTTTCCATGACAAGAGATACTCTTGGAGAATTTGTCAATTCCTCGCAAGAGGCAGTACACCCCTGAAAAAAACTTTCTTGCAGCGGCTGAGAATCGAACTCGAGACCTTCCGCATGACAGTCCAACGCACTAACCATTATGCTAAGGGGTACTAAATAAAAGTGAAAGCCTTTAAGCGTATGCTAAAAGTTTAATTAATTTACAGATTTTTTTTTTAAATAGTTAGAGCTGTTAGCTGCTAGGTTCGCTTGAAGGTAAGGTATACAAAAAGGTAAAATAATATAATATAAATATAATAAGTTTATATATTAGCGTCCTGCGCCGGCAATGTTAATTTGGTGACATCTCTGTAAAATATGATGCAATATTATTCTGCTCATGATGCCAAATCACCATGGCCCGTTACACGATTGAACAGCTTGTCCAAATGATAAGACTTAGGCCCAGCTGCGATAGTTCAATGTACACATGCGGGTTTTTCTCGCAGGACCCAATCTCCAGTTCGCGTTTTGCCTGCAGCAATTCATAAAAACTATGTTCTTAAAAAAACGACGTTATTGGTTACATCCTTTTGTTGATCATCGGCTAACAAAAAGGAATATTCTACATATACATTATTTACAAATATATGAGAAAGTTCTAAAAAGTTTGTAAATATTTTCAAATGAGTGTAAAATCATTTGATTAGTTCACAAAATACTCGGCTAAAACATATCCACGTAGCTCTTTTCCTTTGCCGGTCATGGTGTGCCTCGGAAACAACACTAAATGCTTCTGCAAATTTTTTAATCTCATTGATAAATAACACTTTATCAGATTCTACCATGTTTGACATCTTTCTTTCGAAAATAATTAGCTTCAAAATCACGAATGTGTGTACTGCTCAATCAATCAATGTACTAAGAGGCGCAACCGCGTTTGCGGTGAAGCAGCGGTCTCGTGGAAACCTGCGAGTCTTTTTAGCCGCAAGAATGACGCGCGATGCAGTAGCGTCATCGCAAGTGTTTGTGCATGTGCACCTCTCAATTTATTTGTAAATACTGTAAGATGCAAAGGTGGTGCCGCTTCGATACCGCGCGTTAAAAGAACGCATGTGTGCACCGGGCCTTAATAACAACATGAGCGTTTGTTAGTACAAACCTGACACGCGTTGCGCCCATTATAGAGTAGACAGGGTGGCTTTTCACAGTAGACTCTTCAACGTTTGGTAGTCAAATTTGAGACGACCGGTTCGGTAATCAATCAGTCAACATTCGTAAGTCAAAGGAACGCCGAGGTCCCTGTGTCCAGTGAGTTAATTGAAGAGGAACCGAAAGGAACTAAACCATCGAGTATTCTTATATACGAGTAGAAAGCCGTTGTCACTAGAACGCAATCTAGGGAAGCCTCGGAGGAGAACTCCTTATCGCATGCCCTATGTCCCTAGCATGCAATTTAGAGAACAAAACGGTTGGAACTCTCAGAGGAGAACCTGTCCAATGAGCTACTTGAAGAGGAGCTCCGCCTCAGAAGAACAAAATGGTCAGATTAGTAAATAACTAAGTAATAAATAATAATCTTAACAATAATAAGACTTGCCCTGCTCTAGCTTAAGCCCTAACAATTCAAAACAAAAATTAAGATCGGTTTCACAAGCAGAGTAATGCCTCTCTGTCACCGAAACACCTTATAAAAGGTTTTTGTTTACGGCCCGATATTAAATTCTTTATACACTAGATTGGTAGGTTTTCAAGGTTTTCAAGGTTTTCAAGGTTTCTTATTGAACTTTAATATATACAATTTGAAACTTAAACGTAAGAAAAAAATGAATGAATAAGAATTTGTTGGCACATAGGGGCCTAACTTATACAGTGACATTATTTCTAAAATTATAATATAAATTTATAAATTAAATTAAATACTTGCCATTATTTAAAGTTAAAAGTTAAAATCTGTTGGCATGGTTTTTCTCTCGGGTTGTTCCGTCCCGGGTGTCCATTTGGTGGGTTTGTTGAGGGTTGGTTGGTAGGTGTTTTCAGCCACGGTGGTATGCTGACTCCGTGTCAGCGTAGAATCGAACTGCTTCTTCGTTGTCGGTTGGAATCGTTTCTATCATATCCAAAGCCCTAAGGTATCTAGGCTCTGGATGTCGTTCCTTATATTGGTATCGACACTTGGACGAATATAAAAGACAATTTTGTCATTTTCTTATAACTTCCAGTTACCAAATGTGCGGCTATAAGTCAGTGTGAATTAAGAAGATATGAGACAAAATTGTAGGAATTTGAAGTTAGTAATGATTACATGACTTCAGGTGCGCACTAAATGTGCATTATGATTATTTAATAAGGCAGTATGTAGGTGTCTTAACGTTTCGCTCGGTAATTTCATTAGAGGTATGTAGGTGTTTTAACGCTTCGTTACACTTGAAAGTGTATAGAAAACCCAAGGCAGTCTATTCCTTGCCATCCACAAGAACTGGAGACTTGGGCCCACACCACACACAAAATCTAAACTGAACCATTAACTCAAAGTTCTGCATGACCATAGATAACGCAATGACGTTTATTCGCTGACTGGGCTTCGGAGCGTTTGGAAGAGGACCAAAATCTTCGCAGAAATATCCTAACGACGAGGCGCATTATTGGATGATGGTAAGGTGGTCATGGTCGAGCGAGCGCTACAGAAAGATGATAACCAACAAGTATAGTATTCTGTCTATAATTGCTATGTTCCATGTTATTTACTTCTTCGCTTTTTGTCTACTAGCTGTTTGTTTTTTCGCGCAAAATTTATAAATATGTAATAGGACGCAATCTAAAAGTTAATATCAAAAAGCGGAATAATAAAAATTTAATTTATATTTGAAGCAGTTGCGGGCAATCACGGGGAACAACGGTTGACAAAACAAATTTTAGCAAAACAACAAGTTGGGGCTAAAAGCAAAATTGGAGCAAAATAAATAAAATGCACGACTGGAGCGCACGAACTTGCTCTTATATAAAAGTTCTTTGGAATTTAAGATACATTTTATAAATGAGATAATAATGTTCAAATGCATAAAATTGCCGTCTGATTTCTAGAAAAGTAGGAATTTATGTAAACAAACTTTAAAAAATCGTTTTATTTTATTTTATTTTTTATATAAGAAATTTCTTTAAAATTTTTCAAGAAAAAATGTGGCATGCGAATTTTAAGTATTTAATAATATTGATTTAAGGAAATAATTTCAAACAATCGTTCATAGGTTTTGAAGATATTGATTTTAAGAAAATTTAAGAATCCTTAGAGCCCTTAATGAGAGAGCCGAAAATCAAAAAAACGGTTCTATGACAGGTAAATTACATTTAATAACATTTTGCCCCAAAATTTTTTTTGACCAAAATGTAGCCCATGTCCATAATATCACATTTAATTTTTTTTATCAAAATCGTTAGAGCCGTTTTCGAGATAAATAAGATTTTGCATTACGCGTGTATTGGGGTACCGTTAGTTTTGGAGCTAAGAAAAAATTTCAATTTTTCCTCTAGGGAATCACCGAAGATCCTTAACTACCGAGATTGAAAGAAATAGGTCCAGTGGTTTAGGCTGTAGTGAGAGGTACAGACATACAGACACACTGAAACATGTTATTTGTGTGCTAAATTTTCCTTAAAATTTTTATAAAAAAAAAATTGATATGCCAATTGTTAGTATTCAATAAAATACATTTTATAATGTACATAATTTAAAAATTTAATCGTGCATCGGTTTTCAAGATATTGAATTTTCAAAAAAAAAATTGTTATTTTTTTTAAAATCCAAAAACTATTTTTTTGAAAAAATTTTAGTTTATATTTTCTCAAATGCAAAGCAACTCCTGCATAAAAATTTTAGTTAAAATCGTAAGAGCCGTTGGTGGAAAATTCGAAAATAAAAAAAGACAGGTAGGTACCCCTAATAACATTTCCCCCCAAATTTTTTTTTTGACCAAAATATAGTCCATGTCCATAATATGACACTTAATTCCGTTTTCGAAATAAATAAGATTTCGCATTACGGGTGTATGGGGGGTACCGTTAGTTTTGGAGCTAAAAAAAAATTTCAATTTTTCCTCTAGGGAATCACCGAAGACGCTTAACTACCGAGTTTGAAGAAAATACCTGCAGTGCTGCAGTAGTTTAGGCTGTAGTTCGAGATACAGACATACAGACACACAAACATACAGCCAGACAGACGGAATTGCCGGACCCACTTTTTTCGTCTTCGCTATCATCGTAATGTCAACTTTGATCAAAATCTCGTGTTCGATTTTTTTTCCAAATGCAGAACTTGAATTATAGTACCTAAGTATATCGCAAGTAAAAAGCACGAATTAAGTTTGGCGAAATGAGTTAAATAAAACAAAATAAAAATTTGCGAAATGGAAAATAATTTTGTATATTCTTTTAATAACTCTATAACATTTATTGATTTTTTTTTAAATATTTCATTTGGAGGAGGAGGCAGAGACCAAGAAGTTGACTAAGGATGAGGTTGCTTTGGCTGATAGGGCAAAGCGGTGGTGATTCTTTTTTGAGAAGATATTGTTATGACATATTAGTGTGGCCAAGTCGGAGCCGAACGCCGAATTTTGTATCGGGTATATTTCATTTTAAGTTTGATTTAAGTTTGATTGTAGTATAATGATGGTGGTATTTTTTTTTTTTTTTTTTTTTTTTTTTTTTTTTTTATTAGTTTCTAAAAATTATTAATATAAATTCAATACAAACAAAATCAATAATTAATTTATAATTTTTTAACAAAGTTGATATTAAAATATATACATTACATATACTAATAACTTTTAGAAATAGGTATCATTCTGTAGTACTTTCGTGACTAGAGGCGAATGATCCGTCAATTAAAAATAACATTGTTTTTATTTTGTGTTTGTGGGGTAAGATTTACAGATTTAAACTAAAAATTCAATTTAAAAACAAAAATATTTATGAGAGCAATGAAAAGAAAATTTAAGTTTATAAATTACAAGCTGAGTTCAACAATATTTTTACGAAAGAACTATTCATAGTGAAAAGCCAATTCCTTACTTTATTAATGAACAAGGTGGATTGTGTTTCTGTTCTTATTTCAAAGGGTAGTTTATTAAAAAGCCTAGGTGCCGTTGCAGTATAAAATCTATAAAAATGTGTTTTTTTAGCTAAAGGAATGTTTACCATTGCCATACTATTCACTCTTAATCCGTAAGTGTTGGAACTTCTCAATGTAGCACTGTACCCGCTTCGCATAAAAAAAACCTTTAATACCTTAAAGATATAGAGATGAGTTACTGGAAGTACTCGGAGACAATGAAAAAGTGGCCAACTACTTGCAAGCCTGTTAACTCTACAGATAATTCGTTTCAGATGTTTTTGGGCAACGTTTAATATTTCGATTGTGCTGTTGTATATTCCACCCCAACTTGTAATGCCATATTGCAATTTCGAGTGTGCTAACCCATAGTATATCATCAAGAGAATTTTAGTTGAGCAGTGGGGTTTTAATAGATACATTTTCCGCGTTACAGACAACATATATTTTTTTAATTCATCTACATGACTTTTCCAACTCAAGTTTTTATCAATTAAAACACCTAAATACTTAAATTTTTCAACACTTTCAATTTTAAAACAATTTGTATTACACACAAATTCATCGGAAAAGTTTTTTTCTCCACAAGTGTGAGCAGATAACGACATGTTTGGACAATTGGTGGAATGAAAAATAATCTCACAATCATCAGAGTAAGAACCTTTTAAATTACAATTCATCAATTTAGTTTTTTCACTTATAAGTAATTGATGTTTAGCAAACCACTGTCGCAGAATTTGAACGTCCATATTAAGATTAACTATGGAGTCAAATAATTTATTATTCGTATAAGTAAAAGTGATATCATCAGCAAAGGCAGTAATTTTACTTTTGAAATTTTGGTTAAATAATGAGTTAATGTATATTAAAAATAGAAGGGGTCCTAACACAGATCCTTGGGGTACACCAATGTTAGTATTTAATTCATCACTATAGGTGAAGTTAAGTTTCACACGTTGACTTCTCTCTGATAGGTACGAAGAAAACCATGTATGTATAACACCTCTCAATCCACATTTGTACAATTTGTCTAAAAGTATATTGTGATTAACCATATCGAATGCCTTAGTCATATCTATGAAAAGAGCTAAAGAAGAATTATTTTTATTAAAACCATCATTTATTTCACTAGATACTTTAAGAATGGCATCTTCAGTGGATCTCCCTTCTCATATTTACTCATATTTAAATGTTTTTTAACTTCCTCGCTTATTTTTTCGTAATATTTTTTTAAATTTGAATTGAGTGGATGTCGCAGGCATTTTTTTCGAATTTCATTTTTTTTATTTATTTTTTTCAACAAACTCTGACTTATCCACGGCCTGAAACGTTTCAATTTGGAATTGTTCAGATTTATGACTTCAGTGCAACATTCAATATGATTTTTCAAAATAACAAGAAAAATGTTGTAAGCCATTGAAGGATTGTTTTCTGCATAGACATGCTCCCAGAACTCAAACTTTAAATGTCTAATTAAAGAAACAAAATCAAGTTTGTGGGTTATTTTAAAAGGTATAGGTTGATGAATACTAGGTGATTGACATTTATCTATATTAAGATTTATCATGCAATGGTCGGAAATTTTATAGTCTAGTACCTGAGCAGACGGATTATGTAAAAATTTACTGTCTAATCTTACGAAAATATGGTCAATGCATGTTTGTGACGAGTCTGTAATACGGGTAGGTTCCATTACAAGAGGTTTCAAACCATATGAAGACATTAAAAGCATATAATTATCCGTGTCTAAGTTACTTTTTAGTATGTCAATATTAATATCTCCTAATACCAGTAAGTTCTTCACCTTTATATCTTTAAGTAACTCATTCAAATGTGTTATAAAAATGCTTTTACTTAAGTTGTTTTCATGCAGACGATAAACGCTCAAAATAGTAAACTTTTCTTTATGAATAATACAATTCATTTTAATTATATCGGCGCTAATCAAACTAATCGTAATAGCATCACATTGATAATCTTTTTTTATATACACAACAACACCACCTGAGCTATATGAATTATTACAATTTGCGTATTGATTGTAACCAAGAATGTTATAATTAGATAGTTCATAATCATACAACCAAATCTCAGATAAAACAATTATATCAACATTAAGATGGAAAGCGTTTAAATGAGCCAAAAATAAATTGAAATTTGCTCTCATACTTCGTATATTTTGATGAATAATATTTAGTGTAGAAGGGATGGAATTAGCATAATTTTTTTGATAAATTGAGTTATTTGAATTCATTATAAAAGCAAGTATTTTATAGTTTATAGTTTATTGAGGTCTTCAAAACACCTCACTTTAATAACACTATCTCCATCGATTTTACGCAAAAAAATTATGCTATTTCTCATCCATATATACTTAAATTTTTTTTCTACTTTAATTTTTTTGGTGGCATTAAAGAGTGCTCGCTGCTCGCATATGGGACGTTAAGCTCTCGTTGATGTACATTTGAGATCCATCCTGATCATCACCCAGCAGTTTCGTTGTAAGCATTTTCCTCTTTTCATGTTTCAATTTCATAATTTTCTCTTTGATTAAATGATGAGTAAACTTAAGAGAAAGAATGTTTAAGCATGGTTTGTTTGGGTTATTTGGTGTTTTAATTTGTTTCACAAAACAGTTGCTAATGTCACGTTCATCCAAGTTAACACCCACTCCATCGCGAACGATTTTTAGTGCGCTTTGAAGTGCAGCCGAAGCATCGATATCAGGCACATTGACGATTTCTATGGTATTACTAACGCCCTTATTACGGTTGTCAAAGATCAATACGATATTTAATATTTATCAATAAAATTAATGAATCGGTATTATCGTTGTCAAAAATCAAAATTTTTGATAAACTGTGAACGCGCTTCAGAAATTAGATCTATTGTGAATGATTTAAATTGACAGTTTTGGTATTATGGTTGTCAAAATGTTTGTTGATTATCAAATTTTCAGCCAATCACAAATTCCTTGTTGATAAAATATTTTACGGATCGCGAAAGCCAAAAGCATGTCTACTATAGAACTATTTTTCGGTGAAAATGAAATTGAAGAAGAAAATACTTTGGAGCAAGCAAAGATTCGAAGGAAAATACGCGATGCTTCAAATCCGATGGATTTGGCTGAACATATGTATGTAGATAAAAGATCTTTTTTAATTACATTACAAAAACTAATTTGGCTCGCTTCTAGATTCATTCAAAACTTTAGACTTTCGAAAGAAGCCTTCCTTAATGTATTTTTAGATATCAACGACAAGTTAAAGCCAACGAAAAGACAACAATCCATCCCAAACATACTAAAATTTGCAGCTGTCTTAAGATTCCTTGCGCAAGGAAGCTACCAGTTGAGTGTTGGGAACGATTTTAATATTGGTATGGCGCAACCAACGGTTTCAGTTGTTTTGAAAGAAGTTTTAAATGTCTTGGAAACAAATATTTGTCCTAAATGGATAAAATTTAACTATTCACAAGAAGAAGAACGCCAGGCCAAGATATACTTTTTTCAAAAGAGCAGTATTCCAAATGTTATTGGTGCTATCGACGGGACTCATATCAAAATTATTGGTCCAAACAAAGATCTTAGACATGTATACTACAACAGGAAAGGATTCTATAGCATCAATACTATGCTTGTAAGCTTTTCTTCATTTCAGTAGTAGGTATATTCTAACTTCCAGTTCTGTTTTGAAGATGTGTGACCACTTAATGTGCATTAGGTATATTAATGCGAAAAATCCAGGATCGTCACACGATGCCAATATATGGAATATGTCCTCGTTGAAGGCAAAATTAGAGGAGGACTACCGTAGTGGCCGTACTGACTTTCGGATTCTTGGTAAAAATTATGATTCATGTTAATTTGTAATTACATTGTATTTTTACGCACATGTTATAGGAGACGGAGGGTATCCTCTATCACCGTATTTAATGACACCGTACCGCAATGCCGAAGAAAGTTCAGTTCGAGCAAATTTCAACAGGAAGCATGCACAGGGTCGCAATATCATTGAGCGAACGATTGGCTTGTTAAAAAGCAGATTTAGATGCACCCTTCAAGCACGAGAACTGCACTACACGTCCAAAAAGGCAACACAAATCATAAATGTATGTGCAGCTCTGCACAATATTTGTATCAAGTATAGAGTGGAAAACCCTGAATTGGTAGCAGAAGAACCCGATAGTATTGTTGAAACCATTGATATTGCTATAGATTCTGCAGACACATCATTCAATGAAGGCAACCGAATAAGGGATTCGATTTTAAGATTCATGTAAAAGTAAATTAAAAAGTGGCTGGATCCAACCCACTCTGGAAAGTTCTCATTAATGCCCTCGAAATTCAAGAACTCTGACCACATTATCAAGTGTTCAATATGTGTAATCTAGTGAAGACAAAAGAAACATATATTTAAAAAGATACATATATTTAAATAATTGTTTGTAGCTTTTTTCTTTAAAAACATTTTCTATGTGGCAGAATAAAATAAGCTTGGACTCGTATCATTATTTGTTCTCAAAATGTTCAAACCGAAAAACACTGTGTGTAAAATAAAATCAGCCCCGAATCAGACTCATCGTTTGCTCTCAAGATGTTTAAGACAAAAAACATTTTCCCACAATTACAATAACTTCCAATTGGAAGCCAAAAAAAAAATATTTTAGACATACTCTTATGAAGTTTATTGTTCGTTTTAAACTAAACTTATGAAATATTTGTACTTCATGCTTACATTTAAAAATAAATTAAAAAACTTAAACAAATTCATAAAAACTCAAAGGTAAAAACTAACAACATAAACAAAACAATTCATACATATTTGTGTATATAGGTACCTATTTTGGTACATACGAGTATTAAAAATTATTTTTCAGTTCCTCTTTCTTTTTTTCAATTTCAAGTATTTGTAATTTTAGCTTCAATTTCGTTTTTCTGTCATTTTCCTTGTTTTTGATATATTCTTTTTTAAATTCTAATTTTTCTTTTTGAAGATGCAGTTTTTCTTTTTTTAGTTTAAGTATCTCTTTTTTTTTTTCTTTTTTTAAATCATAGTTTTTCTTAGTATAGTAGTCTATGTTGCTCAAACTCTTTTTAATTTCAGAAATATTTTGTTGCACACTGTTCATGATTTCAACTATAGAGCTATAAAATTTGTCCTGTGCAGTAGTTTGATTTTCCAAGAGCTTTAAGCGATCGATATCATTTTTTTCTTTTAGGGTCCTACGTGTTGGAACTTTTTGTTGCGCTAGGGACACCTCGACATCTTGCTGCAAGTCTATTATTTCGATATCGTTATCATCTGCCCTGAAACTTGGCAATTCAAGGCCAAATTCTGTGCCCGGTGGATCGACACAGGAGTCGAAGTGCATTAATGCACTAACCGCTTCCTCTGTGTCTGTGAGTCGGTGAAGTTTGTTAGGGCCTCCACCAGTCGCCACAATTTCAATTTTATTTTGAGTCTTTTTTTTTTTGGTTTTGCATTTTAGGTCAGCCCATACCTGCGTTAAGAAGAATTTTTAATTAATTTATTTATATCCGAAACACAATACTAACCCTCTGCCACTTGGCTGAGTCTCGTTCTGGCGGTCCTAAGCTGTTTAATTCCACCGCAATCTCACCCCACTTCTTACTCATGAGCGGCTTTGAATAAACACCCTTGGCGAAGTCTGGGTTCTCTTCCATCCGTTCTACCAATCTGGCGAGCTGATTTTTGTTGCTTACAATTTTACTCCTACGTAAATAAAACACTTTAAAATTGAATAGCACCATTAATTTATTACAAACTACTTACATTTTTAATCCAAATCGACCAAAATAAAATTCGTGACACGAAACAAAAGCAGTTCGTTATAAAATTATAAATGAAATTGAGGCGTCAAAAGTAAATAGGCACTATTCACAATAAATTTTTGATCTTTGTTCACAATGGATCAAAAAATGATCAACTCGGGTTCATAATACCGATGTATCAATTGATTGACAAAATATTTCAATTGTCAATTAATTGATCTTTGACAACCGTAATAAGGCTGTAAGTCTCGATTGCTCCAATGAATTAATGCGTTCTTGCAAAACACTCACGGTAGTTTTTAATTCAATGTTTTCATTTTGCAGCACAGATATTTTAGATAGGCAGTCCTGGTTAATTATTTTAAGTTCTTTAATTTCATTAAAAACCATTTCCATTGTTATGACGTTTTGTGTTTTTTTCTCTTTTTCCACTTTGTTATTAACCGGTGGCGTATGACAATTCAAACTGGGGAGGGGGGTTTCGGCAGAGAATGAGGTTCTCCGCAAAGAATTGCAGTGAGAGCACTTCCAGACTGAGCGGTTTTTTTTTCATAAACTCAAGATCAGTGGGCAACACATTCAGACAACTTGCATGGAAATACTTTTTGCAATCATTACACTGAATTTTTAATTCGTTTCGATCGACTTGCCATTCCACGAATTCGGTAGCCCATAATTTGGTATTCATTAATTTTTCCAAATCAGGTTTTCAGTACTTGTCAAAAGTAAAGACTAGGGCAAAATGGATGTCGTAGGCAGCTTTATCTGCTACCTAGTCATCCTGTATTCCAAAGTATTTAGCAGTCCACTTACTCGTAAGCTTTAGTTTGGAAGTTTTAGTAATTAAGGTATTTCTTAGTTTGGCTAGAGTTTCAGATGGGATTAATAACGTCTCTCTCGGAGAGCCAATTGGAGCATGTCGCTAAGACAATACTCGTAAAAGGCAACCCACGTCCGTCGTTGCAGTGACGTCAATATGTGAATTTTGTGTTACACACATGTGATTTTTTTTTTTTAATTTCACTCTCATCATTTTTACTTGCGACTTATAGGTATAAGGCAAATTATGCATTCGTAAAAAAAATCGAACTCGAGATTTTGATCAAAGTTGATATTACGATGATAGCGAAGACTAAAAAAGTGGGTCTCGCAATTCTGTCTGTCTGTCGGTTCAACTACAGCCTAAACGGCTCGGCTCGTTTTTTTTCTTTTTTTTTAAGACCAAATATAACGGTACCTGCCATACGAATTTTGTACGAAATTTTCTTTTCTCAAAAACTGCACGACAGATTTGAAACAAAAAGATACAAAAAAATTTAATTTAGTTAAAGCTAGGTACTGAATGAAAAAATTTTTCCGAAAAATGGATATTGAGGGTACCCCCCAAGGAACTATTTTTTTAGTTTTTGATTTTCTCAAAAACGGTACAACGGATTTTGATCATTTTTTTGTGCTAAAGCTCCCCAAAAATTTAAATAGAATTATGTATTCAAATTTAAAAAAGAATTGTTTTGGATTTTTTAAAAAAATTTCAAAATTTTTTTTTCAAAACTCAATATTTCGAAAACCCTATATGAGATTTTTTTCAAACTTGATAAATAAAAGTTTATCAACATATTCTACAAGATGTATGAAAAAGAGTTTTATTTTACCTAGAAATAAAGGTACCCACCATACAAATGTCAAAAAATGACTTTCAAAAATCGTATTTTTCTCGAAAACGGAGCCTAGAATTTTGATAAAAATTTTGGATTTCAATTAATTTTAACGGTCTTTAATTTAATAAAAAAAAATTGAAATTAAGATATTACAGCTTGTGCCTACCATAGAACTATTTTTTTAAATTTTAAATTACTCATTATCGACATGACGGATTTTAATGAAATTTTTTGTAGAGATGCTTCTAAAAAGTCTTAAATCCATTGCATTTCAAAACTTTAAAAAAAATATTTTTTGAATTTTTGAAAAAAAAAAACATTTTTTTTAGAAAATTCGATATTTCAAAAACGGTGCAATATTTTTTTTTGGAAATTTAATTTTCATTCGTACAGTAATAAAAACTTAAAGTAAGCATACCAAAATTATAATTTTTGTTCTTGTATAAATTCATATTTGCATAGCATTCAGTTTTTGTCTCTAAAAGAATTTAAAAAATTAATTTTATCCTTATGAACAGTTTTCTCTAATAACATTCGTTTTTAAAATTCCTAGTCTATTACATAGGAGCAAGTTCGTGCGACCCAGTCGTGCATTTTATTTCATAACGCGCCTTAAGAAATATAACTAACTTCAAAAACATAAATTCAATTTACTTTTGTAAACCTATTTTTGTTTGCACATCAATCGGCCAGCTGTTTATTGTCAGGGGAGAGGTCGGAGTTGTCCGAGAGTGCAGACGTGTGGTCCGTCTGCACTCTCCAAAAAATTAAATTATCTTAACCAAAAATTAAAACGTGGTACGGTTTAAATTAAAATTTTTCCGTTTCTAATACGTCTAGTGACGAAATAATATTCGCTTACATCAAGAGCGAACTTCCTTAACACCCTAAAATAATTTCCAACGCCGGATGGGCAGTGATTAAGCGGACAAAATTGGATAATTAACCTAAAGTAGGAGTGGACGAATTCTAAATTGTGGAGGAGGACCTGGAAACGAGAAGCTTGATGCAACCCACCAACGCCATGCATTAAGCAACAGTGTTTATACAACACAGAAATCGATGACGCCGATACGGCTCATTTCCAGCAGGAAGCGAACCTGCTCAAAAAAAATCCGCAACTACAGTTCTGCGGGCATTAGTCTGCCGAACAGCAACTAAACTTCAATCCTGGACCTGGGACTGAAGATACTACTAAACCGGGTGTACTAACTATGTCACCAAAACTGAGAACCAAGTTTCTAAAAACTGGTTATACAACAAACTCATCTGGGCAATCCATCGAGGGTACGGAGGCTCAGAACCCTAGCCGCAACAAGATTCAAACCTATTGACTACTCAGGGCTTGCCCCAGCAACAAGAAGCTTCCCTGGCTGAAGCTCCTCGGCTCGTGAACTGAAGCCGTAACATGAATCAACATCAATTGACTACTCAGGACTAATTCCAGCAACAAGAAGGCCTTCCCGGCCGAAGCTCCTCAACGCAGCTGAACACGGATGTGGCTCCTGAGGCTCAAAACCTTTATAACTTTTAAGTTTTAACATTCAAAACCAAGTGACTTTATTGAAATCGAAAACTAAGTGACATTCTTGTAACCGATATGTGATAATTTCTCTATTATATACATAATTACAAATGTACTCAATTTGCATAGTACGCTATCGATCGCTCTATTTTAAACAAAAAAAAAGAAAGATAAAAAAGAAAATACAACACATAAAATGTAAGGTTATCTACCTATATAATGCTCAGATGCATTATCGTTTGTAATCGTTTGTATGTTAGTTTGTAAGTTAGGTTAAGAATTGTATGTATTGGTGACAATCGTCACAAGCTAAAGATATATTATGCTTATGAGCAAGAGCAGTTCAACACTATAATACATATTATATACCAATTGACCGCCATGAGGCTGTACATTACACGTAATCGAAAAAGAAGGCAATACATTATAGCCACTTTAATCTACCTTAAGCTATCGTAAGAATTGGAATAAGAATATCATTGTAACCGAATAATTAAAAGTCTCAATACAATTCAATTCAATTCAATTCTGTTTATTGTCAACAAAAAATGACATAAATAGAAGAGTTCCGAAATTGAGGTAGGTTTGAGCGCATAGAACGCATTCAGCCATGGAGATTTAAATTTGTATCGTAAGTCATGTTAGTCCGCATTTTTGACGACGCGACATCTCACGTCTGCATTTTCTATCTTCTCCCTTTTATTCTCGTTTATCGCAAATATTTAAAATTCAAATGCAGACAAATCTAAACAAGTTTTGAAAATAACTGACTTATACATATAAGCAGAGCTTACACTTTTGCATGAATACCCATATTATTGTAAAGCCATAACTGCAATGAACTTGAAAAGTGAAAATGTAAAAAAATCTGCTCTCCTTTTCCAACTCAATTTAAAATTTTATCAATGAATTTTTGAATATTACAACAACAACTTGAATGAACTACCAACAAGTGGGTTCTTATTTATTGCTAAATTGGGATGGCCCTGATCATGTGGTCTCGGTAGCGTGATGCGTAGGGCATTGGCTTCTGACGACGCTAGGTCTGGGTTCAAATCTCAGTCAAGGCAGAAAGTTTTTCGATTAAACTTGATAGTACGAGTATAAAGGCTAAGCACCACTAATAAAGGAGTCTGATGATCGGCTTGGCAACCGTGAAATAGCTATAACTCCAGCCAAATAAGAACCCACTTGGTGGTAGTTCATTCAAGTTGTTGTTGTAATATTCAAAAATTCATAAATATATGAAGCTTCGCAGGTACACTGCATGTATGTAACCATACAAAAACCCCTTCAAAATTTTATCTCCCATCTCAAAAAACTGAAAAGTAAATGTTTCACTTTTTGAAAACACTAATACATTGAATAAATTGCTTCAGAAAATGACCGATAGATGTCGCCAAACTGAAAGCAACAGATGTCGCTAGTGCTAGTGTATATGTGTCTTCTTTTTCATTTTTTCACTTATTGTATTTGCAAAAATTGCCAATTGTAGTTAACGCTTGATAGTTTAAATGGTTCTACCTTTTTACTTTTTCACTTTTTAAAAACACTATTACATGGAATACATTGTTTCAGAAAATCAGAACTGAAATTGTATGGTGTAAATTATACGCTCTTTTCAGCAACAGATGTGGCTAGTGTATGTGTGTATTCTTTTTTGCAAAAAGTGCCAATTGTAGTTAACGCTTAATGTTTCAAAATATTATTGTAACAGCTCAACTACTAAAAAAAGCACATGCCTAATATTTATATTGATAATATTTCTTCACTTAGGGGGGTTCATTTTCAACAACATGTTCATCAACTTTTATCGTGTTGGCGGATTTGTGTAATGTGAATCCATAGCTGGGCATTAACTCGTTAATCCGTTAATCGTTAATTAACGAAGTTAACATTTTGATTAACGGATTAACTTTTAAGTTAACTTTTAAAAATGTTAACGGACACGTTAAATCCGTTAATCCACGTTAAGTCCGTTAATCGTTAATCCAATGCCTACTATTTACCGCGCGGCGCGAAAAACAGGTTCAGACAAGTATGAGACATGTGCCGCGCGGTGCGTTCCGCGGTTGAAACAAAACCAGCTAAGTACGTATTATATATAGATATATAAAATTGTTCGATTTTCACAGAAAAAAATTTTTTCAGGTTGATCAACTGCGTTTTCGATATTGTTGTTTAACCAGTTGATGAACGAGTTGATACCTTCGTACACTTAACCAAGGAACCAAGGATCACTCGTTCGGGAACACGTTGAACGCACCACGATAAACAAAAAAACTCAAACGTCAAACCTGAAATAATTTTGACTTCAGTTCGGTACATACATTTATTGTCGACGTACGCCTTCGCTTTAAAATATTCTTAAATTTGTTCCGTATGAGTATGATTTCCTCTAAGAAAAAAAAAAAGTGGCTGCCGCATTAATAATATTAGAAAATGAACTACAAAGGAAGAAAAAACAGCCAAGACGATTCTGGGTAGATGATTTTTCTTGCGTCGCGAAGAAAATTGCTTTTTCAATGAAATATATGAGAAATTAAACCGGTGCTTAGAGAAAAAAAATATAAAAAATGCAATTTTTATCACATGTTAACGGATTAACGATTAACGTTAACTTGCGTTAATTCTTCCGAAATTTAACGCTTTAACGTTTAACGAAGCTAACTTTTTCAGTAGCGGATTAACGATTAACGAAGTTAACTTTTTGATTAACGGTGCCCAGCTATGTGTGAATCCACCTTAATGTTTCGGGTTCTGGCTATGGGTTTTCTCTGAATGCTTTCATTTTTCATATTCTGGATTTGACATTTTATGTTTCAGTCGATTTAACATTTCTAATTGTTTTTGTTTTTCGGGCATTTTTTTAAAATTTTATTTATTGTTTAAGCAATTTCTGTGTAGTACATTTAAATAATTTTGGCATTCTGTACATCTATGCAAAAAATGCTTTCGTTTAATACGTAATTTATGCCCCTTCGGTTTTTGTGGGCCACGAAAAGTGCACCACAAAAACCATGTTCGCTGTTTTATTATATTATAAGAGCATTACATGGAATGGTCCAGTCTAGAAACAAATAAACAAAATAAATTGTAGGTCACTTTGACTCCTGAGTTTCTGACATTTCAGGTTTAGATTTATTTACTTTGTTTTTTTTATTTTTTTTTTTGAGCTGTCATTGTTTAGACGTGTTCAGTAAAAGTTTTTTTAGTAAAAGGGAGTTAGAAAGGATTAAAATTTTCAAGAGCAAGTAAATTACTAAATGTTTAGCAAATTGCTAACAAAAAACATGATAAGCTATTAGGTTGTTTAAAATTTTTCCCCAATAAGTTTTTCCACAATACTTAAATTATCGCAATGATTTTTAAATTGTATTATTGTATTTATTATTAAAAATTTGTCCCAGAATATTCAAATTTACGTTTTCTATTTTAACAGAACTATAAGTTCTAGATCAATATTATTAACACTGCTTTTTCTACAAACATAAAGAATTTTGCATTTGTTTATTTAGAGTTTTGATACAGAAACAGTGAATTATTTCTTTAAGCTGATTAACTAAGTAGTTATGTTTACATCGCTTTTGCATTGTATCTATAAGCTAGACATATTATATCTCATCTACTCGTATATTGTACTTTTTCATATTATCGTGTATAATTTTTTGAAAACAATGGAACATAAAGTTATAGAAAGCGGGGTTCTCCGGAGAATTCCGTTTTCAAACGGAATGATTTTTGAGAAACTTGTTTTAGAGATAGAGAAGATAGAGATGTGATTATGAGCAGACAGAACATTAGATATAATGTGGTCAAGATGAAGAAAGACATCAACGCATCTTTTTGTTGGTATGGAGGCAATTGATGAAAACTTACGAGTTTATTAAATTCAGCGAACCACAAAAATCGACTTATTTTTATTTACTCTAGGCCATTCGATATGCATGGGAGCATTGATATGAGGCAGTAGGTGTCGATGATGCCAATATCTTTATTAGGCTTAGCAATGAAAACCAATAGCATTATTCAAGATATCTTTATTATAGCTTTTTGAATTAGCTTTGTATGGGAGGTTTTTAAACATGACGCTTATAGCAGCAACGTTTTGTGTGGACTACGTTTAGAACTTCTCTGTTATCTCTATTGAAAGCAGATGAAAAGTTTGAGCATTTTGACTGCAAGGACTACATTTTAGCAAAAGCATTAGACATTTCATCAGTGGACGTAACCGGATCATAAATGGTTTCAATGGTTCTTGTAAAGTTTTTCGAAGAACAAATTAGGGTTTCCATATTTTGGCAGACGTTGCTGTTTGGAGGTTAGGGTTAATGCTAAAGGTAATTTTTTCAAAACATTTTAGTTTGCTTATCTTCATCAGTCTTAAACCTAGCATTTGCTTTTTTATATTTTTTGAGGGTTACCATAATTTAAGAAATTATGATTTCGATAAAATAACTTAGCTGTAGTACTGACTTAAAATTTAGTAGGTGGTATGTTCAAGTTATCATTTCGCATTGTTGCGATTGCATCAAAAGTATGCTTTGTTTTTTTTTCTAGGTAAATGTTAAAATTAGTAGATAAAATTTCAACCGCATTTATATTTCGGTTCCCATATGAGCAAAGCAATAAGTATAACGTATAACACATTGCCATTATAATACATATATAATAATTGATCGAGTTACAAAATAAAAACTATCGCAAATAAAAAGGCAATCAGTGTTTTGTCAAAACACATATGTATGTACGCACGCAAACATAAAAAGTAATATGTTTCTTTCTTTTTAAAGTTAACAAATACTCTGTTCTCTTTTTACCATCTCCCATTGGAAGAGACGCATTCTCATATTAAGATTTTGCCGAGCGTTAGAAGCGGCATTTTAATATAAATATATATGTATCTGTCATCTCATAAAAAGATAAAGGAGACAACAAGTATTGCAGAAACTTCTGTTCTTGCTATGAATAGAAAGAACCTCATAATTAGGCCATTTAAAACTTTTAACAGTTATTATTTAAGATTACTTTTAGGTCCTGTAAATTAGTCTAGTTCAACTCTTGGAGCATCTTATGAGAGGGAAAATGTTACTTGGGTAGGAAGATCGTTCGTAAAAAGTAGAAAGAGAAAGGGGCCCAGATGGCTTCCTTGAGGTACTCCAGATTAATTGAATATAAGCTTAGAACATTTTGAACTTGTTGCAATAAACTGTGTTCTTTCATTTAGATAACTCTCAAGCCACCGAAGCAAATGGAAAGTTTTTGTATAAGAACATAGGCTTTTGAAATTTTTGAAAACTAAACAGCTGTTTTGTGTGTCATACAAGTATTGTCCATAGAAGTCTTATAGAAATGATAATACATTGTAATGATAACAATTTTTGAAACTTTAAATGAATATTCTATCCAAGATACAAATTAATTCTGGTTCCCTGATGCATATCGAATTGAAAGTGTTTCCCCATATCGTTTCTATATAATAATTGAATCCCATATTTAATAACATTGAAAATTAGAAACACAATGACCCGCTATTCACGCATATCCTACAGCATAACACATTCCTATTCCTTACACCTGTTTCGTTAGTATTTTGACAAATTTATTTGTAGGTCTAAGCCAAGCGTAGCTGACGTAACACCGACTACAGTCTTTAGGAGTAAACGGACGTATTGAACAAAAACAAAAATCCGATTATATGTAAATGTCCGATAAATTATCACCTCAACTGGATTCAACCCTCTTGTTGCACAACGAAATACCAGTATTATATGGGGCCCATCATTATAATGTTAATGCATTATCTGAAGAAGATACCCATTTTATTAAAGATGAAAACATTAAAATCGTTAGACATGAAAATTACCATAATCACATTGATGCTTAGCAATCTGGATCGTGGAGCAATAAAATCAATAATCTATCGATACACATCAGAGTCCTACTGGTTGCTGGACAGTGGGAAAGACCGCTTTCGTGGAAGGAAGCTAAAGAAGTAAAAAATTGAATGGAATCGCAATTATCTCATAGGGGATACGCCGCTGCCGCTGCTCCGCGCCGCAACGGCTGCACGGTCGTTTTGAAGCACTGTCCACTTTGCACAAGCGCTGCGCTGCGCTGTAAGGTAATAAATTTTAGGATAAATATTAATTTACGGGCCGTTAAACACAAAGCGATTCGTTTGATTTGAATGCTTAGCAGCATTGGCCCTGTAGGAACCAGTGGAAACTAATAAAAATGTCCCATTTAAGTTGACAGTTCTGATCGAAATTAGAGGAACGCTGTTGATGTCATGCTCGCAGAGATTAACTGTCATACGTGACTAAGTGGTTTACAAATGGGTGATTGCTTATGTTATTCAATTAATGTGGATTGCTGGCCACTATTGTTTGGGTGAATTTGTTGATTGGATTCTCTTCTTGATTTTTATTATGAACGCTTTAAACAGGCATTGGTAATCTATTGTTTAGATCTTTTTTATGAAAACTCTTGTCAATAAAATATGAAAACGTTAATTCTGGACAAGTTAGGAACAGTGATTTTAAATCGGGTGAGAATTTTGTGACTAGAATAATTTAATACACAAGGCAGAAAACCGGTGACCTTTGTTTGAGATTAATTTTGTAGAAACACACACAATAATGTTGGTTCTATTTACGAATACAAGTTTTTATTATGTACGAGCCTATGGATTTGGGACTTTGATGATCTCTCATTGAGTTTGTTTTACCATATAAAATGAAATTTAACATCAAAAGTTCCGATATCTCTTTTTTAATTGCAGAAAATTAATATCCATACATATCTGAGCGGACTTATACAAATAATTCCTTAACGCTTTAATATTATCTATAGAAACAATAAAATAAATCTGTTGTGTATTCATAATGAATTTGGATAAAACTGGGTTGAAATAATCCATGCTTAGCTCGGCCAAAAATATGAGTGCATTTACTTATAGTTTAATATATAGCTTTTCTACAAATAGGGAAATTTAAGTGTATCCTGATGTCTTCGATTCAACACAAGATTGTGATTTTTTGATTCTTCAAGGCCGGGACAACCTTAATGACGTTCAAAATTCAAAATCTTGGAAGCTTGATATCGGATTTTTGATTTGCCAATTGGATCGTTTTTTCGAATAAAATCAATTGCGAGTGGTATAGATGATCATTTTTGTTTCCATCAACCCGAAAAAGGCAATTGAAGAGACATTTCGGGGAAAAACAAAGCAGTGAACCAAATGACAGAACAAATTGGGTGAACTTCGAAAGAAACACTTTTTCGTGATAGTTGATTCAATCATTGATGGACCCTCATATTTCTTCGATTCCAAGAATACTTTTGTATGGAAATTTTCAGAAATGGACGAAACTGAAATTCGATGCCGTAACAAGGTTCGTTCAAAAATAGAGTTGTACCGAATAGTGATTTGGCCGGTTATCCAATATTCGGCCTTCAACTATGCCGGATAGCCAAATACTCGGCGGCCGAATATATGCCAAAGTTAAAAGTAGAATAGTTTGGTGGTCAGATAGGTATACTCAAATCATAGCGGTACAAGTAAGACCAACTGAAACATGCCTTTTGGCCTTCTCCTCCACAAGATATTCTTATTTTTTACGCTGAGAGAGCCCCCCAATATAATAACAATAATATTGTTGGATAGTTTAAGAATGAGAATGACAACGAATCTTTAAGAAGTGAGGAAACAGGAGATTCACTCTGTAACAAAATAAAACTAGTGCTGATGATGAAGATAATATTCATCTTTTTGCTTGTCTTAGAGAGGTTGCGGGAGGCAATACGTCAACGAGATCGACTTACATCTCAAAACAGTTAGGCTTGAACGGAATAGTGACCCTTGGGCTTGATGGTGAGTACCAAATTTTGTCCAAATTTGTCAAAACTTATCTTTCATCTCCATGTAGGTATAGTGGCCGTGGCGCGATGGTTGTGTGCTCGCCTGTCAACCTCAATATTACAGGTTCGATCCCTGCCGTCGCACAATGGGGCAAAATACCTGTCTAGCTGGCAGAAAATCAAATTTTGAAATTGAGCTTTGTCTTAAACTTTGGTTTTATTTCTCTTTTAAATATGATAGAGAATTAGAAATGAGAGAGAGAAGAGTCATTTGGATCACGTGATGTTCGGCAGATCGTTAAAAATGGAGCATTTGTTCACTTTTCGCATCGTGCACACACGTGTTTTTTAGTTTGCCTTGATTAAGTATATTGTGTTTTATTTATTACTCGGTGTTTGGATTAAAATAAATCTTTTTGCCATGGAATCAGTAAGCTCAGGTGTGAATTTTTGTTTTTGAATTAACAAAAAAAAAATATTTTGTATTCCCTTAATTTGTGGTTGAATATAGAAAAAGTGTAAGAATAATGTGTTGTTTTTGTATTACTTAAACTTTTAATTGTGATGGCTGTGAGGTGCTGCGAAGTATTATATGTCATTGTGTTAAGTGTTTTGTCTATTTTCAGAATATGTAATTTTTTTTGCTCCAATTTGCTCCTTTTCGTGTAATACAAATTTTTGTTGGTGACGTCACTGTAAAAAAAAATGATTTTTTTTTAGTAAAATTCTTATCATAATTACTTCTCAGGCCGAACAACTTCCAAAACTTTGTCTATCACAAGGCAAGACCTTTACAATATTATGAAGAGTTCAAATTGCCACAGATTGGATAGCCAAATGGAAATTTTAAGGCAAAAAATTGAAAGACGGATTCAATGCAATGGTACTGTTGAACACGATATTGATATAAAAATTAAAGATTTTAAAGCAAAATTTAGATCACGCCGGGATAAAGCTTGTCGCATAGAAGCTCGGTTTTTAAAAAACAATAGTAGTTGGCTTAAAACACCCATTCTGTTCAAATATACAT
Source organism: Philhelius festivus (assembly GCA_963931855.1). NCBI lineage: Eukaryota > Metazoa > Arthropoda > Insecta > Diptera > Syrphidae > Philhelius > Philhelius festivus. Next base: position 134,010,613 of record OZ007556.1, on the reverse strand, counting down.
GCTCTGTAAACTTTAAACGTGGTGGGCCAAAAATGTCTTTTGAAGAAGGTTCAGACAGAACAAAACGACAAAAAACTGAACAGTTGAGAAAATTCACGTCTCTGGCCGAGTTAACATATGCGACTGAAAAGGGTTTAAGAGCATCTGGACAATCGGGGGCTGCAAAATTAGTTCGAGAAGTAAGCACCATTCCAAAATATGCTAAAAAGTGTATCAAAGCTTTAAATGAGACCAATGAACCCACTTCAATGACTGGAGAAGAAGCATTGGCAATGATTGTTGAAGCAAACCTGACTCGTTTTCAGTATGAAATCATAAGAGCAAAAGCACCCAAAATATTTCCTTCTTATAAAATTGTCCAAGACTGCAAAAAAAATTGCTACCCTAAACCTGAAAAAATGAGTATTTCAGAGACTTCTGTAAGTACAGATTTACAAAGTTTACTTAACTTGACAGTTAAACGTTTAGTAACTGTTCAAAAAGAAGTGATCGATTTACTTAGCCCCGAAGAATTGAAAAATGTATGTTTATACTCTAAATGGGGCTTTGATGGAAGCTCTGGTCACAGCTCGTATAAGCAAGCTTTCCATGGATTGGACGCAGATGATTCAGTTGTCTTTATCACCTGCCTTGTTCCTCTTCGTTTAGTTTCTGGCGCAAAAATAATTTGGCAGAATCCTCGCCCAAGCTCAACCAGATATTGTAGACCACTCAAAATTGAGTTTCTTAAAGAATCTTCTGCTGTATCCGTGGCTGAAAAGCAAAGAGTAGATAACCAAATTAAGGACCTCGAATTTAGTGAAAAAAGTATTTTCATTCAACACAATTTGATATTCACCATGGTTGATGGAAAGGTTTGCAATGCCATCACCGAAAACTCGTCTACACAAAAATGCTACATTTGTGATGCCAAATCAAAACAATTCAATTTGGTTGAAGAAATGATACAAAGACCAGTTAAAACTGAAAACCTACAATTCGGTTTATCCGTGTTGCATGGATGGATTCGTTTTTTTGAATGTCTTCTTCATCTCTCCTATAAATTAAAAATAAGACAATGGCAAGCCAGAGGAGAAGAAAATAAAAAAATTGTGGCGGAAACAAAAAAAGAAATTCAACTGCAATTTCGAAAACGTTTGGGTTTGATTGTTGATAAACCAAAGCCCGGTTTTGGTAATTCCAATGACGGAAATACTGCAAGGACGTTTTTCGAAAATGCAGAAATTTCAGCAGAAATAACAAAGATTGATTTGTCTTTGATCAAAAAAATGCATATCATAATGATTGTTGTTTCATGCGGCCATGAAGTTAATGCTCCAAAATTTAAAGTATTTTCACATGAAACTGCGAAATATTTCGTAGCTAAATATCCCTGGTACTATATGCCCCCTACTGTCCACAAATACTTAATTCATGGCAATGAGATAATTTCATCGGCCTTATTACCCATCGGGCAGATGAACGAAGAAGCGCAAGAAGCCCGCAATAAGGACTTCAAAAGATATAGAGAGTATCACTCTCGCAAAAATTGCAGAGAAAATACAAATGCGGACATTTTCAATTTTTTTTTGCTGTCATCAGATCCGGTTTTAACAAGTATGCGCAAGATTCAAAAAAAAAAAAATTCAAAGTCTACCCCAAAAAGCTATCGATTTGCTTATGCCCCCATCTGTACCGTTAACAATCCAAAGTGGTTGTGACCTTGAAATTAATGAGAGTGATGAAGATTTTTAAATAGTTTTATGTACTTAAAGTTACTATTATTATTTATTTAGTAAGAAAATATATACAAATACTATATTATTTAATTTAATTTTTACTTTGAAACTCATACATAATGTCATATGCATAAAAATAATTTTTGGGCGTGGCTGTAACTAACTTCGAAAATGTATTAACATAGGCACCAAGAGTAATCATGCCAAATTTCAGGTTTTTATCTTTGCTGGTGGATTTAATGCCAACTTTAAGGGTTTTCTGCCCCATTGTGCGTCGTCTATGTCGTCTATAATTCCATTAAAACCTTCTATAAATTGTCATCAATGGGTTGCTGGCTTGCTCATTACATGTTGTTTAGGCATAACACTAACAACATGTGATTGAGTTAAACTAGTAGATATGCATAACAAGGATGAAAAACGAATAAAATAATGCGAATTATAAGGGACATAGAAATAAGACACGGCAATTCTCCGCTTTAGTATAATCGTTTATTACCCCTGAATGCAGAAAAACTTATTTTCATTCACTATAATTTGGCTTTTGTAATCTTTCAATATAAAATTGCTAGATAAACCACCTATATCTACGGTGACCATATTTCTCAAAGCAAAACCCGGGACATACTTTTTTTTACTTTTATTTTGTAAGAAATCAACAAAAATCTCAAAAACAAAAGAATACTAAATCCCAGCACAAAATGCTTAGAACTAAACAAAACCTTCATTTTTTTTAAATATTCAGTCTTTCTTTATCAAGACTTTGAAAAATAAACATTAATCACACATTGTCCAAAAGATTATTGTTTGTTTTTTTTCCTAACAAATTTTTTAGATGATATTACCATTTTCTTTAAAATATTTTTTTAAATTCCTGGTAGATTAAATTATAATTTAATTTTACCATTAACATGGCTATGGAAGTTCCAAGTTCCAACACTCAGTTGCGTTTTTTCATTTGTTCAAATATTGTTCATTATGGAAAAGACTCTTTCGGTTGGACCATTTGAACCTGGAAGACACAAGTCGAACTCTTCAATAAATAAAAGATTTTTGAAGTTTATATATTTTGTTTACGAAATTGCTCTAAAATTTCTCTCCATTTTTGGGGCAACAGTAGTTTTGTTTTCTGTCCATTTTGTTATAATTTATTAGGTTAAGAATGATTTTAGACAAACAAATTCGTCAAACAAGTTTTAATCATTTCTATCAGCTTTTGGTTGACAAAAGATAACCAAGATTCTATTTCTGGCCAGTTAGTAATGTTTTGAAAATATACCCAACTAAAAACTTCAAGTTCTTTGAAAGATACATCCCACTGGTTTAAGTATTCTTAACACGTTATGTAAAATTGTTGAATATTTGCTTTCCATTCGTTTTGAGTAATTAATTTTTGTTCGACTTTTTCCTATCAATTTAATATTTTTCTTCTTCAACTTTAGAAATGCAAATTTCTTGCAAATTGTAAAATGCAAATTCTTTTAAGAGATTAATTTGTTTTATTATTATTTAACTAGCTTAGCTATTGAGAGTAAGGTATTCAGTCTTTTTGTGGATTTTGATTTTCGCTTGAAGCGGCAGCAATGTCGGATTCTTTGTGTTTTTTTGTTTTTCAAATTCTATTTTTTGAACCAGTTTATGCTCTTTTTCTTTCTTTCTTTAAGCTACATAAGTACATAAGCTTATATTTTAAAAAATGATGATTTATATATTTCAAATTTGTGCATTGTTTCCTTTTTGTGAATACAGATTTTGAAAAGCATCTAACAGCTCAGCTAAAATAAAATTTAAAATTTTGAACGTTATTCCAATAATAAAAATATATGAAAATACGGGACAAACCCGTGACAAAAAATCAAATACGGGACAGTTGTACGGCCCGGATTTCCTTAAAATTTAGCCAGGACAAACGAGTAAAATACGGGACTGTCCCGGGAAATACGGGACGGATGGTCAGCGTACCTATATCTAATATTTACATCCGGAAAGGAAGCCGGACAGGCCGGATACCGGATAACCGTCACATCTATACTTTACTATTATATAAAAGCGAAACCATTTTAAAGTTTGATACGCACGATCTCAGAAAGTAGTCAACCGATTCATTTGAAATAAATTTTATTATTTTTTATATTGTTATAAGAGTGTTTATGGCTATTATTTTTTTTCATTAATAATTTGTCAAACTTAAATATTATGAATTTTACATTTTTTGTCCATTTCTTTTCATTAGTTGACTTATACAACCACTCATATCTTAAAACCTATACAATAATCGACAAAGATTAGCATTGCTTCATTAAGTCAATATTGTTGCGCAAATTTTAAGCCCAAAATCACTTCTTAGTTACACATACAACCTGAGAAATAAATAAAAACAAATTATAAAATTATAAACTTCTTGAATTTATTTTATCCAGGAATTAGATTTCATCACAATCGAAAGGTCGCTGCTTTGTTTCATTTCATTATCATTCCAAAATTTTTAATTTTCTTTTCTTCCCATGCTCTTTCTCTCTTAATATCTGTTCCATTCAATAGTTACGTTTTTTCTCTTACCTACCTACCTACCTACATATTCAATTTTTCTGTATTGTATTTGTATAGTTTATCTAACTAACCGACACACACACATTTTTTTGTTTCTCTAATTCTATCGTCACATCGCTGAGCAATGTGGGGTTGGCTCTTTTTACTTGCGATATAGGTTATAGAGTACCTATTAGTAATAGGTACTAAGACTAACTATAGGGCAAGTTCTGCATCTGGAACTCGAGATTTTGATCAAAGTTGACATTACGATGATAGCGAAGACGAATAAAGTGGGTCCAACGATTCCGTCTGTTTGTCTGTATGCCTGTATGTCCGTATGTCTGTACCTCGATCTAGAGCTTAAGCCACTGGAGTTATTTTCTTCAAACTCGGTACTTAAGGGTCTTCGGTGATTCCCTAGAGGAGAAATTGAAATTTTTTTTTAGCTCCAAAACTAACGGTTCCCCCCATACACCCGTAATGCATAATCTTATTTATCTCGAAACGGTTCTAACGATTTTGATAAAAAAAATTAGGTGTGATATTATGGACATTGGACATAGACTACATTTTGGTCAAAAAAATTTTTCTGGCAAAATGTTATTAACGGTTACTGTCATAGAACCGTTTTTTGATTTCTTGACTTTCTCATCAACAGCTCTAACGATTTTAAGCAAAAATTTTTAACAGGAGCCCCCTTAAGTTTAAAATAATATTGTATATGTATTAAGATATTGGAAAGAAAAAACTATTTCTAAAATCTATACTACCTAATACTTAAAATTTGGCATCCCAAATTTTGTTCTCGAAAAATTTTAAGGGAATTTGTCATATAAAAAATTACTTAAATATTAAAAAGATTAATCAGACGGCAATTCCATACATTTGGACATTTTTATCTCATTAAATCCATGTTTTATATTTATAAAATGGGGGTATTTTAAATTCCAAAGTACTTTTACATAAGAGCCAGTCGTGCATTTTATTTTTTAAGTTACTTGAATACACTCAATAGCATTTTGGGTGACGAAAAAGGACATCCAATTGACTACAGTGCCGTGCACATGAACTATTCTATAAAAACGAAAGATTTTAAAGTTTGGGTTGAATGATCTCAGAAAGTAGTCAACCCGTTTATTTGAAATAAATTTTATTATTTTCTATATTGTTATATTTATAATATGCACAAACATGAAAAAGCTCTTTTTTTCAAGTTTGAAAGAGAATCTAATTCGATACGGTATGTTATACATATTATAAACTAAAATTAATATTATTGTAGCAAATATGCTCAGTCTCATTGAGAAATGTTTTCATATGCTAATATTAATACTAAGAAAATATTCGTAGTTACAATTTGCGAAGCAACGCGAGTACGGGTCGGCTAGTCTCTAATAAATGCATATCACACATATCTGAAGATATTTATTCTCGGATATCTTTTTGAAGTCTTAAGAAATACAATTTCAAAGCCTGTTGGTTTGTTCTTACCCACACTAAGTGCATCATTAAAATAACGTTTTACTATTGTTTTCTTTTGAACAACGAGATATAGAATACTAACGGGTGATTTTTTAAGAGCTTGAGAACTTTTTTTTTAAAAAAAACGCATAAAATTTGCAAAATCTCATCGATTCTTTATTTGAAACGTTAGATTGGTCCATGACATTTACTTTTTGAAGATAATTTCATTTAAATGTTGACCGCGGCTGCGTCTTAGGTGGTCCATTCGGAAAGTCCAATTTTGGGTAACTTTTTCGAGCATTTCGGCCGGAATAGCCCGAATTTCTTCGGAAATGTTGTCTTCCAAAGCTGGAATAGTTGCTGGCTTATTTGTGTAGACTTTAGACTTGACGTAGCCCCACAAAAAATAGTCTAAAGGCGTCAAATCGCATGATCTTGGTGGCCAACTTACCGGTCCATTCCTTGAGATGAATTGTTCTCCGAAGTTTTCCCTCAAAATGGCCATAGAATCGCGAGCTGTGTGGCATGTAGCGCCATCTTGTTGAAACCACATGTCAACCAAGTTCAGTTCTTCCATTTTTGGCAACAAAAAGTTTGTTAGCATTGAACGATAGCGATCGCCATTCACCGTAACGTTGCGTCCAACAGCATCTTTGAAAAAATACGGTCCAATGATTCCACCAGCGTACAAACCACACCAAACAGTGCATTTTTCGGGATGCATGGGCAGTTCTTGAACGGCTTCTGGTTGCTCTTCACTCCAAATGCTGCAATTTTGCTTATTTACGTAGCCATTCAACCAGAAATGAGCCTCATCGCTGAACAAAATTTGTCGATAAAAAAGCGGATTTTCTGCCAACTTTTCTAGGGCCCATTCACTGAAAATTCGACGTTGTGGCAGATCGTTCGGCTTCAGTTCTTGCACGAGCTGTATTTTATACGGTTTTACACCAAGATCTTTGCGTAAAATCTTCCATGTGGTCGAATAACACAAACCCAATTGCTGCGAACGGCGACGAATCGACATTTCACGGTCTTCAGCAACACTCTCAGAAACAGACGCAATATTCTCTTCTGTACGCACTGTACGCATTCGTGTGGTTGGTTTAATGTCCAATAAAGTAAACTGAGTGCGAAACTTGGTCACAATCGCATTAATTGTTTGCTCACTTGGTCGATTATGTAGACCATAAATCGGACGTAAAGCGCGAAACACATTTCGAACCGAACACTGATTTTGGTAATAAAATTCAATGATTTGCAAGCGTTGCTCGTTAGTAAGTCTATTCATGATGAAATGTCAAAGCATACTGAGCATCTTTCTCTTTGACACCATGTCTGAAATCCCGCGTGATCTGTCAAATACTAATGCATGAAAATCCTAACCTCAAAAAAATCACCCGTTAGCTACTTGGAAAAACATATAGCAAGCAAGACTTCGGATTTTAATGCTTTAAGCTTTTAAAGCTACAAATATAAAATTTTGGGTTGTTTATGATAATTTTAATTTTATGTGTGTACTAAAACAGTAATGGAAGGTGCTCAAAGTGTCCTTCGTGTTTTAGTATGCATGCTAGTGGTCGTTTTTGGATTTTGAATTTGCAAATTTTTGTTGAGGCTAACTGCTGCCTCACTTTTGACGATTATATTATTTGACAGTGATCGTTTTGTTCTGCAAGACGTTATTAATAATTTTGTTATATGGTGTTATAAGAACCGTTTTAATCGTAACCCAATTAAATTTCAGGCCACTACTTTTTCTAAAAAACGAATTCCTATAGTGTGTGTGATTAGAAAATATTACAAGATACTTTACTTTGTAGATTTAAGGCTATTTTTATCGTGGTTCTGAGACATTTTAATGTAAGAACAATTTTCGGACTTACATTATTAATTACGAGTATATTTTAATCAAATTTGTATTTGATTTTACCCGACGTTTGATTAAAATATTTGATTAAAATATAATTAATAATCGCGGTAAGTCCGAAAATTGTTCTTACATTAAAATACTTTACTTTGTCTTCAAAGTTTTAAGGACCTCAACTATATTTTGGCTTTTGGTCGCGATTTGCGGCTTGTGTTTGTAATGCTGAAAGTAAGTTTAGCGATTATATAGGTACGTAACGTTTAAAGTTGTGTTCTTGTTATCCTGTCTTCTGTTTTCTATAAACTAGCATAAAGTAGTTCCGACAGCTAACGCATGGAAGGAAGTAAGCGCCGCCTACTACACGTTGATACAGTGATCTAGAGCAACCCCAAGTGGTGCAAGTGAATAAAGGATTTGTTGTTCACCTTCAGCTTTAGATTCTAGTTGCCACAATGTACAGTGCATATACATATAGAGAAATGTGTTTGGGATTCCGGACACGTATGTTTAAGACAATTTGTGAAACCCTTCACTAAGACCATGCGGTAGCTATCCCAATGCTAGCATATTTTTTTGATTGTTGCTTATATTATTTCATTGGATCCCTAATCGAAAAATAGTCCTTTTCCCTTGTGATATGTGTGTGCTGTAAAGTGCAATGGAAAATAGATTTTTGTCCGCCCATTTTGATGTGCATTTTCATGGCAATTGCCTTAGTCCTTAGCGTTTGTTTTTTTCAAAACAGAAAAAGAAGAAAATATGACGCAGAGTTAGAAAAAATCTTGTGTTTATATCTATTATCTGCAGATATGTATGTGTTTCAATTTGCATCAAAAGAGATTGTTGGGTAGAATTAAGTTAGGTTGAGTGATTTGCACAGGGAGTATAGCATTGGCGTATGCAAGCAACAAGACCATTTTAGATATACTCTCCAGATTGTCAATAACCTCGAAAAATGTTCTATTGTTAATTTATTATTTATTACTTTACATACCTACCCAAAAATCATTGCAAATCGTTGGAAAGTTTTTGTCATCGTGTACCTATAGGCACGCCCGGTCGAAGTTGTGGGTCTGTGTGGGTAGCAGGAAATAAGAATGTATTTTTCAAGCTACTTTGCACCATTTTAATTAAAAACTGAAATCACCAATTTTTCCAGAAATTATAATCGTAATTCCTAAGTTTAATGCCTTTGAAAATTATATTTAATTTTTTTTTCTATAAATCTCATCATACATTTTACTATGATCTGTTTCAAAGTTAACTGTTTCCATCTTTGTTTTTTGTATGCTCTGACCTGACCATTTAATAAAATAAGCTTTACCTTCTTAAATGACATTTAAGAATGTCCGAAACTATGCGGTGGAAGGAGCGCCATCATCAGTTGGATAATGATCGATCATGTTAAAGTACAGACGATTGTAGGACAAAATTCCCAATCCGTGTGTCCCAATTAGGGTTGCCAGATTTTTCTTGCACCTCGGCGGGACAAGTGGCTTAAATAATGAAAAATCCCGGGATTTAATCATATTGCTCGGGACAAAATAAATAAAATGCACGACTGGGTCGCACGAACTCGCTGTTACGTAAAAGACTAAGAATTTTAAAAATTAATGTTATTAGAGAAAAATTAATTTTTTAAATGACTAAGACAACTCATAAAACAATCTCCAACTAGCTAAACACAGGATGCCATGTGATTCAAACAAATATTGATCAATGCAAGATCAAATATTGATCAATGCAAATTATATTTAGTTGTAGTGGTTTCTTCAAAATATAAGCTTTTATATACAAAATTTCGAAATCATTTTTAAGATAAAATATTGATACGTCAATTTGAAGTTTTTGATTTTGTTCGAATAAAAATTAAATTTACAAAAAACCATATTGAGCCGTTTTTAAAGTATCGAATTTTCATAAAAAAAAAATTGATTTTTTCAAAATTTAAAAAAATATTTTTTTTTAGAGTTTTGAAATGCAATGTTTTTAAAACTTTTTAGAAGCTTCTCTTTACAAAAACTTATTAAAATACGTTATTCCGATAATGAGAAATTCAAAAGTCGAATAAATCGTTCTGTAGTAGGTACAGTCAGTAATACTCGTATCTTGATTTCAAATTTTTTTTATTAAATTATAGAATTCTTATGAATTATAGAATTTGAATACAAAATAATATTTAAACTGCTGGGGAGCTTTAACATAAAAAAATGATCAAAATCGGTCGTACCATTACCATTAACCATTACCTAGCTTTAACTAAATGAAATTTAAAAATAAATAAAATCAAAATCGTATCTTTAAAAAAAATCGTCTTTAAAAAAAAAAAGAAAAAACAATTGGAGGAAAAAATTTTCCATAAACTTGGTAGATAGGTATCGCAAGTTTAACGAAAATCGGCCAACTTTGATCAAAATCTCGAGTTCGATTTTTTTACGAATGCATAACTTGCCTTATAGTACCTATAAGTCGCAAGTAAAAATCATATAATTCGTGTAGATCAAAATAAATAAATTCTTTTATTAATTACTAATTAAATGACTTTTTTGTCATTTATCATTTGCAAATATTTTTCTTTTGTCAATTTTAATGATAAATGTCAGTTTACAAAAATAAATTTTTCGTTAAGTTAGGTTTGTTTAATTGAAATTTTAAATGTAATTTCTTAAGGTTAAATCGCAATGTAGTGATTGTTCCTTATCACTGAAAGATTTTTAGGTACATTAGGCATTATTTTTTGAGTTTGAGTCCCAACCCGGGAAAAAAGCTGTCCCGGCGGGACAGATGATATTATGTCTGAAATCCGGGATGTCCCGGGTAAACCGGGACGTCTGGCAACGCTAGTCCCAATGTCCATTTTTCACAAAATGTAATTTCCCAATTTTTGTCATTTCCAAGGCAATGGTTTCCAATCATTATTTGTCCCAATGCCAAGTTTTTCCAATAATAATGTTCCCAATGTTAATTTTTTACAAAATGAATAATTTAATTTATTACACATTAATATATTGAAAATTAAAAAGAAGATACTTACGTAAAATTTAAAGTACCACGGCAAGAGTACGATAACTTAGGCGCCAAGAAATTGTAACGGTTTTTTGAAGAACAGTTCAATACAAGCATTTTTTACTATGGGAGGGGGAGGTCTATCTCCCCCCGTTTGGGCGGGAGGGGCAATTTTATAAAAAAGGCACTAAAGTGGAAACAAAAATATTAAAAAATAACGGTAATACTTACAATTAAGTATTATACCTTTTTTTAAAGCCAATACTCTGTTCTATTAGATAGTTTTTTAAATCAAGTGAAATATATGCACAGTTTTTGAAAAAAAAACGAGTTTTAAACTCAAATTTTGGGAACAAAAACATGAAAAAAAAGTTTAAAGCTTAATTTTTCAAAACCGCAAAGTTATATATTATTTTTTTCCTGAAATTCGTTGCTCTAATTTATTCTTATTCAAAAATTGAAAACTAGATGATTTTATGTTGTCTAGTTTTTGAGAAAATTGAAAATAACTAAAACTACTTTTTTATGGGATATTTGCTTTTTTTGCTTGCTTACGCATTTCGGCGTATATAAACAGTTTGATATGTGGGGGGGGGGGGGCAATACTGCCCCCCTGCAACCCCCTGCTTGGGCACACTATAGGATTTGGGGTAGGTGCGAGGTTGGGTGTATGCAAGGTTTCTTTTGCATTTACAGAATCTGGATTTAAAGAAACTTTGAATTTACCCTATGGCCTATATCCAATGTCTACTAAATATATGTACGTAGCCCAAAACAACGTTTTCATTAGTTTTATAAGAAAGATTAAAAAAATAAAATGCACGACTGGGTCGCACGAACTTGCTCTTATGTAACAGACTAGGAATTTTAAAAACGAATGTTATTAGAGAAAACTGAACATAAGGATTAAATTATTTTTTAAATTTTTTTAGTAGTAAGAGAGAAAAACATGATGCTATCCAAATATGAATTTATGCAAGAACAAAAATTATAAGTCGTTGTAGTGGTTTCTTAAAAAAAAGCTTTTATGTACAAACTTTTTAAAAGCTTTTTAAGAAAAAAATTTGGTACGCCAATTTAAAGTTTTTATTATTGTTCGAATAAAAATAAAATTTACAAAAAAAAAAAATATTGAGCCGTTTCTGAGATATTGAATTTTCAAAAAAAAGAAAAAATAGATTTTTTTTTTTTAAAATTCAAAAAATATTTATTTTAAAGTTTTGAAATGCAATGTGTTTTAGACTTTTTAGAAGCTTCTCTATAAAAATTTACATTAAGATCCGTTATGTGGATAATGAGAAGTTCAAAATTCGAAAAAATGGTTCTATCGTAGGAACAAGCTGTAATTTCTTAAATTCAATTTTTTTTTTTTATTAAATTAAAGATTGTAAGAATTAGAAAGAAAAAAATTTTATCAAAATTCTAGGCGCTGTTTTCGAGAAAAATACGATTTTTGAAAACAATTTTTTTTTAATTTTTTAGCATTTGTATGGTAGGTACCTTTATTTTTAGGTAAAATAAAATTTTTTTCACACATCTTGTAGATTATATTGAGAAACTTTTATTTGAGAAAAAAAATGTTTATAAAATTTCGTTATTTTTGGTCTTAAAAAATCAAATCAAAAAACATCCGGGGGAAAAAATTAAAACCCGTATCTACCAAGTTTGAAGAAAATCGGCCGAGTCGCTTAGCTGCAATCGAACGGACAGATAGACAGACAGACAGACAGAATTGCGAGACCCACTTTTTTAGTCTTCGCTATCATCGTAATGTCAGCTTTGATCAAAATCTCGTGTTCGATTTTTTTTACGAATGCATAACTTGCCTTATAGTACCTATAAGCCGCAAGTAAAAACAATGTTGACATATAACGATTGCATTATTATGTATGCTTATTATGCACTCACACTTTTTTTTTAATAATGAAATTACAATTTATTTATTTATTCAAACATTTGAAGTTTATGCATGGGGTGTCCCATGACAGAGCGAACAGTGATATCCAATTATGAAATAAGCTGCAATTTTCTGCGAAATCCAACATTTAAGATGTGAGCGAGGAATTTGTCACTTTGCGTATCCATACAGAAATCTTACGGTTTTGGGTGGTATAGACTCTGAATCGGTCGCCAGAACTCCGATGTGACAATCCATCGCACTATCGCCATGGGGTATTTCAAATACTCGTACAAATATACAAATACGACAAATGGTCAATGCACATTCATATCTAGACTTTCATAAAATCGTAGGTACTTAGTAATTACGTTTACTTAAACAAACTTATTATTCATTAGCCATATATCAACGATAGATATAGTTACTTTGAAAATATCACCACTTTACGAAATGATTGTCAAACAATAAGAAAAATTGCTAAAATTTATCCTTGGCTAAGTCCAATATTCATTTCGTGAATAAATAACGAATTTTTGTTGTCCGTATTCAATCCCATCCTCAAAATCGCTCTCCTTAAGTCGTACCCACCACGTTCTTTTTGGACGATTCTGATGCTGAACGATAATACTCGTATGACCAATTTAAATTGTATTATGCAACTTCTGAGTAAATTAAAAACGATTCAGGTGGACATGCAAATCGACTGGACACGCACACCGGTGTCGTAACTGCCGGCTGTCTGTTGGTCAGCCAAAGTAACACATTGTAGTCCATTAGAGATGCTCATTCATTCTTGACCCATTATTAAGGAATCATTCCTGACCACACTACTACGTACATAGTGGACGGATTCCTTTGCACATTCAATCCGTAACATACAAGTAGTGTGTCGTGTTCAACATGGTTAGGAGAAAACGTGCACAGTTTCAAATGTACCATTTAAATGCACGAAATGTTTCAATTTGATGTGTGCGCTCAATTACAGTGTAATCCAACCACTAGTGAATTGAGATCCCGAACTTCCTGTACCCTACACCTTTACTTCTCTTAACTCTAAACCTTGCCCAACTAAATCTAATTTGCTGAACATTGCAAAAAGGAACGAATGTGTCTTTGTGCGCCACCATTTGCAATTGGATGGCCGACTCCTTTAGTCCAATCCCGTCAGCCTGCATGCATGCTAAGTCTAAGCAAGTTTTTTTTTTATTATTGTTCTCTCCTTCGACAATGAGATATCAATTTGTTATATGAAAATGAGAAATTCATTTTCAACCCTTTAACTGTCAGACTGTTTGACGTCTCATGTTAAGAAACAATTTTACAAAAACTTGAACATGCCAACTTAAGACTCATATGAAAGGCCGATATGGAGGGGGGTAGGGAACGCCACCGAACCGAATGACTTTTGATTGTTTTCAAATTGAAACTGCATAATGACAAAATTAAATTAATTTCAGTTTAAACGAAAATAGGTAGGTAATTGGAAGTTGTCATGCCAGTCGAAATGATGAATGCCAATGCGGTTGACAATTATTATGCTTTGTATAGGGTTTTTTTCAGTTTTTATACCCGTTGCGTTTCGATATTTTTACCAATTGCATAAACACACTTGAGTTAAAAAAATAACAAATAGTGGAAGATATCTTATAAAAATAGCTGATTTTCCTGTTTATTTGAAATATGCAAGTTTTGCATTTGGAAAAAATCGAACTTGATATTTTGATCTAAGTTGACATTATGATGATAGAGAACACGAAAAAAGTGGCTCCCGCAATTACGTCTGTTTGTCTATATCTAAAATTTTGTCTTGATTACGAATTAACGATTAAATCTAGGTATATTATTAAATACTTGAAATTGACTTCTATTTTTTTTTTAAAAAACTAAAAAAAAATTATTTGTATTAGATAATAAAACGTTTTTTTTTTAACTTTGCTTGCATAAATTCGGCAAAACGGCAATTTTATTCATTTTGAAAATGTTTCTCCAATTAAATCTATGCTTTTGTATATATAAATAGTTTTTAAATTCCAAAGTAAGTTGTTTTGCATAAAAGCAAGCGGTGTGATAAGTGTTCACACCGCAGATAAGCGGAGGTAATTTAATAAAAGGTGCCGATGATAAAATCTTTCTTCTAAAAAAGCTTCTCATTTCTACAATATTTATAAAGATCATATGAGTGGAAGTTATTAAAAAATCTTTCCTTCAGCTTTTTTAATCAGCTGTTATTTTGGCTAAATAAGGTATTAAGATATAAACATTGGACGTTATAAAGTATTGTTTTAATTGTTAAATTTAAAAAAAAAGAAGAAAAGAAAAAAGAAAAGAACGTGCGGTAAATAGCATTTTCAAATCGCCCAAAGGTTTTTTCTTTTTTCTTAAGACCAAACATAACGGTATCTGCCTTGCGAATTTTTTTTCGAAATTTTATAAAATATTTTTCTTTTTTTCTCAAAAAATGTTCGACAAATTAAAAAAATTCACAAAACGTCAATCAGTTAAAGCAAGATAATTCTTGAAAACAATTTTTCGAAAAGTTGTCATTAATGCAATATAATATTTGAAATATCGTTACTATACTCAAATTGTTCTTTTTAAGTCTTTTTAACTTCTTATCAAAACTATACCATCAAACAGTGGCAAACTCATCCCCGCTTATCTTTTAATAAAATATCTTCAAAAGATTTCTGAAATAAAACAACCCCTTTTTGTCTCTAGAAAAAAAAATTCAATAGATGACATTATATAAACATAAAACCTGCACACAAACCGTCAAAAGTCAGCAGGATTTACTAGCCCCTTAATAAGGAGGTAAACCAAGTTCTTTTCCAAACAAGGCGGTAATAACCAGCTTTACGCATTTGAAGACAAAACAAACTGAATCAAAGTGATAGGACAATAATGAGAGGGTGTTTATCCCATTTATTACGGGAAGAACATGATCCCCTCTTATCCCATCATTAAGGGTGCTACTTCTTTATTCCTTTGTTTGTTTGAGTACACATATTATATGTAGAGTATGTTTTGATTTGACTTAGGGGAAAAAGGACGATGATGGTGAATTGGGCTTATTTATTATTAAACTATGAACCCAATAAAAAAACATATTGGCTCAATAGTTGTTATTCGTGTACATTGCTTTCGATTAATTTCGTGTTTGGAGATGATTTTGACAGTTATGAACATTATTAATAAAAGTCACATTGACTTTTAAATATAACATCATTGGAAATTAATTAGAGGTATATATGCTGTCATAATAAAAGTACACCGCATTACATTTCAAATAGATCAAAATAAATGTTTGATACATACATAGGTTTGCAAAGTATAAACATGAACTGTTTTAAACAAAATTTCAATCATTATTAATTTTCTAATTCACTTAAAAATTTTCAAAACGGGACATTAGGAACGGACTACCAAGATATGAAAAGAGAAATCTAGAAAATAATAAAAAAAAAGTATCCAAACAAATTAAAAGCTAAATTTCAAATAACAAAAAATCTAGAATTAATATTAACATTTAAGAAAATGTTAACAGCTCTAAGAACTGTTCCAAAAAACTTAATTAATTAAATTCAAGACTAAGAAAGGTTTGATACGGGAAACAAATGAGGCATATTGCTGAATTTTTTACTCTCAGAATAAGGTTTTAGAATTTTGATGGTTGGTCCAAGGGAATCTTAAATACATTTCGGTAAAAATTAACTTAATTTTTGCGTTGGCTTGGTTACCGAAAAGCTATTAAATATTATTTTCATACAAATTTGTATTATATTATGATTTTGTTGAGCTTAAAAACAATTTCACCCTTTAACAAACAATATTTTGTTGTCAATTGTGTGTAGCTATTCTATTCTTCCATTCTCAGGAAAAATTAATCCGATTCTTAAAATGGGCAGACACTCGTCGGTCTTATCGAATTCCAATTGCGGCTCCCTTTACAACAATCTAAGAAACCAAAAAGTGAAACAAAACCTGTTAAGTGTAACCATGAATTCGATTTGTTAAACCTAATTTTCGCAATCTCATTGCCTATCAAATACCAACCACCACAAAAAACCATTTGTCACCCCTCTTGGCACGGATATGGTGTGTGATCGGGGATATTCATCTCACACTCAAATTTGAAATTGGAAGTTTTTGGCGTGAAATTCGTCTGGCGCATGCAGGTCACGTGACCGAAACAGTTTATTTACAGTTCAATATTATTTGAGCCTCGTGACACTCATCCACAATAACAACACGGCTACTGATAATTCCCAAAAATATATTATAATGGGAGATTTTACTGAACAAAACTCGGAAGATTGTATTTTTTGTACTATACTCGTATCAATGAAATCTGATCGGTTCTTTGCGATAAAGGGAAAAGAAAATTTTAATGCGTGTATCTTTTTGCCGTTCAAAAAAGGGAAAAAGGAAAACCAGTACAATACTTTAACAGTCTTAATAAGAGTTCATATAACAGTATTACGAGTTTTATTGTTTGGTAACTATCAGAACTTCATTCTTCCGTTATGTATTATAATTTGTAATTTATATGCTTTTACAGCTTAAAGATAAAGATGTGTTCATTGTTGACGTTGTATGTTTGACATTTTTACTTTAGATGCATACGCACTTGTATATTTACTTGTATATATACATATATCTACATACATATAACATATGCATATGTAGTCCTCAAAATGAACTGTTTCATACATGTTGGACGTACAGCATTGTTCATCGGCATTGAAATGTTCTAACAATGATTATTTTGTTTTTTTTTAATTTAAAACAACAAATTTCGAAGTCCAAATTTAAACAAATTAAATAAAAATGTACTTTAAAAAACAAACTAAGATTGCTTTGTATGCTTTTTGACTCTGAACTTGTAGAATCTGCGTTATCATCTCATCCCAAGCAATTTAGAATTGTGTTGAGCTTAAGGGTTTATCTCAAAAACAGTTTCATGCCAAAGCACTTGGTTTTCTTCCGGTAATTGTCCTATGGAAACTTTTTTGTTTGATAAAATTATGAAAAAAAAAATCCAATTTGTTTTTAGACCCTCAAGGAGTCTGAGTTGACTAGAAAACCGACTTTAAATTTTGAAAAAAAAATCGACGGTATAAGCGTTTAGGGTGGTAATTCTACCTTTTAATGTTTGTTTAATTGGAATTGTTGTACTTTTGTTATGTATGTATATACTTGCGGACCCTGTGATGTTCGTGCAATCCTACGACATTATTTTTCTCTCTTAAACTTGATAAATTAGCACAGCTATGCATCGAATAGTTTAGTAATACTGATGCAAAAGCAAGATTTGTAAACAAATGAATTATTTGTTTGATAATTTCAACGCTAAGTTCCAACAGACAAGCTTCGAATACAACTAAGATTTTTCATTCTCTAAAAAGAGCAAGAAAACGGATACCGACTACCAGTTGTGTTGATATACATTCCTTGCTTTCATGGATTATGTTCAGCTGAACATTCTGGCTACGAGGATGCTGGATCGGAATCACTTTAGAAGTAGTAATAAAGATTGTGGACGTTTTTAAAAGTCTCATACATGAAATACATCTAGGGCCAATATTAACCGAGGCCTATTTGTCGCTTGACCGCAGAAATCCTTCAAAATGATAAATATCGATACAAGTAAATCGAAAGCTTAAATGATTCTCTTAAGCTTAAGTTATTATTAATTTAAAGTTTGTAAATAACAAACTTTATATTAACTTAAAAATCTTTAATTCATCTAATAATGATTTAGAAAAAGAATAAGACGCGCACAATTATTTTCTTGGATCACATTTCCGAATACCCTACTTAAAACGTATGAACTCTTTTTATAAAAGAGACGAAAGTATTTAAAATTTTAGGAAGCTTGGATTGAAAACTTTGATAAGTTGCGATTTTAACAAAGAAAGTATCTAGAAAAAAGCACTGACTTGAATGACATTCCAGGGACCGATTGAGCCCTAGACTGAAGACTGAATATCAAGTCCAGCATGCCGTTTAAATGATCTCTTAGGCTTTATATTTCAATCGATAATCGTACATCACAAGTTCGTACTATTCCATTAGGTCCAGGGTACACTTTTACCACTTCACCCATTTTCCAGGGTGAGCAAATATTATTTGGTTCTACTAAGATGACTATAAATACTACCCTCTATAACTGCTTTTATGTCCTTATGCCATATATGTATGTAGTTCTTCTTGTTGTTTCAGCAAATACTCCACATACCAACGTTTTATGAATTCTGCCACTAAATTCTGCGAACTCTGACTTACAGTATACATCGCTGTCGTAGGAAACTCTAAGGGGCCTTAAATCTCTATCATTATCCGTTGGATAAAATAACGACCCGGAACACATCCAGTTTAACAGGGTTTCATTTAGCAAAAATAATAGCATATATAATTTAAGTCATAAGAAATAGTCCAAGCTAAAGAAAGCTTTACATAATACTGGGAAAAAGGTACTGTGTTGCCAATGCTATATTATAAGTGCAATTCAATTTCTAATACTACTTCTCAAAACAGTGCCTTTAAATAATATAATTTTATCCAAGTTTCAAAGATAAATATTCATGTTTCGGTTGTTGAACAAAATTTAAATAATGTTATTTAATAATATAAAGATATTCATTCATTATTCATTCAAAGACCGTGAATGAAAAACAGGATTTTTAACTAAGTTCTGTGCGCCCAAACTATTATCACTTAGTACAGTAGGACCTCCCAATACAGAACTGAATCCAACCTCTTCAGTCAGACGCCTCAAGTATACTACTTCCTTGGTAGCTGCTCCCAATGCCATGTATTCAGCCTCTGTCTTGTTTTCGAGACTCCCATGATATATGATTTACGGTCGTTAACACAATTAGCCCTGCATCTGCGAACTCAAACAGTGCTTCATCAGTTTTTCTAAATGAGAGTTTATAAGTAAGTAATTGTATTAAAAAGATATCTTAAAAGATGCTAAGCAGTTGCCATATGTTCTTGGCAAGCTTCAATATTAAACTGAGCTAATTTTCTCACGGCATGCTGAATATCAGGCCTAGTCGAAACTGCCAAATATATTAAAGACCCTATAAGTGAATGATATTGTTTTGCTGTTCGAATTATTTTCACGTTTTCTAGACCAGACCTTTGGTCTAACGGAGTACTGCATTTTCCTGTAGACATGTTATTGTAGTTAGATTAAAGCTTATAAAACCTGTCTTCTTATCCCGTTCAATGCCTATACCCAAGAAAAAACTATAGGACCGTTGTCGACGATATCAAAAGCTAAACTAGTTGCATGTTTTATGTTAGCTACATGGATTTTCTTTGAACATGCAATTATAAGATCGTCAACATAAACTGCAATAATGTTTTTCAATCCATTTTCGTTCTTCGTATACACACACGTATCTGTAGAATATAACGTTTGAATCCAAGAGACTTCAGTGTTTCATCCGACTTACTCTTCCATTCCCTTCCGGTCCGGCTTGTTTCAGCCCAGTGAATAGCCTTTTTTAATCTGCAAACTTGTTTGCTTTTCGAAAAATCTTCAAAGTTATCGGGCTCTCTCTCTCCCTTCTCCTTAACTTTACCATTCATGAACTTCGAGGTCATATTCCACGGCTAATGCTAAGATATGACGAATGTTGGAGTATCTTACCACAGAAGAGAATGTTTCCGTATAGTCAAGACCAAAACATCGGCTGCAACATTTTGCAATAAGTCTTACTTTATGTCGAATGTTTTATTGTAAACACCCACTTAAATTTAATAGCGTTAGATGGTAGATCGACGAGATCCCATTTTTTATTGTTTTATAGAGATGTGAATTCATTTTCCATAGCTCGTTTCCATTTATGAGCATCAGATCTACTGAGAGCTTCTTTAACTGTTAAAGGGCTGTCGCACAGTTTCAAATTATTTATGAAGTAGTTATATTTAAATTTCTTCAAACGTGGCCTAAGTAATTTTGACGCTTTTGCTCCACTAAAGAATATTCATAGCCATCATTACTCCCTACACCACCATCATCGTCAACAAGCAAACTATCACCCCACACCCCCTGCAAACATGTTCGTCATTCAGCAACATTCGGCGCAGTTTGCAGCAATTGGGCCTCTGTTACTTCACTACGTGGAAAATTTTGCGGAAGGAAGAAAGCCTTCAAAATACAGCTGGTGCAAGAATTAAAGCCGAACGACCTACCACAACGCCGAATCTTGGGTGAATGGGCTCTTGAAAAGTTGGCCGAAGATCCACTTTTTTCAGCAAAATGGAAGAGCTTGACTTGCATAACATATGTGGTTTCAACAAGACGGTGCCACGCCACACAGCACGCGTAACAATGGACCAATTGAGAGACGAGTTCGATGAACAGCTTATTTCACGTTTGGGGCCGGTCAATTAACCGCCTAGATCGTGGGATTTAAGGCCTCTAGACTATTTTTGTGGGGCTATGTTCAGGCTCATGTCTATAGCAACAAGCCCGCTTCGAAACATTTATTCGTGAGAACCGGCCGAAATTTCAGAAAGAGTATATGCCAAAATTGGACTAAGCGGATGGACCATTTGAGGCGCAGCCGCGGCCAACAATTGCATGAAATAATCTTCAAACATTAAATTATATCGACCGTAACAAGATTTAATGCATTTTTCTAAATTGTATGAGTTTTTTTTTTTGTAAATTTCCGATAGCTCTTAAAAAATTAGTTGTTACTCGTATTTAGAGTTATTACAATTTGAATTAATTATTTTTGAGTTTTCAATACAGTTTAATTATGAATTCACACTAATGCATCAGCTAATTGTTTGATGATGATCAATGATGGTTAAGTTCAAAATAAGGAAAAGCATGTAAGTAATTTTAAAGTCCACTGACAGCTCAAGAAATGTATTAGGTTGCATTTATGGTGCTATACTTACGAGTAGCTACGGTTGAAGATGAAATGGAGCAATGAATGTAACTCTTATAAATTAACACATTCCCTTCTATATTTATTTCATTTGAATATAGATAAGTTGAATAAATTATCCTATTGCAAATACTGACAAACCATAAATATATTTAAACCTATGTAGCAGTGGCGAGGCGTCATATTGTTCAAGTCGTGCATGAACGACTAGCTTACAGGCGACATTATTTTAATTTCTATCTAATTAACCCACACCTCATACTTATACTGTTCGTTCATTCCTTATAGTTATATCTAATGTATACGTACATATTTTCCATTTTCCAACTCGCGCATTCCTTCTCTGAACTACCCAAACAAAACAAAACGAACTAGCTACCCGCCACTGTTTTGTTTTTACTCAACCGATCAGTATCTACCCAAGTCGTTCATACGATTTGGCAACGAAATGAACCCATAGAAAGCACACAGAAAAAAAAAACAATTCGCTCGTTGTAGGGAGCATTTCGTGCAAATCTGTTTTGAACGAGTAGAGCCTTTTTTTAATACATAGAATGATGGAAATGAGGAAAACGGGTAGCTAGGGCGTAGGTAAGTAGTTTATTTATTTATTTAGGTACATATTCCAATATTTAATTTTTTTATTTTTTCGAATATGAGAAATGAGACGCGCGTCGTTCATAGGGACGGTTTCGTTCAAATCAGTTTTGAACGAGGAAAGCTTTTTTACTGTGGAATGAAGGAAATGAGGAAAACGGCTAGCTGGTACTTAATCAACACATACCTACCTATTTATTATTGACATAAAAATAAAAACATTATAATGTAGGTACGAGTACTTATATAAAAAAAAGACTTGTTTGACTTCTTGGCATTGCAAATAAGAATTTTGAAACTGAACGACTACATTTTTTTGGCACGCGTCGCCGCTGCTATGTAGGTATTTGTAAATATATAGCAATTGTTAGTCTAGACAAGTTAAATACGTAAAATACTCATGCTAGTAAGAACTTGAGAACAATACTCATGTCAGAAATACATCAAAATACATTACCCTGAAAGGTATAAGGGTTTGTTTTGCAAATCGAATAAAAATGTCCAAAAATATCCAAATAAAGTGCCTCTTGTGCCTTAGAGAATTTCGCTAAGTATTTAGATAAAAATTACCTTTGCGAAGGTAGTCACCTTGATGTGGTGCAAAGGCTTAAGTAGCAAAGACTCACCCGACCTGCCATTCTGGGATAACCCCAAACTGGTAGAGAAGTTGAAGAGCGAAAACCAAGAACTGCCCTCCCTAATCCAGGGTGTTAAGTGAACCGTGCCCATTGGATGGTTTGCAGCCAGCGAGTATACCGGCTGTATTATAACGGAACCTCTTTGAAACCAGGTCGAATCAAAGAGTAACCTAGACCTTACCATATTATGCGGAGCTCTGATATGGCGGACCCCATTATTTCTCTAGCTACTCGTGGGAATCAAAATGCCAAAAAATTTAAAACAAAAGAACAACAAAAATTTTAAAAAATTCAACACTCTGCGGGATGTTACCGCAAGTGCACTAGCGGATCGATTGGAGAAAGACCTCCGAGGTGAAGATCCGAAACCGGAGAGAAGTAAGTACCTGAAGAGGTTACCTCAGGGGAACACTCAAAACCGGGCAGCAGGAGGAGCGTCGGCCTCTGGTCAAGGGACAATACCTTCCAGACAGGAAAAAGACGCAACTCAGCAACAGAGTGTAGCGGCAACCTCTTGTCAAGGGAGAATACCTCCCAGTCAAGGTGAAAACGCTACAAACGAAACAGCATCCACTAGCACAGGGAGTTTATCTCCTAAACAAGTGAATGATCTGATCTGACTGTGGTCAGACAAAAAGATGACGGGCAGTTACCACCATCTAAACTATCCAGTCCACCCAAAATACCAAAGAGCCGAAATCCCGGAAAAGTCAAGTACTTCCGAAATTGGGTAGTCCAGGAGGCCTGGACCCACATAGGAAAGGACTTAGTGGAGCAGGCACCAAATAGTACTTCCGGTTCCTTGCAGAGGGGATGTCCCCGCAGGAAGCTAGGAAGAAGGTGGACCTGAGAAAAAACGAAAAGACAGTGAACACGAGCCTAGGACAGGGTAAGAGGAAAAGCCACCAACTAACTCCTCCCCTAAGCAAAGAAGCTAAGAAACCTAGGACGACGGTAACTTCATCCACGGGACAAAGCACCGTTAAGGCTATACCCGTTCAACAAAGGCTCTCATACGCAAGTGCAGCCTTGAGCGTCAGAATTGCTGTTCTGCCTAGGGGATATCCACAAGTCGCCTTGACTGCCGAGGATCTATCGGCACTCGAGGAGGCAATCATTGAGGAGGTCTCCTTGGGCTGGAAGCACAAGCTGAAGTTCAATGGACTGCACTTCAGAACAGGTCTGCTCTTGGTTGATTGCGCTGGACCCGAAACAGCGGAGTGGCTAAGAGAGAGTGCACCTAAATTGAGCACTTGGCGGGGCACCGAGTTGTATGCATGCATGGGGGAAGACATCCCCAAAATGCACAATATAACACTGTTCCTTCCAAAGAGTATAGGCCAAGAAGACAAGAAGTCATTGGCTCTTTTAAAAGCCCAAAATGAGGGACTTAATGTGCAGACCTGGAGAATAGTGAAAAGCTCGGCTGAAGGTAAAGGTCAACTACTAGTAATAAGTATTGACGCCGACTCCGTCGAGACTATAGTGAAAGCAAATCACCAGCTTCACTACAAATTCGAAAAAATAAACGTATTTGGTCTCCGGAAAGCAACCTCCAGCTCTGCATCTGCAACAGAAAAAGAGTCTCCCACCAGGCTAGAAATTAAATCTCTGGAAGCGGAAGAAGTAGGAATTACCCTACCAGATAAAATCGTACCACCTCCCACCCTAATACCTCCAACCCCACCAATTCCCCCAATCCCTCCGAGCACATCATCTGAGACAACTTTCTCAGAAACAGAAGAGAAGCACCCCGATTCACGGGAGAGGTTAACACCGGGTCCATTGGACATGGAGATGGAGGGCATAGACCTCTCTCCAAGTCCAATGGACCAAACAGAACCGGTTCCAACGATAGAAGAGGAAGACCACCTGCTAGCAGATGATGGAGCATTAGCCCCCATCTGCCAATAAAATAAGATGCCGGCACACGCGATCAGAACCAGGCTAGCCCAAGCAAATATACACCATGCGAAGGCGGCATCAGCTGTCCTAGCGAGGAAGTTCGCTGCGGACAACTTAGGGCTAGCACTGATCCAGGAACCCTGGACTTATAAGGGTCAGGTAAGAGGGTTGACAAGTAGCGACTCTAAACTTATATGGGACATGAGAGAAGACTCGCCCAGAACTTGTATTAAAATAAGAAATAACATAAATTATATATGTCTTTCAGAATTTATGACAAGGGATCTGGTCCCGATACAGGCCCAAATCAACATCGAGGGTCGTATCCAGACGATGGTTGTGGCAGCAGCCTACTTTGCTGGTGATGAAGCCAACATTCCACCGTGCGAAGTACAGAGACTGGTGGACTACTGCAACCGGAAAAAGCTACCAATGCTGATAGGATGTGACGCAAATGCTCACCATACAGTATGGGGTAGCACCGACATAAACCAAAGGGGTGAGTACCTTTTAGACTTTATGATGGTAAAAAATCTAGAAATATTTAACGTAGGGAACACCCCCACTTTTATTACTAGAACAAGAAAAGAAGTCCTAGACTTAACTTTCGGAACTCCGAACGTAGCTTATATGGTTAAGGATTGGAGAGTATCCAATGAACCATCAATGTCTGATCACAGAATAATAGTGTTTACCTTAGAAGGTCTGCTTACAGAGAATACCCCTGGCAGAAATCCTAAGAAAACAAACTGGAACCTATACCAAAATGTTCTAAAATCAAACCTGGAACAACTAGGTCCAGCAAGTACGACTAAAAGTAACCTTGAATTAGAAGTTGTAGTTAACGAGTTTAGTGGAGCAATAAATGAGGCATATGAACTCAGTTGCCCTCTTAAACCAAAAACTAGACAGAAGGATGCCCCTTGGTGGAATAAACATCTTTCTAAACTAAGATCCAAGGTTAGGAAGCTCTTCAATGAAGCAAAAAGAACAAGGGAATGGTGTAATTACTCCGCGTTATTGACAATATATAACAAAGAGATAAGAAAAGCCAAAAGAAATAGTTTCACAAATTTTTGTGAGAATATCTCAACAACCCCTGCAGCGGCAAGACTGCATAAAGCTCTTGCAAAAGAGAAAACAATAACATCACTGGCACTTCGGTATAGTGATGGAACGTTCACCGAAAATGAAGAGCAAAGGTGTAACCTGCTGCTCAACACACACTTCCCAGGCAGCCTACCATTAGATGGTAACTTGGTAGAGAAAACACCTCTCATACCAAACAGAGAGGACTGGAAAATAGCCACGACCATTTGCACAGGTAAAAGGATTGATTGGGCAAATAATACCTTTCAACCCTACAAATCACCAGGTGCAGATGGTATCTTCCCAGCTCTTTTGCAGAAGGGAAAAGAATTCCTTATGCCCTATCTCATTAATATTCTACGGAGTAGCATTGCTCTTGGGTATATACCAAGTCTATGGAGAACAGCTAAGGTAATCTTCATTCCCAAAATAGGGAAAAAGGACACAACCCATCCAAAGTCTTTCAGGCCAATAAGCTTAACATCCTTTATACTGAAAACTCTGGAAAAGGTAATTGACAACTTCATAAGATCAGAAGTGTTAATAAGTAGGCCTCTCAATCAGCGACAACACGCATATAGGGCGGGCAGATCAACCGAGACGGCCCTGTTTGAACTAACAAATAAGATCCAAAGAGCTTTAGATGTAAAGGAAACAGCATTAGCTGCTTTCTTAGACATAGAAGGGGCCTTCGATAACACGTCCCACGAGGCTGTAGGCAAAGCTCTTGTTAGGAAATGCGTACCCAACACCATAACTAGATGGATAATAGAAATGTTGGGCACTAGAAATGCAGAGGCACAAGCAGGACAAAATGTAAAGAAAGTGATCACAACGAGAGGATGTCCTCAGTCTTGTAGTAGATGAATTGTTAGAAAATCTTACCTCCAAAGGTATATACTGCATTGGATTTGCCGATGATATCGCTATCATTGCAGTAGGTAAGTTTGAAGAAACTCTTTGCGATATTATCCAAAGAGGACTAACAATTACAAGTAAATGGAGTAGGTCTGTAGGGCTTTCAATAAACCCATCCAAGACAACAATCATACCATTTACCAGGAAAAGACTTCTACCACATATGAAACCTATCCGCTTGACTGGTGAAGTAATTGAAACGCAGAGGGAGGTAAAATACCTAGGAATTATACTAGATAGTAAACTCCTCTGGAACAAACACATAAATTATATAGTCGGAAAAGCCACAAAAGCCCTAATGATTTGCAAAAGAATTGCAGGCAAGTCATGGGGTTGCAAACCGAGCATCCTTAGGTGGATGTACACTATGATGGTAAGACCCATCATTACCTATGGTGCGGTTGCATGGCACAAGAAAACCGAATTAACAACAACTAGGAAAACCCTAGAAAAAATCCAAAGGCTCGCATGTATCTGGACAGGTAAAATTATTGGTCTCAGAGAAAGGGACCTAATTGACAGGTCCACAATTACTAACCTTATTGACATCCCAAGAGATGGAATGATCAAAAAACATAATTTCGAGAAAAACTTTCTTACACAGCTTAGTAACAAAGAAAACTGGGTAGGAGAGGATATAAACTATACACTCGAAGCAAATACCATCAAGTGGTACACTGATGGATCGAGAACAAGCGAAGGGACTGGTGCAGGAATTTTTGGGCCAAAAACCAAACTTTCCATACCGATGGGACGGTCCACCAGCATCTTCCAAGCGGAGGTAAACGCGATAGGGAAATGCGTAGATCGCAATCTCGAAAGGAATTATCGTAACAAGAACATTGCCATTATGTCAGATAGTCAAGCAGCACTAAAGGCACTGAGCTCATACACCATCAACTCTAAGCTGGTGGGGGAGTGCATAAGTAAACTAAACGAACTAGGCAAACAGAACAGGGTCACACTTTATTGGGTACCTGGTCACGTTGGTGTTCTTGGAAACGAAAAGGCAGATTCCCTAGCAAAATTAGGAGCTTCAACTCCCCTAACAGGGCCTGAACCCTATTGCGGAATAGGTGAAAATGTCATCAAAACCAGAATTAAACAAGAAGAGGAGGCAAACAGAATCAATAACTGGAATGAACTCCCTAGGCTGAGACAGGCGAAACTACTGCTGGGAAACTACAACCGGCAACTTTTCGAAAACTGTATCAACCTAAGTAGGAATAACCTAAGAATAATAACAGGTATTCTAACAGGACACTGTAAACTTAGAAGACACCTTAATCTACTTGGTGTGGTAAGCAGTGCCATTTGCTTATTCTGCAACATGCATGAGGAAACTCCGGAACACATACTGGGAAAGTGTTGTCCAATCATGCACCAAAGGAAAACCCATCTGGGACGGTACCAGGTGGAAGAGAGCAACCTATACCCTCTCTAAAAGTGCCCCAAATACTAAAGTTCCTTAAGGCAATAGGTTTGGAGGAAGAACTATAGGATGAGCCAGCTCATCATTATAAGAGGGGGCACAATAGATCTACAGGTCGCAGTGCAATTAATCCCCAATACAATTCATTCATAGATAAAAATACATATGTACCTACACAAAAAAATAGATGTAATATATTGCAATATATTGCTATTTCATTATTGGAACAAATGTGAATTTTTGGAAACAAAATTAAATATAATAATAATAATTTTTTTCTATGCAAAATTGTAGATATCTGGAAAAAATTGCCTATGTATTTTAAAGTATTTAATATAATACATATAAAGTCATAGTTTGAAAAAAGTCCTCCGCCCATTTTCAAGATAGGTATATTGAGGATTATTAAATCCAAAAAATATATTTTCGATAATTTGTATTGTTTTATGTGGAGCTGTCGATGAGAACCAAAACGACTTATCTGTGGGAACCACTTTTCTGGTTTTCTATCATCTTAGTAACGAGTTTGATCAAAATATCGAGTTAGATTTTTCTAAAAATGCAAAGCTTTAACTTGAAATAATTCAGACCGCCATGAACGATATGATAATTAAAATAGTCATAACCATTTAGGCAAGAATGTTCAAGGTCTACGTTAGAAATTAGAAGCAAGATCTGTTTTATTTGTGATTCATTTCCTATTATCAATGTATTTTTTCAGAATAACCCACCTCCCCCCTTCTGCGAACTGGTCAACAATCAACAACCAACAACCATTCCCCACGCACATCAACTTTAGGAAATAAAATTAAATATAAATTCATGAAATTGTTTTGGATGCTGTTTTACAAGGGCCCTTATATGATCTTAAGGATGTACTAACATTATCTTCATCTCTTATACATGTATGTATAAGACTTGCACATAATGTATGGCTGAGTTATGTATACATACATACGTTACACACACATTTCAACATAATATTTAAGCTTCAGAAAATCAACAAACCACAAAAATCCCGTTTTCCACAACAATCTGTTTCAATATCAGATTGGAGCAGAGGGCGAAAAAACAGGGCGGGTGTTACTAACCATTGCCTGGTCGTGCTTTCTTAAATATGTCGGTTTTAGTTTATATCCCTTGGGTGTCATAACTCCTGACGAGCTCATCTTTTACTTAAGTTTTACATATTTTTTTCTTTGCTATTTTCCGGCCAAAAGACCAAAAGGGAAAGTCTATTCATAGGGTGGTGATAGTGAATTGCCCCAAAGTCTCTTGTCATTGTATCTAATAAACTGTATATGGGGTGAAATGCAGGGAGCTTCTAACTTTCATAAACGTTGACACAGAGATATAAAATCACACACATAGTAGGTGTAAGCCGTATACATACGTATCTGTAGGTATACAAATACGGTGATTTTGTCTTTTTGTATAGGTAAACAGAAAAGGCACATATACAATAGGAAAGAGTGTACAGAGGGTAATCCGTGAAGTATGGGAATAAAATAAAATGTCACTGTATACTAGTGAGAAAGATGCAGACAGATACATGGCATGCGCCAAATGGGGGAATTGGACAGTCAAATGTTATTTTGGGGAATTACGAAAATATCAAGAGAGCAAAATTCATTTCAATCTTTGGCATTTGGACCATTGCGTTGCAATGAAGGAGCCAATTTTGGGGGAAGTTGTTGCTGTAGATAGTATATTCTCATCATCTTAACTCATTTAATATCCCCACGCTGCCCCGTTTACAATGTTGAATGTAATAGAATGAGTTCTGCAAATTTCATGGTTTAGTTAACAGGGTTTCCAGAGGGAGAATCCCCCAAAAAACATACAGCTATGTCTATACCTATAGAGATAGAAATTTGTAAATAAGACAAATTTAACCGAAGGCTTTCAATTTGTGGGATTTTTTATGCTTCGACATAGTCGTTCTTTGTCCACCATTGTTGTTTTCTTTGTTTCCAGGCGGAGAAATTGAACGAAATGGTGATGCCTGCTTCATTTATAGATGGGTAATAAGACTGGGTATATTGGCTTTAACCCCTGAAACATGATACAAAACAAGAAAGTACAGAGGGGATACACACTGAATTGGTATCCATTGTTGGCCACAAAATAGGCATTTGTTTGATAAACTTAAATTGAATTAATTTGTAAAGTTTCCCAAAGGGGGAATTTTTTTAGAGCGGGAGAGTGTTTTTGCCTTTTTTCAATGATTTTAGAAATAAGATTAGACTTTTTTGATAGACGTTGTATCCAGCTATTTTGAGAATATTAAATAAACGGTTCAACGAGTATTTTTCCCCGCATATGAATGAAAGTTTACATTAATAGGGTGATGGCACCAGTAGTCGGCCAGTTAACTTTTTTTTTATCTTTGATTAGCGTTTAAAAATCACTTATTTAAGGTTTTGATAGAGTTATCAGTTTTAATGATTAATTGAAATGTGTAGATTGGGAAATTCTAGACGAATTAAGTATATTTAATACATGAAACAAATTATTTAGCTTTATGGAGATGAAAGTGTGATTCTTGAGTAGTCGGCCCTTTCAGTTTCAGTAGTCGGCCGCATAGGTATCTAGTAGTCGGCCTCTATTCGACAATTCATATTTTCATACTATTTGCAATAGTAAAAAGTATCTAAGAAGCATTTTAGCATTTAATAACTATCAAAACACAATTTTAATAGAACAGGAACATGTTCGGCAACAATGACCAGCACTCTTTAGTGATTGTTTCACAACACAAACCCACCTTTCCCAGAACACCCTCAACGCTGGAATTCTTCCTGGCTTCCTCGAACCTAGTGCACACTGTTCACGAATTATATGTGTACATTATTGCACAGTGACACAGACCATGAAGCTGTTCAACTGTTGATCAATATCAACCAACCCGTAAACCTTACAACAGAAGTTCCTGAGAATTTTAGACGGATGGATATTGATAGACTTCACAGGGACATCGAAGACATCTTAACTCTTATACCTTCAGACAGGAATCTTCTGGCTACCCAAATCGATGCAGCGAATGTCAATTTTAATGCCTTATCTGATGCCTTGGACAAGCAAAAACAGTCTAGAACGTCAAAGGATAGGTACCAGCACCTTCCCGAGTACTTTTAGAGTCTCTATGCTCACTGCTAGCTTCTAAGAAAACTAATCAATTAAAAAATCAAGTGACCACAACTCCAAGGCGAAACGCACCTTAAATTCAATCACTCCACTTAAACCGAAATAATTGTCATATCTTCATTGGTATAAGAAAACATCTCCAGCGGATCCATCAAAGTGAACTGAATACAACCAACATAAACTTACAGATAGTTTGTAATGAGCTACCGCAAGTCAACATCATGTTCCGGAACTCTATTCAATACCACAATAATATCCAATACCAGAAAAGATTGCAAACCAGGACGTGATGCTTTTAAAACATCAATAGGATCAATAGTAAAACAGCCATAAATACAGGAAACCATCATCAGCAGTGATACTGAAGCTACCTCGGCCCAAGACAAGGTGGAAGCATTCGCCGACTACTTTGAAGGAAACTTCACACCTACTGACTCAACTTTCTTACAAGAAGTTGAGGCAACAGTTCAACAAACATTTCGACCGATCAATTTTAATATCATCAATCCAGCAAATGATTCCACCGATGTTCCAAATTTATCCAATCTAGAGAAGATTGTCAAAATCATCGACATCTCTAGCCCAAAAAAGTCTAATGGGCCAGATGATGTCTCCTATTGCATCCTGAAAAAGTTGCTTATGCAGTAATGACTTTCCTCACGACCAGATTAAACAGCTGCTTGAATTACTGTTACTTCTCCCAGAAGAGAAAAACAGCGAAAATTGTTCCAATTCCGAAGGAAGGTGCGTTCAACCTAGTTTCCAAGTACAGGCTGATATCAATTCTCAACGACATCAGCAATGTACTGGAAGAAGTAGTCCTCCGAAGACTGAAGAAATTCTGCTGTGAAAATTCCATCATCCCTGATATGCAAATCGGCTTTCGAGAAAAACACTCAACCTTGCCTCGCAACAATTTGCAGAAATCAGGTCCTGAGACTCCCTGACGGATCTACCATAGCGGCAAGAAATATACTGTTAATAACTTAAACTATTAATTCAAGTTTTTTGTCAAGAATTTAATAACACTAGTAAGTTATTTAAGTAAATCTTACATGTGTAATCTATAGCCTTACATACAAATCATAATAGGCCGACCTAAGAATACTGGTTGTCTATAGTCGGCCACCCCTTCTCCCTTTACGTTAACAGGCGGCCGACTAATGAAACCATGAAATATTTGTTTAAAGTGTTTGCGGGAATTAAAAGAGAATACAATTTCCCTTCACTTTGCATACTCGGTTGGAAAAAAACTAAATATGAGTAGTTTTCAGTAGTCGGCCGGGGGGGGGCCGAGCTAGGAAGAATCGAAAAAAAAATGTCTTCTGAGGGCGGCCCCCCTTGTAATTAATAACAAAAAAATATTTTTTAAGTTTTTTAGCGAAAATACTCAAATATAAACTATAAACAAATAAAAAATGAACACATAGTGCACCTACCTTCAATATCTTGCCAATTAAACCTTTTTTAAAAAACTACTTCCACTAATTTTTTTTCTTCGAAAAAGCATAAAAACACAA
Source organism: Philhelius festivus (assembly GCA_963931855.1). Lineage (NCBI taxonomy): Eukaryota > Metazoa > Arthropoda > Insecta > Diptera > Syrphidae > Philhelius > Philhelius festivus. Next base: position 133,977,965 of record OZ007556.1, on the reverse strand, counting down.
CGAACGAAATCTCGACGCAAACTTTTATTTTCTACAAGAAAACCAGCAGCTGCAATTAAATGACATTTTGCACCCAGTAAGAAAAACCGTTAGCCTATTAGAAAATATTTTTTGCCTGGAAGTTGAACGAAGGCCTTTACTATTACGCTGTACTTTACGACGAAGTGGCCGACTACTGGAGGTGGCCGACCTTAGGTGCCATCACCTATATAATTTATTTTGTGGTGATGATTAGATACAAATCTTAACAATTTTCACAGAGAAAGTACCATTTGTTTCTGGCTTTAGATTTAAAAATCCGTTTTTTGACCACCTCCTTCGGAACAATAGTTTAAACTCTGACGGTTAGGTGCTTGTTTTGTTTTGAAAAGGTGTCAGTAGTGTGAAAAGAAGACAACTCAGACATGCAAAATAAATATTAAGAACTTTTATTTATCAATTTGTTTTAAATTTTGACTTAAAACTAACTTATTACTAAATTAAATCATATTGTCTCAATAATAGGGGCCTAAAGCTCTTCTTTTGGCTTTATATAATTCTATGTGCTTAAAATATCATATTATTGCTTTCTTAATCGAATTTATGATGGATCCAAATGTCACGTTTTGCACGAAGGAAGGCTGTCAGAAGAGTTTGAAGTCCAAAGTAGAGTCAGACAGGGTTGCATTCTTTCACCAATATTGTTTCTGTTGGTGATAAGCGATGTCCTGCGAGCGGCCTTAACGGGAAACGGAGGAATTCGATGGACTCTGACGTCTCACCTGAAACATCTTGACTAGGTATGCGGACGACGTATGCTTGCTCTCTCATAGGATCATGGATCTCTACCAAATGACAACAGTGGTGGAAAGAGAAGCAGAAATCGTAGGGCTGAAAATCAACTCCGGCAAAACAAAGATGATTTACCTAGGAACCCAGTCATCTTCTCTCATAAATATTTCTCAACAACCTGTAGAGTAAGTACAGAGCTTTCAATACCTTGGAAGTATCATCTCTACCGAGGGTGGCACCGAACAGGACATCAGCAGTCGAATCGGGAAGGCAAAGGCTGCTTCGGTATGCTTAGAAATATATGGAGGAATAACTCTCTAAGCTTAAGAACCAAGCTACGGCTGTTTCTATGCAACGTCGAATACGTGTTACTTTGCGGTTGCAGCACTTGGAAAGTAACAGTAGGTGTCACTAAGAAGCTGCAAACGTTCATTAATAGATGTCTACGAAACATCCTTAGGATTTTCTGTCCCAATCGTATATCAGACGAACAGCTCCTTAGGAAAACGGGTCAGGAACCTATTGACTCTATTATACGACGTCAAAAGTGGCAGTGGATCGGACACACGCTTCGAAAAGGCGACAACTGTATTGCGGCGCATGCAATGCAGTGGAATCCGCGCACTCAAGAAGGAAGAAGAGCTGGATGACCGAGAAGCTCATGGAGAAGGACAGTCGAGGAGGAGTCAGCCCAACTAGGCAAGAGTTGGAGGGAGTTGCGACTCATATCCAGGAACCGAACACGATGGCGAGCTGGCGTTGTGGACGCCCTATGCCCCACTAGGGGTCCCCCACGGACATAAAAGGTCTGAAGACCTAAGTAAGTTAATCGAATTCATGATTTTTTTTTTAATATAAGCAGTGTAATAAATTTTGATGAATGAGCTTTCTATCCCCTGTAGTACTGATTGTTGTTCTTCTCGTAGAAGGGTTCTTCGTTGATATAGATGATTTCTTAAAATTGAACATCAGTGAAGGCTCGGGCTGGTTGATACCTCTCACTAGGCTCTAGCAGATTCTGGAGGAAATATTTCACTTCTGAGTTGGGATGATAATTTTTTCCGGGGAGCTGCAGCAAATACTGGTATGTATAGTGGTATTAATTTTGCTTGCTCATACAAGTTCTTAGTTGGTATATATTCCTTCGTCAGTGGGGTACGTTGTAGTCCAGTTCAAATCGTCTTCATTGTTGTAGGTGATGTAGTAAACCAGATGGGAAAGGTGTAGATCAGAATAAGGCGGAAGATTGTAGCAAATACTGGTATGTATAGTGGTATTAATTTTGCTTGCTCATACAAGTTCTTAGTTGGTATATATTCCTTCGTCAGTGGGGTACGTTGTAGTCCAGTTCAAATCGTCTTCATTGTTGTAGGTGATGTAGTAAACCAGATGGGAAAGGTGTAGATCAGAATAAGGCGGAAGATTGTAGCAAATACTGGTATGTATAGTGGTATTAATTTTGCTTGCTCATACAAGTTCTTAGTTGGTATATATTCCTTCGTCAGTGGGGTACGTTGTAGTCCAGTTCAAATCGTCCTCATTGTTGTAGGTGATGTAGTAAACCAGATGGGTAAGGTGTAGATCAGAATAAGGCGGAAAATTGTATGTGATGGAGTCGTCTGCATACAGCTTCGTCTTAGTTCCTGGTATGTTGGCTGGTTGATCAGCAGTATAAATGTTGAATATCAGCAGTTCTTTTTCTAGACGAAGATAACTTTTTCCGTTTTCCAGGCTGCAGAGAAATATAGTTATTGTTCTTGCAGAACAGCAAGATTTGGTAAATTTTAAGGTACGTAATTAGTAATCTTGTCGCTTCCTGCTGATGTTTTGGAGTTTTCGGTGATGATAATTTCAGCCGCTTCTTCAGGAGGAGGAGGATGAAAACAACTGTCAGTAGCGGCTACGATGAGGGGTTTTCTTTGTTAAACAAGGTTACAGTTCCGTGGTAGCTGATATGTCTTCGAAGCGAGTTTGTACTTCTTCAATAAAGTCAGGAAGGTATATGGGAGGGCGGTTTTTGAAACTAGCCTCAAAGTAATTGGCATGAAGGATGGTGTCTGGAATTAAGGTCGCTCTTCCAACAATAAGATTGATTGAACCTTGCAAGAGTCAGGTTTGATATCTACAAGCCTCTTCCTGAAATCCTTTTCGTGGTGATGTTTTACTGCCTGGTAGCCTAGTGTTGGTTCTGAATGCAGTCGCCGGTATTCGTCACTTTCCCTGTTGAAGATCCTGCGGTAGATTTTTTGGAGGATTTTACAGAGTCTTTGCTATGAGCATATACTGTTTGTATGCGCCAGGACAAGTTTGCTCGATTTTTTTTAAACTGGACAAATAAAAGTTTATTAACATAATCTACAAGATTTGAGAAAAAAAATTTTGTTTTATCTAAAACTAACGGTACCTACCCTCCAAATTTAAAAAAATGGTTTTCGAAAATCGTATTTTTCTCGAAAACAGTTCCGAGAATTTTGCTAGAATTTTTTGTTTGTGATCAATCTTTACGATCTATAATTTAATAAAAAAAAATTGAAATCTAGATATTACTGACTGTACCTACCATAGAACGATTTTTTCGAATTTTGAATTACTCATTATCGGCATAACGGATTTTAAGGATTTTTTTTATAAAGAAGCTCCTAAAAAGTTTAAAAAAAATTGCATTTAAAAACTTAAGAAAAAATATTTTTTCAATTTTTAGAAAAAAAAGTAATTTTTTTTTGAAAAATTCGATATCTCAAGACCGGCTTAGTATTTTTTTTGGAAATTAGACTTTTATTCGTACAATAATAAAAACTTAAGGTTGGCGTACCAAAATTTTTTCTTAAAAACGTTTTAAAAATTTTGTACATAAAAGCTTATTTTTTTAAGGAACCACTACAACGACTTATAGTTTTTGTTCCTGCATAAATTCATATTTGCATAGCATTCTGTTTTTATCTCTTACTACCAAGAGAATTTAAAAAATTCATTTTATCCTTATGAACAGTTTTCTTTCTTTAATAACATCCGTTTTTAAAATTCCTAGTCTATGACATAGGAGCAAGTTCGTGCGACCCAGTCGTGCATTTAATTTTGGAGGTGGTCTTGTTCCGAGGCGCATTGTTTTTTAACGGCCCGGTATTTTTTGATGAAAAAATTATTTTTTGTACTTATTATGATAATAAACAAGAAAAACAAAATTTTAATTGATTATATCATTCCTTACATGAAAAACAAAAATTCATAAAAAAGTGTAATTTTTGATACTGAAAAAGGAGAACCTCCCCTTAATTACATTACATTACATTTTACCTACTCCGCAGATAAATCTACGAAGTAGAGACACTGCAAAGCACTGGCAACTGAGGCCATCGGCCTTATACAATACAACAGAAAGAGACACACAGAAAGAAAGAACAACAGAAGAGACAGATGTCAACAGCACACGGTTGGTATTTGAACGGTCCTCCATCCAAATACTAACCGAGCGCAATGGTGCTTGATTTCGCTGATAGATGAGAAGGGATGCTTTCATCAAAACCAAGGCCGTTGACTCTCCTTAATTAATATAACATAATATACAGGGTGTCCCACAGTCACCGCCCCAAATGAAAACCATGGATTCCTGAGGTCATTTTAAGTCGAAAAACTTAAGAGGTCATTTTCTCGTTTTCGTCCCGTTTTCGAGTTATAACGGTTTTTATGATTTTTCCCTTAACTGGCTTTATCTTTGCCAAACTACGTCCGCTTCGTAAGATTTTTTTTAAAACCAATCAAGAATTTATTACAGTTTTAGTTTGTCCAAAGACTTTTTTTTCTGCGGACAACCGTTACTCCGCAATTTTGTATCCAACCCAATTTTTTCGTTTTTTAAGTAGATTTTTCACTTTGATATCATTTTATTAAAAAAAAACAAGTTTATGAGTATTAATTTTTTTCACTTATTATTAAAGCCCAGTTCATTTTCTTAAAAAAAAATATTTTTTTTTCCTTAAAAAGAATACTAACTGTAATTAACAAAAAATAAACAAACTGAGTGAATTAAAAAAAAAATAATTTTTAAATACAAAATTAACTTTTTCTGAGCTATTGTGGTTAAGAAAAGGGCAAATAGATAAAGTTTATTAGTAACACCGTTAACTAATGTAAACAGTAAAGATTTGCATTATAAGTTGATAGTTGTAAATGTCTTTCTCGCGTGATCTAGTGTCCGCGTCGTGTTCTTTCACTTGATACTCCATTTTGGATTTGTTATTCAAGTTATCAATTATTTGCGATTACACTAATTAAGAATATCTGGAAATGTTATTAATATACGCTGAAATGGGACAACTTTATCTATTTGTCCTTTTCTTAACCACAATAGCTCATAAAAATTTAATTTTGTATTTAAAAATTATTTTTTTTTAATTCACTCAGTTTGTTTATTTTTTGTTAATTACATTTAGTATTCTTTTTAAGACAGATTTTACGTTCCTTCACACCAAAAAAATCGAATTTTTTGACAGAGATCAAATTCTTCGAATCCGTATTTGAAGAACGATTTACATGTATACGAAATACGCACACCACAAGAAAAAATTTGACACGGAATCGAAATCCTTAGTGTGTAAAGGAAATCGACATAAGTAGTTTATCAGAAATATCGATTATTTCATTGACATTCATTTCGTGCGCCGAATGGTGGAATATCTTTAAGTTGAGAATTAATTCTAATTATTATAAGAAAAACCTTGTGGCGTGTACTTTTGGATTTTCCATACTTTTTCAAATTTATTTTCGGCTGTGAGGCGCGAGGCCCTTTGCACCGCGAGGCCGTTGGCGGTGTCCCACACCGCCCACACCTTACGCCGCCTCTGCTCGGGAAGGATGTTTGTAAAGTTGGACGTCACTAAGAAAAAGTCCAGGAGAGACGGAGTTCTTGGAAATGTGGGCCTCTGTTGTTATATAACATTAAAGCATTAAAGTCACATCAAATAAGCAGTAAGGTTGTTAATTACCTTTGGTTGATTGTGGATGGCGTTGAGGTCACGTCTGATATCACATCTTCCTACGTTACATACCGTCACTTACTTAGTTGGGGGACCTTGGACAGTTTCTTGGGATATGATCATCCTTGTACTTGACACAACGCTATTTCATACCACATATCAACATATCCAAGCTTTTGGAAATTCTTACACTGTTTAATGGTGGTATAGACTTAAACTTCTCCCAATGGATTTTTTGCTGCATAAAAAGTGTTATTCCGTAAATCGTTTAGGTGTCCGAAGTTTTGGAAACTTCAACCACGAATGTGTTATATTTCTGGTCCGATAGAGAATTGTTTGTACTTACTGGCAGGACTGCGATGCCTTCCGCAATGAGCTCCTCCTTGACTTCAGTGGCTTCGTAAGTATGATTAATTTCTTTAAGGACCAGCAATGTCTTCTTTGGCGGTATAGGCGCTGAAATCTGTATTCTTTATCTTCTGGAAAGCTCTGTCTTTGTTATCATGACCGATTTTTCATTTTAAATATTGGGTAAATTGAATGCAGCACCATGATCTCTAAGTTTGTTTGCTGATTTCTGCTACGTTTAGCTTGACGCACACAATGGGTGGCATAACTTTGGACGAAAATGAAGAAACATACTAGGGGGGAATATAACACTGATGTCACTGTGATCCTATTTCATTCATTTTCTGTTTTAGATCAGATCTGGTGAATAATAAATAATATAAAAATAGTTAGGTATTATGAATATACATACCTTAATTTTCGAGGTTCAACTCTAACCTTGATTAAATCTGTATTAATGCAACGAATTTTCGTTGTGTTACCCAAATTTTCTATGGGAATGCAAAATGTCCTATCCATCCATTCAATTTTTTTTTTATTAAACAAGTGGGCGATCAGTGTCTAAAAATCAATTTTTTGTACGTAGCCATCAAAGGGCGATCAGTGTCTTAGAATTTGTTTTATTTCAAATTTATAAGTTGTCACTGCTAATTGTGTTGTAGACTTCCCAACAAATGGAGAGGGTAGTGACGTCATTTTGTGATAATGATGTGGTTTTTTACAGAGATTACTCGTATATTGCTAGACTCCGATATCTCATATTCTCTTCTTATGTTTGGACTTAGCTTAAAAAAAACACACCTAAAACTGGGTGCGGCAACATAACGTCCTTTTATGAAAGCAAGTTATTTAGAGGCAGGGGTCTTGGTTCTAAGATTTTGTTTCTCTCCAGGTCTGTTGCCATTTTGTTTTGGACAGAGGTCTATACGTATTGAAAAAGGTATTTATGTTGCAGCACCCTGTATGACACAATTACCTGTCTTATTTTTTTAGCCGTAGGAAAATCGCTATATTGTTATGAAAATTATCAAACGCGAACTTTACTATACTATTATTAGACAATTTACTTTTACGATGGCAGAAAACTTAATCTGCAAACTCAATAAAAAAAGCGAAACGAATTTTAACAAAATATTTTAGAATTACTTCACGAGACCGACGCGCGCCGCGACAACAACAAACGAGAAGATGACACAAGACAAACTGAAACTAACTTATGTCAAATTGAAATGGTTGCGTTTGATCAAAATCACAACAAGCAGTATCAAAAGTACTGCCACCCAATAGCTCAGCGATAAGGTGGGTTCAGAGATTTAATTAATCGAATTGGATTAATTAAATAAAATAAAATAAACGAATCTGTAAACAATATAAGAAGTGTAAGTACAGGGTGTACTTGCTCGAAAATGGGCGCCAGGAATTTTTTTTCTATATTTAGTAAAATTCCAAACTACATATATTACGATAAAGAGAAGAAAAAAAGAAAACAAAGATTTTTATTTTAACCACAAGGTGGCCTTAAAAATTAACTTTATTTGGGAAACCTTCTAGCCGGAGCTCAGGATTAAAACCCAACATTTATTCAAACAAAGTAGATATCACAAATTTAAAACGGTGAAAAAGAAAACCGAAAGCAAATTAATAGAAAAACGCAAATGGGCCGTTAACGAATAAATACCTTGTCCCTCAACTTACCGGGATGAAATTCGACACTAACCAGCCAATTTAACCAAATCTTTTAGAAATTGACACCAAAAAAAACACTCTATTTATCTTTTTTTTCAAATCTACGGATTTCCTATCTGCCTATTTTCTCTGTCACCTCGATTATTTTCCTGTTTCCTCCAAAAACTTCTTCTCCGCCTTGAGTAACTATTTGTCGTCAAATATTTCCTGTATAGCTTCTCCAAAAACATTTTTATTTCGATTTTATTTCCTTTCAAATTTTTCTCGACTTAAAAAAAATCAACTTTTCGTTTGACTGGTTCTCCAAAGAGTCCCTTTCCAAGCTAAACCTATTGACTTCCTCGGCCATTCCATTCTCTCACACATTCATACGTCCAGCTAATCGTTTTCGAGATCTTCAGTCACGGGATCACGGCTTCCTGGAAAGCTACGTGCTCTCCTCGAAAGCCTCCGTTCCTCCGTAGTCGAATCTCATCGAAACTTTACTCTCACACACACATTCAATGATTCAACAAGTTGTTGGATGTCTTTCCAAAACTTGCCGAATCCAAATGACAGAGTTCAGAACCCTTTCAACTAAATTTTTCGAGAAAATCTAAAAGGATTAAAATCGAGAAAAAGTTTCTACTAGGCATTCTCCTAGTTACTACCAATCAGGGTTGCGAATTTTTGAATTAAAAAACCATAAGTCATAAGTCCGTACATGATTTGTGAATTTAAAAAAAATTTAATTCATAAGCTAGTTAATGACTTATGAATTAAAAAAAATTAATTCATAAGCTACTAAATGACTTATGAATTTAAAAAAAAATTAATTCACTACCTATGTATAAGTGACTTATGAAATAAAAAAAAATAATTCACTACCTATAAGTGACTTATGAATTAAAAAAAAATTAATTCACTGCCTATAAGTGACTTACGAATTAAAATTAAGTCATGAGCATTTTTTTTTTCAGAATTTATCCAAAAAAATTAAAAAAAAATTAATTCATAAGTCAGTTGGTGATTTGTGAATTAAAAAAAATTTAAATCATAAACTTCTCAATTCAGAACCTACTAAGTGACTTATAAATTAAAACATTTAAGTCATGAGAAAGTAAGTGACTTAAGAATTTAAAAAAAAATTAATTCATAAGCTAATGTATAAATTCTGATGAAAAAATGATTAATTGGAAAATTTATAAGCTAGCATGATAATTTTATGACACACAAAAGCTTGAAATCTACTTTCGTTAATAATTAAATAATTATGTAGTTAAAACAAGCTTAAACATTTCCAATTACCAACTAACTTATGAATTAAATTTGTTTAAATTCATAAGTCACTTAGTAGTTTGTGAAATATTTTTTTTTTAATTCATAAGTCACTAACTTGCTCATGACTTATTTTTTTTTAAATTCATAAGTCACTTATAGGCAGTGAATTAATTTTTTTTAATTCATAAGTCATTTAGTAGCTTGTGAATTCATTTTTTTTATTCATTAGTCACTTAGTAGCTTATGAATTAATTTTTTTTTAAATCATAAGTCACTAACTTATGAATTAATTTTTTTTAATTCACAAATCATCTACAGACTTATGACTTATGGTTTTTTTAATTCAAAAATAAGCAACCCTGGATCAGGCAAGAGCTATTTGATTATTAAATAAAGTATACATAAATAACAAAATTAAATATAAAAAATATGCGCATGCTTATTTGTATTTTGTATAAGAATAGTACTTCATAAAGCAGATTCCTCTATATGATACTGCTGTTATTATAAATAATAATAATTATAAAACAAGCAATTACTTCCATCAATTTGTTTGTAAATGTTTAATTTCTGCCGTAATCAGTTCTGTAAAAAGCTTGATGGATTTCGAGTATTGATCTATATGAGAATGTAAGATGATTAATACTCACCACTTCAGGGAGATTTATTTATGCGAGAAAAAATTTGAAGAACACAAATAATATCATCTACTTGAAGAATATTTTCGAGAGATTGCAAGTTAAGAGCTGCCTTCAATTTTTATTTTTTTAGATGGAACATAAACGAAATATTATCTTTCATTATTAAATTATTGCAATGCAATTGCAATAGATAACAGTTCTTTTCTGACGGACAGTTTTTTTTATTTAATTTTGTGCACACTTAAGGGATTATTAGTAGCCTAAAAATGATGGAACACTGTGGATATTAGGGATATTCCAATTGAATTTTTCCATTTCAAATGTCCAAAAGTTGTTCTGAGATTGTTCGGACAGAAGGAAATTGTAGTAAAAAATGCATACGCATGTTCGTTGATATCGACTTGGTTTCAAAGATATGATCTGCGGACATTGATTGCGGAATAACAGAAAAAGTTTGTCGGAAATTACCGAGCAAACAGAATTATTGCGTCTCTTTTCAGTTGGTTGTTTCCTAGAAAACCACACAGAGCTCTGCCAATTCCAGCTATTTATCATGCGCTAATGTGCATCTGTCCCAAATGATAATTTTTCACGTTTTAAGTATTGTAACCATGTCAGAGTTTACTGATGTTGAAAGTTGGTGTTCCTGTCTTGTTCAAATTCAAGGAAAGCTTGAGCGCTGAGTGCACAGTGATTCTCCATCCAATAGCATTAATGAAATTCACGACTACACTCCAATTCGAAACGACGCACGCCACTCTAATATCAAATTGATGAGGAACGTTTTGGATAATCCTCCTTTATAACATATTAAGTAATTGACTTAAGAATTTTTAATGAAATAATGAACAACATATAGTTTTAATATCTACTGATTCCATGCAGATACCGGCCGTCAAAATCTATCAAATATTGTGGAAGTTATGTTGTCTTTACATCACAAGACAATTTCTCTTTAATAAGACGATTCAAGAAAATGAGAAACAATTTCAATTGACTGGCTAATTTGTATTTTTAATGTACTCATAATTGATTAGAATTTGACAAGTTCTTAAAAATGCTTGTTTAGGGTTACCAAAATCTCGGTTTGTCTCCATGATAGTCCTAAATCATCATGGTTATCTTCAATTGAAAATAAATAGTGTTTCATCGGTCATGATCCAGGTTTTTATCACTACTTTGTGAAGGTTGCTTTCAGTTTGATCAGTCTTGCAAAAGAAGCAGTCCTTCGGTATAGTAGATAAATTTGGCGTTGCCAAACCTGAACCTGAGTGTGCAGATTCGTACCAATCACTTTCAACATAAGAACGATCAAAATACAGTTTTTAGATAATATTAATTTATTATTACTTATTTATTTAGTAGCAGTAAACACAATATTTAAACTATTAAACTGTTTTTTTTTTAGAGATTTAGGATATATACATGTCCTTTATATATTATATAATATGAATAACAAACATTTTTTAAAGATAAACTTGTTTTTTTTTTATTTTAAGGGAAAGCTGCAAACGAAAACAATTATACATAACTTGAATCAAATATTGTAACACTACCATTTCAATTTTTACTTGCGATATAGGTACTATAGGGCAAGTTCTGCATTTGGAAAAAAAATCGAAGTCGAGATTTTGATCAAAGTTGACATTACGATGATAGCGAAGACGAAAAAAGTGGGTCCGACAATTCCGTCTGTCTGTCTGTATGTCTGTATGTCTGTATGTCTGTACCTCGTACTACAGCCTAAACTACCGGAGGTATTTTCTTTAAACTCGGTAGTTAAGGGTCTTCGGTGATTCCCTAGAGGAGAAATTGAAATTTTTTTTTTAGCTCCAAAACTAAGGGTACCCCCCGTACACCCGTAATACAAAATATTATTTATCTCGAAAACGGCTCTAACGATTTTGATAAAAAAAATTAAGTGTGATATTATGGCCATGGACTATATTTTGGTGAAAAAAAAATTTGGGGGGAAATGTTATTAGGGGTAGCTGTCATAGAACGGTTTTTTTGATTTTCGAATTTCTCACCAACGGCTCTAACGATTTTAACCAAAATTTTTATGCAGGAGCTGCTTTGCATTTGAAAAAATATAAACTAAAAATTTTTTTGAAAAAATAGTTTTTGGATTTTTAAAAAAATAATACAATTTTTTTTTTTGAAAATTCAATATCTTGAAAACCGTTACACGATTAAATTTTTAGATTACGTTTAAAAATGTATTTTATTAAATACTAACAATTTGCATATCATTTTTTTTTATAAAAATTTTAAGGAAAATTTAGTACACAAAAAACATGTTCCAGTGTGTCTGTATGTCTGTACCTCTCACTACAGCCTAAACCACTGGACCTATTTCTTTCAATCTCGGTAGTTAAGAGTCTTCGGTGATTCCCTAGAGGAGAAATTGAAATTTTTTTTTAGCTCCAAAACTAAGGGTACCCCCAATACACCCGTAATGCAAAATCTTATTTATCTCGAAAACGGCTCTAACGATTTTGATAAAACAAATTAAGTGTGATATTATGGACATGGACTATATTTTGGTGAAAAAAAAATTTGGGGGGAAATGTTATTAGGGGTAGCTGTCATAGAACGGTTTTTTTGATTTTCGAATTTCTCACCAACGGCTCTAACGATTTTAACCAAAATTTTTATGCAGGAGCAGCTTTGCATTTGAAAAATTATAAACTAAAAAATTTTTTTAAAAAATAGTTTTTGGATTTTTAAAAAAATAATACAATTTTTTTTTTGAAAATTCAATATCTTGAAAACCGATACACGATTAAATTTATAAATTACGTTTTTAAATGATGTATTTTATTAAATACTAACAATTTGCATATCAATTTTTTTTATAAAAATTTTAAGGAAAATTTAGTACACAAAAAACATGTTTCAGTGTGTCTGTATGTCTGTACCTCTCACTACAGCCTAAACCACTGGACCTATTTCTTTCAATCTCGGTTGTTAAGAGTCTTCGGTGATTCCCTAGAGGAAAAATTGAAATTTTTTTTTTAGCTCCAAAACTAAGGGTACCCCCCCATACACCCGTAATGCAAAATCTTATTTATCTCGAAAACGGCTCTAACGATTTTGATAAAAAAAATTAAGTGTGGTATTATGGACATGGACTACATTTTGGTCAACAAAAATTTTGGGGCAAAATGTTATTAGAGGTACCTGCCATAGGCCCGTTTTTTTGATTTTCGACTTTCTCATTAACGGCTCTAAGGATTTTAACCCAAAATTTTTAGCAGGAGTCCCCTTAAGTTTAAAATAATATTGTATATAAAAATATTCGAAAAAATATTTATTGGGTTAAAAAAAAAAAAAAAAAAATTTTAAATCAATTTCTTCAAAACCTATGAACGATTATTTTTTGAAATTATTTCCTTAAACCAATATTATTAAATACTTTAAATTCGCATCCCACATTTTTTTCTTGAAAAATTTTAGAGAAATTTCTTATATAAAAAATGTATTTAATAATAAAACGGTTTTTTAAAGTTTGTTTGCATAAATTCATACTTTTCTAGAAATCAGATGGCAATTATATGCATTTGAACATTATTATCTCATTAAATCCATGTTTTATATTTATAAAATGTATCTTAAATTCCAAAGTACTTTTACATAAGAGCAAGTTCGTGCGATCCAGTCGTGCATTTTATTTTTAGGTACAATTATATAAATACATTTTTTTTTACTGATGTTAACATAATGTTGGTAGTTGTTTTATGAGTTCATTATCAGATAAGTAACAATTATTATAAAAAATTTGTTTTGAAATAACAATGAGAGCGTCCAAAAAGTTGATATTGGCAAATTCATGTAGTCTGTGGGTTGAGATATAACGCTGTAAGCCACGCATAGTTTTAACTTTTAAGTGTTTTATTTTGAAATCATTGCAGTTTCAATTTATGTGTTTTAGGTCAATCGTACCTGACAAGGGCACCGTACATTTGAAAAATTGTTTTGAACATAATTATTTTATTTTCTTTGCTAAGTCTAGAATTTCTGCAAATATGGGAATAAAGAATTCTAATATATATATGTATTAATTTTATCAATAGTAGTACATAGATATATTTTTGAAAATTTAGTCTTTTATTATTCATAATAGATACCGAAAAATCTACAATGCTCGGACCAATCGATATTGACAGAACCTAACTGAAGTTGAACATTTTCCGGTAAAAACATGCTTTTTGGCGTCGTGTTAACCAAATTTCTTGCGTTTTATATACATTAATTTTGATTTTCCATTTAAAATAGGGATTTCCTAATTCAATAAGAGAAGTTTGCAACTTTTGGTGGACACATGAGTAAAAATACATTTTAAAGGATTCGGCAAGATTTTTTTTTAATTCAAAACTATGTTTTTTGTCAACGAATAAACAGTATGTAAAAAAAGTTTTTGTGTACTGACGTACGCGCGGTAGAAGTAAAACTTTGTTCTCTCAACAAAGGCTCTGTAAGCTTCTAACCTATAAACGTACAAGCAGTTGTATATGTTCTTAAAACATGTCGCTGCCTTTGACTGATAACGTGTCGTTTTGACATGTCACTGACAGCTCCATAGAACATTTTTTACCCCCAACGCCGGAAAAGAAGTTTTACTTCAAAAATGATCACACATTGTTTGGAAATTTTGAATTTATTTAAGGCGATTTTTTTCACTCGAAGCTGAACTCAACTTTAGGATCCTTATTTCAACTTGTGATTTTGTTTTTCTACACTCAAAGTTGACAGTTTCAACTTCTGTTTTTTACTCTAGAGTTTATCAACTTTTGATTTTCTCAACTCCCGAAAAAAGTGGAAGTAGGCCGACCAAACTTGAGATTTTCCACTAGAATGTTGATTTTGGTTAATCAAAAGTTGTTTTCGTTTTCAATATCCAGAATAAATTAATTTGAAACTATAATGTTTCGAGGAAACTGTTTTTGGGAAAGACGGCTGCATCGGAGATGAAGAAGATGAAGAATTTTTGACTCCTGAAATAAGACAGTGTATAAGACTCCATGTATTGGAGTCGAGAAATGGGACGACCGCTTTGCAATGAGTATTGGTAGCTCCCTCACGCTCTAGCTTATACTCTCCCTTTCACCGTCCAGAATTTCCAATTCGATGTTATGCCAAAAATATTGCTGCCTTTTCTCTGATAATTTGGGAATCTTATTCGGTTTTATTTGTGTTTTCCGTCATTACTTATTTTTTTAATTTTAATTGCCAACAAAATTTATACTGAACCTTACATTTTAATTTATAAACACAATAAATTCAAATCTACAACTAGAAAACAACAACATATGACATATCTGTCACAAATATCCCACGGATATTCTGAAAAACTCAAGTTTGCCAACTTTCAAATTTCAACTTCCGAGTTGAGAATTAAGGTGGTGAAGGGAAGCAATTTTCAACTTGCCGCTCAACTCTCGTTTTTGTATCAACTCTAGAGTTGGCCAACTTTAGAGTTTCCGGCACGTTGAACAGTAGTGAAGAAAACCGACCTTAGTATGTAATTATACGAGTAGATATTTTTAGGTTCAATTCTATAAAATCTAAATATATGAAATCTAAATGGAACGCTAAGGCTTTAATGCTATCAAAATTGATATGCTATTACGTATGAGGTTAGATGCACAATCACCACGAAATTTTAAGTACATAAAATAAAATATGTTTTATAAATATTTATGTATTTACTTCTATCTTCTTATCCAAACTCATTGTTTCATTAAAGGCGTTCTTAAACAAAATATTAAGGAAAACATAATTAATCGAAAAAGTTGCTGCAAATGCGCCTTAATGTCAGAGGAAAAAGTGAAAAAGGTATAAATATTATTTTCTTATCTTCAATACTATGAAGAAAGGCGTTTTTTACTGCTAAAGAAAAAAGAGGTGAAATCAGTTGTTACTTTTACGTTGAAAGCAGATGGACTCCAAAGATTTCAGAGTTAAAAAGCAAATGTTAACGAACAATGATTGACTTATTACCACCGACAACTGATGTTAAAAAAAAACAACGGCATGCTTTCAATTTGTTCTAACTTGTGTCCTTCTAATTTTTATAAGAGAATAAAATTGAATACCGCCTTACATAAGAATCGAATCCGAACTCCCAAACGAACCAAAAAACAAACGGAAGACCGACGAACCTATAGCTGCAATTATGCCCTTAAGTTTAATTTGTTTGATTGATTTACATAAAGGTGGAAAAGGATCAAAACATTAATTTCTTATTAAAGTTTTACGCGGAGCAGCTTTGCTGTATGAAAGACACTCGTACTATGATTTCCCAGCACTGAATAAAATTGCTTCTCTGAAAAAAATTTGATCCCGGTTCGTCCCCGTCATCATCATCAGCAACATAACCATAATCGGTGATTTGTATCTTAACTAGAGTTACCACTAAAATCCAATTGGATACCAGGTGAATCATTTGTTGTTTGGATTATGGGATGTAGTTTTTTTACAGCCTTACCATTTTCAATATCTAAACCAAAACTCAGAGAAACATATGTAAATACAGAACATAAATAGGTAAGTTTCTATTACGACACTCTGTCATTTCGGACAAAGCGAAACTTAAGTAACTTCATAAAACCTTATATGTGCGGTAGGTAAATATTTTAAGTTTTTTTAATTAATTTTTTTTCAATTATTCTTTTTTGCGAAAATGCATTCCGATTTTTATTAATAACCTTAAATTTGTTTTCTTATTTGAATTAATATTAATCTTCAAAGGTATACTTTCTTCAGTCATGAATGTATTCAAAATTGACCTGTGGTAACACTGATCTCGGCCATAATATGGTACAACTTCTTTTTATTTTAGTTTCTGAGCCGTGCCGTGATGAATTGAGCCATTATAATACTGGCTCTTTGCGTGTGCACAGACTATGTCCGTCGAGATACGGTATAAAGGCGGCTTTCTACAACCATTGCCGTCTACTTCGCAACCGCACCGACATAATTAATGTTAGTTTTAACGCTGGGCCCCAAAATGTTATTTTTATTGATTATACGTTTGGGTAATATCGACATGAGATCGTGATCCTCCACCGGGTATTTTTATGGGGCTATATAGACATTGTTTTCATTAGTGAAATGGCAGACAGATTATCACCTGGATATGCACCGGCCGCACCGTCCTTCCTTTCATTTAATCGTAGAATATCTTCTCGGAAACTGCCCAATTGATTTGATTCGTTTGCACGCTTGGTCCAACGGTTGGTTAATATGTTGTTGTGATGTGATACCTACTTGCAATGTGATCGAATACAATATAACTCACTTTGTGGACAGGTTTTCAATTTTAGCACAGAGGCCCTTCATTTAGTTCAAATATGTCATAATTTTAGTACGCGACTTAATAATTAAATGATGTTGGACATTTAAATCTATCGTATTACAGCGAGATGTATTTTATATATATTATTATGTAGATCAGAAAATAAATGTTGAAAAGAATGGAGACTTTTGTAATGACAATGTTTAGAAGAGTTTATTATATCGAATATTCAATAAAACAAATTTAAAGCAATTATACTAGACAACAATCAAATATGATTTTAAATATTATTATCATACTTATTGGAGTGTAAATATGGGATCTCAAATGTGAGATCCATTTGTTGCGAATCTGGGACCGATTATTTCTCATCCTGACAGTCAATGACGTCAAATCTATGATTCAAATTTGGAACTACATATCTGCAAATGATTATGACATGATAACTTTGAGAGTAATTTTTGCCCTTATTAATTCTCTTCCTTTCAAGAATTTTGCAAAATTGCACAAGTTTTCTACGTGGAAAAAAGTTAACATATCACATACAGTGCCTTGCATAAATATAACCGCACCCTTTAAAAATGAGTTTTGTAGAAAATTAAAATGGGAATGACACTTACTATTTGTTTTATTGAATGGCATCACTAATAAAGTAAATTTAGAAAAAAAAGTTCCGTTATTTTCTCTTCTGGTGTTTAAAAATTAAAAACAGATTTTTATGTATTGCAAAAGAATAACCGCACAACGCAAACCTCTCTGAAGCTCCATTCAGTTACATATGTGCTTTGGAATGACAAACAACAATGCCGAGTGGTACACATTTAAGCGATACGGAAAAAGGTAAAATTCAAGCTTTTCGGTTAAGTGGCCTAAGCTTAAGGACTATTGGTAGAAAAATTTCAAAATCCGATCCTGTCGTCCGAAATTTTTTCCAAGATTCATAATCTTACGGAACAAAAATAAGACCCGGGCGCCCGCAGAAGCTGCTACGCCGCAATAAGAGGCGTTTAAACAATGCTGCATCCAATTCGATGCATTCTTTGCCGGAAGTTCGTGACGAATCGGGGTTAGGAGTTTCGGTTTCAACGGTTTTTCATGCCTTAAAAGCAGTGGAGTGATTGTTCGAGGCAAAATGTTGCCAGCTCCAAATCTGGCAACAGCCCACAAACAAAAAAGGCTAAAATTGGCCCGTAAAAACATGAACCGGAATTGGAAAACCGTAAGTAACATTCCATTAATTTACACTTAAAACTTGTTATTCTAAATGGCATAATCCAATTAATGGTTTTTTTTAGATTATTTTCAGTGACGAAAAAAAGTTTAATCAGATGGTTTTAACGGAAAATGGCATGTCTGAGAAAGGAAAAAAAGTTTTTTTTTCAAGAGGAACTTCGGCGGTGGCAGTTGTATGGTTTGGGGGGCCTTCTGCGACCGTGGTAAGATTGCACTTGCCTTCACCTCTACAAGGATGAATAGTTCAGCTTACACCCAGGTGCTTCAGGATAATTTGGTACCCTACTTAAGACGGTTTCGTCGAGTTCGCCATGTCTTCCAGCAAGATAATGCCTCAATTCACGTTAGTCGTCTAAGTTTGGAGTGTTTCAAATCCAATAACATAAATTTGATGGAGTGGCCGGCACGTTCTCCAGATTGTAACCCTATTGAAAACCTTTGGGAAATTTTGACCCGCGAAATGTATGCCCATAATATGCAATTTGTCAGTGTTGCCAAGCTGCGAGAGGCAATTGTGGAAGAATGGAACTCTATAGACGATTTCATATTAAAAAACCTTGTCAACAGTATGTCAGAAAGAATTTTTATCTTAGTCGAAAATAAGGGCAGCAAGATCCCTTACTAGTTTTCCCTAAAAATTTACTTTAGATAAAAAAAAAATAAAAAGAAAAATGCGGTTATACTTTTGCAATACAAGAAAATCTGTTTTTAATAAACACCAGAAGAGAAAATAACGAAACTTTTTTTTCTTCTCAATTTACTTGATTTGTAATGCCATTCAATAAAATAAATAGTAAGGTGTCATTCTCATTTCAATATTCTACAAAACGCATTTTTACAGGTGCGGTTATACTTATGCAAGGCACTGTATATTCCCACTACTCCGTGACAATTATATTAATAATTGAAACGTTTCCAAAGAAGCCACCATTCGGGATCCTGCAATTATCTGGCTAGTTCTATTTTATCTGAATTTGATCTTTTGTTATTCTTGCGGTGTGTATATGTGCACTGTCTTGTTGAAAAAGCCATCGCTGTCGACCAAATAGCTTAATAAACTGTGGGAAATCCCTTTGCAAGTCCGTAGAACTAGAAGCTTACTGCTTCACAAACCATCACTCACCTTCCTTGGATGTATTGATTCAAAAGTTGTATTTCATCCTTTCTCAAAAAATTGTACCCACCGAGTCCAACCAAATTAAATATTTTTCGTTATAAAAGACAAGGGTATGCCACTCTTGACTCCACTTTTTGTAACTTATTGCAAAATGAAGTCGCTAAGTTTTGCGTATTGCGTTTAATGGTGTTTTTTTTTTAAATTTGTTTTGTGTCTAATATGGTTGGCCTTCTGTATCACGCGATAAACAGTTGATAACTTCAACTGCAGGTTCTGCCTTGAACAGAATGGGCCTGCACACACGGGATGAACAATTTTTGGACTAAAACCGGTTTTAGTCTTTAGTCCAAGCAAACACGAGATGATTTCAACCTGGCGAAGAAATGTATACATGAATCTCTTTTATATGTGTTAGTATTTCTATGTGTATGTTGTTGTTGTCGTATGTTGTGTATGTGTTAGTTTCAGTCTGCAATAAGAAATTTCGGGTTGAAATTTTAGTCCGTTTCATACTGCACACTTCTTTTCCCTTGCCAACAAAACTGTTCTTAGTCCGGATAAAATAGTCTCGTGTGTGCAATGTCTTAAATTTGAAGCTCTCAGTAACAATAGCCGTTCCTGACTTGTAATTGCTTTGGTAACCATTCCTTTCCAGTTTTTCCGCTATGAAGAGCAGTGGAGCTCCAATCTTACCGGCTATGGAACGGATACCTTTATTCCTTGTTCTTGGTAAGCTCAAATTTGGCATATTCCCTCTTTGGTTCATTCATTCTTTGGTCAATTCATTCTAACTCTAAATGCCCTTATATTCGATTTCAAATATAGATACTAACAGTAACTGTTCGTAATCAATAAATAAAATAATAAACAAATAAGGACCAATATTATCAAAAAGCTTCAACCTATCTACCAATAGCAACATAAGCACAAAATACAATCTTCTTTCGTATTGCAATTGGTTTTTCTCAGATTAGCGGAGGATTTAAAAAAAGTCATAAAATTAAATAAAAACACTACCAGTCTTATTTATATTTATTAGATTCCACTAATACTCGGCCCAACTTCGGAATAGTTTAACCGACTTGAAGCACTTAGTTTGGGCTTACGCAACGTCAAGGAAATCCTTATTTATAAAATTTTTTCTTAGCGGTTATAGCTACGCCTTCCTTATGTCAAGAAAATCGCCAATCTAAGACTCTGGTTATTATAAACGTGAACAAACCCTAGCTGGTTTCCATTATTATTCAATACCATAAAGCTGGCATCAATTGCAAAGCAATTGGGATATACCCTCCTCTTTCATCATCGCTATTAATTTGTTTATATATTCTTTAGAAACCGATATTTGCAAAATATTTATCCATTTTTGTAAAAACGATGTGTACACTCCATTTTGTAAATCTCACACGATGTGATGTCAAAATGACATTTAGATACTAGTACAACGGCTACTGTGAACCAGTTTTAGCTTCTATTTCTCGTGTATTTTTTTGTTTAAATAAGATTTACAGGAACAGTCTTAGTAAAGTCGAATAAATTTGCTTCAGTAGCTTAAACGAGATAATAAATAAATTCAAGCGAAATGCAGTCTTTTACTTTTTTTGATGTTTTGACTTTAAAATTTGCAATTCTTATAATTTTATAATTTTTTCCTTCTTGTATTAAACAGACCCCGCGTGTGTTTCATTTTTGAAATTCCTAGTCGTTTACATAACAGCAAGTTCGTGCGACCCAGTCGTGCACTTTATTTTATTTCCGTTCGCATCGTTGCTATGACTGGTCTGCTTGGTCGTAGGTTTGGGGTCGTTATTGGTTGGTTGGAGTGCAGACGTACTATGGTTGTTACCCTCTGTGCTATGACTCGTTTTTGACTGGCTTACCCTTCCACTCACACTCGCACCATCACTAGAAATCATGGACATTATGGTCAAATCTTATTGCTACGGGTTGAAGTATTGAAAAGTAAATTAACTCCCAGCAATTCAACCTGACGTAAGTTGATCCTCACCTTTACAAAGTACAAGCCAACTGTGGTAATTAGTACCACGGGGCACTCAAGAGGAGAGTGTGATACAAGGATTTTCGCCCATTTTTTATAGATATAAATAAATTTATTTATAAATGTGGATAATCCGAAAACTAAACAATACGTTAAAAGTAATTTATATTAATGAAAAATGTGAAATTATTTAACAAATTATTTTTCAAGCAATCGAAATCTACATGGAACAAAGACCGCAAGGAAGACTATACTTTCATTTTCTGAGTGCAGTAATATTATCTTTTACGTTTTTACCTTAAAGAGAATACCTACTCATTCTGAAATCTTTCACAGTTTTATAAGATTTTAATATTTGTTGAGTCCAAAAATAAATGTATGCAAAAAGTTGATATTTTTTTTGTATCCTCATACATACATATATGTAGATCCTTCAATGTAATGAACACATTTTTTTTTAAGGCCCCGAAGTGTTAATGACGTTAAACGTGTTAATAGTTTTATTTTTAGAATTGAAATTCACTGTGTATACGCCTCGGTTTTCATCTAAAAAGTATTTCTACTTAAGGATATAATTGCATTTGGCTAATTTACACGAAAAGGAAATTTATAAATTCATTAGTAAAGTAATTTAGTTTTAAATGAAGACCACCTTTTGATATGTTGATATGTGAGTAGTAAATAGGTACCCACACATGTATATTACAACGTACTCCATTAATTGGTCTAGCCATCACGAACACACACACTTGTACCAAAAAACACTTTATTACAATTTGCATACCCTAATTGCATCCAATTAGGCTACCAAAGGCAATTTTTCTCCACCTATACCGTTTTGTGGATACACTGGCAAATAAATTCTTTGTCTACAGGCCTTCCGGTAGGACGAATCCGAGAAACTAAAACCGTACAAACTCATCTACACATAGTGGAAGCTACGGTTGTTACTGTTCCTGCAGCTACCGTTCAGTGTTAATTTGTACTTGAGCCTAGATACTATTCGTTTAAGTGTTTTTACAAAGCAACATAATTCAACACTACCATATATGGGGTTTAAATAGGACAATTTATGCCATGGATAAGATATATCCTTGCACAGAAGTGTATACATTGGAATGATGCCTCGTTTTAGCTTTCCAAATGGTAGTTAATTCTGCTCGCTTTGTAGGTATTTGTCGATTCCAAAGTCATTTTAATAAGCACATTTTTGAAAATTTATTACATGTCTAATTAGAAAGAAAGGAAGAATACATTTTTAGAATATAATTTTTTTTTAATAAAATGCCATCGAAATAATAATTTAGGTAAATATTTATTTAGGTTAGATTTCTATATTTATTTAAAAGACGCGTTTGAGAAAAATCTTACTAGATAGGGTAGCACGGTCAGGCGGAATGCGGTGACTTCTAAACTTATTTAGGTTATGAGAACTTATGGCTTATGAATTAAATCAATTCAACCAAAAAGTTTTTAAAACAACATCTCACAACGACATTGAATACAAAGAGGAAAGAGATTTTTTTCGGATAAAAACTACATATGTATATTATTCATATTATGCATAAACCAGCCGCTAAAAGGACTTGTATCCCGCAACATATCTCGAGGATTAAATCTTACATAAGATTCAATTATGTCTCTAATCAAAATAATCCGCAATTATTTAATCACCAAAAAACATTCGCTCTTTACGATTTCTGTAACTCGCTGCAGATTTCTGTAACACGCTGCAGTGCAGAAACATCTATTCAATACTTAAAACCATCTTTTGTAAGCCCCCCAATATCTCTAACAAATAAATCCTACTTAAGCAAAATAGTTTTCCAATAGTGATTTTCAAATTAACTTTGACAAGTGATTATTGAAGCTACATCTGTCAAATCGCAGTTATAAGATCGTACCCTGGTGATTTTTTGTTAGACAACTTATGTTGACACATGCTTCTTACTTCTTTGAGCGTGACAAAAGGTATTTCACATTCGTCGTTTCTGTCAACAAACTGTAAGGGATCTGTAGCTGTGTTTGCTGGGAATGGCTTGAAAACATTCGCGAGATGTTCAGCGAAGAGATCAGCCTTTTGTTTCGGGTTTCCGATCCATTTACCATCTTGAGATTTTATTGGCGGGTTTTGTGTCTGAGGTCTTTTTAGCCGCTTAGCTGCTTTCCATAAGGAGTATTCGGTAGAAGCATCCGTCGTCAGACTTTTCAGGAATCTACTTAGTGACTCATTTTTAAACTCACAGATTCTTTTTTTTAATTCGTTGTTAAGACGGTTAAAAACTACCTTATCATCTGGGAATCTCGTGGTTTGCCATTTTCTTCTAGCTCTTCTTTTTTCCAATATCAACTCCTTTATTTCAATAGGATATTTTATACCTTTTTCTCTCGCGTTCGAAATAGTTGGAGTACTTTCTTCTGCAGCCTGCTGCACATCAGCAAAAAATTGTTCTACTTCATGATCAATTTGATCAATTATTTGCATGGGGGATCTTAGGTTTATAAAACTTTCAACTTTGTCTCTGAATTCGTTCCAGTTTGTTCTGTTATTCACGAGCTTGGGATTACTATTTTCTGTTATTTCTGCTTCGCTCAGTGATAAAATTACTGGAGTATGATCTGACGATAAATCGTAATTACCTTCGACACTTATATGATTTCGTTTAATACCTATAACTACGAAAAAGTCTAAAAGGTCTGGTATTTTGTTAGTATCAGATGGCCAATATGTTGGCGAACCAGAAGAATAAAATTCGCAGTTGTATTTTCGGCCTGCTTGGTATAGCCGCTTACCTTTTGTTGTTATGAGCCTAGATCCCCATTGGGTGTGTTTAGCATTGAAGTCGCCACCAACAAGGAAGTTATGTCCTAACAAATGTAGGAGTTCTGCATAGTCTTCTTCAGTTGGAGAGCGCCTCGGAGGGCAGTATATAGCTGCTATTTTAAATTCTTTCTTTTTTATACCAATACTAATTGTTGTTACTTGCATGTTTTCATTAGTAAACTTTGGTTCTTCATAGTGTGTTAAGCATTTTTTTTATAAGTATTGCTGATCCTCCCCTAGCTTTGTCAGCTGGGTGCGGAGCGTGATAACATGTATAGTTTGGTAATTTATTATCAAGACTTTGTTCAATAGCGAGGTGGGTTTCGACAACCAAACAGATGTCTATAATGCTCTATGTCTAAAAAGATGTTTATTTCTGATACATGCTGTAAAACCGACCGTTACTTTTTTGCTTTCAACTACTGGTTTTGTGTTGGTTGAGTTTCTAAGCTTGTTCCCAGTTTTGTTTTTTCTTTTTGTGTCTTGGAACTTTTTTGCTACTGGACATCCTCTGTAACTTGCAGGATGATTGCCTTGACAGTTAACACATTTCGCTTTCTGTTCACTGCCCATGGGACAGTTTTTAGTTTCATGCCTGCCTTCGCATTTAACACACGCAAACTCGTGATTGCAGTATTTTTGTGTATGCCCAAAGGCTTGACAGCGCTTACATTGTGGAACAGTTTTCGACTTTCGCAGTGGTTCAATTTTGACAAGTATGGCCATGATTGATTTAATACTGTAAATCTTATCGAGACTTTCTTTATTTTCAAACGTGAGCATAAATAAAGGTAGAGATCTCTTTTTTGTCGTTGGTACCCCAGTGGAGTCTTTGACTATCTCATTTTTAATAAGATTATTGGCATTGAGAGCTTGAAAGCCTTTTTGTATAAGGTCTTCGACAATTTCTTTGGCAACACATGAAGGGTGAAGGCCTCTTGCTACTACTTTTATCGATCTTGTAGCTTTATTTTCGTACGAGTGCCACTGAATTTTCTTTTTGTTCAATTCTTCAGTGACAGATATATATATATATCGCATCGGCGTCTTCAACAATGACTTTCCAATTGTCTTTATTGTATGATGTATATTTACATGCCTTATTCGTGCATTTTTCTACTATGCTCTTTAGCTCGCCAAACATTGCCAATCCGGAGATCATAATTGGAGGTGGTGGAGTTTGCCTGGTACCTTTAACGTGAGACTTATTTTGGAGTAAATCTCCTATTTATTTATTGGATGTTCTCATTATTGTAGCAGTATCTGATTTTGAACCTGTTTACTGACATTTTTGAACAGCCTCTGGGCTACCCTCTGCTTTTCGTTTCTTGGAGTTACGTTTATTTCGGTTTCCTTCAGTTTCAAGGAGGAGCTCTTCCTCATCAGTATGAAACTCATTTGCAGTTTTTGTGGGCTTTTCACTACTGGTGACTTTTGACTTGGTGACTTTGACTAATGACTTCTATTTCATTTGATTTTAGCGTTGGGGTTTTCGATGGAGTAACTCTTGGTGATATTTTTGGTGGAGTCCTTAGTGTTTTTGACCGATCTCCGAAGAGAGTGGAATTACCAGTTTATCTGGATTGCCACCTGGGGTATTATATCTATTTGTTTTACTCATTGCCATATTTTTTTTTGTTTTTGTAACTTTTGTTTTGTCCCATAAATAGCTCAGTTACCTCTTCTATTTAGGTTTCTTGGAGAGCTGGTTCTTCAGAGCGATTATATTATCTTTTGCTCCTAATTCCTGAGAATGTAGCTCAGTTGTCTCAGCTCTTGGATTCAATAGATCCAACGCTCGTCGTTAGTTCACCTTACGGTTATCCAGCGGGCACCACTTGGAGGTGACGATGCGATTTTGCTCCTCTCGATATAGTGAAGTAATAAAAATCTGGCACGTTCAGCATTTCGAGATTGTTCACTATTTTGAACGAGAATTTTCATTAGTTTTTCAACAACTGTTTTTTATTATTTTAAATTGTAAATAAGCAATTTTAAAAACTTTTTTTTTATATTAAACGCGCTTAAGCACAGTGCGAGAAATTAGGAAAGTATGTAGGATAGGATTAGAAAGGAGATACCGATGCACTTTGGTTTTGAATGTCTGCACATTGAAACGGGTGGGAAACACTAAGCCGGGTAAAGCATTGCACATTCATGTTGTGCGGCTAAAAAAGAATCTCTGTACTTGACAGTACGTCCGAAATTGGGCTCAAGGGTAAACTGATGAGCATTCCTAGACGTACGGGTATTACGGTTGAATTGTTTGAGGGGAGGAATGCAACTGGCTATTTCACTAGAGCACTGTTTATGAAAACAGCGGTAACATAATGATAGACAAGAAACATTGCGGCACGGCGGTGCTCGAGAGATACAAGTGTTTTAGTTAGACAACGGTGGCCTATCATTTTTATAGCTCTCTTTTGAATTCTTTCCAAGAGACCCTAGTGGGTTCTTGGAGCACCTGCCCATATATAGGAATTGTACTCGGGCTTCGGAAGGCTTTATATGTATTTAACAACTAGATCGGCGGAGAAAACCTAAACACTTAGCAGCGTTTTTGGCAACGTCAAATATGTGATCACTCCACAAAAAATGATATGTGATGTACATACTCGTACCTACAACTGAAAGCTGATCAGTCTCCTCGATGCAAGTGCCGCAGAAAGTGGTATTAGGGGAGGGTTGCGCTTTAGCGACAGTATGCTGTTTTCTATCTACTTACTCGGAAAGAGACCTGAAGAGTAGGACAGATGGAAAAACTTACGCAGAGGTTTTCCTAGCGTTGAAGAACACCTCTTCAGAACAATATCAGGGAAACTATCCGGGCCAGCGGATTTGTGAATGTCAAGATCTTTTAGTACTCTGACAACTGCAGGAGTGCGTAAGAATTTCGTCCCATATAATTGTTCACGCTCTCAAATACTGAAGGAGTCATGCCGCGCCGCTCGCTCCCTGGTAGTGTTGAATTAAGAGCAAAGAGTGCTGCAAGGTAATTGGCTTTATCTATCGAGCTTACAACAGGAATGTCATTGAAGACAAGCGTTGGAACTGAGGATGACGTATAGTGTTTCGTACGTTTTTTACAAATGACCAAACATTTTTACTACCTTTGGGACATAATAGTATTTTTTGCCGTAATTTTTGATCATGTAAAAATTTAGGTCTTTCTAGCTTGTTTGTACTTATTCCGTTTCCGGTTTTCCTCAGTAGGATTGGCTTTAAAACAACGGAAACTTACTTCTTTAATATTAACAAAAATTTTACAAAAATTTAAATTAAAACACAAATGAGCATGAGCATTGAGCATATGCCTGTTATGGAATGCTAGGGCATAGATACAAACTCGTATGAACAGTTTATAGTTAAAAACATATGAAACTAAACGGTAAAACCCTATCGACAAAATTCTGAGAAAAATTAGTGTTCACTATATCGATATTTATTTTGTTCACTATTTAGAGTACCTTGTATAAAATTATGTGTGTTCACTATATTGGAACGAGATTCACTATATCGAGCTTTTACTGTATTTTAAATCGAAAGCCAGAACTATTGTTTTACTTGCACTGTTTTCGTACTTACATATGTAAGTCCTAATGGGAAATATTAAAATTGAATCGAGGTTTAACTGGCTGTTCGACAACAGGCTTAATGATTCGGTCGATTTTATAAAAAAAAACTAGATAGATAGTGTTTTTTGATTATTTCTCCGACAAGTTGTTTCTTATTTTGTAGACCAAAAACAAGATAATACATCTTACAATGCAAGAATATATAAATCTAAAAAAAATATCAATACTTTTCGTACAAAATGTTTTCAACAATAAACGAAATATTTATAGAAGAATTTTTTCCGTTTTTGAATTTCTCGAAAACTCTAAAATTTATTTTAATTAATTTTTGTATGTTACATCTCCTTAAAAATTTGAATAGTATTGTGTATTTAAATTTTCAAAAAAAAAAAAAAACATTTGAAAACTTATTATTTCGAAAAACTCACATCCTCGATTTTTTACCTGCGATATATAAGTACAATTGGCAAGTTAGGCATTCATAAAAAAATCGAAGGATTTTGATCAGACATGACATTACAATGATAGGGAAGACAAAAATATGGGTCTGTCAATTCTGTCTGTTCGAATATAGCCTAAACGGCTTGGTAGATTTTCTTGAAACTTTGTAGATATCATTTTTAAACCCCCTTGTCTTAAGACTTAAAATAATAGAGGTATGTGACACACAAAAATTTTCGAAAATATTTTTTCAAAATTCAAAAAAATGTATCTATACTCTGTCCAACAAAAATATGCCGTGTGGGCAAGATAGGACGTTTGCTTCGCATTCTGGCTACAGTGAATTGCATAAATCTGTCATTTATTAAAGCTCTCACAGGGTTATCGTAGTGCTGATTGTAAACGAACCCTTTTTTAAAGCTCTAAAATCAAAATCACCTCAACAGAAACCCAAGAAAAAAAAAACTGAACAAGTTACGAAATGAACAAGGATAACTCTGAACGCACATCAATATTTAATGGGGGTTGACATTGAATAGCACCAACAGCCATAGGCCACAGCAATTCAGTGCACACTCAGATGTGCAGTCAATAGGACGTCGGGCCTGTGTCAGATGCAATCGAAAATGTATGGGCGCACAAACACTTTTTTATGGAGGAGTTCTTTCAATTTATTATGGTGCAAAAATATAGCACGCTACTGATTTTGAAAAAGCTCTCCCATAAGATGTGTACTGCATTTTTTTGTTGGATGAAGTATAGTTTACTTGAAAAAATATTTCCTGAAAATGGTTATGAATGGTAGAACCATGTTGTTTCTTTTTTCGATTTTCTCAAATACTGTACAACTGTTATGGCCATTTTGCTTATGCTAAGGCTCCTAAGAAGTTTGAAAAATATTAATTATTAAAATTAAAAAAAAAATTGTTTGGATTTAAAAAAAGCTTACATTTAAAAAAAAAAACTCAATGTTTCGAAAACCAAATGGCCGACTTCTTTTCAATCCTTAAAATTAACAGTCTTCAATAGTATCTAAAAGTTCTGATATTTTTTTTTATTTTATCTAAAAATGACGGTACCCTACACACAAAACGAAATGAAAATGGCACCTAGAATTTTTATATTTTTTTGTTGCGCTTGATCTTAACAATTTATAATTAAATATAAAAAAAATGAGAACACTTAAAACGGTATTTACCATAAAATAATTTTTTCGGTTTTTTACTTTTTTACTATCAGTATAACGAATTTTAATGAAATTAAGTATGTATATCAAAAATAAACAATTTTTTTTTGGATTTTCGAAAAAAAAAATTTTCGCAATTCGATATCTCGAAAACAGGTCTGTGCTTTTTTTTTCTTCAAATTTTCAGTTTTATTTGCACTATTATTAAAACATAAAATTTGACTACCAATATTTTTTCTTAAATGTTTTTATGATATTATACACAAAAACTTAAAACTTTCATAAGACATCGGACGGACTTCTATTTTCTTAACCTTATATTCTCTTAGGAGATGTTTTAAATTAACAACTAGTTTTATGTATTTTACTTTAATAACATCCACGTACTACAAGTATGTGCGATCCACTAGTACATTTATAAATTTTTTTAAAACATACTCGATTGGATTTCAAATCATTATTAAGGTTATCTAATTTTAACTTAAGCTTTTACAAAGACTGATATGTGTAAAAAGTTGAACATAAAACAGTCAAGACATAAGTGCGACAATTAAAAATAAAGGGTATGGTTCTCTGGGAGATATACCACTAATGACAATAATAACAAAAACATATTGCGAAACTCATGTAAAGAAAAATAATAGTGCAACTATTTTTCGTCTACTGCTTTTATGTTTTGGCTATATTCTTTTACAAAACTCCTTCAAACGAAATTGATTTATTGAAAAAAAAAAATGAGATGAAAACTGACGGATTTATCATGTAAAACAAGAAGAAAAGACCAGTCATCCACACAAAATGAATCCCTGGAATGTTTACTTTATGATTTACCTCTCTACTTTCCGGAATTTATGAAACAAATTTTTTGCCTTCGAATCTTAAAAGTATGTAAAAGAATTATGAGTACATTTACCTTACCTTTGCTTACGGTAGTTCCTAGCTTAACAAACTGTCCAATAGATAGTGAAGTGTTAAGAAGAGATTTGCATTTGCTATTGGACCATTCTAGAAATACCGTATTATATTGTTGTTCCCTTTGGAAAATTGTGCACAACCTCAAAAAGTTAACAAGGGATAAGTTTTATTTATTACACCCCAGGGAGGGGACTAGATCTTCATGCCTCGAGTACGCTCTGTACCTCGATTTACAACAGACTTAAGAGGGTTGCTTTGTTAACATATGGCATATTGTGGTGACTCTCTGTCTAGAACAGTTACAGTTTTTGTAGAATATGTAATTTGCACTGAACTGGGAATAGCTAAACCACATTGGACAAGTACTTTTAGTACTTCAGGGGATTTGAACTAAAAAAAACTGCCCCAAAAGAAACGCAAAACATACCAGACAAAATAAATAACATAAAAATAGAAATGATTGTTGTAAGTGTGTATTTATTAGCACGGGGATTTCAACACAACTTAACGGAATTGAAATTAATTGCGCTATTATAACAGGCACATTTAATATAATCCTAATCTGATTTTGAAAAAGACACGGAGTGGAAGATTTAATTGGATTTGACTTGAGTTATGAGAGTGATTACAACTTTTTATTCAATGAATTAAAACGAGTTAATTTATTTTACGTATTGAATGTTCCAACGTTTAGGAACTAAGGGTGGTGTATACTAAACTTTGGTTAGATTTTATTGGAAAGACTAAATACAAATCGTGTTTCCACAAACCACAATTATGTACTATACAAAATGAAAGAATATTAAACTTCGTCTAAGAATTACGAAAATTAACGAATACACGACAAATAAGTCGGGTGCGTAATTAAGTTGAAACTGTTTTGTTCCAGGTTTTACTTACAAATACAGTGGACTCCCCTGAAACAAATTTTGCACGGTATACCAAGGTCGAGTAAGAGTAGATGAAGTTTTAGAAATATATTAGAGTAAGAGAGGGAATTTCCTTGAACCTGAACAGGCGAATCTGCGTGCCAATATCTAATGTTTTCTTTTTACCACAATTTATCCATAAAAGTTAGTACGAATTCATTTATAAAAAACACTTCCTCAGATGTAGAATGCTATCACCTACCTTCCAAACTGGTTATGTAATCCCCTAAAAGCTTAATTTGTTATTGTCTTAATAATTGTAATATCTACGTTCTAAGTAAATAAATTTTTTGAACAGACGATTTACTTTGCAATAATTCCGTTCCACGAACTAACAATATTTTAATTGATCTTACTACCAACTTTTGCATAGAATAACAGCATCAGCTCTGTTGAGCTGCCTAAGAACTAGGATCAACTGATTTTCGAGATTTAACTGGAATCTTACTAAAACAAGTTCCTTTTAACTCGATAGACTGTCATTGCTTTAAAATAAAATTAACTGTTTGAATCCAACCAACAACACAGGGAAAAGGATAATAATGTTTTGCTTGCCCTGCAATTCTTTTTATAATTTGAGGTATAGGATAGGTACTTAGATGCAAGTACTTGGTGTTTAGGTATGGTTATAATGATATAACCTTATATGAATTTCAAGGGGGTATTTTTTGTTATATTCTCTTATGCAACAAAAAATCGATTTAAGGGTTGAAAAAATAGACCAAGAATGTTTACGAGTTAGAGGGAGTTTCGGCTAAGAGGATGGTTCTTATACATAAGTAAAATTGAGAGTGATGCTAAAATATGACGACAAAATTCGATTCTTCATTGCTGAGTTGTTCTGGTCAGACATCGCTCAAAAGAATGTATGCCGAGAGGAATGACTCGTTGACAAGCCTTCTCAAATTCCTGTTATTACATGTTAATCCGGCAACAATATCATTTAACATAACATAACATTACATTTCTATATGAAAACATATCTTAAGAAAACTCAAATCTTAAACGGAGAGTAACAGCAGAAGTGAATTAAAAAGACAAGACTGAAATTTTGCACAAATTGAGTTTATGATGAAATTTCATGCATTGCATGTGAATAAAGTTATATTAACCAAACGAAGAGAATTTTATTAATGCCATAAAAAGAATATCTACAAAAACAACATAATACAAATGGGGTTTCGATAAAACAAATTGAAAAAAAAAATAAGTCTACAATGCATACAATCTTGATGTCTATAAAAGTATTTATATGCTCCTATGCAAAGCCATGAATATTTTGGAGCCTTCAATACGCTCCTCACTGATCAAATCAATCGACCTGCACATGCAAAGCATACTGAGGATCTTGATATCAAAGTCAACGACCTCACATTAGCCCTCAACAAATCTCTAGAAACTGCTTGTCCACTTATACAAATAAGAGGTAAAAAGAAACCACACTGGTGGAACTCGGGACTAGATCCGCTAAGAAAAGATTGCAGAAAACTCTTTAATAGAGCGAAAACCTCCAAAGAGGCATCTGATTGGGATTCCTATAAAGATTGCCTCAATATATATAAGAAATAACTTAGGAAAACGAAACCGATGTCTTGGAGAACTTTCTGTAGCAATGAAGAAGGCAACTCAGAGGCATCAAGGTTACGAAAAATCCTCTCCAAAAGTCCAGTTGTGCTAAGTTGCTTAAAAAACACCGAGGGTTTCTGGACAAACTCAAGAGAAGAATGGCTCAATCTGCTCCTGGATGTACATTTCCCAGATAGCTCTCATTTCGTTAATAACACTGATCCTAACAACATCGTCAGTAGTATAACTCCTCCACAAGGTCTGATTACAAAGGAAACATTAAAATGGGCAATCAACAGCTTCAATCCATACAAATCTCCTGGGCCAGATGGAATAATTCCAGCGGAATTACAGAATAATTCCGACGTGTTAATAGCCATTCTGGTCAACATCCTAAATGGTTGTATCACTCTGGCTCACATTCCTTTATCATGAAGAGAAGTCAATGTTATTTTCATCCCCAAAGCTGGTAAACCTAGCCATGTTAATCCTAAAGATCTAAGACCTATTAGCCTTTCATCATTCCTTCTTAAAACATTTGAACGTCTAATTGAAATCCATTTGAGGGCAAACATTGATAAGTCGCTACTATCCAATGCTCAACATGTCTATAACAAAGGGAAATCTGTAGAAACCGCTCTACATACACTAGTTCCCACTAGCGAACATTCCCTCCATCACAAGGAGTTCACTTTTGTTGCTTTCCTTGATATAGGCGGAGCTTTCAACAATGTCGGCAAATCCGCAATCACATCTGCGCTGTCATCTCTGAAATCTGAATGTAGATAAATCGGTCAGTAAGTTGATAAAACATATGCTGATAAGCAGGGTTATCAATTCAAAACTGGGCGATTTTACTACTCGATGAACTTTCAGTAGAGGTACGCCGCAAGGCGTTGTCCATTCTCCTCTCCTCTGGAACCTAGTGGTAAACCAACTATTAACAATTCTAGAAAGAGAGGGGTACAGAGTGATTGCCTATGCGGACAATGTTGCCATAGCGGTATCTGGAAAGCATCCTAACACACTGAAGGAACTCCTACAATATGCTTTAAACAAGCTTACTACTTGGGAGATTCGTTGTGGACTCGGTGTCAATCCTCACAAAACTTAACTTGTCCTCTTTAGTAAGAAATACAAAATCCCACACATAGACCCTCCCTATATCAACGGTATACCGCTTATATTTGCAGATAAAGCAAAATATTTGGGTTTTATTTTGGACAAGAAGGCCGTAGATAACAAATATGGTCTACAGATCCACATTACACACTGGCTATGCAGTATGGTGGACTGCGCTGGAAACAGCAACGAACCGCGATAAGCTCAGCAAAGTCCAACGAACAGCCTGCTTAATTATGGGTGAAGCACTCCGCTCAACTCCCTCCGCTGCACTTGATGTTCTGTTTCATCTTATATATCGCAAAAAATTCAACATTCACCTTATTTGAGTGCCGGATCATAGAGAAATTCCAGGTAAACTGTAAAGCTGATGAACTTGCAAAAAATGGAACAATCTTACCTTGGTCGGGTAAAATAAAATGCACGACTGGGTCGCACGAACTTGGTCCTATGTAATAGACCAGGAATTTTGAAACGAATGTTATTAGAGAAAACTGTTCATAAAGATAAAATAAATTTTTTTAATTCTTTTAGTAGTAAGACATAAAAACAGAATGCTATGCAAATATGAATTTATGCAAGAACATAAATTATAAGTTCTTGTACTGGTATTTTTTTTTAAATAAGCTTTTATATACAAAATCTTTAAAACATTTTTAAGAAAAAAATATGGTACGCCAGCCTTAAGTTTTTATTACTTTACGAATGAAAATTAAACTTTTAAATTAATTAATAAATTAAAAAATTAAAAAATACTGAACCCTTTTTGAGATATCGAATTTTCCGAGAAAAAAAAATTGCTTTCCCCAAAAATTAATAAGAAGTTTTTTTTTAAAGATTTGAAATGCAATGGCGCAAAATTTTAAACATTTAAAACCTACTCTAAATCAATTTTAGAATGGGAGTCGACTCTAAATATTGAGTATAAAACGAAAACCGACTTTTTGTTAATTTTAAAGGACATAAACTATACTTTAACGTTAAAGAGCTCGTCTTACTTTAACAGCAGCAAATAGCTAGTTTATCTTTTAAAAGTATACTTTATCCATATTGACAATGGTCATTTCATACCAAAGCAAATGGAAGAAAAAATTTTTACTGATGTTTTATTCAATTTTTTAAAGATGTTTTTTGTAAATAGCTGAATAACTGAATATTATAAATTCGAAATAATCGTACGAAAGTGCTCTACGATGAACAAATCTGTAAATACAAATGTATGTAGGTACATACATACATATCTTATGTATGCACGCGAGTTACACAAATGCAAGTCACCAAACTTGATGACGGGACATTTGTGTTGCTTCGCAACCCGTAAGGTAATGTAAAACCACTTTCCGGTGACGATGGGAAAATGTCTGTATTTGAAGGCCATCGGAAAGTGGATGCATTGACCTAATGAAAAGCAGGCTAAAGTGAATTATGAAAAATAAATCGACCGGCAGTCGCAATCGACCCGGGAAACATTAAAAGTGTGTTTTTTTTGTTAGTACTACTGAAAAGTAAAAAAGAATATAACTGGCGCAGTCGAATCGGAAATAGAATAAAACAAACGCGAAATAAAGAAATACAAAATTGTAAACTAAAAATCAGTTGAACAAAATTTTGTTTTAATAAGTGTTTTGTTTACCATCCACAACCCCTCCACCACCCTGATACAGTAGTGACTTAAAACCATCTCCACCCGGTTATAAAATAAAAACTAAAAATCAGTACAATTAAAAAAAAAAAAAACTAGTGATTTTTTTTTGATTTTTCATCAAAATTGATAGAAAAAAGCGAGATCAACAATTCGATACCAATCGCGGTATTGATTTTGCCAATTTAGCAATGGAGCAAATTTTGCAAAGTGTCGTCGATGCACTTAATATTTTAACTAATGTGCAACAACAACAGCAGCAGCTTGCCCACCAGCAGCAGCAGCAGCTTCAACAGCAGCAGCAGGGAGCACCAGCAGCAGCAGCAGCTACACCAGCCATATCACTTTATAAGAGCATAGCTTATATAAAAGAGTTTGGTGGAGCGAGAAGCGAACTCACACAATTCCTCACCTGTGTTGACGCTCATATGGCAGCCACCCCGCCAGCTCGAAAAGAAGAGGTATTCAAGGCGATCTATAACATAAAGGTAGTAGGTGAAGCCAAAAGCCTTTTATATTTAAATCCGTTGACATCGTGGGAAGAAACTAGAAACGAGCTTGTTGGACACTTCCGCCCAATAATCGACGTTAATAGCATTTGGATGAAAATAAATAATTTGAAGGTAAATAATATATTAGATTTATGCAATAAAGTAGAATTAATTTTGAAAGAGTGTCACGAATATGCACTCTATGAAAATAATAAAATCGAAATTATTACCACTAGCAAACAGCTATTAATAGCAAAAATAAAAGAGCTTACTGTAGGTCAGTTATCCAGAGAGATAAGAAACAATTTCGACCTAAATTCTATTTTAAGCATTTTAAGAACTTACATTCCAGATAGCGAATGGAATCTAAAAAAAAATTATAGTAGAACTAATTTTGCCCCTAGCCAGAGTAGGTTAGGTACGAATCCAAATCAAAACAATAGAGTTTGGCAGAATAATTCAGGTCAGGTTGACAATAATAGACAACAGGACAGGTCGAGACAAGTTAGCCTATCTTCAAACAATAGATCAGGTCAGACTACGAGTAGATATACGAACAACAGATCTGGACAAGTCAGACAAATGTTCAATCCATCAGGCCAGGCTAGAAATAGCAATCAAAACCCACGGCCAATGAGTGTGGATAATTTGACGACTAGTAATGAGTCTAGTGGTTCGGGAATAGTTAGCTCGGAAGAGAATAATAATATAGAGCCAACGCCGGATTTTCGGAATTAAGCCTCGGGAATAAAATATTTTGCAATTTTTCTATAGGTGACAAACAATATAAAGCCCTAATAGACTCTGGCTCCACAGTCAGTTTAATAAACGCCTCTAGAGTAGATTGTAGCCATTTTCCAGTTTTCGAGGAAAAATCAGTTTGCCTAAATACAATTAATAGTAGAACAAAAGAATTAGTACAAATTGTGGTTACTGACGTACCTAAAGAATTCCGGATGGGAAGGCATAGCAAGCTAAAATGGTATAAAATGTATTTAAACAATAAAGACTATGACCTCCTCATTGGAATGGATATAATTAGGAAAAACGTCACAGAAATTAGTATTAAAAATAAATACATTGAATTAACAAATAGTGTAAAAATAAATATTTATTCGGAGGATAAATCAGAAATGGAATATTGCGAACTTTCAAGCGAAACGGCAGATCAAGTAGATCTGTCGCACTTAAATTCTCAAGAAAAAGAAGAAGTAGGTAAAATCATAAACCAGTACCAAAATTTAATTTATAAAGAGGGTGATAAGCTTACGAATACTGATTCTATAGTACATGAGATTAGAATAAACACAGAACAACAAATTAACTCCAGGCTCTATAGATTGCCCCCAAAACATGAGGAAGAAGTTAGGAGACAAGTACTTGAAGTGGAAAAACAGGGTATTGTTCGAAAATCTAACAGTAGATACTCTTCTCCCATTGTTGTTGTCCCGAAAAAGATGGGAAAATCAGGTGAGCGGAAGTTTAGACTATGTGTGGATTATAGGAAATTAAATGAAATCACGGTTGACGACAAATACCCTCTGCCTAATATAGACAGTATATTAGATAAGTTAGGGAGAGCTCAGTATTTCACGACATTAGATTTAGCTAAAGGCTACCATCAAATTAAAATGCATCCCAGAGACATTCATAAAACTGCATTTGTAACCCCAAACGGTTTATATGAATTTACTCGGATGCCTTTTGGCCTAAAGAACGCCCCGGCGACGTTCCAAAGGCTAATGAATGAAATACTTAGGGATTATATAAACAAGATCTGTGTCGTCTATCTGGACGATATTCTTATATTTTCCACTAGTCTAGAAGAACATCTTATTGCAATCACCACAATCCTTGACACACTGGCCAAACATAATCTCAAGGTCCAGTTTGACAAATGCTCTTTCCTTCAAAAAGATACGGAATTTTTGGGTCACATTTTGACTGATGAAGGTATGAAACCTAACCCAGAAAAAGTCAAATGTATCTTGAATTACAAACTTCCATCAACAGAAAAAGAATTAAAATCTTTTCTGGGTGTAACAGGATTTTACCGAAAATTTGTAAAAAATTACTCGAAGATCGCATATCCGATGATTAAATACTTAAAGAAAAATTCAAAACTTAATACAAGAGACCCAGAATACATACAAGCTTTTGAAACATTAAAACGGAACATCACTAACTACCCTATACTTAGATTTCCTAATTTTCAAAAATCCTTTACTTTATTTACTGACGCTTCCAACTTTGCCATTGGTGCAGTGCTCACTCAAGAAGGGCAACCTGTTTGCTATGCTTCGAGATCTTTGAATGATCATGAAAAGAAGTATTCACCCACTGACAAAGAATTTCTTGCTATTGTTTGGTCAGTGACATATTTTCGACCCTACCTCTGGGGAAATAAATTTAAAATAGTCACAGACCATCAACCCATTAAGTATCTAAACAAAAAATACAACGGTAAAGAGTTTTCAGCTAGAAATCAGCGATGGTTACTCAAATTGTCCGAATTTAATTATGATATAGAATACTTAAGGGGTAAAGACAATAAAGTTGCAGATTTCTTGAGCCGCATTAAAGATGTTGATCAAATAGATGAATCTGACTCGAATGTGGCAACTGTTCACTCAGCACCAGAACAACTGTTGGATCACTTTCCAATCAAGGAAGAAATAGTCAATAAATACAAAACACAAATAATTTTATCTAATTCTGTTTCAACAGAAGTCGAAATACGTCATGGTAATAGAATCATCAATGTAGATATGACTAAAAATCAGTTATATTGGGAAGATCTATTTAGACGAACTCTTATAAAAGGAAAAGTAGGAATTTATACGGAGTTATCGTACCATGAGTTTAACAAAATTCAGCAATGCTTAATAAAACTTTTTGGTGAAAATAAAAATTTGTCTTTCATCAAATGCACACTCAGAGCTCTCGAAGTAAAAACTGAAACAGATGTTTGCAAACAAATTTCTTTTTATCATGTAAAAGAAAGCAGTCACTCTGGGATAATTGAAACGTATAAAACTCTTAAAAATAAGTTATACTACCCAGGACTTGTAAAGCAAATATCCAAGGTTATAGGGAACTGTCAAACATGTCAAGAAGGAAAATATGACAGAAAACCAATTAAACCTAAGTTTCAGACTTCTGAGACTCCAAACGAAGCCAATGAAATTTTACACATGGACATCTACCATTTTAATAAACTCTTTTACTTAACATTCTTAGACAAACTTACCAAAAAAGCATATATTTATAACCTTACAAGTAAGAATTGGGTTAGTAAACTTGAATCTATTGAGGAACAGTTTTGTAAATTCGGAAATCCTAAGAAAATCATTTGTGATAACGAATTTAACTCGGAAAATATTAAAGAATTTTTCCGAGATGAAAACATTCAGGTTCATTTTACAAAACCGAATTCCCATACAGGGAACTCGGATATCGAACGTTTCCATTCAACATTACTGGAAATTTTACTTACACTTAAAAATAAATATTTAACAACCAATCAAAAAATGCATAAGGCAGTTAAAATATACAATAATAGGTATCACTCCACTCTTGAGATGAGTCCAAATATGGCAGGAGAAACAGAACCCAAAATTTTAAATGAAAAAACAAAAAAACGTAAGAACCAGGTTTTAAATAAAAGAAATATAGATAGAGAAGATTATAACGAATGTAGAGAGGAAGGTTTTATAAGAAATTATAAGCATTTACGACATAAAAATGAACCTTACTTTAGAAAAAAAAAATTAAAAAATGTCCATCCAACAACTGTTAAAAGACCGAATAAATTTGCAGGTTCTACTCTGGCTAGTACTTTGGACAATGTTAACGACAGCAGTGGTAGCGGAACAGGCTCTCCTCATCTCGCAAATTCAAGCTAACAATGGCTACACAATCATTAGCAGAGGAACAGTAGAGCTGATAAACCAAACACAAACAATTGTTCATGTGATAGATCCTTTAGAAATCGTAAGCACGATCGAAGGGTTTGAAGTTAACCTACACAAATTGGAATTAGACCAAAATAGTCAAATAGTTACAGAAATTATAAACATCAAGTCAAAAGTGAAGGCTCTAGTTTCAAACTTTAGACAAAAGAGAGGTTTAGTCAATTTTATAGGGACAGGTCAGAAGTGGTTATTTGGAACCATGGATGACGATGACAGGCAGGATATTGTCGAACATTTCAAGGTTATTGACATCAACAATAGGAATTCGATAGAAAATTTGAACAAACAGATAGAAATTAATCAAAAAATAATGGAAAACATCCAAAATTTCAATGAAGTCATTAAAGAAGATAGGAAAATCATAACAGATGTTTACAACAACGTTGGTGATATCCAAAGAAATTTAACGCTAAAACTTTTAAAAACCGACCAACTCTTGAAACTCAAAATGTTAGAAGATAAAATCGATAGTATCCTTGACAATATAGCATCGGCAAAGCAGGGTATTTTACACCCAAGCATATTGACTGGAGCAGAAATTTTAGGTTCTAATTTAGATTTTTTCAAAATTAAACATTCAAAAATAGGAGCTTTTAAATTGGACGGAAGAAAACTAGTATTAGCTATAAAATTACTTAAAACTTACTTGCAAACCCAATTGAAAATGATAATACCGATGCCTAACAAAGATTTTAAAGAAATTAATGTATTACCTACAGAATTTATTGAGCTAAATAAAATAAAATTTAATTATAACCCTAACAATATTTATATAAAAGATTTGAATAAAATGGATAATTGTTTGATTGATGGCTTATGTAATTTTAAAATAAACAACAAAACAGAAATTTTAAATATCGAAGAAAATTTTGTAATTTGTAAAAATCTTAAAGAAGAAATTGTAAATAACGGTTGTGACGATAGAAATTTAATTTTAAGTGGAAATTTTATAATCAATATCAATAATTGTACAATAAACATAAGAAATATTTCAATATCAAATTTTAATATAGAATTTGTTCATAATTTTTCCTACGAAGAAGACCAAAATGTAATTATAAAGGAAAAATTAAATTTTGAAACAATGATAAAAATGTATCAAATCGAAAACCTTAACCACATAAATGAATTAAAGTACCATAAAAACAACAATTATATTATTAGTTCCGTCACAATCTTCATTGTTATCATAGCCGTAATTATAATTGGAGTTTTCATTTTCGTAATTCAAAGAAAGAACAAAAATGTTAAAATAATTATAAAAAATATAGAAACAAAATTCAATGAAAACAAAATTCAGGAGAATCTTGAATTAAAGGGGGGTGAAGTTACACAAATGCAAGTCACCAAACTTGATGACGGGACATTTGTGTTGCTTCGCAACCCGTAAGGTAATGTAAAACCACTTTCCGGTGACGATGGGAAAATGTCTGTATTTGAAGGCCATCGGAAAGTGGATGCATTGACCTAATGAAAAGCAGGCTAAAGTGAATTATGAAAAATAAATCGACCGGCAGTCGCAATCGACCCGGGAAACATTAAAAGTGTGTTTTTTTTGTTAGTACTACTGAAAAGTAAAAAAGAATATAACTCGCGCGCCGCCGCCGCCGCCGCCGGCCGGCCGAGACGAGACGAGTTGCACCTTGCAACAACAAATTGAGTTTTTATGCTGTGA
Organism: Philhelius festivus; assembly: GCA_963931855.1. NCBI lineage: Eukaryota > Metazoa > Arthropoda > Insecta > Diptera > Syrphidae > Philhelius > Philhelius festivus. Next base: position 133,936,297 of record OZ007556.1, on the reverse strand, counting down.
ATTTGCGATTAATACTTTATTTCCATCTAAAATAATGTAAATAACTTATAAACAATCAAAATCTGTGCCGAGGTAATATATAAAATGTCCTTTTTTCGGCGAAAAATTATTTGGTTTAAAGTTGTATGTTCTTTTTACTTTTTTTTTTGTGTTTTTGTAGTTGTGTGAGTTATGTATCTGTCAAATTAAGGGTTGTTCAACGCAAATTCGCTTAGGTTCTGTTGTAAAACCCACATCAGTTAGAAGAGTTGTCTAACGTGTTTAAAATTATGCAAAAGTTAGACCAAGTCTCCAAGCTAAACGACTGCGTTAAGTAGAGCCGGTTTTATTCCTTAAACGAGAACTGTTTAAAATTTTGCGCCAATGTTTTTAAGCTTTTTGGAAGCATCTTTATATGTCCGTTATGTCGATAATGAGAAATTCAAAATTCGAAAAATGGTTCTATGGTATAGGTACAAGCTGTAATATCTTAATTTCAACATTTTTTATTAAATTAAAGATCATACAAATTAATTGAAAGAAAAAAATTTGTATCAAAATTCTAGGCACCGTTTTCGAGAAAAATACGATTTTTGAAAACCATTTTTTTTAATTTTTTAACATTTGTATGGTGGGTACCTTTATTTTTAGGTAAAATAAAATTGTTTTTATCACATCTTGTAAATAAAAATGATATCTACCAAGTTTAAAGAAAATCGGCCGAACAGTGTAGGCTGTAGTCGAACAGACAGACAAACAGACAGAATTGCGAGACCCACTTTTTCAGTCTTCGCTATCACCGTAATGTCAACTTTGCTCAAAATCTCGGGTTCGATTTTTTTTCCGAATGAATAACTTGCCTTTTAGTACCTGTGTTATGTACATATAAGTCGCAAGTAAAAATCTAACATCGGTATACCTCTAGCTATTGGTAGATTGCACATTAGCTCCGTTATTGGTGTCCTTACTGGCCACTGCTTTTCGACTTGGAGTTCCTGCAAATGATTTTTTCACAAGCTACATGGATGAAGAAGAAGAGGAGTCAGTTTCTCACCTTCTATGTTCTTTTCCTGCCCTATAGCACAAAGACGTAGACTCCACTTGAGAGATTTCTATAATAAAATTATCCTGGTGGGTGATCTAAGAAATTTCAACATTTATTGTCTCAAAAGCTTCATTGCTAGCTCCAAATGGTTTAACGAGTAAGGGATATCTTTAGGACCCTGTGTCGGCTTTTCTTTTCTTTTATTTAAAGACCAAAAATAACGGTACCTGCCATACGAATTTTCTTCGAAATTTTATAAATTATTTTTTTTTCTTTCAAAAATTGCTCGACAGATTTTTTTTTAAAAAAAAAGATAAGACAAATTCATTTAGTGCTTAAGATTGAAAAGAAATTCCAAAAATGGTTATTAATGGTACCCCCCATAGAACCATTTTTTTTTTTTGTTTTTGATTTTTTCAAAAACGGTTCAACCGATTTGGATCATTTTTTTATGATAAAGCTCCCCAAAAATTTGAATAGTATTGTGCATTCAAATAAAAAAATGGATTTAAAAGAAAAATCCAAATTTTTTTTAAAACTTAATATTTCGAAAGCTTAATGCTCGATTTTTTCTTAATTTAATAACTAAAAGTTTTTTGTTACAATCTACAAGATTTGAGAAAATAGAATTTTGATAACATTTTTTTCTCACGATTCATTTTTACGATCTAACAATTAAAAAAATTTTAAAATTAAGATACATATTACTGACCTACCTTAGAACCAATTTTCTTTTTTAAGTTCGGGTTCACCAACCCATTCGTTTCCTTTTTTGTCTCCCTCACAACCCCTCCATTTGTATTGCGGACCATCAGCTAAGGCCTACTCCTAAAGCATCTTGGAAAAGCAACAAAACAGGAATTCCACTCATAAGATGGCAAAACATGTGACAGACGGTCCAGTTTCAACGACAGGTGTGACAGGTGGTCCACAGAATTTTATATAACTTGACGGACAAGTCAAAACGAGGAACGCTAAATGAAACGGCCGAGAGCCCACCATAGAGTGCCTGTGCAAGATAAACGAAGATGACTTTGTTAGGTGATTCCTCCAATTCCCCAAATCTGCAAGAAGGTCTACGGTTTCAATTAAGTGTAATTTTTCCCATGAAATGGAATTTTCCTCACCTCACCATTTAAGAATGACAAATGGTGGAAGTGCATCCGTCAAAGATACTCTTCTCCATTTTAAACTGGTCGGTATGGGATGGGGCATTGCTCGTGTGAATCTGATTTTTCGTTCTCCTATAAAGCTGTATTGGAATTAGACGGAGGTGAGCTGAATTCATTCATTGAGCTATCTCCATTGTGAATGATCCCTTTCACTATAAGGAAAGGGATTAAGAGTTAGGAATGAGAGAGTGGATAGGGTTCAACAACGGAGCAAGCTGTCAGCCAATAGGCGAAGTTTTGCGGTATAACCGTCAACCGTGACCGAACGCCGCCACTTAGGAGAGAGCTAAAAAGAGAGAGAAACAATGTGAGAAAGCAAAAATGAATGAAGGAGGCGGCCATGATGGCACTTTTTAACTAGATTTTGCTCGAGACAGATCGCCATAGAAAAGCTTATTTAGAAGAAAGAAAAATCAGTTCAAATCGCTTCATTTTTAGCAAATTTAAGATATTATATTCGTTTTGTGAGGAAATTGTTAGAGCTGTGAGAAAGGCTCAGATACTCGTAATTTTTGGTGAGGGGAAAAGTGTGGAAAAACGGATCCATTTCAAGAGTTAGGGCGGGTGGGCCAGAAGACTCTAGAAGAAAATTCCATTCTTGGGATCAAGATAAGTATCTGTGTGTGTGTAGAAATCTTCTAATCGTTGTTTTTTGGTAAGCCAGTTTGGGCAAAGGAATACCCCGTTAGACCTTTTTTTTAACCTTTCGTGTCCCGAAAATACGGTACTTTAAAACCCAGTTTCTTCTTTGTGTTTCGGGAATCTTTCTCAAAGTCATCTTCGGTTTCTCTTGTATTTTACGGCACATAACGTTACTATTCAACCGCAAAAAAATAGAAACTGTTTTCAATTTAATTTTGTATCAGGCCTTTTGCCAATTTTATATTTAATTGTAAATTTAATTGTCGAAAAAATTTAGGGTTTTCCACCTATATCTAATCAAAAAGGTAAAATCATAATTTTTCTTTTGAAATTTAAATCGTGCCTTTTTATTGAATTTAGAACAGGAAATTCATTTATTTCAGGTTTTGGTAAGTTTCACTATTGATAAAAACTTCCTGGCGCCCATTGAAGTACGCCCCTGTACTTTCTATCATTGATTCGACATATAATCAAAATTCATTTAATTTAATTGATCCACCACTCGATCAATAAAAACTAAATTCGATAACCCGAACCCACCCTTTACTTTAATTGCTGCCGGCTTGCAATTTTCTTCGAACGCGACCAATTCTGACAGATTATCATCTGTTTACTTTTTGCATCTCATTTCGAAAATTATCTACCGCGAGGCACACCGGTTTAGTGCACTTAATTTTCTTTTCGTTTAATCTATTAAATTGTTGGATACGAATATCCAAAGTCGCGGTCTGTTAGTTCTATCTGCCTAAATTAGTGTTTAATTCGCGATATATAAAAATAATTGAAACAATTTTTTGATTATTGACATAACGGATTTTAGTGAAATTTTTTATATTTCAATGTTTAATGCACGAGGTTTTCGAAATATTGAGTTTTAAAAAAAATTTTCATGGTCATGAACTTTGAGCTTCTGGTTAAGTTGGATACTGTACGGGTGTAGGCCCAAATCCTGATGGAAAATTGGCCAAGTTGAAACCTCAGAAAAGCCGAATTATTGTGCGTGGCGAAAAATCGTCTGCCTCGGGTTCTGGTGTACCCTTTCACAGGCCGCACTCGACGTACTAATGTTGGCCAAGCCGGTCATCTCAAATTTGGCCACCAAAGATTAAACAGTCACCTCTGAAAAGCAACTACGTCTAACATAAAATGGGCGAAACGTGCGCAACGTTTGCACTTCCGAACACTCATTTTGATAAACTATATAATTTGGACATGCTGTCCAATCGTGTTACTTGTCATGGTGATACAACAGATTTGACAGATAGCACCAAAACAACACACCACAGCCCGTCAAAATTTACCCACCCCCTTTGAAAAATTCTTAAAAACAAGTTTGTTTTATTTACGAGGTTTCGTCCATGTCTATGGGCATGTTTAAGAGAAATCAAATATGATATATGTTTTCATTGATAGCTACAACATTAAAAATGATCGCATACATATAAAAACAATAATACTCAGTAAATATCACATAAGATGATTTATAAACCACAATGTTTATGGGTTAGGTTAGGTTAGAATAGGTTAGCGTGGCTGTCAGCATAAATACTTGACACACTTAGACCATAAATTGGTCTATTCTGATACCACATGAAACCAGTGGACTTTCTCCAAACTCCTTGAACCACTAAAAGCTCTTTACGAAATGTACAAGACTACTTATTTCAATATTTTCCAGGTTATTATATTATAATCCTTATCCTAGATGGAGCCACCGTCTTTGAGATAGAGCAGGTCATGTAATGAGAAGATAATGTATCGATTCAATTTTTCTAGAGATAACAAACACTTACATCGCTTTAGATTCAGCTGTCACCAGATCTATATTTTCGCCAGATAAGAGGTGATGTTTTTCTGTCAAGGATTTTATTCTCAATAGCATCTTGTTTCAACATAAATATGCATGAAGTGATAGGTATACCTACCTATTTTGCTCTATATAGCGAAATAGGTAGTATCGTTCCACTTTTGGCAAGATCATCAGATTTACAATTTCCACTTACGTGAATTTTGAAAACTCTATTCTCTTAGGTCCTCGGTTAAAACCATTTTGGGCTTCTGATAAAGCGAAGGAGACTTCTCTAATGTCTGTGTTTATGAGATCGTTTGGTTCATTATAGAAATAGTCTCCTAGATGAAGTTTGCGTCTGTAAGAGAGAGAGCAGGGCATGTACAGAGAAGGTGTGAGCTTGTTTCCTCTTCGTTCAAGCAACTCCTGCAGAAATCGTTTGATAGTACACCGAGTCGTGCGGCATGTTTACCTATAAGACAGTGTCCAGTTATGACACCTATTACGGAGCTGAACAAGCAATCTGACCGTTTCAAATCTAGCTTGAGCCAGATTCGTTTGGTCACCAGACAAGTGTTGTTGTTGAGCCATCTTGTATTAGATTTAAGAGACTAATGCGAGGGATTTTAAAGCAGCCTGGCTATCTGAGAAGTTGCGGATATCCGAACTAGATATCATGTTTTCCTTAAGCCAAGGCAATACTTCCTTTATCGCCAGAATTCCCGCTTGGAAGACGCTACAATGGTTTCGTAGGCGGTAGGAGAGACTAAGGTTTAGTCCATCTGAGTACACTCCACCACCCACTCCGTTTTCAGTCTTCGATCCACCTGTATAAAAATATACTGATTTATTTTCTATCAAAGCCCCTTCCTCCCAAGCTGACCTTGAGGGAATGGTGACTTCAAAGTTTTTATCGAAAACCAACAAGAGACTGATGTAGTCGGTGTGACTTGGGAAAGTTCCGAATAAATTCAGAATGGTGGTGTGGCCAATAGAGTTATTGGTCCATTGATGGATTTGAGATGTACGGCTGTGCTCGCGGCCATTTGTTTGCTGTAAATATCGAGGGTTGTGAGGTTAAAGAGTATGTCTAACGCAGTGGAAGGTGTCGAGCGGAGGGCTCCGCTGAACGCTGCACTTTGCTTAGTTTATCGCGATTTGTCGCTTTATCTAAGGCTGTCCACCATACAGTCATCCCGTAGGTGAGTATGTGTATAGGTCTAATAACCGCAGTATATAGCCAGTGAGTGATTTGTGGAGACAAGCCCCACGGGTTTCTTACAAGATAAGAGCTGGCTTTTTTTTACTCTTTCCTGTATATTAGGTTTCCAACTTAATTTTTTATCTAAAATAAGACCCAGTTATTTAGCTTCATCTGAGAAAGTAAGTGGAACACCTTTGATCGATGGAGGGTCTAGTTGTGGAATTTTGTATTTCCCTGTGAAGAGGACTAGTTCAATCTTACGGGGGTTAACACCTAGTCCACAACGATCAGCCCATTTGAGTAGCTTGTTGAGAGCGGTTTGTAAGAGTTCTATTAGAATTTGAGGATACTTTCCTAATGCGGCAATGACAATGTCGTCAGCGTATGCAATCACTTTGAATCCCTCTTCTTCTATTCTTATTAGCAGCTCATTAACTACCATATTCCATAGAAGTGGGGATAAGACTCCACCTCTGTTGACTGACCTTCTTGTAGTAAAGCTACCTATAGTTCTGCATTTATAATTCTGCTTTTCACCACCTGTCTGTTATGTTCTGTTCCGTATTTTGTATTTGTATCCTTCGCTGTTAGTTTTCATCTAAAAGTGTTTGTAAAGTACTTCTAGCTAATTATTCTTTCACTGCTGACTCGTGTCTTCCCGGAGCCAGGTTAGTTTTCACTGTCCATGGTTTCTATTTAGAACTCCATATTTTTGTACCACTCGTATAAGTTGGGCTAATTGGTCATTTGTTTCTCTATTTTGACATGGATGTCCATTAGGTTTCGTAGAAACAACCACACTACATGGCTCCAAGTTTTATCCTTTGGCGGGTTATTACCCACCTAAACCTTATAAAAAAAATCAATTTATAATATATGTACTCATCGAATAGGTATCGCGCAAAAATTCCCACGAACATAAAAACTAAACAATTCAAAGTTAAGGGTGAAGAATCACTTACATAAATACTGGTATTAGATTAGGCTTATTTAATGTATAAATAGGAGTTTAATCAATCAAATGTGTCATTGCTCATACTCACCGTAGAGATTTTTTTTTTATAATAGGTGGACACTATACCTATTATAAAAAAACAACACTTTTATAAAAAGGGGTGACAAAATAAATGAAAAAAAAAAAAAACAATTCACCCAGGATATTTTTTTTTTAAGAATAGAAAAATCCAACACCATCATATCTAAGCGTGTCACGGGCCACACACGTTAATTTGTAACACTTTTTTCAAAACTTTTTTTTTATTCCTCTCCTCGTTCCTTATTTGCTTTGAATAAAAAATAGCACCCAGGAGTGATATTGTGTCTACATAGTGTCACCGCTTTTACCTAAAATTGAGTAAATGAACGCTGCTAAACAACGAACAAATAATAAATTAGCGGCGGGCTGTACAAATTGTAAGCCATTGAATCTACCTAAACGAACATTAAGCCTAAAAAAAGATTATCAAGGGGTCGCTTTAAAAAAAATTGGTGTGCTAATTAACCCACCGTTGTTACTCTAAAATGTACTTGGAGTATAACACAAAAAAAAATTATTTTAGAAAAGAAAAACCTAAACACCTTTAATAAAAAATCAAATTGGAAACTCCCTTGAAATTATAACTTCGCGTATAGCACAAGTATTCAGGGTGACAGTTTTTTCTGTAGTAAAATATTTAAAAAACAATTCTGAGGGTAGTTTGCTGGTAGGCATCAAACAATCCATAAAAGCTCTGCAGCATGCAGAAGTCAGTCATTTGGTTCCACCTCAGTCTGCTTAACGACCGATGAAATTAAAAGGAAACCTTTTTTCCTGAACGCATTTTCATCCAAATTCAACAATAGATATTTTTTTGTAGCTCTCTTATGGTCTCAGTAAACACGAAACATTTAAATTAAATTAACGATCCTGTTTTTTTTAAGATTAATGTAAAGAACAGATTTAGGTGACTAGAGAAACGAGTCTAATTAACTCTTAAGGGTGTAATGAGAAGTAGAAATTATTTATGTAGTCAAAGATAGGGTTGTAAATTTCAAGGATAAATGAAAAGTTAAGAAATATTTAAAAAGGGGACAAATAAAATGGATAGGTCTTTTTTTAGACACTTAATCTCACAGTTCTAAGCTGAGGGCTTAAGAGAAAAAGTACGGAAAATTCAAAATTACTAATTAATAAATTATCGATAGTTTACTCTTGGGATAGTAGTTAGTGCGTAAGACGTAAGACTATCGTGCAAAGAAATGGCAAATCCTCCATGTATCTATTGTCACGAAAATTTCTTCTCACCTTAGCTGTTTGGAACTGGCAGAACATTTTAGGTTCTATTAGGAATTAATATGAGAATAAGTAAATACATACAACGATTTTAATAGTAAGTAGTAAGAAAAAATATAACAGTTTTAAGTGTTTCAACGAAGTGGTTAGATTTAAGTAGTAAGAATTGAGTAGATATTTAATTTGTACTTCGCTCATTTTAAAACACCTTCTCAAAATAAAATTACTTATTAAAACCGAGTAAGCTTACAAAATATTTACTTTTAATTCTATTTAAACATCGGCAGTCGTATTATTAGTTGAAATATACTTTAAACTAACAAAACCCTTTTCATAAATGCATCTTCTAAAAAATTTACTTTTATATACATAAGTACGTGATTGCTTCTCACTTGATAAATTGGATGTTGTAAATAAAAAAAGCGTATTTTATACCCAGCGCAACAATATACAGTTGCGGTCACAATAAAAGCAGTGTAAATAAAATCGCTGGTAAGTCCCTGAATTTTCATGTTTTTGTGGAGGAATAATCTGTGTTCTGCCGAATCTAAGATTGTGTTATGATTATGGTGGAAAGGGATCTCATCAATATGTAAGAAGACCTCCAAACACAGAATATAATCCAAGCTTCACAGCCAAGACAATAAAAAATGGAGGATCCAGCATAATGGTTTGGGCATGTTTTTCGTTCTATAGTGTTGGTCCCATAACCCATATACCGGATTGAAGGCATTATTGATCAGCATCCTTATGTTAAGATCATGTTCCCATATGCTGAAGATGAAATGCCACTGAATTGGGTCTTCCAAGAAGACAACGAGCCAAAGCATACAAGTAAACTTGAAAAGCAGTGGTTCCAACAAAATAGGGTTAGTGTCATAGAGTGGCCTGCATAGTCCCCAGACTTCAACCCTAGAGAAAATCTTTGAAGAATGATGGAAAATCTTATTATTTCCATGCAACGTAGTTGTGCTGCTGTTATTTCTAACAAGGGACATATAACAAAATATTAATTTATGGTTCAAACAATCGACTATTACTTATGGTAGAAATTGTGTATTAACTTTCCCTTTTGTTATATTTAAAAGTGGATTTTGAATGCGCTACTATTTTTTTGACCGCTGTTTTTCTATATGACTTGTATATATTTGAAATTACCAACTAATGTATTGAATTTGAAAATGATTTTTTTCTGAAATTAAAATCCTACAAAATATTTATGACTATTTATTTCTTTAAAATTAGTAGATTGATTTATTTTAGTTTTTGTTGTGTCAAAAGGTTCACTACTCTTCTTTTGACCGTATAGTTATAAGTCCTAATAAATTGCTTTATTGCCTTCATACACAACAATTATTTTAAAGTTAGTGAACTTATCATTTTTTTTTTATTTTATTTATTTATTTGTTTATCCTATTTAATATACAGTAACAATGACAATAATAATCAAATTTACAATGACTGATTTTGATTAATGAACTGATCGATGTTGAGTTAAATAGGAGGAAAGTTGGGTTTTAATCAACAGTTTTATTAATTGAATGAACAGATACCAGTATCAAGTGTTCTTAGGAAATTGGTAGATTTGAATTGACTTATGAGGAAAATATGAAGTAGGCGTTGTTCAAAGTGTATATGTATTATTATTTTTACTTGCGATATAGGTACTATAATAGGGCAAGTTCTGCATTTGGAAAAAAAAATCGAACTCGAGATTTTGATCAAAGTTGACATTACGATGATAGCGAAGACGAATAAAGTGGGCCCGGCAATTCCGTCTGTCTGTCTGTATGTCTGTCTGTCTGTATGTCTGTCTGTCTGTCTGTATGTCTGTACCCCGATCTAGAGCCTAAGCCACTGGACCTATTTTCTTCGAACTTGGTAGTTATGGGTCTTCGGTGATTCCCTAGAGGATAAATTGAAATTTTTTTTTAGCTCTAAAACTAACGGTACCCTCCATACACCCGTAATGGAAAATCTTATTTACCTCGAAAACGGCTCTAACGATTTTGATAAAAAAAAAATTTGGTGTGATATTATGGACATGGACTACGTTTCGGTAAAAAAAAAAACTTTGGGGCAAAATGTTATTAACGGTACCTGTCATAGAACCGTTTTTTTGATTTTCGACTTTCTCATTAACGGCTCCAAAGGTTTTAACCAAAAATTTTCGGCAGGAGTCTCCCTAGGTTAGGTTAGGTTAGGTTAAAGTGGCTGCTGACCAAAAAAAGGTCAACACACTTAGACCAATATTTGGTCCGTTGTGATACCACAAGGATTTCAAAAATCACCCTTACTCGCTAAACCATTTTGAGCTAATAATGAAGCGTTTGAGACAGTGAATGTCGGAATTATTTAGATCACTAGGATCGTTATAGTAGTAGTCTCCCAAGTGGAGTCTACGTCTTTGCGCTAGGGCAGGACAAGAACATAGAAGGTGAGGAACTGACTCCTCTTCTTCTTCATCCATGCAGCTTCTGCAAAAATCATTTGCAGGAACTCCAAGACTAGAGGCATGTCTTCCTATTAGGCAGTGTCCAGTAAGGACACCTATAACGGAGCTAATATGCAATCTACCAATAGAAATTAGTTGTTTGGAGCGTTTAGCATCAAACAATGGCCAAATCAGTTTAGTAGACCGGCAAGTTGGGGTGCTGGTCCATCTGAGGTTAGCTTTCTTAATGGTATCATGCTTTAGCATAAGTTTACAAGTAGCTAGGGGTATACCGATGTTAGATTTGCTATCCAACAAAGGTAAGATTGTTCCGTTTTTTGCAAGTTCGTCAGCTTTACAGTTTCCTGGAATGTCTCTATGCCCCGGCACCCATGTAAGGTGAATATTAAACTGTTTTGACATCTCCACCAGAGATGATCGACAGTTTTGGGCTGTTTGTGAGTTAGTGGAGACAGAGTCCAGTGACTTTAAGGTAGCTTGACTGTCTGAGAAGATACGTATATCAGTATTCGATATAACGTTTTCTTTGAGCCAAGAGAGGACTTATTTTATTGCTAGAAGCTCTGCCTGGAACACACTTCAGTGATTGGGAAGACGAAAAGATAGACAGAGATTTAATCTATCGGAGTATACGCCTCCACCAACCCCGTCATCGGTTGTAGATCCATCTGTATAGAAATGAATTGCTTCGTCCGTCAAAAACGACTCATTTTCCCAATAAGACCTGGAAGGGATGGACACTTGAAAGTTTTTATTACATTTTGGATGAGGGGTGGTGTAATCGACGTTACTAGGTAGAGTACTGAACGAGTTCAGTATAGTAGAGTGGCCAATATCATTATTGATCCACTGCGAGTAGGCTTTAAGTCGGATGGCTGTGTGTTAGCAGCCGATTGTTTCCTAAAGATATCTAGCGGTATGAGATGAAAAAGAACATCAAGTGCAGCAGAAGGAGTTGAGGCTGTTCGTTGGACTTTGCTAAGCTTATCGCGGTTTGTTGCTGTTTCCAGCGCAGTCCACCATACTGTCACTCCATATGTAAGTATCGGTCTAATGACTGAGATGTATAGCCAGTGTGTTATATGAGTTTGTAGACCCCATTTGTTACCTACGGCTTTTTTGCAAGAGAAAAGAGCTATGTTGGCTTTGTTGACTCTCTCTTGGATATTGGGCTTCCAGCTTGTCCAAATAAGACCCAGATATTTTGCTTTGTCTGAGAATTTAAGCGGTATATCTTTGATGAGGGGAGGGTCTAAGTGTGGGATTTTATATTTCCTGGTAAATAGGACAAGTTCAGTTTTGTGGGGGTTGACACCGAGTCCACATTGATCTGCCCAGTTAGTAAGCTTGTTTAGAGCATTTTGTAGGAGTTCCTTCAGAGTATTAGGACGCTTACCAGATATCGCTATCGCAACATCGTCCGCATAGGCAATCACCCTGTACCCCTCCCCTTCAAGAATCACTAGTAGTTTATTTACGACTAATTTCCAAAGGAGAGGAGAGAGGACGCCGCCTTGCGGCGTACCCCTACTGTCAGTCCTTCGAGTAGTAAAATCGCCCAGTTTTGAATTTATAATCCTGCTTATCAGCATATGATTTATCAAATTACTGATTGACTTATCCACCTTCAGAGATGACAGCGCAGATGTGATTGCGGATGCGTCGACATTGTTAAAAGCTCCTTCTATATCCAGGAAAGCAACTAAGGTGAAGTCCTTATGATGAAGGGAGTGTTCGATAGTACGAACCAGCGTATGTAGAGCGGTTTCTACAGATTTCCCTTTGTTATAAGCATGTTGAGCATTGGATAGTAAGGACTTATCAATGTTTGCCCTCAAATGGATTTCAATCAGACGTTCAAATGTTTTAAGAAGGATAATGAAAGGCTAATAGGTCTTAGATCTTTAGGATTAACATGGCTAGGTTTTCCAGCTTTGGGGATGAAAATAACATTTACTTCTCTCCATGACAAAGGAATGTGAGCCAGAGCGATACAACCATTTAAGATGTTTACCAGAATGGGTATTAGAATATCGGAATTTTCCTGTAATTCCGCTGGAATTATTCCATCTGGCCAAGGAGATTTGTATGGATTGAAGCTGTTTATTGCCCATTTTAATTTTTCCTCTGTAATCAGACCTTGTGGAGGAGTTATGCTACTGAATATGTTGTTAGGATCAGTGCTATTAACGCAAGGAGAGCTGTCTGGAAAATGTACATCCAGGAGCAGATTGAGCGATTCTTCGCTTGAGTTTGTCCAGGAACCTTATATACACTTTTACTTTAAATTTTAAAGTTGGTATGCTTTGCATTTATACCCGTGTCAAAATCAGCTGATTTGGAACAGAAGTAAAATAAATATGTAATTTCTAATAAAAAGAATACAAATTGAAATGAATAAAGATCCAAAACAGAAAAGGGCTATACATAATTTCTGAGTTTCTTTTAACAAATCATCTTAATTTAGTAGATATCTCAGACTCATTAAGTGAACAAAGTAAATGGAAACGAAAACCAAAAATGAAATATATACCTACGAATAAACAACCCACTTTTGAATAAGCTAAGGGATGCGTTGGAAAAGTATACGTTTTGATATGGTTTATGCTGAATTAACATGACTGAAAAATTTGTTGTTAAACAAGTGGCAAAATTATTAATAAAATCAAATCTCAATGGCATGTATGTACACGAAGTCAAATTAAGGGCTCGGTGTCAGAAAAAAATCATTTTCATGTCCTTTTTAATCGTTTGGCATCGCAGCCATCCTTCGATAATTTTCATACTCTCATGTGACAGATAGGGAACATGCACACGTATTAAGAGACAAAATTTTGACCATTGACTATTAACGTTTACCGTCTAATCGTAAATTAATATTTCAAACCACATAATTTTGCCCTTGTGAAAATTTACCATAAAATGAACAAATATCACCGAACACATTCTCGAATAATCAAAATCGGTCAACCTCACGAAAAAAAAAACTTTTGCAACCAATTTGAGTGTCACTGTAATCCAGATGCTCCAAAACTTTATCAGCACTATTATGTGCACTCTTATTACTGCCTAGTTTATACGCACTATTCCTTTGTTGTTGTTTACTGTGTAAAATTTTACTGCGCTGCCTATACATTTCCCAATAAAAAACGACTTATATAACTTGAGGGAGTCTTTATATCAATCAGAAGCTGCTTCTCTGGAGGTTTTCGCTCTATTAAAGAGTTTCCTGCATTCTTTTCTTAGTGGATCCAGCCCCGAGTACCACCAGTGTGGTTTCTTTTTACCTCTTATTTGTAAAAGAGGGCAGGCAGTTTCCAGAGATTTGTTGAGGGCTGCTGTGAGGTCATTGACTTTAATATCATGAGACAAGAGTTATGTCAAGTACTTCCTGTCTGTTTTTAGTAACAAATGTGGGTTCATTTCCAACGTTACATATTGTTAGGTTAGTGTTCAAAATATAATCGAAAAGAGACTTACCTCTGTCGTTTATATTCGTGCTACTCCACACTGTATGATGGGCGTTAGCATCACTTCCAATAATGAGGTCAGTCTTCTGCATATCTGCATCAGTGATAAGCCTCCTCAGAGTGTCTCCTGGGAGAGGGCCAAGGTGGTCATGGCCAAGATATGCCGACGCCAGCCAGAGAGTTCCTTTGACTGTTTCCAGTCTTGCGACGGTTACATCTCGATCACTGAAATTAGGTAGTAAAAATACATTTAGGCTACTTTTAACTAGTATGCAAGATCTGGGTTCACCTTTATCTAATGCATACAGCAAGTAGTAGATTGGAGTCCTTAGTCCCCGAACGATGGATTTCACAATCCAGGGTTCTTGGATTAGGACGATGTCTTCTCCGCTGCTGGATAGACGAAGAAGCAGGGAGGCCGAGGCCTTGACAGAGTGTTGGAGATTAATCTGAAGAAATCGCAGCATCTTTGCTACAACCCTCCCGATCAACCTCCAACACGGTGACGTTGGAGTCTTCCGATTCCGAGGTTGAGCCCAGAAGAGCGTCCTCACTCAGAAGATCTTCATTGTTGTGGTCATCGATCTCCATGTCGCTGACTGTTTTTATTGTCTCCACTGTTGCCGAAGATGACCTGGATGCCTCTTCCTCTTCCAGTGATGGGAAGGTGATAGATGCACCAGGATCTGCAGCAGCAGTTTCGACTACTATGGAGGAAGTGGATGCACCAGTAACATTAGCGTCCTTTTTGTACACCTTCAGTGTGATGGTCTCAAACCCAAACCTAATCACACCTTTGGTCTGCGCCAGAGGAGCAAGGGACTCCTTATTTAGTACAATAATTGCACCTCTGTAGGGTCCCTTTTTCTCCTCCAGTTTCGCAACTTTCCAGTTGTGAGTAGGAAGGGATGGGTTCGATAGCCGGATCATCTGGAGTAATACATCCATGCTGGAGAGTTCGGCTGTAACCATGGTGCGAGCTCTTGGTCTGCACGGGATTTTCTCCTTAGCAACAACCTCGAGCTTAGCACCAGGCCAGACTTCCCCTAACCGGCTAACGGCCAACGATAGAAGATCACACGATCTCTGATCGTCACAAACCATGAGCTTAACATGTCCTTGATGCCAGCCTCCATCGTTTGTGATTGGAGGTGGTCCTGGGTTCTCCATCATGATACCCATGAAGCTCAACTGGAGCTTCCCCTTGACCACCTGCCAATTTTCCACAGAGATCGTGCCATCGACGTCGTTCCCGTCAATGATCGCGACCACGATTTTGTTTTTAACCACATCACTGAAGGTCTTATTCCCTCCACAGGGATGTGATGGAGCGCTGATGTTGTGCACTTTGGGGCGTTTGGGTACTGAGATTGTGCCCTCCATAGACCTTTGACGCTTTGACGTGGAGTTTCCGCTGGCCTGGACGCTATTATTAGCTAAAAAGCTTTTAGCCCACTTGATTTTTGCATCATGCTGAGAGTTCCCCCCAGCGCCAGGTTGTTCACCAAACACCCTGAGTATTCTCTTAGCATTGCGAATGTCCTTGTAGAATGTCTTAGAAGGGTTGGCCTTACGCCGGCTCCCCCAGGACCTTCTTTAGGATTTGTGGAGTTGTTAGAGGTGGAGGGACCATGCTTCACAGTCCTACCACCGCTGGAATGAGGCAAGAGGCGGGGAGGTTTACTCTCCTTAGTGGTAGCAGGACCATGCTTCACAGTCTTACTACCACTGAACCGCGGTGTCGACGTTTGGAGAGGTTTACTCTCTGAAGTAGTAATAGAAGGGCCATGCTTCACAGCCCCCCTGTTACTGGAAGGAGGTATTTCTACCATTTTACTCCTGCTTTTGCTTTCGGCAATAGGACTGTGAGAACCCACAGTACTACTACTTCCAGCGCAAGCCGGAGAAACAGCAGACGGCTTTTCAGTCGCACTGCTGGCCTGTCTCAAAGACCAGGACTTTCCACCATCTTTTGAATTTAAATTTTCCATAAGATCCCACGAGTAACGGAGAAAGGGTGGTCCATCTGCCCAGAGATCCGTATATGCAGATTAGGCTAGTTAATCCGGAGGTCGCCTGGTATCCGGATACTCCGTTAGCGACTGAGCTAGTTTTTTGATTGGGCCCTCAGCCAGGCTGATCATCGGCACGGGTCGTATAACACCTTGAATCCAGCCCAATTGGAAAGTTGCAAAAATAGGAAAAGGAGAGAGTGGGCGGGGAATCAGACAGTAAGCACTTAAAATTCGCATCCCACATTTTTTTTCTTGAAAAATTTTAAAGAAATTTCTTATATAAAAAATTTATTTATTTATTTTAATAAAACGATTTTTTAAAGTTTGTTTGCATAAATTCATACTTTTCTAGAAATCAGACGGCAATTTCATTTTAAATTCATGTTTTAAATTTATAAAATGTATCTGAAATTCCAAAGTACTTTTACATAAGAGCAAGTTCGTGCGATCCAGTCATGCATTTTATTTTTTTTTTTTTTTTTTTTTTTTTTTTTTTACTATTGTTAACTAATAACTTGGAAAAGTGTCTCAACTTCAGACATTGAGAGTAAGCATTTTTTTACTTTCTTAATGAACACGTATTTTTAGAAAACTGTACCTTTTATGTCAACTGGCAACTTGTTGAAAATGTTTGGACCCATTGTACTAAGAAATCTCCTACAGTGCTCTTTTCTTACAGCAGGAACGGTAGCATCATTTTGTAAGTTACTATACGAAGGGGATATACATATGTAAAGCGTTGGATCTCATCTGTGCATTGTTGTTGCTGATGAAACAATAATTAGTATTTTAAGTACACGGTTAAAAATTTTGGCATGTTTTTGAATACAGCACTTGTATTACAGCTGTATGCAATACAACAAAAATTAGTTCTTAATATATCATAAATATTAAAAAATAAATGTAATTAATTCTTATTATATTTTAATAGTCTGGTATTAAATTTATTATTTTTAATTGAACAGATATTAGTATGTAATTCAAGATATTGAAAAGCAATCCTCTAGTATTAAAATATAACACTTTATATTACCTTTTAATACCTTTTTTATTAAATTTTAATGCTTCTGAAATAAAAAAATTCCGTGGTATTATATTATTATACAGTTAGGTGAAGCCACGCCAGTGCCGCTGCGTATAAGATGATGATGTTAATACTGCTAGATTTGATTTAAATTCCGTGTTATTTCATTGTAATCAAATTCATAACAATAAAATACAATTTTATTAAAACTTAATATATAGGTATTAACTATTCTAGTTCTCTATTGCATTAAATTAGCAAAGAAATGTTATATATTTAGTCATTCTTAAATGTGTAACCATTGATGCCAGTTCCGCCATTTAGTTCGGGTGCGTCTTAGCGTGATGTTTTGATGCGGCTATTTAAACACAGATTAAAGGTATCTTGTTAAAAAAGTGAATATACAAATACGACACAAAATCGTGTTGTGATTGTTATTGTACTTTTTCGACAACTGCGTAAATCAATTTGGAATTTTAATTTATGGAAAATAATCCTTACAGATTCTGTTCAACTTCAAAATTAGATACCCTGGAAAAGATAGTTGCTTACTGAATTTTTGGGGCGCCTTTGTGAAAGAGGTGTACAAAGAAGCACTGACCGATGACCCAGAAATCGAAGGTTTGTCAAGAATTACTATCAAATCTAAGTATGATTTTAATTTTGATTTTTTGTCTTTTTTGAACAGATTGGAACAACGAATTAGGATCATTTTTGTTGCTGTTAAGACTTTTAATCTTAACTTATCAGGGGCCAAAACGCAAGGAAAAAAGGAGAGAAGTCAATAAATAAATTAATAACTACTTTTTTCATTTTTTTTCAACCTACATTTTATATAAAATAAGAGAAAAACCATAAAATGTGTTTAAAATTTTATAATAAAAAACGAACTATTGTATCTTAACTCAAAGTAAATATTTTGCAACGTCATTTGTTATATGTATTTTCATAACCTTTAATAACATTAATTGAAGTTCATATTTATAATACATAAGAAACCATATGAATGTCACTACAATAAGATGTTTGTTTTAGTGCCATACAATTTATAATATTTTTAAATTCGATATGTAAAAAAGTAAAATGTTAAAAAAAAAATAAAAATAATTTAAAAAAATAAAATACGTAGAAAATTATATTTTCTTGTTTTTGAAATTTTCGTTCCCTAGATTTATGAAAAACAAGTATTAAATTATAATAATTTTGTATCATTATTGTTGGCAATTTTTATTAAAATTTAATACAAAATATTTTTGTTTCATCGGAAATAGTATTAAATTAAAATACAAGGTGATTATACATTAATAAATAGATATATGTATTAAATTTAAATACATTTATATATGAATTCTAATAAATTTCTTATTATATTATAATAGTATTGGAATTACTTTGTAATGCTTGTGATATTAACTTTTAATGTGGGATTATTATAATTTAATCAAAACAAATTTTCTTTTCAATACAAAGTTCATAGAATTCTAATTCACTTTCCATTTAAATTTAATACATAAATATTAATTGTAATATTTGAATATTATTAATATTTAATATTTATTTTATTAAACATATTATTGTAATATTTTCACTTTATTAGATTTTAATATAATTTTGGTGTTGTCATTATATGTAGCCCTAAAAATATTAAAAACTACCCCAAAATTTTTAACCGTGTATACATACAGTGATCTACAAAAGTCTGCGTACAAGGAAGACATTTTTTAAAAATTGCTGTTATTCACAAATGTAAAGTGAATTATTTTAAAAAAAAAAGGTATTTTTCATTAAAAGAAATTTACCACGTTTTTATTTTCAACAAAAAAAATAAAAAAAAATATTCGTATCACAAAAAATTAATAAAAACAAAATAAACCTCTGAAATTCTTCCACAAAAGTCTGCGTACAGGTGAATATTTCTTGCATTACACTCTCTTTAAGTATCGATAAATTTTATTTTGCATAATATGATTGTTTGTTTATTTTTAATCGTTCTAAACGCGTATTGCAAATCATTGTCTTTGTTTTTTTTTTTGTTTTTTAAAGCAAAAAATGGCAAATAAAGAGTTAAGTTTGAGTGAGCGGCAGTTGATTTATTAATCTTTACATTAAACAAAAAAAGTCGTATGGTGAAATATCAAAAATAACCTGAAGAGCTCGGTCAACGATACAGAGAACGGTAGATCGCTTTAGAAACGCAGGACAGATTAAATCGGAGACAAGATAAGGCCGACCTTAGAAGCTCTTCGAAAGGGATAAGCGTATGATCAAGCGAATGGTGGAGCAAGATCACTTTATAACGGCTAAGACGATAAGCACACGGCTCGAAATATATAACAACAATACAGTGCATCGAGAAACGGTAAGAAGAGCTATTGTTCAAGAGGGGTTTAAGTCACGCACACCCAGGAAAAAAACATTGGTCAGTAAAATAAAGAGAAAGAAACGGCTAGCATTTGCAAAAGAGTATGTTAACAAGCCTCCGGACATTTTTGGTTCTGACGGTCGTTTGAGGGTGTGGCGACGACCAGACGATGCTCCTAATCCCAGATGCATAATTAAGACTGCCAAGCACGGTGGTGGAGGTGTTATGGTTTGGGGCTGTATGGCGTCTTTAAAAGTCAGTAAGCTGGAAGTAATAGAAGGATCAATGGATCAATATGTGTATATCGTTATCCTCAAAAGAAATTTGAAAACAAGTGCTGAAATTCTGGGTATATCCAATGACGGCAAGAGTACGATAACTTAGGCGCCAAGAAATTATAACGGTTTTTTGTAGAACAGTTCAATACAAGCATTTTTTACTACGGGAGGGGGGGTCTATCTGCCCCCGTTTGGGCGGGAGGGGCAATTTTATAAAAAAGGTACTAAAATGGAAACAAAAATATTAAAAAATAACGGTAATACTTACAACTAAGTATTATACCTTTTTTTTAAAGCCAATACTCTGATCTATTAGATAATTTTTAAATGAAGTAGAATCTATGCACAATTTTTGAAAAAACGAGTTTTAAACTCAAATTTTGGTGAAAAAAAAAAACACATAAAAAAAAAGTTTACAGTTTAATTTTTCAAAACTGCAAAGTTATATATTATTATTTTTCCTAAAATTCGTTGCTCTAATTTATTTTTATTCAAAAACTGAAAACTAGATGATTTTATGTTATCTAGTTTTTGAGAAAATTGAAAATAACTAAAACTACTTTTTTATGGGATATTTGCTTTTTTTGCTTGCTTTCGCATTACGGCGTATAAACAGTTTGATATGTATGGGGGGGGGGGCATGCTGCCCTCCTGCAACCCCCAGCCTGGGCACACTATAGGATTTGGGGTAGGTGCGAGGTTGGGTGTATGCAAGGTTTCTTTTGCATTTACAGAATCTGGATTTAAAGAAACTTTGAATTTACCCTATGGTTTATATCCAATGTCTACTAAATATATGTATGTACGTAGCCCAAAGTTGCACATTTGAAATGTTCAGACATGAAAATTTAATACATTATGAAAAATTCACATTACATAGGTACTACTGTACGAATGCAGCAAATTTATATAATTCCTTGATTAATATGTATGTTTATTGTTTGTGTCTAACATTTTTAATGCTAATATGGTACAGGTTATTGTTTACCAAGGTCATTCGTTATTCAACCTTTGTAAGAGTGAAGTATTTTTTTCTTTGAATAAAGAATGGCGACTAAGCATCTACTACTTCATCCTAAATTAAATAACTTTTAAATATTTCAAAAAAAATATTTCAAAAGCATCGCGTTCTTAAAAGAAATTGGTCTAATTCCAACTAAAGCGTCAACTCCCCTCAACTCCAACTCAAAAAGGTGACAAAAATTGTAAGAATACAATATTATTATTATTATTTATTCATCAACCAGAGCATATTATACTCTTACAGACTAAGACACATAAGTAAATATATAGTTACAAATTTGTAGGTGGGTATATAAAATTCAAATTACATTTAAATGATTTACATAGTTAATCTTTTATTTTAATAAATAATAAATGCCTGTAAACACGGTTTTAATACATTGAACATTGAAAAATTGACTTGACTATTTTTAAGTAACACCTGACTTACTCACAAACTGACTGACTGAGACGCGAAATGCCATGCAATTCTACCTCCTCTGGTGCATTCTTGGTAACCCTATATGATTTGCTGTACTTTACCTACAAATGAACCACATTAACATTAATCCTCAAAATGAAATCACCGTACTTAGTCAAAAATTTCATAAAAAGTAGTTTTAGTAATTTTCGATTTTCTCAAAAACTAGAAGGGACATAACCAAAATGCCAATTAAGCACTTCATTTTACAATTTTCAAAAAAAATTGGTCTAAACTTTTTTTTTTCATTTTTTTTAACAAAATTTTGAGTTTGCATGCAAATTTTTCAAAAACTATTGACATAAATAGTTTAATTTAAATTTACGATTATAGAACAGACTTCTGGCTTTCAAAACCGGTACAGTATTTTATTGTAAGTGTTGCCGTTGTTTTTTAATATTTTTTTTTTCAATTTAAGACATTTTTTCTAAAATCGCCCCTACCTCCTAAACGGGGCGAGATAGACCCCCCCTCCCATAGTAAAAAACGCTTGTATTTAACCCTTCTACAAAAATCCGTTATCAATTTTTGGCGCCTAAGTTATCGTACTCTCCCCCCAATGACTATTACTTCTAGCAAGATAATGACCCCAAACATACCGCCCATAATCGCGCATGTGGCTGGCATATAACACTCCCCACCTGCTACAAACCCCACCACAGAGTCCAGATATTAACCCTATCGAGCACTGCTGGGATGAATTGGAAAAAAAGATCCGAGCCCACGATATCCGCAAAAAGGCGCAGTTAAAAGAAGCCTTGTTGCTTAAATGGAGTAAGATCAATAGTTCTTATACAGAAAAACTGGTAGGGTCAATGCAAAACCGTTTGAAAGAAGTTATGAGGCTAAAAGGGTATCCGACCAAATATTAACAGCGAAAGTAGTACACAAAAAAAATTATTTGTCTATATTAACTAACTTTTTTCAATTTCTGTTACAGCTGTACGCAGACTTTTGTGGAAGAATTTCAGAGGTTTATTTTGTTGTTATTAATTTCTTCTTGTTATGAATAATTGTTTTATTTTTTTTTTGTTGAAAATAAAAACCTTGTACATTTCTTTATTAAAAAATATATTTTTTTTAAACAAATCACTTTAAATTTGTGAATAACAGCAGTTTTTAAAAATATTTCTTCCTTGTACGCAGACTTTTGTGGATCACTGTATATAAGGGGTGGCCATGGCGCGATGGATGTGTGCTCGCCTGTGAACCTCATGATCACAGGTTCGATCCCTGCCGTCGTCTAAGTCGTTTTAATTCCATTAAAAACCTTCTAAAATTGTCATCAATGAGTTGCTGGTTTACTCATTGCATGTTGTTCAGGCATAACACTAACAACATGTGATTGAGTTAAACTAGTATGCCCAACAAGGATGAACACGAATAAAATAATGTGAATTATAAACGACATAGAAATAAGACACGGCAATCTCCGCTTTAGTTCAGCCGCCATCCCTGGAGATAAAATATCTGAGACAACAACCTTCAGTCTCAGAACATCGTGCCACACATCTTTCCTATCCTTCTTTCTCTTCCGTAACTTCACGCCCGCGCTGTGTTGAAACATTTAAAGGGTAATCATAATCCCTTGAGCGCGGGTAGATTATAAAAAAAAAAAAAATAACGAAGAGGCAGTATTCTAGTGGTTTGGAAAAAGGATAATGAGGGTTCAAGTCTTCCTCGACGCAATATTAACCTAAGAGCTCTTTTTTGCATCACTATGATAGGTTTCAAGTTACTTAAGTAAGCACTTCCCCAACGTGTCAATCCATACTCTAGTCGTGAATTTACCAGCCCAAAGTATATGGTTTGAAGCAACTTACTTGGAACAACTTTGCGCAAGTAATATAATTTGAATTGAATTTTAATCGTGGTTTTCAGCCACGAATAGTATTCGTAGAATGGACGTTTATTAGTACATTTTACGAATATTTTATTAGTATTCGTAGAAAAACAAACGTACATATATTGTAGGAATACCATTGGTACAATGTACGAATGTTATTGTAATATTTACCAATGACATTCGTATATTGTACGAATACTGAAATTTCCTTAGGCGCCTCACCAAATTTCAATTTTCTAGTATAAGCGGTTCCTGAAATATAAGGCCTCAAAAATCACAAAAACCGTAACTGACTGACTCACAGATCATCAAAATTATGGAGCACTTCCCGACATCGTAGAATCTTATAATTTTGCACAACGGTAGGTCTTGTCATGCAAGCAGAGGAAAAATTGAAAATTTTAAGTTTTCCATTCAGGGGGCGTGGTATACGCCCACTTTCTCCGAATCGGTGTTGGTTGAATGGAGCACTTCCGACTGCTGTAAAACGATGAAATTTGGTGAACCGGTAGGGCTTAAATTGCATATAAAGGAACAACAATAAACACTCAGGTTTTCCATTCAGGGAGCGTCTTTTTATTGTCATTTTGAAACTATACATGCATTTTGAAAATTCATGAAAAAGAAAACATTTGCATACCTGAAAAAATTATGAGCTTACATAAGAAAAAATCTTAACTGCGATATGAACTATAATCATACCACTAATTAAGCTATTAATTGGTGAGCTACCTTCATTTAAAAAAAAGGAGTTAAAATTGCAACAAAGACATCATCGCATCCTCAACAATTATTGCTTTTTTATGACTTTGAGCAGAGGTAGCTACTAGTATTTATAATTAAGGTAGGTACGTTAGTGTTAGGTATCTTTCCAGGACAAGAAGAAACAATTAAAGCGCAAATCAAAACAACCAACAAAAAGAAAATATACTAAAGGAAATAGGAAGCTGTAAACTAAGTTGATTTTAGTAGGTAGAGTCCACCCTTCTATCTTTCCGTATCTTTCGAGAGAAGGAGTGAGATCAGACCAAAAACATAAATGTTAAAAAAAGAGCCAAGTTCTTCTATACAAAAACCTTTGCGTAACAAGTCAGCCGTGAAAAGTGAGATCTAAAAGTACGCCAAGTTCTTACGTTATGAATGTTTAATAGCGAATTTTAAAGTAGAATAATAATGAAACAGCTACAATGTAATAGAGAAATTTTATTATTTAGATAATGATTACTGACTAAAATTTGTTGGGCTTACTTGGCAAGTTTTTTGTATGCCCAATTCGAAAGGTTTTAAAAACTTGACTAGTTTTCCTCGATTTTCGTGTAAATTTTATCTAGTCCTTTTGCGATAAAGAAGTCTACAACGTCTGGTATTTTCGCTCTATCAGTTGGCCAGTATGTTGGCTTACCTGTCGAGAAAAAACCAACACAAGATGCCATACAAGCTTTAAAAAGCTGCCTACCTTTAGTTGAGATGCACCTTGATCCCCAGGAAGTATGTTTCGAATTGAAGTCGCCACCAATGATAAATTTCGGCCCGAGAACTTCAAATAGATCAATTTTACTTCTAGGAGGACAGTAGATTGACGCAACACTATAGTACGAATTTCTAAATTTAACAGTAACTGAACTTATTTGCATTATATCTATCGATCTCAAATATAGTTCTAATTTAATGTTCAATAGTATCCTTAATAAATAGAGAGGATCCGCCTCTTGCTCTGTCAGATGGCTGGAATGCATGATAAGCACAGAATCCTTTAATTTTTACATCGCAGTCTTTTTTTTAAATTAGTTTCGGTAATCAAGCTTGTAGAGGTATTTCTAGTTCATCAATTTTTGATAATAATCCATTCGCATTCCATGTAAAAATTTTAAACTGCTCAACCATTTTCATAATTTATTCTGGGATGTATGAGTCTTAGGCTCAAGCATGCTTAATTTTTCAAATATAAGTTTATTCGTCCTGCTTTGTTCTTCAAGTCTGGCAAAAATCAAATAAAACACTAGAAAAACTGGGTCTGGTATGTTTGTACTTTGCTCCTGGTTTTGTGACTCCACTTTAGCATACGTTTTCGTATCACTTGGTTTGGATTTTAGTTTTGATGTTTAGTTTCTTTGGGTTTTATTTTTCCTTTAGGTTAGGTTAGGTTGGAGTGGCTGTCTAGTTGTTGTTGACTCACTTAGACCTCAAGGGTCCGTTGTGATACCACTAAAGAAGTTACTCATGGGAGAGTAATGAATTTAAACAAACCATTTCGTGCTTTTAATAAAGTTAGAGAGACATTTTGTGTCGATCGTTGCCAGTTCACTGGTATTATCGAAGAAGGGATTACCGAGATAGTTATTCCTTCTATTGGAGAGTGCTGGACATGTACATAGAAGGTGTCTGACTGTTTCCTCTTCCTCCTCGTCCATGCAGCTTCTACAGAAGTCATTTGTGTAGACTCCTAGCCTCAAAGCATGTCTACCTATGAGGCAGTGTCCTGTTATAACTCCTATTGTAGAGCTTATATTTTGTCTGCTCAGGGAGATCAAACCTTTTGACCGTTTTAGGTCTATGCTTGGCCATATTTGTTTAGTTGCCAGGCAGGTGGTACCCTGTGACCATCTAGCATTTGTTGATTCTAGAGCATATTGTTTGAGAAGATGTTTGCATGTAGCAAGTGGTGTTCCTATGTTATGTTTTTGTCTAACAGTAGGCAGAAGTGTTCCGTTTTTGGCGAGCTCATCGGCTTTGCAATTTCCCGGAATGTCTCTGAGACCCGGCACCCAAATAAGGTGAATATTAAACTGTTCTGTCATCTCATTCAGAGATGATCGACAATCGTGGACCAATTGAGAGTTTGTGGAGACAGACGCAAGAGATTTGAGGGCGGCCTGGCTGTCCGAGAAGATCCGTATATCCCTGCAAGATATAACGTTTTCTTTGAGCCAGGATAGTGCCTCTTTAATCGCCATTACTTCTGCCTGGAATACACTACATTGATTGGGAAGTCTATATGAAAGACTGAGATTAAGTTGTTTTGAATAGATGCCACTTCCAACGCCGTAATCGGTCTTAGAACCGTCTGTATAGAAGTGTACAGCATTGTCTTCCAGGGGTCTCTTTTCTTCCCAAGACGATCTTGAAAGGATGGAAACAAGGAAGCTGTTATCGAATACCATTTTTGGGGTGGTATAGTCTAAGCGATCTGGGATAGATCTGAAGTTGTCTAAGACGGTTGTATGACCAGTGTTGTTACTGATCCATTGAGAGGTGGCTCTAAGTCTCACGCATGAGTTGGCTGCCACCATTTTGGAGAAGATGTCAAGAGGTGTTAGGTTTAAAAGCACTTCCAGGGCTGCAGTTGGTGTCGAGCGAAGTGCTCCTGTGATGCACATACCTGCTGACCGCTGGACTTTGATGAGTTTATTTAGATTTACCATCTTGTCCAGCGCGACAATACGACAACTCCATAAATGAGTATCGGTCTAATAACCGAGGTGTATAGCCAATGGGTTATTTTTGGGGAGAAGCCCCATTTCGATCCTATTGCCTTTTTACAAGTGAAAAGCGCTACGGTAGCCTTTTTTACTCTTTCATCAATATTTGCCTTCCAATTTAGTTTTTTGTCTAAAATGAGGCCTAAATATTTGGCTTGGTCGGAAAAGCTTAATGGTATTCCTTTAATCTTGGGTGGGTTAATCTGAGGAATTTTGTACCTTCTCGTAAAGAGTACTAATTCTGTTTTATGTGGATTGACGTCCAAGCCACACTGCTTAGCCCACTTTGTTAGCCTGTTTAAGGCATTTTGTAGGAGTTCTGAGAGAACTTGGGGATGTTTCCCAGATACAGATATTGCAACATCGTCAGCATAGGCAATCACCTTGAAACCCTCTGCTTCCATTGATGTTAGCAGTTCGTTTACTACCATGTTCCATAAGAGAGGCGAAAGGACTCCACCTTGGGGGGTTTATTTTTCTTTTGATAGACTAACAAACTCCTGATACCACGTGTGCATACGTATTCGTAGTACTTGGCTTGGATTTTTCGTTTATATCTTTAGTTTCCTTGGGTTTCCTGTTCTCTTTAATAGACTTACTAGCCCTTTTATCAATTAAATTTATTTGGCTTATTTCAGGTTTATCTTTGTTAGGTTTTTGTTTCGGCCGTACACTTTTCTTCAGTGTATCACGCCTTTTTTGAATTTCTTTAGTAACTTCGCATTCTTGATAGTTTGCAGGATGGTTTGCCTTGCAGTTGAAACAAGTTGCTGGAGATTGCTTGTCAAGACGGCATTCGTCTGATGAATGTTTCCCCGTACATTTACATTTACATTTATCTAATGAACATGCCTCATAAGACAACACTAAGTCGTCAGCAAATGCAGTTAGCTTATAGCATTTACAGGGACATTGAAGATTGAGTTGATGTACACAACGAAGAAAAGTGGGCCAAGGACAGAGCCTTGTGAAACACCTACATCAAAGCAGTTTTTTAAGTCACTCAGAACATCATTTACCTGAACGCACTGTTCTCTTCCACTAAAGTAGCTTACAGCCCATTTATGCGACATGCCTCTAATGCGTTAGTTAGGTCAAAAAAACTCCAGCCGGTTTCTTGTTTTTATCTAATGAGCTGCTATAAATACTGGTGAGAAAACACTCCATAGCATCTTTTTTTTCCTACTCTGAAGCCAAATTGTGATGAATCAAAAAAATTTGATTTATCTAAAAATAGTAACATTCTTGATTTAATGGCTTTTTCAAATATTTTTGAGAAAACAGAGAGCAGGGAAATCCGTCGGTAGTTGTTAGGACCCCTAATAAAACCGGGATAACAACAGCTGTTTTGAGGCATGATGGAAACTCTCCTTGTTCAAAACTCTTATTAACAAAGGTAGCTATGGGTGACGATTTATGTTTTATGACTTTTTTAAGAGTAATTCCACTTATTCCATCATTCCCACAAGAGTTTGTTTGTTTCTAGCTATTTATAATTGTGAGCACTTCTAGTTCGTCGATTGGGTTTAAGAAAAAGGACAAAAGATTATATGATTCTTTTGTGGAAAGGATATCGGGATCACAACGACTATTAAAAAAAAAAAAATTTGGTGGTGCAACAGCTCGGAGTGAACCAGGACCTAGTGACTTACAACTCTCAACCATTCCTGTGTGCGTGTTACCAGGAACAGAGGGGACCTACAATTTTATGCCGATTCCGAACGGCTTATGAGCAGCACTTTCCATGACAAGAGGCAGTACACCTCTGAAAAAAAAAACTTTCTTGCAGCGGCTGAGAATCAAACTCGAGACCTTCCGCATGACAGTCCAACGCACTAACCATTATGCCAAGGGGTACCACACAACGACTATTAGGTTGATGTAAAAGAGGAGCTTGTGTAAAAAATCTATTAAATTCGTTTAAGTGTTATTCTCGAAATTTAGACTGATAATAACTATTTTTTTGGTTTTCTATTTACTTTTGCACGCTATTTTTCAAATAATGATAGGTGTTCTTGATTTCAGGCGTATGTATATATACTGTGAGTGTCAAAAGTGAGTAAACACCTAAATGATTTCTTGAGTTACATGGAATTGAAACCAAAAAATAAACAAAAATCGAATTCCAATAATACAAAATAAAAGTTTTATTTAATAGCAATAAATCAAAACCAAAATAAAATTTCAAAAAATGAAGTAATGCATGTTTTCCTAATAAAAACTAAAAATACTCCATATTTTAAGCGTCAAAAGTAAGTAAACATCTGTTATATCTTCAAATTATTTATAAATATAGTATCTCAAGTAAAAAACTGGGTATTTCATTTGATCAACTTTAGACTTCATAACATCTCTTAGTCAGCGTGACATGGAAACAACAATGTTATTTCTAACATCGCAGGATATTTGGGCCAATTCTTCAATTAAAGCCTTTTAAGGACATCTTTGTTCTTGATGGCCCGTTTGTGAAATTTTCCGGTCCAAATGATCCCATAAATGTTGTATGGGGCTTAGGTGTGGCGATTGGGGAGGGTGGTGGAGGTGCTTTGAAGTCCTATAAAGTATTCATTTTTTAAGGAACTGCGAGGTATGCTTAAGATCATTGTCTTGCTAAGAGATCCAATTACTAAGTATCCCTAAATTGCGTAAGGTCGGTTGAAGGTTATTGCTTAGGACGTTTAGATAGTGTTCATTATTCATTGTACTTTCAATGAAAACAAGATTTCCGATCGAATACGCGGCCATACATCCCCACACCATCATGTTTTACTATGCTCCTTATATTCTGTTTATGATGTTTTCTTACCTCTGATGCGTTAATATGAATATTTTTTTTTGTTTATAATAACAAATAAACAATGGATTCTTATAATAAAAATCAATAAAAATAAATCAAAACACAAATAAAAATTCAAAATATAGCTTCTTACAATCTTTCCTAATAAAAACTAAACATACTATCCACATTAACACCTCAGAAAACTTTTATTTTGTATTATTGGAATTCGATTTTTGTTTATTTTTTGGTTTCAATTCCATGTAACTCAAGAAATCATTTAGGTGTTTACTCACTTTTGACACTCACAGTATCTTTTGTTTCTGGAGTAGAATGCATTTTTTCCCTTATTTTGGAGCAAATATCGCATCTGTCATCCATGGTTTGATTTTCTTATTGCTTGGCTTCACCTTTCTCATTTTATTAACATTAATATGCTCTGAGAGTATGTTCAGAAAGGAAGAAAAGGAATGACACATATTGTCAATCCCCAATGCTCTATTCCAGTCCTCCTGTTCCAAAGTACTGCAAAGCCTTTCATAAATAATTAAATTTAAAAAGGTCTTCATCACTCTGATGTATTGCATTCCTCTCTATACCGCTACTATATCCAGGAGGCATAAACCAGTTATATAATAATGATCGGTAATAACAAGCTCCAAAACAAATGGGAATAGATTAATAAGTTGTCTAGACTTGAGAAATACATGATCAATACAAGTTATTGATCGCTCTGTTACTCTAGTGTTAGCATTTATTAAAGATTGAAAACCCATTGACGAGAGCTGCAAAACATAATCATCACTTTCTGGAGGAAAATCAAAAATGTTGATATTTAAATCCCCATCAATCAAACACACATTATTACAATTGGTTGTACTAAGTATCCTGTTAAGTTCGTGATAAAAGATATCTAAGTGAACAAATTGCTATCGATACACACATAAAAGGCACATAAATAGTTTCCCTGATTTCACTTTTAAACTAACGCAGTCGGCACTCTCAAAATTTGTGACAAAAACATCAACTTCAAGTACTTTTTTATAAAAAACGACAACACCACCCGCTTGGTATGTTTCATTGCAGTTAGCGATTAATATGTATCCTGGGAATGTTAAAATTAGCTAACTCGTGATTAAAAACCCAAATTTCCGTCAGAACTATGATTTGAAGTAGGCAATTTGTACAAGCAACCATATAAGAACAGAACTTATCAGCATTTTTTCTTAAACTATGTATATTTTGATGGAGCACAGTAAAATCTTTATTTGAAGAATTCAAATTGTTGCCAATAAATAAGTTCCATGTTATTGTTTTCGATCATCTCCAACACTGGGGGTGGCCGTGGCGCGATGGATGTGTGCTCGCCTGTCAACCTCATGATCACAGGTTCGATCCCTGCCGTCGTCTATGCCGTTTTAATTCCATTAAAAACCTTCTAAAATTATCATCAATGGGTTGCTGGTTTGCTAATTACATGTTGTTCAGGCATATAACACTAACAACATGTAATTGAGTTAAACTAATGCCCTAGGGTGACCACCTTTTCCAAGGCCGATTTCGGTACACAAGAAAATATATTTCTTTTTTAAATCTAAGTTAAGTTTATTTAATACATTAGGTACATTTATGATATGTACGAAAGCGCATTACATAAAGATTATGTATATGAATAAATATTTAATAAATAAAAATAATAATAAATATTAAGTATTTGAACTATGTATTGTGCTTTTTGAATGAATATTTTCCATCTGATAATATTTCTTCAAGCATTTTTGGCTTACTCTTCAAGAACTCGAAGAACTCGAGACAAGACATTTTCATGTTGTATCTTACGTACAAAAGGTTTTTCAATGTTGAAATGCTCAACCGGCTTTTATCGGTGGACCATATTTTATTTTTATCAAAGAGAACACTCTCTCAACTGTGGCCGAATTTCCTGGCAAACAGAGAATGTACCCGAAAATTTTCAATAATTGATTGTACGGAATGTTTTGTTTTTCAAAATGTTGAAAATATTCTACCCACCGGCGGTGGTCAGTTGCAACACTGTTTTCTTCCCATGATTGAATCTTTTCAACAGTAACATATTTTGTCAAAAACGTGAATTGGTCGAAAAGCTCAGTATCGCATGAATTGAAATCAAAGCGGTTCTTTGATGCAATAAACTTTGCGGAAGCTTCAATATATTCCCATTTTGGAGGTTGGTCGAGTGACGACCAAAGGTGGATCGAAAGATGTTCAAAATGAACAGTCCATTTTTGAATGTATTCAACGCACTCCGCTGATAATAAAAAAAAAAACAGAAGAGCACATAGTAAGATCTATGTAAATAGTTATAAGAAATATTTATACGCACCATAAAATAGTAGCGCTATTGAGAAAACATAGTTCTTTTGTCACGTTTTAATTGCTGCTTTTTCAATTGCTTTATGCACAGCTGAGGATAAAAATTTATTTTTTCGTCGCGATTCAATCGTTTCTATAAAAACATTGAGAAAATTCTTGCCTACAAAAAACAAATTCAAATTATTGAGTAATTTTTAGAAATATAGGCAAAAATGTTTGTAAATTATAATAAAAACTATTTGCTTACTTGATCACGAAGAAACAGCAGCCAAGTTTCTGCCAAAGGTTCTTTGAAACATTTTTTCAACAGCGCTGGACTACTGTTGTCGTTAAGAAAGTAGTCTTTCAAAGCTTCGAAGATTCTTAGAATCGCATCAATAGCCGAAAGCAGACCCAAAAATCGAGTTTTGGAGTAACCAACCAATTTTCTATATTCAACATCGACTAAATCACAAAATGCTTCAAGCTTCGCTACACGCACAGTAATAGGTAGAAATATGAGTATATTTTTACGACTACGCATTCTACGTCAAATGACATCTGGTCACAGGCTTTTTTTAAAGTGTTGTGCACGATGCACGTAACGAAATTTATATTCTCCAAATCTTTTTCTAATAATTCATGAACAATATACGGTGCAATCACACCCGTTGCAATGGTTTCACACTTCCACGCTTTCTTGACATTTTTTCGATTCAGTTTTAAGTTTTTTTAATAAACAAATGAAAACACTCGCGAAACGATTCGAAACGACAATGGTTGCAGTCAACAACAAAACAAATTATAGACAAGAATAATGAGATGTCAAACACTATGGCCTTGTTCATGATGTTGATGCATAAAGTTGGAAACATAAGAAAAGAAATATTAAAGGATGTGCTTACACTGTTCAGGTTTTATTTCAATTTATTTTTGAATTTCGGTAGCACGAATTTGATTTCGGTACATTTGCGTGTACCGAGGCTTTTCTTCGGTACACGGTACACAGCATTAAATTTCAGTACTGTACCGGTCATTTCGGTACAGGTGGTCACGCTAAGTATGCCCAACAAGGATGAACACGAATAAAATAATGTGAATTGTAAGCGACATAGAAATAAGACATGGCATTCTCCGCTTTAGTTCAGCCGCCATCCCTGGAGATAAAATATCTGAGACAACAACCTTCAGTCTCAGAACATCGCGCCACACATCTTTCCTATCCTTCTTTCTCTTCTTAACTTCACGCCCGCGCTGTGTTGAAACATTTAAAGGGTAATCTAATCCCTTGAGCGCGGGTAGATTATATAAAAAAAAAAAAAAAAAACATTGCAATAAAAAAATAATAAAAAAAAACGGAGTAAAACTTAAATAAATGATAATTTACAAAATAACTTTCCGAGAACAAATACAAACAAGTTAAAATGATGCAAGATCGCAACAATAATAACATAAATGCATGAAAGAAAAAAAAATTATAATAATTATTTTAATTAATTAAATTAAAAAGATAAAGTTCAAAAGTTTGACGTAAGACAACAGATCGTATCATATTATTTCTTTCTTATTATTCGACAGTAATCTCATTTATCTATTATTTTATTTTTTTTTGTTTGTACATGAAATTAATATTGCATTTTTTGTTATCCTTAATTTGAAAATTTGTATCTATGTAATAAGAGAAAAGAAATAAAGAATTGAATTGAATTGAATTGAATTTTAATTATAATTACATTGATCTAATTGGGTGGTAGTGCATATGGCTTTTAACCAATATACCTCTTGCACCAGCTGATTGTCTTACATAAATCAAACCAGATTTTGTGTATGCAGAGAATAATTGGTTCTTTTTCCTGAGTTGGATTGCTTGTTCACTTGTTGTAGTGTATTGCGATTTTTTTTGTTTTATTATTATTTGAGTGAGTGTACCCATGATCATGATCATTTGAGTGATGTATAGGGGAGAGTGGAGTACATTTTAACACTTTTTGTTTTCCAGACTGATAAAACTTAAAATATTCGAGCAATTGGCCTCATATTTTACTAACAATGAACAATGGTATTGAGGTTCAATTTAGAAAAATATTTGGTCCATTAAACGAAAAATTTATATTGAATTTTTATCTCCAACCAATATAGGTTCTTATATTCAAAAGCGCCCCATGTAAGGGGCAGTTTTTAACTTGGAACGGGCACTTTCGAACAGTGATATAATTTTTTTTTATTGAAAAAAAAAACTTTTAAATTTTATTTTTATATTATTATTTTTAATAAGAACTTATCAATACCAAATTAATACTTTTGTTATGTCATATCCATGTATTTGTAGAAAGAAAACAAAAATCCACAAGGATTAATAAAAAATCTTACAAACTTAAAATTAATCCAAATCATCAAATGCTAATACTCGAGCTTGAATTTTGGTCAATCCGTAATTCATCTTTGAGCCTCGGATCAAATATTGGGCCTTGTGAATAAAAAAAAGCTAAAGCTAAAGTTTTTTTTTGTTTCCAAGCCTAAGCTTCAATTTGTGTGAATAAAAATAGATTACTAGTAGATATATTATAGTTAAAGCTACAAAACTTTCAAGATTTTTTCGACCTGTCTAGAAAGCTTTAACTAGGTCTTATTTTCATTATTCAATAGCTCCAAAATGAGACAGAGAACGTATAGACGCAGAAACTGACAATATTGACATTTAAATCATCGTTGAGTTAAAACAACATAAGTGATATTTTAATTTTTTACGGAAAAAAAAACATATTAAAAAATCCTTAATGGTTTAAAAGTCGAAACACTATTATAAGATTTTTGGGTTAAAAAAATGACAATGACTTAACGTCCACAAATGTAGAATTTTTTGTATCTCCTGTGAAAATATTTCAGTTATATTGTTTTAACAATCACCGATTCATTCACATAGTAAGTGTGAACAAATATACTCTTACTCGATAATGAATATGTATATATAAAAATATATGAAGCTAGGTAATCAAAATAAATTTACCATCTTCAAATTTGTACTTTTTGAAATAGGAACAAATTAAAGAGTAGTAGAACTAAGAACGTTAAATAGCTGACAAGACTTGCACTAAAAAGACGAGAATCTTTTTAAATTTTGACATTTTGTTATGAGCACATTTATTTCTATGACCAGTGCTGCTATTCAAACAAAATCTGAAGAATCGCAGTAGATTGTACGAAAAGCGCAGTGGTGCAGTAGATTTAAAAAATAAAAAAAAACTGCAGTAGATCTACTGCTTTCGCAGTAAAGTCCGAACGCTGCCACACACATTATTATCATGGAGTAATTTCATATACATTATACACTCTCTGCCCACAAGCCAAATCATAAGTAACCCGAAATATCTCGGGTTATAAGATCTCTCGCTGGATAGAACAATGTTAGTTTTCTTTCTCTGTTTTACTTGTGGTTTTTCTGAGTTTGGGTCGACTCTGTCTAACGCCCGCTGTCTTAAGCAAAGAAATAACACGCTTTTCTTCGACTTATTTGGTGAATGTTGTGTTGTGACTTTGTGAGGTGAGTTTACCCAATTTCAAAACCAAGTCACTTAGTCAATGGTGGGTTGCGCAGATAGAGCAAAAAAAATGGTGCGCAAGAAATGTAACTATACTCTGTCCAACAAAAATTGTCAGTACAGGCCTTATGGGAGAGCTTTTTCTAAAGCAGTGGCGCCTGATGCACCCTCACTACAATGCGTTAGGAAAAATTCCACTAAAAAAAGAACAAGCCACTGACTTAAGGAATTGTTGTTATAATTCTTTGCAAAAAGTTGTACACCCCAACACGACCGTCGTATCCCACTGCTGATGAGATACTGTCAAGACAAGAGTGTCAAGTGTCACTCAATACGATCGTGCGCTCTTTATCTACATCAAAACAGAGTTACCATTATCATTCTCAATTGCAAGCAAAGAGCTTCTTCAGTGGTTTTTATTAAGGAGCTTTTGGGATCTGAAGCTTTTGAGAACACATTTTAAGAAGATGAGTATGTTGAGTGTTGTCGTATTGCTTTTCAACTTAAAAAAAAACGCGCCTATTATCTTACCGCTTGGCGTTGTGGGAAAAGGTAAATTGAATATTGTTTTCAGTCGTTTTGAATCGGCAGACGGTAGCCCTACGCGTTTTTTACTTTCATTTGCGGCGATTTATAATTTAAACTACGGAATCCCTATGAGAGCTTTAAAAGGCGACACACTTATGCATGGCAATGCAACCAGAATGAGAGACAAACGTCCTATCTTCCCTGTACTGACAATTTTTGTTGGACAGAGTATAGTGAAGAACTGAAGACTGAAGCTAAAGGAGAAGGTTATCTGTATTTGTTAAATTTTGTTTTATTTATTTATTTTAATTACAATGTAAAATCGTAAAGATAATTAAAGAGGAAAGCATTAACAGTTGTGATGTGCTTTTTGCTTTCCAGCCGAGGTTTTGCTCGCCGGATTTCCAGGGTTGCTCTGAAGAAAAACACGAAACTTCAGTAGGAAGGTCTTTAGAACCTTATACAAAATCTTTATTGAAAAACAAATCTTAAATTCATATAACAACTTAAATATTCTTGACTTTAATTAATTACACCCTGCCTGGTGTATCTGGTACACATCGGTTATTTTCCTTGTATCGGGGTCCTGCTGGTTTCCTCTAGAAAGCTTTATTCTGGCATCTGGTTCTTTCGTTAACTGGCATCGGTATCGGTTTATTCTTTTATAAATACGGACTACGCTCTAGGCGCTTACAAGATCAGCAGGTTTAGGGCCCCTGGTAGGCACTAGATCGGCAGGTTTTAGGCCCCTGCACAAGTAGCACAAAATGGTATAATTTCGGTATCACATTTCTTAATTCATACTTTATTCCTTCTTTATTAGGTATGTAAATCTATGCCTACTTAATTCCGTCTTAATTTCGTCTTTTTTAGGTATTGCTTTACAGAACTTAACATGGTGTGTTTACTTCTACTTAAAGCATTCTTAAATACTTCTTAAATTGGCATTTCTTAAATCGGTTGTTTTTGTTACTTAATTCCTTCTTTAATCCTTCTAAAAACATTCCTTTTTTATTTTGGTATTAAATCGGTATTTTTCAAATTCTTTAATACGTATTTAAGTCTTCTTAAACAGTATAATATTAAAAACAAGAGAGAGTTATTTGAGTAGCACTTTGAGACAAGATATTTTATGTGTCACAGTGGCACAATAGGTAGAGCACAAGCACGACAAGCGAGAGGACTCGGGTTCGAATCTCAGTGGAAGCACAGAGGTAAATTAAGAAAAAATTAACTTTTAAAATTCTTTCATTCCAGCAAAAAATCACATAAAGACTAGAATATAAATCAACAATAATAAAAAAAACAAACAGTTAATAAAAAAAATTTATTTTTATTGTTTCTAATAATTTTTTTAAGAATTGCCGTAGCTCTTTAAGAAGGAGTTAAGAAGTATTTAAGAAGATGTAAGGAACTATTTAAGAAGGAGTAATGAAGTATTTAAGAAGAATGATATCCCGATTTAAGAACATTTTAAGACTCTATTTATCTTCTTATTTCCTTCTATTGGACCGCCCACTTGCGCCTTTTCTCTACTTAATAGGAACTTAAATCCGTCTTATAGAAGATGTCAGATACCGATTTAGAATTCTTAAAGACATTCGTTAAGTAATTCTGTGCTACTTGTGTGGTAGGCACTAGATCGGCAGGTTTTAGGCCCCTGGTAGGCACTAGATCGGCAGGTTTTAGGCCCCTGGTAGGCACTAGATCGGCAGGTTTTAGGCCCCTGGTAGGCACTAGATCGGCAGGGTTTAGGCTCCTGGTAGGCACTAGATCGGCAGGTTTAAGGCCTCTGGTAGGCACAAGATCAGCAGGTTTTAGGCCTCTGGTAGGCACGGCCAGTGTATAAACACCGACAGATCAGCAGGTACCAAAGCCACTGGTGGCAATTAGGACGTTTTATTCTTCGAACCAAACTGATGGAACGAAATAGCCGAACAATTTCAGATGACTTGTAAACTAAAATCTAGCTCGTCAGCTTCGACCGTAGCAAACAAGTGACTTTCCTTCAAGGTTTCAAGGTTTCAAGGTTTTTTTATTGAACTTAATATATACAATTGTGAAACTTGAGGATAATATGTATAGGGTAGAAATTTGTTGGCACATAGGGGGCCTAACTTATAAAATGACTTAAACTCTAAAAATTATAATATTTGTAATGTACATGGTTCAAAATTAGCATTATGAAAAATTGTCTTGGTTTTTGACTCGGGTTGTTCAGTCCCGGTTGTCCAGTTGGTGGGTTGTTGGGGGTTGTTTTTTGATGTTTTCAGCCACGGTGATATGCTGACTCGGCGTCAGCGTAGAAACGAACTGCTGGTTCGTTGTCGGCTGGGATCCTTTCTATCATATCCAGAGCAGTGAGGTATCTAGGCTCTTCACAAAAGGAGGTCCTCTTGTTATATTTTTCGTAAAAACTGTGTGTGAATTATATACTGGTCGAATGTAAATCACTCAATGTGTTCAACCAACTGTGACGTCATGATCTTATAGTGACTGCATATTGTATTAAGACAAGGTATAAAATCCCTTTATCTTGGCGAGGTAACTGGTGTCGTTGGTAGCTGCGGCGTCGTATGGTGTCGTCGGTCGCTGCTGCGGCGGCGGCTGCTTAATCATGGTGAATCAAATCACCCAATGTGTTTAGTATTGGTACAAGCATGGAACGCTTCGTTACACAGTAAACCCATCAATCAGCCTAAATTTTGTTTTATAAGTACACTTCTTTGCTTATGCAAAAAATAACTCGCTCTTCACCGACTTATTTGCTGAATTGTGTGAGTTTTTTCTACCGCTTCACTTTCTTGGATTAATTGAGTAGGTCATTCATTCATTCATACATATTTAATGAATTCTCAGTGAGAAGGCTGAGAAGACAGGCTTTCAGATTTAGCACTTATTTCCATAGAAAAGCGACTCTTTTAAAATTAAGGAATAGACCTGACTTCTATGAAAGAGTTTTAGCGGATTTTATAAAAAAAGATCGTTGAATAGCTTAAGAATATATGTAAATAAGAGAAGTTTTTTAAGTAACACTTTTCATAGTTTCTTATTTGTTTAGAAACGCGAACTTTTGCTATTTTTTTTAATAACATACATTATTATATTTATTGTAGCCAAAAATACTACATTTCTTATACTTAAACCTATATGGCACAATTTACAGAGATTGTCAACATACATACATAAATCATCTATTTGTTAACTTTTGTACATAACTATTTATTCTTAATTGATATTTTTTATATCATGATATTGAATTGCTTGAAAAATTTAATTGATTTATTTGCTTATTTATCTCATACTTAAATATACTTTTGTTTTGAAGTTCCTTATTTTTTATTTTTTTTTATAACATGACCTTAAATTTTCCTTAATGTACATGCAATGCTGTTGCATTTGCCAGAAACGGTTTCTTTCGAAGCCACTTTTATTATGCTTTAAGATTATTTGAGGCTGTCAGTGCAATAGTGACGTAACCCATAAAATTCACTTTAGAGCTACGAGAGATTCAAGAAACAGGTTTTCTTTAAAATTTTTTTATATTTTTCCTTTGACATTTTTGATTTATCTAAGAACGTGGAAGAGTTTGAAAAAAGGCATATTTTGTAAAAGGCAAGCTTTTTT
This sequence comes from Philhelius festivus, assembly GCA_963931855.1. Taxonomy (NCBI): domain Eukaryota; kingdom Metazoa; phylum Arthropoda; class Insecta; order Diptera; family Syrphidae; genus Philhelius; species Philhelius festivus. The sequence continues at coordinate 133,896,981 of OZ007556.1, read as the reverse complement.
TTTTAAATTCAACTTCATTTTGGAAAAAAAGTGGGTTACGCCAATATTGCATTCATGGTTTTCTGTAAAAATAAAGAAAAAAGAAAGGTTACTCTAAACTTATTATATTTTTTTTTATTTCTCTCATAGTTCATATTTTAACAACAAAAAATTATATGTACATTTTTACTTGTTTTTTTAATGATTTTACTCTTTTCTGATAAATCGTCAAATATTTCGATTGGAACACTTGAGTGTAGATAGCTGCATAAAACTGTTTTTGTATTAAAATATATATATTAAGGGACCCATTTTTATGAAAAACTCATTTTTGAAAAAAAAATTAGGTTACGCCACTATTGCACTCATAGCCTCATTTATAATTTATAAATTAATGATTTGAAGTATACAAAATTGGCATGAATTCCTTCGCTTGTTTGATTTGGAAATCAGAACTGCAATACCCTTTTTTAATTTAGGATACACATCGATATTAGAATTAATTATCGTTTGCAGGTAATTAGCCTAAGCTTCGACTTACCATTTGAAATTTTTCACGCCACGCCACTGGTACCTACTATAAGGCAAGTTATGCACTCGTAAAAAAATCGAACTCGAGATTTTGATCAAAGTTGACATTACAATGATAGCGAAGACGAAAAAGTGGGTCTCACGATTCTGTCTGTCTGTCTGGTCTGTTCGACTACAGCCTAAACGGCTCGGCTGATTTTCTTTAAACTTGCGATATCTACCAAGTTTAACGAAAATTTTATTCCCCAATTGTTTTTACTTTTTTTTTTAAAGACCAAAAATAACGGTACCTACCACACGATTTCTCAAATTTCATTTAGTTAAAGCTAGGTGATGGTTAGTGGTAATGGTACAACCGATTTTGATAATTTTTTATGTTAAAGCTCCCCAGCAGTTTAAATATTATTGTGTATTAAAATTCTATAATTTATATAAGAATTCTATAATTTATTAAAACAAAATTTGAAATCAAGATATTACTGACTGTACCTACCACAGAACGATTTATTCGACTTTTGAATTTATCATTATCGGAATAACGGATTTTAATAAATTTTTGAAAAGAGAAGCTTCTAAAAAGCTTAAAAAACATTGCATTTCAAAACTCAAAACAAAAAATATTTTTAATTAAATTTTGAAAAAAGTCAATTGTTTTTTTTTTTGAAAATTCGATACCTCAAAAACGGCTCAATATCTTTTTTTGTAAATTTAATTTTTATGCGAACAAAAGCAAAAACTTCAAATTGACGTAGCAATATTTTATCTTAAAAATGATTAAAAAAATTTGTATATAAAAGCTTATATTTTTAAGAAACTACTACATCGAAGTATAATTTTGTTCTTTCATTGATCAATATTTGTTTGAATCACATGGCATCCTGTGATTATCTATAGTTGGAGCTTGTTTCAGGAGTTGTTTTAGTCATTTAAAAAATAAAATTTTCTCTAATAGCATTCATTTTTGAAATTCTTAGTCTTTTACGTAACAGCAAGTTCGTGCGACCCAGTCGTGCATTTTAATTATTTTGTCCCGGGAAATATGATGAAATCCCGGGATTTTTCATTATTTAAGCCACTTGTCCCGCCGAGGTGCAAGAAAAATCAGGCAACCCTATCTGTGATGCACATACCGAGAACTGAGAGCTGTTCGGTTTCCTCAATGCAAATGCCACTCATGGATGCGGGTTGCGTTCCGCTTTAACGACAGACAACATTGAGTTTTGATGCAGTTTTACTCACTATTGCTCCCACTAGAGCATGTAAGACGCTCACATTTGTAAATAACTACTTAAGGACTATCTAATTATACTAAATACTTTTTGTTATCAATCACACCTAAAAATTGCTCTTGTGGGCTCTTAGGCTAGGACCGCACTTGCGATTTCAATCGCACGATTTTTTAGTCGCAAAAATAGAACACATGAATTTAAATGAGAATGAACGCACTTGCTACCAACAAATCATGACGATTTAAAAGTCGCAATTTGTTTCATTTTTCTTGCGATGCGATTGTCGTAAACTTAAATGAAACACATGTACTTGTTTACTACTTGTATACTTGTAAATTGTAATTTTTAAATGTAAATAATTTTTCAAGCCATAAATGAGATTGAATCTCAAGGCTTAACAATATATAAATAAATGAAATGAAATGAAATGAAATGTACTCAAATGGATATGTCCACACTTGCGATTTAAATTACTACGACTTAAAAATCGTAGTCGCAAACAGAAATTGGCATGCACGCACTTGCGATTTTTAATCCACGATTTTTTAGTCGCAAAAAGTAAGACACATGGCCTTAAATGTGAATGCACGCACATGCGACTTAAAAATCGTAGCGATTATAAAAATGAAACAAGTTCCATTTTTTCAAGCGATTTTTCTGTCGCTATTTATTTGTAGCAAATGCGTGCACTCACATAAGAAGTAGTGTGTTTCATTTTTTGCGATTAAATAATCGCGCCCAAAAAAATCGCAAGTGCGTGCATGACAATAATTTGTAGCGACTACGACTTTTTAATCGCCTCGACGAAAAATCGCAAGTGCGGTCCTAGCCTTAGGCCTTAGGCTAGGACCGCACTTGCGATTTTTTGTCGAAGCGATTAAAAAGTCGTAGTCGCTACAAATTATTGTCATGCACGCACTTGCGATTGTTTTGCGCGCGATTATTTAATCGCAAAAAATGAAACACACTACTTCTTATGTGAGTGCACGCATTTGCTACAAATAAATAGCGACAGAAAAATCGCTTCAAAAAAATGGAACTTGTTTCATTTTTATAATCGCTACGATTTTTAAGTCGCATGTGCGTGCATTCACATTTAAGGCCACGTGTCTTACTTTTTGCGACTAAAAAATCGTGGATTAAAAATCGCAAGTGCGTGCACGCCAATTTCTCTTTTCGACTACGATTTTTAAGTCGTAGTAATTTAAATCGCAAGTGTGGGCATATCCATTTGAGTACATGTGTTTCATTTAAGTTTACGACAATCGCATCGCAAGAAAAATGAAACAAATTGCGACTTTTAAATCGTCATGATTTGTTGGTAGCAAGTGCGTTCATTCTCATTTAAATTCATGTGTTCTATTTTTGCGACTAAAAAATCGTGCGATTGAAATCGCAAGTGCGGTCTTAGCCTTAGTCTATAAGGTACTCGTAATACATTAACATTACATTACATTTGCCAGATACTCATTACTCATAAAGCTCTTAAGCAAACAGTAATATAACTGATCCAAATGTTCGAATATAAGGGATAAGTTACAATAGGAACTCAACAGTTTTTAACCATAAAAGACTGCAGGGCTTGACGACATCATTTACTCGTAAGCTGAAAATGAACTCAGATCGATGTAATTCTCTCAAAAAATCCACGACTATGAAGAAAAGTCAAAGTTGTGTTTATAAATGTATACCTGAAATATATCTTAGACCTAAAGCAATACCGGCCCAAGTAGTCAAAACTTACTCTTTGAGTTCATTTAATCCATGAAGTTAATATTTACCAACAAGTACAGAATCACTATGAACACATTAAAAAAATACATATACGAGTATGTAGAAGCTTCAATGTAGATATAAACATCAGAAAACACACAAAAATAAGGCCTTTCGATTTCAGAGATACATTCTCCCAGCAGCAGTAAAAATAAACCCATTGGATTATTTTTTTTTCTTTTTATAGTTAATTGGTACTCGAAGGGCATCGAATAAATTATTATACCATTTGTCTAATAACCTAGTCTCAGTTCCCTGGTTCCATTTCGGGTGCTGTTTTAATACCCAATAATTTTGTGTTATTTTTTCGTAGTGTCTTAATTAAAAAGTTTTATCAGATGGACGGATTCAATGATGATGTTAACAAGAAAAGATCACTAATGATATTTACAATTGGGTTGTGTCCACCTTCCCTTATAATTAATCCACTATAAATTAAATTTTAATAATAGGTAGCGAGAATATATTTGGTTCGAATCCCTTTTTATTTTCAAAGATTGAATGTTTGAAGGAATATAAAGTTAAGTGCATATAAAAAAGTGTACACCTTGCTTATGTAGTGTATTTGGTTGATACCTTATATCTTTGTTATGCATTCAGCAATTCAGTTTGAGAAATTTAGTAGAGAATAAAAGAGCCAGGGAACCTAAACTTATTCTTAATGAAAGTACATGCATAGTTGGATTGCTTTGCTAAGACGTATTATCCATAGACCGCTGCGCTGTCTATTAGAAGTGGTCGGATTTGTATGGTTGCAATTTTTATAATTAGCGCACACTCAAGGGGTTATGAATACTCTTAACGATTTAAATAAAACAGCATGAGCAGTTAGGAAATGAGGAGGGGACTAAAAAGGAGATGCCGATGTATATTGGTTTTAAAAGGATGTACATTATAATGAGGGGAAAAAATCGAGTGTAATCCAATTTCGATTAGTACGGCTAAAGAAAGAATCTCTGTATTTTACTGTACACCCAAAATTGGCTCAAATGTAAACTTATGCGCATTCTTAGGAAGACGAGTATTACGGCGAAATTGTTTCAAGGGAGGAATGCAGCTGGCTATATCATTGGAGCATTGTTTATAGAAGAAGCAATAAAACAAAGTAAGAAAAGAGACATTACACCGCTGTTCGAGAGAGAAAAAAGTTTCTGTAAATACAATATGATCATAACTTCTTAACAATACCTTGCAATATAATATACTATATACCTAGCTCTAAGTATACTATTTCAAACTTGTTATTAAATTATTCTAAAATAAAATATTGTTTGAGAAAGAATATATGTAAAATATATGTTTATATATGGATTGGTTTCTAAACCTCTTTTTCATTATTAAGAAGACGTTATATTTCCGTAATATAATTTTCTCCAGTTAGTCTAAATTAGACCTGTGCCAATCGTTCGTTTTGAAAGATTGAATCTATCAATGATTGATTGGTTCAAGGATTCGATCTTTTCAAACAATCGTTCATTCAATCAAAATTATTTTTTATCCAGCCGTTTCGTCCCGAACAACAACAAAAGACCGATACGAAATGTTTTCAATCGTTCGTTTGCCGGTGGCTATAGGGTAAGTCAAAAACGTGGGTAAAACTTAAACGTTCCACGTAGCCCGTTACAGTTACACGTTCCGTGTAGCAACTTACTGTCAAAAATCTTTGTGAACTATGTCTGCTAGAATTATTTTGTTACATATGATTGTGCTTTTGCTTGTATATAATTGAAAGCTTTATTCTCTTTCTTTAATACATACATACAAAATATGTTAATTTAATTTGTCATTACATTTTAAAAGTTAGTTATCAGATTCGGTAACTTTACTTATTTTTTATAGTTTGTAGACTTTTTTTGAATTAAAGTTTGAATTTAATAATGAATGGTTCGCTTTTTCTTTCTGAAATATTTGAACTTGGGTAAACGTTTTTAAACTTACCTTAAAGAAAATTGCATTTAAGACCTTGTTTTCATTGGGAATATTGCGTACTTACTACATCGTGTTTACATTGGAAACTTTGAGTACGAAAATAACAATTTTAGTACCAACCATTGGTAGCTAGAACTAAACGTTTCTTTACCTCTCGACCAATATGTCAAAAAGACGAAAGACAAAACAATTGGTGTAAAATTTCATAGCGGACTTTAAACAACACGTTAGTGATGTACAATTGCATTTTATTTTATGCTCCCAAAAATTTATTTTCGAAGTTGACATTTCCGAAAATCCGAAAAATGTTGTTCAGGGCAATCAGTTGACATCTATAACGAAATATACTCGATACGTTAAAATTTAATTCCCTTATCTGTCATACCACATAATTATTTTAACTATCGTATTGTAATATTTTTCCAAGGTTCGTTAAATAAAACTTATCACTCTTTTTAGTATTTCTTCTTTATTTACACTTTCCAATTCAAAACAGTAAATTTCAATTTATAATCAACTCAAATACTTTTATTCAAATTTAAATCACACTTGTTTAATAACACAATCCAATAAGCAATACTTTTGCACACTTTCGTCATCCAAAATCAACTGTCCCGTGCTCACCGCGAGCACTCCCTTATATACTCAAGTTAGTTGTTTTGAAGGTTCTCATCTTGGAATGTTCTAGATGGTTGGAATAAGGGGAAATACATTTGACATTGGAAAAGAGCTTTTTGTTTTTCCATAAATTAAATATGCAATTTCCCAACAGAAGGCGCTGTAGTAGTATAAAGCTCTGTTCACAACATTGCCCCCTTCTTAAGATTGTTCGTCCCGAACAATTCTATCTCCAGCTTCGCCACTGTATCGGTGCAGTCGATCGCTATGCACAACTTTTAACTTTCCTCTTGACCCTTTTGACGATGTGGATTATACAGCCATACACGATCTCCTACCTGGAATCCTGTCGTGTTTGCTCTTGTGTCGTACCTTGTCTTCATTCGATCGCTGTTAGCGCTCATTCTAGTCCGGGTCCTTTCGTGGATGTCGATTAGCGTCTCTTTCAGGTCACTCACGTAATCCCCTGTTTCCTGAGACTCTTGTGATGGATGTCCAAACCTTATCTCACTAGGCAGCCGTATGCTTCTTCCGAACAGGATTTCAGATGGTGTTTGTCCTGTTGAGCTATGTATTGCACATCGGTAGGCCATCAAAAACAGTGGTATGTGCCTATCCCAATTTCTTTGGTAGTCGCCTACGACTTTAGTGAGGTGCTCTTTTAAGGTCCTGTTGAATCTCTCGACCATTCCATCAGATGGGGGGTGAAGTGGTGTGGTTCTCGTTTTCTTAATGCCAAGGAACGCGCACACCTCTTGGAATATGTTCGACTCAAAGTTCCTTCCTTAGTCAGAATGGAGCTCCATAGGCACACTGAACCTGCTTAACCAGTTAGACACAATCTGGTCGGCCACGGTTTTGTTCTTGGTTCGGGATAGCGTATGCCTCAGGCCATTTGCTGAAGTAATCCATTACCACCAGAATGTATTTGTTTCCATCATTCGTTTCCCGAAATGGGCCAGCCACATCAACAGCAATCCTTTCAAACGGTAAGCCGACATTATATTGCATCATTTTTCCTTGCAGTTTTCTACCAGGTCCTTTGGTTGCAGCACAAGCGTCACAATTTCGGCACCACTTTTTAACGTTGTCTCTTGCAAGCAACCAGTAGAATCGTTGTTTAACTTTTTCTAACATCTTGTTGATTCCCAAATGGCCTCCTGAAGGTCCATCCTGCATCTCTCGAAGAACCTCTTTGATTTTCGATTGAGGTAACACAAGCTGCTTCACATAGGATTTGCCATCAGCGGACTCCCATTTTCGCCGAAGAACACCTTCTCCCACATGAAGTGAGTCCCATTGTGCCCAATAGGCTTTTAAAACTGGACTCCTATCGGAGTTTTTCTTCATGTTCCTTCCATGCCAGAAGAGGTTCAATGTCGGGGTCTTCTTGTTGAGCAGATCTTATTTCTTCATTGCTCCATCCACAAATGGGGTCAGCCCTTATTCGCAGAGTGTTGATGGCGACCATGCGTTTGTTGCCATTTGACGTTGCCTCGACAGTCAGACTTTTATTGTTTCGTTTGGTCTGAGAAACCTGGATGGTGTTTCTGGGGCCATCAATACTAAAAACCAGCTTCTGCTCCTCGAAGTTGGTTCTTACTCGTTTCTCTGTTGGGAAACTTGTTTGGGAAGTAACACTGGTATTATTGTTACCTTGTTCTGAGTTTGAAACTCCGTGTCCACAATGTTGACAAGCTCTTCTTGGTGGTAATCGACATTGACGCTGTAAATGTCCGGTCTTGTTGCATTTCCAGCATTTTGTAAGACCGTTTCGTTGGTTCCTTTGGACATCCGTTCTTTGGCATGAGCATTCTTCGACGATGGCTTCTCTAAGTCGATGTTCTCCGTGAGAAGCTTGCTCAGCTGCTTCCATTGTCAAGGCAAACGCTAATGTTTCAGAAAGCGTTCGTTTTCCAGCAGTTCGCACGGCCCTTTGAAGATGTATGTCGGAAATGGCGCGAACAAATGCCTCAACTGCAAACTGGTTACGGATTTCTTCTCCAACATCTGGATATGCAAGATGAACAAGCCTTTCAATGTCCGCTTGTAGCTGTTGTAGAGTTTCGCCCCTCTTCTGAACTCTGGAATAGAGTCGTACTTTGAAGACTTCTTTCATATGGCTATTGCCAAAGCGTTTGTCTATAGCCTCAACCAAGTAATTAAAGTCGCCGCTCTTATCTGCTGGTATGGTTAGCTATAACTCAGCAGCTGTTCCTCTAAGAGCAAGGGTTAGAGCTAAACACTTGTCAGCCTCATCCCAGCCATTTGCTGTAGAAGCTGCCTCGAATTGCTCCTTGTACGAGTATATTGACCAAGAAGTTTGTCCATCAAAGGTAGGAGGTTGCATCTCTTTTTTTCTCAAAGTTTCCTCAGAACTTTCCCGAATCTTTATGTTTCGAACACGGTCTAACTCTTTTGAAAACGTCTCCATTTTGTTGTCGACTTGATTCCCTAGCAATGAAACACGTTCATCTAACTCTTTTGAAAACGTCTCCATTTTTCTGTCCACTTTATCCTCCAGCAATGAAACACGTTCATCAAGTGCAGATACATTATTCTCGATGTTAACAAGCTTGCCTTCTAGCATGTTTCTCTGCTCTTCGAGAAGGTCTTTTTGTTCGCAATGCTGTTTCTCAAGGCGTTCGAGAATATGCTTTTATTCATTTTTCTGCTCATTGAAACGTTCGGTTTGTTCATTTCGTTGTTCTTCGAGACGTTCGAGAACATTCGTCGAAACGTTCAAGAACATTCTTCTGTTCTTTCTTTTGCTCATTTCGTTGCTCTTCGAAACGTTGAAGCAGAAGACTAATCATATTTGAAACATCTGCATTTTTACTTACGTCTGCTTCCTCAGCGTCAGCTTCAAAGACGAAAATGTCCGGGTCTTCATTTTGTTGTTCAAGTTCATTTTTCGATCCTGCTCTAGAAAGTTCTCGCTTGCCTAATTCACTCTTCAGCTCATTACAGTTGAGCTCTTTTAGTAAATTGCTCATTTTATTATTTTTTTCCGCACACTTCACTGCACAATAAGTTTTATTCCACTTTTCTGACACCAATGTAATATTTTTCCAAGGTTCGTTAAATAAAACTTATCACTCTTTTTAGTATTTCTTCTTTATTTACACTTTCCAATTCAAAACAGTAAATCTCAATTTATAATCAACTCAAATACTTTTATTCAAATTTAAAGCACACTTGTTTAATAACACAATCCAATAAGCAATACTTTTGCACACTTTCGTAATCCAAAATCAACTGTCCCGTGCTCACCGCGAGCACTCCCTTATATACTCAAGTTAGTTGTTCTCGAAGGTTCTCATCTGGAATGTTCTAGATGGTTGGAATAAGGGGAAACACATTTGACATTGGAAAAGAGCTTTTTGTGTCTTCCATAAATTAGATATGCAATTTCCCAACAGATGGCGCTATAGTAGTATACAGCTCTGTTCACAACAGTATTAAATATTTTATATTACATCGAAATATAGATCGTTCTCTATCTGTCAAGTAATGAACTGGATGATGACTACGACTTCAGTGGATTAAAAAAATGTACCACTTATATTTACTTTAATAATTTCCATTACAAGGTGGGAATGGTGTCAATCGGTTTATATCAATAATACATTATTCATCAAATGGGTTAAATCATACTTAGAGAACCGAATATATAACGTTGTTTTCAGATGTTTTGTGTCCAATCCCATCTTTGCCACCTCAGGTGTTCCTCAGAGCAGTCACCGTGGACCTCTTTTATTTTTGATTGCCATTAATGATGTAAGTAGTATTCTAACGAACTATCAGTTAGCTATTTATGCAGATGATATAAGAAATATGAAGGTAATTTCTTCTCCATTTGATTCCTCGTTTCTTCAGGAAGACTTAAATTCTTTTCTCACTTGGTGTGAACAAAATTTCCTAGAGCTAAATGTGAATAAATGTCAATCAATGACTTTTTCTTTACCTCAATTCACGATCTTGGGATTGCATGTGATAAAGAGCTCAATTTTCGGACTCATATTGATCAAATAAAATTGCAAAAGAAAACTCCTCCCTCGGTTTTATCAAGTGCTGGTCTAAAGAATTTTACAATCCCTATGTTATCAAAAACTTGTACATCACTATCGTACGACCTATTCTAGAGTATGGCAGACAGGTTTGGTCTCCTCATCAAATTACCCATTCCCTTATACCTAATTGAATCTGTGCAGCGACGGTTCCTCCGCTTTGCCTTACGCAGATTCCCTTGGTCAGACCCTCTTATCTTGCCCCCCTGCGAAAATCGCATACTTTTGATTAGCCTGCCTACCCTTGTCAGGCGCCTCCAGATAGCAGTAGCAGATATACTTTTCATCCACCAACTTATCACGTTAATACCAACCCACGTAACCTAAGATCGGTCCCCTTCTTTCGACTCCCTACTCATCGCACAACTATGGTCATCTCAATCTTCTAACTAGAATGCTACGCCTAGCCAACAGTGCACATAATGTCCTTGCTTAACATGCATTGAATAATGCACATTATCCAGTGCGATGCCTTCCATCTGTCCTCTACGGAAAAAGAAAAAGGACTATTCCAATCCAGCGAATCTACGGTTGATGAGTCTTCTTCCGAGTATCATATATCATAAAGGTAATCGAAAAAGTTTTTACTTGATACGAAGTTAGATTTTAAGGCAGGACATGATACAAATCATACGAGATCTAAACTAATCTCTGATCTCCAATGAAACAAAAAAAAAAGGCAGTGTATTGGTGCTTGTCTGGTTGATTTGGAGACACCGTATCGTTAGAAGGTCTCTATCTAAAGCTGACCAGACTCGGCAAAAGTAAACCACTATTATATATGCTTTATGACAGTCAATGCTAGAAAGCAGTGGCGGCGCAAGATACATTTCGCGAGGCCCTCTGATGGTGCAAGTAGAAGGCAATATAAAATAAAAAATCACTTAATTAAACAGTTTTTTTATTTATTAAGAAACAAACCTAAATTTATACTTATCTTCTTTGGAACATTAAACAAAAACTCCTCATACAACTCATAAGGTTGGAAGTCACTGCTCTCACCTTCTTGCAGGACTGTGTGTAAATCCTGACAGTTTTTCAATATTTTCTCTTTTGGATTTTTTTTAACTTGCTTAAGTCATAGAGAAAACCAAAATTTTCTAAATGTTGATTTAAAGATCATAAATCTCGATTCTATGTTACTTATCGCAGAATCAATCATGGTATTAAAAAAATCTGTTTCATACCGGCTTTTAGCAGACTTTGTAGGTTGATCGCTACCTTCATAATCAAGTTAGAATTTATTTGTTCAATATTTAATCACTGAACGGAACGTGGTTTATTTGTAGTCTAATTTTCAAATGTTTTTTAGATTTTTGATCTTTATAGACCGCAATTTTCGATAAATTAATAAAAACACAAACTAATTTTTATATTTAACTGTGTCTTTATTAACAATTTTACATTATCATATGCATTTCGAGCACATAATTGTGTGCTCATCATCAGCGAGCGAGTAGACACTAAATCAAGACAAATTAAAAGAAGGTATAAAACACAATACAAAAAGAAAGAATAAAGAAAGTAATTTAAGAGAAACATTGATTTACATTTAACAAAAGCATAAAATAAAAGAGAGTTGACAAATTTTTATATTATGTAAGAATATGAATAAGTATAAAGGTTAAATTAACGTTTTACTAAATGAAATAGCGGTGAATCAATATTCTCTTTTTCTATGTTCATAAGATTTTTTGTTGTTGCTATATAGAAAGATTCATAAGCATCTAATTTTGCTGGGTTATTGACATTTTTGATGAGTTTTACATTTTCTTCGAAAGAGATGTTGTTATGTGGGTGAGAGTGGTCCAAATTGTAAGCGTGTGCGGCAATAGCTTTGGTGACATCTTTTTTCCTTACGCTGCGCAAATGCTCTTCAATTCGTGCGGATAAAGCTCTTCTCGTTTGACCTATATATTTAGCATCACAGTCAGAATAGCTGATTTCATATATGCCGCTTTTTTCTCCCAGAGGTACTGGATCTTTTGTTGTGCCTAGCTTTGAACGAAGTTTGTTTGTACTAGTATACACAATGTTCATGTTCTCTTTTTCAAAGCAATGTTTTAATTTGTCTGTGACACCTGGCAAATATGTGAATGTGACACGATTTTGTTTCTCTTTTCTTGATAGATTATTTTGGCTAAATAGTGTCGAAAATTCATCTCTTTTAATTTTATTTGAGTGTTTTGATATAAACCTGTCAATTAATTTCAAAGCCATTCACATTTGCAATTTGAAGAATTCGGTCATATTCATTTTTGTACTCGGCAACGGACAATGGCAACCTGCATAGACGATAGATCATGGAATGAAATGCTGCGGTCTTATGTTGGTAGGTGCAAGATGAGTCATTCGTTATGTATCTGTCTGTCATTGATTTACGAAGAGAGGGTTTACTCCCTTCAACTTGGTTTCGCTATGTTGATGACACTTTTGCTATCATAAAAAAGGATAACATTGAACGCACTCTCAATATTTTGAATAATCGTTATGAGGGCGTTAATTTTACTTTTGAAATTGAAAACGAAGTCGATCATACGTTAGCCTTCCTTGACTTAAAAATAAAACGAACAGGACAAAAGATCGAATTTGCCGTCTTCAGAAAATCTACAATGACAGACAGATACATAACGAATGACTCATCTTGCACTTACCAACATAAGACCGCAGCATTTCATTCCATGATCTATCGTCTATATGACCGAATTCTTCAAATTGCAAATGTGAATGGCTTTGAAAAATCATTAATTGACAGGTTTATATCAAAACACTCAAATAAAATTAAAAGAGATGAATTTTCGACACTATTTAGCCAAAATAATCTATCAAGAAAAGAGAAACAAAATCGTGTCACATTCACATATTTGCCAGGTGTCACAGACAAATTAAAACATTGCTTTGAAAAAGAGAACATGAACATTGTGTATACTAGTACAAACAAACTTCGTTCAAAGCTAGGCACAACAAAAGATCCAGTACCTCTGGGAGAAAAAAGCGGCATATATGAAATCAGCTATTCTGACTGTGATGCTAAATATATAGGTCAAACGAGGAGAGCTTTATCCGCACGAATTGAAGAGCATTTGCGCAGCGTAAGGAAAAAAGATGTCACCAAAGCTATTGCCGCACACGCTTACAATTTGGACCACTCTCACCCACATAACAACATCTCTTTCGAAGAAAATGTAAAACTCATCAAAAATGTCAATAACCCAGCAAAATTAGATGCTTATGAATCTTTCTATATAGCAACAACAAAAAATCTTATGAACATAGAAAAAGAGAATATTGATTCACCGCTATTTCATTTAGTAAAACGTTAATTTAACCTTTATACTTATTCATATTCTTACATAATATAAAAATTTGTCAACTCTCTTTTATTTTATGCTCTTGTTAAATGTAAATCAATGTTTCTCTTAAATTACTTTCTTTATTCTTTCTTTTTGTATTGTGTTTTATACCTTCTTTTAATTTGTCTTGATTTAGTGCCTACTAAGCGCTCGCTGATGATGAGCACACAATTATGTGCTCGAAATGCATATGATAATGTAAAATTGTTAATAAAGACACAGTTAAATATAAAAATTAGTTTGTGTTTTTATTAATTTATCGAAAATTGCGGTCTATAAAGATCAAAAATCTAAAAAACATTCATAATCAAGGTTAGGTTGGAGTGGCTGTCTAGTTGTTGTTGACTCACTTAGACCTCAAGGATCCGTTGTGATACCACTAAAGAAGTTACTCATGGGAGAGTAATGAATTTAAACAAACCATTTCGTGCTTTTAATAAAGTTAGAGAGACATTTTGTGTCGATCGTTGCCAGTTCACTGGTATTATCGAAGAAGGGATTACCGAGATAGTTATTCCTTCTATTGGAGAGTGCTGGACATGTACATAGAAGGTGTCTGACTGTTTCCTCTTCCTCCTCGTCCATGCAGCTTCTACAGAAGTCATTTGTGTAGACTCCTAGCCTCAAAGCATGTCTACCTATGAGGCAGTGTCCTGTTATAACTCCGATTGTAGAGCTTATATTTTGTCTGCTCAGGGAGATCAAGTCTTTTGACCGTTTAAGGTCTATGCTTGGCCATATTTGTTTGGTTGCCAGGCAGGTGGTACCCTGTGACCATCTAGCATTTGTTGATTCTAGAGCATGTTGTTTGAGAAGATATTTGCATGTGGCAAGTGGTGTTCCTATGTTATGTTTTTGTCTAACAGTAGGCAGAAGTGTTCCGTTTTTGGCGAGCTCATCGGCTTTGCAATTTCCCGGAATGTCTCTGTGGCCCGGCACCCAAATGAGGTGAATATTAAACTGTTCTGTCATCTCATTGAGAGATGATCGACAATCGTGGACTATTAGAGAGTTTGTGGAGACAGACGCGAGAGATTTGAGACCGGCTTGGCTGTCCGAGAAGTTTCGTATATCCTTGAATGATATAACGTTTTCTTTGAGCCAGGATAGTGCCTCTTTAATCGCTATTACTTCTGCCTGGAACACACTACATTGATTGGGAAGTCTATATGAAAGACTGAGATTCAGTTGTTTCGAATAGATACCACTTCCAACGCCGTGATCGGTCTTTGAACCGTCTGTATAGAAGTGTACCGCATTGTCTTCCAGGGGTCTCTCTTCTTCCCAAGACGATCTTGAAAGGATGGAAACAAGGAAGCTGTTATCGAATACCATTTTTGGGGTGGTATAGTCTAAGCGATCTGGGATAGATCTGAAATTGTCTAAGATGGTAGTATGACCAGTATTGTTACTGATCCATTGAGAGGTGGCTCTAAGCCTTACGCATGAGTTGGCTGCCACCATTTTGGAGAAGATGTCAAGAGGTGTTAGGTTTAAAAGCACTTCCAGGGCTGCGGTTGGTGTTGAGCGAAGCGCTCCTGTGATGCACATACTTGCTGACCGCTGGACTTTGATGAGTTTTCCTAGATTTACCATCTTGTCCAGTGCGGTCCACCATACGACAACTCCATAAATGAGTATCGGTCTGATTACCGAGGTGTATAGCCAGTGGGTTATTTTTGGGGAGAAGCCCCATTTTGATCCTATAGCCTTTTTACAAGTAAAGAGCGCTACGGTAGCCTTTTTTACTCTTTCATCAATATTTGCCTTCCAATTTAGTTTTTTGTCTAAAATGAGGCCTAAATATTTGGCTTGGTCGGAAAAGCTTAATGGTATTCCTTTAATCTTGGGTGGGTTAATCTGAGGAATTTTGTACCTTCTCGTAAAGAGTACTAATTCTGTTTTATGTGGATTGACGTCCAAGCCACATTGCTTAGCCGACTTTGTTAGCCTATTTAAGGCATTTTGTAGGAGTTCTGAGAGAAATTGGGGATGTTTCCCAGATACAGATATTGCAACGTCGTCTGCATAAGCAATCACCTTGAAACCCTCTGCTTCCATTGATGTTAGAAGTTCGTTTACTACCATGTTCCATAAGAGAGGCGAAAGGACCCCACCTTGGGGGGTACCTCGATTCACCGATCTGGTGGTAGTAAAACTTCTCATGCTGGAAGTTATTGTCCTGCTTTTGAGCATGAGACTTATAAGTTCTATGAGAGATTTCTCTAATTTCAGCTTGTTCATTGCTGTTGTGATCGCCTGGTAGCTGACGTTGTTGAAAGCTCCTTCGATACCTAGGAAAGCTATTAGGTTGTATTCTAATCAAACATCCTTTTCTTTTTGGCTGCTCTTTTATTTTTAAAACTTTTGGCAAATCATAACTGCTTTTCTCACTAAATTGACGGCCGTCAGACAAGCACTTTTCGAATCCTGGTATGTCGATATTGTTTGATGCAGTCACAAAATGTACGCAAATGTTCAAGAGTAATGCTTAAATATAAACGAACGAACAGAAACGACAGAGATGAGATTATTTAATTAAGGGGAGGTTCTCCTTTTTCGGCGACCAAAAATGCATTTTTTTCCATTTTTTTTATTTTACAGAATAGAAACGAGACCTACTCTTTGAGGTATTTTGAGCGTAGCATGTTTTACATAAATATTTTTGAATTTGGCGGCTACATATCCATACCATGGTAAGCAGAAGTACCATATGGGCCATCAGGTGTCGACACATGAGACATGAACCACCAGGTGTCGACACATGAGTCATGACTCGAAAAAAAAACTTTAAACACGTTTTTCTCGAAACTACGTTTTTCAAACTGTTGGTCATGATTACTTTAAAACTACTTGACGGATCGACATATTTTTTTTGGAGTCTGGACCAAAATCAGGCTGATATATCAAAAAATTTGTCTTGTACAGCGCTCAGAAGAGTGGAAAAAAGTGGAAAAAAACGAACACTAAAATTCAAGCGTCCGCCTTTTTTTAATTTTTGACTTTGGGCAATTATTTTGGTCCAGACTCCAGAGAACTCTCTTCTATTTTATAAAACACTTTGATTTTTTAATTTTCGATTATTTTTGCAGGATCTAGAGTGGCCAATAGCGAACAATTTTTTTTGGAGGTGGTCTCGTTCCGAGGCGCATTTTTTTTAACGGCCCGGTATTTTTTGATGAAAAAATTAGTTTTTGTACTTATAATATGATGATGAACAAGTAAAAAAAATTGAATTGATTATATCATTCCTTCCATGAAAAAAAATTCATGAAAAAGTGTCATTTTTGACACTGAAAAAGGAGAACCTCCCTTTAATTAATATAACATACTCGTAATATAATGTCAATTTCCTTTACACATGAGAAATCAATTTCTGTGTGATGATTTCGATCTCTCGACAGATTTTACGTTCCCTCACACCAAAAATTTTTTTGACAAAGATCAAATTCTTCGACTCCGTATTTGAAGAGGGATTTACATGCATACGAAATACGCACACCACAAGAAAAAATTTCACACGGGATCGAAATCCCTAGTGTGTAAAGGAAATCGACATATGTAAGTAGTTTATCAGAAATATCGATTATTGACATTCATTTCGTGCGCCGAATGGTGGAATATCCTTAAGTTGAGAATTAATTCTAATTATTATAAGAAAAACCTTGTGGCGTGTACTTTTGGATCTTCCATACTTCTTCAAATTTATTTTCGGCTGTGAGGAGCGAGGCCCTTTGCACCGCGAGGCCGTGGGCTGTGGCCCACACCGCCCACGCCTTGCGCCGCCTCTGCTAGAAAGTTTGGTGTCAAAAGTGGCAATGTAACTTCTACTACTACGAGTACTACTACTTCGATATTAGAAATGGTCTTCAGAAGGGGTGGTCAACTCGCCGATTGTATTCAGCATTTACACCATCAGGTAGTAACTTAGGCAATTTCGTATGGCTACAATCTATTAGCGTACAGAACAGCTCCAAAGGTCGAGGTCATCAGCGATAATGCGATGACTGGAAGTTGATCTTTGGGCCACATGGACAGCCCCTGGCTAGTAAAATTAGGCTGAAGGTGATTTGCTACATGGCCCTCATCCGGCCGATGATTGCCTATGGGTACTCGGTGTGGTTCAACGTTGCCCCATCACAAATGGAAAAGATTCTAGTGTTTAAAAGGCAGTGTCTTAGACGTTTCCTTAGAAACATTATTATTCCAACCTGGTTCTAAACAACCGAGCCAACATAAGCAGAATTGATAATTTTTTGATAAAGCTGATTCGGGGTCAAAGTGCAAGAGCGATGTCTTCGACCAACAACCAGCCTGTGAAACGATTTTTTCTTTAGAATGTACCCAAGAACCACGCCCTAAAATAGTATGCACGAATAAAGGGACACCCTGTATGTACATACATATATGGAATTTATGGAGCAAGGAGCTTTTTCAAGAACATTTTGATCGCAAAAAAAAAACTGTTCTATGAAAGATACTGTCATCATGTTAATAACAGTTTTTGATACAAATTTATTTTATTAGATTAATTATAGGTCATAACTTTTATAAACATCGTTGAAGCTGTTCTTGAGATTAATAATCTAATAAATATCACAGAAATCATTAATTTTAGAACTAACCAAATATCAATTTCGCCTTAGTTGATTATGTGACCTGCTACAGCATAGGTATAATAGTTAACAATAAGATAATTCAACATAAAGCATTATTTAAAAAAAAATTATCAAAAGACAAAAATACATGCCGCTGTTTTTATCTGTTCTGGCGGTGAAAAAAATATTACTTATAGATACTCTATTAGTTGAGTCAATAAAGCTGAAAAAATTGTTGAACCTTGAACTTCTAAAACGAAAACCCGATTTTGATAATTTATTAGGAAAAGTTCTTATTTATACATATATGTATGTACTTATATCAAAAACGTACGAGCAGCTTATTTACGGCACCTTGCAGAAATTTAAGATTTTGCCTTATCGAAGAGATTCTTAACAAACCTCTAAAAGATTTTAAAGAGGTTCAGCAGTAAGTAGGTTTATAATGTATAGGTATGTAGATGAACCTATCATCTAATCTGAAAGTTCCACTTCTACCAGATTAGCCTATTCTCTACTTCATCGAAAAGCTCAATGCTTATTTAATTTTAATAAACAATAATTTGTCTACGCCATTAATTTTATTTAAAAACCTCCCGGATTTCAATTTACTAATAAAGTTGAAATCGCAATTTTAATCATCGCGCAAATTAAAATTTCACATTATGTGACTGCGCCCAGTGGCGGATGTGATGTCGTTTCGATAGTGCAAGTGCGTGTGTGCGTACCTATACATCTGACGCCAATGTTTCCAGTGAGTGTCTATTGGGGCAACGATAAAGCGAAAATTCGAAATTGATTTTTAACGCGATAAATATATATGAATGGTGGAAAAGAATAATGGAAAGGGCAAGCAAGATTGCTTTTTGCAGCCGCCGCGCCGCAGCCACGTATGTATGTGCGGATGTACTCCGACGTAATAGTTTCATGGCGTATTTTATTTCTGACCAGAGTTTTATTTAATTTATTAGCAATTTAGTTAGCTTGGCAGATAAATGTTAAACAGAATGGGTGCGTTGACGCCTTTTGGTTTTGGCCAGAGTGAGTGAATATGCCAGGAACGTACAATATAATGGTTATTGCCATAATCACAACAGAGCATTTATTTTAAAACGAAATTAAGTGCGGCTTTGCAACTGACAACTGCCACACCGCTGCGCGGAATCAATATTAAAAACAAATAAACTTTATTAATTTATCCGTTGAGTGTAGAGGTATGTAGGTATGTGTACAGAAATTAAATGATTTAACGAAGTGGGTAATGAAGTACAACTTTGCCTGGACTTCAAACGCGTTTAAAGTTTCATAAGAGAAGCGAGAATTACAACAATGGCGTTGGCAGTTATAATTTTGTTTTAGGAAAGTCTGTGGACAAAACATTAAATTGAACAACTCACAATTTTTCAATTTTGTTCAATGAAACACATACAAAAGTTAGGTATAGTGAACCTAGCTAGATGCTTCCAAAATAATATCTGACGGGTTAAAAAGGCCAAATCTTTTAAAATGCAAAATCTCAACAATAAAATGCAGGCTTTCTCATGTGCTTTTTTCGCTTGCTTTATTTTGATGCATATAAGTACAAAAATATGCATGATGTATTTTTAAGTCAAATGCATACGCAGTTTTTCGACAAGGCGGAGGAGAATGGGGTCGCTCACATTCATTTGCAATTCTAATTTTTAAACAATGATATCGGCCGGTTAAAAAAGAAACCACTTTCGACAGTAAAAATTGATTAAAAAAACCTGTCAACTACGGGACTTAACTCCTCGGATAAAAGCTAGACGAATTGTCATCGATATTTTGTATGGAATCTACGTCTAATCTAAGCCATCAAATTTTCTTGGATCAACATTAATGGTCGATAAGTGTTAGAATTGAATTTGATTGCGGATCAGTGACTTGGTTAAGTTTTTTTCTATTGTATGGTTCAATATCTCAGATCTTGTGTTATTTGGTGCACTATCCCGGACATAACTATACTCTGTTCAATTTATATTTGTAGTACAGGCCTTGTGGGAGAGCTTTTTCAGAAACACTGGTGCCTGCTGCTGTTTGCACGGCACCTTAACTTAAGAAACTGCCACTGAAATAAGAAAGAGAATCACTGAGTTACATTAAAATTGTTTGTGTAATCTTCTTTGAGCTCACGTACAGCCTACCATGACCTATCTGCTCCATGGGTGAAAGCGTAAAAGGAGACTGATCGCCAATTTGCAACCAACCCTTATTGTGTTTAATAAAAAAAAGACACTGAATCAGAGTAACCATTGCCAAGTTGATAGAAATTCATATGGCATTTTCTTTGGTTTGTGCTTTGTAACTTTCAGGATTTAAGCTTTTTCGAGCTTTTGGTAGCAAATATTTTTCTGAGATTTGCGGCAATTTTTAATGCTTCTACGGCAATCCTGTAAGAGCTTTAAATTTAAGATAGCTTATTGAAATCCATAATGGTCAGATTGCAAGGCAAATATCCTATCATCCCTGTACTGCAAATATAAATTGAACAGAGTATAACAGATTGATAAAAGACAGAGAAAAAAAAACAAACGTCATAGACCAAGAAACGAGCACATACATATAAGCGGAACTTCTGTCCAGAAAAAAACGCAATGTTAAAATGCCATCAGCGAAATCATTTCGCTAAGGTAAGCATGCCTTTTAAACGTAGCATCGTACAAATGTGAACCAAATTGAGGTCATTAATGAAGATGCTGACTGTACACAAGATGATTGTGGCAATTTTTTTATTGGGAATTTGACAAGCAATCAAATAAACGTTTGCTAAGGTTGTACTTCGTGAAGTAAAGTTTATAAAAGACATCGAACCCATAGTTGATGTTATATGGGAAGCAGTTTAATCCAACAAATTAAGAGAAAGAAGTGAAAATCTAGGTATAATAGTAAAAAGAAAAAGAACACTGTTCTGTTTAAACGATCAATCTTACTCCCAGTGTTGTGGTGGAAAATAAATAAGATAGAAGAATTTTTTAGAGTAAAAATGTGAGTTTTTATTTATCAACTTTAAGTAAACTTTGTTTTACATTTTTCACAAAATTAAAGCATTGGCTTCTGCCGTCGGCCCGAAAAAAAAGATTATTCTCTAAACATAATTTTACTTTTACATATGTACATTTCGATAGAAAAAGCTCATTTAGTTTAATTTAATTTACATATGTAGTTGAACGTAGTTATATTATGGAACTTATAAATGTATGGTTAAGACACAATTTCAAAAGCTTCATTCAAAATCTGGTTTCAGTATCCTTGTGCGGATTGGACAAAGCTACTTAGAACATTCCAGTCTGGTCCATTTAAGACTTCCGTAGTTTCATTTAGAATGAGGACGCTCTTTCCCCAATGCGGATTGATGATAAAATTGCGCAAATCGCTACGAAATGGAGTACGTTTTCCGTCGCTCTGTGGTTGCAAAGAGTGCACACAATTTAACCGAATAAGCTCCCCTCTGGTTTTAAAAATGGTTGAGATGGTATTTGAAGAATACTGATCGTGGAAATAGTTTTTGTCGCCTAGGTTGTGCTGTAGTATCTTATACATACTTTAGGATTCACTGCATTGAGTTCTCTCCGTAAAGTTCTCGAAACTTTTCTGCTCTGTTTGTTTCAACAATATTTGGAAATTTGCTCCCCAGGTCCTCCAATCTCTTTCCAGTAGCTGGACGTTATGTAACAGCTCCAAACGTGATCATTCTTAGGTCTAAAAACCTAGCGGTGGAAAATCAGCGAAAATGAAAAAAAAAAAAAAAAAACACCAAAATTTGTGGCTTTTTTGTTGCTAATTAGTTGCTGGAATACCAATTTTGTTGCTCGAACCGATCGCGAGAAATCGGCAACAGTTCTAGATTTATGTTAAGATAGCGTGGAAATTACTACATTTTGGAATAACCGATCACACAAATAAGAGTAAATTTGTTGCTAATTTGTTGCTGTAAGATGTTCCAAAAAAGTTGAAAAAAAATATTTATTCACAGTTAATTTAACTAACTCAAATTTGATGTCGTCCACGCTAGCTTAACTCTCGATTTTTCCATGAAAAAATTCAATTAATAATTTGTTGCTGAGCACAGTAGGCCTTGTCTGAGTGCAAAGAGTCAGCAACAAAATAGAAACCGGAAGTCGGTAGTGTTTCGAGACCCGTAAGCAAACAAACCGGCCACGCCAGCTTAATTCTCGATTTTTCCGCATAAAAATTCAAATAATATTTTGTTGCTGAGCATAGTAGGCCTTGTGAGGGTGCAAAGAGTCAGCATCAAAATAGAAACTGGGAGATGGTAGTGTTTAAAGACCGGTAAGCAAATAAACGGTTGACTCTAAAGGCCATCCCTATAACTTTCCGCTAATTCTATGCTTTTGAACTCAAAATTCACTCAATACAACATTTTTGAGCTCGTAATTTCTTCGTTATTATGAGCTCTCCGAGCTCAAAAACTAGCTGTTCTACGCTTTTGAGCTCTTCGAGCCACACAATATACTATAACCGCACGCAATTCAGCTATGAGATTTTGAGCATTAAATAAAATATTGCGATATTTGCTGAACCTTTCAGGTGAAAGAATCCGACATTCACGTTCAAAAAAAGTCATTGTATAAAACCAGCTACAGAGAGCTTAAAACATAATATAGTAAATAACTTCAAAGAAGTAGATATATAGTTCAAAATAATGCGTAAATCATGAGAAAAATTCGTAAATGTTTAACGGATGCGGATCTAAATTTTACATGCGTACATAGTAAAAAAAATTTTAGATTTACATTCAGACAGAAGATTTACATAAAGTTTTTTAATAAGCCGCTTAAAGGAATTATCTGTATTCAAAAAAAGACCGCCTAATAACAGAAATTTTTTCAGCAGAGTAAGGCCGGTTCGTTTGCTTACCGGTCTCCAAACACTACCGACTTCCCGTTTCTATTTTGTTGCTGACTCTTTGCACTCAGACAAGGCCTACTGTGCTCAGCAACAAATTATTAATTGGATTTTTTCATGGAAAAATCGAGAGTTAAGCTAGCGTGGACGACATCAAATTTGAGTTAGTTAAATTAACTGTGAATAAATATTTTTTTTCAACTCTTTCTTGGAACATCTTACAGCAACAAATTTAACTCTCATTTGTGTGATCGGTTATTCCAAAATGTAGTAATTTCCACGCTATCTTAACATAAATCTAGAACTGTTGCCGATTTCTCGCGATCGGTTCGAGCAACAAAATCAGTATTCCAGCAACTAATTAGCAACAAAAAAGCCACAAATTTTGGTGTTTTTTTTTCATTTTCGCTGATTTTCCACCGCTAGGTTTTCAGACCTATCATTCTTCGAAGAATTGTAACTTCTCTTGTAGAAGTTGTAAATACATTGGGTAGTCGATGATTTGGGGGAGCCATCACTTTAAGAGTATAATTGAAATGCATTTTCAGTGTGAAAGTATAAATTTGCGAAACTCCAGTCTCCAAGTGCATCAGCATATATGTAGGTAGGAGTGTTTTCAGGAAGCCAAAATATTTTTTTTTCATATTGAAGAAAACCCCATACTTGTCCTCCATAGCATAATATCGACCTCATCACCGCACCGCTTCGAAAAGTTTATATTTTGCACTTGGGGCCACATATTTCTTTCCTAGTAGGTACTCCCTTCCAATTACAGTTGATGGCTTTTTTCGATTCGACTTAGTTTTGCATGCAGGTGCTTTTTACCAAATCAAGTGCGACATTATCTCAGGTCTATCTCTCTTCTCTAGCGTATCTACCTGTTCCATTTCGAAAGATCATTACTTTTGATTTGCGGGTATTAACTTTAAGGCTCCAGAGACCGCAATATAATTGCAGCTTATTTATCATCATCTGCAACATTTGAGGAGACTCCGATACTATGACGATATCGTCCGTATATTAATGCTTTGATGTTGACGCCAGCAAACGTTATTTCTCCGGGGAGAGCCGATGGGATGTCATCCAGGAAAAGATAAAACAGAAGCGAACTTCGTAGACATCCTTGTTTAACTCCAGTAGACGTTGGAAACCAATTTGACCCTTCGTTACCGTCCCATTCAGCTGACATATTGTTTTCGTAGAATTGTTTTAGCACAGTTAGTATTTTTGAGGAGATTCCGAGGCAGCTTAATTTATAAAAAATATAAAAAAGAGCGTTTCTATCGATTGCGTCGAAAACCGCTTTGAAATCGATGAAAAATGCGTACAACTTCTTTTCCTTGTCTAAATAAGATCTGGCAATGCAGGTTAGAGAGAAAATATGATCCACAGTCGAATATTTTTTTCCTGAAGCCTGCTTGGTACTCGCTGAGTAGTTTGTTTGAGAGTCGATCAACAATGAACTCGGTAAAGATTTTCACGATGGTATACATAAATGATATGCCTCGATAATTATTTGGGTCATTTACATCAACCTTTTTGAACAAGGGAAAGATAATGTTTTTACGAAAGCTTTCGGGTACTTCAGCGATGTTAAATATATAATTGAAGGCCGTGATTAGTTACTCGTGGCGTTTATGAACAATTCATACGGTACTTTGTCTTCACCTGGTGCCTTGTTGAGTTTGGATCTGTGTATCACCTCAATAACTTCCTGCACTGAAAAACTACGGTCCAGACTTTCATTTACTATGTATGGACTATCGTATAGCAGTTGGTTTGGACTTATCTATGACTTTAAAAGGCTTTCGAAGTATTCGGCCAAGACATTTGTATTTATTTTGATGTTTCTTGCAAAAGGTATTCCGTTTAGTGAGCGTGCAAGTTTCCAAAGCGACCTACTGTCTCTTATCCCTGATAATTTTCGCATTAGCATTA
This sequence comes from Philhelius festivus, assembly GCA_963931855.1. Classification (NCBI taxonomy): domain Eukaryota; kingdom Metazoa; phylum Arthropoda; class Insecta; order Diptera; family Syrphidae; genus Philhelius; species Philhelius festivus. Next base: position 133,872,076 of record OZ007556.1, on the reverse strand, counting down.
AAGAATAGTTGTATTGCTTTTCTTTAGGTATCTGTTTGTAGGCTTTGTTTGCTTCCTGATACAATACTTTAACCAAGTTTGAATTTGTGGTTCTCAGGAGTCTCAGAAATCTGAAAGAATTTCTCGTAGCCGTTTGGCAGTCCGCGTCGAACCAAGGGTTTTTCCATTTCTTTTTTTGTCTGTATTGAAAGGGTTTCGCTGCCTCCGTTATGCATGCCACTAGGATATCTGTGCCAAAGTTCGAGCTCAGACGGTTGTTGCTTACGAGCTCGAGTAGCGAGTTAAGCTTATCCTTATATATGTTAATGTGAGTATTTTTCAACTGAAGTTTCGGCAACAGATTCCTATTTTCTTTACTAACGGATAGATTTTCCGTGAATTGACATTTGATAGAAAGCAGTAGGTGGTCTGAGTGGACAGTTCTTCTATTTTTAAATAGTCCACGCACTCAAACCATTTTCCTCTTACGAAGCAGTAATCTATTGTTGAACAGGACGTACCCCTTATGAATGTAAAATGACCGTGCGGATCACTTTTGGTTCTTCCATTCAATAATGTGAGCCCCACCGTCTCGCACATAACGATCAATCTTCTTGCGTTACAATTAATTTTTGTATCCATTGAATGGGATCAACTTCTCCTGGTGTAAACTCTGGTTCCATTTGTAAAAGTTGGGAAAAGAAAGTCGTAAAGATCCGAGAATTCTTCCATCCATTTGTTGCAATTAATATAGACTGGTACTATAGAATCGTCCTAACTTCATATGACTCTTCGACATTTCCAAACATCAAAAAAGGTCTGTTTTATGTAGGTATTAGGTTTGTCTAAAAAGATTTTTTTTTTAAATAACCTAAGCCCTATAGGTAGATACATACAGTTAGCAAACTACTTTTAAGTTAGAATATTGTTAAGTACCTAGTATACCTATATCATAATAATAATTTTAAACTAGGCTGTTTAAGATTTTACGCCACTGTTAATACGTAGATAATTTTAGGATTTCTAGTGAAATTAATTTATGGGGGAGAGTACGATAACTTAGGCGCCAAAAATTAATTTGTATCCGTTTGTAGAAAGGTTAATTACAAGCATTTTTTACTAGGACTATCTCGGCCCATTTATGAGGTAGGGGTGATTTAAAAAAAATGACTTAAATAGAAAAAAAAAATATTAAAAAACAACGGCAACATTTACAATAAAGTACTATACCGGTTTTGAAAGCCAGAAGTCTGTTCTATTATTCTAAATTTAAATTAAATTATTTATGTGAATAGGTTTTGAAAAATTCGTATGCAAACTCAAAATTTTGTTAAAAAAAATGAAAAAAAAAAGTTTAGACCATTTTTTTTTTCAAAATTGTGAAATGAAGTGCTTAAGGGCTTTTTGTGGTTAATGCTTCTATTAATTCTGAATCGAACACAAAAAACCGAAAGGTTTTTGAGAAAATTGAAAATTACTAAAACTTCTATTTATGAAATTTTTGATATTTACCTACGGTGATTTCATTTCATTTTGATAATGTTAATGTGGTTCATTTGTAAGTCATCATCATCATCGGCTCGACAACCGGGTTCCGGTCCTGGCCTCTTTCAACAAGTCTCTCCACCTATCCCGGTCTCTAGCCGACCGCGACGCCATCCAGCTGCGCACCCCAAGGCTTCGGGCATCCTGGTCTACGCCATCTCTCCAGCGCAAGCATGGTCTACCACGCTGTCGTCTACCATAGAATGTACCACAAAGAACTTTCCGAGCAGGTTCCTCTTCGCTCATGCGAGCTAGGTGCCCTGCCCACCGGAGTCTACCGAGCTTAATTTTTGTCACGATATCTGCTTCAAGGTAGATTGCGTACAGTTCATGATTGTACCGTCTCCGGAATCGTCCTTCCTCACATACGGGGCCAACAATTCTCCTTAAGACTTTTCTCTCGAACGCAGCTAAGAGGTCGGAGTGCCTTTTGCTAAGCACCCAAGTCTCGGATCCATATGTGAGTACTGGCAGGACCATGGTCCTATACAGCAGCAGTTTTGAAGTTATGGTGAGATTTCTGGATTTGAAGAGCTTTGACAGACTATAGTAGGCTCTGTTGGATTTGAGAAGCCGCCCGCGTATTTCTTCTTCTATATTGTTATCGGCTGCTACTATTGACCCAAGGTATTTAAAGGATTGCACCACTTCAAATTCGTGCTCCGCAACCTTGATTGTTTGACCAACTGTTCCTCTCGCATTCGACGCCACCATGTACTTTGTTTTACCTTCACTAATGTGCAGCCCCAGATTTTGTGCCGCCTGCTCGATCTGGATGAAGGAATCGTGTACAGCTTGTTCGATGGTCCTTCTTGTTGCCGTGCCAGAGTCACGGATTGCTTTCTCCAACGCCAGGTTGAAGAGGAGGCAGGCCAAACCGTTCCCTTGTCGGAGTCCATTAAAGATGTTGATTGGTCTGGATAGCAATCCGGCTATTTTTACTTGGCTTGTTACGTTGGTCATGGTCAACCTACATAGTCGTATCAATTTATTTGGGATTCCGAATTCTCTCATGGCTTTGTAAAGTTCTACCCTGCCTATGCTATCATAGGCGGCCTTAAAGTCTATAAACAGATGGTATGTTGGGATGTTAAATTCTAGACATTTTTCCATCGCCTGCCTAAGGGTAAATATCTGATCAGTTGTTGAATTGCCTGGAATGAAACCACACTGATATTGTCCGATAACGGTTTTAGCGTATGGGGTTATCCGGTCTTGTGGGATAGAGGAGAGTATCTTATAGGCGGTACTCAACAACGTGATACCTACCTCTATAATTGCTGCACGTTGTGACATCTCCCTTCTTATGTATGGGGCATATTAAACCTTTTCGCCAGTCTTCTGGCATTTCTTCCTGCTCCTATACGTGTACTATAATATCATGAATTGCTTGACGTAAGGCTGGCCCGCCGTGATGGAATAATTCGGCTGGTATGCCATCGGCTCCCGGGGCTTTGTTCTGTTTAAGCCGGCCTATAGCCTTCTCAACCTCTTCTATGCTTGGTGGCGGCAACATAGGATATTCTTCTTGAAGTAGTGGAGCCTCCACTTCTGCAGTGAGCTGACCATTTAGCAATTCATTAAAGTACACTTCCCATCGCTCCAGTATGCTTTCAGGATCGGTGATCAGATTTCCCTCTCCGTCCTTGCAGTATGTGCAGCGTGGTGTGTACTGCGTCATGTTTCGGACGGATTGGTAGAACTTCCGCGCCTGGTGCGGACCTCGCTCTCGGCTATTTTCTATTTCACAGATTAGGTTCTTCTCCCAGGCTGATTTTTTTTGTCTGTGTAGCCGTTTTTCTATTCTTCTGAGCTCTTTATATTCCTCTTCGCGTGCCCGCGTTCTATGAGATTGTTGCATTGCTCGGTGCTCAACATTCTTACGTTCAGTCGCTAGCTTGCATTCATCATCAAACGAGTCGTTCCGATTTTTACGACTGCTGCCTAAAATGGAGTTGGCAGTACTAATGACAATATTCTTAAGGCGTGTCCACTTCTCATTTACGCCCAGCATACTGGCTCCAGGACTTACTCTCCCTAAATCAAGTGATTCTAGGGCGAGTCCTAACGCATTACCAAAGGTGTTACTGGTGTTTTCATTGCGCAGGGCAGCCGTGTTGATTCGAACCTGATCGGCGGATGCAATGCGTCTTCGCAAGGCAATCCGCCCTCGGGAAACCATACCAACAAGATATTGATCCGAGTCGATATTGGCACCTCGGTATGTTCGTACCGTCATCAAGTTCGAGTAGTGGCGATGGTCTAACAACACGTGGTCTATTTGGTTTCGAGTGACTCCATCAGGTGATACCCAGGTGGCTTTGTAGATATCTTTACGCGGGAACCTGGTACTCGCAACGACCATGTTTTTCGATGCTGCCAATTCTAAGACTCGAAGTCCATTGTCATTAATGTTCTCATGCAAACTATGGGTGCCTGCGTAATGCCTGAATACCGGCTCCCGACCTATTTTTGCGTTCAAATCCCCAAGGATGATTTTAACATCATACCTTGGACAAGCATTGAGGGCCCTCTCGACTTGTTCGTAGTAAGTCTCTTTTTCTTCGTCTGAGGACTCCTCCGTAGGTCCGTGAACGTTAATGAGGCTGATGTTCGTAAATTTGCCTCGCACGCGAAGGGTGCATAGCCTTTCGCTTATAGCGTTAAAGCCGATGATGGTAGACTTCATTTTTTCGCTGACTAGGAAGCCTACCCCGAGCACATGGTGTTTTGTATGACAGCTATAGTATATGTCATATTCTTTCTTCTGTAGAACACCATTCCCTGTCCATCTGATTTCTTGAAGAGCTGTTATATCAGCTTTATATTTTGACAGGGCATCGGCTAGCTGCTGAGCAGCTCGAGCTCTATAGAGCGATCGTACGTTCCATAAGAAAATTCGTTAATCGTTTTTCAGTTTTCGTTGCGTTGGTTGTCGTCGTGTGATCAGTCCGTTTCCGAAGCTTGTTGTCGGTCTCGTAATTCATAAGTTTTACGGGACAGGGAATTAACGTGTCGCCAACCTGAGGAACCAGCCTGATCATATTAGCCAAGCCTTTTTAAAGGCTTGTTTCTAGCGGCCGCCACGGAGAGGCTATGATCAAACTTCCAGCAGTCCCGAATAGTTACGGCACGTGCATGTTTTCGTATGCTACATGTTATTCCCCCTATTCGTCTGATGGCTGACCGCCATCATTTGTAAGTAAATTACAGCAAATCATTTAGCGTTGCCAAAAATGCATCACGAGGAGGTAGAATTGCATGGCATTCCACGTCTCAGTCAGTCAGTTTGTGAGTAAGTCAGGTGTTAATTAAAAATAGTCAATTCAATTTTTCAATGTTCAATGTATTAAAACCGTGTTTACAGGCATTTTGATCACAAAAGAGATAATTATAGCAAGAACTTCCCGAATCTCTAGCCAATATTGATGCCCATGGAAAAGTGTGCCGATAGATGGGTTTATTGTATTTTTACAATTTTTATCACCTTTTTTTAGAGCTTTTTTCGGAGCACCGCCACATCCAACCGAACTTTCGGCTACGTACATTATATTTAGAAGACATTGTATATAGGCCACAGGGTAAATTCAAAGTTTCTTTAAATCCAGATTCTGTAAATGCAAAAGAAACCTTGCATACACCCAATCTCGCACCTACCCCAAATCATATAGTGTGCCCAAGCGGGGGCGTTGCAGGGGGGCAGCATGCCCCCCCATACATATCTCACTGTTTACGCCGTAATACGTAAGCAAGCAAATATCCCATAGAAAAGTAGTTTTAGTTATTTTCAATTTTCTCAAAAACTAGACGACATAAAATCATCTAGTTTTCAGTTTTTGAATAAGAATAAATTAGAGCAAGGAATTTTAGGAAAAATAATAATAGATAACTTTGCAGTTTTGAAAAATTAAATTTTAAACTTTTTTTTTGTTTTTTTTTCACAAAATTTTTCAAAAATTAAAACTCGTTTTTTTCAAAAACTGTGCATATATTTCACTTGATTTAAAAATTATCTAATAGAACGGAGCATTGGCTTTAAAAAAGGTATAATACTTAATTGTAAGTATTACCGTTATTTTTTAATATTTTTGTTTCTATTTTAGTACCTTTTTTATAAAATTGCCCCTCCCGCCCAAACGGGGATAGATAGACCCCCCTCCCGTAGTAAAAACTGCTTGTATCGAACTGTTCTACAAAAACCCGTTATAATTTCTTGGCGCCTAAGTTATCGTACCCTTGCCCATTTATGTACATATATTGTACCTATGTATGTACATCTACAGCCGTATCTATAAGATTTTCTTAAACTGCATCTTAGAGGTTATTTAGTTAAGCATACTTAAATATTTAATTTGGCTTTAAATGACGAAACTTCAATTCGTATCTATAATCGATTTTTCATTGGTACTTAACTAAACAATGGTTGTGTCACGTAACGTAAAAGAATGTGAAAATCTAGTACAGAAAAAAAACAAATGCTGCTACATTTTATACAACACAGCTGTTTTGTGACACCTTCTTTCAGTAAATAATTGGAAGACACATTTTTTTATTTGTGAAATCAAAAAAAAATGGCTATCGAACACACACCCACACCCGCCGCTACAAATAAAAGAAAAAGATCTGAAAATTGGGATGCCTCCTACAAGGAAACTTTTTTATTTTAGAATTTGCAATAATAGGTACACTACAAAACAGAATTATTTTATGCACAGATTGGGCGTTTTCCTAAATGCAGTGTTGCAACGCATCATGAATTTTGAGGCTTTTTTTATTCACTTGCTTCAATAAAATAACGTTATTAAATACGAATTCTAAATTTTAGAGTTTTTTTTTAATGAATTATAAATGTAAAAGTAAATTTCAGAGTAAAGAAAAACGTTGCAAGGGCATCAAAATCCACGATGCGCTGCAACAATGCATTTAGGAAAACGCCTATTCTCTTCCAACAACGAGGAAGAAAGTGTCGATAGAAACACGAAATTTCTTTGCGCGTACACATACTTTAATCAATACAAATTTTATGTTTCTCAAATCGTAGCACTTTATAGTTCTAATATAATATCACAACAAACAATACCTACAAACTCACAATTTGAAACTTCAAAATTTCAAAGATGACAATCGATATGTCAAAATACATTTTAAAATGCCTTTAAGTGACCCTTAAACGCGGTTGATGGCGTTTAAGTTAAGAGGCCTTTAAGTAACGTTACTTAAATGTGAAAATTGATTATAGATACCGATTTCATACTTAAGCGCTGCTTAGAGGTATTTTAAAGTTAAGTAACCTTTAAGATTTGTTTATAGATTCGCCTGCTAGTATCTAGGTAGGTAGATGCCCGTAGAGTAAAGTCGGGTAATATAGACCACCAATCATATTTTTGTTAATAAAACACAAACGGTGTATAAGTTTTTTTAAAGATATTTAAAAAAAAATACATCAGTTAATTCTGATTAAAAAAGTAGCAGACTTTACTCTACCTACTCACTTTATTATTAATATAATAAGTGATTTTAATTTTAACGGTCATTAATTTGTAGTTCACTTTGTAGGTACCTAGATTCATTCCGGTCCTTATTCGGAATTCCTCCCCCCCCCCCCCACCAAAATGCAGTTTTTTTTAATGAATCGATAAAAAAAAGTGTGCTGTTGATAAAAAACATCAAATTATGGAGGAGAAACACTTTTTTATGGTAAAAAAGTGAAGTATAAAAAAATTAATATAGGCCATAGGGTAAATTCAAAGTTTCTTTAAATCCAGATTCTGTGAATGCAAAAGAAACCTTGCATACACCCAACCTCGCACCTACCCCAAATCCTATAGTGTGTCCAAGCGGGGGGGTTGCAGGGGGCAGCATGCCCCCCCATACATATATCACTGTTTAAACGCCGCCGTAATGCGTAAGCAAGCAAAAAAAGCAAATATCCCATACTAAAGTAGTTTTAGTTATAGTAGATACTGTGGGTGGTCCGCTTTTACTTCACTTTTTTACCATAAAAAAGTGTTTCTCCTGCATAATTTGATGTTTTTTATCAACAGCAAAAACTCTTTTATCGATTCGTTAAAAAAAAGTTCATTTTGGGGGGGGGGGGGGGAATTCCGAATAAGGGCCAACAGTACTGGAGGTGGTCCGCTTATACTTCACTTTTTTACCATAAAAAAGTGTTTCTCCTCCATAATTTGATGTTTTTTATCAACAGCAAACACTTTTTTCTCGATTCGTAAAAAAAAGTTCATTTTGGTGGGGGGGGGAATCCGAATAAGGGCCAACAGTACTGGAGGTGGTCCGCTTATACTTCACTTTTTTACCATAAAAAAGTGTTTCTCCTCCATAATTTGATGTTTTTTATCAACAGCAAACACTTTTTTCTCGATTCGTAAAAAAAAAAGTTCATTTTGTGGGGGGGTTGGAATTCCGAATAAGTTCCTTCATTCCTACCTAGGTACATTTTCTTAAACTCTTCCGAGTGGAAATCTCCCATACTTTAGATTTTAAGTTTGGGTGCTGGTAGTATGGGAACCATATCCCCATATCCATATTATCGGCCGGGCCTAAAGTGTTTAATTCGTTGTTAACCCTCAGGTTAAAGAACTGTCTTGTATGCTCAATTTCAACATAAAAACTATGTTCGTCCTAATTTGACTAGCGTTCGGCGACAGTAGCTGCCGTCATCAATAATATATTCACCACCAAGTAACCATTTCATTCACAATAAAATGTTTAATACTGCAAAACAAAATGTCTGTCTCGCTATCCGAATTCTACACGTAACCAAAAATAGCATTCCTATCGCAATGACACAACAACACTACCACAGGCCACCTCATTCGAAAACTTGTCTGGTGGGTGTGTGGTAGCGATTACAAGCCGAAACCATTTCTACATATTTTTATATTTTCAATCACTTCCGCAGAATTCTCTCTCATAGCTCATATCTATAAAGATTCTTGTGAGAGGAAAAAGCACTATTATCATAATTTAAATCATTACTAGAGTAAAAGAAACAGAAAACCCAACAAAGAAAATGAGGAGAACAATATTAAGGAATAAAAGATGCTCTTAGCTCTGCCAGGGAATTATGGGCGCGGTTTTTACTGTCCATTCATACGAATAATATAGGGAATTTTCCAAAGGGAATTTCTTGAACCTCACTCTCTGTCTCGTTTCCTTGGTAAGGAACACTCAGGATTAAAATAAGTTTATATACATGGCGATAATTTTGATTGGTGAGTTTGCTTGGCAAAAATATATAAATTATGTGTGTGTTTGTAAAATCTAAGTAAAAGTTGTTCTATTCTACTCCACGCGACGCTGACATTTGAGTTTACAAGCAAGAAAATTATATTTTCTAGTAACACTAAATTCAATTAATTAAGTTGGTCTTCTGCCATTTTCCATCTTTCCGTTCGATGTCGGTCTTTTATATTTTTCATTAAGTAGGTACATCCTCTTTGTAGTATTCGATATTGCCTCCATCTATGTAGGTACATATTTATACCTGCGCTTGCCACCCTTCGCTGCTATCCGAGAGAACCTTGTTAAGAAACTTTTCTGAAAATGGAAAATTTTCGGAATTATTGATTCTAAGTGGTCTGATAAAAACCATCTAACGATGGTGAAACGAAAAAATAAATAAAACACAAGCACGCACACGCATACACGGGAATTAAAAATCCTATGTACCTATCTATCTCTATCTACACATAAATTTTAGGTATAATAAACCCTCACGCATACATGCATATAAATATATTTACACTTGGCTCTGAAAATAGAAAAATGTTGTTCAATCAGGAAATTGGAATCAGATTTGAATCAATTGGATTTTTTCATGTTTCTTACTTGATTCTAGCCACATATAGGTACATTTATGGATAGGTGGGTGTGTTGGGATTTGATACATGTGGTTGCCTCAGGATTCAAAATATTTTTTCCAGACGGAAGCAGTTAGACAGACTTTGAAGGTTAGATAAAGGTATTTAGTGATGATGGATAAAATGAAATTGAATGTGAGAGTGAGAAGGTACCTTCACCTTATGTGTTTAATATCTGTAGGTATCTACGTATAAATCTACGTATAAATGCAAAATTCAATTTGGATTTCGTTTTAGCAGATCCTTTGCTTCAAGGTGTGACAACTAATTTTACTAGGTAGGTATGTAGATATATCTAGGTGAAATAATACAAAATTATAAAAATTGTTTTGGTGGTTAATTACTGTACGGCTCATGTTTCATTGTATATACCTACATAGGTAGGTACGTTGGTATGTACCTAGGTACTTCAAATATTTCTTAGGAACTTAATTTAACCACCATCATACCTACTTATTTTTGTCTTAAGTGATGTTAGTACTTAATACAGTTAGGTACCTATTAGTTAAGCAGGGGTAGGCATCCTTTACTTCCAAATTACCTGCACAAAGGAAGGAAGGTACTCCAAAAAGTCTCCGTACAGTAGTAAATTTTCTGTTTATTCTGTTATAAACTATTGAATTGGAACAAATAAAACTAAGAGCGACTAATTAAATAATAAATAACAACTCAAAAAATTTCAGTAAGAAAAAACGACACTTTAACGAAAGTTAAAAAATAATTCACAGCACAAAGCAAGAAACAAGGAACAAAAAAGTCTGCGTAGATTTAATTTTTTTGGTTGATCTACCTATTTTCAAATAAAAAATAATTCACAGCACAAAGCAAGAAACAAGGAACAAAAAAGTCTGCGTAGATTTAATTTTTTTGGTTGATCTCCTTAAAAAAAGTAAAACATTGAACTACTTAAACGTAACAAAAACATCACTTATTAGTAGGTAAGTAGTAGGTAGGTACCTTCTTTGTTTTCAATGACTTCCTGTGGTCGGTCTTTCATAGAATGGGTAAGGTTTTAAGTCTTATCCGGCGAAATTCTGTTCCATTTTTCAAGTAGGATTGTTTTCAGGTCTGTATTGCTGCTATTTGTGTGCTCCTGAATTTTTTTTTTTCCAAGTGGTCCCACAGATACTCAATTGGATTGAGGTCTGGGTATTTAGCGGGATGTTTAACCTGTGTTTTAACGTTGTATAACAACCATTTCTTGGTCAGCATCGAAGTGTTTTAGGGGTCGTTGTATTTCTGGAAGACAAAATTGTTGGCGAGACCTTGATTTTAGGCACTTAGGCATGAAGATTTTCTTGAAGTATTTTCAAGTAAGTATCCATATTTGTCCACGGTATTTTCTATAAAAAAAACAGGTTTCCAACACCCGAAGAAGCCATATACAGCCCCACACCATTACATTGCCGCCACCATGCCTTTAGTACGGATTCAATTTTTGGAATTTAGAGCAGTACCTTGCTTTTTCAAATACCTACCATACGACGATTATCTGAGCCAAAGATGTTAAATTTACTTTCGTCTGTAAATATAACCTGATCCCCGAACGAATTACCCAAGTGTTCCATAGCGTAATGCAAGCTGGCTTTCTTATTCGCTTTTCGACTGTATAGCTTCTTCCGGCTCACTCGACCATGAAATCCATTTTTGGTCAACAGGTTTCGTTTTGTCTGGAGAAACACATCAGTTCCGTCGATGTTTTTTAATTTATCTACCTGGAAGAACGGGTGCATTTTGCTTCGGATCTTCTGCAACACTCCCAAGTAGGTATTCTCTTTTCCATATAGACTAAGAGCCCACAGCAATTTTTGGGTGTGATTGATAACAAAAAATAATTAGCATAATTAGATAGGCCTTTAGAAGTTATTTACAAATGTAAACGTCTTGCATGCTCTAGTGGGAGCTATAGAGTAAAGTCGGGTAATGTGGACCACTCGGCTAATATGGACCACCAGCTTTTCTCGCCTTACACAAATGCAATCGAGGAGACGATTGGTTGGGATTGTGCGGGACCTGCTTAAACTTAACTTAGTACCTATAGTTTGAGTAGTCAGGAGTAGCGCGTTACGAAGTTGTTCGGATTAAAAGAAAATCCAAGGCATTGATTATTTTTTGTTCGTAGGTGTTTCTCCTTTTTTCTATATGTAAAAATATAGTTTGTTCTCCTTTTATTTTTTAAATATAAGAAGTGAATATTTATTTAAAGGTTTTTATTTTTAAAACTATTGTAAGGAGTCTCATTTTGTTGTAAAATTGCTTTTTTTCCAAACATTATGTTGCGGGTAATATGGACCACCCGAGAAAAGGAGTAGGTATATGGACTAGTGTTCCACATTACCCGCCATTTTAATATAAGAAGTTTCGGGTCTGGATGAGGATGAATGATCGACTGTTGATGATTTTGATATATAAGAATTGCTTGGCAAGGCTTATGTCAGAGTCCAAACTCGATAAATAGCCGTCAATGGATTAAAGACTAGGTGGTCCATTACCCTCACTGCGGTCATCAGACTGCGGTCATCAGACCGATACTTACTTACGGGGTGACCGTATGGTGGACGGCCTTAGATAAAGCGACTAATCGCGATAAACTAAGCAGAGTTCAACGTTCAGCGTGTATGTGCATCAGCGGAGCTCTCCGTTCGACACCTTCCGCTGCACTAGACATACTACTCAACCTGACACCCCTAGATATTTACACTAAACAAATAGCCGCGAGCACAGCCATACGTCTCAAAGCCATCTCTCAATGGACCAATAACTCTATTGGCCACACCACCATTCTGAATTTATTCGGAACTCTACCAAGTCACTCTGACTACATCACTCCCTCTTTGGTCTTCGATAAAAACTTTGAAGTCACCATTCCCTCAAGGTCAGCTTGGGAGGAAGGGACTTTGGCAGATAATAAATCAGTAAACTTTTTTACAGATGGATCGAAGACTGGAAACGGAGTGGGTGGTGGAGTGTACTCAGATGGACTAAATCTTAGTCTCTCCTTCCGCCTACCAAACCATTGTAGCGTATTCCAAGCGGAAATTCTGGCGATAAAGGAAGTATTGTCCTGGCTTAAAGAAAACGTGATATCTAACACGGATATCCGTATCTTCTCAGACAGTCAGGCTGCTTTGAAATCCCTAGCATCAGTCTCTGTAAACTCCATTACAGCCCAAGACTGTCGTTCGTCTCTAATGGAGATGGCCAAACAGTTTAACATTCACCTATTCTGGGTGCCGGGTCACAGGGACATTCCGGGGAATTGCAAAGCCGACGAACTCGCCAGAATTGGAACGGAAATGCCTATCTTACCCGAAAAGGCAAATATAGGTATGCCCATAGCTACAAGTAAACTTATGCTGAAACGAATCGCTCTGGAACAATCGAATACAAGATGGCTTAATACTACCACTTGTATGGCGACCAAGCGGATCTGGCCTAAACTGGATCTGAAACGGTCAAAATGTCTATTGTCCCTCAGTAGATCTCAGATCAGCTCCGTCATAGGTGTCATAACTGGACACTGTCTCATAGGTAGACACGCCGCACGTCTCGGTGTGCTATCAAACGATTTCTGCAGGAGTTGCTTGGACGAAGAGGAAGAGGAGACAATCCCACACCTTCTTTGTACATGCCCTGCTCTCTCTTACAGACGCAAACTTCATCTAGGAGAACATTTCTATAATGAACCAAGCGATCTCATAGACAAAGACATTAAAAGTCTCCTTCGCTTCATCAGAAGCTCCAAATGGTTTTAACTAATAGGAAACCTTTTTTGTTCCCTTTTAGATCGTGGTATCACAATGGACCTCCAATGGTCTAAGTGTGTCAGACGCTTTAATGACATCCACTTTAACCTAACCTAACCTAACCTAGAGTTGCTTAACTTTTTGTTTTTTGTTATTTTTTTATTAAGTGAATTTATTTTTTTGTTGCTACTTTTTTAATCAGAATTAACGGATGTATTTTTTTTTAAATATCTTTAAAAAAAACTTACACCGTTTGTGTTTTATTAACAAAAATATGATTGGTGGTCCATATTACCCGACTTTACTCTAGTGCATAAAAGTGCAGTTCTTTCCAAAGTCTAAAAAATTGTGATACAAAATTGGCCATAACTTCAAAATGAACACCTAAGTGCCCTGATTGCAAATATCGAGTTCCAAGACGTTTTGAAGGCTGTCTTCTTCGTGCAAGAAGTAGGTACGCCATTCTTATCGCGTCTTGCAGGCAGAAAGCTGTCTGCAAAACGTCTTAGACCTCAATACCTCAATGAGTAAGACGTTGTGGTGAGCGGACGTGTTAACTAAGAGTGTTGTGGGCGCGCACTTTTAATTATACTTTTTCATCCGAATTCCATATTTAATTATTACTCTTGAGTCAATAACATAGTTTATAGTATAAAATATTTATTTGTTACTACAAATTTGTCGAAAGAAATCGCAGCTCTTATCATTATTCTTATAATTACTCGTGTGTGAATCTTACATCAGCTAATTACGATTCAATTGCACATTAACAATAACAACAGCATTGTGCTTTTTTTGCTCTCAACAAAAGAAGGTCCCTCGACAGTTTTCTATCATGTCGACTAGGTCTAAAAGCAATAACATACGAACCAAGCTTGGATCTAAGAAGGCCGTAACATCACCAACGCAACAAGATCCAAAATCTGGCTCTGAATCAGAAGATGTTCTTCCTAACGGTCCTATAACTTTGGCACTTCTCTATGATGAAATTATTCAACTCAAAAAGATTAATTGTGTTTTCATCGCTTCCGTTAGGCGTTAACCAACTAAAAGAGGAAAACAAAACACTTAAAGAGAAGGTTTACAATTTAGAGAGTCGATTAAACTGGAGAGAGCAGAAAATTATAGAGAACGCCATAGAAATAGTTGGTGTGCCTGTAGTGAGCAACAATAATGCCATAGAGTGTGTGCAAACAATAATTGACAAAGCTCTAGATTTGCCCATCTCTGTGGAAGATATTCGACAGTGTTATATCAAACGTTCCTCCTCGAACAGTGCCTCTGCCTCCGAGTCTGGCAACGATCATGACAAGAACAAATACAATGTTATCCGTGTACTTATATTTTTCCACACAAGATATAAAAAAAAAGTAATGAAAAACAAGAGGTCAGCAGTTAAGAAGCTTAATTCATCTTTATTTGTAGTTGGTAGTGTTAACAGCATTTATATAAATAATTGTTTCACTAGTTATACCAGAGCTTTAATTTAAAGATTGCCCATGTAATTCCTTTATACAAAAAGGGTAGCAGAAAAGATAAAAATAATTATAGACCCATTTCTTTACTATCTCCAATTTCCAAGGTTTTTGAAAAAGCTATGAAGAGTCGTATGCTGCATTATTTTAAGAACATACTCGTACGTTTTTTCAGCACTGATCAATTTGGTTTTAGAGACGGTCTTTCTACTGAAGATGCGGTAATGTCTTTTTGCACATTAATCAACAAAGGCTTAGATGATAAAAAGTCATGCGCTGGTCTCTTTGTAGACATTACGAAAGCTTTTGACATGGTGAACCACAATATTCTTTTGGACAAATTATTCTGTGCGGGTTTTAGAAGTTTTATATTAAGCTGGTTTGCTTCATACCTAGAGAATAGATTACAAAAGGTAAAAATTGGTGAAAGTTTAAGTTCGAGCCATTTTCTTAATCTAGGTGTTCCCCAAGGATCTGTCCTTGGTCATATTTTATTTCTTGTATACATAAACTCTCTTTTTTATCAAAGGTTTGTTAGAAAAGTAAAAGCTTTTGCTGATGATTTAGGTATTGCATATGCTTCAGCCAATCCATTGAATTTAATTGCTAATATTAACAATGGTGTAAATATATTACGAATATGGTTCGCCTCCCACAAGCTAATTGTTAGTAATAAAACCAAACTTATGTACTTTAGTTTGAATTCCCATGTATGCACTGATCTGGATGTAATTTTTCATGTTCCTAATTGTGAACGACATTGTGATCTCTCTTGTATATGCGATCCTACAAGCTCGAAAATTTGGTTCAATTCTGATTTCTCTTGCCATGCATCCTGCTTCAAGATTGATGTGGTTAACCAATTTAGATACCTCGGTATCATTTTTGATCAGAGCATGAGCTGGTCTTATCATATTTTGAAATTGAAACAGTATCTTCAGTCTACTCTTCGTGCCATGTATCGCCCTGTATTATGTAGTGTATTTTGGAATTTTTCACTCTAAAATAGAGTATGGGTTAAGCTGTTGGGGTAATGCATATCATTCGAAAATTCAGCCTCTTTTTGTCTTGCAAAAGCAGGTTGTTAGAAAGATTTGTAGGATCAACCGCCTTACACATACATTTGAATTATTCAAGAATTTACAAATTCTACCAATAAAACACCTATTCTATTTTAAAGTCTTGAAAATTTTCTTTCTGAGAAGTGGCTATTTGCAAAGCCCAATGTATGACTTTCAGAATCTACGTAGCGTCTTTAGTTCTGCAGTTTGTATCCCATCTTTCCGAACTTCTCATTTTAGGAACTCTTTTTCTGTTGTCGCATTTAAGTTATTTAATAAGCTTCCTGCCGATATAAAATCCATTAGATCTTTGCCGATTTTTCTAAAAAAAGTAAAAAATTGGCTTTTTATGTTTAATCACGAACAAATTAAGGATTTGCTGCCATTAATTGTTTAATTAATAATTATTATTATTTCTTTAACTATACTTGCTTGAATTCAGCATTAATGAATTAAGTCTAAGTCATTAAAAAATGTAGTATAAGCACAAATAATTAATAATTAATGATTATTTGTGGTATAAGTTTGCCCACTTAACACTTAATTTTTGTTATTCACTGAAGTTATATAATTCGAACTGATGATGTGACATTTAACACTGTTTTAAAAATTAAAATATAAAATGTCACTAATTTATTTAATTATTCATATTGTATATAGGTACGAGTATATTGTTACAAAAATCGCCAATTAGGAGAACCTGCGTAAATAAGAAAAGCAATCTCGTTAACTTTCAAATAAAATTTTATTAAAAAGACCCTGGTTCCCGAGAGGTTTAAATTTTTTTTTTTGTTTGGGTGAGATTAAAATTTTCTAATAATTTTTCGGATTCCTGGTAGATACTTGCTTATTGAGGGACGTATGTTCGCTGCCTTAAGAACCGCCAAAAAAGAGAGCGCACTTCATTTTACGCGAGAAAAATTCTCGTTTCGCGGGATTTTTTTTTTTTTCCAAAAAAATAAAAGATATATTTTTGTTTTTTTCTATTTTATCCCGTTTATTGATATAAGAATTTTTTACTTCAGAAGGTACGGCCGCTGTCTCGATGCGGGGCTGCACCGTATTACTTCCTCGAGTTAATTTTTAAAACTAAACTATCTAGTTGTCGGAGGAGGCAGAAATTATCAGAAGAATATCGATATCGAATATTCATATGAATCGATATTCTTTTGTTTACTTTATTTTTTTTTTTTTATATTCTTAACCGAACCAATGCATTCGCCTCCTAGAAAGAACATATAGCATACCCAAGCAATAATGATTGTGAGAAACTATGACCCACAATTAATATTGCTTGTGTTTACTTTTTCAAGTGGTTTGCTTTTAGTTTCCCAACAGGTCAATTGAATGCATTGGTTTTCTTTTGGTTTGCCGCAATCGTAAATTCTAGGTCATTTATTGTGAAGCAATAAAATGCATAATTTACGATGGCAGCAATTTGAAAATAAGTATGGTTTAGGACCAATACTTAACTCCTCCTTCCTTAGATTCAATTTTCTCCTGGAAATTACTATGATCTTTAATCTTTTCACTTTCTTTATTTGTTGAATTTTGAATTTTTATTTTTATTTTGCCTGTTCCTCCGACTTTCTTACAAACTATATATGCTATAAAAATTATTGCAATTATTATAATAAAAATGGATGTACCAGATATAACATATGTTTTTATTTTGTTGTATTTTAATAATTCTATTGTATTTCTGTTTTCAATTTCTTGCCATTTTTCAAATTTCTTAAATACAGTATTCATTGTTACATTTTCTTTAATTATTTCTTCATAATACAGTTGAAATGTATAATTTGTTTCTTTATTTTTAAGAATAGCATCATTTATTATAATATTACAATTTTGGATATTAACAATATAATTTCCTGTTAAAGCTAGTTCTCTGGCATCGCAATTATTTTGTACAGTTGCATTTTCAGAATTTTTAACAATAAAAGTTTTCTGCTTTAGGTTAATGATTTCAAAATTTTTGTTTATTTTCATTAGACAATTCTTTTTAATAATACAATCGTTTCTTTCTCTTAAATCATTGACATTATTTTTTTCATTATTAAATATGTACTCTTTTCCTTTAAATGTAATTACAAAAAATGGTTCTAAATCGATTTCTTCTTTTTCGTGATTTGTTATGGGTAAAATAATTTTAATAGGAAGTTTTATTATTTCTTCAGGTATTTTCAAGGCTATAATAATGGCTCCATTTGTATATTTCATAACTCCTGTTTTAATATTTTTTAGTTTGCTAAAATTCATGTCTGTCATAACTAATTCATCTTTAGTCAGTAAGCTAGGATGTGTTATCCCCATTTTGGAAGCGGCTATAGTATCTAGTAGGTTGTCAATTAGCTTTTCAAACATCAGTAATCTAGTTAATACTTCGGTTCGTTGTAATCGATTCAGTATCGATTTTTGCAATGTTTGACTCTCATTTTGATACATTTCTATTTCTTGTCTGTCCTTTAAAACTAAGTCCCTAATGTTTTTCATATTTTCTTCTAGTTGTGTATTAATTTTAATCTGTTTATTAAGTTCCTGAATAGCATTTTTGTCGTTAGTCTCTATCACTTTTAAATGTTCGTCTATTTCTTCCCTATCTGCGTCGTCCATGGTACCAAATAACCATTTCTGACCCATTCCTATTATATTTATGAGTCCTCGTCTTGTACGTGTCTTGGGGGGCATGATACTTAATATTTTTGTAAATATTGTAGAACATTCTCTTTTTAATTCTTGATCTTGGTTTGCAATTTCATATTTTTTTATTTCCTGAAGGGTGTCTATTAAATTATTTGTGTTGACGATGTGGATAACAGTCTGGGTTTGGTTGATAATTTCTCCTTCTCCCATGTTAATTATTGTGAACCCGTTCTTACTTTCAATTGGCGTTATTACCAATGTGGCTTGTACCAGGTTGGTCATCAGCATCAAAGGTAGAGATTGGAGCATCAACGGAAGTACCTGCGAATTTTCTTGGTCGTTTAATGTTTGTGGTATGTACTCTATCAAGATTCTTATATCTAAAGTTAGGCTCGTTCTTGTGTCTAACATGTTTATAATTTTTTATATAGCCTTCCTGTCTTGTTTCTACATAATCCTCTCTTGCCTGGTTTTTCTTATTTATAATATTTTCTTTTTTATTGTTTAGTTTTCTTACTAGTGTTTCTATGTCTGCATTTTTTGCTTGTTCTGGAGACATTTTAATTGTTGAATGATGTCTTTTATTATAAATTTGGAAAGCCTTAAACATTTTCACGTTAACTGACTCTTCCTGTTTCATGGAGAATTTCTGCTATTGTGCTGTGTAATCTTTCTATATCTGCATTTCCTGTATGTGAATTAGGTTTTGTAAAATGCACTTGTACCTGACGTTCCCTAAGAAAATCTCTAATGTATATTGTATTAAACTCGTTATATGTAACAATTTTTGTGGGTGTCCCTTCTCTAGTAAGGTGTTCTGTGATAGCATCTGTTTTATGTATATGATTTTTGCTTTCTAATCTATAGACATATCCTTTTTTAGTGAGTTTGTCAATCACGGTTAGAAATATGTGTTTGTGAAAGTGATAAATGTCTATGTGGATTATTTCATTAGGTTTAGTGGGTGTTTCTGTTATTTTAAATTTGTCTTTAATAGGTTTCCGTTCATACTTGGCTGTTTGGCATGTGTCACAGTTATTAATAATTTGTGAAATTATTCGTGTTAATTTGGGAAAATAAATTTGTTGTTTTAGAGTGTTATAAGTTTCAATTATACCTGAGTGTTGACTTTCTCTTATATGATACATGGAAATCTGCTTTCTAGCTTCTTCCTCCGTCCTTAAGTCTCTAACTCTTCGTGTTAGTTTAATGAATTTAATTTTAGTATTTCCTGAATATAAACTAATGATTATCTGTTGAATTTTATTATAGTCTGACTCTCTAACTTCAGAATATATGCCGATTATTCCTTGAGCGATTTCTTTCAACTGGTCTGTTATAGACTGTATAGGGTCGGATGCTCTAATATACACAATTCTTTTTCCATGAAGCGTTTCTATTTTCGATTCTTTGTCATAACATAAAATAATTTGTTGCTTGTATATATTAACAATGCCTTCCTTGATGGGTATATGATCTAATTGTTCTTCAATTGCAGAATGATTTGTTGCGTTGTCTGAAATTTGGTTTACTTCAGTGTTTTGACCTTCGATTCTACTAAGAAAATCAGCAACTTTATTTTCTGGGCCTTTCAGATATTCAATGTCATAGTCGAACTCTTGCAATTTGAGTAACCACCGTTGATTACGCTGAGAAAACTCTGCACCATTATATTTTTTGTTCAGATATTTAATAGGGAGGTGATCGGTGGTTATTTTGAATTTGTTTCCCCACAAATATGGTCTTAACTTCGATACACTCCACACAATTGCTAGGAATTCTTTATCCGTAACGGAATAATTCCTCTCATGCTCGTTAAGAGTCCTTGAAATATAGCAAACTGGTTGTTTGTCCTGTGTTAGAACAGCTCCTATTGCGAAATTACTAGCATCTGTATATAAATGGAAAGGTTTTTCGTATTGTGGAAATTTTAAAATTGGGTAAGTTATCAAATTTAATTTAAGAGTCTCGAAAGCATTCACGTATTCGGGATCATTAGTATTTAATTTCGTACCTTTTTTAAGGTATCTAGTCATTGGTTGTGCTATTTTTGCATAATCCTGAATGAACTTCCGATAGTATCCGGAAGCCCCTAGAAAACTTCTAAGTTGTTTTTCCGTATGAGGAAGTGGAAGATTTTTGATCGCACTTATTTTATTAGGATTAGGCTTTAATCCTTCTTCCGTCAGGATATGACCTAGGAATTCAGTTTCTTTCTTAAGGAATGAACATTTACCTACTTGCAATTTTAAATTATTGTTCCTTAAGATTTTGAAAATGTCTTAGATTTTTAATGTGTTCTTTCAGTGAAGCAGAAAATATCAAAATATCGTCTAGATATACGACACAAGTTTTATTTATATAATCTCTTATGTGGTTCATTAATCGTTGAAACGTTGCTGGTGCATTTTTAAGTCCAAAAGGCATACAAACATATTCGTAAAGTCCTTGTGGAGTTATGAATGCAGTTTTCGCAATGTCATTCGGATGCATCATAATTTGGTGGTACCCCTTAGCTAGATCAAGGGTAAAAAAATATACTGCTTTCCCTAGTTTATCAAACAAGGTTTCAATATTTGGTAACGGGAATCTATCATCCTCCGTTATTTCATTTAAAGCCCTATAGTCAACACATATGCGGTACTTTACTTGTCCATCCTTATCGGGTTTCTTGGACACTACAACTATGGGTGAAGCATATCTACTCATACTTCTCCTAATTATACCTTGTCTTTCCATCTCTTTAACCTGTCGGGCTACCTCTTCTTCGTGTTTTTTTGGTAATCTATATAACTTTGCATGCAATGGTTTATCTTCGTGAAGATGAATTTCATGTTTTATTCCTGAAGTGTGAGTTAATGTGTCCCCTTCTTTATATTGAATGCCTTTGAATTCTTCTAGTAATGAGGTCAGTGCTGTCTGTTCTTCGCGATTAAGTCTGCCGAAGTCAGGACTGTTCTCTTCTAAGTAATTACAAGAGTGTTCCAAAGATTTTTCGATTTTTACAATTGTTTCATTTTTCAGGGTTATGGTTCTTTGTTCTATATCAATGGTCTTAATAATTTTTTCTAAAACATCCATACCAAATAACATGGTATAATTTTTGTTTTCTAATTTATGACCATATGCTTTGATATAGGTATTATTTGCATATCCAAATTCTTTGGGAAAAGGAATCTGGTATTGGTATATATTTGTGTTCTGTGTTGAACTACTATTAATAGTTTGTATTTTAGTCAATTTTGTATCTAATATTTTATATTTCGTCATATCTAGTTTGTTTGTATTTATAATTGTCATTGCGCTACCAGTATCAATTAAAATATAATGTCTTTGATTTTCTATTTCCACTGGTACCATCATTATCGATCCGAGGCTCAATTCAGAAAAACCGGCGGTTCTACTGCATTAAGTTCCTGTCGAATAGGTTCTTGGTCTGTGATAACATTATTAGTATCCATTGGTTGTGGCCTTGAATTATTTTGTCTACTAATAGTTGAGTATCTTGGTTCGTTCCGATTATCATTTTGCCTAACCTGTCTTGAAACTCTTTGCTCACTAAGAATTATTACTAAAATCTTGTCTTCTAGTGTCCCTATTTTGGTTGTTAAAATAGTTATTCCTAGAGTTTCTTACTTGATTATAATTATTATTGATATTTAGATTTCCATTATCGTAGCCTATATACGAGAAGAGAATTCTTTTTATTTCTAGCATATCAAATTTATCTCTAAGTTCCCTGGCTAAGTTACCTATGGTTATATCCCTAAGTTTATTAATAATTATATTGTACAAAAGTGTTTTTTCTTGTTCTTTGTTATTAGCAAAAATAACAAAAGTATTAACTTTACTTAGGAAATATTCTAACTTATTAACTAAGTCGTATATTGAACTCACTTTCATATTTAAAATCTCCCTCGTGAGGTCGGTGCTGTTGACAATGGGTCTATAATGTTGTTTTAGGAGCTCCTTCGCTTCGTTCCATGTTGTGACGTTGTTAACTATGAGGAGATCCATCGCCTTGCCTTTTATCTTGGCCTGCTGGATTATCCTCCACGTTTGTTGCCGATCTCCCGCTGAATTGGAGAGGTGGTTCTCCACCATGACTAGGAAGTTAGTCAGGTTTTTGCTCTCACCTTCGAACTCAGGTAAGTAACGAATTTCTCTCATTACGTTACTTCCTAGGCTTGCTGGTGGGATTCTCTCCACTATAGCCATTAGGCTATTCAACAACTCCCGATTCGTAACGTCTTGTTCCGCCATATTTATATATCGACGGTTAACTATGAATACCTCCTAACATACATTTTTGTAAAATTCACTTTTTGATGCAGTTTCGTTAATAATTTCCATCTGCTTCGCTGAATTTTTAAAATTTCAACTATTTCACATCATAGATATTCAAAACTAAAAATTATGCATAAAATTGTATTATTATACGTTTTAATTTTGAGACTATAATCAGTTTTGTGTGTCCCCTGTAACGTTTACAAAATGCGACATAGGAGATATTCATAGTTAACCGTCGATATGTAAGTAGATATTTGTTTGTCTCTTAATTTTATTTATACTGTCTTTATTTGTGAGAAAAAATAAGAATTCACTTTCACTGTCTTTATAGATGAGAAAAAAAAAAAAAAAGGACAAAACTTTTTTAATATGTACTTTAAATATATATTTTTTTTTTTATAACTTAATTCGGTTTATTGGTTCGTATTGTTCGTTTAAAGGATTAGGGTATTTATACCTAATCCTACCGACTGCGCCAGAAAAATTCTCGTTTCGCGGGATTTTTTTTTTCCAAAAAAATAAAAGATATATTTTTGTTTTTTTCTATTTTATCCCGTTTATTGATATAAGAATTTTTTACTTCAGAAGGTACGGCCGCTGTCTCGATGCGGGGCTGCACCGTATTACTTCCTCGAGTTAATTTTTAAAACTAAACTATCTAGTTGTCGGAGGAGGCAGAAATTATCAGAAGAATATCGATATCGAATATTCATATGAATCGATATTCTTTTGTTTACTTTATTTTTTTTTTTTTATATTCTTAACCGAACCAATGCATTCGCCTCCTAGAAAGAACATATAGCATACCCAAGCAATAATGATTGTGAGAAACTATGACCCACAATTAATATTGCTTGTGTTTACTTTTTCAAGTGGTTTGCTTTTAGTTTCCCAACAGGTCAATTGAATGCATTGGTTTTCTTTTGGTTTGCCGCAATCGTAAATTCTAGGTCATTTATTGTGAAGCAATAAAATGCATAATTTACGATGGCAGCAATTTGAAAATAAGTATGGTTTAGGACCAATACTTAACTCGCGCGCCTTTTATTTGATTTCAAATTTCCCCCAAATATCCCTTTCGATTACTGTAGTCGTCCTCTTTGCAGTGTATATTTGTCTCCCATTAAATCCGATCGACAATTCTCCTTCATCTGACATTTGTAGCAACGTGGTTTTTGATTAGTTCAACAAAAAAAAGATCTGTTTAATTTGTTCATTTTTCGGATCGACTGAATCATTTTCGCAACATTGCTCCCCCTTCAAGACTCAAAGTTCCAACTGAGTCATAACTGGTTCGGTGTAGGCTGCGAGGCGGTTCAGATGGACTACTCTGGATTTCCATTTTCCTGGGATTTGTATCTGGTATACTAGATCTGAAAGAGACTTTACAACCTTGACTGGGCCCTCCCAATCGCATTGCAGCTTAGGACAAAAACCCACCCATCTCTTAGGATTATAAAACCACACGTTTTCTCCTGGATTAAAAGCTATTGGATTCGCTTTCAAATCGTAACTGGTTTTCATAGAGTCTGCCGTTACCTGTAAATTTGTCTGGGCAATTTGGTGGACCATCTGAAGCTTCCTTCGTAATTCCAAAACAAAATCGGGTAACGTTTTTATTTCTGCCGGTGGAGTACTGTGCAAAAGATCTATTGGTAGTTTCAGTTCCCGACCAAACGTTATAATAGCCGGAGAAAATTTTGTCGACTCGTGCTCAGCGGTGCGATAAGCCAAAAGCGCTGGTTGCAGATATTTGTCCCATTCGGTTTGATGTTGGCAAGTGAACTTCGCTAGGTAGTCCAGGAGCGTCCTGTTAAACCTTTCCACCATCCCATCTGACTGAGGTCTCAGCGGCGTTGTTCGAGTTTTTTCTACTCCGAAAGTGTCCATAGCGCTTTTAAAGATCTCGGACTCGAAATTCCGACCTTGGTCAGAGTGAATGAAATCGGGTAGTCCGAACCTACAAAATACCTCATCGATTAGTTTGGTAATAATTACCCAGAAGTCTGGCAAGGCACGGCAAAGCATTCGGGCCACTTAGTAACGTAGTCCATTACTACCACGATGTATCGGTTTCCATTAGACGTGCGTGGTAGGGGGCCAATTCTTTCAAATGGGGCGCCTGGAGTACTAGGTTGAAGCTTTCCGCACGTTCTACGCGGGGGTCCTTTTCGCGTTGCACATTGGTGACAGCTGAGACACCAGATCTTGACATCGGTCGTCCGTCCTACCCAGAAATATCTACTCTTGACTTTGCTGAGAGTCTTCTTATGGCCAAAATGTCCACCGCTTGCGCTATTGTGGAGCGATGTCATAATATCTGGAACAAGACTTTTAGGAACAACTTCTAGGATATTCAATTTATCAGAATCCTCTTCTAAAACCTGAAAGATAACGTTGTCTATGTGTTTAAGTTGACCAAACAAACTCCAATAAGCCTTGACATCAGGATTTTCTTTGACGATGTTTTCTTTTGAAGGACGATTTCCCGTTTCTAACCAAACTCTTACCTTTGACAAAATAGGATCTTCTCTTTGCCTTTCTTCCATTGTTTTAGGTGTTGTTCGAAGATTAAGAACACCTGCATGCAATTTTTCTTTTTCTTCTGCTCGAAAACAAACTTTACAATTCCCGCATGGTCTCCTGGAGAGTCCGTCAGCGTTTCCATGCTTGTGTCCTGGCCTGTGAAGAATTTGGAAGTCGTATTCCTGCAGCCTCTCGATCCATCTCGCCATCGGCCCTTCTGGTCTTTTAAAGTTGAAGAGCCATCGAAGTGAAGCGTGGTCTGTTCGCAATACGAAGCGCCTTCCGAGCAGATAGTGGTGGAATCTTTTTGCCGCTAAAATGACAGCCAGGAGCTCCTTCCGTGTGACGCAGTAGTTGCGTTCCGCCCTATTTAATGTCTTGCTGATATATTCTATGACAACTTCTGACTCACCCTGTTGCTAGCTCAATACGGCGCCAACTCCAACGTTTGAAGCATCGGTATCCAAAATAAAGGTGTCTTCAGATGTCGGAAAACCTAAGATTGGGGCTGTAATAAGGGTGTCCTTAAGCTTCGTAAGGGCCGCTTCACAAAAAGGAGTCCATTCGAAGCGACGTCTATCCTCTGTTAGCTCAAATAATGGCTTCGCGATCGTTGAAAAACCTTCTATGAACTTCCTGTAGTAAGAGAAAATGCCTAGGAAGCTTTTTACTTGCCTTTTGGTTCTTGGGATGGGCCATTGTTGAATTGCTTCAATTTTGTCGGAGTCGGTATGCAAACCTGCCTCGGACACGACGTGGCCTAAAAACTTGACGCTTTTGCGAAAAAAATGGCACTTACTCGGGCTAAGTTTTAGGTTGGCCGCTTGTAATCTTTTAAAGATTTCTTCTAACTTAGCTATGTGTTCATCGAAACCTTTTGAGTGGCAAATGATGTCGTCTAAATAAACCGAAAAACCTTTCAGCACCCGGTCCATCAACCTCTCGAAGGTGGCACCTGCGTTGCTCAGTCCGAATGGCATGACAAGAAAATGCCACAATCCGCTGCCGTTCGTAAATGCGGTTTTTTCCTTGTCTTTACTGCTCATCTCAACCTGCCAGTAGCCACTTTGCAGATCCATCGTAGAGAACCAAGAAGATCCTCCTACGGATGCGAGTAGGTCATCCATCACAGGCAACGGATATGAATCCTTCTTGGTTTCCTCGTTCAACCGACGGTAAAAATAAATAAATAAATTTGGTGGTGCAACAGCTCGGAGTGAACCAGGACCTAGTGACTTACAACTCTCAACCATTCCTGTGTGCGTGTTACCAGGAACAGAGGGGACCTACAATTTTATACCGATTCCGAACGGCTTATGAGCAGCACTTTCCATGACAAGAGATACTCTTGGAGAATTTGTCAATTCCTCGCAAGAGGCAGTACACCCCTGAAAAAAACTTTCTTGCAGCGGCTGAGAATCGAACTCGAGACCTTTCGCATGACAGTCCAACGCACTAACCATTATGCCAAGGGGTACCACCGACGGTAATCAACGCAAAACCTGGTAGAGCCGTCTTTTTTCCACACCAGAACCACTGGGGCTGCCCAAGGGCTATTTGATGGTTCAATGACGCCTCTTTTTAGCATGTCTGCGATGAGTTGGTACATTTCTTTACGCTTAGCGATAGGCATCCTTCTTGCTGGTAGTTTGATAGGTTTTGCAATGCTCGTGTCAATGCAATGTTGAGTCAAGTTTGTCCGGCCGAAGTCACTAGGTCCCGCTAAAAACACAGAAGAATATTTGTGAAGTAAATTTCTGAACTTTTGCTCTTGTTCCTCTGACAGGAGTAGTTTTGCCTGAGCAACCAACTCGTCTATTGTGGCCGGATTATTTTCCACCTCGTGAGCAGGAATTCCGCAAACTTCAGCTTGTTCCATCTTACCGATTACTTTATCCTTTGGTAGGACGATACCTTTCGAAGAAGTATTGATCATCCTGACTGTGACCTTGTTCCCCACTGGCTGGACCAAACTCCTTCCCAAATATACACCGTCAGGTAATTCACAATTTTTCGAACAATCGATCATTGCGGTTTCACCTCGAAAAGCTGTTGGATGCTGAACTTTCACCAGAGTCTCCGTTCGTGCTGGTAAAATGTGCGATGCCCTTGTTAGTAGCAAGCTATTTGGAGCTCCAGAGGGAAGATGCAGAGCATGTCTTTTGCCGCGTATTTCCAAACACATTTCCTCGAAGTCTATGAAGCATTCATTTCTAATTAAAAAATCTATGCCCAAAATATACGGCGTGTTTGGAATCACTACAGCAAAGTCGTGCTGGTACTCTTTTTGATTAATGACAAAACTTGTTTGGCTTTACCTATGGAATTTATGGTACCTCCAGATATTCCTGAGATGGAAATAGGTGGGCCATAAATATTTGTGTAGCCGGTAAAAAGTCTTCGGAGAGTACTGATAAGTTGGCTCCTAAATCAACGATCATGCAGCACCTTTTGCCGCCAACGTAGGCAAATAAATTAATGCTGGCTTCGCCGACAGCTCCAACAAAATTACTCCTGGCCAGGCTGCTGGATGCACTATCCGGTAAAAGGTCTGTAGGAGGAATAAAAGAAATGTTATTTAATGGGGGAGCGGTGATAATTTTCACCACTGGCTTCCGCTCCGATTGACCAATGGTAATTTGTTTTCCGAAACATTATCGGAAAGTTGATGACTTCGACTTATTTTCTCTGTGCCCGTCTTCTTTTGATGACCATCTGCGTTACCTAACTGATTGGAGATGGACATGAACACGTGCTTGTAGCCCCGGCGCTCTAAGCGAGTAGTAATATCCAGCGCGATCCCGAGAGCATCCTGCAAACTTTGCGGATGGCTGAGCGCCACTAGGTTTTGGACTTGTTCGTCACATATGCCATCGACGAATTGACTCAGTACAATTTCTCTGACCACTTTTTCTGCACAGTCTGGGAATGCAGGGTTTCTGCACAGTCTGCGAGGGTTTCTCTCGGCTTTTGAACTCTATTTCTAAGCAAGGAAAAACTTGTATGCGTATCGAGACTGAATCGTTGCCGAAGTAACTTAGTGAGCGCTTCGAAGTTAATGGGTTTTGCACTTGGAAGAGCACTTAGTACAGTAAGGGCCTCGCCCCGTAGCTGCATTGCCAACGCATATGCTTTTTCTTCTTCGTTCGAGCCGTAAAATGTGGCTGTTATGACAAACTGGCTCTCATAATCAACCCAAGAGCTTTGACCATCAAATGGCTGCAAAACATTAAAATTTAACAACCGTGGATGAGTTGCCCCGTAAAGCTGAGAAGCTCTTGCTTCCCTGGCCTTTGGTGCATCGCATGTAGGCCTAAGAGGAGTTTCGAAAACTTCACTTTGCTGGAAACTAGCCCTCGGTAATTCAATTCTCTGCTGCTGACTTGATTGGTTCGTCTGTGTCGTTCCCTGCGCCGCGTCTTTGATATTATCTACAGGCTCAGGATGAGGCGAAGAGTGCTGTTATTCGGATAGATTGAATGTTCTACTGAACGTTTTTTCTAGTGCCACAACTCGTTCTTCCGTAGCATCCTGCCGACGAGCTAGTTCATCTCTCCATTCCATCAACTTGCAATCCCAAAATTCGCGTTTCTTTAGGGTGTTATCCTTCATGATGCTGACGATAGAGTCGAATTGTTTTTTTATCTCTTCAGCGTCCATCCTGGTAAGAACTATTCTTAGCTCCGTTCGATAAGACCCCACACCTGACACCAGTGTTACAAAAATCGCCTATTAGGAGGAAAAAGAACCTTCGTAAATAAGAAAAGCAATCTCGTTAACTTTCAAATAAAATTTTATTAAAAAGACCCTGGTTCCCGAGAGGTTTGAATTTTTTTTTGGTGAGATTAAAATTTTCTTATAATTTTTCGGATTCCTGGTAGATACTTGCTTATTGAGGGACGTGTGTCCGCTGCCTTAATAGTCCAGGCAAATTAGTATTTTATATCTACAAAAAATACTGCGTCGAATTTTTTTTTGTTTCTTATAGAGTACCTATTGGAGAGTGAAAATCCAAAAAGTTCGAACAAAAAGCGCCCATGCGTTGTCCGCCATTTTGAAAAAGGCTTTGGAAAGCGTGAACTCGATTTTCTCGGCTCCTATCATATATAGAGCTGTATTTTTTTTTGTAGGATTGTACGTTAAAATATCTTCTTTAACTTTTGCTGCGAAAAAAATTTGAAATCTCTTTCCAAAAAAAAGTTATCGACGAAAAACTGTCGAGATTTTGAAGTAAAAAATGGTTTTTAACGTTTATCTCGCCTCATGTTCATCTGATCGAAAAAATACTTAAGTTGTTTTTTATAGATCACTTTATTTCCTACATTTTGGTATATTAAAATTTTATGTGCGACAAAAACTGTAGGAAATATAACCTGTCAAAATGGCCAATATCCTGCGAAAATTAAAAAAAAAGAAATTGTTCATTATGAAATTTAAAGAAACAGTTCAAACTCTTTTCCACACCACCACCGAGGTAGAGTTACGGTGCATTTTTTTTTAATGTGGTGTCCCCAGGAGGTATAACCCACGATTCAATCGTTTTCGTTTCTATATCAGCCTATCGATAGCTCAATGTGGCATAGTTTTTTCATGTCGTTCATATCTACTTTTTTTTTGGGCTAGGCGTGCGAACATCAATGATCATATTAACGTTGTCAGTGCTGGGATCGTCATTGGTAGTTTCTTCAATGTTTTCAGGTGAGGAAAAGTCTTCACATGCGTCTTCATCTTCCAGTAAATTTTGCAAGGAAGGAACATTCTCGCATGTTTTTCCACAGTAGAAACATATTAAGGAACAATTCAGACCAGATTTCCGACAGCCACAATCTCGAAAAAAGAGAACGCGCTTCATTTTACGCGCGCCTTTTATTTGATTTCAAATTTCCCCCAAATATCCCTTTCGATTACTGTAGTCGTCCTCTTCGCAGTGTATATCTGTCTCCCATTAAATCCGATCGACAATTCTCCTTCATCTGACATTTGTAGCAACGTGGTTTTTGATTAGTTCAACAAAAAAAAGATCTGTTTAATTTGTTCTTTTTTCGGATCGACTGAATCATTTTCGCAACAATATAATTTATTGTTAACTAAAACTAACTCTTGTAAATTTTATTTGATAATTAAATAAAATTAATAAATGAAATGAAATGAAAAATACTTTCAATCAGGGGGCTTAACTCTACATTTTGCAAGACTTGGATAGAACTGCATATAGGTGCACTTTTAAGCACTATAGCTCCCACTATTGCATGCAAGACGTTCACATCTGTAAATAACTACTGAAGGCCTTTCTAATTATGCTAATTATTTTTTATTTTTTTAATCAATTACATCCAAAAATTGCTGTGGGCTCTCGGTCTAATACTACGACCAATTTTTTGTTTGGCCGTTCAGATCTTTTTTGTTTGCAATTGCTTTTGTCTTATTAAATTGTTGTAACACAATTCGTCGCTTTTCCGGCAGAGTGGCATAAGTCGAAATTTGTCGTTTTTTAGTTTAGAACACAAAACTGAGCTGAAAAAATACACAATTTTTCTGTGTAATCGGCATTAACCTACTTCTTCTACACTGAAAATAAATTCCTAGGTAATATTGACAAAAACGTTTTGTTGACCTTTAACAAAACAATTTTATCGTTATGATAAAATTTTTGTCAATACGAAAGAATGATTTTGTTGATTTCACAAAATTTTTATAATCCAGCATGATTTTTTGTCAGTTTAACAAAATATGCACTACAAATAATATTGTCAGTTTAACAAACCAAGTTTTGTTAATATGTATAACAAAATAAAACAGAGATTTTTGTCACATCGACAAACTTTTTTGTGATGTTAACAAAATGTTTGTTGTATCTACAAAAAATCTGTTTTATTAATTCTTGCCAATATCACAAATTTTTTGTTAATTTTTTTTTTGTCAATTTAACAAAAAATGAAAACATTTTTGTTAAAATGACAAATATTTTGTTTTGGGGTTGAATTATTTTGTAATATTGATAAAATAATATTATCAGATAGATAAAACTATTTTGTAAGGAAACCAAAAAATTTCTTTTGTGTATGATATAGTTCACACATGGTTTTTGTTAAAAAATCGATGTAAGATTAACTGAACTTAACAAAAATTGCGTATTGTCCATACGCCCTCACAGATGGTTGCATGTGAGATCGTAGGGACGAAACGCCAATTTTTGTGGACTTAAATCCAAAAAAAAAAAACTATTTTGACAAAATTAATTTTGTTTTTTGTGGATTCAACAAAAGAAATTTGTAAAATTGACAAAATATTTTGTTAATTTTAACAAAATATAACAAGAAATTTTTGTTAATTCAACAAAATATTTTGTTAATGTAACAAAACAATTTTGTTAATTTGACAAAACAATTTTGTTAATTTAACAAAAAATTTTTGTTTATCCGATAATAATAAAAAAACAATAACACTAACAAAAAAATTGTTAATACAACAAAAGAATTGTAAATATGACAAATTAATTTTGTAAATTCTACGAAACTTTGTCATATTGACAAAATATTTTTCTTATTTTAACAAATTTATCTGTTAGCATAACAAAATAATTTTGTGGATACAACAAAATATTTTTTGTTACCTCCACAAAATTCTATAATTTTTGTCAATTTGATAAAACTTTTTGTTGGACGTATATTGACAAAATTTTTGTCAAATCAACCTAGATTTTTATCATATATACCTAGATTTTATTTTCAGTGTAGTTTCCGAGTTATGAAAAAGCGCCGCTGTCAATTTCCACAAACATCCCTGTCATTTTTTATGTATTTTCGAAAAACGACATAAATTAATTTTTGTTTTTTTAAATATTTCGTTTTCTATAAAACTTTACAAACAAAAAATGCAATTTTTTCATGTATTCAACATTCGAGTTTCATTTTTTATGAACAACGAAATTTTTTTCTTCAATATGAAAAAAAACTTTAAAAGGCTCTTCTGAAAATTTACAAATTTCGACTTATGCCAGTCTGCCAGAAAAGCGACGAATTTTGTAATTGAGAAACGCGGTCTTTTTACGATTTTCGCGATTTCACCCAGGGACTTTCCTTTATTCCCCAAGTCGATAATAATTTTCCTGTTAGCCAAGGGAATTTGCTTTATTTTAGTTGACGTTTTTATTTCCTTTGGACAAAACAATGTTTTTAACTAAAATATTTTTAAAAACACTTAAAGATACCAAAACACTGCGCAACTCCTAATCACACACTTTCCATTTGCCAAATATTTCAAAAAGAGTGGTCTATATGGGAGCTTTTTTGTCTCCATTTGACATACTCGCCCGATCATAATGATCATAACGGTATCCTTCATGAATAAAAATTCTTGGGATTTGGTAAAAAATAAAATGCACGACTGGGTCGCACGAACTTGCTCCTATGTAATCGACTAGGAATTTTGAAAACGAATGTTATTAGAGAAAACTGTTCATAAGGATAAAATTAATTTTAAAATTCTTTTAGTAGTAAGAGACAAAAACAGAATGCTATGCAAATATGAATTTATGCAAGAACAAAAATTATAAGTCCTTGTAGTGGTTTCTTTAAAAGAAGCTTTTATATACAAACTTTTTAAAAGCTTTTTAAGAAAAAATTTTGGTACGCCAATTTAAAATTTTTATTATTGTTCGAATAAAAATTAAATATACGAAAAGAAATATTGACCCCTTTCGGAGAAATCGAATTTTCAAAAAAAGAAAAAAATAGATTTTTTTTCAAAAATTCAAAAAATATTTATTTTAAAGTTTTGAAATGCAATGTGTTTTAGACCTTTTAGAAGGTTTACTATAAAAATTTTCATTAAGATCCGTTATGTGGATAATGAGAAATTAAAAATTCGAAAAAATGGTTCTATGGTAGGTACAAGCTGTAATATCTTAATTTCCAATTTTTTTTTATTAAATTAAAGATCGTAAAAATTAATTGAAAGAAAAAAAATTTTATCAAAATTTTCGAGAAAAATTCGATTTTTGAAAACCATTTTTTTGTAATTTTTTAGCATTTGTATGGTAGGTACCTTTATTTTAAGGTAAAATAAAATTGTTTTTCTCACATTTTGTAGATTATATTGAGAAACTTTTATTTAGCAAGTTTAAAGAAAATCTAGCATGGGGTTTTCGAAATATTGAGTTTTGAAAAAGAAAATTTGAAGTTTTTTTTTAAAAATCCAAAAAAATTGTTTTGAAAATTTGAGTACACAATTCTATTCGTATTTTTGGGGAGCTTTAGCAAAAAAAAATGATCAAAATCGGTTGAACCGTTCTTGAGAAAATCAAAAACAAAAAAAAATGGTTCCATGGGGGGTACCCTCAATAACCATTTTTCGGAAAATTTTTTTCAACCATTATCTAGCTTTAATTAAATGAAATTTTTCTGTATTTTATTTTTTAAATCTGTCGAACAGTTTTTGAGAAAAAAAAAATGTTGATAAAACTTCGAAAAAAAATCGTATGGCAGGTACCGTTATTTTTGGTCTTAAAAAAAAAAGAAAAAAACGTTGGGGGGAAAAAATTAAAAATGATATCTACCAAGTTTAAGGAAAATCGGTCCAGCCATTTAGCCTGTAGTCGAAAAGACAGACAGACAGACAGAATTGCGAGACCCACTTTTTTAGTCTTCGCTATCATCGTAATGTCAACTTTGATCGAAATCTCGAGTTCGATTTTTTTTACGAATGCATAACTTGCCTTATACTTAGTACATATTCTCAATTTGTGTTCCCACTTCATTATATTCTGTTACTCATTACTAATTTTTTTGCAAGTATATACAAACCTAGTCTACTGTACGGAGACTTTTTGGATATGTCTATGTATAATACCTATCTTGAGGGGTGTTCGATAACATACCGGGTCTTTTGTAAATAAACTAATGTTCAACTGCTGGACCCATAGAACCCAAAATAAACTAAATATTGTAGGTATGATATCCATGAACGATTTGTATTTATTTACGAGTACGTAAATATTAGGTATCTTTAGATTTTAAAATATTTAAACAAACCAGATAATTGAAAAATAATTTTTGTTTGTTAATAAAGCTTATTAATGAATGAATTATTATTATTATGAAGATTTTAACCGAAACATTTTCATTTCAGTTTTCTGTAACTGTAACTTTAAAAATATTTATTTATTAAATATTTACTT
The DNA here is from genome assembly GCA_963931855.1 of Philhelius festivus. Taxonomy (NCBI): domain Eukaryota; kingdom Metazoa; phylum Arthropoda; class Insecta; order Diptera; family Syrphidae; genus Philhelius; species Philhelius festivus. Next base: position 133,837,750 of record OZ007556.1, on the reverse strand, counting down.
GAGTTCGAGCTACATATATTTTGAAATTTCTTAGTTTCGTTTGACTTACTTAACCCTACTTTTGATAAAATTTAGATTGAAAAACTTAAAATGCATATTTATGGACAGAAGTTGCATACTACTTTAGATGTCACAATAGTTTTATGAAGAAAATTTAGTTGCACTTGCTTCCCTTTATCGTATGGTTGTTGGTTCATTCAGCGGCGTAGATAGGGGGGGGGCGGTCAGGGGGATATATCCCCCCCCCCATTGGGATCGATAATTGTTCAACATAACCAGTCATTAACCAAATAAGTTAAAGAAACGCACTCTGAATTTTTTTTTTTACGTCTCCCACCAATTGATAATAGGTAAACGTGCAAGAAAAAGAGCTTCCATCAGCTTTCCATCACATAGGACAAAAGCCTTCACCGACACGAAAAAAGAAAATTATTTAGATTTCTTCGCACCGTGTGGCACATTGTTAAGTTGGTGTAAGAAACCACCCCAAACACGCAGCACACTCATCCACACAAACACATTTTTAAGAATAAAATTTGGTATGCTAACTTTAAATTTTTATTACTGTACGAATGAAAATTATATTTCCAAAAAAAATATTGAGACGTTTTTGAAATATCGAATTTTCCAAAAAAAAATAAGATTTTTTTTTTCAAAAATTCAAAAAATATTTTTTTTTCTAAGTTTTGAAATGCAATGGTTTTTAGACGTTTTAGAAGCATCTCCACAAAATTTTTTATTAAAATCCGATGTATCGATAATGAGTAATTCAAAATTAAAAAAAAAATGGTTCTATAGTAGGTACAAGCTGTAATATCTTAATTTCAAAATTTTTTTTTATTAGATTAAAGATCGTTAAAATTAATTGAAATATAAAAATTTTTATCAAAATTCAATGCGCCGTTTTCGAGAAAAATACGATTTTTGAAAGTCATTTTTTGACATTTGTATGGTGGCGGTGGGTACCTTTATTTTAAGGTAAATAAAACTTTTTTTTTACATCTTGTAGATTATGTTGATAAACTTTTATTTATCAAGTTTGAAAAAAATCTAGTATAAGGTTTTCGAAATATTAAGTTTTGAAAAAAAAATTTTGAAAATTTGAATAGACAATTCAATTTAAATTTTTGGGGAGCTTTAGCAAAAAAATGATCAAAATCCGTTGTACCGTTTTTGAGAAAATAAAAAACTAAAAAAATAGGGGTATTCTCAATAACCATTTTTCGAAAAATTTTTTTTAACCAGTAACTAGCTTTAACTAAATAAAATTTTCTTGTATCATTTTTTTTTTAATCTGTCGAGCACTTTTTGAGAAAAAAAAATATTTACAAAATTACGAAAAAAATTCGTATGGCAGGTACCGTTATTTTTGGTATTAAAAAAAAAGAAAAACACGTGTGGGGGGAAAAATAAAAATGATATCTACCAAGTTTGAAGAAAATCGGCCGAGCTGTTGAGGCTGTAGTCGAACCGACAGACAGACATAATTGCGAGACCCACTTTTTTAGTCCTCGCTATCATCGTTGACATTAACTTTGATCAAAATCTCGAGTTCGATTTTTTTTACGAATGCATAACTTGCCTTATAGTACCTATGAGTCGCAAGTAAAAATGAGCGAACTAGATACACCCCCCCCCCCATAGCGAAAAGCTATCTACGCCACTGGGTTCATTAACTACCGAACCGGTTGCCTCAAATTTGGCCACCAAACGTCGACGAGTCGAATTTGAAGTATTTGTCATCAGTAACTGAATAATACAAAAAAATTTGATTGATGTCACTAAAACAACATGGCCGCCTTAATCTAACCACCTAATTCATTTAATAAATTAATGGCCGATTTCACGAAGGACTTTTAAACATTTAACATGCTTCTTAACCTTAAAAAGGGATGTTTTGGTTTCACCAAGCGCTTTTTAATTAAACAAGCTTAAAAACAAACTTAATTTTAATAAAAATTTCCCTGGTTAAGAGGATTTTTGATAAAAGTGCTTTGAGTGTTTGTTTATGAAATTGGCCCCAAGAATAATAAATAATTAGTACGATGTTCAAACTGATTTAGCATGATATTCGGTTAAAACAAAGATTTTAGTTGAGTTTAGCATCATACTTTCTCAAGCATTTTTTTGCATTTAAAACCATAAAAAAGCTATTTTATTTTTTTAGTACCGTGCGAACTCCACATGACTCCGTTTTTTAGATTTTTGCACGAACTGTCATTGTTTTAAGTGTGCCCAGAAGAAATTAATTAAGAAAAATTAAGAATGAGTTAGTAAACTACTTTGAAGTTAGCAAATTGTTAAGTATAGTATGATACTAATACTTGTTTAAAATAGCCAGTGTTTTGGAAAAAGAAGACACCTGACTCAGGTATTCACGTTCCCTGGTATTTCCTTCATCGCATCACAGAAGCGTTATCAGTGGCAAAAAGTGGTAGAATATTTGTCTTCCGGGGTGAAAGTGGTAGATTATGAAAATCTACGAAAAAAGTGGTAGATCTAACATAATTGTAGTAAAGTGACAACACTGGATGCAATCACAGTTTGATGGAAATGTCAGTGGAAATGTGTATAGGGGGTAATTGCAGGTTCTACGGTTACGTTGTGCGAAGTATTAGGCTGCATTTTTGTTCATTCATTGTAAAATCGATGGAACATTTGAGCAAGGAAAAATATATACATGTATGCGTCATAAAACTGTTAATTGGTGATTTTGACCTTGAACTTGAAAGTTTTTATAGATTTTGTACCTATCTTATACGGGTGGCCGTTGGGCGATGGTTGTGTGCTCGCCTGTCAACCTCATGATCACATGTTCGATCCCTGCCGTCGTCTATGTCGTTTAAATTTCATTAAAACCTTCTAGAAATTGTCATCAATGGGTTGCTGGTTTGCTCATTTCATGTTGTTCAGGCATAAAACTAACAACATGTAATTGAGTTAAACTAAGTATGCCCAACAAAGATGAATACGAATAAAAAAAGAGGCTGGGTGCGACCCACACTGATAACTTCCCATTTGTGGTCTTGAAAACTTTATATTTAGTTTTTTTCAAATAACCAAATTTTCAGCGAAACAAACTTTAGCTGTAAAATTCAAACAAACATTATCTTAAGATTGAAAAGCATTTTAATTATTTAAAGAGATTTGAAATTGAGATTGTTGATGTATAAGTTGTTTCAAAATGTATTATATTATAGAAATTACTTTATTATTTCGGTTCCAAACATTTTAATTGAAAAAAAAATTAAAAACGAAATATTCAAATACTTATAAAAGATATGGTTTGGGGGTTTGGCTATTGACGGAAGGGTACTTACAAAATATATCCGCTCTAAAACTAGACATATGTCAAATATAAACCATTTGTTAGAAATTGTATTATGTATAAAATTAAATAATGGCAAAGTCAATATCATTGCTCGTTCTCAAGATATTCTAGTCGAAAAACAAATATTACCACTTTTAGTAGATTTTTCGAAAATGACTTTTTGATGAGGAAATATACTATATGTTAAGTGCCACGTTTTGGCCTGGGTTTCGCCAACCTATTATGCATGAAAAGGAAACTAGAGTACAAATAAAAATATTTATCAACTGCCATGTTTTCTCATTAAAATAATGTTGCCACCTAAAATTGGTATTATCCGCCAAAAAAATTATGCTAAGTGACATTAATAAAGATCTCATTGTCGTGAGCAACAAAAAATTTTGTTAGATGTCACTTAGTTTAACAAAAATTGTCTCTTAGCACACTATGATTCAACTAGAACTTTCCTCGTTTTTTTTTTGTTTCCTGAACAATTTTAGAAATGTCGCTTAGTATACATTCTTACGGGAAGGTATCGATGTATAAAACAACATAATTTAGAAGGCACTATCGGTGTTCATTCCCAAGAAATTCGACTTGAAATACAATTTTAACTAGTTTTCACTAGAATTTTTAATAGTTTTTTTATTTAAAAAAAAAAATATTAATTCAATATTTGTCAACATTTCACCAATTGTACAAAATTATACTATGTATAAAATAAACTAAATTAGAAGTCAATATCACTACTAGTTCTCGAGAAATTTGAGTCGAAAAACAATTTTTACCAATTTTCAATAGAATTTTATATAGTTTTTTATTTTTTGTAAAAAAACTGTAAGCTGATTTTTTTTGAAATTTTCACCAGTTGTCAAACACATTATTTTTCGTAAAATAAAATTATTTTGAGTTTCAAATTGTTTTCCGTTCTTAGAATATCTGGGTTATGAAATTTTTTTTTCAGTTTTTTTTTGTTTAAAAAAATAACGGTATGTTCATTTTTTTCCAAATTCATACCAAATCTGTATGACCTTATAATGAGTACATTAAATTTTATTTGTAATCAATAGCATTATTTTTTCGTGAGATATTTGAAACTAACCAAAATTTTTACTTTGTGTTAAAACCGAATTTTAATAAATTTTAATAAACGCCTTTTCAGCTTCTTTCGAAGTTATTATCTATTAAAGAAAATTTATTTAAAGTCGATATCTTTACTCGTTCTTGAGATATCGACGACGAAAAATGGTACCAGAACGTACGGACGTACGAACGTACGTACACACACACACACACAGACATCTCTCTAAAAATGATTGATATAGCCTCTAGGGACCTTGAAACGTCGAGAAATGTCAAAAATTCCAATTTGACAAATCGGACCGATTACAATAACTCCCTATGGGAAGTTAACAATGTGAATTATACATAAGTGACATAGAAATAAGATACGGCATTTCTCCGCTTTAGTTCAGCCGCCATCCCTGGAGATAAAAAAAAATCTGAGACAACCACCCTCAGTCTCAGAACATCGTGCCACACATCTTTCCTATCATTCTTTCTCTTCATTAACTTAACAGCAGCGTTACCACTTCCGGAAAAAAAGTCGAAGTAGATTTGAAGAAAAAAGTGAAGTAAATTGAGAAAATTCGAAGTAGATTTCAAAGTGACTTTTTACTTGCTTTTAGAAAAAATAATGCATACAATTTTTTTTTTCCTTAAATGAATATTATTAAACATTTAAAATTGTCACCACATTTCTTTTAATTTTAAAGAAATTTTGTATACAATAACTCATTTGTGTATTTATTCTTTTATTTTGTGGTATAAATATGGGGCCACATACTACTAATTAGAGTGAAATAGAGAAAAAGAAATGAAGAAAATGAAGTAGGTTAAAACAGAGATTTTTAAAATGAAGTAGATTTCAGTATTTTGCTGATGGTGCGAAGTAGGAAGTAGATTTTAAAATATTTTGAAAAAAAGAAGTAGATCTACTTCAATTGAAGTTAAGTGTAACCACTGCTTCACAGTCATAATTTATTGAGCGCGGGTTGGTTGCAAATTGGCGATCAGTCTCCTTTTACCCATGGAGCAGATAGGTGATGGTGGGTTGTACGTGAGCTCAAAGAAGATTAAACAAGCAATTTTAATGTAACTCAGTGATTCTCTTTCTTATTTCAATGGCAATTTCTTAAGTTAAGGTGCCGTGCAAACAGCAGCAGGCACCAGTGTTTCTGAAAAAGCTCTCCCATAAGGCCTGTACTACAAATATAAATTGAACAGAGTTTAGCTATTCCACTTATGGGTACCATAAGACAAATTATATATTCGTAAAAAAACTCGAACTCCAGATTTTGATCAAAGTTGACATTACGATGATAGAGAAAAAAAAGTGGGTACGGCAGTTCCGTGTCTGTATGTACGTCTGTACCTCGACTTACAAAGGTATTTTCTTCAAACTTGGTACTTAAGCGTAACTAACGGTACCTGCCATACAACAAAAGGGTACTTCAACTGGAAACCATAACATCAGTTACAAATTCTGAGCTTGATAAAACCGAAATCAATGGCTTAAAATCTTCACTTTCCGTTGTAAATGATGAATTAAAAGACACTAAACTAAAACTTCAAAATAATAACACAGAGCTTTCCGCAGATAAAACCGAGTTGGCCACTAAGGCAAAAAAAAATCCACTAAATCGAAATCGCACAAGAAATCCAAGAAAATAGATTTGTTTCTTCTGACGCTGTTTTGTTTGGTATTCCTCTTACACCTGATGAAAACCTCAAATCATATTTTTATCACCTTTGCCACACTATAGAAATTAAACCACCAATTATTAATGAAATTTTCCGCACACGCCCGAAGAATCAAGAAAACAACTCTGCGATCATTATAAAGTTCCGTTCACCATTCGATAAAAACTTTGTTTTGAAATCAATCGCCGAACACCGAAAGAAAAGGTAAGCAACTTTGTCTGAGAGACATTGGTGTCAAATCTGGTTCCTCTATATTTCTTCGTGAGAGTCAAAAACAATGAACTACTAAGAGCTGCGCTTGCATTAAAAAAACAAAAACTATTGCAATCTGTTCATACCGTACGTTGACTTACATACATCAAACCAATCTCAGCCACAGGAGACGAGGAGAAAGCTGAACTTATCAAGAGCATCGAATACTTAAACAAAATTGCCAGTTCAAAATGAGAATATTATTCAATCAGTGATTGCCAAACTTTTTTAAACTTAATTTATTTACATATTTCTTATCTCGTTTTATGAATTTATTTTTTCTAAACTAATTTATTTATTTATTTTTGGCTATATAAATTTTTTCTGTAATTTATTATTTTTGATTCTGTTTATTATCTGAATATAACTTTTTGCTTAAATGCTTAAATTTCTTTTACTTGTTTCATGTATATTAGCTAGAATGGGAAGTGGTTTTGTGGTCGCGAAGGTTGATTTGTGATGCATTCCTCATTGCATGTAGAAGATCGTTCTCTCATTGAAAATGTGATGACATTTAATTTATTCCCGGTGAATACTTATGTTCCTACACATTTCTCTTCAAATACAATCACACTTTGGATATGTTCTTTCTTAGCAACTCAAACAGCGTATTATTTTATGATCAGCTTTCTGCACCGGCTTTTTCCAGGCATGATCTATATATCTAACTTTTGATTTTGGTGTAGATTATAATTTATAAATCAATCTTTCTGCATTTCTGTGCTGCAAATTCTTTAATTTGGTCATCACATTGCAGTGTTTTGTTAGATCACAATTCATCGAAAGAAGTGATAAATTATTTAGTCGATGGTTCGACATTGTTGTCCTGTATTTATTTTCTACATAGGACATCTTGGAGAAAGAGCGCTCTGCTACACTGCTAGTAATTGGCAAAGTTAAAAAATCTTTAAAATGGTATAGCAGTTAGGGAACACGTTAATAAGTTTATTTTCATTTCATACATGAGCTTAAAAATGTCACTGGAAGAGGTGTACGATTCTGGCTTTGATTGGAGAAAGTACGATTTTAATTGAATGCACTCATTCACTAAATGCTCGTCTACGTCTTCTGGATAATAATCAATAATATGACGCGCACTTTCCAAATCTATGTTTTCGATATTTTTGTTTTGCAAATCCATTGAAAATTTGAATTTTTTGCTATATGTCTCTTTCTATTGATATATGACACAGCGGCATTAGCAAACCTTATTAAAATGACTCTAATTAAAAAAAAATACTTTGCACAATTGTTTTTTTGCTCATAATTACACCATACTATCAAATTTCACCTAATTTGGTCTAGTAGTTTCAGAGCAAATTAGCTGTGACAGACAGACGGGCGCACAAGTGATCATATAAGGGTTTCGTTTTTCATTTTTTTGTACAGAACCCTAAAAATACCATAAAGAAGAAAAACATGATTTATAAATATTTTTACTTACCAAATAGTTAAAAACAGGAAATCTTGTATTAATAAACAAATGTTACTTATTTAGACATAACTTTTAAGTTATCACTTACTCATTAGTAAACTGACTCATTAAACACAGTACTAACAATTAACACAGTCAGTTTGTCACTTTCATGACGAGAACAGAAGTGCGGAAGAAAAAACAAAATCACGTCAGGCGTTACGTTAAGCAGCGCGGTGGGAAGTCCCTCGTAAGAGTAGATAAAAAGGTAGTAGCCTATGCTGATGATCTTGCGTTATTAGCGACAGGTAAATTCTTAACCACTGTCAGCGAACAGATCAAATACGCCCTTTCTAAGGTTAGTAGATGGACTAGAAAGTGCGGCCTGATGGTTAACCCGTCAAAAACAGAATAAGTCCTTTTTACAAATAAGAGGAAAATACCAAGCTTCATAATACCTTCAATTGAAGGCACCCCACTGCAGATTTCAGGTCATGCAAAGTATCTTGGTGTGATTCTAGATAGGAAATTAAACTGGAGTCTTAACACTAAAGAAAGAGCAAAAAAAGGAATGATTGCATTCTACTCCTGTAACAGAATCTTTGGGAAATCCTGGGGACCTAGCCCAAAAATTATCAGGTGGATGTATTTGGCGATAATCAGACCAATACTAACTTATGGTACTTTGGTATGGTGGAATGCAACGGAAAAAAGGCACGAACCTCAAAACTCTGACAAAAGTACAGAGACTTGCGTGCATTGGAATTACGGGTACCATGAGATCCACACCAACAGCAGGGTTAGAGGCGATACTCAACTTGATACCCCTAGACCTTTTCGTACAAGAATACGCAGCATATAGCGCCTTAAGGCTAAGCCAGACTAATACCTGGAAAAACAGTGCAATAGGACATGCTCAAATTCTTCAAAAATATTTGGGTGATAGTATCATTACAGATTATACAACACCCGAACTTAACTTTTATAAACCATTCCAAACTGCCTTTCCAAGTAGAGAAGAATGGCTGAACAACCAACCTATGCCACCAAAGAAGGAAATGGCTTGGTAGTTACTTCTTTGACAGTTCTTTAGTAGTTACGCTTTTTCCAGGTAAAAGCGACGCGCGAATTTACTCTCTCTCTCTAAAATATTGCCATCTAGCTTGCCGGCGACTATACATTAGTAGATTGATCTCAGGGTTGCCATTGCCAACCGTATAGTAGGTTTTTTAATTTTAATTTTTTTTTAATTCAAATTAACGCTTATTGTTTTCAACGGGGTCTGGGGGCCCCTTGTGACCTCGGGGCCCTGGGCTGCAGCCCATACAGCCCTTAGGTAGATCCAGCCCTGAGCATGCCTTACACAAGCGGCAGATTGACTGTCATTCGTCGTAATTTTGCGGGTTATTTGTGCGAAGTCAAACCAATTTTGCTGAAAAAAGTTTTCAAATGTATGTCTCCTTAAGCTTTTCTTCTTACGCACACCAGGCACAGAAGGAATAGAAATATGAAAAACATGACAAACGTATACGACTACGAGATGCATTTGATGATTTTGAGTGTGAATGTACATATTATGAATGATGATACTAATCAGAATCACTAATGTACTGTATTTAAATGCGAGCGGTCGAAATATTATAACTACTGTGTACGTGAAGTGATAAGTTTTAGTGATTAAAGTTCCATTTTAGTTCAAAATGAAGAGATCTTTAGTGCCAATTATGCCAACATCATCTGCTTAAATAGTTTCAAAAATACCTCGTTCCGATGTAGTGAGCATTGAGAATAAAAACAATGAAAGTTCCACAAGTGACAAACATTTTGAGCAATGTCTTCTTAGTGAAGTCGAAAAAAAATGAGCGAACTAGATCCATCCCCCCCCCCCCCCATAGCGAAAAGCTATCTACGCCACTGGTTCTGCGGAACAAAGTTGTATGCAAAATCCGGGTAGCTAAAACTCGCGTGTATGGTAGTCGCTTAAATTTGTCTATGAGTGGGCGACAACTGTGAAAGAACTTGCGAGAATTAGGAGTTGGTAAACAAAACCGAGTTCATGATGATGTTGATGTAAATCAACCCAACCATAACTTTACTACACTGCCGTTTCCGTCTCTGTATGGTGTCTCTTCAAACGATACGACACATAACTTAGATATTGAATCTTTAGATTTGCAGCAACGACTTTTCCAGTTTTCACGAGTTGAAATTACTGATGTTGATGTAGTAGAGAGTATTATTTCTATTAAATCAAATGCTGTTGGGATAGATGGAATTCATCCTGTGTTTGTTAAATCAATTCTTCCAGTTATCCTACCCTTTATTACACATACATTTAACACTATTCTAATGACAAGTGTTTTTCCTAGCCAGTGGAAGTTGGCTAAGGTAATCCCTTTACCCAAAAGTCCCAACAGTAATGAATACAGGCCAATTTCAGTTCTCTCTTTCTTTTCTAAAGTGTTCGAAAAAATACGCATAAGCAGATTAATGTTCATCTTAGATCCCAAAATATTCTTTCACCGATGCAATCTGGTTTTCGATCTAAGCATAGCTGCGTCACTGCTCTCATTAATGTCATAGAAGATATCAGACAGGCCCTTGATGAAGACCGTGTCACTTTGTTGGTGCTTCTCGATTTTTCTTAGGCATTTGACACGATAGATCACATTAATCTATGCAATAAGCTCTTGTCATTATACCAATTTTCCCCTTCTTCAGTGAGCTTGTTGCAATCGTATCTCTGTTATAGAAAACAAGCTGTCTCTGTCGCGAATAAGTTATCTGCTTTTCTTACTACGACTCGCGGGGTCCCACAGGGCTCAATACTTGGACCTCTTCTCTTCTCCCTTTACATTAATGAGCTTCCAAAACAAATATTAACTTCATCGGTTCAAATGTATGCAGACGATGTCCAATTATTCAAAAGTTGTCCCCTCGGTCTCATCGAAGATTGCGCTAACTCTATAAACCTAGATCTGCTTAATATTTTCTCTTGGTCTTTAAGAAGTGGGTTGTTTTTAAATCCACAGAAGTCGAAATGTTTAGTTATTAGTAGGAAGTCTCTAGATCTTTCGTATTTTCCCACCATACTTTTAAATAATTCTCCCATTGAATATGTTTAAACTGCAAAAAACCTTGGCATCATTTTTAATAGGACACTAAGTTGGGATACTCACATCAATGCGGCAGTTGGGAAAGTGTATGGTATACTTCTCATACTAAGGCCGACACAATATTTCACACCATTAAAAACGCGATTGTTGCTGGCAAAAACACTTGTTCTACGGATGTACGGATGTGAACTATTCTGCAAAAGTGACGCAGCCAGTAGACGAAAAATGAATGTGACCTACAATAACATTGTTCGTTATATTTATGACTTGAAAAGATACGACCACATTTCAAATTTTTCAAGAAGAATTTATAATTTCTCCTTTGACAACTTGTTGCGCTACAGAACCTTAATTTTACTATTTAATGTGATTCAAACACACCAACCTTGTTATCTATTTGACAGATTACGTATGACCTCTTCTTATAGATCGGAGCAGCTCATTCATCCTCGTTTTTCTTGCTTGACTTCCGAACGTCAGTTCTTTATCAATGCAATCCGCTTGTGGAACACCTTACCACGGCATGTTACGAGGGTGCAGGGCATTGGAAACTTTCGTAAAGAGCTAAACATCTACTTTCAATCATATTCTGGCTAATATAACCCTTTTTTATACTAATTAATAATTAATTATATCTTAATTTTTTACTGATTCGGTAATATCAGGTACTCGTAAATTCATAAATTATAAACATACATAATTTACATTTTACTTATATAAAATTATTCTATAATAGTTCCTATTTATTCTTAATTTTTCATTTTTTTTAAACTGTTTCATATTAAAGCTTATCACTAGTTAATAAGATACTATGACTTAATGTGTAAGCATTCCTCAATAAAGAAATACTAAAAATGCCTTTATGCAAAATCTTATTTATCTTAAAAGTGGCTCTAACAATTTTGATAAAAAATAAATATTTTCCATAATGGGCGTGGACTACATTTTACTAAAAAAAAATGCAGGAACAAATTCTATTAACGGTACCTGTCATATAACGGTTTTTTGATTTTCGATATTCTCATTAACGGCTCTTACGATTTTAACTAAATTGTGTATACAGTAAATTGGAAATGTTTAAGCTTGATTTGACTACATAATTTTAATTATTAACGAAAGTAGATTTTGTGTGTCATAAAATTATTACGCTAGCTTATAAATTTTCCAATTAATAATTTTAACTTGCGACTTATAGGTACTATAAGGCAAGTTATGCATTCGTAAAAAAAATCGAACTCGAGATTTTGATCAAAGTTGACATTACGATGATAGCGAAGACTAAAAAAGTGGGTCTGGCAATTCTGTCTATCTGTCTGTCTTTCGCTTCGACTACAGCCTAAACGGCTGGGCCGATTTTCTTTAAACTTGGTAGATATGGGTTTTGATTTTTTACCCCCACACGTTTGTTTTTTTTTTTTTTAAGACCAAAAATAACGGTACCTGCCATACGAATTTTTTTCGAAATTTTATAAATATTTTTTTTTTCTCAAAAACTACTGCACAGATTTAAAAAATAAAAACACAAAAAAATTTCATTTAGTTAAAGCTAGGTAATGCTTGAAAAAATTTTCCGAAAAATGGTTATTGAGGGTACTCCCCCATAGAACCATTTTTTTTGTTTTTGATTTTCTCAAAAACGGTACCGCCGATTTTGATCATTTTTTTTTGCGAAGGCTCTTCAAAAATTTAAATAGAATTGTGTATTCAAATTTTCAAAAAAAAATTTTTTGGATTTTTAAAAAAAACTTCAAAACTCAATATTTCGAAAACCCCATGCTAGATTTTTTTTAAACTTGATAAATAAAAGTTTCTTAACATAATCTACAAGATGTGAAAAAAAAATTTCATTTTACCTTAAAATAAAGGTACCCACCATACAAATGTTAAAAATTTAAAAAAATGGTTTTCAAAAATCGTATTTTTCTCGAAAACGGCACCTAGAATTTTGATAAAATTTTTTTTCTTTCAATTAATTTTTATGATCTTTAATTTATTAAAAAAATTTGAAATTAAGATATTACAGCTTGTACCTACCATAGAACCATTTTTTCGAATTTTGAATTTCTCATTATCCGCATAACGGTTCTTAATGACATTTTTTATGGAGAAGCTTCTAAAAAGTCTAAAACACATTGCATTTCAAAACTTTAAAATAAATATTTTTTGAATTTTTGGAAAAAAAATCTATTTTTTTCTGTTTTTGAAAATTCGATATCTCAGAAACGGCTCAATATTTTTTTTTTTAATTTATTTTTTATTCGAATAATAATAAAAACTTTAAATTGGCGTACCAAAATTTTTTCTTAAAAATCTTTTAAAAATTTTGTATATAAAAGCTTTTTTCAAGAAACCACTAAAACGACTTATAATTTTTGTTCTTGCATAAATTCATATTTGCATAGCATTCTGTTTTCGTCTAATAACATTCGTTTTTAAAATTCCTAGTCTATTACATAGGAGCAAGTTCGTGCGACCCAGTTGTGCATTTTTTTAAATCAGAATTTATCCATTAGCTTATGAATTAATTTTTTTTAATTCATCATAAGTCACTATGTAACTTTTGAATTTAATTTTTTTTAATTCTTAAGTCACTTACTTGCTCATGACTTAAATTTTTTAATTCATAAGTCACTTGGTAGGTTGTGAATTAATTTTTTTTAATTCATAAGTCACTTACTTTCTCATGACTTAAATTTTTTAATTCATGAGTCACTTAGTACTACTAAGTGACGGGCACTATCGAATGATTTGATTTGTCATAATATGTCAAATTCCATCAAAGGATGGCTACGATGTTGATCGATTAAGAAACGAATAAAATGCAAACTTTTTATTTTTGCTGTAAATAATTATGGATAACTTTTGTGTCTTCATAATTGACCAGCTCTATGCAAAAAAAAAAATTTAAACATGTATCGATATGTTTTTCTTAATTCATAAGTCAACCACTAGCTTGTGAATTAAAGCCAAGCTTAAGCTAAAAAGTGAATTAAGCTTTTGCAACCCTGGTGCAGATATGGTCTTAAATCTGATTCCTTATGGTATGAAACATTTTATTCCGAATAGGATAAAATCTATCAAACCGAAAGAAAACTCCTGGTTTGATTTGAGCTGCAAGGAGGCTATCAGGGTTAGAGAAGTAAATTTCCGTAGTTTTAAAGCCAACCCTACTGAGGAAAACCGGAATAAGTACAAACAAGCTAGAAAGACATTTAACGTTCAATACGACGAACCAAATGTTTAAGCGAACAAAAATTACGACAAAAAAAATACTATTATGTCCTAAAGATAGTAAAAATTGTTGGTCGTTTGTAAAAAAACGTACGAAATACTTGTACTCGTATAAGACGCCAGCGGAGAGTGACATGACTCCTCCTGTAATTGAGAGCATAAACGATTTTATGGGACGAATCTTCTTTCGTACTCGTACAGTTGCTAGAGTACTAAAAGATCTTGACATTCACAAATCCGCTGGCCCGGATAGTATACCTCCTATTGTTCTGAAGAGGTGTTCTGCTGGCAAAAATACTGCGTAAGCTTATTATTATTATTATATATTCTTTATTGCACAAAAAAAACATAAATGTTAATTAAATCTACGCAAGGATTAGTTGTGCAAACGGCGACCTTATTGCTGTGGTAGCAATCTCTTCCAGGCAACCTTTGGGTGAGAGTGAAAACGAAATAGTAATATATGTAATATGTATATAAGAATATAAAAAAACAATAAAAACATTTTATTTATTTATTATGAATTAGTACATGAAATTGACAGATTATGTGTATGACATGTTATATAAATTATAATTTATAAATCAACCTTTCTGCATTTCTGTGCTGCAAGTTCCTTTATTTGGTCATCACATTGCAAGTGTTTTGTTAGATCACAATTCATCGAAAGAAGTGATAAATTATTTAGTCGATGGTTCGACATTGTTGTCCTGTATTTATTTTCTACATAGGACATCTTTGAGAAAGAGCGCTCTGCTTCACAGCTAGTAATTGGCAAAGTTAAAAAAATCTTTAAAATGGTATAGCAGTTAGGGAACACTTTAATAAGTTAATTTTCATACATGAGCTTAAAAATGTCACTGGAAGAGGTGTACGATTCTGGCTTTGATTGGAGAAAGTACGATTTTAATTGAATGCACTCATTCACTAAATGCTCGTCTACGTCTTCTGGATAATAATCAATAATATGACGCGCACTTTCCAAATCTATGTTTTCGATATTTTTGTTTTGCAAATCCATTGAAAATTTGAATTTTTTGCTATATGTCTCTTTCTATTGATATATGACACAGCGGCATTAGCAAACCTTATTAAAATGACTCTAATTAAAAAAAAATACTTTGCACAATTGTTTTTTTGCTCATAATTACACCATACTATCAAATTTCACCTAATTTGGTCCAGTAGTTTCAGAGCAAATTAGCTGTGACAGACAGACGGGCGCACGAGTGATCATATAAGGGTTTCGTTTTTTATTTTTTTGTACAGAAACCTAAAAATACCATAAAGAAGAAAAAAATGATTTATAAATATTTTTACTTACCAAATAAAAGCAAGAAATCTTGTATTAATAAACAAATGTTACTTATTTAGACATAACTTTTAAGTTATCACTTACTCATTTATAAACTGACTCATTAAACACAGTTCTAACAATTAACACAGTCAGTTTGTCACTTTGATGACGAGAACAGAAGTGCGGAAGAAAAAACAAAATCACGTCAGGCGTTTAGTTGAGCAGCGCTGCGGGCAAAAACAGAATTAGTCCTTTTTACAAATAAGAGGAAAATACCAAGCTTCAGAATACCTTCAATTGAAGGCACCCCACTGAAGATTTCAGATCATGCAAAGTATCTTGGTGTGATTCTAGATAGGAAATTAAACTGGAGTCTTAACACTAAGGAAAGAGCAAAAAAAGGAATGATTGAATTCTACTCCTGTAACAGAATCTTTGGGAAATCCTGGGGACCTATCCCAAAAATTATCAGGTGGATGTATTTGGCGATAATCAGACCAATACTAACTTATGGTAATTTGGTTTGGTGGAATGCAACGGAAAAAAGGCACGAACCTCAAAACTCTGACAAAAGTACAGAGACTTGCGTGCATTGGAATTACGGGTACCATGAGATCCACACCAACAGCAGGGTTAGAGGCGATACTCAACCTGATACCCCTAGACCTTTTCGTACAAGAATCTGCAGCATATAGCTCCTTAAGGCTAAGCCAGACTAATACCTGGAAAAACAGTGCAATATTACATGCTCAAATTCTTCAGAAATATTTGGGTGATAGTATCATTACAGATTATACAACACCCGAACTTGACTTTTATAAAAAATTCCAAACTGCCTTTCCAAGCAGAGAAGAATGGCTGAACAACCAACCCTACGCCAGTGAATCAGAAATAGCAATCTATACTTAGACTCCCAGATCATATCAGTGTCTTCCAAGCGGAGGTCCTGGCAGTGACAACAGCTGCTAGACAGGTATCAATGATGGCGATACCTCAGGCTGATATCACCTTTTTCATTGACAGCCAAGCGGTAATAAAAGCGATTTCTACCAATGTGATAAAATAGAAGTTTGTCTCTTGCTGTCGCGAAGAGCTTTAGGTTCTTGGCACGTAGCACAATATTAGACTCTGCTGGGTACCGGGGCACAGCAGCATACCAGGTAATGAAAATGCCGATGAGTTGGCAAGACAGATGGTAAGTATCCCACTCTGCAACATTAAACAGAAAATTTCAGATTTAATCTTAAAGAAATCCAATGAAAGGTGGAGTCTACTTGAAACCTGTGATACCACTAGGAAAGTATGGCCTTGCTTTAACAAGCAGAGGAATGACAACACTATGCAACTTAAATAGAAGTCCCTTCGCTCTCTTACAAGCATAATCACCGGACATAATTTACTAAAATATCATAAATTTAAAATGAAACTAAGTACAGATGACCTATGTAGAGGATATGGTGATGAAGAGGTACATGAAGACACATCACACTTTCTCTGTCATTGCCCGTCACTATGCCACCAAAGAAGGAAATGTCTTGGTAGTTACTTCTTTGACAATTTAGAAGATCTTTCTAATATTCAGGAATTCACATATTGAACTTCGTCAATGCCTCAAAATGGCTTGACTGATTAACAGAACACATAGGTTTTTATCAGAAAAGAGTGATTATACTCACAGGTAACACAATGGATCTACATTGATCTAATTGTGACGATAGTTACGTCAATTGTCAGCCCAACAACCTAACCTAACCTAAGAGTAGAAAAAATACACCGATCAAAAACAAACGACGGGGAATCCCCGTTCTGTTCCATAGTCGCGCACATACACTATTCGGCATCAAACTGAGCACGATTTTAGAGAGAGAGAGAGTAAGTTCGCGCAGCACTTTTTGTTCCAGGTAAAAGCGACGCGCGAATTTAATCTCTCTCTCTAAAATAGTGCCATCTAGCTTGCCGGGAACTCTTTGAGTATATATAATATGGAGGGCTCGTTTCTATTCCAAATGCGTGACTATCATAGTGGGCGCTACTCAAATTTGTGTAAGACAAAGTTATTGCCGACTGCTTCATATCACATGTGACGGAGAACTATATGTGAGGAGAAGGTAAGCACAAATCGGAGGATACGGCTGTATCCTTAACTTACAGAAAGTGAGACAGCGACCCCTATCACAACTTCAAGTACTACAATGCATTAGGGATAGGAACGAGCCCTCCATATTATATATACTCAAAGCGGGAACTATACATTAGTAGATTGATCTCAGGGTTGCCATTGCCAACCTTATGGTAGTTTTTTTTAATTTTAATTTTTTTTAAATTCAAATTAACGCCTATTGTTTTCAACGGGGTCTGGGGGCCCCTTGTGTCCTCGGGGCCCTGGGCTGCAGCCCATACAGCCCTTAGGTAGATCCGGCCTGGGTCCACCGGTAATTTGATGGTTTATCTCACCGAATAGTGGCACAAATCTTTACATCGTTTTGGAGAAAGTAAGATTATTGCCCTTGATATTTCAAAGGCATTTGATAGAGTTGGCATAGAGCTCTCTTATGTCTTATCGAAATTGAATGCATTTGGTATCGATGAATTTCTTCTTCGTTGGATTATAAATTACCTTTCGGACCGTTCACTATAGGTAGTATTGGACAGTTTCCAATTTGATATTTACAAAATAAATGTTCCCCAGGGCTCTGTTTTGTCTCCAACACTCTTCCTTATATTCATAAATGATCTTTTGCCTGAAACTTCTAATCCTCTTAATTGTTTAATTGTTTTGCTGATGACAGTACCTTCAGCTTTTTATTTTCGTTTTAAGATTCACATCCTTGTCCTTTGGATGTGGACTTCCAACAGCAGCGTATGATAAGCTCTTTAAGTTCTTATCTTGACAGCATTGTCCAATGGGGAATCTAAAACCGTGTAGAATTTGTTGCTTGGAAATCTCATTGCTGCTTACTGTCGTTAAAGCGGAACCCTCCCTGAATGCATTTTTCTATAGGCGGCACTTGCATCGAGGAGACTAAATAGCTTTCAGTTCTGGGTATATATATCACAGTACATCTTTTGTGGAGTGATCACATATTTACGTTACGATAGAATTCAGAAAAGAGCTTTAAAATGATAAATATAACGGAAACATTTGAATCTCTCGAGCACCGTCGCAATGTTTTCTGTCTATCATTACTTTACCGTTTTTTTCATAAATAGTGCTCTAGTGAAATAGCCAGTTGTATTCCTCCCCTCAAAAAAGTCAACCGTAATACCCGTACTTCTAGGAATGCTCATCAATTTTCCCTTGAGTCCAATTTCTGACATACTGTCAAGTACAGAGATTCTTTTTTTCAGCCGCACTACATGAACATAGAATGCTTTACCCGGCTCAATATTTCCCGCTCATTGCAATGTGCAGACATTCAAAACCAATGTGCATCGTTATCTTCTTTCTTATCCTATCCTACTCTCCTAATTGCTCGCACTGTGTTTGTCATTATAAGGGTATTCATAACCCCTTGAGTGCACGTACAATACAAAAAATGATTTCCGAATTATTTACAATACTCTTTAATGATAAATGTATATGGTCTAGGACACCAAATGTGAGATTGTGCTCGGCGACGAACAAACTTTATTTTTACTTTTAACTTTATTGATTAAGTAATTTGAAATCCAAGGTTTAAGTCGTTTAACCAATTTCTTCGATGGCAACAACACGGAGCAGCTAAGAACATGATTTTTTAGCGTATTGATAAATAGAGTATAAGAAGAAGAAGTATCATCACAAGAATAAACATTTTCCCAAAACTCGTACAAAAGAGAATTTTTAAGCATGCTAAAATCTATCTTCATATAATTCTTGGAAACTTGAGAATCATTACAACTTTTGATTTTAACCATATTCAGTAAAAGGCCAGTCATAGAGTGATCAGTGATCATTAAATTAAGCACACAACTTTCGCAATCACAAACGTAAACATTACTATATTACATCATGACGAAACTACGAAATCCCAATGGATGTTTATTCCCTCGGAAATGAACCCAGCTGATCTTCTCTCTCGAGGAGCGCTCCCGGATCAACTCTTAAAATCTACAACCTGGTTCCAAAGTCCAGCATTTTTGAAGAAGTCCAAATCAGAATGGCCCCAACAACCAATAAGAAAAGAAGAGGATAAAATATTAGAGATGAAAGTCCTGAAGACGGTACTGCTAGCAAAATCGAATATGGATTACCACTTTATTAAACGAATTAATCATAAAAACTCGTTTAAATTCCTGCAACGGGTTACATCGTTTTCATTACGTTTCATAAGTAACCTAAGGCGAGCTAAAAATTACCGACTTGTGGACATTGTTCCTTCTCCACAGGAGCTAAGATCAGCAACCGTCCACATTGTAAAGTACATTCAAGAAACTGCCTTTGAAGAGGACTTAAAGGCACTTATTTAATATGGTTGTGTATCCCAAAGCAGCCATCTAAACTCGCTTGCACCATTCCTTGATCATAGAAATGTGATAAGAGTGGGAGGAAGACTAGATGCTTCTCATCTTCCATATGAAGCAAAACATCAGATGATACTTCCAAGCTCACATGAAATAACTAAGTTATTGATGTCCGAACTCCACAAAGTAAATATGCACGCTGGACCACAGGCTTTACTATCCATAGCGAGACAAAACTACTGGATACTAGGAGGTAAGCGGTTGGCCCAATCAATCGTTAGTAATTGTATAAAATGCTTCAAAGCGAAACCCAAAAGTGTTGAACAGTTGATGGGAAATTTGCCTCCCGAGCGGGTCCAACCATGAAGACCATTCATGAATATAGGCGTAGACTTCTTCGGTCCGGTATACATTCACTACAGAATTCGTGGTAAACAGTCAACAAAGGCATATGTTTCAGTTTTCATATGTTTCTCAACAAAGGCAGTACACCTAGAACTCGTGACGGATTTAACAACTCAGGCGTTTCTTGGAGCACTCAAAAGATTCGTGGCAAGACGAGGATGTCCAGCAAAAATATTTTCCGACAATGCTACCAACTTTATAGGAGCTCGAAACGAACTGAACGAGCTCAACTCCAAGGTTTTTACTAAGGAAGGTCAAGAAACAATACAAAATTATTGCACTGGAAGAGCCATTGACTGGAAACCTATACCTCCACGTTCTCCTCACTTTGGAGGTTTGTGGGAGGCAGCTGTGAAATCAGCCAAACACCATATGAAGCGCATCTTTTCAAGCACATCGTTAACACAAGAAGAACTAACAACAGTCCTTGCGCAAATAGAGGCGATCCTTAATTCCAGACCATTAACTTCAATGTCGAATGACCCTAATGATCTTGAAGCCATAACTCCTGGACACTTTTTGATTGGAGCGCCTTTAACTGCAGTAGTGGATCCAGAATCATCAGAAGCACCAAATCTGACCCATGTTGCTAGATGGACGCTAGTAACATCAATTCATCAGGAATTCTGGCGTAGATGGAGGAATGAATACTTACAAGAAATACAACAAAGGTATAAATGGAAACATCCTCAAACCGACATCCAGCCAGGCACATTAGTCCTAATTAAAGAAGATAACGTACCTCCTCTTAAATGGTCAATGGGTAGAGTGTTAAAAACCATCACCGGACCGGATAAACTTACAAGAGTGGTGGATATTAAAACCTCTTCAGGAGAAGTGAGAAGATCAATTGCCAAAGTGTGTCCCCTTCCTACTGAAATTCAACCAAAGCAAGAAGATCCATCCGAACCAGGTCATGTGAAGGAATCTTCTGAAGTCAAAACACGGGCTCAACATCTTCGTACTAAGGTTAATCATCCACTAAAAGGCCGTTTTCTTCCAATTCAGGAAAGCTCAAATCGAAAGCGACGCAATCCTGAACTATCTTCTGTGCCAACACAAAGAATAAGATTAAATCCAATCAAAACAATTTTGGTTATTTGCTTATTGATACTGGGCACCGCATTTGGAGAAACGCCTCAACCAAGTGCAGTAGATATTCAACATTTTGAAACCAGTCCCGGATTATATTTTGAGGATATTGGAGAGGCTAAGCTGATAATTGACGAATGGAACCTGTTTGTTTACTTCAATATGACTAGTTATTGGCTTGAATTTGAAGGAATACAAAGAAGTATCACTCAATTAAAATCCAGATGCGAGGAAAACCCAAACTCGAATAATCTTTGTAAAGTTATCATAAATCATCTAGAAATGCGTCTAATGGAATCAGAAAATTTAAATGACATTCTGAAATACAGAAACGGAATCGCAATAAGAAAGAGAAGGTCCCCATTTGACTTCGTTGGTAAAGTTGCAAATACATTATTCGGGATTCTTGATCAAGAATATGCACAATACATCGAAGACAATATCCAAATGGTCCATAATAATGAAAATCATCTTCTTGAATTGAGCAGAAATCAGACCTCAATACTAGAATCTACAACAAATATTCTCAATAAAGTGAAACAGCAGCTGACAATCGCTTATGACTCAATGGACCGCTTTAATAAAACCATACAAAGAACAGAACTGTTCAACTTTGTCACGATTTACGTCACTCAAATAATGGACAGCTTTCAACGCATCCAAATAGCAATTCTAGATGCTATTTCAGATACTCATCATGGAAGAATAAACGCTTTACTTCTTTCTCCCAGACAACTGTTGACCCAACTGGATAAAATTCGCAAAATAATACCCAGTTCACTTATACTACCTGGGTATGATGAACATAATCTTCCAAAGCTATACGAACTTCTACGAGTCAAAGCACGAGTTATATCATCATCAATTTTACATGCCATTATTAAATGCGCAAATGTTCCAGTTGTTCAAATTAATACCGTTACCAGTTCAACAAAACACATCCTTCATCTTCATACAACCATCCACCGCATTTTTGGCTATCACTCCACTCAGAGATCAGCATTTCGCGCTATCATATACCGAATATCAAAGTTGTATACATCTTGATGAAAGAAAGTATTTATGTAAACAGCGACATCCAATATTCAATTCTCATTAATTCGAAAACCAATGCGAGATCCAAATGCTAAACCACAATAAGCGGCTCTCGTCACATTGCGAACTAAATTCCGCCGAAGTTGACAGGATGTGGATTCAACTTTACAATCCTAACCACTGGATCTTCGCCTTTAAATTTGAAGAAATATTGTCTGTACTATGCGGGTCGGAAGTTCTAACTACAAAACTGAAAGGAGTAGGACTCATGAAAATAGGAGCTGACTGTATCATTAAACAGCCAACCATGACTATTAATGCTCACAACTTCTACAAAAGTCAAAGTCAACTGCGCCTTTTTTGCCGGGAATCAACTTAAGTTTATTTATCAATGATTTTACTATCGAATCACTCAAAGACGAAATATATAAAAAGGAAATCATCATTCGAGGATTCGAGGAAGACTTAACATTACTGAAGAAGAAAATTGCATTTCAAAAAACTCAGCAAGTGTTACCCAACAAAGTTTCCCACCATGATATTTATCAGTACTCTATTGGATACCTTTCATTTTTTGGAGTTGTAATCCTGGCCATTATTTTGCTGCTACTACGGAGGAAGATGACAAATGCTCAATCCCCACAGACTATAGAGTTTGAGCTTCGAGATCTCAACGCCGGGGAGGATGTTTAAGCAGTATATTCAGTTTATAACACCCTATTCCCTATGAACATCACGATCCATACCTTTGCATAAATCGTTCCCACCAAAATTGCACTATCAGCACTTTTTACAGGTGCTCTCCTATCCTATTACATTTATTTTCCCACATTTAGATTCCCATGAAATGAAAATTATTGTCAAATGTGTTTATGAATCAAGTATAAATAGCCATGAAAATTAATAATAAAATCAGTTTTAATCCAGAAGTCAATTCATTTTGTTTAATTCGAAATTGCTACCCCCCACCCGAGGTAAGGAGCAATATAATCAAATTAAAACAATTAAGTCGAATTCAAAAGAGTTTTCGACTCTAAACAAGATCATTATAGTTATATTTTACCTCTGTTATTCAATTTAAATTAGTTATTCAGGTGGATTTGTATATACAATGTACATATATATATATATATATATATATATATATATATATGTATATTATATATATGTATATGTGTATATATATTTTCCTCCACGTTCGTCGCGTCGGTACAATCTTTTAACTATAAAACATAATTTCGATTCGTTAATTAATCTATCTTTATTTTTTTTCATACGTTTTCTCACCTAGGTATGTACTTTACCAAGATCTTTTGAATTATAATATTATAATTATCATAATTATCAATTCACTATTAATACTTGGTCTACAATATTTAAATTCACTTCTTTATCACTCTATAGCTTCTTCTTTTTTTTTTTTCTTCTTCTTTTCTTTTTGTTCAGATCATTTAGTCTTTCTACCACTGTACCGGAATTACAAATATCCCGCTGGCCAACATCTAATTCTCATCGGAAAAAAAATTTGCATTTAGTGCAATTAGAGTTCGTTCACCTTTGCAGGTTTTCTCTACGATCATTTTTTTTTTTGTCTGCATTATGCAGATTGGAAATTTAACCTCCTTATACACTATTCTTCTCTCCTAATTGTCGTTATATTGTTTGAATGTATTGGTCCTTTCTCTTACTTTACTCCTAACTAATTCCGAATGTTGCAGCAATATCTCCTACTCATACGTTCCAACTCTTGTTTAACTGTCAATTATTCCTAGGAATTCAAAATAAACTTATGTAACTTAATAACAAATACCTATGTATTCTATAATCTATTGCACTATTTACATACTTAACACAAAAAAAAATTGAAATTTTAAACCTAACTGCTCCTTAATTCGGAATGGTTCCAGTGAGTTTCGAAGTATGGTTCGGAATTCTTCTCGTTTTTATCTTCTCATCTTTTCTTCTTCTTTTCCTCTATTTTGCTTTCTATTCTTTTTACATGCTGTCTGCAAACTGTCACTGTGACACTTGCATGTAAACAATTTTATATTTTTTTCTTCTTTAAACTAGTCCTTTTCTTTTTCTTTTTAAATAAATAAATAAAATCAATTAACTAAAACTTAAATAAATACTAAAATTAATTGCATGGAACTATATGTTGGTAAGTTTTTATAAACTAGTCTTCATAGGTCAATTTCCAATCTTCTTTTTTTTCTCGTCTTTCCTCTTTGCAGAATAATACCTACAACCTACGCTAGGAGTAATTGATTCTGGTTTTAGCGCCTTTTTTTAAGATATGCAAGTGTTTTACTATTCTGTTTTTTTTTCTTATTGGGATTGTTCCTGTATCTGTATTTGGCTTCAAGAACTACTTCCCATAACATTTTTTCATAGTTTTTGTTAATTCTAAGATACACATGAAGCTTAGAAAGTTTATGTTAGGTAGTTGTCATTTGCTGCAGTATAGACCCCGTATGTGCTACTCTTTATTTTTTTTTTGTGAATCGGCTACGCAACATAGTGTTATTTATAATGCCTTTATCCAGTCATTCATACTTACTTTTACATTCTTGTCGATGTTTAATTTACCTATTATCTTAGTGGTGGGGCAAAAATGTATTGAATTTTACAAAAGTGTGTTTCTGTGCTTACTAAAGCCGGGTGTACCGAAAAAAGTACCTACAGTTGTATCGACTTTTGAAATCGTGATAGGTTCTTGAATATCTACACGTTATCGATATTACAGGACTATTTAAGTGTACTGCCACCGCTTTGTATGCTATTACAGCGACATCAAACATCGACGTTCCGGAAGAAAACATAAATAGCAAATAATTTTTTTCTGAACTATGACTCCCTGTATCTGAGCTAGCCGGATTATCAATGCCGTCATCTAAAAATTGAGTGTGGACCTACTTTTAACAGAAAATGAATATGATCTAGCGATAACATCATGCGATTTAAGAGCCTCAATCTGTTCAATTTATTTTCGTAAATATAGTCCCCAAACAAACTGTTCAAGGTAGTATACCGTTTTTCGCAAAAATACATTTTCAAAAGCACAGCAATTTATAAATTTGCAATGTAAGGAGAAAGAATACCTTCAATAAAATAAGCCCCTTTTTAGGGAAATAATGGTGTAATATTCCCAAGTAAATAAACCCTTTTTACGTTAACCCCTTTTTTGGTTGGTATTTTGCGTTACCTTCTTTATTCAACACACAAATGTGTACTTAACGAACAAAACCTAAAAACACATCACACTTTAGAGAAATACGTAGAAACAGAAAACATATAAGAACCCAAAAAAATACATTGGATCAGCAGAAAAATTTACATTTCAATAAACCATAATCGTATAACACTTGATCCGGTATATATAAAAACGAGGACAATTAAATAACCTTTTGGTACCACAGTGAGAGTTGGGACCTGGGTTCCAATGTAAAAGAATCAAATGATGTTCATTGGACAAAGAACGTAGCGAAATCTCAAGGGTGAATAAACACCTACCTAATAACTTTAAGGAAGCAATAAACTGAATTTCGATTTGCATGTAAATAAAAACTTGGTCAGTTTATATTGCTTTAGATTTTACCGCGATGAGACGACAAAACGCTTAAACTAATCAAATGAAATGGTTTTTACTTTTATAAATTCCCAGTAGGAAATTTGCTCCTCACTGAAAAATAAAGGTGAATTCCAAGTAGAAATCATGTGGCACTTTCATTGAGTAGGAGGTCTTGCTTTGCTTTCATTCATAGAAAGTCATGCAATGGGTCGGTAGCTTGCAATTCCAGTTGCATCATGTGCTTGTTCTCGAAAGAAGGTAAAGAAAACACGAAACATAGTAATATCCTTTATACACATCACGCTAATGAATACAATACTGAAGCGACATAATTATGCTTGCATCTTTTCAGTGGTTATTGTACTCCACATAGCATTGCGTGTTTAATTCCTGCGATGTAAAAGAGAAACCAATCCTTTCGTTTCTTTAGCATTTTCAACAGAGTAAAAGTAGGGTGATATCGGTAGGGAAAAGGAATGTTTATTTTCACGAACTTCGTTTGCTCTCAGTAGTTTTCTTTTTCTAGTCTGAAAAAACTGGTTCTAGTGATGCTTTCTTCAATGAAAATGAGTAGGTACATGAAAAATAAGTATCTAAACTTTAATTAATTTCCTCAAGGGAAGAAGCATTGAAAATACTGATTATGCATTACTGAAATGTTTGCATTTCTGAAGTATTTTTTTTTATAATCTACCCGCGCTCAAGAGATTATGATTACCCTTTAAATATTTCAACACAGCGCGGGCGTGAAATTAATGAAGAGAAAGAAGGATAGGAAAGTTGTGTGGCACGATGTTTTCTGAGACTGTTGGTGGTTGTCTCAGATATTTTTATCTCCAGGGATGCCGGCTGAGCTAAAACGGAGAAATGCCGTGTCTTATTTCTATGTCGCTTATAATTCACATTATTTTATTCGTGTTCATCCTTGTTGGGCATACTAGTTTAACTCAATTACATGTTGTTAGTGTTATGCCTGAACAACATGTAATGAGTAAACGAGCAACCCATTGATTACAATTTTTAGAAGGTTTTAATGGAATTAAAACGACATAGACGACGGCAGGGATCGAACCTGTGATCATGAAGTTGACAGGCGAGCACACAACCATCGTGCCACGGCCACCCCCAAGTCTGTTTTTTCACTTCAGGCGAGGAGTAAGAGCAGCCGGAAAAAAAATGAGAAGAAACCCTGTATTCCAAGAGGTTGTTACAATTTTAATTCGCGAACTTTATGTTTCGATTATTAAAGAATAAGGTCAAACATTTAAACATTTAAAGGGTAATCATAATCCCTTGAGCGCGAGTAAATTATAAAAAAAAGAAAATGACCAAAAAGAATCACGGTGCGACCGAACCACAAGTAGTTAAATGAGACTAAAATAAACCGATGATCAACTGTCAAACTACAAACAGACGAGTTCA
The DNA here is from genome assembly GCA_963931855.1 of Philhelius festivus. NCBI lineage: Eukaryota > Metazoa > Arthropoda > Insecta > Diptera > Syrphidae > Philhelius > Philhelius festivus. Next base: position 133,810,399 of record OZ007556.1, on the reverse strand, counting down.
GCGAATAAAAATAAAATGCACGACTGGGTCGCATCAACTCGCTCCTATGTAATAGACTGAATTTTAAAAACGAATGTTATTAGAAAAAACTGATCATAAGGATAAAATTATTTTTTTTTATTTTTTTAGTAGTAAGAGATAAAAACAAATAAATTCCTAGGTAATATTGATAAAAACGTTTTTGTTGACCTTCAACAAAACAATTTTATCATTTTGATAAAATTTAATCAATACGAAAGAATGATTTTGTTGATTTCACAAAATTTTTGTAATTCTGCAGGATTTATTGTCAGTTTAACAAAATATGCACTGCACTTGTCAGTTTAACAAACCAAGTTTTATCAATAAAACGAAATACAACAAAGATTTTTGTCACATCCACAAACTTTTTTGTGATGTAAACAAAATCTTTCTTGTATCTACACAAAATCTATTTTGTAAATGTTTGTCTGATATTGTAATTTTTTTGTCAATTTAACAAAAAATGAAAACATTTTTGTTAAAATGACAAATATTTTTATTTAGGGGTTGAGTTATTTGGTAATATTAATAAAATAAAATTATCATTTATAGATAAAATTATTTTGTGGAGAAAACAAAAGATTCTGCGAATATTTTTTCGATCATGACATTTCTTTTGTGTATTATACATATAGTTCACATTTGTTTTTTGTCAAAAAATCGATGTAAGATTACTTGAACTTAACAAAAATTGCGTATTGTCAATACGCCGTCACAGACGTAGACACGAAACGCCAATTTTGTGGACTTAAATCCGAAAAAAAAACTTTTTTGAAATAACAAAATCCTCAAATTGAAATTAACCATTTTTATTAAACTCACACATACATTTTGTGGATACAACAAAAGAAATTTGTTAAATTGACAAAATATTTTGTTAATTTAACAAAACAATTTTGTTAATCCGATAGTAAAAAAAAAAAACAAATTTGTAAGATTAACAAAAAAATTTCTTGATACAAAAGAATTGTTAATATGACAAATTAAATTTGTAAATTCTACGAAATTTTATCATATTGATAAAATATTTTTGTTATTTCAACAAATCAATCTGTTAGCATAACAAAATAATTATGTGGATACAAACAAAGTATTTTTTGTTTCCACAACAAATTTTTGTAGTTTTTATCAATTTGATAAAACGTTTTGTTGGACGTATATGGACAAAAATTTTATCAGATCAACCTACATTTTTATCATAACCTAGATTTTATTTTTAGTGTATGCAAATATGAATTTATGCAAGAACAAAAATTATAAGTTCTTGTAGTGGTTTCTTTATGAAAATAAACTTTTATACACAAAATTCTTAAAACATTTTTAAGAAAAAAATATGGTAGATACGCCAGCTTTAAGTTTTCATTATTTACTATACGAAAGGAAATTAAATTTCGAAAAAAATATTGAGCCGTTCATGAACTAAATTTAATTTGTTTGTATTTTTATTTTTTAAATCTGTCGAACAGTTTTTGAGAATAAAAAATATTTATAAGATTTCGAAAAAAATTCGTATGACAGGTACCGTTATTTTTGGTCTTAAAAAAAGAAAAAAACATGTGGGAGGAAAAATGATATCTACCAAGTTTAAAGAAAATCGACCGAGCCGTTTAGGCTGTAGTCGAATAGACAGACAGACAGAATTGCGAGACCCACTTTCTTAGTCTTTGCTATCATCGTAATGTCAACTTTGATCAAAATCTGGAGTCCGATTTCCGAATGCATAACTTGCCTTATAGCACCTATAAGTCGCAAGTAAAAAATTGTAACTGGTAGGAACAATGTATGCTACCACCACGACTAGTCGCCGCCTGACTACTTAAATGCCCCATATCCAAAAAATTATTCCCCCGAAAACGAATTGTAAGGTTTGAAAAATAATGTCTTTACTTTCTCCTTTAGAAATATGATGTTTGAATTTTTATATACATTTTTTGAAAATATATTTGTTGTAATTTGAAGACAAGAAGTCAAAAACTGTAACGGTTATTTTAAAAAAAATAAAGGTATGAAAAAGTCAGAAATGGATATAGAGCCCTCTCTCATACGAATGCGAAATCGATGAAAACCAAATTGAAAATTTTCTATGGATATAGAACTTTTTTGCACTGGATATTCGAAAGCTAAAATAGTAAAAAAAAATTCTAGCATTATCAATTTTTATAATTTTACTTTGAGTGATAAAAACATAAAACAAAAAGCAATATTAATTTAGTGGCTATGCCTTCCTCTCCTAAAGGCTAAAGGGGAATATGGTATATGGAGTAGGTTTTTTTGTTCATGAGCGTTGGAAAAAATATATCATTGAAATAAAATGATATAATGAAAGAATTATAGGATTGAAGATACAAATTAGAAGGCTTAAAGCAACCATTATACAAGTTTATGCTCCAACAGGAACAGCTTCGACTGAAGTACTGGAAAAATTCTACAAAACACTAGAGCTAGCCAGTGGCGGATTTACCAGCAGGCTAAGTAGGCTTGAGCCTAGGGCGGCAGATTTTAGGGGCGGCAAATTTGAAAACCGATATTTTTTTCTTAGCCGTCTTACAGAAATCGAAAAGATTTCTGTGAGACGGTTTTTATATCTCTCTAGAAGTCCACAAGACATCTTTCCGATGACTTTTCCCTCTATTCTTTCATTGTACATTCAACGGTACCACAAACTTCTATATTCTACGGTAGTACACCCAGTTCACGATCCCAACCAGAAATCGGCCGTTGCCCAAACTTTTTGTAAGTGAAATGAAAGCGAAATTGCGGAAAATCTATTTCACGCTCTTCCCACTCCCACTACGTACTCATACAAGTTCGTACGTATTAGTGATTGCGGTATTGGTGTGGTAGAATTCCATTAAAAATTTGTTGCAAAGAAAAATGTTTTGTTGGAGATATTCTTCGTATTGAATAGATCAAAAGATTTAAAAATAATAATCGAATTTTATCAATTTTAATCTTATGGGTTGACTATACTCTATAACAGTGTTTTTCGAACTTTTTGAGTACGCGACCCCTTTGCTTGTAACAAAATTTTGGCGACCCCCCAATATAATGTGTCAGTTATTTAAAAAGCTACATACACTGAACCCCTTCCAAGCCCGGTCTAATTAGACAAGATTTTATTTATTCGCGATGAAAATTTCCCCCGTGTTGTCAAAACAAAAAAAAATTGTAGCAGGCCTTGCAGTAATTTTCGTTTTGTTGAATTCTTAAGTGCGCATCAGAATTGTCATTTAATTTTTTTCAACTTAGAGTAAGGACTCGTACTTATATAAAAAATTAAATGTTGTGTTGTTTACGAGTGATTATGGACAAGTTTCTCAAAAGACCATTGCAGCCTTGCACATCCGGTGCAATTGGAAGCGGAGGAATCAACGAAAAAAAAATAGACTTTATGACGTAAAATATCTTAAATATGGTTTCACAGCTTTAAATAATAAGCCTCAACAATGTGTTCTTTGTTCTGAAGTTTTATCTGCCGAAAGTATTAAACCATCAAAGTTTATGTGACATCTCTCAACTAAACATTCCAAAGAAGCAGATAAGCCGTTAAAATTTTTCGAACAAAAAATTTATTTTGCCAGCGGCCTTTGATATATATACCACTTTCTGACAATACAATTGAGCGGAGAATAAGTCACATGGCCGTTGACATTCAAGAACAATTAATTGAAAAATTAAAGAAGAGTCCACATTTTGCCTTGCAACTGGATGAATCTACTGATGTTTCAGACTGTGCACAGTTTGTGGATTTGTTTGTTTTGAAGCAGAGGAAAACATTGAAGAAGAAATTTTATTTTGCAAAGCTCTTACTGCTAATACTACTGGCCAGTGTTTGTACGATGTTTTTAGAAAGCTCTTGCGACTACGAGACAAAATGTTTTGCTATTTGTAGTGATGGTGCTAAAGCTTTGACGGTCAACAAAAGTGGGCTTATTGCAAAATTAAAATTAATTATGCCAAACGTTTCATGGACACACTGCTTTCTTCATCGACAAGTTCTGGCATTCAAGGTGTTATCTTCTGAATTAAATGAAGTGCTTAAAGATGTGATTAGAGTTGTGAACTCTATTAAAGGCAGGGCCTTGCAAATTTGTTTTTTTTAGGATCATATGTGATGAAATGGGTTCACTCCATCAAAATCTCCTTTTTCACACAGAGGTCAGATGGCTGTCAAAAGGAAAGGTATCGACTCGAGGTCTGGAATTGAAAGCCGAATTATTGATGTTCTTACAAGTTTCAAAATCTGGAAATTCGGATAATTTTTCTGATTCCACCTGGCTCTCAAAATTATCAATTATTGCTCATCTTTTTATCATTTCTTGCTGATCTTTTTAACCACTTAAACATATTGAATAAGAGCCTGCAAGGTAGAGAAGAAAGCATTATAACTGCAAAAGATAAAATCAGACGATTGCTCACAAAACTTCGTTTGTGGTCAGATTCTTTACAAACAAACAGTTTTGATTATTTTCCATGCTTTCAAAAGATCCTCGAAGAAATTTCATCAGATGAATCGATATCATTAAGCTCTTATATTCATCTCATAGTACAGAGTTTGCATAATTTAGAGAAGAAACTATTAAGTTACTTTCCGGAACTGGGATTCTGAAAGTGGAGATGGACAAAGATGTGTATTAAATCCTTTTTTGAATATGTCAGTCAAACTCGCCAATCTACCATCGGTAAAGATGAATGAAAATCTTATAGATTTAGCTCCAGATGGCAGTTTCCGAATAAAGAGAAGAGGAGAGTGTCCTGAGCTGGCAAACGAGGCCACTTCATACCTGGGTGAAGTCACATTCCCTTCAATGTTTGACATTAAAACTAAAAAAAGAAACAGACTGAATTTGGAAATTGATTTAATCTTCAAAGTGCCAAAAACTAATCCAAGATTTCAAAGTTTATTAAAAAATAAACAGGCACATATATGTCGCACTTAAAATTTTTTTGTTTTATTTATTTTTTTTTTAGCACAGGAATTTTGTTTATTAATCTTAACGGCTTGTGACTGCGGATGACATCGTTATAACGGCACTTTTATGTCGCACTAAAATTTTTTTTTTTTTTTTTAGCACAGGAATTTTGTTTATTAATCTTAAGCGCTTGTGACTGCTGATGACATCGTTATAACGGCACTGGTAAAGTACGAAGAAACTCTTTGTGATATAGTCCAGAGAGGGCTGTCTATAACTATGAAATGGTGTATATCTGTGGGACTTAACATCAACCCTACCAAAACAACGATAGTACCATTTACCAGTAAAAGATTTCTACCTCGCATGAAACCCATTCGGTTGGCGGGAGAAGTAATTGACATTTAGAGGGAGGTCAAATATTTAGGAGTTACACTAGATAGCAAACTCCTCTGGAACAAGCATGTCGAAATAACTGTCGGTAAAGCCACAAAGGCCCTCATGATATGCAAGAGACTTGCAGGTAAATCATGGGGCTGCAAACCAAACATCATAAGATGAATGTACACCATGATAGTAAGACCCATTATTACCTATTTGGCGATTGCATGGCATAAAAGAACCGAACTAAACACAACTAGGAAATCACTAGACAAAGTGCAAAGGCTTGCATGGATATGCATAACAGGAGCAATGAGAACTTGCCCTACAGCAGCGATGGAAACCATCCTTCATCTGACGCCACTACACGTGGTCATTGAAAATGCTGCTAAGGGAGCCATAATCAGATTTGCCAAGGAAGGTACTGGGACGGGTAAAATTATTGGAAACAGGGAAAAAGACTCGATAATCCGGTCTGCAGTAACAAACATTCTTGACATCCCAAGAGATGGTATGATCAAAAGATATAACTTCGAAAAATATTTCAAAACGGAGTTAAGTTGCAAAAAAGACTGGCTAGGCGAAACAATAAACTACAGTCTTAAAGAAAATACCATCAAATGGTACACTGATGGATCGAGGACAGCTGAAGGGACTGGTGCTGGAGTTTTTGGGCCTAGAACCAGGGTTACCCCTGGGATTTTTCAAAAAGTCGCAGAAAAAAGTCGCAAATTCGAATTCTTTGAAAAAGTCGCATTTTTGAACAAAAAGTTGCAATTTTTCTTGTAGCTTCCCGTTGAATGAAGAGCTAGCACCTCCGACTGCATCAGGATTTTCTACTTTTTTTGTTGTATGAGAAATCTATTGCATTCGGGAGTGCAGGTTTTAGAAATTCAAAAGTATATTAATCACCAATCATTACCTTCGCATTTTTCGTTTCCCAAGCTGAAGCTCCAATTTCTAAGAAAAAGTTCTAATATTAATCTCAAGAAAAAAACACAAATAGTAACTCTTTACTTTTTCGTCGCTTCGCTCAGCACAACTCAACCGCCCGACGCCGACACAAATACCGTTTTTGATGTCAAAAAACAAAACAACATTTACATTAAATAAAAATGTCAATGGAGTAGAGACAAAGCACAAAGGTAAGGAGATATTCCAGGAAATGTCAGTGTCAGTCGTCAGTGCCAAACACGTAAGAGAAAAAAAAAACGATCTGACAGCGCCCCCGTGGTGGGAATGGGAAAACAAAAACTACTTTCGAAAACGAGAATGCGAACAGAAACCAAAGCAAAGACAATTATACTCACACTTTCTCAAAAAAGTTTGATGGTAAATGTTTAAGCAAAGAAAAAGTCGCAATTTTAAACAATTTTAAAAAGGTCGTCGCATAGTCGCACAGCAAAAAAAATGTCGCAAAAATGCGACTAAAGTCGCATAAGGGTAACACTGCTTAGAACTAAACTCTCCTTTCCGATGGGACAGTCCATATTCCAGGCAGAAGTAAATGCCATAGGCATATGTGCTAGAAGATACCTCGATAGGGAATATAAAAACCAAAACACTGCCATCATGCTACACTAAAAGCACTAAGCTCCTACGCCATTAGTTCCAAACTTGTTTGGGAATGCGTGATAAAGCTTAACAAACTGGGCAAGAATAACACTGTCACGCTTCATTGGGTACCAGGCCACGTTGGTGTCCAGGGCAACGAAGTGGCAGACTCCCTAGCAAAAATAGGTGTATCGACACCCCTTACAGGGCCAGAGCCCCACTGTGGAATAGGAGAAAACGTGATCAAAAACAAAATCCAAACAGAAGGGGAGACAAAAAGATCAAAAATCTGGAAAGAACTCCCTAAGCTAAGACAGGCAAAACTCCTACTCGGGAACTACAACCGAGAGCGTTTTCTAACCTGCATTAGCTTAAGTAGGAACAACTTCAGGAAAATCACAGGGCTTCTCACAGGCCACTGTAGGTTGAGAAGACACCTCAACATCCTTGGCCTGGTGAACAACGCGACTTGCAGATTCTGCAACACTCACGAAGAGACACCTGATCACATACTGGGAAAATGTGATGCACTCGTCCAACAAAGGCACAGGTATCTGGGCAAGCACCACATAAAAGAGAGTGAATTATCATCCCTTAAAATACTCCAAATACTTCGATTCCTCAGAGAAACAAATTTGGAGGAAGAACTGTAATGATGAGCCAACCTCATCCAGTTCTAGATGGGGGACACAGTAGACTTTAGGTCGCAGTGTTTTTATACCCCAATTTATTCATTCATTCATTCATGCTCTATACTATACTGACCCAATGTCAGCGTAGAACGACCCTACTTCCTCGTTGTCCATGATTAAGTTGTCATCCAGAGTTTCCATCACACTGAGGTACCTCGGTTCGGTATGTCATTGTTCTGTGGTCATCCTTCTCATAAGCTGATTCGGGTGGTCGATGATGTTCCCCATTAGTTTCTTTGTTGAATGAACTAGATAGTTGTCGAGTGGGATTAAATTCACTTCTGTGTAGAGCTGCTCGTTCCAGTAGTGTTTTTGTCGTTGACGGTCAAAGTAAAGTCCAGTGCAGATCCTCAGTATCTTCCTTTCGAAGGTTTGGGTTCCTTCGATTCCTCGAATCGTTTTTTCGGAACGGATGGAGAATAGATCTTGAAAAGATGAAACCAAATTCTGAATCATTGAAAATTCTATCTTCGTTTCTGCGAAAACAGAATTTGCAGAACGTTTATCCTAACTTGGACATATAGCTCTTCGTAGGACATTATGTACTCCAGCGACAAATTGTTCGGGTGAGAGAAGCTTTTCTTATCTAAAAAGGGTAAAAAATTATTCGCAATAGGCTTTAGTCAACGTTATGGTATTGACTTCTGTCAAACATTCAGTCCAATGGCGAAGTTGGGGACGATACGATCAATCTTAAGCATTGCTGCAAGTGAAGAAATGTATCTAATGCAGTTTGACGTTTCAACAGCCTTTCTATACGGAGAACTTGAAGAAGTCATATACATGAAACAACCAGAGGGATACACCGATGGAACGAACAAGGTATGCAAATTAAAAAGAAGTCTATATGGTCTTAAACAATCATCAAGATGCGGGAATAAACGTTTTGGAAGTTTTATATCAAAATTAGGATTCAAAACTAGCGAAGCCGACCCATGTTTATTTATTCGAGAGAGAAATGGAAACAAGCTCATTCTAGTTTTGTATGTCGATGATGGTTTAGTTGGAGCCACAAATAAAAACGACTTAGATACTTTTATTAATGAGCTAAAGCAAGAATTCAAAATCATCTCAAAGCTGTATATTTTCTGGGACTAGAAATTGAGAAGAAAAATAAAACCATCAAAATTAAACAGACAGCACATGAAAGAAAGATTCTGGAAAGATTTAACTTTTCTAAATGTAAGTCAATTTCAACACCTATGATAGAGTTAATATTTTCTTTCTTCGTGACCTTGAATTTAATTAAATAATGTTTATCCTAAAGTGGGCTTTAGGTCAATTTTTGTTAATATTTTGTTTTGTTTTTTTATGTTGTGACGTTTCGGATGTGGTTACACCCTTCTTCAGACCTATTTATTAATTGAAACATAATTTAAAACATATATACATATACATATATATATTAAATACATCAAAATTCTAAAAGAGTATACTTACAACTTTAAAAAATACAAATATTTTTATATTTGTTTGTTCTTTTTTGGTTTCCGTGTTTTTTTTTCTTAAAGTTTAAAAGACGTTTTAAATCTTTTTGTTTTTTGTTTTATATATCTTACGAGTATCTCTTTTGTCTTTTATTTTTTAATTTGTTTGAAAATTTATTTTAAATAAAATGATGTTTAATTATCTGAATTTTTAAATTCAAATAATTTATTTTGAAAATAAATTCAAATATTTGTATGTATATACTCGTATGTATAATATATTTAATCGTTGAGTTTTGTTTACGTAGATATGGTTTGATAATTAATAAACTGACCGTAAATATTACTAAGTCTATCACAATCTGAACGTCTATTAATACTATTTTCGGTGTTTCTAATATGTAACATTTCTAGTAACATTCTTTTATTGTAATTCTGTTCTGATTGTAAAATTGTTATATTTTTGAAGTCAGGACGATGATTTTCTTCTATGCAATGGAGAGCTAGTGCAGTCTTTTGTGTACTACCACTATTTATATCAGATTTATGATCTGATATACGATTTCGAAGTTTTTGCATTGAGGTTCCTAAATAGATTGATGGGCATGATGTTGATAGAGAACACCTAAACTTCAAAAACAGGGAAAGAAACTACCGAGAAGCAGACATTTCTTTACAGGCAAGCCGTTGGAGCTCGGAACTAGACCAGATCTTGCCTACAGTGTGGGATTTCTTTCAAGAACACTTGAGAATCCATCCAGTGAAGATGTTTGCCGAGTAAAGAGAGTATTTCGATATTTAGCAGGAACTATAGATTACGGAATAACTTATCACCACGATGCAGAAAAGGCAGTTCTCGAATATTTCAGTGATGCCGATTTTGGTGAATGTATGAAAACAGGACGTTCAACCTCAGGAGTTATTATTAAATACGCTGGTGGTGCCATTTCTTGGCTTAGCCAAGGACAAGCGATGGTGGCTACATCTACAACAGAAGCTGAAATAGTAGCGGCAAATGAAGCAGCAAAAGAAGCAATTTTGTTGAAAAGATTATTCAAGGGTATTTTTCAACTGAAAGACATTCCGGTGATACGATACAAGTTGATAATTTTGCGGCAGTGAGACTTTCGCAAAATCCAGAATTTCATCGAAGGACGAAACATATTGCCATCAAGCATTTCTTCATTAGAGAGAAAGTCATTGAAGGACAGATTATGGTTCAACAAATTTCTACCGAAGATCAACTTGTAGATATTATGACAAAACCATTACCAAGTCCACGTCTTAAAATTCTATGTAAACAAATAGGTTTGAATATTTAAAAGAAGTATTTATTTTATTTTAACTTTCAAGTAACAAGGGAAAGTGTTGAAGTTAAGAATATGTTACTTTCTAGTTTAATTTTAAACAACACTTTGTTTTGTTCATTATAAGTACAAATGTTTATAATTTTCTTTAACTGAAAATTAATTTTCAATATATTTATTCTTACGAAAATATATATGTATATAAAATTTCTTTGAAGAGCAGAACTAAATTCCTTTAGTAAACTTGTTTATTATTTATTTATAAAATCCAGCCTTTTAATAAATACAATAGAAAGTTGTTGGGGGTAGCAAACGAGGGGGGAGAGGTGTTCCCACTAAGGCACCTCTCCTTTTACCCAGACGGCAGCGGAAGAATTCTCCAGATGGAATCAACGGTGGCGTCTACAGTTCCAGTTAGGATGAGCTACCTGGTGAGCACCTTATATGGGCTACTACGACATATTCGTAGCTCAGGCCTATAAGGAGCGGATTTGTCCGACTCCCTACCCTTGGAGTTATACTAAGGGTCTGGTCCACCAGGTCGGGGGTTGTGCGTCGTGGTAACTTCAATACCACGTAAAAATTTCCACAGTTCCGAAACAACAAGCCTCGGATATGGATGATTTTAATGTTGACGACCCCAGCAAACGAAACAAGGACAATGATTTTCGGTTCTGCACGTGGAATGTCCGGACCTTAAACAGGCCACGTGCTGCCGAATAGGATAAAGGCTGACATTACAACCATCAAGGAAGTGCGTTTGACATTTGCTTCGGCGAGTGTTACAAAGAGCAGGGTCAGCGGCTTTTTGAATGTGGATTCATGGTAAGGGGTAGACTTAGGCAAGAAGTCATGGGCTTCAGAAATGTAAGCGAGCGCCTGGTCACAATCCGCATCAAAGCGAAATTCAAAAACGTGACGCTGATCTGTGTCCATGCCCCAACGGAAGAAAAAGATGACTCAACCAAAGAAGAATTCTATGACCTTCTCGAGGAAACGTATGATAGGTGCCCCAAGTACGACGTCAAGATTATTGGAAAGGAAAGGGCATCTTTGGTTCGATAGTCGGAGGACACAGCCTGCACGACAACACTTCCGGTAACGGACTCAGGCTGATTGACTTTGCGGCGGGGCGAAATGTCATCATAGCTAGCACTCGATTCCCTCACTTCAATATACACAAAGGGACCTGGCGGTCTCCGGATCAACTAACCGTCAACCAGATTGATCATGTTGCGATAGACGTGAGACATGCTTCCAGGAGTCCGAATATTCCGAGGAGCTAACATAGACTCGGATCATTACTTGGTGGTAGCCCAAGTACGGATGCGGATATCCATGACGGCACAACGACGGACGGATGCTGTGAAAAGATGCGATGTCGCGAGGTTAAAATCACAGGAGGTCGCCAGGACTTTTGCAGACCGAGTCTCTCTTAATCTGTCAGCAAGCCCGCCTCCAGCTTCATCTACGGAGGACCTGTGGAAGCACTGCCAGAATGCCATCAGTAGTATCGCCACTGATGTGCTAGGTTTTACAAGACAACCACAACTAAACCCCTGGTTTGACGAAGAATGCAGGTTGGCGCATGTAGCAAAGAACGAAGCCTACCAATTAATGCTGCAGGCAAGAACCAGAGCTGCTGAGAGAGCTGCCCGGGAGCTCTACGGACAAAGACGAAGGAAAGAACGCCGACTTCTAAGAAGGAAAAAGAGAGGGCATGCGAAGCGGGCGGTCGATTCAATTGAGGACTGTACCGGCAGGGGAGATGTCCGAAAGTTTTACCAAAGGGTGAGGCAATCCACCCAGGGCTACAAAGCTAGAACGGAAGCCTGTCGGGATGAGAGTGGGAATATGGTAGTGGACACGATGATAGTCAAAATTTCCGTCCACCCGACTTAAATGAAGTGCGGTCAGCGATAGCCAAGCTGAAAGCGTGCAAAGCTGCTGGCGCGGATGGTTTGCCAGCTGAGCTATTCAAAGCAGGTGGGGATGACTTGGTAGGGAGCATGCACCAACTCATCTCAAAAATTTGGTCGGATGAAAGTATGCCCAATGAATGGAACCTCGGCATAGTGTGCCCCATCCACAAAAAAGGAGATGCTCTGACGTGTGCCAATTACAGAGGTATACACGTCGGTATTAACGTCGCATACAAAATCCTGTCGTCTGTACTGTGTGAGCGCCTAAAACCGTTTGTCAACGAGACCCTATCAGTGTAGTTTTAGGCCCGGTTCACACTTCGACAGATTTTGGGAAAAACCCAGGAGTTCCAAATCGATACACACCACCTTTTTATCGATTTCATAGTCGCGTATGATAGCGTGGACAGAGAACAACTATATAGAGCCATGTCTCATCTCGGAATCCCTGCGAAGCTCGTCCGCTTGTTCAGAATGACGATGGAGAAATCTCGCTGCTCCTTCAAGTTCGGTAAGAACACCACCGAACCCTTTGATGTCGAGAAAGGTCTGAGACAAGGCGACGCGCTATCATGCAACCTATTTAACATCGCTCTTGAAGCAATTGTACGAAACTTAAACGTCAACAATAGAGCTACAATTTTTCAAAAGTCAGTTCAACTGCTTGCTTATGCGAAAGATATTGATATCATTGGGAGAACGAAGCGAGCTGTTACCGGTGCGTTTGCAAGTATTGAACTGGAGGCGGCAAAAATGGGTTTGGCTGTTAATAAGGACAAGACGAAGTATATGCTATCATCGAGATAGGAATCTCAACATCATCGACTCGGATAAAACGTCACGATGGATAGGTATAACTTCGAAGTCGTCAAAGACTTTGTCTACCTGGGCTCCACTATAATATCGCAAAACGACATCAGTGCAGAGATCAAGCGAAGAATTACTCTTGCCAACCGCCAGTGTTGGGACTTCTACCACTTAAGTGGTATTTCTACCACTTTTTGCTGTTCATGAAAACCTACCACCTAAAAATCTAACTCTACCACTTTTTGCAACTCACATTTCACCTATCATTCTGCTTTACCATATATGTACCAACGAACACAGTCACACCTAAAATTTATCTTAAATATTAATCCTAATATTTTAACGATTGCATGTCATAATTTAAGTTTGTGCTCCGCTTATGCTGCTAAATGTATACCGTGCAGGGCCGTAGCTAGAGTTGAATTCAAGGTAGGGCATCGGTGATAACATGTAGGGCGGAAGTAAAAATTTTACTTGATATGAAATATGATCTCATCTGGTAAAGGTGGTATACTCAATTGTAGGGAGGGGGTGACAAATAAGTGCTAAGCATTCATTTATAAAATGGTTTATAATATTATTTCTCTTAACATATTATATTTAGTATATACCTACATAGACAGCAATGCAAAGTTCTTTCATTAAAATAACTGAATTCTTTGATTCGCCATATATAAAAAATACGAAGAACTTCATCCAGATTATTGACTTGGTTCTTTTCTTTTCAAAGGCCAGAGGAATACCAAGCTTGCCTTTCTTTCGTGACTCATTGATAGCATTTGAGGCCTATTAATTGCAGTCAAAATTTGAAAACGTAGATTCACACAGAGCAGTGCTACATCTATGAAGCTGAAGATAGCTGCATCCAAATTTATGTTTTCATTTAGGATAGCAGATCTCGATAAGTATCAAAGATATTGGAATATTTTAAACGCCAAAATGTTGGGCGCAAATTTTCCTAGGGGCGATGTCCGTTACTTTTTTTAAATTGTATCTCGTTATATTTTATTTTAGTGAGTTTTAAAACTTTGAAGACAAAAACTTTTTAGGAGAGGATATAGACCGCAATAATTTTTTTAGAAATAAAATAAATATGACCCAATATAGAATATACGTTTCTCTAGGGGCGATGTTTCTCCTTTTTTTTATTTTTTTTTATTAAGCTTATTTAACCATGATTTAATCATGAAATTAAAAAAAAAAAACAAAAAGTGTGGACCCTTATAACTTTGGATTGACTAATCGTAGGTAAAAAATCGGTACATGAAAAAATTAGAATTTCCAAACTCTAGGGGCGATGTTTTTTATTTTTTTTTATTTTTTTAGTTTATTAATTTTTTTTAAACATGAAAGTTAAAAAAAAAAAAGTTTAGACCCTTATAACTTTGGATCAACTAACCGTAGGTATAAGAACGGTACATGAAAAAATTTGAATTTCCAAACTCTAGGGGCTTTGTTTTTTCTTTTTTTTTATTTTTTTGTTTATTAAATTTTTTTAAACATGAAAGTTATAAAAAAAAAAAGTTTAGACCCTTATAACTTTGGATCAACTAATCGTAGGTATAAGAACGGTACATAAAAAAATTAGAATTTCCAAACTCTAAAGGCGATGTCTTTTCTTTTCTTTTATTTCATGTTCTTGAGTCATTTGTGTTCTAGCAAACTTGTTTTCAGTGCCATACTTGTAAACGGTGGGCAGAATTTGGATGTCTGAACTACTTGAAAAAAAAACTGAGGAAGAGTTACAAAATGTATATTTTCTCTTCAGTTGTAACTGTTGTTCTAGATGAATATGAGATGAATATGATAAATGAGAGGAATAAAACTTGAATCATCGTTAGAACTAAACCTAGTATAATTTTGTTTTAGCTAAACTAATAGCTCAACACCATCCTTTTTTGTTTTAGCTAAACTAAAAGCAATACATATTTTTCAATTCAAATTTGTTAAACATATCTCATAATATCTATCTAATTATTTTTATACCTAGTTATTCTATAAAGTATATTCATTCTTGCATTTTCTTTGTCTTTGCTGAAATTTTGTTTTTGTTTGTACATATAACAATTAATCTTTTCTTTATATAATTCCAATTTTGTATAATTATTATCATAATTATTAAGACTTGAATCGAAAAAATAAAAATTCATATGAAGTAAATATTATAATTTTGATAATATACAATTATTAATATAATGCAATAAAAAATATAAAAATATTACAAATAACCAACATCTTAACTAAGTAACACAAAACGTAGATATCTATTTTCCTTTTTGTTGTAATTTGTTGCTAGACAGCAATTGACTCAAGAACATGAAATAAAACAAAAAGAAAAAACATCGCCTTTAGAGTTTGGAAATTCTAATTTTTTCATGTAGCGTTCTTATACCTACGGTTAGTTGATCCAAAGTTATAAGGGTCTAAATTTTTTTTTTTTTTAACTTTCATGTTTAAAAAAATTTAATAAACAAAAAAAAATAAAAAAAGAAAAAACATCGCCCCTAGAGTTTGGAAATTCTAATTTTTTCATGTACCGATTTTTTACCTACAATTAGTCAATCCAAAGTTATAAAGGTCCAAGCTTTTTGTTTTTTTTTTTTAATTTCATGGTTAAATCATGGTTAAATAAGCTTAATAAAAAAAAATAAAAAAAGGAGAAACATCGCCTCTAGAGAAACGTATATTCTACATTGGGTCATATTTATTTTATTTCTAAAAAAATTATTGCGGTCTATATCCTCTCCTAAAAATTTTTTTGTCTTAAAAGTTTTAAAACTCACTAAAATAAAATATAACGAGATACAATTTAAAAAAAAGTAACGGACATCGCCCCTAGGAAAATTTGCGCCCAACAATTTAGCGTTTAAAATATTCCAATATCTTTGATATCTACTTATCGAGATCTGCTATCCTAAATGAAAACATAAATTTGGATGCAGCGATCTTCAGCTTCATCTACATTCTTATGGTCGCCATAGATGTAATTAGTAATTTTGTTATGACGTATTTAAAAGTATGTATTTATTTATTGTCACTGCAGCTTTGAATGAAGTAGCTTTAAATATTTGATTTCTTGCAGTAACTTATGGCCAGTTGCACCAAATTGCAACTAAATGGGCTTTCGCTAAAAGTCTTAAAGTTTGTTGACCTGATAAATTTATTTTTTTTGGTTCGTTTATTGTCCTTTTAGAATTAAAAAGGGCTTGGTGAAACTGTACATTTTACAAATAGTTTCGTTTTCTCACACTTACTTAAGTTTTTCAACGGAACCTTTTATCTACATCCAACTGATCTATACTCGCTACTGAATTTAGTAGATCGTTGTTATCCGAAAATCTCCTTGGTAATTTAGCTATTAGTATAACCAACGTTTTGAAATACTCAGACTTAAATGGATGAGCGTTCTGATGTTCTATATTTTGTCTTGCAGAGGATCAGGAAGAACCATATATACAAAGTAGTCATGCATCCGATTTGATTTGCCTCTTTTGAGTACGAGTCGTATTTTCGGAATCGTCTCTTATCATAGACTTTGCTTCTTCCAAAATTTGATGATAAATTTCTGATCTAAGTTTACTTATTTTATTTTGAGTTTAATGATTGTTATGGCGTCTTTCAATCGTGCACTTCGGGATTGTAAAGCTGCGTCTGAAGGCTGGAGCATGGATATTTTTTTGGCCACACTCAAGGCCATTCGGAATTCCAAATTGAGCATCACTTTTTTAATGTCCACACTCTTGGCGACGTTATCACCCTTAAATCTGCCATTTTTAACTTCATCCAAAGTCGTCAAAATCAATGAATAATTATCGTGTACAACTTTTGTTACGGCCAAGTGTCCTGACCAACTCTGTTCTAAGAGCTGGGAAATCCTTTTTCACCATACAACTCAGCTTTTTTTCCATGCTGAAAAAATTCATGTAACATGATGCATTGTTCAAAAACTAAACAAATGAAAGTCATTTCCGAGATAACCCTAATAAGTACAAAATGCAAGCGATGGTTAAAGCAGTGGACGTAAGGGATTTTTCGGCCCAATTTATTTTCTATTCTGGTTATGTTATTTAACGTTCAGTAAAATTGGCTGCATCAAGATTTATTTATTTATTTGAAGGCATTCACATTAAGAAGTACAATCTTATAGATAGTGATGATTAAAGATGCATTTAACAATTTAAATTCGAGCTCTCCATTTATAATTAGGAAAAATAGTACAAATAGACAAAAGAAGAGGAAAGAAAGAAAAAGAGAAAAGGAGAAAAAGAGAAAATAGCATACAAAAATTAGCCAGTGTTTTGAGTGAAAAAGCACCTAAGCTCCAACCTAAACCTATTGGTGCCACCGAAACCACGAACATGTCTTGGTAAAGAATTCCATAAACGAATAGAGTTAACAAAAAACTGCCGTTCGGATGTAAGACAAGATAAACGAGGTTGGATAAGTTGACGAGATCTCATTGAGGTACTATAACGTATCTTGTTAAATAGGTATGTAACTAGGCTGATTAGTTAGAATTATATTAGAGAGCAGGATAAGAGATCTGTAACGAATAAGATGATCATATGACATATTATAAAGTAGTTTGGAGAAGTGAGAAATCCGATCGAAACGTCTTACGTTAAATACGTAACGTGCGATGTTGTTAAAAGCAATGTTAAGTTTTCTCCTGCTAATAGAACCACGATTTCCAAAAATTTCACAGCCATAGTTAATATTAGGAATAATGAGTGTTTTTGCTAACAACATACGTGTTCTTTGGAGGGGTAAATTGGTGGGACATCCAGAGCTGGCAAAGTATTCCATAGACTTTCCCAACAGCTTCATTGATATGATTATTCCATGTCAGTATCCTATTAAAAACCATTCCTAGATTTCATGTGGTCTCAACATATTCCATTTTTGAGCCCTGAAAGGAGATTTCGGGGAAGTAGGAAAGGTCTAGGTTTCTTGCTAATGACTATGCATTTTGTTTTTATTGGGTTAAGAAAAAGCCCATTCTTCTCAGATCAGGCGGAGATCTTATCTAAGTCAGTATTAATTGTATTTGCGCAGTCCTCTAGCAAGCCAAGGGGGCAACTCTTATACAATTGGACATCATCGGCGTACATTTGTAGCGAAGAGGATACTAAAGAGGGAATTTCATTAACATATAATGAAAACAGTAGAGGTCCAAGTATGGAGCCTTTTGGAACCCCTATACTATTAGATTAGATAGAAAGCTGGAAATTTCATTACCTAAGGAGATAGCTTGTGTTCTAGACTTCAGATAAGATGACATGAGTTTAACTGCAGACATTGAGAAACCAAATAGCGTCAAAAGTTTGTTACGAAGGTTGGAATGGTCAACCGTGTCGAAGGCCTTCGAAAAATCCAGTAAAACCAAAAATGTTATTTTGTCCTCATTTATAAACCCCCTAATATTGTCCACAACGTCAATAACTGCAAAAATA
Source organism: Philhelius festivus (assembly GCA_963931855.1). NCBI lineage: Eukaryota > Metazoa > Arthropoda > Insecta > Diptera > Syrphidae > Philhelius > Philhelius festivus. The sequence goes on along the minus strand of OZ007556.1, from coordinate 133,791,922 downwards.
CAGCTGTGGTGCTTCCTAGCCCAGATTGCATTAGAGAAAGCAAATTATTGGTATTGATGTAAGAGTTAATTTGTTTCTGAAGCAGTCTCTCAAATAAATCAAATAGATTTTCAGTAGTAGTAACTGTCAGCAACGACTCATTCACAATTCTATCTTTAACGTAGCGTATAGCTATTGCAATATTTTTGCGGTTATTTTTATATCTCGTACCATCTTCTATTATAGTAAACCAGTTTGGGTCCGATTCATTAATATCTTTAACAATGGAACTTCGTACTGCTATAATCATTGCTTGAATTATTTGATTTTGAATTTCAGGTGAACGATATGTTGCAATTTGTGTAAGAGACTCTTTCAAATTTGGATCATTCATGCAAGTGTATTCAAACAAATTCTGAAATACGAGTAATCGTTGTTCTTTTTCTTCCTCTAAAATATAATTCCCACACATAACTAATTCGTTGACAAATTGTATAACCTCAATAATAGACTTAACGTAGTACCTCTATCTCTTTAAAGCTTTTTCAACACTGCTAGTTTTAGAGACTCTATTTAATTTATCCTGCCACATTGCCATAGCTTGGTAATGGGAAAACCAGTTTTTGAATCAGTGGCATTACGATACGATAGTTGATTTTTAAGGTAGGGCATTGGAGGTTTCAAGGTAGGGCATTGCCTCCTAATGCCCCCCCTAGCTACGGCCATGATACCGTGGCAAATAGAAAATCATTAAAGGAATATATATGTATATGTATGTATTTCTATTTTTGTCACAGCTCGAAAAAAAAACCAAAATATTTAATTACTTTCCTAAAAGCACTTTGCGCTAATGAGCATCAAATTTTAAAGGTTTGTCAAACTCGTTCACTTAAAAAGAATCATAGAGTAATGGAATCACTTGTTTGATTTTTAAATATACTTATATCTACTGCACTCGTTTGAAGAACCTACTTCTTCACAAATTTCTCATTCTTTTTAAAATAAAGACAATTTAGTTTCTTGGAAATTTTTGTCAATAAATCTTAAAATTATAAATGAGTTGAGTTAAACAGAATATTTTAATCTGAGAACACAAAAATACACTTTTTGATCGAAAGTATGAATACTTAAAAACTAAATATAAGGAAAAATTTGGTAAAGTCAGAAAATCTTAATACGAGTATAAACACAAATGTAAGAAACCCTGAAAATATTTACCATTTTCTCAAATGTATTTTGGCCTTCACTTTGAAAGGTACTCATTAGAAAATGACATTGAAGAATAAAAACTAATGAAATTAAGAAAAGTGATCTGCAGCTATTATGTATGTCGAATTATTTTTTAAAATTATTAAAATATTTAAATCCAAAAAACGTCATTGATGGAACAATGCCTTCAGTTTCAGGTCTGACGAGACATTTTCACCAAATATAACGAACCTAGAATTGATTAATAATGAGTGGAGAAAATCACTTACTCCAAATTTTTAAAACTGATGACATTGTTTCACAATGGCATTTCATAAAAAATTTAAAAGATGGTATGGACAATTTATTTTTTGAAAACATTTTTTCATTGTATGTTGGAGCTTTGTTGCTTACCGCATGGCAACGCTCCTGCGGAAGCATTAGTAAAATATGCTTCAAGTTTTAGATTTTCTGAAGTCTTAACTAATTTTATTATCAATTCAAACGGCTGTTATAAATTTAAGTTTTTGGTTTAAAACGAGATTAAAATGAAATTGTATAATATGTATGTACATATATGACCTTCTTCCAGATAATAATGTGATCTTTGAAACATAAAGAACCTCAATATTATTTCTTTTATTTTTGTATTTGCATTATTTTCAATAAATTTATTTTCAATATACGATTTGCTACATAGAAATGGCTTTTACCACTTTTCAAACACTTTTTTGACAACCTTTCTACCACTCTTTGGCTTCTGCGAAGTCCCAACACTGCGCAACCGCTGTTTCTTCGGGCTAAGAAGGCATTTGAGTAATAAAGCCCTATCTCAAAGAACCAAGGAGACCTTGTATAAGGCCCTAATCATCCCGGTCCTGCTGTATGGGGCAGAAGCATCGACACTGTCTAAAACGGATGAAAATCTGCTTGGGTGCTTTGAAAGAAAAGTTCTTCGTCTGATCTTCGGTCCAGTCTGTATCGATGGAGTATGGAGGAGAAAGTTCAACAACGAGCTGTACGGGCTTTACAGAGACGTTGACCTAGTCAAGAAGCTGAAAATATAACGGCTGAGATGGCTGGGACACGTGGAGCATATGGACACCGACGCACCAGCCCGTCGAATCTTCGAATCCACCCCTGATGATCTGCGCAGCACAGGAAGACCCCACCTCAGGTCGCGCACAAGTAGAGAGTGACCTCAACCAACTTGGAGTGCGTAACTGGAGGCAGCTAGCTAGGGACCGAGCTAGCTGGAGGGGCTTGTTGGTTGAGGCCGTAGTCCACCCTGGACTGTGAGCGCCATCCAGTGGCGAGGCGTCATATTGTTCAAGTCGTGCATGAACGACTAGCTTACAGGCGACATTATTTTAATTTCTATCTAATTAACCCACACCTCATACTTATACTGTTCGTTCATTGCTTATAGTTATATCTAATGTATACGTACATATTTTCCATTTTCCAACTCGCGCATTCTTTCTCTGAACTACCCAAACAAAACAAAACGAACTAGCTACCTGCTACTGTTTTGTTTTCACTCAACCGATCAGTATCTACCCAAGTCGTTCATACGATTTGGCAACGAAATGAACCAGAAAGATACAAGAAAGATAGAAAGCATACAAGAAAAAAAAGACAATTCGCTCGTTGTAGGGAGCATTTCGTGCAAATCTGTTTTGAACGAGTAGAGCTTTTTTTTTAATACATAGAATGATGGAAATGAGGAAAACGGGTAGCTGGGGCGTAGGTAAGTAGTTTATTTATTTATTTAGGTACATATTCCAATATTTAATTTTTTTATTTTTTCGAATATGAGAAATGAGACGCGCGTCGTTCATAGGGACGGTTTCGTTCAAATCAGTTTTGAACGAGGAAAGCTTTTTTTTACTGTGGAATGAAGGAAATGAGGAAAACGGCTAGCTGGTACTTAATCAACACATACCTACCTATTTATTATTGACATAAAAATAAAAACATTATAATGTACCTACCTTTATACAGGGTGATTTGCATAAGGTGTGACAAAAAGCTAGGGCGCGTAGGTTAGAGTTGTGCAAAACAGTTCCAAAGGCGGAACGAACATGGAACGGTTCTTTTTCCGGTCGGAACTAGTTCCTGGAACCATGTCCGCGGAACTATTAAGATTTGATATTAAGTGGCATGAGCTAGACAAATCTCTGTGCGGTGAAGCACTAGTATAGCCAGAATTTAAAGACTTTTTTTGAGTAACTTTATTCAATTTTTATATTTAACAAATAAATATTGAAATTAAGAACACAAAAAAGTAATATGAAAAAAAATTCAGCTTTCCATTTGACATTTTTAACTAAATCATTATAAATATAAGACAAATAATAAATAAATAACAGAACAAATATTGACACAAAAACAAAATAAGAATTCAATCTTACGTAAATATTTTAAGGTTTTTTTCTTTAGTGTTAATATAAGATTTAAAATCTAAACTTGAATATATCAGCTCAGAAAAATAACAAATATACCTAATAGTTGATCACAAAAAATTTACATTAAAAAAATCAGTCTTTAGTCAACATTTTAAAGTATTTTGTTTTTAGTTGATAAAAATTTATTGAAGCATTAAAAGAAATTCAAAAAAATACCATTGAATTGTTGAAGAGCAAATTATTTGTGTCCCTTTCAAATGTTTTTGTTTCGCTTTCCACATACAACTAAACATGGATGTTTTGCATGTTCATTTGGATTCCAAATGCACTCCTCTTCGTAGTGAAGACAATTAAAAATGACATAAGAAACCGTTCTGAGTTAAAAAAAATTAAATTATACAAATACCAAAATCCACCTTAATACTATGCCGAAATTGCAAATCAAATGACAATAATTCACATTCACAACAGCAAAACAAAACAAAAACATTCAACAGTTGAACAGAAGAAAAAAATATAAAAAATAAAATTACCCCTATCCACCTGCATACGATTCCAAAATTCCAGATCAATTCACAACAGCAAAACTACTAAAAATAAAATGCACGACTGGGTCGCACGAACTTTCTCCTATGTAGTTTATTACATAGGAGCAAGTTCGTGCGAATTTTAAAAACGAATGTTATAAGAGAAAACTGTTCATATGGATAAAATAGTTTTTTTTTTCAATTCTTTTAGTAGTAAGAGATAAAAACAGAATGCTATGCAAATATGAATCGTTCTATTGTTTTTTTTTTTTTGAAAAAATAAGCTTTTATATACAAAATTTTTAAAACATTTGTAAGAAAAAATTTGGTACGCCAACTTTAAGTTTTTATTATCGTACGAATAAAAATTAAATTTCCAAAAAAAAATATTGAGCCGTTTTTGAGATATCGAATTTTCAAAAAAAAAAAAAAATGATCTCTCAATAACCATTTTCGGAACATTTTTTTCAACCATTATTTAGCTTTAACTAAATGAAATTTTTTTTGTATTTTTATTTTTTAAATCTGTCGATTCGTATAGCAGGTACCGTTATTTTTGGTCTTAAAAAAAAAGAAAAAAAATGTGTGGTTGGGAAAAATTACAATTGATATCTACCAAGTTTCACGAAAATCGGCCGAGCCGTTTAGGCTGTAGTCGAACTGACAGACAGAATTGCGAGACCCACTTTTTTAGCCTTCGCTATCATCGTAATGTCAACTTTGATCAAAACCTCGAGTTCAATTTTTTTTCCCGAATGCATAACCTAATACAGTCGACTCCCTCTAAGTCGAACTTTCAAGGGATATCAAAACTAGTTCGAGTTAGAGGGAGTTTTAGAAAAATTCGAGTTAGAGAGAGTTTTTTTGTAATGATTTATTGAATTAAATAACAAGTAAAATAAATAAATAAACCTAAGCTTCTTGCTTTTATCGCTCATTAATCTATAATTATGTATTATAAAAAAAATATTTTTTCAACTTAATTATTTAAAAAAAATTGTAATTTTAGACATCACAGTCGCCGTGTCATCAGTGAAAAAAAAAAGATTCTATTTTAAATAAGCAATTTTGAATTTCTTCTTTCATTTCAATTGCAGATTGCAATGTACCGATTGCATTTTCAATTTAATTTTTCTCTATAGTATTTCAAAGTCTATTATTTCAGCTTTATCTTCTGCTTCAGCTCCATTTTCACCGTCATTAGTATCATTAGCATCTGCTTCCAAAATTGACTCGTTATCAGGTATTTCAGTGGCTATGATGCCGTCATCGACTTCAACATAGTCCTTCCAATGTACGCCTTCGACCTTATAATGAGAAGCTCATTAGCTTTTCCCAAATTATCTCGATTTCTTGGGTGTCTTCGTTGTTACATCTATGTAAGTTAAGCGGAATGTCATCTTCGTCATCCCACGTCTCAGACTTAAATTCGGCTTTTTTGGAACAATTTTCAATTGTCAATGGAGTATCGTCCCCATGCCTTTAGGATTTCACGCACATAATCGAGAAGTGATATTTTATTGCTCTTTTTTACTTTCAAATTTTGTTTTATACCCATGTCAATTGGCTGAACTATTAAGGTCATATTGGGGGGGGGGGGGGTAAATACTCAAGCTTTATAAACTTTAATTTATCCTTAACTTGTTTTGGGTGAGCTGGGCAGTTATCGATGATGAATAATACTTTGCGCTTTGATCTTCCAAATTTAGAATCAAGTTTCAAAAGCCAACTTTTGAAAAGGTCTGATGTCATCCAAGAACGATGGTTTGCTACATAGTCCACCGGCAAAGTTTTAATTTTATTGAAACAACGAGGATTTTTGCTTTTCCCTATAACCTGAAGCTTTAGCTTTTCCGACGACCTCTGAGATCTGTTGTTTTACTGCTTTCAAATAAAGCACAAAATGTTTGGAAGTTGGAATGGATCCAACCAACAAATGCTTTTTTTATTGACTTCCAATTTTTTTATGAATATCTTTTTAGAAAGAGATTTTTGTGTTTGATAATATGTATTGTAAATTGCAGGTATAGCAGCGCAGCACACTGACATGACGGTGACGGCGCAGGCGATGCAACATAGAGAATCAAAGAATTCGAGTGCGTGCTTTTCATAAGAATTACAAACAATAACGAGTTGCGATTTTAGAGATTTTTTTTGATTTTTTTTTTCGGCAAAAGAAAAAAATTCGACTTAGAGGGTAAGAAAATAGGTCAATAATCAAGAGAATGTGTTCGAGTTAGAGGGAACTTCGACTTAGAGGGAGTTCGACTTAGAGGATAGTTTTTGTATGGAAAATTGAGGGGAATGCAAAAATACGGCTCAAAAGTTCGAGTTAGAGGGAACTTCGACTTAGAGGGAGTTCTACTTAGAGGGAGTCGACTGTATTACCTATAAGTCGCAAGAAAAAACACTATTCATTATCATTAGATACAAAATCCAAAATTGTATCCTATCTCATCTGAATCTGAACAAAAAAAGAATAAACGTCTACGAGCAAGTTATGTTTCCCATCCTAATAAGAAAAAGAAAGAATGGAAATACAATGAAAACAAAAGACATGGAACTATTAAAGGAACTATGAGTATGATAAAGAGATCGGACCGATTTATATTCAGCCGGACATGAAGAAACTACATACGACAAATGAACTATGTATACTCCATCTCCATACCTAAAACAAAAGACATGGAACTATTAAGGGAACTATGAGTATGATAAAGAGATCGGACCGATTTATATTCAGCCGGACATGAAGGAACTGCATACGACAAATGAACTATACTCCATCTCCATACCTAATAATAAGAGTGGAACTACGAAGAAATGTTGTAGGCAATGTGCTTGAAGAAGATATGGAACTATTTCGTTCCTGTATGTATCTACTATTGTCTTTCCAATCGGTGCGAACTGCGTTTAGGTAGGCAGATTTAGATTTTTGTGTGGCGCTCAACTCAACTCGTTCTCATACTTGTGTGTTGGCTTTGGTTGGGAGTTTCGCAACATATGTATGTATGCGTGTGTTTGTGTATTTCAATTTGTATCATCTAAAGTCTAACTGGCTGAACACAATAGAATGCTGCAACTGGAGCTGCAGCTGCAACTGGAAGAGCTGTCAAAAAGTGTCGTACGTACTTTTTTTTATGCGCCCACAATGAGGCTGTACAGCTTTCATGTTTTGTTGTCATTTGTTGGGTCAGGTGTTGAATCTTTGGCAAATTTTAAATATTTTAAGTAATTGAAACTATAAAATGGACACTGAAATTGAAGATTTTCGTCCATTATTTTAATTAAAATCTAACCACGAAATCACAAAACAACAAAACAACACTTAAAATCACAGACAGATATATAAAATTTGAAATGTCAAAAATGCTGCACGAAAAAGTTAAAAGTTCGCCAACTCTTGCAGCACCGACAGCAGCACCGACTGCAGTTGCGTTGTGTTGTGTTCGTAACATTGAATTTACGTGTATTGAATATTTTGACAGCTATTCCAGTTGCAGCTCCGTCTCCATTGTGTTCAGCCAGTAAACAGGCACAGACACAGAGCCATCTTCGCTCTCGTTGGCTTTCTCGTTCTTCTTTTGTGTCTACATTGTCGGAACTATGGACATGTTTGAATTCAGTTTGTGGAACGAAAGGAAATGTGTCCGAGTAAGGACATAGTTCCTGGAACTATATAGGTCCGGAACGACCCAACTCTAGTGTAGGTTGGTCTTAGACAAGAAAAAAATCGTATGGGAGGGGGGGTCTATTTCCCCCCGTTTAGGCGGGAGGGGCAATTTAAGAAAAAAAATCACTTAAAACAGAAAAAAATTATTAAAAAATAACGGTGATACCTACAGAGTAATGCTATAGCATTTTGAAAAGCCAGAAATACATTCTTTAATTTTGTTTTTAAATAAAGTTGTTCGAGTGAATAGTTTTTGAAAAATTAATTTTCAAAATCAAAATTTTGAAAAAAAAAATGAAAATTTTTTTTTAAACAAATTTTTTTTCAAAATTTTACGTAATTAAGTATTATTTTTTTATTCAATATTCAATTTTGATCAAACAAAAAAAACCGGATGTCAAAATTTTTTGTAGTTTTTGAGAAAATCAAAAATAACAAAAACTACTTTTGTTCTAAGAAAAGCCTTTTATTTTAGTTTTTACGTTTTTGGATTCTTAGGTGAATTTACGATTGAAAGGATTAACTTTCTTTTTACTATTTTTTTAATTATCGTCTTATTAGCATACAATAATGTGACAAAGTAGCAAAATGTAATAAGCCTTAGTTAAAAAATAGTTAAAAATTTAAATAAACAGTAATTATTTATTTTATCTAAATATGCATGTATTTCTTATTTTAATTGATTTCAAGATTCAGGAACATTTTTGTTCTTATTTCGCAATTGCATTTTTCTGTCACTAGTTAGGGCGTATAACGTTGCATTATTTAAAAAACATTCGCAGGTCAATATTAATCCAATGCTCTCACGCAGGTGTTCTCTATGAAAAAATGTGTTAATCCAGTACTTTGTCACTTTATTGTATGCTTATAAGACTGATAATAAAAAAATTGTACAAAAAAAGTTAATCCTTTCTTTCGTAAATGCACCTAAGCCAAGCCGATCCCATCATAATAAAAAAGTGGCAGGTCAATTTTAAACTAATGCTCTCACGCAGGTGTTTTCAATGAAAAAATGTGTGAAATATGGTTAATCCAGTACTTTGTCACATTATTGTATGCTTATAAGACGATAATTAAAAAAATAGTAAAAAGAAAGTTAATCCTTTCAATCGTAAATTCACCTAAGAATGTAAAAACTAAAATAAAAGGCTTTTCTTAGAACAAAAGTAGTTTTTGTTATTTTTGATTTTCTCAAAAACTACAAAACATTTTGACATCCGGTTTTTTATGTTTGATCAAAAATTAATATGAGCATTGAATATTGACAAAAATTAAGCTCGGTAGACTCCGGTGGGCAGGGCACCTAGCTCGCATGAGCGAAGAGGAACCTGCTCGGAAAGTTCTTTGTGGTACATTCTATGGTAGACGACAGCGTGGTAGACCATGCTTGCGCTGGAGAGATGGCGTAGACCAGGACGCCCGAAGCCTTGGGGTGCGCAACTGGATGGCGTCGGCTAGAGACCGGGATAGGTGGAGAGACTTGTTGAAAGAGGCCAGGACCGGAACCCGGTTGTCGAGCCGATGATGATGATGATTGAATATTGAATAAAAAAATAATACTTAATTACGTAAAATTTTGAAAAAAAATTTGTTTAAAAAAAAATTTTCATTTTTTTTTTCAAAATTTTGATTTTGAAAATTAATTTTTCAGAAACTATTCACTCGAACAACTTTATTTGAAAACAAAATTAAAGAATGTATTTCTGGCTTTTCAAAATGCTATAGCATTACTCTGTAGATATCACCGTTATTTTTTAATAATTTTTTTTCTGTTTTAAGTGATTTTTTTTTAAATTGCCCCTCCCGCCTAAACGGGGGGAAATAGACCCTCCCTTCCCATACGATTTTTTTCTTGTCTAAGTCCAACCTACACGCCCTAGCTTTTTGTCACAGTAAGTAGAATTATTTTTTCATGAACATTAAGGGTGTCTGGCAAGGGGTTTCCACTACGCAAAGTGTCTGGCAATGAATAACGTTATTTTTAATAACATTCTGAATATATTCGTAATACCAAAAAATCAGCCTTTATGATTTGACGAAAGTAGATCGGTATTTTTCACACCTTTAGTACCGTTTTACTGCCAAAGCCACTATGACCCAAACTTCATAATGGTCCATAGTTCTAACCTTTGTTGGGAGCATGCACTGACAAACTTTCAGCTTTTATAAAATGACGAAGGTCTGGCGTTCACAGGCTCTTGCTCTATAAGGATAAAATTTTTTGCATACAACATTATTTCAAAGTCAAAGAAGCTTCGAAAATAAAATTTTTTATCGAAATCGGTAGAGTCGGAATTGAGAAAGTAGAAAATCAAAAAAAGGTTACATGACGGTACCATTAGCACCATTTTTTGTTTACCAAAGTAGACCGCATTGTTGGTATATCACTACTTTTTCGTGTTGTAATGTCAACTGATGAAAATCTCGAGTTCAAATTTTTGTAAAAGCTAGTAAAAAGTAGTTTTAAAACCTGCTTTGATTTTTCTCAATTTACTTCACTTTTTTCTTCAAATCTCCTTCGACTTTTGTTTCAGAAGTGGTAACGCTGCTCGTTAGTTGCTTAATATCTTTATGTACGTACAGTACATAATACATATGCATATTAATTTTTGATAGTTATAAAAAACTTTTACAAAATCTTTACACTAATCTAATGGAGAATCTCTTTCAAAACGATGCTGTCGGTTGATATAACGGGAATAGGTACATAATGCATGATCAGATATTTCAATCAAATGTCACATGGCTTTATGTTTCCTTTAGTCACATTTCGAAGATATTCATCTAGAAGAGTTTCAAATGGCACATTCATTGATAACATTTTTTTTCTTTTCCGGTTTTGTGGTTAAAACGTAGATTTCGATTCTTAGTTCGGGTTATGTTTAGCAAATATATCCTTTTGTAATTACAAAGATTTTTTTGATAAAATATACCCCGAAAGAAGGGTGTGATTTTAGGTTGATGAATGACAGATAATTTTTGATTCTGAGAAAATATCATGGGGGATGATGCAGCGTCTTTGTTAAACAATTCCATAATGGATGTGTACACACTGAGCACGCGTTCTTCTAGGGTTGATTTTAATGTGACAATAATTAAGTATCAAAGTAAACAAGAGCAGGAGTGAAAAATGATGTCTTTTGAGATGCGCTAATGTATGACGAGATTTAGGAGCTACTGCATGGAAAGATCTGGAGGGGAAGGTGAAATGTAGGGGAAGCTATCTGACAGACTATTAAGACCATTGTTTCAAACAAATAATAACAGAAATTACCGATTTATTTATTATTTATTTATTTAAATTATATTTAAACGTTTAAATTTATATATCATTCTGACGCTAAATCCTTCAATAGTTTTTCCAAAATCGTCAAAAATATGGTTAAGTAAAGATGTTGTAGGCATCTGTAAGTATGGAATATGGGTTATACTGGCATTGGCATCTATCTTATTCCGATTTCCAGCTTCCAAACAGTATGCCGTGAACTTGTCTTAAAGCCTGCGTAATTGCTGGAAAAGTATTTGTTTCAATCAAAGCGGAAACAGCTTTTACTATTTGCTCAGGACAAAGGATTCAATTCTCTTTTGGGTAATCAGCACCATGAGCCTGTAGTACTCGTAGTATTTTCCCAGTTTTTTACAGAAAGGGAAAGCGGTATTAAAGCGCTTCCTTATTAGCATAATTCGAAGCAGTATTGCACTTGAATAAAGAAATTTCTATGGAGTTGAGCTAAAATCATCTTGATTCCTTAAATTGGCATAAATATCCTTTAGAACGATAAATTTACAAAATTTTTACTGAAGCCTTTGGAGAAGGTAATTAACTTCATAAGAACGGAAGTATTAATAAAAATGCGACTTAACCATGGCCAACATGCTTATAGACGCAGAACAAAGTGTCCAGAAAATCATCGCAACAAGTGGATGTAGTTAGCGAGGAGTGCTATCACCTTTGCTGTGGAGTCTTATAGCAGATGAATTATTAGAAAATCTTACTTTTCAAGGTATACCCTGCATCGGTTTTGCTGATGACATTATTATAACAGCCTTAAGGAGATTTGAAGAAATCCAAGTAAACGGTATCTATCAGTAGGATTGAACGCCATTTACTTAGAAATGCATAACACTAATAAGGTTAGCTGATGAAGTAGTCGATACCCAGGAGATGGTAAAATATCTAGGTACGAGTATTACGCTAAATAGCAAACTTTCTGGAACAAACATGATGAAATAACTACATAAGAAAAGCTGCAAAAGCTCTTATGTATCCAAAGTATTTACAGGTAAATCATGGGGTTGCTTAGTTTCAAGCCACTAGAAGAACTGTATTATTACATAAGAAATATAAGATGAATAGTAAAAGTTAAAACTGTAATGAACTAAATTAAAGAGAGTTTCAATGCAATTAAACAGTATGACAATTGTATATAAAATGAAGATTACTAAAGAATGCAAGGCAAATCTTAGGGTTACCATGAAGAAAATTTATTAAAACATTATTATTAAATATAAATTTTTAATACTCCCACTTTTTACAATGGTTTTAAGCTTGAAATTCATTAGTTTATAATTATCAAGCATTATCAATATATTAAAAAACTTAATATAAATTAGAGATTAGGAATTAGAACGAGCTACCCCTCTCCCATCATAAATTGAAAACACTGAAACTAGTCCTTAGGTAAAGCCTTTGTGAAAATGCTCCAACTCATTGGTTGAAAAGTACTCCATTTCAAACAATCCATTATCATATTTCTCAAGTATAAAATTGAAACGAGCATCAATGTGCTTTGTTCGCTTGTGGAATTCAGGGTTCTTAATAATCCTGATGGCACCATGATTATCTACGTACAACAGTGGTGTCGCAGTTTGATCTGATCCAATATTGTAAAAGCTGCTGCTTTCAAACAAAAGCTCTTTAACCGCCTAACAAGCAGCTAAAAACTCTGCTTCGATTATTGATAAGTCTACGAAGTATATTGTCTTTGCGAAGCCCAGGCAATGCAGAAACTGGTAGAACGCCTATACTGCCCTAAAAGCTAAAACAGTTAAATTTAAATTGAGTACTTTTAAAAAATATTCCTTGATGTATATAATTTTGTTAAAAGTGAGATAATTAAAGGCTACCGAGATATCAACGATAAATAAAAAATCTCTACCTTTATTTATGCTCACTTTCGAAACTAAAGAAGTTCTCGAAAAAATATATTGTATTAGACCAGTTGTGGGTAGTTGTAAAAATTGAGCCACTGCAAAAGGCAACGATGGTTTCACAATGCTGTCGAACCTTTAGACTAGACACACATAAAAATACTGCCCTCGGGAATTTGCTTGTATTAAATGTGAAGGCAAGCAACAAAAACTGTAGATAGCTGTAGATGGCCAGTCACCAGTCCAGTCACCAAACAATTTTAAGACACGAAAAGAAAAATAAAAACAGGCAACTAGCTTAGAATCTCATTAAAAACACAAAAGCAATAGTTGAAACCAAAAAAGCGACTAACCAAAAAAAAATTCAAAAATCTACCGGCAAAAGTAATTGCAGAAACAAAAAAGACGGAAATAAATCGTACTCCCAAATTGTATAAGAAATGTTCGGAAGAACGATGAAACTTCAACAAAAGAAATGCTGGCAGTTAATCTAAAAAATATTGTTATAACAGGATTTGAACATCAAACATTTAAGCGGAGGAGTCGCACTTAAGAAACAGTGATGGACAGGACACTTAAAATCGGAACATGGAATGCAAACGGTCTTTTACAACATGTATCCGAATTAAACACCTTCTTAAACATAGAGGGCCGTACTAACAATCAAATTAAGAGACGACTTTAATATTTGACTGAAATGAACCATTATGTAATGAGCTCTATATAGTTAGCCATACATGTTATGAACTTAATATTTATGTGGACTATACTCGTAAATTATGAACCATTTATTGTACGGAACCTAAAAAATAAAATGCAGCATATATGGTCAGTTATATAGAGTCCATTAAATAATGCTTCGTCGTCTCTTAATTTGATTGTTGGTGAATTAGTATTGGTATAAAAAAGGAAGAGTTTCAGATAGCATCTAGGCACTCTCCAACTGAAGAAGACTGAAGATCTTCTGAATTTGCTAGGACATAACTTCCTTGCTTGTTGCTACTTTAACGCTAACCATCCACACCAGTGTTGCCATAAGATATTTTTGGAAATCGGGAGATTTCCACATCAAAAATCGGGGAAATCGGGGAATTAGAAGTTGAAATAATTTTACTTATTTAAAAAAAAAATTTTTGTTCATCAATTTATTTGAAAAAAAGTTCTCTCAACATTAGTTGAAGAGTTTGGTGATGTTAATATCGATGAAATAAAGTTAGCCATCAATGGAAAGGCCAAACTTTGATTGCCCCTTTGGATTGAACAAACAATTTTCCAAAATATTTCAATTTTAATAGTACAAAGCTTTCATTTATTAAGCTTTTAGAGTCAAGATTACTTATTTCTCTATATTCACAATCGATTCGCTGCATTACAGAATAATGAATAATATTAGGAAATAAGTTAAAAAGATTACTTAGTGGATCAATTTGTTTTGGTTTTAATAAGGTCAAAGCCTGAAAATTTTTATTTTTAAAATCAAACCTATGTAATATTTGCTTGCAAAGTTCAACGTAAACGCTTATACAGTTGTTTTTTAATCGTTCAACTTCAGAGCTTGAAATAAGATTTTTGTCCAATTGTAACTTAAGATCGCTCCCGAGGTACAAATTATCATTTTTTATTATATTGTAGGTACAGTCTGATTTTAACATTTCGCTAAAAGATAAAGAAAATGGATCTACATTTATATTATTAGTGTAATTGAAAATAACAAGAACTTAACTACCGACACGCACCGCCCCACACCAAATCAAACAAGATAAAGAAAAAGAAGAAATTTAATCTTGGTTGGGTATAGTTCACATTGTATTTTTGTCAAAAAATCGATGTAAGATGAATTGAGTTTAACAAAAATTGCGTATTGACAAGGTCCTCACAGTCAACTGATGAGTCCATGTGAGATCGCCGGGACGAAACGCCAATTTTGTGAACTAAAGGCCAAAAAAAGCTATTTTGAAGAAGAAGAAAGACAATGACAACGACGTTAACAAAAATTGCAGGGAATATGTTTTTATACTAAATTTAAAAAGAGAAAACTGTAAGTTAGGCACTGCCAAAATTTTTAATAAAATAATAAATTATGTTCATTCAAGAGCGGAGAAAATATCTGAACGTATTTTTTAATTGAAAATCGGGAGAAAGTGCACTATTTACATCAAAAATCGGTGTATCGGAAATAGGTCTAGAAATCGGGAGAAATACGATAAATCGGTGTTTCTGGCAACACTGATCCACACATCCACTGGGTATCTAAGTTCATAACTTCAAAAGGGAAATGACATAATCCAAGAAGGCGGCAAATACAACTGTGAAAGCTTGCCGACATACTAACAAAATAACAGACCTCATTGACTTTTTCGTAGCTAAAGGAAAAAAACGAAATAATATAATTGTCGATCTATCGTCAGATCATACTCCAGCAATTTTGTCGCTATTAGTGATGTAGATATGATAAAAAAAAACGTAATCCTAAACTCGTAAATAAGAGAACAGACTGGAACGAATTCAGAGATAAGCTTGAAAGTTTTATAAGCCTTAGATTGCCTATGGAAACAATTGAACAACTTTATAATGAAGTAGAGACATTCATTGCTGATGTGCAACAAGCTGCAGAAGAAACTACTCAAACTATTTCAATATGCAGAAAAAAAAATTAAATATCCTGTCGAAATAAAAGAGCTTATATCGGAAAAAAGAAGAGCTCGTAAAAAATGGCAAATGGCCAAGCGATAAGGCAGTGTTCAACCGTCTAAGCAATGAACTAAAAAAAAGAATCAGTGATTTGAAAAATGATTCACTTGACAGATTTATGAAAAGTTTGACGAATGTTCTAGCGTATACTCCTTATGGAAAGCAGCCAAGCACCTAAATATTTTTATTTTGAGGTTGAGTTATTTTGCAATATTGTTAAATTGACAAAATTTTTTATTGATTCAACAAAATAATTTTGTTAATCCGATAGTGAAAAAAAAACACAAATTTGTAACATTAACAAAAAATTTGTTGATACAACATAAGAACTGTTAATATGACAAAATAATTTTGTAAATTCTACGAAATTTTGTCATATTGACAAAATATTTTTGTTATTTCAACAAATCAATCTGTTAGCTTAACAGAATAATTTTGTGGAGACAGCAAAATATTTTTTGTTACCTCAATAAATTTCTGCAATTTTTATCAATTTGATAAAACGTTTTGTTGGTCGTATGTGTATTGACAGAATTTTTATCAGCTCAACCTACATTTTTATCATATATACCTAGATTTAATTTTCAGTGTCAGTGGTAGAAGTCAACAAGTGCAGATAAATAATATATGCTCTAAAAACATCTTATGAACGTTCCCCAAGGAAGCCATCTTGGACCACTCCTTTTCATTATTTTTATTGATGATATTCTTTCAGTGATTAATTACTGCAATTGTCTGATTTATGCAGACTGTTCTTAAAAGTCTGATGTTTAGAAGATTGTCAGATAATTCAATCTAATCTCATTGGTTTGTCTTATTGGTGTTATGCCAATGGTCTAAATTTTAATATTAAAAAGTGTATAGCGATTTCTTTCTCAAGAAAAACTAGTTGTTTATTATTTGACTACACAATTGAATCTAAACCTATCAATCAAGTCTCAAGGATAAACGATTTATGTGTTATACTTGATTCTGCCCTTTTTTTAAATACCACTTTGACTATTTGATCGCTAAGGCCAATTTGTTGATTGGATTCATCAAGCGAAACGGTAAAGTTCTTAGAGATCCTTACGTTCTATTCTCTTGTTAGATCTATTCTTGATTATGGAGATGTTATTTGGGGCCCTGCATATAAAATTCACTCTGACCGACTTGAAAACGTTCAAAGATGGTTTACTAAATATATATTCCGATAAATGCGTTGGAGCTTTAGTCCAGAATATGTATAAGGCTAGATGTCAACTGCTTGGTATAAAATCCCTTGAAGCTCGTCGAAAAGCTCATAGTGTAATGCTCATTAGAGATTTACTCTGTTATAACATAAAGTGTCAATCACTTCTTGAACTGGTCCTAATTTATGTTCCAGCTAGAACACTGCGAGCTAGGATTTTTTTATTTCAAAGAGCACATAATACTAGATAAGGCTGTAATGAGCCTTTATCCAGATCTATCGCTTATTTCAATGAAGTGTCGTTAAGCATTGATTTTTTATGTCTTACTCGTGAAAAATTTAAATAAGAAATTATGTACATATTATTTAAATTTAATTTCCTATTGGAGTGCCATATATCTGCTAGCTGTAAAACTGCTTGTAGATGAAATAAAAAAATAAAAAAAATACTCATCGTCATAATTCCGACCCTGTTTTGTTTCGTATTGTCCCTGTCACTCCTTATGGAAAAGAAATTGAACTGCAAACCTTTGCGTTCTTGGACAATGGTTCCTCTATTACTCATCTAAATCAAGAAATCTCTAAGCAACTGAACGCAAGAAGAAAACCAGAACCACTGCATTTGAAATGGAATCGAAACACGCGGTGATATGAAAATGCATCTGATGTTCTCTCTTTCCATATATCTAGCACAACACCTAATTCTGAAAGGGACGCAAACAATAAACCCAAAAGTCTTAAAAGAAAAGTTTCAACATCTGAAATGGCTGAATATTCAAGGCTCTCAAAGTGCTGTTCCTTGTTTATTTATAGGCCTCAATAATATCCAACCCCCAACCTGGGCTTCCTTTGAAATGCAAAGAAGGAAGTTTACTAGAGCTCGTAGCCACTACGTGGATGGTACACGGTAATTGCTCTGACAATCCTTCCACAATTAGAATGCTCGCTGGGCATCATAGTTCCCAGATTTGCGAATGCAACAGCGATGAGCTGCAGAAATCGGTAAAAGAGTTACTGGACTTCAAACTCCGAAAATATCACTTTGTCAAGCGATGACCAGCGAGCCTTAGATATTTTGGAAACCCATTCCGTCCGAAAAAAGGGATATTGCGAAACGCTTTGCCTTGAAAGTTTGAAGAGTTTAAGCTTCCAAATAACTTCACCATTGTTAAGAATCGCCTTACATGCCTCAGCTGTAATGCTGAGAGAACCATCAGGCTTACGCTGCTATACTTCAGCCAACAAAAATATGCAGTACACGTCTTATGGGAGAGGTTTTTCAAAATCAGTAGCGTGCTATATTTTTGCACCATACTAAATTGAAAGAACTCCTCCATAAAAAAGTGTTTGTGCGCCCGTAAATTTTCGATTGCATCTGACGCAAACCAGCAAACGGCACATCTGAGTGTGCATGTGCACTGAATTGATGTGGCCTATGGCTGTAGGTGCTATTCAATTTGAACCCTTATTAAATATTGATGTGCGTTCAGAGTTACCCTTGTTCATTTGGTAACTTGTTCAGTTTTTTTTCCTTTTGTTTCTGTTGAGGTGCTTTTGATTTTAGAGCTTTAAGAAAGGGGCCATTTAAAATCAACACTACGAAAACCCTGTGAGAGCTCTAATGAAGGTCAGATTTATGTAATCCACAGTAGCCAGAATGCGATGCAAACGTCCTATCTTGCCCACAATGTATATTTTTGTTGGAAAGAGTATGAACGTTTAGGTTTCCTTCGACGTTGCAAGAAATGTTTCATATGTTTCATATATGGAACTACAACTTCGCGGATGAATAAGCTGAGCTGACCCTGACAGAAATAAAAAAACAAAAGTATAAACAGGGAAGCTTTTAAATTGAGAATGCCTACTGTCCACGCTCGTATACATTTGTTGGAGTGTACCCTTCATGTTGCCTATTTAAAGCACGGAGAACTAACAATGCGATTGTAATTTTCAAATTTAAGAAGATCAGAAGGAAAAAAATTCAGCGGGAAGTTCGTGAAACACTGGGTATAATTGTTAATGTTGTAAAACAAGGTACGGGGACAAGTATAGCAACACTTCATAGGATCTTAGTCAATCCAACCATAACTTCAGAAATCACTGCAATCAAAGGAAACTGGATTATCTAGAGGTGGTGATGTACTTTTAGCAATAAGGTCTTGTGTAACAAGTAAGGAAATTCTACTTGAATAAAAGACCGTAGAATAATTATTATGCCTTGAAATTACTTTGTCATTTTGTTTAACTCGTATCTTTTTACTTCCGATATAGGTACTAGAGCAAGTTCTGCATTTGGAAAAAAATCGAGCTCGAGATTTTGATCAAATTTGACGTTACGATGATAGCGAAGACGAATAAAGTGGGTCCAAAAATTCCGTCTGTCTGTCTGTACGAGTATGTCTGTATGTCCGTATGTCTGAATGTCTGTACCTCGATCTACAGCCTAAGCCACTGGACTTATTTTCTTCAAACTCGGTACTGTTAGAAATGAAGATAAAATAAAAACACGTCCGACTCGGTAGAATACAATTTATTCATTGAACAATAATAAAAAAGTGTAAAAGAATGTTAGGTAATTAGAAAGGTAATGAGAGCTATCGCGTCTGGGTTGCCAAAGTGCTCTTCTTAAATTATTTGTTATATTCCAACAGGTACTCGGTAGGGTTTTCGGTAAATCCTTAGAAGAAAAATTGAATCTTTTTTTTTAGCTCTAAGACTAACGGTATCTCCCATACATCCGTAATGCAAAAGCTTATTTATCTCGAAAACGGCTCTATCAATTTTGATAATAATATGTAAAATGCACGACTGGATCGCACGAACTTGCTCTTATGTAAAACTAAAAATAAATTTCATAAACATAAAACATGGATTCAATGAGATACAAATGTTCAAATGCATGGAATTGCTTTATTTCTGCAAAACGCCATCAAGTATGAATTTGCGCAAATAAAGTTTAAAAATCGTTTTATTAAAGTAATGTTTTATATAACAAATTTCTTTCAATTTTTTCTAAAACAAAATTTTGGATGCCAATTTTAAGTGCTTAGTTATATAGATTTTAGGAAATAAGTTTAAAAACTAATCCTTCACACGTTTTCAAGATAGGTATTGATTTTTAAAAAAAATAAATTGAATTTTTTTTTCCAAAAAAACAAACAAAAATATTTTTTTTCCAATATTTATGTACACAATATTATTTTAAACTTAATGGAGCTCCTGTTGAAAATTTTTAGTTAAAATTGTTAGAGCCGTTGATAAGAAATTCGAAAATCAAAAAAAACGGTTCTATGACAGGTACCGTTAATATCATTTCCCTCAGATTTTTTTTTTACCAAAATGTAGTTCATGTTCATAATATCATACTTAATTTTTTTTATCAAAATCGTTAGAGCCGTTTTTGAGATAAATAAAATTATGCATTACGGGTGTATGGGGGGTACCGTTAGTTTTAGAGCTAAAAAAATTTCAATTTCACCTCTAGGGAATCACCGAAGACCTTTAAGTACCGAGTTTGAAGAAAATAACTCCAGTGACTTAGGCTCTAGATCGAGGTACAGACATTTAGACATACAGACATCCAGACATACAGACATACTGACATACAGCCATCCAGTCATACAGACATACAGACAGACAGACGGAATAGTTGGACCCACTATATTCGTCTTCGCTATCATCGTAATGTCAACTTTGATCAAAATCTCGAGTTCGATTTTTTTCCAAATGCAGAATTGGCCCTATAGTACCTATATCGCAAGTAAAAATTAGGTGTAATATAGACATGGACTACATTTTGGTCAAAACAAGTTTTGGGGCAAAATGTTATTAACGTTACCTGTCATAGAACCGTTTTTTTTTTTTTATTTTCAAATTTCCCAAATTTTTCAACGGCTCTTACGATTTTAACCAAAATTTTTGTGCAGGAGCTCCTTTGCACTTGCTTAACAATTTGCATATCAATATTTTTTATAAAAATTTTAAGGAAAATTTAGTACACAAAAAACATGTTTCAGTATGTCTGTACCTCGATCTACAGCCTAAGCCACTGGACCTATTTTCTTCAATCTCGGTAATTAAGGGTCTTCGGTGATTCCATAGATAGGTAATTGAATTTTTTGTAGCTCCAAAACTAATGGTACCCCACATACACCCGTAATGCAAAATATTATTTATCTCAAAAACGGCTCTAACGATTTTGATATTATGGACTGGACATGAGCTACATTTTGGTCGAAAAAAATGTTGGGGCAAAATGTTATTAACGGTAATTTCAATTTTCAATTTATTTTCAAAAAGGGTGTACAAGTAATGCGCGAAACAGATTAAACCAGCAACAGCACCAGCATCGTCAACAGCAAACAGCACGCTGACCAGCAAAAATTTCTCAAACACATTGCCACCAGCAACGTCATTTCATCTGCTTGACATTTCATATGGAAAAAAAAGCTTTTCATTGTGGTGCCACTGAATATTGCAGTGGGAAAGTTGACAACACCGCACCAGCAACAGCAAATTTAGGACTTTGGCCTAACGACGCTGTTGGCGTTGCTGTTGCTGTTCTAATGTGTGTTGAACAATTGAAATACATTGGCTCTAAATTAATGGCGGCCGCTGTTGCTGTTGACGGTGCTGGTGCTGGTTCAATCTGTTCCGCGCTTAAGACAAAACTAAGAAAATTAATACTAAGGCTGAAAACACACCGGATAAAGCAAAACGTGTTTTTTTGTTTCGTGAAACAAGAGAACATTGTTTCTTATGAGACTGAACACACCAAAGAAAACGAAACAAAACACATGTTTTTTGTTTGAAGTGTTTCGATGGTGGTTGTCGAAAATACATGCTATTGTATACGAGCAACACACACCGAATGCAACAAAACTGTTTCGAACAAGGGTCGTTGACGATAATTGCATACTTTCTTATGGCGCAACGCACACCAAATGAAACAAAACATAAAAACAAAAGCAAAACAGAAAAACATATTTCGTTGCCGATAGGCGACCTATTGTTTTTTGCAAAACAAAATTTTGACTCCGTTGTTTTTATTTTCCTCTTTCGTTGCACTTTACAGATTTATTTGCTTCTACGTTTACTCTGTACGCAAATTTTAAATAAATATGAAATATGTAGATGAAGAGAAGTTATTTTTTTTTAATTAAGGCAAGAAGCCCTGTCTATAATTATAAAGATAAGGAACATGCCAATAAAATTACTATTGATAAGCTGTGGATTGCTACTTCCTACTATGACATTTGAAGATTGGCAAGATTATAAGCTTTTCTCTTTTCTTATAAATAAACACATAATGTCTGTTTTGTAAACACAAAATTGTTATTTGTGTTTACTTGCCGTAGAGTTATAATCTTTCAGCCGGAGTTAAGCTTTTACGATAGTTCGTATTTTGTTTCATTTCAACGCACACCAAACAAAACAAAAAACAAAACGTTTTGTTTTGTTTTATTCTGTTGCGCTTGGTGTGTGTTCAAATAAAAAATGTTTTTTTGACTATCGAATAAAAAACGTTTTGCTTTATCCGGTGTGTTTTCAGCCTAAGAGAAAATCTAAATAAATAAAAAAAAAAGAAGAAGCCTGTGTTATTCACTTTTTAATAATAAATTATACCTTGTCTTACGGATTTTTGCCATTTGATCCCTATACATGGTACGTGTCATACAACCGTTTTTTTGATTTTTGACTTTCTCATGAACGGCTCTAACGGTTTTAATAAAAAAATTTCAGCAGGAGCCCCATTAAGTTGAAAATAATATTGTATACTTATAAAAATATTGGAAAAAATATTTTTTGGATTTAAAAAAAAAAATCCAATTTTTTTTATTTGAAAAATCAATATCTTTAAAACGTGTTAATGATTATTTTTTGAAATTATTTCCTAACATCAATACTACTAATTACCTAAAATTGGCATCCCAAATTTTGGGTCGGCGATTCCATATTGAACATTTTTATTTCATTAAATCCATGTTTTATATTTATAAAATGTATTTTAAATTGCAAAGTACTTTTATATATAAGAGCAAGTTCATGCGATCCAGTCGTGCATTTTATTTTTGTATCGTGCTAACTTCAAACGACTCTTTATTGACTTATACAAACATCAAAACAGTTCTGTTTACTTAGTTTTTTGCATGAACTGCGATTACTTTAGATGTACTCAGAAGCAATTCATTAAAAAAATAGCCTTAGCACGATACTAGTTACAAAATGTACATATAATGTATATTAGTAATCTACTAGAAAGTTAGCAAATTGCGAAGTAGTATTCATACTAATACCTTAGTACTAAGCTGTTTAAAAATTTGCGCCATTGATTTTTTCAAAAAAAATGATTTTTTTTTTCAAAAACCTATTGAGTTTGATTTTTTTCCGCAAGTAAAAAACATGTTAAAGGAAAAATTTATAAATAGTAGTCGAACAGAACGACAAACAGACAGAGATACCAACTTTTGAGTTTGAGTTTGGCGTTCGACGTTCGACGTTGCAAGAAATTGTGTACCCTTCTGACCTGTAAGGCCTCTTTTGTTCAAAGCTCGAATACAATTTCCATATTTGGGCAGGTGCTCCAATAACTCAAGGAGTGCCCAACCTTGAGCCCAACTTCAGACGTCCTGTTAAATTCAGAGATTCTTTCTTTAGCCGCGCTACTCGAATGTGGAAAGGACCCGACTCTATATTTCCCCACATTATAATATTCAGACATTCAAAACTAATGTGTAACGGTATCTTCTTTAAATTCCTCTCCAACTTTTCGAAATCGCTCGCTCTGTGCTCAAACATTTTAAGGGTATTCATGGTCCCTTTAGTGCGTGCAAAATAATAAAATTAAAAAACTAGGTCCCATGAAAAAATTATTTGTGATTAAACATAGTAATTTTCCCACCATAACGAAATACGAGATTTCGGCTGAAAACTTTCGATATTTCAGTGATGGAACAAGATTTCATGGAGATTTTAACGAATTCTGATTGAAAACTATGGATTTCAACGAAATCTCGATGAATTCTTGCTATACCAATTTTAAATTTCATATTTTGGTTTGGTCGGAGCACATTATACGGCACTTATTAAAATATTTGGCATAATTCCTAAACGGGAAACTAATGATGATGAATAAACGTGATTTTTGTAGATGTAGCCAAATTAAAGAAAAAACAAATAACATGTACATATATGTAACTGTATAGGTAGCTTAAAATTTGTAGTAAATGTTTACAATTTGCTTAAGAACCCGAAAAAACACAGTTTTAAAAGCCAACAGTTCAGGTAGGTATAATTTTAATTCTAACGCCTTTTTTTATTCTAGAGAATATTATACTGCACTTGGTAGTTTTTGCAAAACACAAATTTCAAAAAATATTTTTTTCGAAATCAAAATAAAAAATATTCAAAAAATGCTGAAGTAATGCACTTCAAAACATATCAGAAATTTGGCATTAATTCGTTTAAAATCATTCCACATAAATGTCTTATTTTATATGAAAATCTTTTGTTATTTTATTTCATGTTCTAGGGTACCTACGAGCTCACATTTTCTTTTTAGTATTACGGTTGCATTAAAATTAGAACACAGGTTCATTAAACAAGACAATAATTTTGCTTTCTAATATTTAATAGCGCCAAATTGGCATAATTTCGGTTTTGAAAACGAAAAAGACCAATCGATTATGCCATTATTTCTAAGTTTACTGAATTTTTAATTAAGCTTATGCCATATTATTATTATTAAGTTTTGTAATGGCCATATGTGCAAGTGTTGCGAATATTGTAGTACCACGCCTTAATCGCAAACGTAACAGATAAATTATGAAAGACAAATCAAATTCAGCAATAATTTGAATGATAATGTGATACATTTTACATGAGGCTTTGTATTGTGGTACATATAAATAGATAAATACGATTGCTTAAAACCAACAGGGGTTGCGGTTACCTTTCACCACCCTGAGTTGACATCCCAATAAAATGACCGACGCAACTATTAATAATAATATAGATGATGGAAAATAGATACCTAATCTTCGTGGTACAAGTTGTGTGGTGAAACATCAATTGTTAGTTAAAGGTACAAAGATACCCGATACATCTCATCTCCTTGTTGTAAATGTCGGTTTTATTACTCGTATACGGCGTGTGCAACATCCCCTTCAAAATACAAGGATTCTCTGGCAGTAAATTAAAAGTCAGTCACCCTTCTTGATTATTGCTTAGATTTTGGTTTAGGAAAATACTGAACTAGTGAATATGTGAATATTGGGGGAAAACTCAATTATAACAATCTGTTCGGATTTTCGTACACTTCATCAACCGCCAAGTGAATTTTAATGGTCTGCCCTAAATTTTGTTATTTCGTTAGTACTTGTGCAATGCAACTAGGAATATGCTTCTTTACGAATAAAGGAACATCTACTAGACAAATCAATATTTCTGTGGTGCTAAGAAAAACCCTGTATGTGCAACTAATCGATTTTTCGTTTCCATGCATCTCAGTTTAAATTGAAAAATTTGAATTTCTGGCTCACCAACTAAAAATAAAAGTCTTTTGGATGAAATAAGTTCAAATTAAATTAATTAAATTTAGAACCCAATGGAAAATAAAATGAGCAGGCCAAGTGAATATTTCGGGGAAACATGAGTTTGTAACAAATAACCGTGAAGAACCTAATTTAATACTTGCGACTTATAGACACTATGAGGCAAGTTACGCATTCGTAAAAAAATCGAACTCGAGATTTTGATCAAAGTTGACATTACGATGAAAGTGAAGACTGAAAAAGTGGGTCTCGAAATTCTGCCTGTCTGTTTGTTCGACTACAGCCTAGTTGGCTCGGCTGATTTTCATTAAACTTGGGTAGATAGTATTTTTAAACCCTCGCCGATATCTGACATACGAATTTTATTCGAAATCTTATAAATATTTTTTTTCTCAAAAACTGTTGGACAGATTTTTTAAAACAAAATTCTAAAAAATTTATTTGGTTAAAGCTAGGTAATGATTGAAAAAAAATTCCGAAAAGTGGTTTTTACCGCTACCCCCCTTGGAACCATTTGTTTTTTTTTTTGATTTCCTCAAAAACATTGAAACCGATTCAAAAATTTAAACCGTATATTGTGTATTCAAATTTGTTTTAATGGATTTTTTTAACTTGATAAATAAAAGTTTCTCGATATAATATACAAGATGTGAGAAAAAAATTTATTTAACCTAAAAATAACGGTACCCACCATAAAAATGTTAAAAATGGTTTTCAAAAATCGAATTTTTCTCGAAACGGCGTCTAGAATTTTGATATTTTTTTTCTTTCTAATTTAATAAAAAAAATTGAAATTACGATATTACTGACTGTACCTACCATAGAACCATTTTTTCAAATTTTGAATTTCTCATTATTGTCATAACAGGTTTTAATTAAGATTTTAAGAGAATAAGAGTTGAAAAACATTTATTTCAAAACTTTAAAACATTTTTTTTTTTGAATTTTTGAAAAAAAAAAAAATTTTTTTTTTTGAAAATTCGATATCTCAAAAACAACTCAATATTTTTCTGGAAATTTATTTTTATTCGAAGCAATAATAAAAAATTTAAGTTGGCGTATCGATTTTTTTTTAAATGTTTTAAATTTTGTTCCTATAAAAGTTCTGCACTTCTACAGAGACTTATAATATTTGTTCTTGCATAAACTAATATTTGCTTGAATCACATGGCATCCTGTTTTTAGCTCCAACTACTAAAGTAGTTGTTTTAGTCATTTTAAAAATGAATGTTATGGTTATGAACAGATTTTCTCTAATAACATTAATTTTTGAAATTCTTAGTCTTTTACATAAGAACAAGTTCGTGCAACCCAGTCGTGCATTTTATTTTATATATGTAATTTTGCGCGCCTTAAAAGGACTACCCTTAAAATGTTTTAACACAGTGTAATTGCTTAGGAAAGTTGGAGAGATTTAAAATGAGATATCGATTCAAGTTTTTTCAGGGATGTATTGCCTTTTGCGAGGAATTGACAAATTTTGTAATACTCGTAGTATCTCTTGTCATGAAAAGTGCTGCTCATAAGCCGTTAGGAACCGGCAGAAAATTGAAGGTCTCCTTCATTCCTGGTAACACGAAGACAGTTGAAAGTTGTAAGCCACTTGGCCCTGGTTCTCTTCGAGCTGTTGCACCACCAAATTAATTTTGATCAAAGTTGATATTGCGATGATAGCGAAGACGAATAAAATAAGTCCGACAGTTCCGTCTGTCTATATGTATGTCCGTATGTCTGTGTGTTTGTATGTCTGTACCTCGATCTAGAACTCAAAAGGCGCCTTGGGCAAGCGTTAAAAAAGCCACTACTTCATAACCACTACCTACCATCTTTTTTAAGTCTCATTTCTTTTTATAGCTCACTCCAATATTGGTATTTATTATATAACTAACAGCTAATTCTGAATTTAAAGACAGATATACATATATATATATATATATATATAGATACATATCTACTTTTCCAAAAATAAGGCGATGTTTAATTTCCTATACACACCCCCATTCCCACAGTAAAAAAAACTACATCACAAAATCTTTACAAAGTGCACAATTTTGTTCGCTTAGCAACAGATACCTACATTTGCTATTTTTCTCTTTATCATGTATGAGTGAAGGCATTTATTAACTTCCCATAGGGAGTTATTGTAATCGGTCCGATTTGTCAAATTGAAATTTTTGACATTTCTCGACGTTTCAAGGTCCCTAGAGGCTATATCAATCATTTTTAGAGAGATGTCTGTGTGTGTGTGTGTACGTACGTTCGTACGTTCGTACGTTCGTACGTTCGTACGTTCGTACGTTCGTACGTTCGTACGTTCGTACGTCCGTACGTTCTCGTACAATTTTTCGACGTCGATATCTCAAGAACGAGTAAAGATATCGACTTCAAATAAATTTTGTTTAATAGATAATAACTTCAGAAGAGGCTGAAAGGGCGTTTATTAAAATTCAGTGAGTAGTTTTTTCACTATAACGGTTTAAAAAAAAAGGTAAAAATGTTGGTTAGTTTCAAATATCTCACGAAAAAATAATGTTATTGATTTCAAATAAAGTTTAATGTACTCATTATAAGGTCATACAGATTTGGTATGAATTTGGAAAAAAATGAACATACCGTTATTTTTTTAAATAAAAAAAACTGAAAAAAAAAATTTCATAACCCAGATATTCTAAGAACGGAAAACAATTTGAAACTCAGAATAATTTTATTTTACGAAAAATAATGTGTTTGACAATTGGTGAAAATTTAAAAAAAAATCAGTTTACAGTTTTTTTACAAAAAATAAAAAACTATATAAAATTCTATTGAAAATTGGTAAAAATTGTTTTTCGACTCAAATTTCTCGAGAACTAGTACTGATATTGACTTCTAATTTAGTTTATTTTATACATAGTATAATTTTGTACAATTGGTAAAATGTTGACAAATATTGAATTAATTGTTTTTTTTTTTAAATAAAAAAACTATTAAAAATTCTAGTGAAAACTAGTTAAAATTGTATTTCAAGTCGAATTTCTTGGGAATAAACTCCGACAGTGCCTTCTAAAGTATGTTGTTTTATACATCGATACCTTCCCGTAAAAATGTATACTAAGCGACATTTCTAAAAATTTTCAGGAAACGAAAAAAACGAAGAAAGTTCGTTGGCGAAATCCAGACCAAAACGTGGCACTTAACATATATTATATTTCCTCATCAAAAAGTCATTTTCGGAAAAAGTTTCGCTTAGTACATTCTCACGGGAAGGTATCGACATAATACAATTATTAACATATGGTTAAATTTTGACAAGTATCGAATTGACAGTTTTAACAAAAATATAAAAAAAATCTACTAAAAAGTGGTAATATTTGTTTTTCGACTAGAATATCTTGAGAACGAGCAATGATATTGAATTTGCCATTACATATTTAATTTTATACATAATACAATTTCTAACAAATGGTTTATATTTGACATATATCTAGTTTTAGAGCGGATATATTTTGTAAGTACTCTTCCATCAATAACCAAACCATATCTTTTATATTTGAATATTTCGTTTTTAAATTTTTTTCAATTAAAATGTTTGGAACCGAAATAATAAAGTAATTTCTACATATAGTGTAATACATAATTTTATAATTTTATTATCAACTTAGTTTTTAGAAGAATGTACTCGTATGTACTGTACATACGTATATGAATAAGGTTGTTCAGTTGTACCCAAGTCCCACATATTCAAATTCCATTAATAGCTATGGTAAAATTAAAGAAAACGTCACAATATGTTTTATCTTTTTGTCCATGAAAAAGATGTAAAATTCTACTCAAGGTTTTCTTACCACAATGGGAAGTTATCAGTGTGGGTCGCAACCAGCCTCTTTTTTTATTTTGATATCCCTCCCCTATGCAGTGTAACATAAAACAGAATTTCAACAGCAAATACAGACAATTAACAGTATGCATGTTGTTAACTACTCGTAACATGCGGACGATGCCAATTCTTTTATATGAAATCGAAGTCAGCAATGTTACTCAAACAGAAATTCTGAGGTGCTAAATTCATACTCATTGACATGTCAGTGCGCAGAATTAAAAGTTGCGTCTTGCGTCTAGGAATTTAAACTCTTCCGGTTGAGTGTTTCTTGTACTATGTTTTAGTTTGGCACTTTCCTCTGTTTATGAGTGAAATTATATCACTGCCGTGTGTCGAGAATGAGACAAAGGATTGAAATATGGAATTACTTGAGTGATGATGATGCGATGACTAATGTTGAGGTTTGTCGTTAATGAATCTGTTTTATTCAATTTCTCCTTTTCTCTATTTTTTTTGTTCTGGCCAGTTATTGTTTACATTTAAAAAAGGGATTTTTTGACTGATCTAATTACTTTATTTGACTATGTATTATGGTAAAAAAAAACTCAAAATAAAAGAAAGGATAGGGAATCTGTATTGACAGTAAAACTTGCTACGCTACTATTCCAGTAGTGTATACCTACGTGTATGTATAAGGTTATGATAATGGTTCAAACATGGAAGGAAAAGAGGCTGGTGTTCAAAACAAAATTAAGTGTCTTGAACCAAGAGCTTATTTTGTTCAGGCTGCTTGCATTCCCTTTGGTTGTTGTTGGTTTTTAATGATTCAGCTTGCTGTTCATTGGAAGCTGTGAAGTTTTTTGATATTGCGCAATGCCTATAAAACTTTGTCTCAGGTTCAACAATGCGTTGGGACCAGGCACGAGGCGTGATTTTTTCGCTAGCGGAAGCACTGAACATAAAACCAAAAATGAAAGACCTTTGAGATCCAACCTTTTAAATTCCACTTTATGGTAATACACATAAAATAATATACATAAATAATATATTACAGTAAAGTCTTATTACAAAAAAAAAGCTTGATGCCTTGCGCAAAGATTTATCCTTTTTCTTTTAAGGCAAAATTATCTAAGTACGATTTCATAAGAACTAAGCTACGAGTAGATAACCATTCTTGACTTCTTGTCCACATTTATTTCTAAAAAAAAGTTTAATTCGCTTAAAACATGAATATGATCTCTCTACAGATGCCATTATTAAGGGATATTAAAAATCTTAAGATTCCTTGAAGTTTTTTTTGATTTAAAATTCTCATAATTGAAAATAACCTTTAGTTATATTTCTGCTGGAATGTCAAGAAACCTCAGATACCTATGAATATAAGAAATGCTATTTTTGACCACTTTTTTTATAATAACAAAAAATAAACAGAAAACAGGTGGATTGTATTTATCGCCACGAAAATAATTAAGAAACTACAACCTTTTAAATTCATATTTGTTTGTTTTCTGATAGTTATGAATTGCACCTAAATTTGCACACACATTATATTAAAATAAAACTTTTCTACCCCTTTTGTCCATGAAATTAAACTCATTATCAGTTTGAGACACTAAGCAACTCAATAGATACATCTTTGTTTTTCTATCTATCTCTTGTAGGAAATTCTCGTAATGCATTCACTCAACTCATTCTTCACACATTGGGCAAAAGGCAAGAAACGAGACAAAATTATTTTGACTTTGGGTTGAGATCTAAGTTAAGTATGAGAAATAATGGAATGCCCAGCTGTTGTGCATTCTATATTATTGTTTGAGAATCATTGTTGTTTGAGCATTTTGTGAATATTGGTGAGTGATGTTGTAGTTATATTTTCAGTTGACTTGGAGTGGAAGGGTATTTTGAAATTGAGTTAAGGAGGCGATATTAAGGAATGCATAGCTGTTAAGCATTTTGGCAAGAACTTTCATGAGATTGAGCATTATAAATAATGGAGTGATGTTGGGCATTCTCAGTTGGTTTGCAGTGTGGCATTTTAAGTTGTAATAACCAGAGAGATCTTGATTTCCTTTAGTAATTTTAGTAAAAGATGATAATGTTGTCATAATGATGTTGGAATGTAATTTACAAAGTAAATGAAGATTCATTAATAGATACAAATAATATAATAAAAATGTAAATACAATTTAGAATTTTGAATTTAATTCGATTACGATAATACGATTTTTAAAAATGGTTCAACGGAAGTACTCATTCCACTCAATATATGGACGCTTCGTCCCTGGTTGGGACATACATATAATACAAAAAATTTCGCTGTTTTGACCTTAAAACCCCTTTCTGAAAATAGATGGGAGTAGACTAAATGCTTTAAAACCATTCAAAAAAATCTTAGAAGCTATACTATGAAGCTCTTATTGAAATATCTGAGGCTGGAAACGTTGAGAATAGAAACATGCAGTCATTAGGGAGTAAAATTTTAGTTTCAAGTT
This sequence comes from Philhelius festivus, assembly GCA_963931855.1. Lineage (NCBI taxonomy): Eukaryota > Metazoa > Arthropoda > Insecta > Diptera > Syrphidae > Philhelius > Philhelius festivus. Next base: position 133,760,291 of record OZ007556.1, on the reverse strand, counting down.
TATATGTTGCATATTAATCTAGTTTGATATTTTAGAAAAAAAATAATATAACTAGTAAGTACGAGTATGTATGTAAAAACTCCGTCTGCTAATTTATCTCTTAAATATGCTACTAAAAACTCTTTGGAAGAAATGCGATCAGAAGAACAGTTCACTAACGTGCAATCAGCTGAAGCCATAGCTCTAAATCTATAAATACCATCACAGTTTCCTCAAATAAAGTAGTTTTTTGAAACTAAAATTAATAAAAAACTACTTCAGGTCCCAAATGACTCAGGAAAGATAAGTTGACTATACAATCATGGCTATAGAGAAAGAGCTTGTCAAGTCATTATATTATGATGATCTGGTAACTGAGTTTGCTAAAACAGAAGCCAGAAAAGTTAATCTATGGAAATAAATTCGGTTCTATTTATTTTTATTAAAATAATAATCTTATTATTATTTCCTTCACTGAATAAATTAAATATGAATATAAAACTTTTAATTCAACAACAATTAATGATTAATTATTTGTATGTTGTTATGTTTTTTAATTAGTTTTTAAATATTTCTTACTTCAAAAAATATTTTTTTCAGTTCCTTAATTTTTGTGATATATTTTTTGACTATTATTTTTGTGATTTCTTAGTTTTTAATAAAAATCATATTTATTTTAATTAAATATAAGTATTATCTAGGAATAGGCCTCTTGGGGATCCTTCGTTAAAAAAACGCATTGCAAAGGGTACCCCTTGAGAGGCGCCACTGATAAAGCTTGCGCAGGGCTCTAATTTAGCTCGGGCCGGTCCTGAGGATACTACTTAACAATTTGCTAACTTTATAGTAGTTTACTAACTCATTCTTAATTTTAAACATTTTCTAACTAGTATCGTACTAAAAGAATTTTCTTAATAAATTGCTTCTGAACATACGAGTACCTAAAACAATGACATTTCGTGTAAAAGAGTAAGAACACGAACCTTTTTTGATGTTTGCAAATGTCAAAGAGTCATATGAAGCTAGCACGATACTAAAAAAATAAAGTACGAATAGGTATTCTATGATTTTAACTTTATTAAAAGGGTACAGAAAGTATGATGCTATATCCGATTAAAATTTGCAAATTCGTTGTTTTAACCTAGTATCATACTAAAACAGCTTTAGCATCGTACTAATTCAATTAAAATTTTGCGCCATTGTATCTGAATTTCAATATGGTTCTATATCAGGTAGATCTACTTTTTACTATTTTAAGTGATTTAATACATAAAGGTTTTGAAAGTGGATTTCAAACTGATATTATTTATACTGAATTTGCAAAGGCAGTTCACAGAGTTAATCATAAACTTTTTACTTTCAAATTATCGATGCCTAGATTTAATTCTCAATTTTTGATGTGGATTAGGCCCTACTTGAAAAATAAAATTCAATTTGTTAACATTAACAGTATTAAATTCAAAGCTATTGATGTTACTTCGGGAGCCACACAAAGCTATTTATTTTTTTTCACATATTTTATTATATGTTGATGATGCGAAAATTCTTAAGCATCCGTTGGAAATTGTCATTTGTTACTGAAAGACTTAGGTAGCTAATCCATGTGCTAATAATAATGATCTTTATCTTAATTTCGCTAAATGTGAATCCCTGTCGTGTTATAGGAGAAAGTTTCCAATATGTTTTAATTATGCTTTAAGTGATATTCCTCATATGAAAGTAAAACATATGAAAGCCCTAGGTGTTGTTTTCGATCATAGACTTCGGTTTAGTTATCATGTTGAGTATATTTTTAATAAGGTAATAAGGCAAATCCGATGCTAGGTTTCATAAAAAAGGAACACAAACAAATTCTCAGGTCAATACACCCGAAAAATGTATTAGTAAAATTACTAAGAATTACATTCATGAAGAAAATATTCGTTAATTATACGAATATTCGTAAGATATACGAAGTATTTGTACAATGGTATATCTACGAATGCATTTGTAAAGTTTTACTAATAACTGTGTATCCACGAATCTATTCGTTTAATACACTAATTTCATTCGTAAACAAGAACTAAACAATTTTTGTTGAGTTCATTGTAAGAATTATTGTGTACACATATAACTGATAACATTAATTAACTGCTCGTACGAATGACTTCGTACTTTCTTTTATTGAATTCGTAGTATATACTTATAAATTGGTACTATTTACTAAGTAAAACTAATATTAGTAGACAGAATTCATGCGTAGGTTAACCGTACGCATTATGCGTAGAATGTACTAATAACTTCGTATTGCTTATGTTTTTTTAGTATTATTTACTAACCATGAGTAGAAAAAAATATTATTTATAGATGACCTTAAGCATTATTCGTAGAATGTACGAGGCATTAGTTTATCTTAAAAAACTCGTAAAAATCGAAAAAAGGCATAGACGTATTTTTGTATAGTGTGCGGACAGTCTCCATTATATCTTAATATAATATAATTAAAATAAAAGTAATTCTTATTTAACCCTCTGCGGCTGACGTGACTTTTTTGTTGCAATTCTACTGGCGTGGTAGTCCACCAGACACCATTTGAATAGCTTGTATTTCAAAAACTTGTCTCGTATTAATATTTTTAACTATTCTATTTTAAAGCTTAGAATGTCCATTACTATTTTTAATTACTCATATATTGAATAAAAAAACACATATAAAGTTTAACAATTTTTATTAATACAGCATAAATATGCTCTTCAAAAACTAACACTTATAAAAAAATCAACATAAATATTTTCTTCATTAAAATTATTAATTTATCAAAATTAACACTTATAGTAATTTAAAAAAAAAAAGAGATCAATTCATCGGTTCAAAATAAATAAAATTAAAAATTAAAATCACAAATTTTTTTGGCAGTCTTCACATAGTGGTTTTGAGCATTGAAGACAGATTGGCTTCAAGCAATCACAGCAACAATATCCAGTTTTCCTTTCAATTTTAGAAGGACAAATCGGGCATAATTTTCTTCCAATATGTGATATGGGTTGAGTTCTTGGGGGTGGAGGGGGAAGATCATTTCCCAAAACTCTAGTGATCGTCATCCGTAGTTCTCTGGGCAATCTTTCGTTGTACACGCGGCTTTTCATGTGATCTAGTACTAATGCTCTTGCCATATTCAGAATAAAAGTTGCTCTCCTCATCTTGTTATCACTGTCAGCACACATTCGATACAATACAAAGCTATTAATACCTGCCATATCTAAAATCCTTTGGAAAATTGCCATAGGCCAACGACGAGTTTTGCGGCTGCAAGAATATATCGAACACTTCTTGTCGACTTCGTCAACTCCTCCTTTAGTTGCATTATAATCTGCAATCGTTACTGGTTTTCCTACATCAGTATCAATACCTTCATTGTGGTGGGAAGAAGAGATCAGGAGGACAGCTTTATTTTTTTTCGGTACATACGATAACAAGGTATAGTCCTTTGTGAATCCATATAGATAACTCTCCAATTCTCTATTTTTATTCGGCAAGAAGCATGGTGGTATCTCAGATTTGTTCTTTTTCAACGTGCCTAGGTATGTCAGTCCCTTTTTCAGCAATATTTCCATAAGTGGAATGGAACTGAACCAATTGTCAGCTGTTACGTTGCGGTTTGAGTTTTCGACGGGTTTCACAAGTCTTAGAACTGATTGAGTTGGTATTGCCATTTTTCTTTCTTCTTCAGTCAATCCTATTCCATCCGAATTTTTGCCAAGGTAAACGTAAGCATTGTAGACATAGTATGTGCGGGCATCGACTAACAACATTATTTTTATGCCATACTTTGCTGGTTTTTGGGGCATGTAAATAATGAACTTGCAACGACCCCTAAATGGCAACAGCATTTCATCAATACAAAGGTATGCTCCAGGAGTGTGTTGAGACTGGCTATTCGAAATAAACTTATTGAACATACCTGATATTGGGGCAAGTCTATCTTCTATGAGGCGTTCCTTTCTGGTGGTGGAATCATCAAATCGGAGGCAGTTGATTAAACAAGAAAAACGGCATTTGGACATAACACACCGGAATACTTCGTGGCCAGTTCCATCGGTGGCAAATATCATACGAAGATCAGCGTCGTTACACTTGAATACTGATGAATAGTACATTAAACCAATAAATGCTTTCATTTCGGTGATATTTGTGTCCATCAATTCTATTTTAGTTGTTTGTTTGAACCGCGTTCGGAAGCTATTGAGCTTTTGGTTCGTAAATTTGACCAAATTTTCCAACATTGAGTGGTCAAAAAGCTTGGACCAAAGCTCAAAATAGCCTTCGAAACTAGGAGTATGCAAACGGCCAGGTAATCTTATTATGTTGTGATTTGCAGTTCGAGATGTCCTAGGGCACTCTTGTCTATTCCAAGTAAATCCTTTCTTTCCTTTGTACAAGTTTGACGTTTCTTGATGCACATTATGTGTGAAGGGTGCTTCAGATGACACTTCTTCATGTTGTTCTGGTTCCTCCTGCTCATCTGAAACGTCATCAGCTTCCAGGAATTCGGTTTCTGGTTGAAAATTTGGGTCATCACCTTCATCGTCCAAATCGCTAAACTCATGCTCGGTTTCTTCATCCAACCACTGTTCCATAAGCAGGTCGTGACTTGCAAAGTTTCCAGTCGATGTTCGTTTTAATCTTTACGACTCTTTGTTGTTATTTGAGTGAGCCATCTAAAAAAACAACAAATTATACTTAACCAAATAATTTTACTGACGTGTGGTCTAGGAGACACTATGAACATAAACAATAACACCGAGGTGGTTGTCTCACAGACACTATGAAAATAAAACAATCACACTGAGGTGGTGGTCTCACAGACACATACCTTAATCCTGACGTCCCAGTAGGAAATTTGCTCCTCAAGGAAAAATAAAGTTGAATTCCTCGTGGAAATCACGAGGCACTTTCATTGAGTAGAAGGTCTGCATTGGTTTCATTCATCGAAAGTCATGCAATGAGTCAGTAGTTTGCAATCCCAGTAGCATCTTGTGCTTTGTTCTCGAAAGATGAAAGAAGGTAAAGAAAACATGAAAAAAAGCAATATCCTTCTTACACATCCTTAATGTTAATGAATACAATGCTGAACACGTTATAATTTTTCCTGCATCTTTTCAGTGGTTATTCTAATCCACAATTGAGTGTTTAATGCCTGCGATGTAAAATAGAAAACAACCCTTTCTTTTCTTCTTCTTTTCTAGTCTGCGAGCTGAGAGGAAAAAGAGAGAGAGATTTTGACCTGCAATAAACAATCCTTTTTTTTGGGTTTTTCCCGCGATGGGTCGGCGACGCCCAATAGAACTTTTTTGGTCATGAGTTATTTCTTTTGTTTTGGAATGATTTAGTGTCAATTTTGTGATCACAGAAAACGGTTGTGCGGGGTTTTGTGTTTTCAATCAATTTACTAAAGATTAAATAACAACCATGGAGAAGGAAAACAATTCACCAACGGTGAATTCCCTATATTCTTTTGAATGATTTGCAAAAAGTAAATATTCCTCTTTTTCTTAGATCTCAAATGAACAGGAGAATGAAGATGATTAATCCCTTAGCTGCTCCCCAAATTCTACCAAGTGTCAAAGGAGAGTTTTTCGACCAACTATTTGTGTTACGTCCTACAACAAGACAAGATAATGTAAGACATATATATCTACTAACTTCTTTAAAATGTATTATAATAGTTAATAAAATAGATACGTACATAACACAAATTTAATTTGTTTTTTTTTTTTTTCATTCAAACTATAAATTTGCATATATTTCAGCCGCTTCTTCTATTGATGAAATAAGAAAAGAAATGGATAATGATTTCATTCATATTCCTTCTCTTAATAAAACATCGCCTAAATGTATTCCTTTTTTCAAAACTGAAAAAACAAGCTTCAAATATGTACACAATTCTGTAGTGAATAATTAGTATTTTCAATGATTCTTTCCCTGAGGCAATTGATTAAATGTTGACTCACTTTTCATTAATTTATTTCCATTGAGGAAAGCATCACATCAATAGAACCAGTTTTTTCAGACACAAAAATTACCCATGAAATCGAAGATGCCGTGAGCATAGTGATTTCACAACAAAATATGCATCTAGAAAGTGTGTACCTCCTTGCAATGACAAGCCTGTGTTAAATTCCTCATAGGATTCCGTAGGAAATTCATGGGTGCAGCTCCTTTTCCGTGATGAAACACCTACTTCTTCACTAGTGAATTTTTGGAAATTTCCTACTGGGGTGGTGGTCTCGTAAACACTCTCCTACCTACACACAACAAACGATGCGCACGCCACGACACAGCTCACTATACACTCACGCACGCTTGAACATACGACTGAAAGGTACTGACAACGCGCAGATCAAATTTTAAATAAAATGCACGACTGGATCGCACAAACTTGCTCTTATGTAAAAGTACTTTGGAATTTAAGATACATTTTATAAATATAAAACATGAATTTAAAATGAAATTGCCGTCTGATTTCTAGAAAAGTATGAATTTTTGCAAACAAACTTTAAAAAATCGTTTTATTATTAAATAAATAAATTTTTTTATATATGAAATTTCTTTAAAATTTTTCAAGAAAAAAATGTGGGATGCGAATTTTAAGTATTTAATAATATTGATTTTAGGAAATAATTTCAAAAAATAATCGTTCGTAGGTTTTGAAGATATTGATTTTTCAAAAAAAATTTTTTTCAAAAAGAACCAACAAATAATTTTTCGAATATTTGTACATACAATAATATTTTAAACTTAGGGGGACCCCTGCTGAAAATTTTTGGTTAAAATCGTTAGAGCCGTTAATGAGAAAGTCGAAAATCAAAAAAACGGTTCTATGACAGGTACCGTTAATAACATTTTGCCCCAAATTTTTTTTCTACCAAAACGTAGTCCATGTCCATTATATCACACCTAATTTTTTTTATCAAAATCGTTAGAGCCGTTTTCGAGATAAATAAGATTATGCATTACGGGTGTATGGGGGGTACCGTTAGTTTTAGAGCTAAAAAAAAAATTTCAATTTCCCCTCTAGGGAATCACCGAAGACCCATAACTACCGAGTTTGAAGAAAATAGGACCAGTGGCTTAGGCTCTAGATCGAGGTACAGACATACAGACAGACAGACAGACAGACAGACAGACAGACGGAATTGCCGGACCCACTTTATTCGTCTTCGCTATCATCGTAATGTCAACTTTGATCAAAATCTCGAGTTCGATTTTTTTTCCAAATGCAGAACTTGCCCTATAGTACCTATATCGCAAGTAAAAATAACGGCGAAATACGAGATTTTACATTTTGTGGTGTCTGTCAGACTACCACGTCAGTCGCAGAGGGTTAAAAATACCAAATACAATATTTATTATTTAAAAGTATGCCTCAATAACATTACATAAGTCTTTTAGAGTGAACATTTAAAAGAAGTTATCTGGAAACGTTTTGCTATTGACAATGGTTGTTCAGGTTTTTTATTTTATATTTAACATCCAGAAGCCACAAAGCATTATGTGGACATTTTTCGTTATGCTATTTTATAGAATGGAAGGCGTAAAATTAAAAAAAAAACCCCGTTACCGATGCTTTACTGAAAGAATTTCAATTTTTTGGGAAGATTTTAAATCTAAAGCCTAGTACGCAGATCGGGAAAAATTTTGTCTGCCATACATTTTTTTTCCTGGGACAAATTTTGTCTCGGATATTTTTTCGAGCAGTACGCAGTTCGCGCGCAAAATTCATACTATTGTGAATTGCTCTACAAAATGTCTCCACTAAATTTTGCCAGGAAAAAGAATGATACAAGCATTATTTTGCGGGCCAAATTTTGACAGCCACCGTATTTCCGAAAGTGATTTTTGTCAAAACTGGTTTTATGTAAAAGGTGCTGATGCTTCTCTTGAAAGCATCGAGAAGAGATTCCAAAAAGGTATAAACGACTTTTGTAAGACAACCCGTTCCCGAGATATACTAAAAAACACATTAAATTAGATTTATTCTCTCCAACTTAAAACTTTTGCGCGAAATTTGGAAAAGTTTTGTAGAGATTAAAATTGTAGAGATTAAAATTGTAGAGATCTGCGTACTAGGCTTAAAATGTTAAATTTATTTTTAGTGACCTTCAGTATAGAAAATGAGAAGCTTGTAAACTTAAAATATATGTTTTATTTTTGACTATAGTTATAATGAATAAATTCATTTTAAGACACTTTTTATTTTTTTCTAACTTTATTTATATTTAAGACAATAAATGAATTAAAAAACTATTTTTTAACGCAAAAAATACATCACTTTTTGCTATCATTTCTTACAATAAATATTTAAGAAAATGTCAGAGAGCATATTTACTGGTGGTAAGTTCTACAATAATATTCGTTCAATATACGAATGAAGCTGTGTAATTTACGAATGATTTACAAGGGCTATTACAATAATATTCGTACTCTGTGCAAATGGGAAATCAAACCATGCCTATCTATATGATAGTGAGCGAGCCAAGGCGACGTGTATTTTAGTGATCCCCAGTTTTTTTTTTTTTAATTTTTAATTATTTAATTTAACTACATACAAGTTTAGATTCATTTATTTCAATTAATTTTGCATTTATTGGTATAATTTCTTTTAATTAATTAATTAATTTTTTAACTTGAATTAAATTCAAAAAAAAAAAAAAATTCATACAAAAATGCCTGCCTTTACCTCTTGCGGTGATTCTCTCCCAGTTGAAGGCGATTTTGCTGATTGATCCATGCGCAAGCGTAAACTGCACTTCGAATGTACAAAAGTCAAGGAAAGAACATGGAAAACTATGGCTGTTTCAAGGAAAGACGCCTGGAGATGTCATTTCTCCAGAAACATTGCTGATAGCCAAAACAGTGGCAACGTGGAAGCGCAAATAACAGAATTGCAATCAGCAAAGCGGATAAGACGCACAAACAGCCCTGACATATCAAGCAGAGACGAGCCTAACAACAACGGCTACAACAACCAAGCTGATAGAGATTCGCCAATTGAGAGATCAACTGAAGGAAATATCTACTCGTACTATACTCTGTTCAACAAATATTGTCAGTACAGGGAAGATAGGACGTTTGCCTTTCACTCTGGTTTCATTGGCTTGCATAAGTGTATCGCCTTTTAAAGCTTTCACAGGGTTTCTTTAGTTTGCATTATAAATCGGCAACACTCAACATACTCAACTTCAAAAAACTTGTTCTCAAAAGCTTCAAATCCCAAAAGCTCCTTAATAAAATCCACTGAATAATCTCCTTGCTTGTAATTTAGAATGATAGATAATTGTAACTGTAGTACCCCTTGGAATAATGGTTAGTGCGTTGGACTGTCATGCGAAAGGTCTCGAGTTCGATTCTCAGCCGCTGCAAGAAAGTTTTTTTTCAGGGGTGTACTGCCTCTTGCGAGGAATTGACAAATCCTCCAAGAGTATCTCTTGTCATGGAAAGTGCTGCTCATTAGTCGTTCGGAATCGGCAGAAAATTGTAGGTCCCTCCGTTCCTGGTAACAAGCACACAGGAATGGTTGAGAGTTGTAAGGCACTATGTCCTGATTCACTTCGAGCTGTTGCACCACCAAATTTTTATTTATTTAATGGTAACTCTGTTCTGATGTTTTTATATAACAAGCGCACGAGGCAGGATCGTATTGACTTCACAGTATCCCTTCAGCAGTGTGATTCAACGGTCGTGTTGCAAAGAATTACAACAACAATTCTTTAAGGAAAGTCATTGGCTTGCTGTTTTTTAAGTGGCATTTTTCCCAACGTAGTGCAGTGATAAGTGCATCAGGTGCCACTGCTTTGGAAAAAGCTATCCCATAAGGCCTGTACAACAATTTTTGTTGAACAGAGTATGGCTGTAATTTTAAAAGCTCTAAATATGATGAAATTAATACGATCAAAAACAATAACCTCATAGAGAATTTCACTAAAGAAATCAATAAACTTAAAGAAACCAACAAAAAAAGACATTATAATTGAAAACATGCAAATGCAATTCAACAATATTGAGCAACACTAATTGCACAAAAATAATGTCGACAATAAAAACATTCCACCCACCGCGCCGCAAGAAAATCTAGTCGAGATCGTAAAAGGAAGTGATAAGACAATAAACAGTGAGATAAAAGATATATTAGATATAACTGATGTATACAGAACGAACACAAAAAATTACGAAAAATCTACCATTCTTGTCTAATGGATGAAAACAAACTTTGTCGAGCAAGCGCGCGCTTCTTGTGAAAAAAGTATACAAATCTTGAACAGCAGAAAAATAACATTGCGCAACATAAGAACTTTATTTAATTTTGTTTTCATTTATTTATTCGATTGAATCTTTTACATTGGGCTTGCGTCTATAAAATTTTAGTAAAAGTAAATTTAGGGGCTAGTTACTTTAGATTAAATTGTAGTTTTACAGATTAATTCAAAATAAAAATTTAATGACAAACCAAGAAACTGAAGGAATTTTAATTTGATGAACTTTAATTCAATTTATAGTTTTAATTTTAATTTTAATTTTAACTTTTGTTTAAACTTTCCTTAATTTTCCACCAAGTATCTGAATAAGGCCGCATCAAACTGCGAAGTGCCACGAAGTCTTCTCATGTCATATGGTAAACTGTTCCACTGCCTGACAACCAGTGCCGGATTAGCCACGAAGCAAGAGTAGCAAATGCTACGGGCCCCGCGCATTTGGGGGCCCCGCGCACCAACCTTTTCTGACCATAAAAAAGTATTATTAACATATTAGATTTAGTCACAATTATCAACTAAAATTTTATTTTTCTATCTGCTGGTCTTACCAAAAATCATGTTTCGCACCGCACCAAACACAAATTGGACAACGGTATGAAATTCAGGTATTTATTGTCACTATTGATAACGTACTCACTGCTTTAGGTAAACGTATATAAACAGTTATCATAAAATTGCTGACATTTTCGGAATATTCCTAGAGCTAAAATCTCTTCCTGATTCAAAATAGTTTTTTTGGCCTTTAGTCCACAAAAACTGGCGTTTCGTCCGGGTGATCGCACATGGACTCATCAGTTGGCTGTGAGGACCTAGTCATAACGCAATTTTTATTGAATTCAGTTCATCTTACATCGATTTTTTGACAAAAATCCAATGTGAACTATATCCAACCGAGATTAAAATTATAATCATTAACGTTGGAATATTTTGCCCCCGAGCATTGATTCTATATGAAGGTTTTTATAATACAAATTCTATATACTACTGAAATAAATCAGCCTAGTAGAAGACTTAGCACTATTAATGGATTCGTTGAATTTGTTGAAAATAGCAAAATATTTCAACGTTAATGATTACAATTTTAATCTTGGTTGGATATAGTTCACATTGGATTTTTGTCAAAAAATCGATGTAAGATGAACTGAATTCAATAAAAATTGCGTATTGACTAGGTCCTCACAGCCAACTGATGAGTCCATGTGCGATCACTCGGACGAAACGCCAATTTTTGTGGACTAAAAGCCATAAAAGCTATTTTGAATCAATATTTCAACAAGTCCATTAATAGTGCTAAGTCTTCTACTTGGCTGATTTATTTCAGTAGTATATAGAATTTGTATTTTAAAAACCTTCATATAAAATCTCTTCCACCAAAAGAAATTAAAAATCTGCAACCATAGTAAGTGCTTACGCAGATGATTTGGAGGACAGTCTGGGCAACGAATTAGTGCAATTCGCTTCAATGCTCAATTCTGATGTGGCTGGTATTATTGACAGCAGGAATCATGAGGCTCTGGAAATGCAGTTTTACAAGCTGTTGATAAATAATTCTTTACAATCTTGTTTCTCGAACTTTGAAATTGCTTTGCGCATTTATTTGTCTCTCATGATCACCAACTGCAGTTTTGAACGATCTTTCTCAACATTAAAACGTGTTAAAAATGAATTGAGGAACACGATGAGCCAACAACGTCTTAATCTCCTCACTTTAATGAATATTGAACATGATTTACTCCGAGAAGTCGATATCAACAGCATTATTTATAAATGTTCCCAAATTAAATCAAGAAAAGTTTGTTTGTAACAGTTTTGTTTTATTTAATACCATTAACTTGATAAGTGCCTAACCTAATACAGTCTAAGGGCCCCTTGATATAATTTGCTACAGGCCAAGCGCTGGCTTAATCCGGCACTGCTGACAACATTAACAAAAAATTGACGTTCCGAGTTCCTACAAGTAAATCTCGGTTGTATAAACAAAAAGGACCGAGACGAGTTTGTAAATTGTATTTTTTCATAAAGGTATGATGGTTCTTTACTAATTAGAATTTTATTCAGTGTTTTTAGGGTAAAATACTTGAAATATGCGTAAAGACTACAGCCAGTAATGTGTTTGTGTAGCTTGAAACATGGTCATACCGCTTTAGATTGTATATGTACGTAACGAACGACATTATTGAATTGAAGTTTCTTTTCGATTCTGAATTATGAGTACTTACACCTTGGCATCCATAAGTTATAATTGGAAGAATTAATGTTTTCGCTAAGCTTAGACGAATATGCTGAGGAGTAAATTGCTTTGATAAAGAGAGACTTTGTAAAGATCCATATACCTTTCCGATAACCTTTTCGATATGATCTTCCCATGTAAGGGTACGATTGAAAAGCACACCTAGGTTTTTTGTCTTTTCGACATATTCCAACTGTTGATCGCCGAGATACAAGTTAGGGAAATAGCTGTAATCAAGGATATTTTTGTAAATGACTAAACATTTGGATTTGCCTGGGTTGAGATGCAGGTTATTTGCGTTTGACCAATTTAATAAGCTTCTTAGATCTGTATTAACTTCATCGGCACCATCCTCAATCATACCAAGCTTGCAACTTAGTCTAAGCTGAGCATCGTCGGCATATAAATCTACTGAAGAGTATTTTACCTGAGACGGGAGATCATTGATAAAAATTACAAAAAGCAATGGACCAAGTATTGATCCTTGCGACACTCCTGACAGAAGATTTAAGGGACAGGATATTTTGTCATCAATAATGACTGATTGATTCCTCCCACTTAGATATGAAAAAATCATTTTTGACGCAGTATTTGAAAACAAAAATTGTTCCTTTAATTTTGATATAAGAATTTTGTGATTGACCGTATCAAAGGCTTTGGAGAAATCCAAAAGAACTAGAAACAATAATAGATCACTATCAATTGCAGTTCTTATATCGTCCGAAACTTTTAAGACGGCAGAAATGCAACTGTGATTTTGAGGATTGTTGAGGGCTTAAAGTTTATTTGCGCTTAAGAAAGCTGAAATTTGATTATGAAGCAGCTTTTTAAGTAGGTTCTTTTGATAAAAAAGACAAAATTGTTATTGGTCGAAATTCTTGTTGAGATAAACGGGTTGCAGGTTTTTTTAAGACCGGAATTACCTTTGATGTCATGATTATTGTGTTGAAAATATGGGTAAGGGCAGAGAGAATATGAGGTAAAATTATTTTTAGAACAGTGGGTGTATTTCGTCAAAGCCCATTGCGTTTGACTTTATTTTGAGAATGGTACTCAAAACATCAGCATCATCTACCCTGTGAAAATCAAAACGATTGGCACTATCGGGGTCAACAACCCGACAGCCACGATTTGTTTTGGCACCGTAGGGCATACCATCTCCAGGGTCAACAACCTGTGAATTTCGGACCTTTGCAAAATCATTATTTAAAGAGTAAGGACATATGCTATTAGGGCATGATTCCTTTTGTCTTCCAACACCAAGTTCTTTAATATTCTTCCACAACGTCTTTGGCGGTTAATTTTTATGGAGACGTTTTGAATAAACACTATACTTTGCTTCTCTGATTTTCTTCCTGGCAATATTTCTTAAGGCACGAAAAACAGAAAGCATTTCTGTTGGAGATATTATTATTCAATACCAACGATATACATAATTATCTACTTTGCAAGTTTGCTACCTTGCTTAAGTTTTCTAAAACATATACATACTCTATGTGAAATATGTTTTGTATTTGTTATTTTTATTTTTTTCTCAAATTATTCTTCAAATATTATTCAACAAATAAACATTGTTTCTTTACAAACCAAATTTCTGGAAGTTTTCTTATATTTCACAGGTTATGGGCCCAGGACCCAGAATTTCCATGAAGATACATATATAGAACATTTTGAATTGGTTTGTAATTTGTTGAGAACTTTTTAATAATTATATTATTTTGAGATGGCTGCGAGTTCTGCGACGATGTACAGTTCATCACGAATGGAATTGCTTTCAAAGGAAAACTATGATACGTGGAGTATGCAAGTGGAAGCGCTTCTTACAAAGAACGATCTGTGGGATTTAGTTAATGGACAATCCGGGAAACCTACAACTAATGCTGATGTTGGAGCACATTATATTTAAAAACAAATTATATTTAATATATTATCATTGTTGAATAAAAACTGAAAAGATTTATCGGATTTACAAATTAAATATACAGAAGTCCCATCACTACTTTTAAAATTATAAATATTTGAAATTCCCGCCTAAATACCAAGGCTCACCATATTTATTTGTATTAATTTTATATATAAAATATAAAAACCGATGTTACATTATAGCATGTATAATAAAGAAAAAATATTGTCACACGTTACATCGAACTATCAAGTCGTTTCGTTATTCTACATATAGTCTAATAAAGTCAAATTGAAAATTATATCGTTGGTTTTTTTGCAAATTAAATTTTAATAAAAGAAATAGAAATTTTCCTGTTTTAATAAAATCAAATTTTTCTATTTCGCGGTTTGAAAAAGATCAAATCGTCTATTTTGGCGCCCAAACGTGGAGCAGAATTTTCTGTGAAAAAATCATTATTTAAAGTTATCGTGTCACGAACTTAAATCTGAAATAAAACTTTATCGTACAAAAAAATAGATAAAATAAAATCTTAAGTTTTCATCGGTTTCGGTTCGGTAATTGTGCATGTTAAAAGTTGTGCTAAAAGACAAAAAAGTGCATAGACAAGAAAATAAAAAGATAGACATTTATATCGAAAGGTGAAACAGAGAAAAAAGGAGTTCGACTGGGACAAAGGAGTCACATGACTAGATACTTTCATCGTCAGAAGCAGTCTTATCCAATCCAAAATTCGCATAAGCAATTTAAATTGGACAAATTGCTCAGGGAAGTTAAGTACAAAAAACTCCCTTCAAGGTATGTTGCCAATATAATAAGCGAATGTGCGTTCGTTTTAATCAAATTTGAAATTAATCGCAGTTCTTAAAATACTGCATGGATTTATGCTATTCTTCGAAAAAATACACCTACATAAACGCACCTTCGCTTTGAAAAAATAATTGTATGCTGTCATTCATTTTAATATCTAAAAATTAAAATTTAAAATAATTTTAAATAAATTAAATTTCGTGGATCGTTTTAACTTTGCGCCATTTCTATACAATCCACAAGGGGAACATATATATAGCCATTTCACTCTAACATGCACATAAAATTATATTAAAAGCTCATTTATCGCTCGTTCGTCTCGCTCGTTCATCTCGCTCGTTCATCTCGCTTGTTCGTCTCGCTCTCCTCGTTTGCTGGATGATCGCACAAAAAAAGCTTCGTTGGATATACGTACTTACATACGTCATCATCAGTTCTAGTTTGCCTGCTTGCTCATAGTCAAAGCTTTTGAATAGGATCCACTCATCGTCGTTGCTGCTGTTGGAAATACCTAATTAATACACTTTCGAATCAAACTTTGGATAATTCGCATGATAAAATTCATTTTCGTGGTCAAATACTTCATTAGAACCCAGTTTATTAGATTTCGCCGAAATCAAAAGTCAATCTTCATAGGCATTCACTAAGTTAATTGTGAATTGGTTTCGATATTTCAATTACGTTTGCGTTGTATATAGGTATAAGACCTACATGGAATTATAGTTATCGCCTGTGGATTTTTGGAGCTTTTAAGAATATTCTGTCGCTGTACTTAGTATCTACTTGGAGTTGGATATTTTAAATTATTTTTGGATACAAATTTTCTCTTCATAGATTTATTGAAGCTTTTCGTATATTTGATAACTAGAAGTCATTATCTTGCAAATTTCGTTGGATTAAAGTCAGAGTTAATATTAAAATAACTACAAAAAAAAAAAAAAAAATAGTGAATCATGCCAGGGCCAACAGATGCAGCAAAATTAGAAGAAGTCAAACAACAACGTGCGTCTACTAAAGGAAACATAACAAGGATTAAAAATATTTTAGAGAGACCGCAAGAACCCTCTCCTACAGAATTAGAATGCCGGTTAGGGATTCTCGAGTCATATTTTAAGCAAGGATTAGCCTACCAAACCCAAATTGAAAGTTTACAGCCGTCTGATACGGGACGTAGTGAACTTGAGGAGTTGTACATTACAACAAAAACTAAAATTCTTTCGATGCTTGGAGATAGAAGACGTCTTAGTTTAGGTGGTGAACATTCATTCTTAATACCTTCTGCTCCTCCTACAACCCGGTTACAGCCTTTACGCTTACCAAAATTCAATGGAAAGTATTCAGAATATAAGAATTTTATGCGATCTTTTGAATACTTAGTTCATGATAGTCCCACACTCAGCGTTATAGAAAAATACAATCATTTGTTATCATGTTTAAGTGGCAAGGCATTAGATACTGTAAATGCTCTACAAGTTACTGAAGAAAATTATACTAAAGCAATACAAAGCCTCAAAAATCGCTTTGACAATGATGCTTTGATATTTTTGGAAAATATTTCTTCTATCTTCGAATTTCCTAAAATTTCAAAGGTTTCGCCTACAAATCTACGAAGTCTCGTTGACAACATATCCGCTCTTTATAGTTCGCTTAATTCGTTAGGCTCAGAAAAAGATATTTGCAATGCAGTTATGATCCATATTGTTATGTCCAAAGTAGATTCAGAGACACGAACAAAATGGGATGAACAGTTAGATTATAATAAACTTCCTTCTTGGGATGATTGCACAAAGATGCTTAACAAACGATGTCAATTCTTAGAAGCAAAGGAAGGTAGACAGAGTCACTCTGAAACTAGTCAAAAGTGGCAAGGTAAACCTCGTCAACAACATTCAAGCCAACAATCACAAACAATGCTGACAATAACTAAAAAATCCTGCGCATTTTGCCATGACAATACCCACTACATTGCTTCCTGTCAAAAGTTTAAAGATCTTTCAGTCTTAGATCGTTTTTCAAATGTAAAACGACTTGAGTTATGCATTAATTGTCTAGGAAGAGGGCATACTGTTTCCACATGCTCCTCGAAGTATACATGCAGAATATGCCACAAATCTCATCATTTTTTGCTTCATCGGACACAAGCTTCGTCAACTGTAAATAACCCAGCTAGATATCAAATACCAAACTCTTCAGCACAAGCTGCAAGCAACGCAGTTGGAGATCAAGGAACATCGTCATCACCAACGGTACATGCTGCACTAGAACAACGTCCAAACACAAAGCATCATGTGATTTTAGCAACAGCGTTAGTTTTAGTTAAAGATTCAACAGGAAGTTATCAATATGGTCGAGTTCTTTTAGATTCTGGGTCTCAAGTAAACATGATAAATGAGAAGTTTGCAAAATCATTACTCCTTCGTAAAAATAAGAAAGTTATTGACATAGTTGGCATTGGTGATTCTAAAACCAATATTCAATATCAAACTCAAACAACTATTCGCTCCCGTTTCAATAATTTTGAGGTTTCGTTAGAGTTTCTAGTTGCACCGTTTATAACAGGATATCAACCCGACAAAGCATTTCAAACAGTCAATTGGAATATACCAAAGAACATTGAACTGGCGGATGAAGATTTCAATAAACCTTCACAAATTGATATGCTTCTTGGTGCTGAAGCATTTTTTGATCTTTTGTCAGTTGGACAGATAAAGTTAGGCAACAATCTACCAAGTCTCCAAAAAACTTTGCTAGGTTGGATAGTATCTGGCAGATATAGTTGTTCACTGGAATCATCCACCAAAGTTTGTTGTTTGAGTACTGAAGAAGATTCATTGCATCAATTCGTAGAAAAGTTTTGGGAGTTAGAGGAAGTCAATTGTCGGAAGTCAAAGTGGACAGAGGAACAGAACCAATGCGAGGCGATTTTCAATGAAAGTATAGAGGAATTGGACACTGGTCGTCTTATGGTCAAACTACCGTTTAAAAACAATCCCGAATGCTTAGGAGCATCATATGACATCGCATATAGAAGATTTCTTTCCCTGGAACGTAGATTGTCCAAAAACTTAGAACTAAAAACTGAATATTCGAAGTTTTTAAAAGAGTATGAAGATTTAGGACACATGTCCAAAGTGAAGAGTCCAAACCTCGAAGTGCCTCACTACTATCTTCCCCACCAGTGTGTTTTGAGGCCAGATAGTGTATCAACGAAATTAAGAGTTGTATTTGATGCGTCTTGCTGTACATCGTCACAAATTTCATTGAACAAACTCTTAATGGTTGGCCCAACAATTCAAGATGACATTTTTACTCTTTTGTTGCGTTTTCGATGCCATAAATACGTCATAACAGCGGATATTTCTAAGATGTATAGACAAGTTTTAATTCATCCTGCTCATAGACAGTTTCAGTATATCTTGTGGAGAGAAAATAATGAAAATCCTATAGAAACATATCAGTTAAACACGGTAACATATGGCACATCGTCAGCTCCATTTTTAGCCATTCGGTGCCTTCACTATTTGAGTGATAAATTCAAAAATTCTCACATTATTGGATCAAAGGTATTAAAATCAGATTTTTATGTTGATGATATGTTGTCGGGAGCCAATGATATAGAAACTTTGGAGCGCATTAGAGAAGAAGTTTCGGTCATATTGTCATCAGCTGGATTTGAGCTGGCAAAGTGGCATAGTAATGTGGATTCAATGCCTCAGTCCCCGGGAAAAGTACTTAGGTTATCGGAATCAGGTTTAACAAGTACCTTAGGAATCACTTGGAATCCTATTCAAGACAATTTAGTTTTTTCATACAAACCATCTAAAAATTATTCAAAGTTCACAAAAAGAACCATTCTCTCATTATCGTCATCTCTCTTCGACCCCATTGGTTTATTGGGTCCAATTATTATAAAAGCAAAAATCATTCTACAGAAAATTTGGATCGAGAAGTTAGATTGGGACGCATCGATCCCGCAGTGTATAGAAACTGAATGGAAGCAGTTTCTGGGAGATCTTCACTTATTGCAGGATTTTGCTGTCCCCAGATTTGTTTTATCCGAAGGCAGAGTAAAGTTGCAAGTTCATGGATTTAGTGATGCATCCTTGAATGCCTATGGTTGCTGCATCTATGTAAGATCCATCGATTGTTCTAATTCTGTCACCACCAAGTTATTAACCGCAAAATCTAAAGTTTCACCCGCCAAAAAGAAGTGTCTACCAAGATTAGAGTTGTGCGGCGCACATCTGTTGGCAAAACTTTGGTCAAAAGTAAAAAATTTGTTTATAGACATGAATCCTGAGGTGTTCTTTTGGACAGATTCAGAGGTAGTACTTCATTGGATCGGGACTCATACGTCAAAACTTCAAACGTTCGTCGGTAACAGAATTGCAGAAATCCAGGAGCTAACATCGGTGGAAAGTTGGAGGCATGTTCCAACCCAGGATAATCCTGCCGATATTATATCTAGAGGATGTTCAGTTCAAGAACTGAAGGATTCCCTTTGGTTTTGTGGTCCCAAGTTTCTTTCAAAATCTTATGATGACTGGCCACCCCTTTTTAGCAATCAGTCGATATCGAAAGAAGCAAGTCTCGAGATGCGAAAAACTGTTTTGCTCGCCAGGAATCAAGAACCAAATCATGTTCTAAAAGCATTAGAAAGGTATAGTGTATACAAAAAATTGGTTCGTATCGTTGCTTACATGCTCAGATTTATTAAAGTTCTCAGAGTTAAAAAGATAAAAAACCGAAAAGCAAAAAATTTGTCACTTTCGATAGAAGAATCCAAATTTCTTGAGTTAGAAGAGGAGAAGATACGAAATATATCACTATCTGTAAAAGAATTGCAGGATGCTGAGGCAAGGATTATATGGAGTATTCAGCAGGAATTTTTTGCAGAGGAAATAAATTCAATCAGAAAGAAGGAAAGTTTGAAGAGTTCAATTAAATGGCTTAATCCATTTCTGGAGGAGTGTAATGGAGTAGAAGTTGCAAAAGTGGGGGGCAGGTTGCAGAAGGCAGCAATTCCAGAGGAACGAAAGCACCCCATTCTTCTTCCAAAGGGCACACATGTCGTAAAATGTTTCGTCAGAGATCTGCACTTGAGTAATTACCATGCAGGACCAAAAGCACTTTTAGCGCTCATTCGAGAAAAATTCTGGATAATAAATGCCAGAGAAATAGCACGTCAGACGGTGAAGAGATGTACACCTTGTGTCAGATATCGTCCAAAACTTATGGAGCAAATTATGGGAGATTTACCATCAGAACGGATTACACCAGCGTCACGTCCATTTCAGAATTGTGGAGTTGATTTTTGTGGACCTATCTTCACATATTTAAACATTCGTGGGAAGGCACCTTATAAGACTTATGTTGCAATATTTGTATGTTTTGCTTCAAAAGCAGTTCACCTTGAAGCTGTATCAGATTTGTCTTCTGAAGCGTTTTTAGCATCTTTAAAAAGATTGATTGGCCGTCGTGGTTTTCCGAAAAATATATTTTGTGATAACGCCACAAATTTTGTAGGGACTAGGTCCAAGTTAAACGATCTACAAAAGTTCATATTTTCAAATAACACTAAAGACCATATTGAAAAATTTTGTACTAATCAAAATGTATCTTTTCATTTTATTCCACCTAGGGCTCCTCATTTTGGCGGTCTATGGGAGTCAGCCGTTAAAATAGCAAAAGGCCACCTGTACCGTACCTTGGCGAACGCAAAGCTTACGTTCGAGGAGCTCTCTACTGCACTGGTGGATATCGAAGCGGTGATGAATTCACGTCCCATAACACCATTGTCATCAGATCCTAGTGATTTAGAAGCCATAACCCCTGGGCACTTTCTGATTGGTTCGTCTTTGAAGGCCATTCCAGAACCCATAGTCGAATGCGAAAACATATCGTACCTTCAAAGATGGCGTCGTATCCAGGCAGTGAAGACACATTTTTGGCAGCGTTGGACCTCCGAATATTTAAACGAGTTGCAACATCGATCTAAGTGGCCGAAAGAGCAACCAAACCTCAACATTGGAGCCATGGTCATCGTACATGAAGACAATACACCACCACAACGTTGGTTACTTGGGAGAGTCGTCAATGTCATACAAGGAACAGATGGATGTGTTCGAGTGGCAGATATTAAGACGTCCAAGGGTATCTTTCGTCGCCCGATTCAAAAACTAGCTCTACTTCCGGTTTGAAAGGAGGTTCTTTCAAAGTGGGGGGAATGTTGGAGCACATTATATTTAAAAACAAATTATATTTAATATATTATCATTGTTGAATAAAAACTGAAAAGATTTATCGGATTTACAAATTAAATATACAGAAGTCCCATCACTACTTTTAAAATTATAAATATTTGAAATTCCCGCCTAAATACCAAGGCTCACCATATTTATTTGTATTAATTTTATATATAAAATATAAAAACCGATGTTACATTATAGCATGTATAATAAAGAAAAAATATTGTCACACGTTACATCGAACTATCAAGTCGTTTCGTTATTCTACATATAGTCTAATAAAGTCAAATTGAAAATTATATCGTTGGTTTTTTTGCAAATTAAATTTTAATAAAAGAAATAGAAATTTTCCTGTTTTAATAAAATCAAATTTTTCTATTTCGCGGTTTGAAAAAGATCAAATCGTTTAGCTGATGCGATTGCAGAATGGTGTAAGCAGGATAAAAAGGCGAGAGCTGACTTAATTCTGTCCATTCATCCATCAGAACTGAAGCAGATTCGTGGATGTGAAACCTCGCGTGCAGTTTGGCTTAAGTTGGAGTCAATTTATGCTTCAAAAGGTCCAGCTAGAAAAGCGACATTGTTGAAGCAGTTAATGCTCCAAAGGTTGGACGATGGTGGTGACGTCAGAGAGCATATGGCCAAGTTTTTCGATGCAGTCGACAAGCTGGAAAGTATGAAGGTCGAAATCAATGGTGATCTATTGTCCATTATGCTGCTGTACAGTCTTCCATCTTCATATGAAAATTTTCGATGTGCAATAGAATCTCGTGATGACTTGCCTACTGCTGAAGTACTGAAAGTAAAAATCATTGAAGAGTGCGATGCACGAAAACAGAATACTGGAGGTGTCATCATGGCCATGGCTGCTAGAAATGGAAAAGGTTCATTTAAGGCTTGTCAAAAACATGGGGAATCATCACTGAAGACTCACGATAAAAAGGTAAAATGTTTTAAGTGTGGTATCTTAGGACATAAAGCAAACGTTTGTTCTACCAAGAAGACGGAGTATTCGAAAAGGAATTTCAAGCAAATAGTGCACAATACTGATGATTCGTTTGCTGCAAATCATTCTACAGCTATGAATGAGAATTCAATGTTATGTGCAAAACCTGAACCGTCTAGGGCATGGATACTTGATAGTGGTTGCACGTCGCACTTATGTGGTGATGAAAGGCTTTTCGAATTTTTGAATGAATCGCCAAAAGCAAAACTGAATCTTGCAAGTAATGCAACAGCTGAAGTCAAAGGCAGAGGGGTTGTACATATATCAGTTGCAAGTGAAAAAGGTTAACGTTTAATTGCTTTCAAAGATACGTTGTTTGTTCCAGAGTTGCGGACAAATCTTATTTCAGTAGCCAAGCTGACAAACAAGGGACATGACGTCAAATTTGAAAAAAATGTTGCTATTGTCCAAGCTAAGGATGGAACTGTTAGTATGGTTGCAGTCAGAAGAGGTGACCTTTACATTGTGCGACAACAAGATGAATGTGCAGAAGTGGTTGTCCAGCCTGATTGCTCCGAACTGTTGAAGTGGCATGAAAGGTTGGGTCATTTGAACAGCAAAGACATTGTTAAGCTAGTTCAAATCGGTGTAGTTCCTGAGATTGACACTAAAAATCATGAAGAATTGTCCAAATGTGAAGTGTGCATTAAAGGAAAAATGGTGGCGTTGCCATTTCCTAAGTCTAGAGAATCTTCTGAAGAAATTTTAAAAGTAGTGCACTCTGACGTCGTAGGTCCATTTAAGACTGAGTCACCTAGTGGTGCAAAGTATTTCGTGACCTTCATTGACGAAAGCACAAGATGGTGCGAAGTTTATTTCCTAAAACAAAAGAGTGGTGTTTTTGAGGCTTTCAAACTCTACCAAAATCTCGCGGAAAGACAAACTGGAGCTAAGATAAAATATTTGCAGTCAGACAACGGTGGTGAATACTGCAGTTCGAATTTTGATAACTATCTGTTAGATAAAGGTATCAAAAGAAGACTGACGATTCCTCATACTCCTCAACAAAATGGTCTAGCAGAAAGGATGAACAGGACGCTCATGGACATGGCGAGATGTTTGTTGCTACAGTCTGGATTGAGTGCTGGTTTTTGGTCTGAAGCAGTTGCTACAGCTTGTCACATTCGGAATCGTTGCCCAACAAGTAGTCTCAATGGTGACATTCCATTTGTGAAGTGGAATAAAAAGAATCTTCATCTCAACTATATGAGGACTTTTGGTTCAAAGGTGCATGTCTTGGATAAGAATCCTGTAAAAGACAAACTTGCGGTGAGATCTATGGAGGGAGTATTTGTTGGATATCCTCGTGAAAGGAAAGGATACCGAGTTTGGCTACCGAGTAAACGCCAAATTATTGAAGCTCGTGATCTAAAATTCCTTGAAGTGAATTCACATGTTCCAAATGTTACTCCTGTGTTGGACGAGTTGTTTATTTTATTTCAAAATTCAAGTTCTGGAGAAAGTAGTCCAATTGGTGCAGAGGTTTTGCACACACCATTGAAAGACGAAGTTGTTTCGGAAGTTCGGGCTGATGCACTCGAGATGCGACAAATTCCTGAACAAAATTCAAGAAGAGCTCCTGGAAGACCACGTTTGATTCGTACTGGAAGCAGAGGACGACCAAAGAAGTTATTTCAAACAAAGAAAGGACAACAAGAAGCAAAAGATTCTCAAGGATTTTCCGAATCGGATGGTGAAGATGAACATTTTGCTGGGGTTGCTGAAATTAGTGTTGCAGATGCTTTAAACAGCGACGAATGTGACGAATGGAAAGATGCCATGGAATCGGAGGTGATGAGTCTTCTCAAAAACGACACTTGGGAAATTGTTGAAAGCAGTAAGAAGAATAATATAGTTGGATGCCGTTGGGTTTTATCTAATAAATATACTTCTGAAGGTGAAGTAGAGAAAAGAAAGGCTCGAATTGTAGCAAAAGGTTACAGTCAGAAGTACGGAGTAAACTTTCACCAAACATTTGCTCCAGTGGCAAGACTGGAAACGTTGCGTTTGTTGTTGGCTCTAGCAATTCAATTTGACCTTAAAGTGTGGCAGTTTGACGTTGTGACGGCATACTTAAATGGCACTTTAGATGAAGAAGTTACGATGAGAGTACCAGAGATGTTAATTGAAATGCTACAAAGAATTATTTCGAAACAAGGAGAAAAATCGGACTTTGGAAAAAGAGCAAAGGTGATGCTGAAACGCTTACGTAATGGAGGAGATGCATGCAGGTTGCAGAAGGCCCTCTATGGACTACGGCAGTCTGGGCGTCAGTGGTATCTCAAACTAACTGAAAAGTTATTAAGCTTGGGACTGAAGCCTACAGTAAATGAACCATGTCTATTTCAAAATGGTTCTGATGATGACATTATGTTCGTGCTTATATATGTCGACGACATACTAGTTGCATCAAAGGATATTAAGAAGTCTCTGGAATTACGGAATCATTTGCTGGAGGATTTTGAAATTAAGGATCTCGGACAAGCAAAATACTGTCTTGGTCTAGAAATAACACAACACGTTGATATAATCGAGCTGTTCCAGAGAGGATATACGTTAGGACTACTCAAGCAATATGGAATGGAAAGGTGTAATCCAGTAGCCACACCATCCGAAATGAACGTAAGTTTTGATAATTTTGCAGATACTGACTCAAATGAAGTTTTTCCGTACCGAGAACTGATCGGCAGCTTGATGTATTTATCAGTTGCCACACGTCCGGATATTGCAAACACGGTATCGAGATTAGCACAGTTTACGAGTAGTCCCAAGAAGTGTCATTGGCAAGCAGCGAAGCGTGTTCTCAGATATCTTGCTGGAAGTGCAAATTTTGGACTGGTGTATAAGAAAACTGATGAATCTTTAGTTGGGTACACAGATGCAGATTGGGGTGGCTGTACGATTGATCGTCGATCATATACTGGGTACGCATTTTTACTTAGTGGTGCAGCAATATCATGGAAGTCACAAAAACAACGAACTGTTGCACTTTCATCGACAGAGGCCGAATATATCAGTCTTTGTGAGGGTTCAAAAGAAGCAATTTACTTAAGAAGTATTTTAACGGAACTTGGATTTTCTGGCCTCGCTAAAACTATAATTTTTGTTGATAACCGTGGAGCACAGTGTTTGGCAAATAATCATGTGTTTCATGCACGTACAAAACATATCGACATAAAACATCATTTTATTCGAGAATCGGTTATTGCTGGGATGTTTACATTAGAGCATGTACCAACAGATGAGATGATTGCAGATGTTTTAACAAAGCCGTTAACTCGAGAAGTTCACTGGAGATGTCTGAAAGGTCTTGGATTTGGAAAGCAAAAAGAATTATGTAATAAACGTTTGTCTTGAGAGGGCGTATTGGAGATATTATTATTCAATACCAACGATATACATAATTATCTACTTTGCAAGTTTGCTACCTTGCTTAAGTTTTCTAAAACATATACATACTCTATGTGAAATATGTTTTGTATTTGTTATTTTTACTTTTTTCTCAAATTATTCTTCAAATATTATTCAACAAATAAACATTGTTTCTTTACAAACCAAATTTCTGGAAGTTTTCTTATATTTCACAATTTCAGGAACCCGAAATCGTTTCCAACGCTTGTATGCAAGATCTCGCTCTTGTATAAGGTGTATCATTCACTAACAGGAGAGCATACGCTGCGCAAAATTAATTCCTGTACACCTTTATCAATGTCATCCATATTTTCCACGTTGTCATAGGCTTGTCACGGTGAATTTTTGAAAATTCAATTTTCGTTTGCATAGCTTATTGCATCTGCAGCTTAGGATAAGAAAGTTTGGATTTGGAATTTGAACGATTCTTCACAAAAATTTTAAAATCATCATCTGATCGTTATGTGATATACTCGTTTATGTATACAGAAATAGCGCAATACTTACTCTTTCGACCAATATAGTTACTCAATTGATAAATTATTGAGGTCGCCATTACATCAATAACCTCATTTTGAATTGTGATAAATATTGATTACGGCTATTTTACATAGAACAACTTAAAAGGTACATGGAAGTACATAGTTGATGTTTTATTGTAGCAGTTGGATCTGTTATTCTTTTTTCGCCTTTAAATATATTTCACAGGTTTTGCCGCAATATGGTTTTGCGTACAAGCAGGTTCAGCACCGCTTGACAGTATTCCAAAATACCATGGCCATCGAATTCGTTGGTCTTCTGATTAAATAACGCTCAGGAGTGCCATAATCGCAGAATAAGCTCATTCGGAAACAAAAGTTTCTGTAAATTTTTCTATTTAGTTGTTAAAATTATATTTGTTTTGATAAAATAGAGAGCGGGATTGCTTAGCTACTTTTCTTGTATCTTCGGAATTTAATCTCTTTATTTATGTATGTATTTATTTGGGGAGAGTACGATAACTTGGCCGCCAAGATTTGATAACGGGTTTTTGTAGGGGGGTCAAAAACAAGCACTTTTTACTATGGGAGGGGGGGGTCTATCTCCCCCCGTTTAGGAGGTAGGGGCACTTTTAGAAAAAATGGTTTAAATTGAAAAAAAAATATTAAAAAACAACGGCAACACCTACAATAAAGTGCTATACTGCGTTTGAAAGCCAAAAGATAGTTCTATAATCCTGCATTTAAATTTTATTACTCATATCAATAGTTTTTGAGAAATTCGCATTTAAACTCCAAACTTTGATAAAAAAACGTGAAAAAAAAAGTTTAGACCGGTTGTTTTCAAAATTGTGAAATGAAATTGTAAATTAGCTGATATGTGTTTCATGTATCTATCAGTTCTTAATCGAACACAAAAAACCGCATGGTTCTATGTCTTCTGGTTTTTGAGAAAACCTCCGTTTAAGAGGTAGGGGCACTTTTAGAAAAAAAATGGTTTAAATTGAAAAAAAAAATATTAAAAAACAACGGCAACACTTACAATAAAGTCTATATACTGTGTTTGAAAGCCAGAAGATTGTTCTATAATTCTGCATTTAAATTAAATTACTCGTGTCAATGGTTTTTGAGAAATTCGGATTTAAAGTCCCAATTTTGATAAAATAACGTGAAAAAAAAAAGTTTAGACCGATTGTTTTCAAAATTTTGAAATGAAATTGTAAATTAACTTATATGTGATCCATGTATCTATCAGTTCTTAATCGAACACAAAAAACCGCATGGTTCTATGTCTTCTAGTTTTTGAGAAAATCGAAAATTACCAAAACTACTTTTTTTGATTTTTGGTGGTGACGGTGATTCCGTTTTAAGGATTAATGTTAATAAACATAATGAATCTTTGTTAGTTCAGTACCGCAATTCATTTAGCGTTACTCAGAATGCACCATGAGGAGGTAGAATTGCATCTGGGTCAGTTATTTTGTCAGGAGTTAGTCCGTCATAGTTAGTTAAAAATGGTCAAAATGTATTAAAAAGGTGTGTAAGTCTCGTCAATAAAGCCATCGTCCGTACTATAACTGTCGAGTTCGTTGAGTTACTCTTTTATGGTGGGAAGCCGAGGATGTTTTGGCGGTAAAACACTTTCTAAATTTTCGCTCTGAAGGGTGGGAGGATCGATGTCTTTTAACTGTAAACCCTCACATATATCACCATCGGTATAACAAGGGTAAACTTTTTTTACATCTGATAAAAACTCTATTATTTGCGAACCCCAGTCGTCCTTATATTTCCTTTCTAGGCAGTATTTTCGATAGAAAAATAGTGCCATGTATTGGTGAACATGGTCGGAAGTTTGTTTTGGTTTTCAAGATCGTTTATTGTATTTTATATGTATTTAGTGGACATTGGATAAATAGAATAAATTTGAATTTTTTTAAATACAGATTCTGTGAATGCAAAAGAAACTTTGCATGCACCCAACCTTGCACCTACCCCAAATCCTATAGTGTGCCCAAGCAGGGGGGTTGCAGGGGGGCAGCATGCCCCCCCATACATACTTTACTGTTTATATATTGTAATGTTGGAAGCTAGAACTGATTTATTTATGTAAGGAAGCAAAAAATATCAAACATTTTGTAGAAAAGTAGTTTTAGTTATTTTCGATTTTCTCAAAAACCAGAAGACATAGAACCATGCGGTTTTTTGTGTTCGATTAAGAACTGATAGATACATGAAACACATGTAAGCTAATTTACAATTTCATTTCACAATTTTGAAAACAATTGGTCTAAACTTTTTTTTTCACGTTATTTTATCAAAATTTGGACTTTAAATCCGAATTTCTCAAAAACCATTGACACGAGTAATTTAAATTTAAATGCAGGATTATAGAACAATCTTCTGGCTTTCAAACGCAGTATAGTACTTTATTGTACGTATTGCCGTTGTTTTTTAATATTTTTTTTTTTTCAATTTAAACCATTTTTTCTAAAAGTGCCCCTACCTCCTAAACGGAGGTTTTCTCAAAAACCAGAAGACATAGAACCATGCGGTTTTTTGTGTTCGATTAAGAACTGAAAGATACATGAAACACATATAAGCTAATTTTCAATTTCATTTCACAATTTTGAAAACAACCGGTCTAAACTTTTTTTTTCACGTTTTTTTTATCAAAATTTGGAGTTTAAATGCGAATTTCTCAAAAACTATTGATATGACTAATTTATTTTAAATGCAGGATTATAGAACTATCTTTTGGCTTTCAAACGCGGTATAGCACTTTATTGTAGGTGTTGCCGTTGTTTTTTAATATTTTTTTTTTCAATTTAAACCATTTTTTCTAAAAGTGCCCCTACCTCTTAAACGGGGGGAGATAGACCCCCCCCTCCCATAGTAAAAAGTGCTTATTTTTGACCCTCCTACAAAAATCCGTCATCAAATCTTGGCGGCCAAGTTATCGTACTCGTGCCATTTATTTCCACCGTTCTAACGTTTCCCGGTCACAAGAGTCGTGCATTGGCACTGACATAAGGTTGTACACATAGTGTATCGTTGCTTTTATTATGAGCGTCTGTTTAAAATGTTGCTTTTGTATTATCAAAGCGAAATATCAATATCAAAGATGAAAGGCAGCTCACAGCAGGTGATGGGACTCTTGGAATCATTAAAATACCAATTTCATGGCAATTTTATGACTAATTAATAATTTGGATATTCAATAAAGGCTGCGCTCTTGCGCCTCTATTTGAAGTTTTATTTGTAGTATTTTCTCTCGGGTGGTTGATAAGTTTATTATTTTTATTACTATCTCATATTTCTCTTGAATTAATAAACTGGCATAATTAAATACCAATGACGCAAAATATAAAAATTTTCGAAACCTGTTCTAAATAAAATGGGGTTGATTAGAAGTCAATGAATGAATCTATCCATTGTACAGTAATCATTTCTACTTTCTACATTTTTGTTACTTTTTAATGATTTTCAACTTTGCTTAAAGGTGACAATGGTCAATCAACTAAAAGAGACCGAATTCCTTCAATTTTATACCTAGTAGAAAATGAACAATCAATTAGGACGTTTTAAAACTACTTAGGAACTATTGATGGTCTTAAGACTTTGTTATAAGACTATAATAATTTATTAACAAGTAGTAATCATTGAAAGAAAGACTTATGTACATATGTATAACTTAGGGTCAGGAGCTTTTAATATTAAAATAATTTAAATAAGGGGAACCTTTTCATTTTATTTTGGAATTGTGTTTACAAAAAATGCATAACTGGGTGGCATGCTCTTATGAAATAAACTTTTAACTGAATTAGTACGATGCTAAAGCTGTTTTAGTATGATACTAAGTTAAAACAACGAATTTGCAAATTTTAATCGAATATAGCATCATATCTACCCTTTTATTAAAGTTAAAATCATTGAATACCTATTCGTACTTTATTTTTTTAGTACCGTGCTAGCTTCATATGACTCTTTGACATTTGCAAACATCAAAAAAGGTTCGTGTACTTACTTTTTCACACGAAATGTTATTGTTTTAGGTGTGTTCAGAAGTAATTTATTAAGAAAATTCTTTTAGTATGATACTAGTTAGAAAATGTTTAAAATTAAGAATGAGTTAGTAAACTACTATTAAGTTAGCATATCGTTAACTAGTATCATGCTAATACCTTTATAATAGGCTGTTAAAAATTTTGCGCCAATGTTATTAGAGGAAACTGTTTATAACCATAACTGATTCGCTTGGCTCCGCGAAATTAGGCCCCAGGAAATTAGGCCCCAAAAGAAAAAATTAAATAAGGCCCCAAATTGGGGTAATTTTTCATAATGAAATTATGCCCCAATGAAATAAGGCCCCATCGAAATGAAAAAAGGCCCCAAAAATAAATGAAATAAGGCCCCAGCTTGTTTTGTCTTTTTTTATTTTTAATGAAATAAGACCCCAATTTGTTTTTTTTCAAAAATGAAATAATACCCCAAACCATCAAACAAATACTTGGATTGTATCCTGTACAATTTCCCTGCAACAAGGACACTTGTAACTCTTACCAGCAACCGATTAATTTTGCCTGCGGGAAAACATTTTTAACGGCTTGTCTCATTCCTTATTCATAATCAGTTAAACACTTCGAAGGGTTTAAATCAAAAATATGTTAAAAATTATATATGCAAGTAAAAATCCGCTGATGGTTTTCAACACGATCCTTATATTGAAAAGCATCAGTAAGTAACAGAATAGCTGAAAAAAATCGCGCGATTTTTGTCAGCTATTCTGTTACTTACTGATGCTTTTCAATATAAGGATCGTGTTGAAAACCATCAGCGAGTAACAGAATAGCTGAAACAATCGCGCGATTTTGTCAGCTATTCTGTTACTCGCTGATGGTTTTCAACACGATGGTTTTCTTTTCAAGCTTTTACATCACCTCGGTTTTACATTGAAACATGATTGCTGGGACCAGACTAAGCGGTATTTTGCTAGCTCTGGGTCCTCGATTAGCGGATTTTCTTAATACTTTTTGTGAAAACAATGTTGTTTTGGCAATTTTAAGTAAATTATGGAAAATGAAATAAGGCCCCAAATTGTTTTTCAAAATAAAATGAAATTAAGCCCCAAATTTAATGTTGGGGTCATTTTTCATGAAAAAAAAAATGAAATAAGGCCCCAAAAAATGAAATAACACCCCAAAATTCAAGAATTTTCATTGTTGTTGTTTTGTATGCATTTTTTTGGGGCCTTATTTCATTTTTTTTTTGGGCCTAATTTCCTGGGGCCTAATTTCGCGGAGCCCTTAGGCTGTAAAATTGAGAAACCCACTTTTATCGGTAATGTGATGACTAATTCAAATCTCGAGTTCGATTTCTTTTACAAATGCATAACTTGCAATATATGTAGGTATCGCAAGTAAAAATCATTCATACAATATATAAATATTGATATAAAAGCGGAATTGGGTTTGACAAGTATCAATAAACTCAAGCATATAAGTATTAATACTTAAAAGATTTTAGAACAATACAAACGGAAGTATACCAGCACTGAAATGTGGAACAAATTTTTACATCGTCTTGGAGAAAGGAAGATTATTGCCCTTGATATTTCAAAGGCATTTGATAGAGTTTGGAATTAAGCTCTCTTATCGAAAATGCCAGCATTTGGTATCGATGAATCTCTTCTTCGTTGGATTAGGAATAACCCTTAGGACCGTTCACTACAAGTAATATTGGACGGTTTCAAATCTGATATCCACAAAACAAATGCGGGTGTGCACCATCACTCCGTTTTGTATTCGACACTCTTCCTTGTGTTCATTAATGATCTTTTGTCTGAAACTTCTAATCCACTAAATTGTTTCGCTGACGACAGTACCCTCAGCTTTTTATATTCGTTTTTAGATTCACATCCTTGTCCTTCGGATGTCTTTCCAACGCCAACATTATCCCATGCGGAATCAACCAAACCATCTTGCTATGATACATTTTTCGATTCGCTTTTATTTCTTTTTTTTTTTAATTTCTTTTTTTCAATTGATTGTTTGAATTGGAAAAAAAGATCATTTGGACAAGTTTGAGTAATAATAGTTGACATTGCTCGATATTACATATATATCGAGAAGTGGTCCAATAAGGCTTAAATTGGCAAACTACTGTCACAGATAATTATGTACAGATGACGCAGGCCCATAGAAAAAACTGACATATAAAAATGAAATTCTTCATTTAAAAGAGCTTTTAAAAAACCTGTTTTCAATTTATAATTTTAAGATAGCGTAACGGATACAATAATTGGCACACAAAGGAAATTTTCATCTTATAAAATGTGAATAACTTTCGCATTAAAAGAGCGGTTGTTATATTTTGTACTACATAAATTAATAGCAGTAAGGCAAATGTCAAGTAAAGTTTAGCGCTTAAATTAGCTCCGCAATAAATTGTATAAATTCATAGTAAAATTAAAATTTCTTGTCTTGAATTGTTTTATTCGTTAATTTGGAATAACTGCTTCATACTGTGCATAAAATTAACTTAATTCATTAATCTTTTCAATAAATAAAATCGAAAAATAAAATCAATTAAGGTTAAA
The DNA here is from genome assembly GCA_963931855.1 of Philhelius festivus. NCBI lineage: Eukaryota > Metazoa > Arthropoda > Insecta > Diptera > Syrphidae > Philhelius > Philhelius festivus. Next base: position 133,727,338 of record OZ007556.1, on the reverse strand, counting down.
ATGTGTAACGATAACCTAAAAAATGAAAGAAGAAATCTACGATCTAACCAGATTGGCCGCTCTCCTCTGAGCTCTCCTTTAGTGGCTCCTTCTTCGTCAAACATTTGGGAAAAAATTGAAACTCGTTTAAATAATCTAACAATAACACTTACTGACACGATTTTATCAACGCTAAGAAAAGAATTAAGCGAAATTACAAAAACATTTGTTACACGTATTAATGAAATGGAAGCAAGCTTTAATTCTCGAATAAAATCACTTGAAAAGGATTTCAATGGCAAATGTAAGATGACTAACAAATTTATGTTGGATTGCGAAACAAAATTAGCACAAATAATGGAAACGAAACAAAATAACACTGAATCCATAACAACACAGATTGACGCTTTGGCCAGGAAATCAATGGCGGGAGACTTTGTTATTCATGGAATACCATTCAGAGAAAATGAAAACCTTGGCGAGATTTTCAATAAATTCTGTTCAACTATCGGCATTGATTTACTTCGACTGCACTACATTCTACGAACAAAACCGAAAAATATTTTATCACACAGCGCGATCATTGTTAGATTGCCGCACGAAAATGATAAAAACTATGTTCTTAGGTAAGTTAGTGAACTTTACAAATCTACATCTCGACTAGTTACACTTCACGATCTTGGCTTTGTAAACAAAAACTCATTTGTGAGGGTGTACGATAACGAATGTCTGACAAAACTTAATCATGCTGTCTTTCGTAAAGCTAATGATATGCGAAAGAGAAAGCAGGTGAACTCTGTTTATACACGGTATGGAAGAGTTTTTGTCAGAGAGGATGCTGATAAGAAGCCGATATGTGTAACAAGCATAGCACAATTACAATCCAACTTCCCTGTGCATGCTAATGGTTTTAATATGGCGAAAGCACACAATGAAAATAATTTGTCTCCTTCTGTTGCTGATAATGTGGATGTTGTTAGAAATGTTGATTCTGTTTCTGACGTCGATGGTGTTGCTGCTGCTGGAGTTGTTGATGGTGTTGCTGATGTTGGGAGAGTTGCTGGATTCATTATTGATAATGATGTTTCAAAATTTATTGTTGATTAATTTTTGTTTCGTACCAAGTATGTAAAGTAAATCATTTCATATTTTATTTTTATGTTTTTAGTAAAAAATCTTAAATATCATTTATAAATGAATTTATTTTCTAATTTATTGCTAAGTAGATTGAAGCTTAACTTGAAAATTAGTTTTTTGTTTTAATTTTAAAATATTTGTATTCTTAAATTTTAATGCTTAATTTTATTTGGTTTAAATAGTTTCTTCAGATAGATTGTCGGTGTGTTTTAATAAACATGTTTAATACTAGTCCAGATAATATAAGATCTATGTGCAATGTTCTGTGTAACGCTTCCAATGGTTTAAACGTATGTCACCTCAATGTGGGAAGCATTCGCTCTAAATACACCGTTCTTCTTCAAATGCTTAATAGTTCTAAACTAGATATAATTATGATATCTGAATCATGGTTGAGCGAAGGTATTACATCTCAACTAGTTTGTTTTAATGGTTTTAAAATTTTTAGAAACGATCGCTGTAGTCGAGGGGGAGGAGTGTGCATTTATGTTAGAGAGCATATACCTACGAAAGTAATTTATAGTTCAACGAAATTGTTAGAGTTTTTATGTGTAGAGATTAATAATGGTGTTGAGAAATGCCTTTTAGTGGTGGTGTACTGCCCACCTTGTTTGTTTAAAGAAGAAAACTTAAATGAAATTGAAGAGACACTTTTTCGTTTGAATTCTAAGTACTCAGATGTGCTCATTGCTGGTGACTTTAATGTTAATTTATTAATAAATAATAGAACCACGCGTCTCTTTAAATATTTTTGTGAAAAACTAAGTTTGTCTGTAGTTAATACTAGTTGGCCAACATGTTTTCAATCTATTGACAATCCTTCGCTTATAGATATGTGTCTTACTACCTCACAAGAAAAAATTTTATGCAATGAACAAATTAAACTAACCTCTGAATTTATTCATGATTTAATTTTTTGCTCATTCCAGTTCAATGTAAGAAACTTATGTTATTCGAATACTTTCAGTTATAGATCATATCGTTCATTTAACTATTATGATATGCAACATAGTATTAGCAATAACTACTGGGATAATATTCTTTATACTATTGACGTTAACAGTAAAGTGTTAATTTTTAACGACCTACTGGAAAGATTATTTAATGCTTACGTGCCTTTAGTTACAAAACGGATAAAAAATCGAAAGGGATGTCCTTGGTACAGACAAGACATTGAAGTACAAATTAAAGAGAGAGAACGCTTTTTCAAAAGGTACAAACGAAACCCAACGGATTTTAACAGAAATCAATATATCTTTTCTCGTAATAAAGTCACTGCTCTTATACGTTCATGTAAAAAAACATATTTTATGAATAAACTTAATGTTTCTCTGAGTTCTAAGGATCTTTGGAAAAATTTGAAAGAAGTTGGTGTTTGTTCATCTAAGTCGATTTCGAAATGCCCATTAGACCCACAAGAAATGAAATCATTTTTTGTACCGACTCAGCTTAATTCAAGTCTTACATTAGTTATTCCTGAAAATGACAATGAATTATTTTCATTTAATTGTGTGGAAGATATCGAAGTTGTTACTGCTCTAAAATCAGTTAAATCAAATGCTTCTGGTACAGATAATATCTCACCGAAATTTATACGTTTGATTTTACCAATTGTTATTAAACCTTTGAAGCACATTTTGAATACATGTATCTCAAGTTCTCAATTCCCAGAAGCCTGGAAAAATTGAATTATTGTACCCATACCCAAAAAAGCTAATTCCTCAGAGCCTTCGGACTATAGACCAATTAACTTGTTACCATTTTTTGGTAAAATATTTGAACGGTTAATGTTTAATCAAATGCTAGACTACATTCAATTCAATCAAAAGTTATCTTAATGGCAGTCTGGTTTTCGTAACAAACATAGTTGTGTGTCTGCTGTTCTGAAAGTAACATCTGATTTTCGAGCTGCTCTTGACCAGGATCTTTTGGGTGTTATGGTGCTTTTGGATTTTTCGAAAGCCTTTGACTGTGTTGATCATCAAATTCTAATTTCTAAATTAAGCAACAAGTTCAATTTTTCAAAAACAGCCTTAAAACTATTAAGCAACTATCTCTGTAAAAGACTGCAGATGGTAACCACAGATCAAGGTAATTCAAGTACATTTATTGTTAATCAGGGTGTGCCCCAAGGGTCAGTTTTAGGACCACTTCTTTTCTCAATATTTATTAACGATCTACCAGATATTGTTTATAGTTGTCATATTCACATGTATGCAGATGATGTTCTGCTCTATAATTTTAGTGAATTAGGTTTGATGGATGACTGCATTGTCCGGGTTAACGAAGATCTTACAAATATTCAAAAGTGGTCTTTTGAAAATAAGTTACTACTTAATCCATCAAAAACTCTTTCTATGATTTGTTCGAGGACTGAAGTTACTCTTGATGATTTACCCAAAATTATTTTAAATTCACAAGTTGTTAACTATGTTTCAAAAGTAAAATATTTGGGTTTCCAAATTAACAACAAACTAACCTGCTGTGACGCTGTTTCTGATACTATTAGACGAGTTTACTGTAGTCTGCGTTCTCTACGATGTTTTTCGAACATCTTTGATCCTGTTTTAAGAAAACATCTTGTGAAGAGTTTCGTTATGCCCTCTCTTACTTTTAATAATTGTAATGTATATCCCTCTCTTGACTATGAGTGTAAACGAAAACTTCATGTCGCGTTTAATGATTGTCTACGTTTCATCTACAATATTCCAAGGCATGAAAATGTGTCTAATTTACATCCATCGCTGTTAGGACTAAATTTTGATAAATATTTAATGTTCCGTAATGTTATTTTTTTAAACAACATAATTCATAACAGAAGTCCTGCATATTTAGGTGAAATGCTTCAATTCGCACATTCTCAAAGAGGATTAAGATTAATTTTACCGCGCTTTACGCACACCATTGCCGAAAGATCTTTTTTTGCAACAGTTATTAGATTGTGGAATGGCTTATCATTTGAATTACAAAGAACCACCTCTCCAACCATTTTCAAGAAGAAATTATTTGAACTTTTATCGTCTATGTTTTAAAATTGTGCTCGATTTAATGTACAGTAAAACCCGCTTAAGAGAAACCCGCTTAAGAGAAAAACCCGCTTACCTGAAACACTTTCTTCATCCCCAAGTATTTTCGACCAATTTCCCTTAAAACACTCCGCTTAAGTGAAACTCGCTTAAGTGAAAAACCCGGATAACTGAAACATATTTTAAGTCAATTTTTAATATTTTTCATTGAAAAAAACTCTCTTAAGTGAAAAAAAAAATTGAATCGAACAGAACGAAATTTGCTAGTTTTCGTTATTCAATAAATTATTTTTGTGTTATTTAATCGTTGTTTTATTTAACTTCTTTCAAGACAAGTACAAAAGATAATAAAATGCACGACTGGATCGCACGAACTTGCTCTTATGTAAAAGTACTTTGGAATTTAAGATACATTTTATAAATATAAAACATAAATTTAAAATGAAATTGCCGTCTGATTTTTAGAAAAGTATGAATTTATGCTAACAAACTTTAAAAATCGTTTTATTATTAAAAAAATAAATTTTGTATATAAAAATTTCTAAAATTTTTCAAGAAAAAAATGTGGGATGCGAATTTTAAGTATTTAATAATATTGATTTTTGGAAACAATTTCAAAAAATAATCGTTTATAGGTTTTGAAGATATTGATTTTTCAAAAAAAAAAAATTTTTCAAAAAAACCCAACAACTAATTTTTCGAATATTTTTATATACAATATTATTTTAAACTTAGGTGGTCTCCTGCTAAAAATTTTTTGGTTAAAATCGTTAGAGCCGTTAATGAGAAAGTCGAAAATCAAAAAAACGGTTCTATGACAGGTATACCGTTAATAACATTTTGCCCCAATTTTTTTTTTACCAAAACGTAGTCCATGTCCATAATATCACACCTAATTTTTTTATCAAAATCGTTAGAGTCGTTTTCGAGATAAATAAGATTTTGCATTACGGGTGTATGGGGGGTACCGTTAGTTTTAGAGCTAAGAAAAAATTTCAATTTCTCCTCTAGGGAATCACCGAAGACCCATAACTACCGAATTTGAAGAAAATAGGTCCAGTGGCTTAGGTTCTAGATCGAAGTACAGACATACAGACACACAGACAGACAGACAGACGGAATTGTCGGACCCACTTTATTCGTCTTTGCTATCATCGTAATGTCAACTTTGATCAAAATCTCGAGTTCGATTTTTTTTCCAAATGAAGAACTTGCCCTATAGTACCTATATCGCAAGTAAAAACAATATTGTTTCTAGCATTAAATCTCCGCTTAATGGAATTTTTAAATCCGCTTAAGTGAAATTTTTTTTCACTTATCCGAACTACGCTTAAGTGAAAAACCCGCTTAAGTGAAAGAAATACTGTAACATTCTGCCGTTTCTCTTAAGCGGGTTTTACTGTATCTATATTTATTTATTTTCATTTTTCTCTGTTTTGCCCAGATTGTTTATAAAATGTTTGTAATACTTTTTCTTATTATTTTATTTTCTTTTGTAATTATTATCAGTTTCATTAGTTATTACTTATTATGTATTGTAATATATACAACTTGGTTACGAATTTTTGATGCTATAAAAGATTGAATCTTGCTGTATCTAGTAATTTTTATAATAATACAAATACAAATGCAAACATAAATTTGGTGGTGCAACAGCTCGAAGTGAACCAGGACCTAGTGACTTACGATTACAACTCTCAACCATTCCTGTGTGCTTGTTATCAGGAACGGAGGGGACCTACAATTTTCTGCCGATTCCGAACGGCTAATGAGCAGCAATTTCCATGACAAGAGATACTCTTGGAGGATTTGTCAATTCCTCGCAAGAGGGAGTAGACCCCTTTCTTGCAGCGGCTGAGAATCGAACTCGAGACCTTCCGCATGACAGTCCAACGCACTAACCGTTATGCCGAGGGGTACTACTATTATTATATTTCATTAATTCTTATTTTAAATTTTCTGATTAGCAGCGTTATATAATTCATTAAAAAAAATAGTATAACGGTATGTTTAATACGCTTTTTTTGGAGAAAATTGAGCCCAAAGTCAAAAAATTAGAGTGGGCAGGAAAAACTTAACCTGCTAGAAACTAGATATCTCAAATCCGAGATAAGATATTTAATTTGTTTAAACGCAATTACGAAGGCTAGTATTTTTTCTAAAATAAAAATGCCTAAATGAAGTTCTTATCATTAGTACTTAAAGCGCAATTACCGTTAACATGGGTCAGGGTACACCAAAATAGGCCTTTTCTTAAATCCCCTATACCTATATGATATAAAAATTGGAGATAGTTCTTACCGTAGAACGATTCTTTTCTAAGAATATACCCAAGAATCACCCCCTAAAATATTATGCACGAATTAAGGGACACAACGCGCTAATCCGAAAATTTAAAAGTTCTTCTTTTGCTATAAATAATAAAATAAAATTATAGAGTAAAAATTTAAACAGCCTATTTTTAAGGTTTTAGTATGATACTTCTTAACAATTTGCTAATTATAAAGTAGGTTACCAACTCATTCTTAGTTCTAAACATTTTTGAACTAGTATCGTACTAAAGCAATTTTCTAAATAAATTGCTTCTGTCTGAACACATCACCTAAAGTAATGGCAGTTGGCAGTTCATACAAAAACAAAGTAAACAGACCTGCTTAGATGTTTGGAAATGTCAAAGAGTCAAATGAAGCTAGTACGATAATAAAAAAATAAAAGGGTAGAGAAAGTATGATGCTTTATTCGATTACAAATTGCGAAATCGTTGTTTTAACCTAGTTTCATACAAAAACAGCTTTAACATCGTACTAATTCGACTAAAATTTTGCGCCATTAATTTTAAGTTTGACGCATAATAATTGATGATTGTGTTTAAAAAGTGCCTATAAATATATAAGTTAAATTTTCATTGATGAGTTTTAATGACAATCTACTTAGCCTCATCTGCATGTATGTACATATAAAGTCAAGTTATGTATTTTTTAATATTAAAAGTTAAAAGTACCTATTAATTTTCTATGTACACGTAGTTTTTAAGAGCAATTGTAACCTTAGTAGCTACACAAACACATTATAACTACGGTAGACAAAGTTCATATAGGAATCGTTATTTTGCTTTAGGGGTATTCCATGACAAAATGAACATGATAGCTAATTATGAAAATAAAAATATTTCATTAACTTCTAGACAAATCAAAAGTCAAAACACCGAATTAACATAATTCGTAAAAATAATGTTAAAAGTATATTTTTACACATGTTCATATCAAAGACTTACAATAATTACAACTATTTTGAACGCTACTTTGATTTTATTGTAAGGTCTTTTGTGTGCTCTGAGATGCATAAAAACCAATTGTAGGTATGTGTTAGATAAATGCCGCGATTTTTTCTAATTAATTACGATACATTGGATTTTAATATATTTAAATAAAAGTGTAGGTATATTTAACACTTTATAATAACATTAAAAACGTTTCTGTGTTATTTTAAATTAAGTTTAGAAAACTCTTTTCTTGCTTAGAAATTTGTATGAAGACAATTATGTATTATATTAATTTATTTTGTATTCGTTCTTCTAATTGAAGCTATGAACGTGAAATGAGTTCGCAGTAAAAAAATATAGGTACCCTGTTTAGAAATTATGTCTTTTATTTGTCTCACCCGTGTCAGAAAAAAGACCCGTACTATTTTCAAAATATGTACATAAAGGAGATGTTTTATTTTCCATTTTAGCTAAAAAGAATTAGTAATAATAATATTGGTTCTAAGGAGATTTCATAAAAACGTTCTGTACGAAAATTGAAAGTCATTCACTCGTGCGCGGTGTTTTTTTTTTACACTATCAGAATTGGTCGAAGAAAGCTTATAGCAAGCTCCGTCTTTCGACCAATGGTTTGCCAACCCAGAGAACTGTGTTATACCACCGGCTCATCATTTAGTGTAGTGTTAGTTGTTAGTAGGCAAACTCTATTACAATTAACACTGACACAAGAAAACATGAAAAATAAACAAATGATATTACGTAAGAACAAAACAATAACATAACATGAAACAAAGAACATTTAGAAGCGTGGACCACTGGTTTTGAGTAGGTTTTTTAATTTAGGTACTTTTATTTATATTAAAATCAAAAATATTTGAATTCCAATTTACAAGTCTACTCATACGTGTTAAGGGCTCATGCATGCCATAGTTGGTCCTATGTGTTGGGACCTTAATCATATCGAGGCCTCGAAGATTATAACCTCCTCCCCGATAATTAAAATAAACCGAACATAGAAGATCTGGTGCATCTGTGACGCCTGTTATTAATTGGTGCAAAAATACCAAATCATTTTTAGTTCTTCTTTGTTCCAAAGTTTGCATCTGAAGAATAGATAAAATCGTTGGTCATAAGAGAGGACATACGAAGGATCACTCCATTGAAGTCCTTTCAAGGCAAAACGAGTAAAGTTTCTTTGCACAGATACTAATCTCTCAATATGAATATCATAAAGAGGAGTCCAAACCTGCGATGCATACTCAAGATGGGGACGCACCAAGGAGTTGTATAAAGCCCCGGTGACATTGGGATCAACAAATTGTTTAGACCAGCGCTTAATAAACCCTAACATTGAATTGGCCTTATTCACGATTTTATTAATATGAGCTTTGTATATACACTCTATAGTATTCTCATGAAACCTTATTTTAAGAGGACATCTATCGTCGGCACATTTACTATTTCAGAGTGCAAAACTATTCAAAATTTTAAATAAATGGCGGTTATAAAATAAAGGGGATCAAAAAAGGACTTTTTCTTGTGTGGATGATTTTTGTTTATCTTTCTATACCTTTGTGTATAGATATTCAATACGTGGTGTCTGGTAAGAAGTGAGACGTGAGGGATGAGAGATTGCTTTAGTTTTGTTTTTGTAAATTTGGTTATGAAGATTTTTTTGTTGAGGTTCTTGACCTACCTTTTATTATGTGTATGTTTTTGTTGTTTTGTTCTGGTAGCTGGTGTTTGATGATTTTTTTCAGAAGAAAATCTTATTTTAGCTTTCAGTATTTTATTAGGTAGGTATACTATTGTTTTTTTTTTTTTGCTTTGTACGCGTGCGTATGTAGGTATTTACTTGGAGGATGGGGTTATCATTCATCGCGTTCTCGATGGCAAGGATTTTTTTTAGTTATCTGAGAATTTTTGTAGGTCAGATAAATATATCAAGCAAGGTTTCAAATAAGAGTTTTGTTTGAAGGATTTGTCTGTTTTCATTTAAGGGTGAAGAATACCTATATGTTTAGGTATTTTTGTGATGAAATGGTAGACTTGTTGGCCTCTGAATGTACATTTGTATTGTACGTGTGACATAGGTAGGTAGGTACAATATGCCATTTTATGCATTTGTAAACAAAATCGAAGTCGATATTTTAATCAGTCTTAACATTACGACTTTTACTTGCAACTTATGGGTACTATAAAGTAAGTTACACATTCGTAAAAAATCGAACTAGGATTTTGATCAAAGTTGATATACCTACCTAACGATGATAGCAAAGACGAAAAAAGTGGGTCTTGTAATTCTGTGTCTGTTCGACTACAGCCTAAGCGGCTCGGGCGATTTTCTTGAAGCAACGTAGCCGTAGGTAGGTATACCTATATATACCTCCTATTTTTAAAATTGTCAATTTTTTTAATTATTAAATAACGATTTGAGAAATTTGGAATTAGGTACTTTGATATATTGTTTGTTGTGAATAAATTGTCTATATAATGTGTGTATGTATTATGATTTCAATGTTGTTATGTCGAAATATGTTAGGTACCTATCTACCTATATATCACTTTGGTCTAGAACTGTATTTGTTCTGTGTTTGCTCTTTTTATAATCACTTGTTTTGGTTATTTTCAAACGTCCCGAAGAAGTTTTTTTCTTATACCAACCAAATATTAAATGATTATTTTTTTCTGATGACTTTTACAAGGTAGGGAAGTTATACCTACCTACCTTGATTTGCACTTTCAACCGTGAATTGAAATTAAGAATGATAAATTTAAATTGACTTCATTTGGTTGAAAATTAAAAATAATTTATTTATGTACATATTTTTGACTCGATTTTAGTTGTATCTTTATGTTAATTTTGGACTTTATTGCACTTCGAAGAGTGCAATAAAGTACAAAACTGAAATAAAATAAAGCCCAAAGAGAATAACACAAGAAATGAAAATACAAAATTTTATCTTAAAAGTTGGAATAGAAACTTTTTCATTGAATAATGAAAACTTCAGAACGACCAGCTCGATTGAAGATAGTATCTATCATATAGCTATTTGTGCTCAAAACTTCCAAAAAAAGGAACCTTTTTTAAATTTTTGGACATTCTAAGAGTGTGCAAAATCTCAAAAGATGAAAGGCGCCATTCAGATGTATACGTACCAAAACAGTCTAGATGCTTAAAGGAAGATTTAGTGAAGTTTGCTTAGAAAAGCAACTTGAAGGCAAAATTAATTTGCAACAATGTATTAATCAACTCTCTTTAAGAAATTGAAGCCAACTGAATTTATCGAACCTGTAGCAGATAGTGGAAAAGATTAATAATAATTATGGTACGTATATTTAATATTTAAGAAAATTGACTGAAATCCTTTTTTTGTTTTTGTTCCTAGTTTATTTTTTATTGTTAGTTTAGTGTTACTCTTTTTCAAAACAATTTGTTATTACAAAATAATAGATTTTTTTTTTTGTATAAAACAATTTTTTTTTTTAGCAAAAACTTCAAAAAATATGGAGTTTTTGCACTCTTCAAAGTGCAATAAAGTCCGAAATTTTGTTTTGGACTTTATTACATAGCACTTTATTTCATGGCACCTAATAATCACCTGGTTAAGGGGAGATTCTAAGGGCGTGGTCCTTTTCTTTACCCACACCTGAGGTAGAATCCCACCACCAGGCCCGTAGCAGCATGTGGCTCCTTGCAAATCTAGTAGATGAGTTCGACAAGTCAGTGTTTTTTGTATATGTCCATTTGTTTAGTCAGTATTGCTGATTAAGTTCAAGGGACTGTTCCTCTTCTCAAGAGAATTTTACCAATTTTAGAGAAAGCATTTAGCTCCATCACCTCACGCTCAGAGGAGTGGCAAACGCAATATAGGCGAAGTGCCCATTCTTCGTTTCTTGGTCGCTATCGTCTGTGACCATTTTTGTGTTTCCATTTTTTTTACTGTGGTTGAAGGCGATTTTCGGAGTTTAGAAATTTTCAAGCCATTAATAATTACTATCAACAATACAAAAAGTAAAAATTCTAAAGTACTGCAAGAATTATGAAAGAGATAAAAATGAAAATTAAATTAACATTTTTCAAGCTTTATTTGGGTTTACATATAAATAGTCATAAATGGGTTAAAATGCACCAAGTCCATTTTCAATTGCAAGCTAACAGCCCATACATGGTTTATTATGCTCTAAAGACCATTTAAGGTAAGATGTACCTGGAGTCTCGGACTGTTGGACAAATTGTCAGAGAAGATTTTATGGTTGACATGTCTGAGTACAGTTGCTGTGAGATGAGTAACCCCATTTCCACCAACACTCAAGTCAGGAGCGCCCTCAGGACGAGTGTTACTTTGATCACTTGCAAATATGTCCAAATCATAACTTAATGCAGATACCCCAGTCAAGACTTAATTTTTGTATCTCCAATTATGAGATTTTGAGGGATTGTATTGTTTTAGGCCACTTCAAACTGGAGTTGTAACTATTTGCTGATAAACTGCCGTTTGAATACATGAAAATTATAATTCCAATTTATTTTAACTAATTCTTAGTGGTATGTATTTCAGGCCTAGATTTTTCTTTGATCTTTTTTTTCTGTCTTCGGTAGATTTGATTTGGGTTCGTCATCGGAACAATCACTATCTGTCGAACTAACCTGTTTATATTAAAAAATTTATAAAAAAATCGAACTTTTTTCACTGAAATGAACTTGACACTTGATCTTTCAACAACGAGCTTATTGGAGAATGACGAAGCCCTTGCAGAAAAAAAACAGCTTATCATAGTAAAATAGACCTGGTATATATATGTATTTCTAAATTGCAGTTTTTCAAAATAGTGTTGTTATAGGAGAAATAAATGATTTTGAATTTGGAAACCCATATATGGTTTTTTTATTGGGTAAAGGGTTCCAATCCGTTTTGAGATTGAACAATAAAACCAAATAAAAATCAAGTAGGTTCCTACATCATTTTCTTCCAAATTTATTTGTGACCTGTTTCAGTAAAATGTTTTGTCATTTTTAAGTTATATTTTGAGTTTTCAGAAATTTTATTAATTATCTTCACAATGTACCTATTTTGAAAGGTGATAGCAATGGACATTTGTGGAAGAGCAGATTGGTCTTAAAGGCCAATTTTCTTTATGAGTAGATATATAGACATAGGTACCTCATATTCCACTCACCCGATAAAAAAAAATACGGATTTAGTAATTTTGTTGTAGTTTTTTTTTTTAAGTCCACAAACCATATCCTTTATTGAAATTGATTCGCCTCAAAAAAAACTTTTTGTTATTTCGATTTCGTTTTTTCCAATATAAACAATAGCTTTTTTGGCCAGTTTTAAAAGCAATTTAAAACCAACAAATACATACACATAAGTACATATGCATCTGTGTATATAGTACATGCACACATTTACATAAGTTTACATTTACATATATTACTGGCTTAAAACTTTGAAAAACTGGAAAAATTACTTGAAATTTTACGTAGCCTCAATGAAATCTACACATACATACCTACCTATTTTGTATTGCGAACAAAGAAATAGGTAGGTATACAAAAAATACCTACATCATTAGAAAGAAATTTAAGTCACTTACCTTCAAAACCTTAACACTACCCTAATTCGTCAAAAAATCAATGAGTTAAAAATCGTTTAGTGCACGGTCACTCAGTAATTATTTATTTAGCTATTATTTTTTTGTACTCAATCAGAACCTAAAACCTAAATTAAAAAGTTTATGCATTTTAGTTTTATTTGTAGCATTGTCTAATTAAGTGATGCTGATAATATTTTGACAAGATTTGAATCAATTATTTGAATTAATACGATGCTAAGGCTGTTTTAGTATGAAACAAAGTTAAAAACGTTGATGTTGCAAATTTTGTTCGAATATAATCTACCCTTTTATTACAGTTAAAATCATCGTAGGTATTACCTATTTTATTCTGTTAGTATAGTGTTAACTTCATAAGACTCTTTGACATTTAGTGGTTAAAAGGTTTGTTTAATTACTTTTTTTCACGAACTGCCATTAATGAAACTACTTTTAAGTTAGCAAATTGTTAAATAGTATTATAATCTACTAATACCTTAATACATACCTACTAAGCTGTTTAAAATTTTGCGCCATTCTTTCTTTTAAACATAGTTACGTACCTATCTACTTATTAAAAAGTACCTATCTACTTATTAATATTTAAATACCTGCTTAACAACATACATACATAATTATAAGATTATAAAGAATTAAAGATGCTTCGATTTGTCCTTAAAACTTGTCTACTTTTTTTGACATGACACCAAGAAAGCTAAGAAAAACATTTATCTTTGTTTTTAATCCACCAAAACAGTGAAAAACTAGCATATACCTGAATAATAAAACTCTCTGCGACAATCAAAATTATGTCAAGATCACCAAAAAAGCAAGGACAAAATATCCGAAAAGATACCTTTTCCATATCCTTGCATTTGTCCTACATTTAGCGATTTGTAAATTCAACCCAAAAAACCAAAGAAAACATTCTACCCAAAATTGCAAGGCAAAATACGTAAAACTCACAATACACACTTATAGATAATCAAATACGTACAAACCTACTATACATATTAGGCTCGCATTCATTCTTACACCTGCATCCATTAGCTAAAGAAACCGAAACAAAATATTTGTGAAATAATCAAAGAAAACCAACCACCAAGATCATCCCCTTACGTCGCGCACGACGCAGCCATCCACACATTGGCAGACTGTTTGCAAGAATGCATAAGGGGAACAAAATCCAATTTCCCAAAAAAATTTCCTTGTTTATTTTGGTTAGGTTCAAATATAAAATAAGCGATTTTGCGACATCTAAATCCGCATGTAATACTACAAAATCGTGTTGCATAGGAATACTATAGAGTGTATATACAAAGATATGAGCAGAAAAATCTAAATTGGGTGTAAAAAGAACTCCAAGGTCCCTTACAGTCATAACACGAGTTAAAATGTGCCGTGAGATAACATATTCATGTGAGGAAGGAGAAAGTTTTTTATAAAAAGTCATAGTTTGACATTTTGTCGGGTTGAGGTTCAGACTGTTCTTTTCACACCATAAGGCAAAATGGTTAATATCATCTTGCAGTAGAGCCCGATCATTTGAAGATACTATATTTTTATAAATCTTCATTTATCATCTGCAAAGATTAGAATTTGGCTATTGCGAACACATAGAGGAGCATCATTAATAGCCAATGTAAAGAGTAGTGGTCCCAGATGGCTTCCCTGCGGAACACCTGATTTGCCAATAAATTCTCTTGAGTATGAATTTCTGAATTTGACTTGATATAACCTATCTTCAAGATATGAAGATATCCACTTGATGAAAGGTGGTGGAAATCCGTATGAGTGAAGTTTAAACCTGATAATCTCATGAGACAGTTGATCAAAAGCTTTCGAGAAGTCAGTGTATACACAATCAACTTCTTGACCACTTTCCGGAGAGTTTAAACATTCATTCAAAAAGACAATAAGATTAGTAACAGTAGAACGTTTTTGCATAAAACCATGTTGTTGGTTGCAGATAATAGTTTTACATATAAATGTCAAACTGTCACATACAACTTGTTCGAACAACTTCGGAATGCAAAAAAGTTTGGAAATTGGTCTATAGTTGGTAATATTGGCTTTATCTCCCTTTTTAAATACTGGCGTTAAAAATGCTTTCTTCCAAACTGCAGGGAATTTACCTAATTTCAAGGATAAAACAAAAATATTACGCAGAGGAAGAGCTAAAACAGACTTACATTTCTTCAATAAAGTGGGTGGTATTCCATCGGGTCTAATAGAATAGTCGTCTTTTAAATGTGTTTTTAAAAGTCCAAAATTTTGTCATGATCTATTGTAATATTATTAAATGATACCTGAGGACAATTTCGTAAGAATTGAAAATAGTTATCGTCAACAACAACAGGGGAATCAATGAAGGATTGGCTAAAATTATTTGCAAATCCCTCACAGATTTCTGTAGTAGTACTCAAGATTTTTTTAGGGACAGTGTGGGCTCTGTATTGTCAAACTTATAGAAAAACACATGCACATTCTTCTTCCAGCGGCTAATTCCAAGCATATACGCACACAAGCAAATAATAGCAATACGACGAACGGGTGTAAGGTATTAAAAAAAAACAAAGATTATAAATTAATATAATACAAATAATGGAGATATTAATAGAATATGTTCTGTTCATCTAATGCCTTACCTTTTACCTTTTTGAAGTAAAATTTCTTTTCCGGCGTTGGGGGTAAAAAATTTTATATGGAATTGTCAGTTACACATCAAAACGACACGTTATCCATCAAAGACAGCGACATGTTTTTTACAATTGAAGGGTTCTAAGCAGTGGCGGCTGGTGGGTTGTTGAACAGGTGGTGCCCTTTACTTGCTCACTAAGTGGGTATTAAGATTAGAAATCGCAAAAAAAAACAACAATTTACATGTATATGTTGATTTTTTATTTTTTGTAAGTATAATTGCTCGAAGAATTTCGACTATGTATAAAACTGACACACTTATTACATTTAGCAAGGAATCATGTTTTTTTTATTTTTTCACTTAAATGCGTCAAATCGTGGATTCAGGTTTCTGTCTAAATCGATTCTCCGAGAAAAATATTGCATGTAAAATTTAAAAAGGGCCTTGGCGATCCGGCTAATTTTATATTAACTTTATTTTAAAAAGATTTATTACTGTCTTTAATATACCTAATCACTGTTCATTTTATCCCACACAACACACTGTACACAGTACAGAATCAAACCAAAATAAAAAACAATTACTAACCTAACTCCTACAAACCAACACTATTTAACCAGTCACGGATAGAGCGAAACAACATTACATATTCGCAGGCGCAGAGCATTCTAGTCAAACATCGGTTAATCTTCGGTTCTCGTGTGCCGCACGAGAGCAGGCTCATTTCTCGATACATTTCAATGAAATATCTTTTGTCTCACGCGTCAGGGATATTAGCTTGTAACTCATACAAGTTATATTAGCAGTCCTCGTGCGCTCGCCGAAGCGCACGAGAATTTTTACTTGCAGAGAAAGTAAGTCTTAATAGTAAAGCGAAGCGCTTACATTGTTTCGTCATAATTGGAAATTTTACTTGTTTATGTTCTTGTATGTTTAAAAAATAAATATTAATATGGTAATCTAAAAATAAAGATGCAGTAATATTTTGTAATTTTTAAACCTTTTGAATTGGAGGTTCAGCGCACGAGTGCACTTAAGGTACAGCCGCCACTGGTTGTAAGTCTAAAGGGTCTAAGTGGCAAAAAATCAAAAGTCAATATTTTTATCAAAATACAATCTAAGTTCCAAGCCTTATAATATCAAAATGGATTCAAGTGCCTGTTTCTTTTAAAACTGTACACACATACAAATAAAGTGGTGGTAGGGTGTAAGTGCCAAAGAGCTTTCGCTCAAAAGGGTCTGTGCGTTCGTGGCGAATTAGAAGATGGTGGTGGTTGTGGTTTATTGTTTGTAAGCGGTTAGTTGTCTAAATTGCACTGTTCAAAATGGAAGCTTCATCATTGAGTGAATCGCTTATTCATAGCATTTAAAGACAAATATCCTGATTCTTCTGTTAACTACAGATTTTTGTATGTAACATTCAAAGAAAAATTTCCTAATTTGAAGTTTGGACGTCCTAGAACCGATACTTGCCAAAAGCGTGATTTATTGATTTATTGCATGCAAAGGTAAAATGCTCGGAGGGAAGACAAAAAACAAAATATACTGTAGAGCTAGAAAAACATCATCGCAAAGCTGAGAGTGCCCAAAAAGCAATGAAAGCTGATTCAATAGAATCTCAATCTCCAGCTAGTAACACAATGTCTCTTGCTATGGATATGCAACAGGTAATTTTCATACCGACACTGACACATAGTCAAATGTTTTACAGCAGACAACTATCATGTTATAACTTATGTGTTCATATTGCTGACAACCAACAAGCTTTCATGTGCCTCTGGAATGAGTCATATGCTGGACTGGGCGGTAACGAGGTTGGCTCTTGCATATTTAAGGTATTATACTCAATCTCAACCAAAACTTTAAAAAAGCATGCAGTTATTTGGAGTGATAACTGCATAGGACAGAATAAAAACAGAATGGTTCTGTTTGCCTTGATCTTTTTAGTTTAGCTAATGGTATTTATGATATTATTGATCATAAATACTTGGTCAGTGGCCATTCCTTCATGTCCTGCGATCGAGATTTTGCTCAAATAGAAAAAAGAAAGAAAGTTGTGAAGTGTTTTGAACCAAATGATGTGGAAAAAATGATTCGAGAATCATGTCACAAAAATCCATTTGAAGTCGTTAATCTGGACCGAAATGATTTTATAGACTTCAATAAAGCTTCCACGGATTTCCTCAATACAACAAAGTTAAAAATATCAACCATTTTTTGGATCCGCATTGAAAAAAGTAAGCTACCTCGTATTGATTTAATGGAATCGCACAATGATTCAATACCTTGCGATAGTGTCAATATTTTTAAAAAAGGCAAGTTTCCAAACGAATTAAAAAACTATGCCTTGCCATCGTTAGAACCTCGAAATAGTATTTCAAAGGAAAAATTGAAGGATTTGAAGGACATGCTACCATACATACCTGTTGAAAATTAATTCCCGATAAATTGAAAGACAACACCGAAATATAATTCAATGGAGTGATTATTTATTGACTAAAGAAAATATATACTATAGCTAACAATTAAATGCAAATAGTGACTGACTTGTGGCCTTATTCAATAGCCTTATTTATACTCGCGATATATACATAGGTACTATATGAAAGTAATACTGTACAAAAAACTACAAATACATGTAGACTGCTTTTTTTAACATCCTGCTGCCCGGGCAGAATTTGCCAACTCCAATGGATATAGGAGCTGGACTGGTCTTCGCATTAATCGTCCGTCTGCAAATCTCACCTCGCAAGCTCGAACCTTACCATCTCGGCCTTCGAACGTCTGATTGACCATTACCATCTCCCAGTGTACACGTGGCTTGGCACTGTCATTCAAAAGAACCACATCTCCAGCTGTTAACTGCTTTGATGTCTTTGGATTAGATGAGTGAAAAGCCCTGAGCTGCTGCATATATTCGATTCGCCATCTTATTGTCATCTTAGCGAAGTACTTCATTCGATGTTGCCAAAGTTCTCTCAAACCCGAAGCGTTAAGCTCTCTAGACAGATTTTGGCTGGTCGTTAGGGAGCGCATTTGCAGGAATTGTGCCGGGGTCAGCGGCCTTGAATCCAAGGCATCTTCGGTAAGTAAGTGGCCTTTCATTCACCAAAGCTTCAGCCTCTGTAAGTAAAGTTCTCAATTGTTCAAAATTTAATTTGGCCTTACCAATGACCGTTTTGAGTACATTCTTAATGGTTCTTATCATT
The DNA here is from genome assembly GCA_963931855.1 of Philhelius festivus. Classification (NCBI taxonomy): domain Eukaryota; kingdom Metazoa; phylum Arthropoda; class Insecta; order Diptera; family Syrphidae; genus Philhelius; species Philhelius festivus. Next base: position 133,708,486 of record OZ007556.1, on the reverse strand, counting down.
CTCTCCCAGAACCCCCCCCACCAGGGAGCTCGCTCAACGATAAAGTTCCACTTTATCCGGTGGTTCGCTAGAAAGTCGGGCAGACCTTCCCCTTGTAGAACATCATTGAAACCTTCCAGTTCAAATGAGGCTCGCCGAAAGGATTTAGCATTGTCCGAGTATATAGTGGATGGGGTACCACGTCTTGCAATAAAACGTCTCAAAGCCATGACGCAACTATCAGTGGACATGCTCGTGGTTAGCTCGATATGAACTGCTCTGACAGCGGCGCAGGTGAAGAGCAGCAAATATGCTTTACGCGTCGAAGAATCATCGTCAGCTTCGTAAAAAAGAGGCCCAGCAAAATCAATACCAACATCATTGAAAGGCCTGGCTAATGTTATTCGATGTCGTGGCAGTGGCGCAAATGGCTGGGAAACGGACTGCCCAAACAACTTTTTACAAACGATGCAGCTCTTGGTCCGTTTCTTTACAACCTGGCGCCCTTTGATGACCCAAAAGCGTTCCCTCATCTTAGCTAGGACGGTGTTTACTCCTCCGTGTAACGTTGTTCGGTGATAGTCATCAATAATAAGCTCTGTGATATGATGGTCAGGCGGCAAAATGATTGGGTGCTTGATATCGTAGGTTTCTTCTAGCATCTGGAGCCTGCCTCCTACTCTGATAAGTCTATCGTCGTCTAGGAACGGACTAAGCTTTAGAATTTTAGACGATGGCTCCAAAACGCCAGCTTTCTTTAACGAAAAGTATTCATTAGTATAACTTGCTCTCTGTACATACCTTAACCAGTAAAGCTCGGCATCGTGCAGCTCCTCCTCAGTCAAGAAACTCTCAAAACTTTGTTTGCGGCGAACAAACCGCAAAACCCAGCAAGTCACCCTCAGCAGCCTTAGCCATGTGCTAAAATTTCCGAAATTCACGATGGCCTCCATCGGTTCCTTCTGCTTCTGGTCACGAATGATTTCTTCAGCTTGGGTCAATAGGCTCAATTGACTTTGACAATCTGCTAGGTCCTTACGAATGTCAAGAACAGGAACATTCAGCCAACTCGGTCCACTGATCCAAATAGCTGATGACTGCAACTTTTCTCCAGAGATCCCTCTTGTGACCAAATCAGCCGGGTTGTCTTTGCCTGAGCAGTGACTCCAATCAGCAACGGAAGTATGACGGCGAATTTCTTCAACTCTAGTCTGAACATATGGTTTCCATTTCTGCAGCTGTCCGTATATCCAATTTAAGGCGATTTTGGAATCGGTCCATAATAAGTACTCCTTGATTGGAATTTTGAGTGAATTTTTAAGGTACTCGCACAATCTGGCAGCGATTAATGTTGCAGTAAGTTCCAACTTCGGAAGGGTGAGCTCATCGTTGCAATCCATCTTCACAGGTGCTACGCGACTCTTTGAGCATAAAAATGAAACTGATACTTGCCCTTTTGGATCGACCACCCTTATATACGCAACTGCACCATAGGCCTTCAAGCTGGCATCTGCAAAAATGTGACACTGAACCGCCTTCCTCATCGATGTGACCGGAAAGACTGATCTTGGTATGGCCATATCTTTAAGTTGCAATATATTTTTGCTACAGTCCTCCCACTCGGAACTTAAATCATCTGGTAAGCTCTCGTCCCAACTTAGGTTCTTCTTCCAAGCCCCCTGGAATAATATTTTAATTTTTATAACGGCTGGACTTATTATACCCAAAGGATCGTAAATGCGAGCTAATGCGGACAAAATGTTACGCTTGGATCCTCGAGATGAATGGAGCTCGAGGAAACTCTGGACTGATTGCAACGGCACGGATAATTCGTCGCTGTAGACCATCCAAATAAGGCCTAAAACTTTCTGCTGTGTTGGCAAATCTTCTGCTGTGATTGCATTCCGAATAGTGGCACTATTTGAATGCCATTTTCTGAGGTTCATAGAAGCTCTGCTCATGATTTCGGTAGCCTCTCGCCAAACTTGTTTACCTTCCGCATCAGAGTTTACGCTCATGACAAGATCATCCATATAAAAACTGTTTTCCAGCATTTGGCTAGTCTTCGGAAACCTCTTCTTTTCCTGACTCAAATGTTTACGTAGGGTAGCTGATAGAAGAAACGGACTGCTACAGACGCCAAATGTGACCCTAGTCATTCGGTATTCTTGATATGGCGATGATGCACTCTGCGGCGATGTATACCAAATGAATCTGTGAGCATCTCGGTCAGCTTCATTCAATTGAATTTGCAAAAACGCCTTCTCTATATCAGCGACAAGACCGACTTTGCCAAGCCGAAAGTTAAGGAGCATCTTCAATATATCAGGTAACAAATTTGCACCAGTCAATAGCTGATCGTTTAAAGAAGGGCAACCTTCTGTCTGACTGGAAGCGTCAAACACAATTCGCATTTTTGTTGTCGTGCTGTCCTCTTTGTACACGGGGCGATGCGGCAAATAAATTGTTCGTTTCCCAGATAAAGTTGGTCCAACACGTTGAGCTATTCCGTCGACTACCATCTTCTGAATGCTGTCATGGTATTCTTGCAGCTTGCTAAGATTCCTAGAAAGACGATGAAACAAACTGTTTAGACGACTTACCGCAATAATTTTGTTGCTGTCAAACACAATATTTGGGTCCTTCCATGGCAAGCTGGCTATATAACGACAGCCGACACGCTTGATATATTTGCTTGTCATCTCCTCGGTTAGGCGCTGTCTCTCTGGTGCTTCGCCTAGAATCCCGATTGACTCTAATGCCCAAAGCGCTGCAAAATCCTGCTCACTAGTGCTGCAGGCATTACAAACAACCAATGGCTGGACAACGTTATATTTTCCAGCACTAAGTCCCCTATTACACGTTGCCTCATGAGACATGTCTCATTTTTTACTTTCCTTTTAAATTTGTATCCCGTGAGGCAAAAGCTATTACACGTTGACTCATGTCTCATGAGACTCATGTCTCAAATTTCACTGTTGTTCGTATTTTTTAATGCACAACACAACATAAAACGAATTTGAGAAAAAGAAACGTCAAAATGAGACTACTAAAAATCAGCCCGGTACTCACCGGGAATATTTTTTTGCATCTCATTTCCTCATATCTGCTTTCTTTTTCGCACTTAGGTGAGCCTCGTCTCGTGAGACATCGTGTAATAGGGGACTAATTGTATTCGGGTGAGCGCCTTGGAGCGTCCAACCGAAAACCGTATCCACAGCTCGCAAGCTAGCTGATAAACGTTCTTGTTTTCCCATTACAATAGACCAATAATGATCTGCACCAATTAAAAGGCTAATCTCTTCCTCAACATCGAGATTCGTGACGACACAATCAGCCAATTTTAATCCACCAAAAGATTTGCAATGTGGGTCTGGAGCGCTAAGCACATTGGCACAAATTTCGGGTACAATGACCACCTCAATTTCCATTACCTTCTCGGCGTATTGACTTCGGACTCGCAATTTAATTTTCTTAAAAGATTTAGTTGGTGGCTTTTGATTAGTTCCAAAAGGAATCACGGACAACTGAATTATTTTATAATGCTTTAAAAGATTTAATTTCTTAGCCACGCTCTCTTTTAAAAAACTTAGTTGACTTCCACCGTCAATTACAAGTCGCAAGATTCTATTTTTTTCTTTATTCCCAACCGCGATACAACGAGTCGTTTTATGAAAAACACAGCCAACAGAATTTTGCACACACATATTCGTAGCATAACTGATTTCGTCTTTCGGTTCTTTAGTTTCTTTCCTTTTCTCGCACAACGACGATAAGTGCTTTCCATCACACTTTGTGCATTTAAGAAACCTACTACTGCGGCATTTTCTGGACATGTGACCTTTTTTTGCACAACGAAAGCAACGGTTGTCTTTTCGAATAATATCTCTTTTTTGCTGCACAGACACTGATTCACAATTTTTTGTTTGGTGGGTATGAGAATCGCAGAACAAACAATTTTAGTTCTCTTCCGATTTCGTCCCTATCAGACTTGCTGCAGTTGTTGGTGATGTCTTTGTATGCGAACGTGTTGATGGTGTGGTAACTCTACTTATCTCTCTAATGCTTCCACCTCTTTCTTGAGAAATCGCAATATGCTGTTTACACCACGGTCGTGCATACCATACAGCGAAGTTTTTGTTTCAGAGACATCGTCACTGTGTTGGCTGGTCTCTGCTGCAGCTGCTTCATCGTCTTTACATATTTCGCTATCTCCGTTATTCCTCCTGTGGTAATCAACTCGCATATCTGGTGGTAGGCAGCGTAAGAGAATAGATTTAAGCATGACGTCATATCTTTGTGAAACGACTTGTAGTGATGTAAGAGAGCGTATAGAAGTAGAAACGTGATTGTATAAATTGCGCAAACCCACAACATCTGATTTTACCGTAACCGGACTCAAAGAAATTAATTTTTGCATGTGATTGTCAATTAGTTTTTCAGTATCACCATACTGTTCCAACAACAATGCAACTGCTGCATCGTAACATGATGATGTAGCTGTAAAACCAGCTACAGCTTTCTTGGCCGCCCCACTCAGCACATCCTCAAGATAGTTAAATTTTTCTGCAGCAGACAATTGATTATTTTGATGAACGGCGCTATTAAACTGGTCCCAAAAGGGCATCCGATAGCGCATATTTCCATCGAATTTTTTCAATTGCAGGTTTGGCAGGCGTATGTTGCTTTTGTGAGATGGTGCAACAAGGGTATTTGAATTATTGAGGTTTATGTTGTCGGGTGGATTGTTGAGGGGGTTTTGTTTAAGACGTAGTTTTCGCAGGCGATTATTTAGCTTGGCTAAATGCGTTATTGCCGCGTCCTCGTATTCGGCCATCCTATCGAACTCCCTCTCTTGATCTTCGGCCTTGATTAAATTCTTAGCCACCACTTGCTTATCCGCGTCGCGAAGCTTCTCATGGACCGCTGTCAACCGTTCAATAAGAGTTACGAGTTCTTCTTCGAATTCCTCAAACCGACTCGCGTTTTCCTCATTTAACTGACACTGCATTTCCAAATATTCCGCTGCCGCTTTCATAATTTTCGTCATCGAGGTTCTAAAAGTACCACGCGTTATCACCTCCATTGCTTTTATAAAATATTTCTCGTCTTTCGCCCCGGGTTTCGGCACCAAAATGTTGAAAATTATTTCCCGATAAATTGAAAGACAACACCGAAATATAATTCAATGGAGTGATTATTTATTGACTAAAGAAAATATATATGTACTATAGCTAACAATGAAATGCAAATAGTGACTGACTTGTGGCCTTATTCAATAGCCTTATTTATACTCGCGATATATACATAGGTACCAGTGGCGAGGCGTCATATTGTTCAAGTCGTGCATGAACGACTAGCTTACAGGCGACAGTATTTTAATTTCTATCTAATTAACCCACACCTCATACTCATACTGTTCGTTCATTCCTTATAGTTATTTCTAATGTATACCTACATATCTCCATTTTCCAACTCGTGCATTCCTTCTGTGAACTACCCAAATAAAACAAAACGAACTAGCTACCTGCTACTGTTTTGTTTTCACTCAACCGATCAGTATCTACCCAAGTCGTTCATACGATTTGGCAACGAAATGAACCCATAGAAAGCATACAAGAAAAAAAAAAAACAATTCGCTCGTTGTAGGGAGCATTTCGTGCAAATCTGTTTTGAACGAGTAGAGCTTTTTTTTTAATATAAGAATGATGGAAATGAGGAAAACGGGTAGCTAGGGCGTAGGTAAGTAAGTAGTTTATTTATTTATTTAGGTACATATTAAAATATTCCAATATTTATTTTTTTTATTTTTTCGAATATGAGAAATGAGACGCGCGTGCGTCGGTCGTTCATAGGGACGGTTTTAGTCCAGTCAATGCGTCATTTGACCTTGCGCGCAGAGGCATGGTCTATTTTTTTTTTCATGGATCGATAGGTGCTTATGAGAAAGGCTTAAAACCAAATTTGCACCACATGACAACCTTTTTTACCAAAGTTATTGGTAAAAATTTGTTTTGTGTCATTTTTTGGTCATTTGCGAATATCTCAGCTCCACTATCTCGTACAAACAAAAATTAAACATGTATTTATTCCTAATAACATTATCTATTATGTCATAAAAAAACATTTGTTTAAACAAATTAAAAAAAAGTTATAGTAAGTTGAAATAATTTTTTGTTGTTTAAAAATCACTTTTTCGTGATTATTAAGAAAAAAGATCATTTATTGATGAAATTTTTCATAGTTATTGAGAAAAAAACTGTATTTCACGGTAACTATTTCTCAGTTTTGGATTTTTGTCTTATAGTCCTGCTAATTTTCTTCAAATTAAAAAAAAAAAAAATAGTCCATTACGACAAACGGGAGCCAAGATATTCATGATTTAAAAACTTAGGAAAGCTTACAATTTAGTATTTTAACCTTGTAGCTTGTAAGAAGCAACAAATATGTTGTGTAAAGTATGTGTGGGGTGTTTGAAGGATACCAATATATCTCGTTGCTGGCGACAACAAAATTACAAGCTACAAGGTTAATCAACACATACACATATGTACCTATTATTGACATAAAAATAAAAACATTATAGGTAATGTACCTTTATATAAAAAAAGACTTGTTTGACTTCTTGGCATTGCAAATAAAAATTTTGAAACTGAACGACTACATTTTTTAGGCACGCGTCGCCGCTGATAGGTACTATATGAAAGTAATACTGTACAAACTACAAAAAACTACAAATACATGTAGACTGCTTTTTTTTAACAATACCCAACGAAAATAAAGCATTCTATGGACGCTTGAGTTATGTTTTCGGTTGATTTAAATAAAAATAAATAATTATTTAATTGAATTGTTGTTTTTATTGTGTTTTTCTCGTATATCTCTAAATTATGAAAATGGCACTTAGACCCTTTAGACTTACAACCCTTCAATTATTGTTCGAACTTTCGCCGAAAGAGAATGTTCTTTTAATGAAAAAAACTACAACAACTAGCCAACAAAACAATTCAAAACATAATTTCATTAAAATAACACACAGTGAAAGCTTTTTTTAATGAATTATGTGGTGGAACAATTTCTCAATCGAAAACCACTTCAATTTGTAAAAAGAACATATTTTTTATGGTTTTATTTATTTAAAACATTAAACACTTTATCCTACACAATACTGAATACTTATGTACATGCTACGAGTATTTAATTTAAAAACTACATAAATACCAAAATTTACAAAATAATTAATGCGAAATATAAAAAAAAACACTTGTAAATAAACTTTCTGCTTTTTGTTGTCAAATATAAATAAGCATTGCCATATATACGAAGAATTTAAATTCGCTGTCAAAATTAAATTAGCATTCCCTACAGTTAGAAGAATCATTTGACTGGAACACAATGAAAGCGATAAGAAAGAACAAATGTGAGCTTGATGAAACATCGTCGTTATTGTAAAATCAGTTTCAAACTCTGAAAACAGACGAGGAGATACGTAATTAAACGTTTCTCATCGTCACGTTAAATGAAATTAATAAATGAAGTTAGAAGAGTCGCGCACATTTAATTTTTAGTTTCACATCTGTTTGGTTGCTGAAATGAAACTTATGTTTCATTTTACTATGTATTTACTATATAATATGTTTCATTTTACCAACCAAACAGTTGCGAAATTAAAAATTGAATTTACGCTCTTAGGTCTAAGGAATTGCGGAACGATTTTATAACAACAAAAAGGTGACAGTGAATGTTTTGTTTCCTGTTCTCATCGCATTATGTCGCATTTGTCTCTTGTTTCCAATTGGATTTTAATGTCACCATCTGATAAATTTAAGCGGAGATAAAAATGCACTAAAAATAGGCTAGTATTGAAATTTTGATATCTTAGACGTCAGTGTCCTTTCACGATTTATTATGTGCACCCAGTTTAGGGGGAGAGTACGATAACTTGGCTGCCAAGATTTGATAACGGGTTTTTGTATAGGGGTCAAAAACAAGCACTTTTTACTACGGGAGGTGGGTCTATCTCCCCCCGTTTAGGAGGTAGGGGCACTTTTAGAAAAAATGGTTTAAATTGAAAAAAAAAATATTAAAAAACAACGGCAACACCTACAATAAAGTGCTATACTGCGTTTGAAAGCCAAAAGATTGTTCTATAATCTTGCATTTAAATTAAATTTCTCATGTCAATGATTTTTGAAAAATTCGCCTTTAAAGTCCAAATTTTGATAAAAAAACGTGAAAAAAAGTTTAGACCGATTGTTTTCAAAATTGTGAAATGAAATTGTAAATTAGCTTATATGTGTTTCATGTATCTATCAGTTCTTATTCAAACACAAAAAACCGCATGGTTCTATGTCTTCTAGTTTTTGAGAAAATCGAAAATTACCAAAACTGCTTTTTTTGATTTTTGGTGATGGCGGTTATTCCATTTTAAGGATTAATGTTAATAAACATAATGCATCTTTGTTAGTTCAGTACAGCAATTCATTTAGCTTTACCCAGAATTGCACACGGCCACGGGAGTTGAATTTTTATTTGGTATTAAACCAATTTCTTTGAAAAAAGTAATGCTTTTTTCGTTGGTCGACACTAAATCACCGAAATAAGAAAATATTGGAAAATTATTCAATTTGGCATGGAGTATAGTGGATGTTTAACCGCCATTTTTCATTTAGAGAAAAAAACACTTCACTCTTACAAAAGTTTAATAACGAATGACCTTGGCAAACAATAACTTGTACCACATTTTCATTAACGAACAAAAAACAACGGTACAAATTGGAATGTTAGCTTTTTTTATCTACGTTGGTATACGAGTACTTTGAACATTTCAGTTGCTTTATATAAATTGGTATGTAAAGGTGTGTCCACACCAGAGAAACATTTCAGGAAACATTGTTTAAAAAACGTTTCTGAAATGTTTCCCATTTGTTTAAAAAACATTTCAGAAACATTGCAGAAACATTTCAGAAATGTTTCTGATTTGTTTTTTTGGTGTGGACGCTTTGAGAAACATTTCTGAAATGTTTCTTTGTTTCCCATTATTTCCATATTGAGTTGTCTGTAATTTTTGATGTGTAAACATCTTTCCCGGCGGTAGAGTGAATCGAAAACGTGTGTAAAACTTATACGTCCCGTGTAACCCGTTACGGTTACACGTTACGGTTACACGTTACGGTTACACGTTTCGGTTACACGTTTCGGTTACACGTTCCGTGTAGCAACCTACCTTACCGACGATTGCATTTAACACCCTGTTTACATTGTAAATAATGCGTACTTACGACATCGTGTTTACATTGGAGACTTTGAGTACTAAAATCTCGATTTTATTACTTTCCATTGCTGGCTAGAACTTAATTCAATCCCTCAACATTTCTTTACCTCTCGACCAATTAGGCCTATTCTGCCACATTTGTTATTCTGCTATAGATTTTCTGTTATGAATCATAAAAGATTTCCACCTTAAAAGATCTTTTATGATTGGTATTCAGAGGTTCGAACTTTTATAAAAGTCTGTTAGGCTAGTCGCGCACTGGCAACTGTGATTGAAATCAAATAGTTTAATCACCAGTTGAAAGAGAACCGCGCACTGGCAACTCTTTACTCACGCTCACACTCTTTTCTCTCTTGCGCTTATGGAAAACAGCTCAACTATTACGAATTAATTTTAGGCAATCGTTTAGTTTATGTCAAAACAAAAAGTTTTTAGTTGCTCGAATCGTGTTGCTTTAAGTGCGCGGTGTCCCATATAAGCCCATATGTTTCATTTTAGCAAATAAACAGTTGCGAAACTAAAAATTGAATGCGCGCGCCTGGCCATATGCTACTTCGAAAACGAGATCTGTTATAAAACTGAACTAAATCTGTTATGTGTGATTATGTAAAATATTTCATCTGACATAATTTAAATGGATGACGAACAAAAAAGTAAACTCTTAGGCTAGGCGCGCATATTCAATTTTTAGTTTCGAAACTGCTTGGTTCGAGCAACTAAAAAGTTTGTGTTTTGACACAAACTAAATGATTGCGTGCACATTCAATTTTTAGTTGCACAACTGTTTGGTTGCTTATAGAAAACAGATGAACTATTTAGTTGAATGTCCGCGCAGGTGCATACAATTATATGTTACACAGAATAGCGAACTCATTTTAGGCAATAGCTTAGTTTGTATCAAAACACAAACTTTTAGTTGCTCGAACCAAGCAGTTGCGAAACTAAAAATTGAATGTGTGCGCCTAGCCTAAGGCTATTTTGTGTAAAATAATAATTATATGCACCTGCGCGGACATTCAACTAAGTAGTTCATCTGTTTTCTATAAGCTACCAAACAGTTGTGCAACTAAAAATTGAATGTGCGCGCCTAGCCTTACACACTAAGGATATCCATACAATGGAACACGATTTTATCTCATTATGTTTCTGGGAATACCAAGGCCATACTCTACTTATTTCTTTATATGATATGTGTTTTGATACATTTTCTTTCATTTGTCTCCTTTAAAGAACATTTGATAGACGAAAGACAAGATAAATATTCATTATTACTTGATGCACCTGTGTAGTGTGTACTTATTTAAATCTTTTATGATAAAAGTAACAGAAGTTTGTCTTTTATTCTTTTATGATTTTTAACAAAAATGCTATTCGTAAAAGATTTTTTCTATGTTCGAACGTTTGACAGTTCATAAAAGTTTTCTTAGCAGATTTTATAACAGATTTTAGCGTGCTGAATACCAAAATTAAAATTCATAGAAGATTTTTTGACAGTTCAAACATTTGTATGGAAATTCATAGCAGAATAACAGAATAGAAGAATAAAAGATCTCGCCGAATAGTCCTAAATATGTGAAAAAGACGAAACACAAATCAACTGGTGTAAAATTTCATAGCGGGTTCATTTAATGTCTTAAAAAATCCACTTCACGTTATTGACGGATGATAACATTTTATTTTATGCTTGCAAAAAATGCATTTTCAGAGTTGAACTTTAAAAATCCAAAAAATGTTCTTCAGGGCAATCAGTTGACATCTGCAATGAAATATTCTCGATACGTCAAAATTTAATTTGTCCCTTATCTGTCATACCATATAATTATTTTAATTATTGAATTAGATATTCTTTATTATATTAAAATATACTTTTAGCATTCACTATATCAAAATATAGATGGTTCTCCATCTGTCAAGCCATGAACTGGATGACGACTACGACTTCAATGTATTAAAAAAATTTGTTTTGCCACTTATAATTCCATTACAAGGTGGGAATGATGTCAATCTGTCTGTAAATCTCTGACAGAGGGAGTAAGATAAAGTACAGAAACCTAAAAAAAAAGTTAAGGGATTTGTTTGATTTTGGTAAGGTGAACGCTCCATCTAGTGGTTTGTCAAAAAAAAAGTTTTGACTTTTTCGCTGCATGACAAGTATATTTGTTGGCGGCGCGGCGTTAAGCCAGGTATACATTGTTCAAATGCATGAAAAGCACGTACAAGTCTATTATTTCAGTGGCGAGAGAACGTTGCCCTTTGTGGTTTTTTTTCAGCAAAATTGTGTTTTTACGAATTTCTTTGAGATTTTTGTAATTTTATCCGAGTAATTTGTTTTATTTTGTCTGTCCATTTTATCATACAACTTTCGTTTGCTGTATTAATATTTTAGTCAGTGCTTATGCTGTGCTGTGTTCTCATCTCTTCAACGTACTATACGCAAATGAACCAATAAATACATGATCAATCATCAACCTTGCATATACAATATTTCTATGCAGTACGCTAGATTAAAAAGATTTTGATTTTTCTTCAAGCCTACATCCAATCTATATACGTGTGACTCTTTTACTAATACACTTACAATTGCTGAGAAAAATGCGAAGTTATCGTTCATTCTTCTTTGTGGTTTTCTTTTTATATTTGGCGTTCGCTCAGTGCAATTCGCTTAACTGAGTAGAGTAAGGAGTGCGAAGAGATGACTCCTTTTCGCATGAACAAAGTTAATTTATATTAAAAATCGCTGTGTTTAAAAGCACAGATGCACTCGAAAGGAAGCCAAAACAGAAACAGAGATTAAAATCAGATTCGTGTAAAAACAGTCTATTTTTTATCAGATAACATCTCTGTTTGAATATAAGGGTAAAAATATAATGCTGTCACAAGCAACATCCCTGGTTAAACATAAGTCAAACAAACTTTACGTTACGTAGCGGAGTCCACTCACTCCTAACACACAAATCACAAACTACTTCATCGAAGCATATTGTCGATAAGGTTTTTCTGTCGTGTGAAATGAATATTGTGTCGACATAGCAGTGCGAACTCTGGGAATCGAAGTAGTATGCCGACATGGCGTGTAAAAAGGACCGAACTAGTTCGTAGAAACAATTTTTTATGATGTTATTCAGTTTTAGTTGTTAAAATTTACAAATCGCCTGAAAAAGCAAGAATAAAATTCAATCTCCTTAAGCAAGAATTCAATAAAGCTCTGATCAACGCAAAAAAGTGGTTCTGGAGCATTAAAATTCAAATATGTTTCGGTCATTTTCACTTTTCATTTAAAATTTTACAACTCTACCATTTCACAGCTGATTTTGGCATGTACTTCTACGTCGGCGTATTGGTGTGTAAATGCCCATACAAAAGCGAAGTACTTTGTCGATTAGGTTGATCGATGTGGCGTGTGTGAGGGGTATATTCTAAAGTCACAAACTAGTACGATTGCATTGTATGTTTATTGGGTACGTTCGATAACAAAAATTCGGCACTCGGACGAACGTTGATGTTTACACATCTTAATCGTGAGTCCTGGCACTCACACTTTTTTTTATTTTTTCTCGTCTGTGTTGCACTTTAAGCACATGAAGTTTTCTTCTACTTCATCTTCATCACAATTTACATTTTCGCAAATTTCAGATATAAAATCGGCTTTTTTGATTTTATTTTTAATATTTTTTGTCAAGAGTCGATCCCACAAAACTTTTTTTATTTCATATATTCTTATCACTTGGATAACATTCTTGTTGCTTCACACTTTTCGCGACATTTTATATTTATATTAATAACCACTCACGCACTTTCTTCCTATGTAAATGCTTGGGAAACAAATAAAGTTTCCCATTCGGAATGGGAAACAGAAAAACATTTCATAAACATTTCAGAAATGTTTCGCGAGCGTCCAGACCAAAGAAACATTTTTGAAACATTTCAGAAACATTTAAGAAACATTTCAGAAATATTTCTCTGTTTCTGAAATGTTTTTTAAATGTTTCTGAAATGTTTCTTAAATGTTTCTGAAATGTTTCAAAAATGTTTCTTTGGTCTGGACACACCTTAAGACACAAACATAGATACATATTAAGAAATTATATATATTTGCTGCAGTCGAGCAGTAGTGCATTACATGTGAATTTTTCATAATGCATTTTTATATTTGAAAATTGTAAGTTTGGAACTTTGGGCTACTTATATAAATATATGTACGAGTATTAAGTGGACATTGGATAACTAGAATAAATTTTAATTTTTTTAAATACAGATTCTGTGAATGCAAAAGAAACTTTGCATGCACCCAACCTCGCACCTACCCACAATCCTATAGTGTGCCAAGCAGGGCGGTTGCAGGGGGGCAGCATGCCCCCCCATACATACTTTACTGTTTATATATAGTAATGTTGGAAGCTAGCACTGATTTATTTATGTAAGGAAGCAAAAAATATCAAACATTTTGTAGAAAAGTAGTTTTAGTTATTTTCTATTTTCTCAAAAACCAGAAGACATAGAACCATGCAGTTTTTTGTGTTCGATTAAGAACTGATAGATATATGAAACACATGTAAGCTAATTTACAATTTCATTTCACAATTTTGAAAACAATCGGTCTAAACTTTTTTTTTCACGTTATTTTATCAAAATTTGGACTTTAAATGCGAATTTCTCAAAAACCATTGACATGAGTAATTTAATTTAAACGCAGGATTATAGAACAACCTTCTGGCTTTCAAACGCAGTATAGCACTTTATTTTAGGTGTTGCCGTTGTTTTTTAATATTTTTTTTTTCAATTTAAATCATTTTTTCTAAAAGTGCCCCTACCTCCTAAACGGGGTGAGATAGACCCCCCCTCCCATAGTAAAAAGTGCTTATTTTTGACCCCTCTACAAAAATCCGTCATCAAATCTTGGCGGCCAAGTTAACGTACTCGTGCCCAGTTTAGTAATCATGTGCGTTAAAAAAGCGCCATCTGTATGTCATAAAGGGCGTCATCTGTGTGTCAAAAAGAGCGACATCCATTTTGGTCAACATTGGTAACAAACAAGTCATACATGACTTTCTTGATTTTCTCAATAAATTCAAGAAAGTACGAGTACCAGGTAGACCAAGCTCTCATTCCAAAACTTATTCCATAATTTTTATAATAATTGAAACCAATTCCAATTTAAGCTTCCTAACTTATTTTACAATTCAAACAAATATTTAAAAAAATGTGATTTTGACATCTTTCAATTTACAAGACTACCTATACTAAAATTACTTTTAAATTGAATGTTTGTATGTTTCCGAAAAGCACTGAAAGGTAATGTCAAAAATCAACGAAAAGTAGATTTCCGTATCGTCAAAACGGGAACACACCTAAACAGTACTTTACATCTATGTCACAAAACTCATTTTTTTCTAGAGACGATAAGTGAGGAATGAATTGTTTAATTTTTTAACCATTCGAAAACTAATCGGCTATATAACCAGTTTTTAAATTCATTATAATCTTAATCAACAATTAGTTTTTATGTTGGTTTGTAAAAAATGTGTGTACGTTTATAGGTTAGAATCTTAAAGAGGCTTTGCTTGAGGGAAAAGAAGTTTTTCTTCTAGAGCGCGTATACGTCAGTACATACACTCTTTTTTCGTACCGAGTTAGAAAAAGTCATATAAAATGCTTTATTTACTATGAAGCTATGTTGTGGGGTTAAGGGCTAAAATGAAAAGAATCTGTGAAAAGGAAAAGTAAAACAGAAACAAAAAAAAAATAGACTGCCAATTTTAAGATGTTATTGATTTGATCAAAATCAAAGCCAAACATCTTTCCTATCCTTCTTTCTCTTCCTTAACTTCATGCCCGCGCTGTGTTCAAACATTTAGATTATATAAAAAAAAAAAAAAAAAACAACAAACAAAAGGTTGGATATTATCTCTATTTCTTAACTGCATGGGTAGTTTGTTAAAAAGTATCGTTTCAAAAAGCCTAATTCTGAGTTTGTTTTCAGATTAATCTAGTCAATATACATACCTAGATATGTCAGAAAGTTGATGTCTCTATCACATAGAACACCAAGTTCGCGCATTGACTCGGCGGTAGATGGGGTTTGATAATTTAGAAGGTAGAGACAAAGAGGAGATTGGATGCGTTTTCGGAAAAAAAGTTATTGAATAACATTTGCAAATATTTAGCTCTAAGCACACAGAGAAACTGTCGAAATCAAGTTGAAGAAGAGTGGAACGGTATTTCGAAGAAATGGTCTTGAAAAAGTTCATATCGTTGGCGTAGAGTTAGACATGGCAATATTTAATGACCACTTCAATATCGTTAATAGTAAGAATTGAAAGGAGAGGTCTAAAGTCTGAAAGGCTGCCTCGTAGGACACCGGAGAGAACTAAAAAAATATGGGAGAAGGTGAGCCCACCCTTGTAGTAACGATTAGAATAGTGCAACTTTGCTTACCGAACTTAACTAGCATTAATACACAAACAAAAGGTACGGGTAGATAGATCAGTTACTCGTATATGTCGCAATAACCAACAAAAATCAACAAAGACGAAGTAATAAAAAATTGTGAATGTGTGGCGATCCTTTAATCTATTAACTTACTTTAAGTATTTCCACTTAGTTTTAAAAAGAATAATATTAGTTTAATACTTAGTTTAAGAACAATTCATCAATTATTCATTGTAATAATTTAATGATTAAGAAGTAACCACATAGATAACTACATTGGTGACCCCGAGTTAAAACACTTAAACACAGTGCCGGATTAAGCCAGCGTGGGGCCTGTAGCAAATTCTATCAAGGGGCCCTTAGACTGTTTTAGGTTAGGTACTTATCAAGTTTATGGTATTAAATAAAACAAAACTTTTCTTGATTTAATTTGGGAAAATTTATAAATAATGCTGTTGATATCGACTTCTCGGAGTAAATCATGTTCAAAATTCATTAAAGTGAGGTGATTAAGACGTTGTTGGCTCAATTCATTTTTAACACGTTTTAATGTTGAGAAAGATCGTTCACCACTGCAGTTGGTGATCATGAGAGACAAATAAATGCGCAAAGCAATTTCAACGTTCGGGAAACAAGATTGTAAAAAGTTATTTATCAACAGCTTGTAAACCTGCATTTCCAGAGCCTCAAGATTCCTGCTGTCAATAATACCAGCCACATCACAATTGAGCATTGAAGCGAACTGCACTAATTCGTTGCTCAGACTGTCCTCCATCTGCGTAAGCACTTACTGTGGTTGCAGATTTTTTCAAAGTTTCTTCTGGTGGAAGAGATTTTATATGAAGGTTTTTATAATACAAATTCTATATACGACTGAAATAAATCAGCCAGGTAGAAGACTTCACTATTAATGGACTTGTTGAATTATTGATTCAAAATAGCAAAATATTCCAACGTTAATGATTACAATTTTAATCTTGGCTGGATATAGTCAAATTGGATTTTTGTCAAAAAATCGATGTAAGATGAACTGAATTTAATAAAAATTGCGTATTACCAAGGTCCTCACAGTCAACTGATGAGTCCATGTGCGATCACCCGGACGAAACGCCAATTTTTGTGGACTGGACTAAAGGCCAAAATAGCTATTTTGAATCAGAAAGAGATTTTAGCTCTCGGAATATTCCGAAAATGCCAGCAATTTTATGATAACTGTTCTGTTCATACGTTTACCTAAAGCAGTGAGTACGTTATCAATGGTGACAATAAACACCTGCATTTCATACCGTTGTCCAATTTGCGTGTAGTGCGGTGCGAAACATGATTTTTAGTATGACCAGCAGATAGAAAAATAAAATTTTAGTTGATCATTTTGGTGCAAATATTTTCTTCTTAGTAATTGTAACTAAATCTAATATATAAATAATACTTTTTTATGGTCCGAAAACGTTGGTGCGCGGGGCCCCTAAATGCGCGAGGCCCGTAGCATTTGCTACTCTTGCTTCGTGGCTAATCCGGCACTGCTTAAACAGGTATCACAAGATACCACACTAACACTATTGACAAGGTATCCCCCGACCCACGGTAAGGTACCTCACAACTCACATTCGCAACAGTTCAGAAGGTATCCCCCGACCCACGGTAAGGTGCCAATAACCTACACCACAAAAAAAAAAAAACATTTCACACCAACACAATGCCTGACTCAGAAAAAAAGGTCGCAGAAGGAGTTATTACCAAGGTATCAAAAAAAGTGCCACCATTCTCGAAGCGAAGCCCTGACTTGTGGTTCCTCCAGCTTGAGGCTCAGTTCCATACCAGTGGAATCACTTCAGATACAACGAAATAATATACTCTGGTTGGAAACCTAGAAGTTGATGTGCTGACCGAAGTCCGAGACGTGGTTACCAGCCCTCCTGCCACGGAAAAATACATTGTATTGTCTGAAAACTCGACTTCTGTCAGCATTCCAAGAATCGGAACAAAAACGACTCCAGACACTTCTTAGCTGCATCACTCTTGATGGAAGACGACCAACTCAGCTGCTTTCAAAGATGAGAGAGCTTGCATCACCCACTATATCAGAAGGCATTCTTAGAACATTATGGATGAAGCAGCTACCTAACACGACCCAGTCCATCCTATCTTGTAGTGAAAATCAAGATCTAAAAACATTGGCAGATATGGCAGATAAAATCTCTGATGTCTATAACAATTCAGATATAGCAGCTCAAGCAGTCTCAACGCCACTGCCCAGTGTTGCTGTTCTTTCTGAATTGCAAAATCAGATTGCTGCTCTACAAGAACAAATTAAGCAATTTCAAGTACCTAGAGGCCGAAGTTCTTCACGTTCAAAGAATTCCTTCAGGAAGAGATCGAAGTCCAATAATTCTAACATCTGCTACTACCACCGACGATATGGCAAAAAAGCAAGGAAGTGCCAAGAAACTTGTCAGTTTCAGACGGGAAACTAATTTGCGGACAGAAATCAGCGACTAGTCAGTCCGCAGGCACCATAAGTCGCCTTTATATCAATGAGAAATCTTCCCAAAAATGTTTTCTCATAGACACTGGAGCTACAATTTCAGTCATTCCACCTACAAGTATAGACAAGCGGAACAGCCGATCGAACCGAGTTCTCTACGCAGCCAATGGCTCTGAAATTCCAACTATAGGCGTTTTTCTTTTTTAGCTCCGAGCGGGGCACTGAAGTGACAAAAAAAGAACTATGTTACTTTTTTAACCTAGAGCGCCCTAAGCGCTCAACTTGCATTTCTTTTTTAGCTCAGAGCTCGAACGGGGCTCGCTCGATGAGCTCGATAATAAATGACTGAGCAGACCGAGCAAAAAGGTGAGCGCGGCTAACTTCTTTAAATTTGTTGGAAGGGATGATAGTAAAAGAAATAAAAAATCAAAACAATAAATGGCGGGCGAAGCTGGTTGCTCTCCCGATGAAGGTAAGGAAAAAAAATATAATTATGAGCAGAGTATAATATTTTTTTTTTCGAAGGGGTAAAGTGGACGAAACAGATGACGTTGTTCTTGATAGAATCTTTAAAAAGATTAAAAAAATGTCTGGGTTCACACGAAAATGTTGCTTAAAAGTTCTGTCGCTAAATCGAGGTACAATTTCCTCGGCATAATTTTCGTTTTTTTTTTATTCTTCGCGAGTTTAGCTCAAAGTTTTCCTCATCATCAAAATTAAAAAACAAATTGAACGCTTCCCTTAAAATAATTGCTTTTTCCATTTTCATTAATCAGAAATTAATTAAAAACAAGTTTTCAAGAATATGAAAACACAAATTTCACAAACAAAGCTGAGAATTTTGACAGTTTATTTGAAAAATGATACAATGACAATTCAGTGCTTAGATGTGTTTCTAAAACAGCTCAGAGCGCTCAGGTCACGCTCGGTTCGGAGCGAGCTCTAAGCGCTCAGGCCCCGCTCTGTGCCCTGCTCGGGGCTAAAAAAGAAAAACGCCTTATGGGGAACGACTGATGTCACTCAACCTTAGTCTTCGCAGAAACTTTAGCTGGCCTTTCTCACTGCCCAAGTCACCGAGCCGATAATTGGATTCGATTTCTTATCATTTTTCGATCTTTTAGTTGACATTAAAAACAAGAAACTAATTGATCGAAAAACAAGTCTTCAAACACATGGTTTTGGTGCAACAACTTCAACAAGTACAGCAAATATTCAAACAATAAATCCGTCATCCTTCATTTACGATTTATTGAAAGAAAAATAGAAAAGACGTCAAGACGTGTTCAGGCGTCTACAAAATCCATTGCGACGACTGCAAAAGCTTTTAGATCGGGCAGACGGGAAGAACATTTTATGACAGGTACATAGAACATAGACCAAAACAAAATACAAAATCTACATACGCACAACACTTGATTTATAACAACCATAACTACACCGACTTTGAAACAAATCTGACACCTCTACACATCTGCAAGAAAGGGACAACATTAGACGCACTAGAGGAATTTGAAATCTACAAAGCATATAAGACAACACAGGACAAAGTACTTAACGACAAATTAACAATAAAAAACAATTCACTATACACTATACAACACTGATAGTGATAAGACACCAAAGAGGACAGCAGCAGTAAAGGAAACAGACATAAGTAAACAATAAAAAACCAATTCACAATAGAATAACTACAAAAACAGAACCCACATAAAATAAGTTAATTGGCAAACACCAGTCAAGTCTAACAAAAGCCCGAAGATGGATATTGAAATCCGAAACGCGTCGCTATAAATAAAATAATTATATGTTGTAATAAAAGGTTAAATTATAAAGAAATAAAATAAAACTTCAATTTTAATTAAAAAAATTTTAATTTTAACTTTATTTTATTTTAATATATTAAATCAAATTTATTGAAAGAATTTGAAGACATCACAAAAACAAACCTACTGTCTAAAACCAAGCACAAAAAGTAACGCACCACATTCAAACAAAAGGACCTTCTGTGTACTCCAAAGCCAGACGTCTGTGTCCTGAACAACTCAAAACCACAAAGCAAGAGTTCGAGTACATGATCAACCAAGGGATTTGTCTACCTTCAAAGAGCAGTTGGACGAGTCCTCTTCATATGGTTAAGAATGAAAATGGTGACTGGCGACCTTGTGGCGACTATAGACGACTCAATGCTATCACCATCTCAGATCGATATCCCATGCCTCCTATTGGAGATTTCGCTCATCATCTGAAGGGCAAGAAAGTGTTCAGCGTTATATATCTGACGCGAGCATACCATCAAATCCCTGTGGAACCAAAAGACATTCCAAAAACAGCTATCATCACTCCTTTTGGGCTGTTTGAGTTAATGGTGATGACTTTTGGTCTGTGCAACGCTGCGCAAACATTCCAACAATTTGTCCACGAAGTAATTAGAGGCCTGGATTTCTGTTTTCCATATAGGTATCGATGACTTTCTCATCGCATCAAACTCAGTTGAAGATCATCGAGAGCACCTCAAACAGCTTTTTCAGCGATTTCGAGAGTATGGACTTACCACAAAACCTTCCCAATGCACTTTTGAATCATCATCTGTAAGTTTCTTGGGTTATCTTGCCACGGAAGAAGGAATAAAACCATTGCCATCTAAAGTTGACACCCTCATCTCCTATAAGAAGCCATCAGTCAAGAGCTACGAAGATTTTTGGGAATACTAAATTTCTACAGACGTTTTGTTCTTAAAGCTGCTCAGATCCAAGCTGATCTTCATATCCATGCGGCAACAAGAAGAATGATAAAACTGTTATCAATTGGACGCCCGAACTCGAAAATATTTTTGAATCCTGTAAAAAAGCTCTAGCCAACTCAACCCTACTTGCATTCAGATGTTAACGCTCCATTGTTAATAATGATAGATGCATCCGATACAGCTTCAGGCGCTGTTATTCAACAGTTTGTGTCCAATCATTGGCAACTTCTTGGATTCTTTTCAAAAAAGTTTTCACCAACCCAAACCAAATATAGTGCTTATGATCGCGAGCTTCTAAGTGCTTACATAGCAATCAAACATTTTCAACATATGATAGAAGGAAGACAATTTGTTCTTTATACTGACCACAAACCTCTTACTTTCGCTTTTCAACAAAAACCTGAGAAGTCAAGCCCTCGTCAACTCAGACATTTGAGCTACATCGGACAGTTTACCACAGATATAGTTTATATCAACGGCAAGGACAAAGTAGTGTCTGATGCTCTATCCAGAATAAACGCCATCTGTGCACCATCCTCAATCGACTACACTGATTTGGCTAATCAACAAAAAACGGATGAAGAATTCAAAAAACCTCCTTAACTCTTCTTCATTTCTGCAACTAAAAAAAATCGAACTTCCAAATACGAATCACCAAATCTTTTGCCATATTTCAACAGGCAAGGCACGACCATATTATATTCCATCAAAACTACGTCGCCAAGTTTTCAATACGATTCACAACTTATCACATTCCGGTAATAAGAAAACTACTCAGATGCTCAAAGAACGTTTTATTTGGCTGAAAGTAAAGAAAGATTGTCGCAAATGGTCTCAAACGTGCATCAGCTGCCAAAAAAGCAAGATACAATACCATATGATAAATATTAATTTAAATATAAATTAAAATAATTTTTTATAAAAAGAAAAATTATTGTTTTATTTATAAAGTTTAAAGTTTTTAATTTAATTTTATTGCAACAAAATTAATTATTATAAAATAGGGACGCGTTTCGGATTTAATAATCCACCATCGGGCTAATGTTGTTGTACTGTGGTGATTGGCAAACAACACCACAGTACAACAGCATTAGCCCGATGATGAATTATTAAATCCGAAACGTGTCGCTACAAACATACTCGTATTCTCAAACATATTCACGAGATTATTCTGAACGCAAACCCTGCACTAGGCTTTTTGAAACGATGGTCCAAAGAATTCTTTGAACCCTACGTGACCTTATCTTTATTCAAAACAATTGTTCGCTCCTTCTTGAATACGCCTATTAAGTATGGTCCCCTTATCAACAAATTCATATATCCGGAATCGAGAGCATTCAGCGTCGTATCCTACCTTTCGCTCTTCGTGGTCTGGCCTGGAATAACCCTTAAATTCTACCTCCGTACTGAGACCGACTTTTTACTTGTGAGTTATAGATAGTATAAGGCAAAAAAAATCGAACTCAAGATTTTGATCAAAGTTCACATTACAATGAAAAAGAACACGAAAAAAGTGGGTCTCACAATTCTGTCTGCCTTTTCACAGCCTAAACGACTCGCCCGATTTTTCTTAAACTTGGTAGATATCATTTTTAAATTTTTCCCTTCAGACGTTTTTTTCTTTTTTTAAAAACCAAAAATAACTTTACCTGCCACACGATTTAATAATTTTTTTTCTCAGTAATTGTTCGATAGACTTTAAAAAAAAATCATATAGTTAAAGCTAGTTAACGGTTGCAAAAAAAAAATACGAAAAATGGTTACTAATAGTAGCCCCATTGAACCATTTTTTGTTTTTGATTTTCTTAAAAACGGTTCAGCCGATTTTGACCATTTTTCGAATGCTTAAATTCCCCAAAAGTTTGAATAGTATTGTGTATTCAAATTTAAAAAAAAATCAATTTTTTTTCAAAACTCAATATTTGGAAAACCTCATGCTCGATTATTTTGAAACTGAATAATTAAAAGTTTTCAATTACAATTTACAAGATTTGAGAATTTTTTTTATTTTATCTCAAAATAACGGTAACCAGCATCAATATGTTAAGAAATGTGTTTTTTTTTTAAAATAGTATTTTTATCGAAAACGGCGCGGCGCCTAGTATTTTGATAAAATTGTTTTCATTCGATTAATTATAACGATCTATAATTCAATAAAAAAATTGAAATTTTCTTATAGAGAAACTTTGAAAAACAATGTATTTCAAAACTAACAAACAAATATTTTTTGAATTTTTGGAAAAAAAATCAAGTTTTTTTTTTTCAATTTATTTTTTCTCCGGTTATAAATACATACTTGATTTCCAAAGCTACTGCGATTTCAGCAAGATCCACTGAAAGCTGTCGTGAGACTGAATGATATATTGATTTCCTTGTTTAAAAAAAAAAAATCATTAAGTTGAAGATATTGAAAGGGTGCCATATTACCCCACTTTTTCCTATACATATATGAAAACGAATGGAATACTATACAGTACCTCCTCATTAATTTTAACTTTTTTCAAGGGTTGCATTGTCATGTCTGCAAATGATGTGCTAAATTTTCGACTACGTACTATTTATTTAGAAAACTGTTTGCATTGGAACCAGTGAAACGAGCCACCCAAGGTACCTCCGTCTTCTCTGAGAATCTATTTATATAAGGATTGATTCATTTATTCATTCATTTAATAACATCAAAGCGAGACTACCAAACATTCAAAAATAAAAAGGACGTTAAGTTGATTTCAATTTTTCGAAAATTATTAGATTTACAACCATCTAATTTTCAGTTTTAGATTAAAAACCCAGAAGAAAAAAAAATACAACAAAAATTCAGTACATTATGTTCTCACAATTTTGAATAAATTCAATAGGGGAGAGTATGATAACTTAGGCGCCAAAAATTGATAACGGATTTTTGTAGAAGGGTCAAATACAATCGTTTTTTACTCTGGGAGGGGGGGGGGGGGTCTATCTCGCCCCGTTTAGGAGGTAGGGGCGATTTTAGAAAAAATGACTTAAATTGAAAAAAAAATATAAAAAAACAACGGCAACACTTACAATAAATTACTATACCGGTTTTGAAAGCCAGAAGTCTGTTCTATAATCGTAAATTTAAATTAAACTATTTATGTCAATAGTTCTTGAAAAATTTGCATGCAAACTCAAAATTTTGTTAAAAAAATGAAAAAAAAAAGTTTAGACCAATTTTTTTTTCAAAATTGTAAAATGAAGTGCTTAATTGGCTTTTTGTGGTCAATGCTACTATTAATTCTGAATCGAACACAAAAAACCGAATGGTTTGTCCCTTCTAGTTTTTGAACTAGAACTACTAAAACTACTTTTTATGAAATTTTTGATTTTTGGTATTTAACTACGGTGATTTCATTTTGAGGATTAATGTTAATGTGGTTCATTTGTAGGTAAAGTACTCGTACAGCAAATCATTTAGGGTTACCAAGAATGCACCAGAGGAGGAAGAATTGCATTGCATTTCGCGTCTCAGTCAGTCAGTTTGTGAGAAAGTCAGGTGTTACTTAAAAATAGTCAAGTCAATTTTTCAATGTTCAATGTATTAAAACCGTGTTTACAGGCATTTGATCACAAAAAAAAAATTATAGCAAGCACCTCCCGAATCTCTAGCCAATATTGAGGCCCATGGAAAAATGTGCCGATAGATGGGTTTATTGCTCTGAGATTAACTTTTATATGGATTGCACCAGAGAAACTTTTAAATCATTAGTAACGTTATTTATTAAAATAAAAGATTAACTATGTAAATCATTTAAATGTAATTTGAATTTTATATACCCACCTACAAATTTGTAACTACATATTTACTTATGTATCTTAGTCTGTAAGAGTATAATATGCTCTGGTTGATGAATAAATAATAATAATAATATTGTATTCTTACAATTTTTGTCACCTTTTTGAGTTGGAGTTGAGGGGAGTTGACGCTTTAGTTGGAATTAGACCAATTTCTTTTAAGAACGCGATGCTTTTGAAATATTTTTTTTGAAATATTGAAAAGTTATTTAATTTAGGATGAAGTAGTGGATGCTTAGTCGCCATTCTTTATTCAAAGAAAAAAATACTTCACTCTTACAAAGGTTGAATAACGAATGACCTTGGTAAACAATAACCTGTACCATATTAGCATTAAAAATGTTAGACACAAACAATAAACATACATATTAATTAAGGAATTATATAAATTTGCTGCATTCGTACAGTAGTACCTAGGTAATGTGAATTTTTCATAATGTATTAAATTTTCATGTCTGAACATTTTAAATGTGCAACTTTGGGCTACGTACACATATATATTTAGTAGACATTGGGTATAGACCAATAGGGTAAATTCAAAGTTTCTTTAAATCCAGATTCTGTAAATGCAAAAGAAAGCTTGCATACACCCAACCTCGCACCTACCTAAAATCCTATAGTGTGCTCAGGCAGGGGGGTTACGTATCTCACTGTTTATACGCGTAAGCAAGCAAAAAAAGCAAATATCCCATAAAAAAGTAGTTTTAGTTATTTTCAATTTTCTCAAAAACTAGATGACATAAAGTCATCTAGTTTTCAGTTTTTGAATAAGAATAAATTAGAGCAAGGAAGTTTAGGAAAAATAATAATAGATAGCTTTGCAGTTTTGAAAAATTAAACTTTAAACTTTTTTTTTATATTTTTTTCACCAAAATTTGAGTTTAAAACTCGTTTTTTCAAAAACTGTGCATAGATTCTACTTGATTTAAAAATTATGTAATATATCAGAGTATTGGCTTTAAAAAAAGGTATAATACTTAGTTGTACGTATTACCGTTATTTTTTAATATTTTTGTTTCCATTTTAGTACTTTTTTTATAAAATTGCCCCTCCCGCCCAAACGGGGGGAGATAGACCCCCTTCCTCTTGTAGTAAAAATTGCTTGTATTGAACTGTTCTACAAAAACCCGTTATAATTTCTTGGCGCCTAAGTTATCGTACTCTTGCCATTCAATATAAGCTTTTTTTCTTTTTTTCCAGAATTTTTAGTTTGAAATTAGTTTTTTTTTTTTTTTAAATTTCCTATAAAGTACTTAGTTGGCCAAATGGGGGCAGATAGATCCCCACCTTCAGTATTAAAAAATACTTGAATCTAGCAGTTCTACAAAAATCCGTTATTATTTCTTGTCGCGTGAGTTATCGCACTCTTGCCGGTACTTTTAATGCGGTTTCAAAAGAAAGATAATACATACTTACATGAGTTTACTTGACGCACGCGCATTCTAGTTTTTGTCATTCCAGACACCAGAAGAAGAACAACCGCGCAAATGTGGAAGGATATCGGCAAATTTCGTTGCTCAGCTGTATAAGTAAGATACTGGAGGCGTTGATATTGAAGAAACTCAACGTTTTCTGCAGAGAAAGAGATCAGACCAAAAACATAAATGTTAAAAAAAGAGCCAAGTTCTTCTATACAAAAACCTTTGTGTAACAAGTCAGCCGTGAAAAGTACTGGGATCTAAAAGTACGCCAAGTTTTTACTTCATGAAGGTTTAATACCGAATATTTAAAGCAGAATAATATTGAAACAGCTACAATGTAATAGAGAAATTTTATTATTTAATGATTACTGATTAAAATTTGATGAGTTCACTTGTCAAGTTTTTAAAACCTTTCGAATTTGGGTATAAAAAAAAACTTGCCAAGTAAGCCCATCAAATTTTAGTCAGTAATCATTAAATAATAAAATTTCTCTATTGCATTGTAGCTGTTTCAATATTATTCTACTTTAAATATTCGGTATTAAACCTTCATGAAGTAAGAACTTGGCGTACTTTTAGATCTCAGTACTTTTCACGGCTGACACAAAGGTTTTTGTATAGAAGAACTTGGCTCTTTTTTAATATTTATGTTTTTGGTCTGATCTCACTCCTTTTTGCAAAGATTTTAATATTTTGCCATGTCAAAATCTCGAAAGATACGGAAAGATAGAAGGATGTACTCAACTTAGTTTAAAGCTTCCTATTTCTTTTGGTATATTTTCTTTTTGTTATTGGTTGTTTTGATTTGCGCTTCAATTATTTCTTCTTGTCCTGGCAAGATACCTAACACTTACATACCTAACTTAATTACGGCAATCAGAAGTGCTCCATATAAATTAAACATTTTCTCAGAAAGTGGGTGGATACCACGCCCCCCGAATAGAAAACCGCAATTTTTATTTTTGGTCCTTTATATGCAATTTGAGCCCTACCGTTCTACCAAATTTCATTGTTCTACTGCAATCGAAAGTGCGCCATGTATAATTTACATCAGTTCTGGGGAAGTGGGCGGATACCACGCCCCTGAATGGAAAACTTCAAATTTTATATTTTTTTCTTTGTATGCAATTTAATTCCTACCACTTTACCAAATTTCATCGTTTTACAGCAGTCGGAAGTGCTCCATTTAACTAACACCAATTCGGAGAAAGTGGACGGATACCACGCCCCCTGAATGGAAAACCTCAATTTTTATTTTTGGTCCTTTATATGTATTTTGAGCCCTACCGTTGTACCAATTTTCATCGTTTTACAGCAGTCGGAAGTGCTCCATTCAACCAACACCAATTCGGAGAAAGTGGGCGGATACCACGCCCCCTGAATGGAAAACCTCAAATTTTCGATTTTTTCCTCTACTTGCATGACAAGACCTACCGTTGTGCAAAATTACAAGATTCTACGATGTCGGGAAGTGCTCCATAATTTTGATGATCTGTCAGTGAGTGAGTGAGTGAGTGAGTCAGTTACGGTTTTTGTGATTTTTGAGGCCTTATATCTCAGGAACCGCTTATAAAAGAAAACTGAAATTTGGTTAGGCGCCTGTGCCTGACGAGGTTAGCAAATATTCGGAATTTAAAGTTTCTGACTTTATTGGTACTAAAGATAGGGAGGGGTCAAAAGTCGCCTGAGTTTGTTCCTGTAAAAAGGGTGTAGTGCCAGAACTTGGCTGGGCACTACCGTGCCCTTTGATGTCATACCGGAGTTTCAGTATGGTTTTCGAAATAAACACTCTACACTACATCTACTACTGGGACTCCATACTGATGTTACACTTGCACTCAACAAAAAGGAGACCATTGTGGCGTGCTTGCTGGACATCGAAAAAGCTTTCGATAGCATTCGTATAAAAGGATTACTATTCAAGCTATCGGAACTTAGACTTCCTAATCACTTGGTAAGAATAATCAAAAATTTCCTAACCCATAGACTTTTTTATGTACAGGTAGAAAAACATGTGCCATCAACCAAACGAATCAACGCTGGAGTTCCTCAAGGATCAAAACTTGGCCCTCTGCTATTCAACATTTATACTGCTGATCAACCAGCCAACATACAAGGTACAAAGACGACTCTATCACATATGCCACCGCTTTTTCAGCAGAAAATGGTGCAGGAGAGTGCTAGAGCACATTATGGGAATACTATGTCAAATGGGGATAAACTGCGAAAATACTGAACTCGTTTGCATCCGAACACCAGTGACTGTCATTCAAAGACGAGCGTTTGAAACACACTGTGATGCAATCAAAATAAAGTTTCGAGACCACACTGAAGTGACAGTTAAATCATCAACGAAGTACTTGGAATCGACTTTTCCAACAAATTCAAATTCAAAAGGCATGCAGACTTGATGTTCAAGAGAGCCAACTATTCTCTGCACTTGGTCCATCCGCTTCAAAGGAGGCGAAATGGACTAAGTAAGAAGACCAAGCTGCTTGTGTACAAACAACTTTTCCGACCCGTTCTGACCTACACCTTTCCCATCTGGTTAACTATTTCACCTACAGCAATGAAAAAGATGAAGCATTTTGAAAGAAAGATGCTCCGCATTTGCACTTTTATAACCCACTGACGAAGAAATATATACCAACAAGGAAACTGTACGTAGAAGCAAAGTTTATACCACTGGACAGGTATTTGCTGCAGCTCTCCGGAAAAATCATCAGGAACCTATAAGATCATTCCAACACAGAAGTGCAACAATTCCTCCAGCATGAACGAGAGCCTAGTGACAGGTATCTATACACCCGAGCCATCGCTGACGATCAGTTTGAAGAAATCATCCATGACGACAATGCACCCTTTTACGAGAAGAACAACAATCAGTACTACAGGGGATAAAACGCCCACTTATCAAAAATTATTATACAGTTAATATTAAAAACCTCATGAATTAGATTAAGAAAACAATAGGTGCGTTTTATTATTCACAAATCTATCTGGATCCGGATCTGGATCTTCCCTTGAAAATAAAACGATACGGATCTTAGTGACAACAGTGTTATAAGCCCGTCTCTTTTTATCTTTGGATTTGTAAATTTTAATATATTTCTTGTCTCTTTTCTTTACACTGTAGTTAACACTACTTTACCATAAAAAGTCATCTACTCGCCACTGTAATAACTAATTTTTGGATCTTTGAAATAGATCCCGATAGAAAACAGGATCCCAAATTGTTTTTGTAATACATGTTAAAACTTAATCCAGATCCGGATCCAGATAGATTTGTGGATAATAAAACGCACCTAATAATATGATATTGAAAGCAAATAGCATTATGTAGAGCCAAATGAAGAACGTTGGGCCCCTATTGTTGAGCCAACATGATTTAATTTAGTAATAAGTTAGTTTTAAGTCAAATTGTATATAAAAGAAATTGAAAAATAAAAAAATTCTTAATCTAAAAAAAAAATTAGTTTTTGTCTTGAATTGTTCTTCCAGTTATTGTTCTACGGAAACAATCACAATTGATACATTTCTTCGACTTTTACGCAATTGCTTACTATAATTTGGCACAGAGTCCGTCGGTTTCAAAAAAAAAAATATCTCGTGAATGACATGAGTTACATTTTCTTCAATAAGAAGTGACCTTTTTAATGAAGGTTGTACTATACCAAAATGTATATTCCTTGCATTTCTCTTAAATGAATCGGTGATTGTTAAAACAACATAAGTGACATTTTTGTTTTTTTACAGGAGAGACAAAATACCTTATATTTTTTAGGACGCGGCCGCATTGACAATTTTAACTTTAAAACCTGATTAGTGGTAGTTCTGCGAGATGTAAACAGTTAAAAGTTTTAAAAAAATCTTTTTAGTAAAGGAGATTTTTAAAAAACTAACTTTGTTTTTTGTATTGTTTTAACACCCAACGTTTTGTTGAGAGCCAATACAACTAAAATACGTTAAGTTATGTTGTTTTTACACTCAATTTGCCACGTAAGTCTTAGCGAAATCAATTGAATATAAAATACAATATAAGATAACACATTATTAAGATTTCAGTATTTTATTAAAAAAAAAAAAAACAAGTACAAAAAATAGACAAAAACACAGCTTAGAGCCATTATTAAAATACAAAATAATGAAAAAATATAAAATCTATTTTAACATTATTTTAAAATGATATTTAAACGAATTTATGCAAACAAACTTGAAAAAATCGTTTTATTATTAAATAATTTAATTTTTAATATAAGAAATTTCTTTAACATTTTTCAAGAAAAAAATGTGGGATGCGAATTTTAAGTATTTAATAATATTGATTTTAGGAAATAATTTCAAAAAATAATCGTTCATAGGTTTTGAAGATATTGATTTTTCAAAAAAAATTTTTTTTCAAAAAAACCCAACAAATATTTTTTCGAATATTTTTATATACAATATTATTTTAAACTTAGGGGGACTCCTGCTGAAAATTTTTGGTTAAAATCGTTAGAGCCGTTAATGAGAAAGTCGAAAATCAAAAAACGGTTCTATGACAGGTACCGTTAATAACATTTTGCCTCAAATTTTTTTTTACCAAAACGTAGTCCATGTCCATAATATCACACCTAATTTTTTATCAAAATCGTTAGAGCCGTTTTCGAGATAAATAAGATTTTGCATTACGGGTGTATACCCCCCATACACCGTTATGTAGTTTTAGACCTAAAAAAAATTTCAATTTCCCCTCTAGGGAATCACCGAAGACCCATAACTACCGAGTTTGAAGAAAATAGGTCCAGTGGCTTAGGCTCTAGATCGAGGTACAGACATACAGACAGAGAGACAGACAGACAGATAGACATACAGACAGACGGAATTGCCGGACCCACTTTATTCGTCTTCGCTATCATCGTAATGTCAACTTTGATCAAAATCTCGAGTTCGATTTTTTTTCCAAATGCAGAACTTGCCCTATAGTACCTATATCGCAAGTAAAAACAACAGTTGGCCTACTACGTTTTGCCAGCGTTGGGTGTTAAAAGAAATTAATTGCATGTACTAAATGTGTTTTAGCACTCATTTGTCAATGGCAGAATATGTTATGATATGTTGTTTTAACACTAAATGCTGATTTCGCGTTCGAATTTCTGTGTGTTTCAGGTATAAAATTATGCTAGGTTTACTCTCAACCTATAGCTCTACCCCTAAGCAGTGCAAAACCACAATAAAAGTGATTTCGAAAAATGTGTTACTTATGTTGTTTTAACAGTCACCGATTCAAATTCTGTATTTATGTAGAAAGGTATATTTGATATCCCTTAAACCGATTCATTAAAATTCCTTAAAAAGGCTATCATACTTTTATTGCCTACCCATTTATCTATGAACGATTCAGTCCATCCAAAAAATCATATACTCAATCCACTATGAAAAAGACAGACGGCACGATAATGCATTTCTGACTTTATATAGAAGGTCCAGTATAATGTTTAATATTATTTTTTTCAGTCACGTCCCCGTCCGTAGCATAATAGCCTCAATCAAAAATCTTCGATTGACGGTAGTTTTCCATTTAAAAAAATACATGATCCTCTTGCATGGGAATTGATGGCATTTATGTAGCTCCCAAAAGAGCCTTTTATATGTAAAACTGTTCGATTCACCAACGACGATGGTGCATTTAGTTGCGAATTATACATGCATCGGAAGTCAGGTCAGGGTACAGTTCAATCTCCATATTTCGTAGTCACAAGCGAAAATCGACATCATTTGTTCAATTGGAATACCATTTCGTGTCCGAATAGCTTTTACGCTATAGTTATTCATGTTGTCTTATTTTTTAAGCAGTGAATGGAACATTTCTGAAATGCAGATATTTTTCAAAATGATTTATTTTTGGGAATGAAAACTTATAAATCTATAATCTTTTGAAGCAATAGATAGCACTTGACACAAGATCACGCTTGAGTCTTTTTGTTAAACATTATTTGTCTTTTTTTAAGTTATGGATTCGGATTACGAGAAAATCATTGGAGTGACACTTCCATATGTAATCCCTATTATCATCTCAACTAATTGGATTGACAAATTGTTAAAATGCATTGGCTTTTGATAAACTTAAATAAAATAATCATACTGTAAGGAAAGAGCATCTTATGAGGAATAACAAAAGGTTGATTTAACTCATCCTCCTTATGAACTCCAAATAATCAAATTGTGTGTGAAGATTTAGATAAGAAAATTCAAGATTCATATATGTATGTAAATCAGAAAGATACCCCCAATTAATGATGATATGTGCGCCTGAATAGAAATCATTGTTGTTAACGACAGTGACACAATGAACAACACCAACAATTGCGGCTAATGGTAGTCAATCCCAAATGAATGTCGGACAAATGGGCGACGAAAAAACAGATGTATGTAGGTATATGATCCGAACCGGCAATCGCGTAAATGAATTAGATGAAAGGGGTTGGGTATAGGGTAAGACAAGCTGGAAATAATTTATATTGCAAGAGGTAAGAGGTTATAACTGGGAAAAAATCAGAGGTTTATTTCTTTTTTTTTAATTGTACGTACAGCACATTTAATTAGGTATATACAAATTATTTATTTTTATTGAGAATATTTTGCTTCCAATGCAGAGTAGTTTTAGAAGTTAAAAATACAATAAGCAAATATGAATTCACTGAAAAAAATAACCGTTGTCATATCAAAAATCATTGATAGTAAACTGAAAATTGTCAAAATTGTGAAAAAAATATTCAATATGACGTGAATTTTCAAAAATTCAAGTTGAAATTTACAACCGGATAGTAAATATGAAAATTTTAGATGTTCAATTTTAGTTTTGAATTTGAGAATCTAAGATATCTTATCAACAACTGCAGTATTTAAATAGAATATTTTCAAAGTCGATATGAAGACTGGTCATCAGATTGAAAACTAAAATCATGTAGTTACGAGTATATAGCAATAATGATAGTCATTATGACGATGGCCTTTTTCCCCATTACGTTGAAAACCACGTAGATACATGGAATGGACAGTTGAAGTTGAAAATTGACTATTGCGATTATATCAATATGTTAATCAAGATAAATAAAAATAAAAGAGGGGTATCTCATCGAATTGACAATTGTGATTGTCAGTTTGATAACCGCATTATATAGCTTGAACCAATTCAGTTGGCCGATCTACTGCGCAGGTCTCTTTAAATTTCTGTGCTCTACTCTTTAATTCTTAAAGAGACAGACAAATCACTGAAAAAAAGATGTACATGCCGGCGTTATTGTCAATGACGCTGCTGTGATCATACTGAAGCAGCGTTGCCGATGTGGCACGATCGTGCCATTTTGACACGGAAGTTTTCTCATGGCACGGTGGCACGAAAAGTTTCAATATGGCACGTTTTTTTCATTATTTTACCTAAAGGCGTTTAAGATCATTGACCTTTTTAAAAAATAATCAAAAAATACAAAGTATTTTGTCACACTTCAATATTTTGGTATCAGAATTTTCTTATCTATTAGAGTGCGAGAAAGATGTTCTTTTTGGCGAAATAAGAAAATTTTTTGAGATTGGTCTAGTCGAAAGTATTTTTCTTGAAGATTCAAAAATGTTCTAGGTTCATTAATAATTCAAAATTTATGTTGATTCTTCTTAGTTTGCCTCATGGTAGTGGTAGTGCATCAGCAGAGAGACTGTTTTCAAGGGTTATTATTATTATAAGCTTTATTTACCTTTATTTGAAATATATTTCGGGCATATAACATAATGATAATTTAAAGTTACATATTTTCATTTTCGTTCGTCTTTTTTCTTTTACAATATATATACATATTTAATGATTTTTGTCTACAATATTATTTTTTTTATATTTTCAATTTCTATCTTTTCTATTTTTTTTTGTAACCTTTGGTTTAAATAAATAATATAATTTTCAGCAAATTTTCGTTCAGGTATTTTGTTTTCGATTTAAGTCAGTTTGGTATAAGCCTCCCCCATTGTTGTCCATATAACTCTATTTTTTGCGTCATTATACCAGTTATTGTTGAATTGTGTTAGATCGTCCATCCATCTCTTTCTTGGTCTTCCTCTTGGTCTTACTTCGTGTGGTGGAGTCCATTTCGTTACTATTTTTGTCCATCGGTTGTCTTGTATTCTTGAGATGTGACCTGCCCAACTCCATTTCAATTGTTTTATTCTTTGAATTGCGTCTGTAATATTTGTTCGTCTTCTTATTTCATCGTTTCTTATTCGTTGCACAGTCCTTATGTTAACTAGTCGCCTTTCTATTTTTGCTTGACATATCCTGATGCTCTCAAGAGATTTTGAAGTAAGTCCTATAGTTTGCAAACCGTATATCATTACTGGAAGTATTGTTGAGTCTAAGATGTGTTTTTGCGTGTCTTTGCCAAGTTTTGAGTCGAGAAATCGTCTGGTGTATCGGAAATCAAAACAATATCATTTGCAAATCTTAGGTTGTTGAGTCTCTCTCCCCATATATTTATTCCAATTGTAAATAATATTAAAACAAACAACCAAAACAGACTGTCATACAAAACAATTAATGCTATAATGTCATATAATGAAATTATTAAGCCTTATAATTGTCAAAATTTCAAACCTCCAGATAATTTATTTATTTAACTTACTATAACAAAGCTTTATTACGTCTTTATATTTTTAAATAATAATAATAGGTACTCATCATGTGATGTGATATAAAGGTAGTTAAACATAATACATACTCATTACCTATTATAAACTTGCCAAAAACTCCTGTTTCTGGAAAATACCTATACACGAATAGAGGAAGTGATTTTTTGTTTGTTATTTGCTTGCAATAGTATTTAATTAAAATTGAGTTTTTTTCATATGGCACGAAAATGTCACAAATGGCACGTTTTTTCAAAGAGTGTGGCACGAAAATTTTTTTTTTGGCGGCAACGCTGTACTGAAGCACTTAGGAAGGTGAGTTTTGATGATAGCTTTGCTCACAGTAAAACAGAAATGAATTTCCAGTGATAGACTTTCTTTGAATGAGATATGATCATGGTTTATTTTTCTTTCATAGCTTGATGTCTAAAAAACTATTTCATCACTGGTGAGATAAAAAGAAAAGATTTTTAGGTGTAAACTTTAGATACTTCGAAAAAATAAAATTAATAATTTTTGTTTATTATTGAAACAAATTTCAGTGCACCTATAATAAAAAAATAAGTCTATTGCAAAATGCAATTGGGTTAGACAAAAAAAAAACTACCTGCAAGCTGCGACATAGGATTAATGACAAAAAGTTTAGGGATTATTGTTTATTTCTATGTTTTATAATCTTAGTAACAGAAAGGTTCCGGGGGCGTTGTGTTTATATTTATTTTTGGCGTTAGTGTATATTTGATATATATTTTTTTTGACCTGTGGGGTTGGGATTAATTGTAGATTAGTGTTAGTTAGTTAGATTAGTGCTTATGAGTTTGAACAATTTTTACCTACGAGTTTTTAAGAATGAATTTTTGCATCAGAGGGAATTAAAGTATTTAAATGATATTTGCTTTGATTTGCAATTCAGTTTAAAAAAACAACCAAGAATAATACATTGAAATACATTTAAAAGAAATTTTAATGGATCCATTTAGAAAAGGAAAACCTACTGGAAGCCAGGCGCGTAAGATAGTTGTTTAGATATATAATGACAAACTGGAAGAAGCAAAGAATACGTTTCTTGAAAATCCTGTGAGTTACGCAACAACGCAAACTGTGGAAACTACTGGAATTTCTGAACGTTCAATCAGAAGGATTATTAAGGAATACGAAGAGACATGGGTTTGTGCAGTCACCAAATAAAAAAGTGCAGCATACGAAGTGGAAAACTGGACTAGACGAGTTTGAAATCGCAGCTATTTGGCGTATAATGCACAACTTCTACCAGGAGGAAAAAATGATGATATCCTTAAAACGAGTCCAGAAAGATCTGAGCTTAGTTTAAATACTGCGCCTCTCAACAGGATTCTTAGAAGAAACGGACTTAACTACAAAAAAAAAAAAAAAAAACGCAAAACAACCGGAAAATTATCTGTGAAAGAAATGATATTAAACTCATGCGAGTGAAGTATCTGAGAAAAATCCGGGAACAGAACAAAATGATATGACATCATTTATTTGGAGGAAAGCTATATTCATAGCTCACATACAAGGTCACGGGCTTGGACTGATGACAGTAGCAGTGGGTTGAAGGGACAGAGGCTGATAATGGCGCATGCAGGTGGTGGAAAAGGTTTCGTGAAAAACGAAAACGGGAGACTATTACGACAACATGAACTTCGAAAATTTCTGCAAATGGATCCAAGAACAAGTTTTGAATAACTTGGAGAACCTTCAGTTATTGTAATGGACAACGCCTCGTACCACAATAAATTAGAAGAAAAACAAATTACTTCTGCTTTATTTTTTTTTATAATCTACCCGCGCTCAAGGGATTATGATTACCCTTTAAATGTTTCAACACAGCGCTAGCAAGAAACCCGAGATGATACAATGGCTAACCGAAAACAATATTCCGCATACTATATAGATGTTGAAACTTGAACTTTATGAGCTAATAAAAGGACACCGAGCTACACATAACCCAAAGCATAAGATTGACGATATCATTCACGGCATGGGACATGATGTTCTACGTTTACCACCCTATCATCCAGATCTCAATCCCATTGAAAATATTTGGGCAACTGTCAAGGCAAGAGTAGGTTCACGAAACACAACATTCAATTTGTTAGATGTTCAAAAATTAGCAGAGGAAGAATTTTCAAAAATAACGGCTGAAGACTGGCCAAAAGTGTGTGAAAAAGCCATAAGAACTGAGGAAGAATACTTTTCTCACGACCTGACGTGGGACACAATTTCAGATTCAATTACAGTGAACATTGGATAACGTGAACTAATTAAAACCGAGGGTGTTCATGTTTTTGAGATTGTTCATGTTTTGGAATGTAACATTTTATGATTTTAAATGTATTCCTACAGTCTTACTATTGCTCATAAAATAGAACACATTTTCTTCCACTTTATCTTTTTTTTTTTCTGTTATAAATTATTTTTTTCTTTATATTTTGTTGCTTTTTTTATATATTTTACTTACTTAAACTGAAATCAAAAATGTTCTAGTTTTAAAACCTTTAATATAACAAGCCAAATTTGGCCTGTATTCTTATTATTTAAACAAATAATTTTTTTTTGTTTTTTTTTTTTTTTTTTTTTTTGAATAAAAGATGTCTTAAAACAGCCCAAAGAAGCTACTTAAAAAGCATTTTTTTTAATAATAATTCATGCAGTAGAGGATTAAGGTTAAAACCTTAACTTTCTTTCAACACATTTTTAAATAGAGAAAAAGACGTTGATCAACCCAAACTATGCAGAGAAAAACAAAACAAGACTGAATAAGGATGATAGCAATACGTACACGCACGAACGAACGTACGCACGGTACCAAATGCACATACTAGGTACGCATTGTCAATATTATGGGATCCCCCGAATACTACGCATTGTCAATATTATGGTATTTCCCGAAGTTTTAAAAATTAATTCAGTGCATTTTGATGCAAAAATGTTGGGAAAATATCTGTTCACGTTTTAGAGATTTTAGATTTGTTCACGTTTTAGAGCAGTCAATGTAAAAAATACAGTGTTCACGTTTTGGGGTAGTTCACATTTTGGGGGGTTCACGTTTTCCAATGTTCACTGTATAATTAATCCAGGTGATGATTCTTCAACCGACTATGAAAGCGACATTAGTTCTTAAAACTAAGTGTATGTAAATGAACATTTATTATTTAAATTATATTATTCTTATTTATATTGTTTTTATTTTATTATTATGTTTAATATTTATTTCTGAAGTACAAATTTATAATAATTATTTTAAGGTAAAATAAATTCTTAAAAACTCGTAGGTAAAAATTATTCAAACTCGTAAACACTAATCTAACTAATTAACACTAATCTACAATTAATCCCAAAACCCCACAGGTCAAAAAATAATAAATACATATATCAAATAAACACTAACACCAAAAAATAAATATAATCATAACGCCCCGGAACCTTTCTGTTGCTAAGCCACAAATCATAAAACATAGAAATAAACAATAATCCCTAAACTATTCGTCAAAGCAAAGTTGAGTTAGGCACTGTAAGATTTAAGGAAAAATCTTTACTCATTAAATATCTTGCGCACCATTTTTGTTCTCTTAAATCCGCTCTCTGCGCAACCGACCGTTGGCCAACTGAATTGGTTCAAGCTATACCACGTTCTATTAAAGAAATACAAAAAACAGCAAGATTTAAAAAGGATCTGAAAGAATATTATTCAGGAAATTTGTGAATTTAATAATCTAAACTGAATTTCAAGATTTAATTGTTTTCTCTTTTTTTTAATTGATTTAATAATAAGTATTAATTCATTATTATTTTTTTCTTTTGCTCTCTCTGTAAAAATAGCTTAAAACTAAATTATAAGATACTAGCCGACCCAGCTCTCGAAATTCGAGTGCCAATTTATTTATTTAATTCATTATCATTCAATAAATGACAGAGAATTCATGATTTTTTTAAATTGTTGAATGCAATGAGAAGTACCTACTAAGCACTCAATCCTGGAGTCCAAAGGAAAACATTTAATGGTAAACAAACTTTCAAACCTATACACATTTTTGACACATTAACAATTTTTGTTTCGATTCTTTCATGTCATTGTCCTTCAGCTGTTGTTATAGCCATAATATTGGAATCGAAACCCACGTCGCCGGAGTGACGTCAACCTGTGAATTTTGTGTTACATCTAAAACTTTCACTCTCATTTTTTCATATCGCGGCAATAAAAAACTATTTATCATTCTATTGGGACTCGAACCCACGTCATTGCAGTGACGTCAACCTGTGAATTTTGTGTTACATACATGTGGATTTTTTTTTTAATTTCACTCTCATCATTTTTTCATAACGCGCCTAAAGAAATATATGTAGCTAACTTCAAAAACATAAATTTAATTTACTTTTGTAAAACTTTTTTTGTTTGCACATCGATTGGCCAGCTGTTTATTGTCAACAAAAAATGACATAAATGGAAGTGTTCCGGAGTTACGTTTTTTGTATCGTAAGTCATGTTCGTCCGCATTTTTGACGACGCGACGTCTGACGTCTGCATTTTCTATCTTCTCTCTTTTCCTGACAAATACATTTCGAATATTTTACTTACTTACTTACTTAGGTCCTTGGACCTATATTACGTCCGTGTGATTCCCCATGCGGGGCATAGGGCCTCCACTACTTCTGCGCGCCATCGTGTACGGTTTCTGGAGATGTACCTCAGCTCTCTACAACTCTTTCCCAGTTGTGCTGATTCCTCTTCGACCGTCCTTCGCCAACTACTTCTGGGTCGGCCCACTCCTCTGCCTCGCTGCGTGATAGGGTTCCATTGCATCGCTTGACTCGCAATACACTCGTGGCCTTTTCAAAGCGTATGTCCAATCCACTGCCACTTACGTTTTCGTATTATAGAGTCGATGGGTTCCTGACCTGTCCTCGCATGAAGTTCATCATTGGAGATACGGTTAGGCCAGAAAATCCGCAAGATGTTTCGCAGACATCTATTTACGAACGTTTGCAGCTTTCTTGTGACAGTGGGTGTTACTTTCCATGTACTGCATCCATAAAGAAGCACGGATTCTACATTGGAGCGGAACAGTCGTAGCTTGGTCTTTAGGTCTTTAGAGGACAGCATTCCGAACGCAGCCTTTGCTTTCATCAGTAGAGACAATACTCCCAAGCAGCGTTACCACTTCCGGAAAAAAAGTCGAAGTAGATTTGAAGAAAAATGTGAAGTAAATTGAGAAAAATCGAAGTAGATTTCAAAATGGCTTTTTACTTGCTTTTGGAAAAAATGTTGCATACAAAATTTTTTTCCTTAAATGAATACATATTACCTATTAAAAATTGTCAATACATTTCTTTTATCTTTAAAGAAATTTCGCATAAAATTACTCATTTGTGTATTTGGATTGTGTTGACGTTCTTTTATTTTATGGTAATTATGAGGTTATATACTACTACTTA
Organism: Philhelius festivus; assembly: GCA_963931855.1. Taxonomy (NCBI): domain Eukaryota; kingdom Metazoa; phylum Arthropoda; class Insecta; order Diptera; family Syrphidae; genus Philhelius; species Philhelius festivus. Next base: position 133,668,236 of record OZ007556.1, on the reverse strand, counting down.
GAGTGCAATAGAGAAAAAGAAGTAGATTTGGGCTTTATTTTGTAAAATTGAAGTAGATTGAAACAGAGATTTTTAAAATGAAGTAGATCTCAGTATTTTGCTGATGGTGCGAAGTAGGAAGTAGATTTTAAAATATTTTGGAAAAAAGAAGTAGATCTACTTCAATTGAAGTAAAGTGGTACCACTGCTCCCAAGGTATTGAAAACTCTCTACTGTCTCTACTGGTTGTCCAGAAATATCTATTTGAGTAGATGAGGAAGTTTCAAGGCTGATCCTTTTAGTTTTTGCCGTATTGATCTTAAGCCCGACGGTTTCGGCTTCTCTCTCCACCCTTGTTGTCATTTTATGGAGATCCATGATCTTATGAGAGAGTAAGCACATGTCATGCGCGTAGTCTAGATGTTTCAGGTGTGATAGCAGATTCCACTGAATTCCTCCATTTAAAGTCGGCAAGGCTGCATGCAGCACATCACTTATTACCAACAGGAACAGTATTGGTGACAGTATACAACCTTGTCTAACTTTGGATTTCAAACTCTTCTGCCAACCTTCCTTTATGCAGAACGTGACATTTGGATACTTCATATGTAGCCTTGATTATAGCGATCAATTTATAGCCAAATAAATTATCTATTGACACTGTCAAACGCCTTTTCGAAATCGATGAACAGCAGGTGAAGTGGTGATCGATATTCAACGCACTGTTCGATGATGATCCGCAAGGTGTTGATGTGATCCACGCAGGAAGATCCAGTGCGGAAACCTGCTTGTTCGGCGTCAAGCGTGTCTTCTAGGTGGTCTTTTATTCGACCTAGGAAGATTTTTGCTATAACCTTCGCAGATTCCCCTCCAGTTTTCGCACTACGTAAGGTCTCCTTGCTTTGGAAGCTTGACAATCATCCCCTTTTTCCACTCCTCAGGAAAACTTTCTGTTTCCCAAGCTCTTGCTATGAGTGAGTGCAGGACCTCAGACCATGTTGTTGGTGCTGCTCGTAAGAGCTCTGTGGGAATACCGTCAAGTCCAACCGCTTTGTTGTTCTTCAGTGCTCTGATTACGGTTAAGATTTCTTCTCTACTGGGGGGTACAATGCGTATTCGGGAATTTGTTACTACGGACGGCTCATTAGGTGTTAGGTTGACTTCGCTGGTGAAAACGCGATTTAAAACCGCAGAAAAGTGTTTCTTCCACCTTTTGATCTGGTCCTCATCCGAAACTAGCAGTCATCCGTCTATGCCCTTTACCAGATGTTGTTTAGAGCTTTGGACACCAGTTAGCTCTTTGGTAATTCTGTTGTCAATGCGTTGATATAGTTAAGCTTGTCACGTTGCACGCTACGATGAACTTCTCTCATCTTCATGCGGTACGCAGACTCTAGCTCGATTCTGATACACCTGATATGAAACCATTTTTCAGAGCACACCAATGGTTTTCGTGGTGGGTTCCGTGCTACTGATTGTTCTCAATCCTTGTGAAAGATGGTTGTTGGAGGACTGCGGGATCCTTGAGTCTATCGGTGTTAAACTTGGGCATTCGGGTGTTTCCTTGGGATCTCCGAACTGCAGCTGTTCGTATCTAATCTTACGGTAGCAACCATCAGGTGGTGGTCCCGGGCAATTCCCATGTCTGCACCTCTTCTGTTTCGGACGTCCTGGAGACTGCTTCTAAATCGCCGACTGATCGCGAAGTGATCAATTTGGTTTGTTCGTCGACACCCAACTGATTTTGTGACACTTCTTGTGTTCAAACAAGGTTCCTCTTATAACAAGGCGGTTGGCTTTACAAAAATCGACAAAACGTTCGCCATTGTCGTTTCGGTTTCCAACACCATGCTTTCCCATAACATGCCTGAGCCCATCATTGTCATTGCCAACCTTGGCATTCAAGTCTCTCATTACCATTATGATGTCTCCACGTGGTGTACTATCATAAGCAGCACTCAGTCAGTTATAAAAGGCCTCCTTCTCCTCGACAGAGGAGAGCTCCGTGGGGGCGAAACACTGTATGATATGGTGACGCGGCGGACTCTAGTCCGGAATCTAGCTTTCGTGATCCTGTCATCTAATGGCTCCCAGGAAATTAAGCTCTTGAGAGCTGTTTTAGAAATCAGCAATCCAACGCCAGATTCACGGTTACTTCCAGGTGCCTTTCCGGAGTAGAGTAGTACAGTGTTACGGGTTGGAGACTTATATTTCCCCGAGCCCAACTATCTCACTTCACTAATCCCTAAGATGTCCTTCTTATACCGCATGAACTCACTCTCTAATTGGAGGAATCTGGCATTCTGAGGATCTTCACTTCCCTTATCGAGAAGCGTATTCACATTCCAGAAACCAATCTTTGTCCGGGTACAATAGCCAAAAGTCGTCAACGTGTTATCGTTCCTTATCCGAGGCATAGTGTCGGTTTCGTTAGCGGGTAATTGTTTCAGTTAGGAAGAATGCTAACCTTTCGCACTTGTAATTTTTGCCTATTTACGTATATAGTTGCCCGGGGACCCCCACGAGGAGGTAAAACAAGCACTTCGCCGTGACTTATTGTTGGGCTACTGACCCAGACCAAGTTCTGAGCAGTCAATAGTTTCCCGATCAGGCACGATGCAGGTCTCCAAATATTTAAAATTTAAATGCAGACAAATGTAAATAAGTTTTGAAAATAATTGACTTATACAAATACGCAGAGCTTACACTTTTGCATGAATACCCTTATTATTGTAAAGCCATAACTGCAATGAACTTAGAAAGTGAAAATGTTAAAAAATCTGCTCTCCTTTTCCTACTCAATTTAAAATTTTATCTCCCATCTCAAGAAACTGAAAAGTAAATGTTTCACTTTTTGAAAACACTAATACATTGAATAAATTGCTTCAGGAAATGACCGATAGATGTCGCCAAACTGAAAGCAACAGATGTCGCTAGTGTATGTGTGTATTCTTTTTTATTTTTTCACTTATTGTACTTTTTGCAAAAATTGCCAATTGTAGTTACCGCTTGATGGTTTAAATGGTTCTACCTTTTTACTTTTTCACTTTTCAAAAACACTATTGCATGGAATACATTTTTTCAGAAAATCACCGATAGATGTCTGAACTGAAATTGTATGGTGTAAATTATACGCTCTTTTCAGCAACAAATGTGGCTATATGTGGCTATGTCAGGGCCGTAGCTAGAGCTGAATTTAAGGTAGGGCATCGGTGATAACATGTACGGCGGAAGTAAAAATTTTACTTGACAAGAAATATGATCTGATCTGGTAAAGGTGGTACTCAATTGGCGGGAGGGGGTGATAGATAAGTGCTAAAAATTCATTTACATATATAATGATTTATATTATTATTTTTCTTAACATATTATATTTAGTATACCTACATAGAAAACAATACAAAGTTCTTTTATTAAAATAACTGAATTCTTCTATTCGCCATATATTAAAAATATGAAGGACTTCATCCAGTTTAACTGACTTGGTTCTTTTCTTTTCAAAGGCCAGAAATACCATTACCATGCCTCTATAACAGGTCTTCTTATATTGAAATAAAGGTTTGAATCAATCTCCATAAATATATTTTGTGTTCTTTATCAAACAATATTATATTTAGAATAATAAAATAAGAAGCTTTAAAAAGTATACATACTTAGAGCTAGGTATAAAATATATTATATTGTAAGGTATGTATATAAAGCTTAGAGTAGGTATTGTTAAGAAGTTATGAAGGACAATATGCCTTACAACTCGGCCAACCTGACAAATGATCGTCCCGATCATAACGATTTATAAATTATAAAGAATTTAATATTGATTTTTCTTTATAGCTTAATGAAAGCTTCTTCATCATTCAACTCTGTAATATTCTTCGGAATTATATTATTTTCATGAAAAAAGTCGTTCACAATGTTCTGGATTTTCGGAATGTTCTAAATTTTCAGAATTTTCGGATTGTTCGGAATGTTCAAAATGTTCGGAATGGTCTAAATTTTTGGATTGTTCGGAATTTTCAGAATCTTCGGAATGTTCAGAATGTTTAGAATGTTCGGAAAGTTCAGAATCTTGAGAATGTTAGGAATTTCTGGAATCTTCGGAATGTCCGGAATGTTCGGAATCTTCAGAATGTTCGGATTTTTCGGACTGTTCGTTATTTTCGTATTGTTCAGAAACTGCGGAATGTTCGGAATGTTCAGAATCTATCGGAATGTTCATAATGTTCATAATTGTTCATAATGTTCGTAATCTTCGGAATGTTCATAATTGTTCATACTCGTAACATTCAGAATGTTCGTAATCTTCGGAATGTTCATAATTGTTCATAATGTTCGGAATGTTCGTAATCTTCGGAATGTTCATAATGTTCATAATTGTTCATAATGTTCGTAATCTTCGGAATGTTCATAATTGTTCATAACATTCGGAATGTTCGTAATCTTCGGAATGTTCATAATTGTTCATAATGTTCGGAATGTTCGTAATCTTCGGAATGTTCATAATTGTTCATAATGTTCGGAATGTTCGTAATCTTCGGAATGTTCATAATGTTCATAATTGTTCATAATGTTCGGAATGTTCTTAATCTTCGCAATGTTCAGAATGTTCGGAATTTCCATAATTTTGAATAAGTTCAATTCTTAATTTTCGGAATGTTCAGAAGATTTTTTTCTTATATGCAAATCTCAAAGCTGCGCTACTGTTGCAGTAGCCGGAACTTCCTCATTGTTTGTTTCTCAGCATGCAAGCAATTCACTTTTATTATGACATATTCTTATACATACCTAGTCCTGCCATAAGTTCTGTCCCTGACAAAATTACGTTTTATTTAAAAAATGAAAAAGCAATCAAAATTCTTTTTACGCCATTTATTAAGTATTAAATTTACAATATATATAAGAAATTATTCAAAATGAGGCTTACAGCAAGCCCTCTCCTCCAAAATGTTCAGCGGATTAAGATCGGAGCTGCCCGGCTGGCAAGCACTGGATATTTCAGCAAGATTCTGCGCCGGCCAACAAAGCAAAAACAACACAACAATGGCTTAAGGACAATTTACCAGAGTTTATTGCCGCAGAAGATTGGCCCTCGGGCAGCCCCGATCTTAATCCGCTGAACTACCGGTTGTGGAACACTTTGGAGAAGAAGGCTTGCTGTAAGCCTCACCGAAATATTGAGCTTTCAAAGGTGATTTGTTGAAGACAGTAGTTTCGTTTGCACTGGAAGTCGTGCGTGCGGCGATAGACGCGAGGCGGTCGTTTAAGGAATTGTTTGAAGGCTAAGGGGGGGCATTTTGAATAATTTCTTATATATTTATATTGTAAATTTAATACTTAATAAATGGCGTAAAAAGAATTTTGATTGCTTTTTTATTTTTTAAATAAAACGTGTTTTTGTCAGGGACAGAACTTATGGCAGGACTAGGTACTATGTATATCTTATAGTTTTCGGATTTTTTTTTAACTCAATCTTCAATTCTCAATTTTCAATCTTCAATTTTCAATGTTTAATTTTCAATCTTCAATTTCCAATCTTCAATTTTTAATCTTCAATCTTGGTTTATCATATTACTTGCTTCGCACCATGCAAGCAGTTTAATTTTATTCATTAGTTGTTACAAATTCTTATACATACGTACATATATCTTATCGATATGTAGTTTTCGGATTTTTTTTTTAATTCCATCTTCAATATTCAATTTTCAATCTTGGCTTATCCCATTGCTTGGTATATCTTATACGTAGTTTTCGGATTTTTTTTTTCTTTCAATTCCATCTTCAATATTCAATTCTTAATCTTTAATCTTGGCTTATCCCACTTCTGAGTTATAACAGGTCTTCTTATATTGAAATAAAGGTTTAAATCAATCTCCATAAATATATTTTGTGTTCTTTATCAAACAATATTATATTTAAAATAATAAAATAACAAGCTTTAAAAAGTATACTTAGAGCTAGGTATAAAGTATATTAAATTGTAAGGTATGTATGTATATAAAGCTTAGAGTAGGTATTGTTAAGAAGTTATGAAGGACAATATGCCTTACACCTCCCTTTCTTTCGTGACTCATTGATAGCCTCTGAGCTCTGAGGCTTATTAATTGCAGTCAAAGTTGAAAACGTAGATTCACACAGCAGCGCTACATCCTTTGGTCGCCACAGATGCAAAAAGTTCATGTATCTTTGAACGTCTCTCGCTGGTACAAAACATCAATTGTGTTTTCCTTTTTATTCTTGAGGTGACTTAAAAAGCCTTTTCCACAGCACCCTCTTTCCTTGATGGAATTGTAAGACCTTAAAAATCAATTTTAACGCAATGCATTTTTCCAACAAAAAAGGCTTAGACCCGTTTGCTTAATCGAAAATTAAAGTTTTATAAGTTTATTCTTCATAAAAAACTTTTTTGAGACATAAGCGTTGAAGTTGAAAATAAATATTTATGTTTCTTTTCAGCGTATGGGTCTTAGGGTTTTTGTTATGACAAATTTAAAAGTATGTATTTATTTATTGTCATATAAAGAGGAGTGAGTAAAAAAGGCTTGATTTTCTTGCAGTTACTTGTGGCCAGTTGCACCAAATTGCAATTAAATGGGTTTTCGCTAAAAGTTTTAAAGTTTGTTGACCTGATAAATTTATCTGTTTTGGTTCGTTTACTGGCTTGGTGAAACTGTACTCGTATGTACATTTTACAAATAGTTTTGTTTTCTCACACTTACTTAAGTTTTCAACGGTACCATTTTGTCTACATCCAACTCATCTATACTCGCTACTGAATTTAGTAGATCCTCGTTGTCCGAAATTTTTTTTTAGAAATTTAGCAATTAGTGTGTCCAACGTTTCGAAATACTCAGACTTAAATGGCTGAGCGTTCTAAGGTTCTATATTTTGATTCGCAGAGGAACAGAAAGGGCCATATATATACCAAGTAGCCATCCATCCGATTTGATTTTTGATTTGTTTCTTCTGGGTATGAGTCGTATTTTCGAAATCGAAGATTGTCATAGACTTTGCTTCTTCCAAAATTTGATGATACCTTTGTGATCTAAGTTTCCTTATTTTATTTTGAGTGAGTTTAATGATTGTTATGGCGTCTTTCAATCCTGCGCTTCGGGATTGTAAAGCTGCGCCTGCAGGCTGGAATACATGGATAATATTTTTTTGGCCACAATCAAGGCCATTCGGAAATCCAAATTGAGCATCACTTTTTTAATGTCCACACTCTTGGCGACGTCATCACCCTTAAATCTGTCATTTCTAATTTCATCCAAAGTCATTAAAATCAATTAATAATTATCATTTACAAGTTTCAGCAGCTTCCTGGGTGGAGAGTTTTCTGGCATACCCTTTTGTGACGTAACTTTCGATTTTATTGTGCACCTCCTCTGCCAGCTGCATATCGCGACTCAGTCTCTTTTGAATACACATCAAACGTTTGTAACTGTCAGGAAGTTGTACTTTTTTTTTTTTTTTTTATAATCTACCCGCGCTTACTTAAGGGATTATGATTACCCTTTAAATGTTTCAACACAGCGCGGGCGTGAAGTTAATGAAAGAATGATAGGAAAGATGTGTGGCACGATGTTCTGAGACTGTTGGTGGTTGTCTCAGATATTTTTATCTCCAGGGATGGCGGCTGAGCTAAAGCGGAGTAATGCCGTGTCTTATTTCTATGTCGCTTATAATTCACATTATTTTATTCGTGTTTTATTCGTGTTCATCCTTGTTGGGCATACTAGTTTAACTCAATTACATGTTGTTAGTGAACAACATGTAATGAGTAAACCAGCAACCCATTGATGACAATTTTTAGAAGGTTTTTAATGGAATTAAAGCGACATAGACGACGGCAGAGATCGAACCTGTCATCATGAGGTTGACAGGCGAGCACACATCCATCGCGCCACGGCCACCCCAATCCTGATCATACTTCCAGAGCAATTCCGTCACAAAATGGCCTTTCTTTCGTTTGGTATAGCTCTGCAATTGTTCTAGTGCTCGCTGATCATCAGAAGACTGCAAAATTTTTGAATCTGAGGATCCAAATTTTTCGTTGCACATGAACTGGTTTCCTAGTTCTTCCAATTTAAATTCGCTCTCCCGGCTACATTCACATACGTGAATATTAATATTACCATTTGAAATACCTCTGGGTATCGAATGTCCGGGGTGAGGGCAGCATCCGTAGATTGTCCAGCCCAAGCGGGTTTTTGCTGCTACAGATTCGTCAATATTTCTTTCTTTGTACTTAAGTGTAAGTCCCAGCTTCCAATTATTAAGCCCAATAAGAAGACGAGGTGCTGCATTGGAATAAGGCTCGATAGGTATATGTGTTAGATGCTCATACTGCTCTTGTAATTTGATTGCGTCCAACGTTTGCAGAGGTAGCTGCAGACTCTTCACAGTATGAACATTAGAAAGCGCAAATATCTTAGCACATTTATTCGTGCCGGAAATATTGAGGCTCATCACTCTCGAGTCATCTTCGTACCTATGTGTGTTGGCGGTCCATTTTATGCAAAGTGGGTCAGGAGTTCCCTTGATTTTGGGTTACGCAGCAACATTTTCATCCATCAGCGTTAGCGATGAGCCGTCATCCAAAAATGCATACGTCTTAATCTGGATTTTGTTGGCATGTAAAATTACAGGAACAATGCGATACATTATAGCTGTGGAATTCTGAATGTGCGCGTTGCTGGGCTGCGCTAAAATTGGCGAAACAATACTTTTGGAATTTTGCAGATTATCTTTGTCGGGTTGCTCGTTGTGAAGCAGCTTATGATGCTTTGAGTTGCAATTATTTTTCCCACATGTTTTAGCTGAACGGCAACGATAACCATTGTGTCTTCTGAGGCAGCATCTACATAGCTTTTTCGAACAATTTCCCATTTGGAAGTTATGTTAAGATTTTTAAACTTGACACAATTGTCTACAGATGCACAGTTGTTACCACACACCAAGCACTTACGTTTATTTTCTTGAGCTGGACTAGAATTAGAGCTCCAAGTTTCTTCGGTAGCTTTTAAGATGGAATGACGTGCAGCAATTTGGTTGCTTGTTACTCTTTTCAACGATGGCTGTTGATCAACGAAAGATGGTGGTCGTTGCTGGATATTGAAGGTATTTTCTGGGTTATGATTACCAAAGGTTGGCCACTTTTGAGTGTTGGCAGCATCTTCACCGTGTCGGTTGTACTGCTGAGCGTTGGCTGCTTCTTCGTATTGCCGATTGTTTTCGTTCTGTGGAGAAGCTGAAGAATTTAAAACGGATGGTAAAACAGCTGTATGTACAAATGTCTGTTGAGACGTGGTTATTGGCTTGTCGCAGGGATTGAAAGACAATTGTTGTTGTTTCGGCAACTGTGCATTCACGTTTGTACCCAGCCATGTAAGACCCACGCTTGGGCATTGACCTTTAGGGTTCAACGGTTTGGCGACTGCTTTGTGTCCACTTTCTTGGCTTACTTGCAATGGATGCTTTTCTTGTAACCAATCTTGAACTTTGCTTTTGGCATCTGTGGATATATCATCATCAACTTCAGAACCAGAAGTACCTTCTACGATTTCAGGCAATATTTGGTACTTACGGTTGAGGAATTCTTTTTCCAAAGCTTTTTCTTCTTCTAGTTTTCGTAGCTCAATGTCCATCTTTCCCATTAATGATGATCTTTGTGAGTATTTTGAACTTATTCCTTTTGAGGTTATGGATGCGACACGAGCTTTCGATGATTGATTGACATTTGACTTAGAATGTTGACAAGTCTTATCTGCAGTCGGTAAATTTGATTTCGATATAATTTTTGGTGCAGCGTTCGGATGTTCAGAAATTAGAGCTGGTACCTTCAAAAAATGTGTTGGCTTATCGTTTGGCACTTCAGAAGCCGCATGTTTATTAGGGTGTGTCACTTTTGTATGGCCGCAAAAAAGTACTCTTATTTTTAAATGTAATAGTGCTCAAAAGCTGTATTAGGGTCTGAGGTTTAAGAACATGTAAAAAAAAATAAGATATCGTTCGTCTTTGGCTCGCTCAAATCGGTTGAAGTTGAAAAAAAAAATTTAATTTACAGTAAATTTTTTTTTTTTTACGTATACTAAAAAAAAACTGAACAAAATACAGAAAGAATTTTTGTCTTTACAAAAAGATATACCACGATATTGTAGGTGGTTCCGTTGATTTTTACATAAAAAAATGATTTTTCTTCCTTCTTTTATTATTTCATAGCTTCTTTATCAAGTGTTCAATTTAAACAAATATAAGCTTAAAAGTGTTTCCTTGCAATTATCTTTGACTTGAAATCCTACAAATATTTTATATATTTTTTTTGTATCCACACGGTGCAATTTAAAACAACACATATTTCAAAAATCTCGAAAAATCAAATTTTTTTGGATTTCATCCTATTTTTGAGCGAGCCAAAGATATTAATTAAAATGAAAATTGTAAACGCAGGATTTAATTTTGATAAGCAATGCAACTTTTAAAAGCTATTACATTTGAAAATACCATAGGTAGTTGAGCACTTTGACACACCCTAATGTTTATGCTCTTTTGCTTGAGGTAACCTGAATGCACGTAATGTTAAAGGTGGGGATTTAATTGGTTCAACCTTTGAAGGAGACACATCGATAAAAACTGATGTACGCTTAGGAGCTTCTGTGGGTTCAATTGAACTGTGATATACTACAGTTGACGTTGGATTACCTCGTGCCGTCGTTATCGTTGTTCTTATTTGTGAACCAAATGCACTCGTTGATGGCGCAGCATTGATCTCGGTTAACAAGTTTGAATCACAAGCACCGTTTGCAAACATATCTGCTGATGTTCTTGGGATTTCATTGAATGTGTTTACAATCTCATTTGTTTGAGTTGACCTTGATTGCTCTACGCACATATGCGTAGGCGGTGGTTGGGTTGCACCCAAGCGGCTCGTAAATGGAGCGCTACCATGGCCTGTAGTAGCAGGCATTGAAGTCGTTGTCGATGTGTTCGAAAGGTGGGTGTGGAATGTCCTTTTGGCAAATACCGAGCATCTGCGCAGGCTGCACATGCGAAATCTTGGTTTTTAATGAAGCTGTCGACTCCAGCGCACATGAAGTGGAACCAGTTTTCGCAAATGTCACACGCCACCATGTTGTTGTTCCGAATCAGGATCGCTGCACAATTGGCAATTGTATTCTGCTGAATCCATCGATGAATACTGGGCCAGAGTATTATTGAGCAAAGTGTCAAATAATTTTGTAAAATTGTTGGGAAGAATTTTGTCAACCAACAGATTTGTAATCTGTGGCAGTTAAGAATTAAAAATTTAAAATTTGAAGGCAGAGTAGAAAGTAGTAGAACGGATAGGGCTATAGTGGTGTAGATATTTGCTGACCAGAGCAAGCGGTTTGAACCGGTTTTGATTTGGATGTTTAAAATCTTGATGGAATAGTATTTTCCATCATTATGAAGTTTTCGATATAACGATAAATGCGAGATATTTTCCATAAAAAACTACAGGTTGTTCTTTAATTCAATTGAGTTTGCTAAGAAAAAAATAAAAAGAGTATTGGATTGTACGGAATTGTGTTGAAAAAAATAATAAAAGATGTGATAGGAAAAGTTAACTATAGAATTTATGAAATATGAGAAAATAAAAAAATAAAAAAAAGGAAAGCTGGGATTAGAACCTAGAAGTGGAGTGAGTCTTGAGATGACTGACGACAGTACCATGGCACCGCGCTTAAGAATGGTAAATTCGTATCAACTTTGGATTAAGTGTCAAAGAGCTCTAAGGGGAAAATAATTAAAGAAAAAATCGAAAAAGGAAATAAAACGTAACAAGTTCGTTAACAAATACTAATATTTTGTAATAGTATAAGTGAAATATTGTTTTTCACTTTTCGAAATGCTAGAATTTTAACCAAAAACCCAAAATTTCGACTCACATATATGGGAAAAATTCCAGAACTGATTTTATTATAAAAATTAGATTTTTATAGTTAAAATTGGCTATAGAAACCAATAAAAAGTATCACCGGATACACTTCCATGATGAAGATCCAAGCATTCGTCAACTTCAGAAAAGTGTAGAATATGAAAAACTTGAAGAAAGTGAGTTAGTTGATGTCTGGTGTCGGTGGCGACAAGTTGTGTGGATAGTCGTATTAAAATAATACTCGTAAGTACAAACACATAAAAAAAAGATCAATAAAAGTAAAAGTAGTCTTACGAAAGTAATACGTATCCGTATATCTATAAAAACAAAAAAAAAAAAAGGAAATTATATGGGCTTATCCGTGCAAATTTTAACTTTTGCCATGAGTCGAAATATATAGACATTATTATTAAATATTCAGGTTTTGGAACTTATAATATTATATATATCATTGAGTTTTAACTATTCAATTTATAAAATGAACCATCGAGATAGTGCGAAAGTGTTTGAAATTGAAAAAATCATCGAATATTGAGACTTTTGGCTGCGTGCGTGGATAATTAACGTTTTGTATTATTGCAAAAATAATGTTTAACATAAGATTACTTAGTAAAATTTTTGTTTTTTCAGATAAATGAAGGTCAAAATTAATTGAAATCATTCATTTTGAGTGCGTGCCTTCCTTATAAATAATCCTATATGATATAAATTTTAGAAAAAACGGCCATGCGTGATTTTTCGTAAATCTTTAATTGTCCCAAATTTTCGTGTCTATTTTTTTAACATTGATCATAGGGCATTTTTTTATGGTCTGCATCATTATTTAAGCTATCTAGAGTAAAAAAAAATTTGGCTTCAATGCGTGCTTCATTATGTACAAATTTTATGAAGTTTACAAAACGAACGTAAAAAACGTAACTGTTTCAAAAAAGGCACATTTTTTACTAGCACACCAAAGCATTGTTTGATTATACCCTTACAATGAGCGTAATTTAAACTGTAGAAACTATAAAACAAAATGGTAAAAGTGTTAAACAAATAAGTTTGAAAACAGAAGCTGTGAAGATTAAAAATAAAAACCAAATCAATTAACTCGGTGTTTAAAATAAATTATTTTAAATTCATTTTTCTATACTTTATACCTTTATACTCTTCAACAAACAATACATATGAGTTATTTTGAAGTTTTTTATTTATTCGTGGTCTATAATTGAAGAAAAACTCAAATTTACATGCGTGCCTTAATATTTTTTTTTGTTTTTTTTTCAAACTCAAGAAGTTAAAATTTACAGGGATAAGCCCATATAGAAAACGGTATTGTGTAAAAGTTAGAAGGCTATCAAAATTAGTTTTTTTTTTCTCTTTTAAAATTGTACTTTTTATTTTACCCAGCGATCCTATCGTGTCGAGGTCCGTATCCAAAAAAAGGGGTTTTAGCTTTCTTCGAGTAGGGTACAAAATGGTGTTGGTTGGTGTTCATAAATGCGTTAATGTTTCTGGTGTTAAGCAGAGAGGTGCATGGGCAACATCAACTTTGATCAAAATCCCGAGTTTGATTTTTTTTACGAATGCATAACTTGCCTTATAGTACCTATAAGTCGCAAGTAAAAAAGAGATGTGAGCGTGATGAAACATCGTCGTTATTGTAAAATGAGTTTCAAACTATGAAAGCAGACGAGGATATATACACAATAAAACATTTCTCGTCGTCACGTTAAATGAAATTAATGAATGAAGTAAGGACAGTTGCGCACATTGAATTTTCAGTTTCACATCTGTTTGGTCACGTTTCATTATACTATATATTTACCATTATGTTTCATTTTAAAAACCAGAACGTTGCGAAAAAAAATTGTAATAACGTTCCAGGCCTAAGGAATTGCGGAACGATTTTAAAACAACAAAAAGGTGACAGTGAATCATGTCTCGTTCTCGTCTCGTGTTCTCATCGTATTATGAATCAGGCATAACTCTAAAAAGTTTTTTCCGTCGTTTTCAATTGGATTTTAATGTTGACTCTGACAAAATCGATTACGACGATTTTTCACTCGCGACTTTTTGAAGCTATTTCGAAATTAAATAAGTGTCAATGAAAAAAAACATATGATTTAACAAAATCTCGCCGTGAAAAATTTCGTGGCATTGGGAATAGCGGGATGATTTTAAAACTACAAAAAGTTGACAGAATCTCGCTCTCGTCTCGTGTTCTCGTCACATAATGAATTGGGAATAATAATAAACATTTTTGTCCGTCGTTTGCAATTGGGTTTTAATGTCACCATCTGACAAATTAAAGCGGATATAAAATGCACTTAAAAACGGTTTGTATTGAAATTTTGATATCTTAGACGTCAGTGTCCATTCGCGATTTATGATGTGCACCAGCTTAGTAATCATGTGTGCGTTAAAAAAGCGCCTTCTGTGCGTCATAAAGAGCGCCATCTGTGCGTCAAAAAGAGTGTATATTTCCGTATCGTCGAAAGGGAAACACAACTAAACAGTACCTTTCATCTATGTCACAAAACTAATATTTTTTTGAGATGATAAGTTAGGAATGAATTGTTTCATTTTTTAACGATTCGAAAAGTAATCGACTGACTGAATTACAGTGGCTAAACGAATTTCATCAACTTTATTTTGTTTATATGTATACAAATTTTGTCTATTAGCCAAATTGCATCTTGTATCTCACTTTAAACTCGACGTGTGACTAAAGTCTGTATTTGTATTTACTGCAAAAAAAGTACTTATATAAGTTTTTGAGGATACCAAAACGAGTTTATACTAAATACTACTCGTACCTATATTTACAATACTTACTGCATTTTTATTCATATCAAAATAAGTATTTACTTAGAAAATCCTGTCTTTTATACATACCAACGCTTGTCAGGACATTGCTTAGTTTCGATGTCTTTTTATAGCCCAATTCTGATATATATCCAACAGAAGGGCGCTTCAGCCCTCTATGATCGAAAGATTAAAAATGTGTTAGATGAAGAGTACGGTAATCGTTGGATACGAAGAGATGGACCGTTTCACTGGGATGCTAGATCTCCTGACCTTACATTATTGAATTTCTTTGTATGGGGAAGAATGAAAGAACTTGTAAATTCAATCGAAAGAGCCAATTTAGGTTAATTAGAAGACCGTATTCTTCGAAGCGTTATCAAAAGTGAAGCAGCAGCTATCATCAAATTAAATTCACAGTGAAACACGGGCTCTAGAATGCATACAAGCCTAGGAAGACACTTTTTGAACACATGTTATAACTATTTTAGTAAACACATAAAATAAAAAAATGGTGCTTATTTTGATATTCTCTTTCGTTAGAAAGTGAGTCGAATTCGTTGAAACTTAATTTTGAGACTCGGCGATTAGAATGTTAATCGAACAAATCGAAAGTTCACCCAATCCATAGAAAGTTCATTCATTTGCGAAAGCTAATTCAATTTTGACATTCGAAAGAATAGAATTAAATGTCATTTTTGTGTCGTTTGAATTTTTCTGTCGAGTAAACAACAAAACATGTAAGTTTTTAATTATTTCATGGAAAATAAATTACTTTTATTATTTTTTGTTGTTGTTTTATGTTAAAAGGTCGCATTCCAACTGGACAAACCCCGAACAAAAGCAAAAGTTAATTAAAATAATGGAAGAAAACCCGGAGGTAGCAAAGGGTTTTTTTACCACCCGCTTGATACGGAAAGAAAGAAAGCATCACTATCCTTCTCATCTGCACTTCTTCAACACCATCTTAATTTATAAACAACACAAATGCCATATTTTTATTTATTATTTTATGTTTTAATCCAAGAAATTTAAATTATTAAACAATACACAAAACAATTACAAATAAACAAAGATTTCACCTTTTGGTTTTGACATTTCACAAACACTTCTCTTTTGTTTTTGATATTTTAGTGTGACCAAGTGTATACGAAAAAAAATAAAAATTTAGAACGCGTCATGAACAACTTATTTTTTTTTAAAGAATAGTTTCAAAACAGCTGAGTTGACACAAAAAATGTAATAAATATGTAGTTCTTTATGGTTAAACTTTACTTTATAATGAAAAAGTGTATTATTTATTTTGTTTCTTGATTATTTATCCAACATCTACAAAATGTTTACAAACAAAAAAAAGTAAAACGGTCATACTAATTCAAATAGAAATATAGTAAATGTCAAACAGCTGACAATGAAAATGAATCTTTTTTGAAGTTCATTTTATGCTATCTTTCGCAAGTGAATGTTATTCGTTCGAATCTCAAAATTAAGAAAGTTCATTCGAAGAATAGAATCATTCTAACGAATAGACTATTCATGAGAATGTCAAAATAAGCATGAATATCTAAATCAAAAACCATTTTTACTTTTGATCAAAGCCAACATTACGATGATAGCGAAGACCAAAAAAGTGGGTCTCGCAATCCTGTCTGTCTTCCTGTCTTTTCGGCTCGGCCGATTTTCTTTAAACTTGCTAGATGATATTTTTAATTTTTCCCCCCACACGTTTTTTTCTTATTTTTTTTAAGACTAAAAATAACGGTACCTGTCATGAGAATTTTTTTCGAAATCTTACAAATATTATTTTTTCTCAAAAACTGTTTGACAGATTTAATAAAATGCACGACTGGATCGTACGAACTTGCTCTTATGTAAAAGTACTTTGGAATTTAAGATACATTTTATAAAAATAAAACATGGATTTAATGAGATAATAATGATCAAATGCATAAAATTGCCGTCTGGTTTCCGGAAAAGCATGAATTTATACAAATAAACTTTAAAAAATCGTTTTATTATTAAATACATTTTTAATATAAAAAATTTCTCTAAAATTTTTCAAGAAAAAAATGTGGGATGCGAATTTTAAGTATTAAATAACATTGGCGTAAAATTTTAAACAGCCTACTATTAAGGTATTAGTATGATACTACTTAGCAATTTGCTAACTTTATAGTAGTTTACTAACTCATTCTTAATTTTAAACATTTTCTAACTAGTATTGTACTAAAAGAATTTTCTTAATAAATTGCTTCTGAACACACCTAAAACAATGACATTTCGTGTAAAAAAGTAAGTACACGAACCTTTTTTTTTGATGTTTGGAAATATCAGAGTCATGTGAAGCTTGCACCATTCTAAAAAATAAAGTAGGTATTCGATAATTTTAGCTTTAATAAAAGGGTAGAGAAAGTATGATGCTATATTCGATTAAAAATTTGCAAATTCGTTGTTTTAACCTAGTATCATACTAAAACAGCCTTAGCATCGTACTAATTCAATTAAAATTTTGCGCCATTGATTTTAGGAAATAATTTCAAAAAATAATCGTTCATAGGTTTTGAAGATATTGATTTAAAAAAAAAAGTTTTTTTTTTCTAAAAAACCCAACAAATATTTTTTCGAATATTTTTATATACAATATTACAATTATACAATAGGGGGTACCGTTAGTTTTGGAGCTAAAAACAAATTTCAATTTCTCCTCTAGGAAATCACCGAAGACCCTTTACTACCGAGATTGAAAGAAATAAGTCCAGTGGTTTAGGCTGTAGTGAGAGACATATGTATGTACAGACACACTGAAACATGTTTTTTGTGTACTAAATTTTCCTTAAATTTTTTATAAGAAAAATTGATATGCAAATTGTTAGTATTTAATAAAATACATTTTAAAACGTAATTTAAAAATTTAATCGTGTATCGGTTTTCAAGATATTGAATTTTCAAAAAAAAATTGTATTATTTTCTTAAAAATCCAAAAACTATTTTTTCGAAAAAATTTTTAGTCTTTATTTTTTTAAATGCAAAGCAGCTTCTGCATAAAAATTTTGGTTAAAATCGTTAGAGCCGTTGGTGAGAAATTCGAAAATCAAAAAAACCGTTCTATGACAGGTACCCCTAATAACATATCCCCCCAAATTGTTTTTTGACCAAAATATAGTTTGGTCGTTTTTGAGATAAATAAGATTTTGCATTACGGGTGTATGGAGGGTACCGTTAGTTTTGGAGCTAAAAAAAAATTTCAATTTTTCCTCTAGGGAATCACCGAAGACCCTTAACTACCGAGTTTGAAGAAAATACCGCTGGTAGCTAAGGCTGTAGTTCGAGGTACAGACATACAGATATACAGACAGACAGACGGAATTGCCGGACACACTTCTTTCGTCTTCGCTATCATCGTAATGTCAACTTTGATCGAAATCTCGAGTTCGATTTTTTTTTTCCAAATGCAGAACTTGCACTATAGTACCTACATATGTATGTATATCGCAAGTAAAAAAGAAAGATACAAGAAAATTTCATTTAGTAAAAGTTACATAATGGTTAAAAAAATTTTACAGAAAAGTGGTTATTAATGGTACTCCCCTTGGGACCAATTTTTTGTTTTAGATTTTCTCAAAAACGGCACAACCGTTTCTCAATATAATCAACAAGATGTGAGAAAAAAATTTAATTTTACCTAAAAATAACGGTACCCACCATATAAATGTTAAAATGGTTTTCAAAAATCGTGTTTTTCTCTAAAACGGCGCCAAGAATTTTTATAAAATTTATTTTCTTTCAATTAATTTTTACGATCTATAATTTAATAAAAAAAATTGAAATTAAGATATTACTGACTGTACGTATACGACATAACGGATTTTAATGAAATTTTTATAGAGTGGCTTCTAAAAAGTTTGAAAAATATTGCATTTCAAAACTTAAAAAAAAAAAATAGTTTTTGAATTTTTGAAAAAAAAAATATTTTTTTTGGAAATTCGATATCTTAAAAACGGCTCAGTTTTTTTTGATAATTTAATTTTTATTCGTACAATAATAAGAACTATAAGTTGGCGTACCAAATTTTTTTCTTAAAGATGTTTTAAAAATTTTGTATATAAAAGCTTTTTTTTTTAAGAAACCACTACAACGACTTATAATTTTTGTTCTTGCATAAATTCATATTTGCATTGTATTCTTATTTTATTTTACTACTAAAAAAGTTTAAAAAATAAATTGTATTCTTATGAACGCAGTTTTCTCTAATAACATTTGTTTTTAAAATTCTTTGTCTAATACATAGGAGCACGAACGACCCAGTCGTGCATTTAAATTTTTTTATTTTACCTGTTCCAGGTTTTCCCAAGTATCATACAATCTATGGGTTTTCCGCAAACTTGTCATTGAGTTTTATTTTTTGGTATTGTTATTTTCATTCAAAACAAATAGTAAGTGCGCATTTTCTGGAAAAAAATTGAGTCCAAGGTCGAAAAATTGGCATGTGCCGGAAAAACAGAACATGCTAGAAACTGGATATGTCAACACTGAGATAAGATATCAAATTTGTTCGAACACGATTAAAAGGGCTGGTATTTATTCTAAAAATAAAGGCCTAAATGAAGTTTCTATCATTGGTACTAACAGCGAAATTACCGTACTTAGAATATATCCAAGAATCACGCCCTAAGATATGCACGAATTAGGTGACACATGTGAAGAAAAACAACCATGTGTGTATGTAGGTGCTAATGCATTTTCGGAATTTTAACGAAGGATTTTAAAAAAGATTAATTTCTGAAAACTCCAATTTGGATTTTAATTAAAGAAGGAATACAAACACTCAAAGTTTAATTATTTTCAATCTACAATTATTGCATTTTTCTCTTTATTTTCTTAATAAATCATTTCTACAAGTTTTCATATACCTTAGTAATATTATGTTACGTAGGTATTAATGTATATTTTGTATACCTTATAATAACTTAAATTTAATATTATTTCGTTAATTTAAATTTTATTCAGATTTCAGATCGTTTCAAGCGTTTTGCTCTAAAATATATTATATGTATTTTAATTTATATTCACATAGTTTTTTCAACATTACATTATAAACTAATATTGCGATGTTGTTTTGTGTTTCAAAATATGATTCTTACTCTACCCTCACGATGAGTTACTGCTGAACAAAAGTGATTCTATGCTGAACGGATTATTCCTTCTAATACTTATCGGATGGTGGGTAGGCGACTCCTTCTTAATGTAGTGCGTCTGGGTGTTATTGAACAGGAACAAAGGTTTTTCATTGACGTCTTCTTGATGATGGGCGGAATTCTGTTGAGACGGTGGGCTTCCAATACTGGTTGGGCTTGCAGTCGACGGAAAACTCGCCAAATCATTGTTGGAACTTCGAAATGAAAAATCTTCGGGCTCATCGTCGCTGTCTGTTCCACCAACAACGTCTATTTGAATCCCATCATCTTCGAGATCGGAATCTGAGAAGGCACCGCTTCCTCGATGTTGTGATATGTATTCGGCCCTTAGGGCTTCTAAGTCGACAGTTATGCCCTTAGCTTGAAGTTTTCTGGCCTGACGATCGATTGCCTTTGCAAGCTTTTTACGACGTCGGGCTCTGAAATTATAGAAAGCACCAAATTTATAAAAAAGTTTTATATGAAAGGTTTTGAAGAGCCTTGCCTTTCTTTGGCTTTGAGCTCGTTTGGCGGGATTGGTTCTCCTGAACATGTTTGCGGCTGGGCATTGTGAGCAGGTCGGCCGGGTCCTTTTTTGGTGTGCTCACGTTTTCGAACTTTTGCTCGCCGATTCTGGAACCATACCTATCTGAAACAAAGTGTATAATTTAGCAATTGATGTAAGAATGGGTAAATTTTAATTCACTACATTATATTTTTTTTTTATAATAAGAAACTTAAGTTACTCAATCTTACTCAGTTTCATAATTCTGATCAAGTAATCATTTAACGAAGACTAAGAGATATTGATTTCTAAAGAAAAAAGCGATACCTAGGAATAACAAAATTTTGTGTTAGAATATATCGACATCCAATTGGTGAATCCTACACAAATTCAGTTTAGGAGAAGCTACACATTTTTTTTGCGATCTATTTGTATTGTATAGGTACTATAATTATGATAACTTATGTATTCGTAAAAAATCGAAAAATCGAGATATTTATTAGACTTGGAATAACGAGCTGACCAAAAACAACACTGTATGTCTGTCTGTCGATGTTTGGGTCCCCCTTGTTCCGGAAACATCAATGTGCAAAAATGAAAATGTTGAGAAATTGTGTTTGTATGTTCATTGTGTAAAATTCAAAGAATTGGTTTCTGAAAAAAATTCAAGATAGTAAAAACCAACTTGAATATTTTTTACTAAATACTTTTGTATGTTGAAAAGCAACATATTCGCTTTCATGAATTTATTTTAAAAGTGATCGGTCCACTTTAATAGTTCTAAATAGAATCATTTTTACTTATAAGTTAGGAAAAACTTTAAATGAATTGGAAGTAACAATTTTAAAACTTTAACTACTGGTACTAGTGTATTAATTTTTACTTTCTCCTACTATTAATAACTTCAGTTTTATGCATAGGTTTTTTTCACTTAGGTTTTATTTCAGCATCCCTTCGGAAATGCTAAATTCCGGCAAAGTACAACAAATCTCCCGTTATCCTTTAAATTTTTATTAAAAAGGATGATATTCTTTTTTAAATCTTCGAGTCAGCGATAGACAAAGTTTCCGACTAGACGCACGGGTCTAAAAAGTATTCATCAGGATTGTTTTTTTTGAATCATCTTCTGTTCCCCAACCAAAACATTCATTTTCTTAAGGACCGTACTAAACTGTATGATTTTTCCACTGGCAGCTTCTAGTTTATAAACTTTGTTTTTATTATTCTCTATGACTTATAGTAAATAAAATATTTTCAATTAAAACTGAACCTACCGCAACACGACTCTCTTTTAAATCCAATCGCATAGCTAAGGCTTCTCTCATAAATATGTCTGGATAATGACTTGCGGAAAAAGCTCTTTCAAGTTCTTCGAGTTGCCAAGAATTGAAGTTCGTCCTCGAACGCCGTCTCTTTGAAGAACTACTATCATCTTCGCCATCTGCTGTAAAACCTTAAAAATAAAAAAAAGTAGTTTTTAAACTCAAATAAATCTATACAACATTATGTTTAATTGTATATGTTCAAAAGTTTTTGTATTTATAGGTTAGAGTAAATAAGTTTTTTTAACTAATTGGAAAGTCTGATATAACGAGGTTGATTTGGTATTTGACATATAATATGAAGGAAGTAAGTATATAATTTTCATATCCATTAAATTAAATTTAAATGTAATAATATATTGTGCTATAATGAAGTTGGTTGTCTCACAAGATTATTTATATATTTTGAAACATTTGAAATTGCATTTTTAATTTTGCTGTACAATTGTTCAGAAATAAGTTTGAAGAAAGTTCTAAATTAACTTTATATCAATTTTGAATAGATAATTTACATATATCTATACGAAATTTAATACCAATATTGATTATTATTAAATCCAAATGTGTGGATGAATTTTCTAGTCCACATAAACATTGATTAGAAACTTAAAATCTTACGTTGAAAGTTTGAAAGGTTATGACAGACCCTTTGGCAGCAAGCACTTAAATATTGTGATGAGATTCATTGCTCTACAGTGATTTTGACGAAGTTGAAAACAAATATGGGCGATGCGCCTCCAATTCAGGGTTGCGAATTTTTGAATTAAAAAATCCTTAAGTCATAAGTCTATAGATGACTTGTGAATTAAAAAAATTTTATTCATAAGATATTTGGTGACTTATGAATTAAAAAAAAAATTTAATTCACAACCCCAAAGTGACTTATGAATTAAAAAAATTTAAATCCTAAGCTACTAAGTGACTTATGAATTAAAAAAAAATTAATTCACCACCTACCAAGTGACTTATGAATTAAAAAAAAAATTAAGTCATCAGGGAATAAGTGACTTATGAATTAAGAAAATTCAAATCATGATCAACAAAGTGACTTCTGAATTAAAAAAAATTAATTCACAAGTCAGTTAGTGACTTGTGAATTAAAAAAAAATTTAATTCACAAGTCAGTTAGTGACTTGTGAATTAAAAAAAATTTAATTCATAAGTTAGTTGGTAGATTGGAAATTTTTAAGCTTGTTTTGACTACATAATTATTTAATTATAACGAAAACTTTTGGATAATTTTTTGGGAGTTGCCGTTTATGCAGTCCCTATAATCCAATTAAATAAAAAGCAATATTGATAAAATATTTGTGTTGAGCGAATGATGGGTTATCATTATATAAATTTCGTGAGTACATATTTTTGCCTTTAAATGCCTTTAAATTTTTTGGTTTTCATATTTTACATTAGTTGATTATTTGATATTTTTTTGTAAAATTGTTTCAAGTACCTGAAACTAATTCAATATGTATTTTCAATAAAATTTTAAATTTTTAAATTTTTTGGTTTTCATATTTTACATTAGTTGGTTATTTGATATTTTTTTGTAAAATTGTTTCAAGTACCTGAAACTAATTCAATATGTATTTTCAATAAAATTTGAAAAAAAAAAACATTCCGTTTTCTAAATTAAGCATTTCGAATCTTTTGGTACCTACTCAGTAAGTATAACATTTAATTTTAATTTTAATTTTTTTTTAATAAATTTTTAATTTTAAATATCTTTTTAGCTTTCAAATCTAGTTTTTAAATTATAAGATTATCACGCTAGCTTATAAATTATCCATTTTATAATTTTTCTAATCAGTATTTATCCATTAACTTATGAATTAAATTTTTTTAATTCATAAGTCACTAAGTTGGTTTCGAATTAAATTTTTTTAATTCATAAGTCACTTACTTGCTGATGATTTGAAATTTTTTAATTCATAAGTCACTTACTTGCTCATGACTTAAACTTTTTTAATTCATAAGTCACTTGTAGGTAGGGAATTAAATGTTTTTAATTCATAAGTCACTTACTTGCTGATGATTTGAATTTTTTCAATTCATAAGTCACTTACTTGCTCATGACTTGAATATTTTTAATTCCTAAGTCACTTAGTAGGTTGCGAATTAAAATTTTTTAATTCATAAGTCACTTACTTGCCCATGACTTAAATTTTTTTAATTCATAAGTCACTTAGTAGGTTCTGAATTATTTTTTTTTAATTCGTAAGTCACTAAGAAGCTTATGATTTAAATTTTTTTAATTCACAAGTCACCAACTGACTTGTGAATTAAATTTTTTTTAATTCATACATAAGTCAGTTCCTAGCTGCTGAATTATACTTTTTTTTTAATTCATAAGTCACTCACTAGCTTGTGAATTAAAGCCAAGCTTAAGCTAACAAGTGACTTAAGCTTTTGCAACCCTGCTCCAATTTCAAAATGATCCATCTGCTAGGCGATTATTAAGGGAATTGCTTGGTATTTCAGTAGGCAAAATTCATTCTTTATGGAATGAGTCGGGCAATTAGTTTACAGGAACATTTTTGAATCATTATTCCATCTAGGCCCGCATTAAAACAAAAGATAAATTCAAATTCAATTGATTTGCCAGGTCTTCCACCACATAATTTAATTTTGTACCGTTGATCACCAATTATATTGCTATATGCCCCAAAATTATGTAACGGAACGCGGTTTGTAGGCAAAAAAATACCGATCAAGTGACATTTTTGGTGTTTTAAGTTATAAGCGTTTAAATTTTCTTTCTGAAAACGAGCGAAACTCATAAAAAGTATATAAAAAAGACAAGAAATGCATAAAAAGGGGATGTTTTAATTCAGCACTGGGCAAACATGAACTTAAAACCCTTAAACCCCTAAGACCGTCTGTAGACGCATAAATTCAATTATGTTCTAAGTTAATTATTTTCCACTCCCACCGCCAAAGAAGTTTGTTGACGTTTTTGTTTACCTCTCTAACTGTACCAGTTTGAAAGCTCTGAGTAGAAAAGTTCTATAGATATAACCATTTCTCTCAAGACAAGGCGAAAAAAATAGTTCTGATTTTTGAGCAAACTAAAATATAAAAAAAATATTTTCGAGAAGCTAAATAGACACGAGGATTTTTTTCGTAAGTATTAAGATGTTATATTTTGATATTTTGCTTTTTGCTTGATCGTGTTTTTTGAAGGCCGTCTCTAGACGGTCTTAGTGACTTAGCTGTAAAAAAAAAATGTCCACCCACTTTAATAAGCCCCAAAAAATCAATCTTTCTGAGTTGAATGACGAAGAAATTGCCGTCTTCATGAATACATATGAATCAGATGATGATATCGAAGTCCTTGATGATGATATTGCTAACCCAGACTATTGTTGTGTTGAGCTCCAACCTGAAGTTAGCGCAATAGACACTTCATCATTTGTCAATGCAGTTAACTTGTCCCTGAATGTAAGCAATCTTATTTTGAACATAATTGAAGCATTACAATAAATAGTTCAACAGAAGTAGTAAACGAAGAAGTGCCAGTCAATGAACTTCAAACCGAGTTATCCCTTTCGACAAGATCATAGATCACGACGAGAGACACCCGCATTAAAGCCAACACCGTACAAGCCAAAGAAAAATGCTCGATTACCGTTACCTACTGAAGACGCCTCAGGCCCACGCCAGCCATACAAACATATAATGAGGGATTATGATCCCATTCTTCGAAGAAGTAAAGTTGCGACATAGTTGATTGAGCATTTGGATTCGAATCCAAAAAAATGATCGCATGTGTATTGAAGAGCAAATGTAGTCCACAAAAATTGCCCACCATTTACGGCAGTAATTGCCAAACAATAAACAAACCATATCCATGGAGTGTGAAGTTGTTTGTCTTGTGTGACAGCACTGGGTACTCGTACGTGTTTGAAATTTACATACGGCATTTTAGGGCTCGTGGCACATTTAGTCTAGGAAATGTTAGGAAAAATCGGATACCAAACAGAAGCGAAGAATTGAAGAGAGCACCAAGGGGTTATTCAAGAGAATACGTCGATCCGCTTACGGTGTCGACATTACCACAGTTTTATGTAAGTACATATGTGGGGACAATGCCTTTTCTAAAAACTACTATAGTTAGCTATCCATCAAAAATTGCTCGCTATAGCAAAAAATAGAAAAAGAGCACATTTGCAAATAATTTTATATAATTTTCCATTTATTAAGACCGAATACAAGTACCTATATGTATGTACAACTTTTTGGTCTGGTGCTATTAGGTTTTTTTGGTTTAGTAAATTTTTAAAAAATACTTTTAAAAACATTTCTCATGAAGAGGAACGAACGCCGCCGTCGTGCAATCAACTTGCAGGGCGAGAAAATTATTGAATTAATTTTTTATATAAGAATATTCTTAAAGATTTTTCTAGAAAAAAATTTGGGATACAAATTTTAAGTATTTAATAATAAAGATTTAGGGACTGATTTGAAAAATCAAAAACTAAAATACACGTTTTCAAGATATTGATTTTTCAAAAAAAGAAACTTGATATTTAAGGGCGCGAATCGGTTATTTAAAAAGTGTTCAAAAAAGCTTACTTCAGTTTCATTCATAAAATCAGAATAAGGAAAGAGAAAAAGTTAAAAAAAAAATGTCACACCTGACATGTAGATTACGTTTGAAGTTTAAAAACTGAAAAAAAAATTTTTTGCATTACAAAAATTGACATGAAAAGAAGAATTTGTTAAAGGCTTCCTATTACGTTTTACTCCATATCTTCTATTGGAGCAAAACTCAAGCCGGTCTAAAAGTAGGGCAAGCTTAAGGAATGTCATACCAATGCAACCCCAAAAAAAACTACGCCAAACAAATTTGAAGAGTAACCAAATTTCTGTTTTTTTTTTATTTACTTATTTTTAAAAAAATCGATGAATTTTATTCAATTTCTCTCTGACAGCTAATTTTTATTATAAAATCGTTTTTAAATTTGTCCGATAATTTTTTTTTTAAACTAGGCATCTCAAATTAACAAGTCATAGTCCATCTTTTCCAATATAATCTCAAAAATGTTTTTTTTACTGTTTGTGGTTCTATTTTTATATTGTCAGAGCTTTCCAAAAATCAATAAGAAATGCTGTTATAATATCTATTCCGTCGAAAATTTATACCTTCTAGCTTTGGAATTGAGTGCAATGAAATTCAAGCAAGAGTTTGCAATATTTGTATTACCTAAAAATATTATGCTTTGTATTTTGTCCACAATTTTGAGCCTTAATAAAGCAGTCAGATTATAAATTATTATCTATACTTTAGAAATAACCCGTAATTTTACTTGCCCTTTAACTGTTTGAAAACTATTTCTCATTTTGCATCTTGAAACCAAAATTTTCAATGCTCAGGAAAAAAAATGGTCGGAATTAATTTCACAAGCAAACAAAATAAAATGCACGACTGGATCGCACGAACTTGCTCTTATGTAAAAGTACTTTGGAATTTAAGATACATTTTATAAATATAAAACATGGATTTAATGAGATAATAATGTTCAAATGCATAAAATTGTCGTCTGGTTTCCGGAAAAGTATGAATTTATGCAAATAAACTTTAAAAAATCGTTTTATTATTAAATAAATTTTTTATATAAGAAATTTCTCTAAAATTTTTCAAGAAAAAAATGTGGGATGCGAATTTTGAGTATTTAATAATATTGGTTTTAGGAAATAATTTCAAAAAATAATCGTTCATCGGCTTTGAAGATATTGATTTAATTTTTTTTTTTTTTTAAACTCAATAAATAATTTTTCAAATATTTTTATAAACAATATTATTTTAAACTTAAGGGGACTGCTGCTAAAAATTTTGGGTTAAAATCCTTAGAGCCGTTAATGAGAAAGTCGAAAATCAAAAAAACGGTTCTATGGCAGGTACCCCTAATAACATTTTGCCCCAACATTTTTTTTGACCAAAATGTAGTCCATGTCTATAATATCACACTTAATTTTTTGTATCAAAATCGTTAGAGCCGTTTTCGAGATAAATAAGATTTTGCATTACGGGTGTATGGGGGGTACCCTTAGTTTTGGAGCTAAAAAAAAAATTTCAATTTCTCCTCTAGGGAATCACCGAAGACCCTTAACTACCGAGTTTGAAGAAAATACCTCCGGTAGTTTAGGCTGTAGTTAGAGGTACAGACATACAGACATACAGACATACAGACATACAGACAGACAGACGGAATTGTCAGACCCACTTTTGTCGTCTTCGCTATCATCGTAATGTCAACTTTGATCAAAGTCTCGAGTTCGATTTTTTTCCAAATGCAGAACTTGCCCTATAGTACCTATATCGCAAGTAAAAAAATATTTATCAAAATTTCTTAGATGTTGTATCCTATAACAAATAAAATGTGCAACCCCAGTCACAATACCAATTTGAAACTAGCTTAAAAACAATTTAAATCATAGTTCATACAAAAATAGGATCGTTCACATCGAATGAAGAAATGCTCTTTTCTTCCGAAAAATGTTGGCTCAATATAAAATTTTTGTTCAAATTTCTTGTTGACAAAACGAAACCGCACTGCAGAGTTATTTAGTACTGTTCCAACACCTAAACTTGTTTTTGCAGCTCAAATTAGCTAACGGAGAATACCGTCAAAAACAACAAACTGATTTCGTCGAAGAAGCAACATCATCCCCAATGTTTTTAAACAAATTACAAATTTGTAATATGTAATTTCAAAAAATGTCTTCCTTAGAAGTTTTATCAATGATGTTGGAAGCTTATAGCCCGGTCAAAATAGACATTCAAGGTTACATTAATTCGCACAAAGCTGAAAATTGGCATGAATGTTAAGAACACTATTACAAACAATTTGTCAAAAGTCCCCATCGGTCCGACGTGTGGAAAAAAAATTATTCAAGGTCAAATGTTGCAAAAATCGGTTTTTTGCATTTTCCAGCTGAACGGCAAGTTTTATCATAAGATAGGTGAGACAAAAATTATTCATCATGCAATTATCTATAGAAATTGTCTTAACACTTTTTCTCCTAAGAATCACCATTTTGGAGATACAGCGATGCAAAAAGTTGAAAAATTTGTGTTCTTCATAATATGTATGTCAATTACCGTTATATACATTACACAACGGTAATACAAGTAAAAATATTAGTTTTCGTGGCGTATAGATAAATATTATACAATTCTAAAGCCAGATATACACTGTTCAAATGCATGACAAGCACGCGCAAGTGTATTGGTGAAAAAATCACACGTCTAGATTGGATTTAGGATTAAAGCAAAATGAAAATCTTTTGAGTTTCTTTCAATCTAGCGTCCTGCATTGAAGTAGTGTATATGCAAGATTGATGATTGACCATGCATTTATTGGTTCATTTGCGTATAGTTCGTTGAAGAGATGAGAACACAGTACAACATAAGCACTGATTTAAATATTAAAATAGTAAACAAAAAATGTATGATGAAATGGACAGACAAAATAAAACAAATTACCTACTCGGATAAAATTGAAAAAATCTCAAAGACGTTCTTAAATTCACAATTTCGTCGAAAAAAACTTACAAAGCGCAACGTCCTCTCACCACACCGTCCATGTTAAAATAAAAGATTGAACACTCATGCTTGGTGTGTGTATATGCAACTTTAACCCGAATTTTCGAATACACTTGCACGTGCTTGCTATACATTTGAACAATGTATACTTGGCTTAAGAATATAAACTCGAAAGAAAACCCAGTCCCCCATTTTATGTGACCGTACGGCCTTGAGCAGCATCTGTTTGCGACGCTCGTATACCTGCTCCATTTCTAAGGGCCCAAACAAAATAGTATTAGTCCCAAGCGTTCCTTCGTAGTAAGAACAAGTAGTTATTGCAAACAGAATTTGTGCAGTTTCTTATTTGTAAGAGAAATGTCTCAATTTTGCTTTATTTCTAGTAAACATTTGGCGGAAAAAGTACACTCGGAAGAGTACCATTACCGTAGTTAAAAGACGTCATGAACAAGAACAAGCTGGTACATCAATAATAAGTCCTCCTCGTACTAGAGCACGCGTAAATGAATCAGTTTTTTGTTTAGGTTACGTTACCTTAGGTTAAGGTGCTAACACACTTAGACCAATATTTGGTCCTTTGTGATACCACAGGATTTCAAAAATCAATCTTACTCGTTAAACCATTTTGAGCTAACAATGAAGCATTTGAGACAGTGAATGTCAGAATTGTTTTTTGTTTAAAAGAGTGCTGTTTATTCTGTGGCAATGAATTGAATAAAGCGTTTGAAATGAAAAAAAGCACTGCAATATCGGCGTCAAATTTGTAATGTAATTAGGTGCTTAGATAAGTTTCGGTACTTATCTTTTGTGAAAAAATACTCATAATCGCTTTCGTCATTTCCAATAGTAGTATTTTTCAATTAGATACAAAATTTTCAACTCAATAGGACCACAATAGATCGTTGAATATGCCTACCGGGGAAGTCACCTTAAAAAAAACGCGCCAAGTGTACTACTTCACGGGTGGCGCGGAACCGTGTGCATATTATGAAGAATACAACTTTTTCAACTGTTTGCTTCGCTATATCTCCAAAATGGTGATTCTTAGGAGAAAAAGTGTTAAGACAATTTCTTTAGATAATTGTATGATGAATAATTTTGGTCTCACCTATCTTATGATAAAACTTGCCGTTCAGCTGAAAAATGCAAAAAACCGATTTTTGCAACATTTGACCTTGAATAATTTTTTTTCAACTTTTTGCGTCGCTATATATCCAAAATGGTGATTCTTAGGAGAAAAAGTGTTAAGACAATTTCTTTAGATAATTGCATGATGAATAATTTTTGTCTCACCTATCTTATGATAAAACTTGCCGTTCAGCTGAAAAATGCAAGAAACCGATTTTTGCAACATTTGACCTTGAATAATTTTTTTTTCCACACGTCGGATCGATGGGGACTTTTGACAAATTGTTTGTAATAGTGTTCTCAACATTCATGCCAATTTTCAGCTTTGTGCGAATTAATGTAACCTTACCCTTATTTTTGAAGCTAATTTGACCGGGCTATTAATTGTCTCGACACAAGTACAATGTCATAAGGAGTTATATACAAAAATATATTTCTTCTTACAAAGATGTTCAAAAAGAGAAACAAAATTACTAACCATAGAACGTACACCCCACTGAAATTGATGCCCAAGTTCCTATACAAAATTACTTGAACATACAATTGCAAAAATATCAACTCATCGATCAAACGTTTTCGATTCCCTGACCGCTGACCATGATAGCATTTTCATTTAAAGTATCATTCATATTTTTCTTCTTTATTAACGCCAGACTTTTCTAATATTGCTAAACTATATTCATAATCCTACATACTAGTTTTAAAACACCATCAAAACTCAAAAGTCAAACATTACCTTTCAAAAGAGTTTTGTTGTCTTCAATACGAATTTCAATCTATGAAATATTCTTATCTAAAAGTGCAAGAAGCCCTGTGCTAATGCTTTATTTCATAATATGCCTTTTTTCAATATACTTGGAACGGTCTTTAAAAATACTTATATTCGTTGATTGAATTTTGAAGGGGGCCAGACAAACTACTTTTGAATATCAAAAAGTTTTTTTTTTATTTTTCATAATGTATCTAATATCTATAATATCTAAAAAATATGAATTACTGGAATTTTTATATACCATTGCCAAGTTGATAGAAATTCACATGGCATTTTCTTTAGTTTCTGCTTTGTATTTAAGCTTTTTCGAGCTATATGCATGCTAGAGCCGTTTTTGGATTTCACCGCGAATATTTATTAATGATAGCTGCTCCTTCACTTTTGATGACTCTTCGAGAAAACGGTCTTCTAATTCACCTGAATTTGCTTGAATAAACACGTTCTTTCATTCTTCCCCATAAAAAGAAATTCAATATTGCAGGGCCAGGAGATCTTGCAGGCCAGTCCATTTCTTCTTATCCAAGGATTACCGTACTTTTCAGCTAACCTCTTAACCATCTTCACCGCTCGATCATAGTGGGCTGGACCATCATCCAGTTGAAAATATGATGAAGTAGTTGCATAAGTGGAATGTTTTCCAATAGTTCTGGTAAATCATTGCGCAAAAACTCTAGATAGTTTGTAAAGGGTGGTTAAATTTTAAGGGCCGATGTTGATTTTGAATAAACCACAAATTATTTAGGAAATTATTGTCATTTCTTTTTGATAATATTGGTATTCTTCAATTATGTATGGAACAAAATATCGGCCAAATGACCGCCGCGACCTAGCCGGCACACCTCCATCCGCCGATGGTCCAAATTTTCGATGACTCTGAGGCATAATTGAGGTTCTATGCCTTTAATGTGCCGAATTATCTCATCCTTTAGCCTTTGAATTGTTGCTGGCTTATCGACGTACAACTTTTCTTTCAAATAACCCTAAAGAAAGAAGTCCAATGGTGTCAAATCACATGATCTTGGCGACCAATTGACGCATCGCCACCGCGTGAGATAACACGGCCATTGAATTTGTCGCGCAAAAGAGCCGTTGTTTCGTTAGCTGTGTGGCAAGTGGCACCGTCCTGTTGAAACCACATATCGTCCACATCCATATCTTCCAATTCGGGTCATAAAAAGTTCGTTATCATCTCACGATAGCGAACACCATTCACAGTAACTGCCTGACCGACCTCATTTTGGAAAAAATACGGCCCGATGATGCCGCCAGCCCTTAAAACCGCACCAAACAGTCACCTTTGTGGGTGCATTTGTTTTTCGACAATCACTCTTGGATTATCATTCGCCCAAATGCGGCAATTCTGCTTATTGAGGAATCCACTGAGGTGAAAATGTGCCTCATCATTGAAGATGATTTTCTTCGAAAATTGATCATCACTGTTGCCTTTGCTTGCCACCATTCTGACCATTGACGACGCTTGAAATGGTCAAGAGCAGAGGTGTATTTAAGGATTTGGCGCCCGGGGCTGATAAATTTTGCCGCTCTTTAGAAAATGAAAATAAAATAATAAAAAATATTAATAAAAAACGCAAAATGCATACAATTTGATGTTTTCAAATTTTGTTTCTATGTGTATATAACAATACATTCGTTATCTATCTTTTTTGTCAGCTCAGTTGCTATATTTAATAAAGCTAAACTATTGAGGCGGTCCTCGTTAATGCGAGACTTTAAATAGGTTTTTATTCGTTTCAATACGAAAACGATCTTTCTGCACTACAATTTGTCACTGCAATCCACAAGTATATTCTTAAAGCAACCTCAACATATGGAAATGTTTCCATTAATTCCTTTTCTCTTATATGAAGGTTAAGCTGCCTTAAACTCATATTTTCAGTGTTGTTTTGCTCCAGAAAATGTTTAAATAAGACACACTCTTCTTGAAAATCTCCCCCAAGATCAACAGGGTATAGTTTCTGAAGAGTGGTTGCATTTTTTCGAATTGCTTTTTCACTCATGTGATCAAGCTTAGATAAAAAAATAAAACCACTTGTTAGATATTGCTTCATAGGATGAATTTCTTTTCAGCGCACTCAAAAATTGGTCGCAAATAAGAATTAATGTATTTATTTTGAAATTTTCACGACCACAAAAAGAACCTCCCCTTCGCGACACTCGAGATGAGTTTTTTCCTTTTGACGATTCTTTTTTGATCCATTTTGTAATTTTTAGAGGTTTTACTTTTTCCTATCTCTTCAAAAACATCAGAGCATTCTCGTTTTTCTCTTACAAACGATATGAGTGCCTTGTAGAGCCTGGACACAGTTTCAACGTCTGTATCAACACCTTGAATTTTTTGACTATAGAACCCCAAAATTGAGACAATATATTGCTGTCTCAAGGGACTTTAATTGGGACAAGTTAGCACGATATTAAAAAGATAAAATAGGTATTCGACGATTTTAACTTTAGTAAAATGTTAGAGATAGCATGAGGGACTCTTTGTAGATGTTTTAGAAACAAAAAGATCTGCCCAGCCAAAGTTTTTCTAGCCTATTTTTTTAGAGCTACATAGCAACAAGTAATTTTTTTTTTTTTTTTTGATAATTTTCTCGTTTCACTGGAATTTGTCTGTAAATATTTTTATTATGAATTTTTATTATAAAAAATCGTTTATAAAAAATAAGAATAGTAAATGGTGAAAAAAGTGAGTGACATGTTACAGTGAACTCTCTCACAGCCGGACACTCAGACTCACGGCACTGAAAAAATTGGCATGCTTGAAAAACTCAAAAAATCGCATTTTTTTAAATCTTTTTATTTTTTGTTTATCCTTGTATATTGTAAATTAGACAATTGTTAGGGGTTACCCTCTTTTACTTGTATGTTTTGAAAGTTCAATCGCTTCAAAAATATATTAATTATTGGTCAATTGCTAGGGCGGGCTTCCGTCCTTCTGCTTGAATGTTTTGGAAGTTCAATCGCTTCAAAAAAATATTATAAATTGTCTTGCGCCGCCCGTAGCAGCCTTGCCGCCACTAGGGTAAATACGCCCCTGGTCAAGAGGCTTTAGTTCTTGAGTCAATTGCACCTTGTTACGAGCATGCACTGGTATTTTCACATCTCCTACAGACCCGCTCAAATTTTTGCACGATTTTTCCGATTGTACGCACATTTGGACGATTAAATTGACCAAAAAAATCACGAAGTGCACGATATGCATTTTGATTTGAACACCCATTTTCATAATAAGCCTGAATAACTTTAACGCGTTGCTCGATTGTGTATGTTTTCATGGTTCAAATTGAGAAATGTCAAATGAAATGCCGAAAAAAACTTGACGTTTAGGTGTGGTTCACATTCAACATCGGCCCTTAAAATTTAACCATCCTTTAGAATTCAGCCTGGGGGTAGTTTGAAGGGCCGTTTAATTTGTTTGCAATTACGCCTGTCCACTTATTGACTCTGAATCTGTGTTGAAATAATTTTTGTCTCCTTGTGTGTGGATTTTCCGCCGTGGGTTTGTACGTGTTTTTTTTGCAAGTCCATATAGAATTGTAGAAAAAACGACATCGGACTTAGGAACTTCTTTTCAAAAAGTTGGAAGCACTGTGCACTCTGGCATTTGTCGGCTGCATTGACGACTATATAGCATCAACTAGCATCGAAAAACGTAACTTTTGACTTCTCTGAACAAATTATCGATAACATATGTATAGATAATATCATTTTGGCATCACCATTTTTATCACGACTTAGGTTAAGTCTTGAAAATTATCTGGACTTAGCTAAGTCCGTATAGACTTAAGTATAGTTGTTGTATTTACATGTAAAGCGCTTAGTCCCGATGTCGCTTTTTTCTTCAATTCCTTATGGACTTGCAACAAACACGCCTATTATTGACCATAAACTATGATTAACAATTTTCAGGGCTTATGTATAATTTCGTCACTGACTGCACACATATTATTATTATAATTATATTATTATTATAAGAAGAGAATTGGGAAAATTCGAATGTATCACCACATCACCCGGCGGAGTTCTATTGAAGCTAACTTCTTTGTTTGCGTTATCAAGACTATTTTTGTAACATTCGCAAAATGAACAAATTTTCCAAAATTAAAATTTAAACAAAACGTGAAAATACCAAACACAAATTTAAAAATATATGGCAATTGTATTGTAATGTGTATTTGTATTTTTAAACATGTACATAGGTATATTAGAATTCGTATAGGTATACGGCGAACTCTTCGTATAAAAAATATTTCGAAAAATTACAGAAATATTTTTTGTTTTTTGTCACTAAAAAGATATTGTAAAAGTAAAAAAAATAAAGTTTCTTCACAAGGCTTTTAAACAAGTTAATTTTACTTCGTTACCTTTATAACTTTAGAAGTTTTATATTGTAGTGCATTCACTGAATTTCCTATTTTTTTCATAGTTTTGTAAATTTATTTTTGGAAATAAATAACAGAATACAAAAAGAACCCTAATGACGTCTTGAAACATATTGTCTCTAGAAAGAAAATATAAAAAAAAAATAAAAAAGTTATATTTAATGAATTTCCCATTGGCTGGCGTAAACATTGTACTAAATTTTATTTTTTTTCCATCTGTCTGGCGGTTTTGAGGCATAAAGAATTTTTATTTGTTCTTAAGCTACAAAAATATTACAAG
The DNA here is from genome assembly GCA_963931855.1 of Philhelius festivus. Lineage (NCBI taxonomy): Eukaryota > Metazoa > Arthropoda > Insecta > Diptera > Syrphidae > Philhelius > Philhelius festivus. The sequence goes on along the minus strand of OZ007556.1, from coordinate 133,632,426 downwards.
CAACAATGAACAATCGATAACCGTTTCTTTCATTCAATTATATTAGGAAAATGGAGAAAGCTACACAGTTTTGCGCAAAATTCTAACCTATTTTTTTATAGAACACCTACCCTTAAGCAGTGCCGGATTAGCCACGAAGCAAGAGTAGCAAATGCTACGGGCCCCGCGCATTTAGGGGCCCCGCGCACCAACGTTTTCGGACCATAAAAAAGTATTATTTATATATTAGATTTAGTCACAATTACTAAGAAGAAAATATTTGCACCAAAATGATCAACTAAAATTTTATTTTTCTATCTGCTGGTCATACCAAAAATCATGTTTCGCACCGCACTACACGCAAATTGGACAACGGTATGAAATTGAGGTGTTTATTGTTACCATTGATAACGTACTCACTGCTTTAGGTAAACGTATGAACAGAACAGTTATCATAAAATTGCTGGCATTTTCGGAATATTCCGAGAGCTAAAATCTCTTCCTGATTCAAAATAGCTATTTTGGCCTTTGTCCAGTCCGCAAAAATTGGCGTTTCGTTTGGGTGATCGCACATGGACTAATCAGTTGACTGTGAGGACCTTGTTAATACGCAATTTTTATTAAATTCAGTTCATCTTACATCGATTTTTTGACAAAAATCCAATTTGACTATATCCAGCCAAGATTAAAATTGTAATCATTAACGTTGGAATACTCGTATTTTGCCATTTTGAATCAATAATTCAACAAGTCCATTAATAGTGAAGTCTTCTACCTGGCTGATTTATTATATCATATAGAATCAAAGCTGAGCCACGGGCAAAATATTCCAACTTTAATGAGTACAATTTTAATCTTGGTTGGATATAGTTCACACTGGATTTTTGTCAAAAAATCGATGTAAGATGAACTGAATTTAATAAAAATTGCGTATTGACAAGGTCCTCACAGTCAACTGATGAGTCCATGTGCGATCACTCGGACGAAACGCCAATTTTTGTGGACTAAAGGCCATAAAAGCTATTTTGAATCAATAATTTAACAAGTCCATTAATAGTGCTAAGTCTTCTGCTTGGCTGATTTATTTCAGTAGTATATAGAATTTGTATTATAAAAACCTTCATATAAAATCTCTTCCACCAGAAGAAATTTTGAAAAAATCTGCAACCATAGTAAGTGCCCACGCAGATGGAGGACAGTCTGGGCAACGAATTAGAGCAGTTCGCTTCAATGCTCAATTCTTATGTGGCTGGTATTATTGACAGCAGGAATCAAGCTGTTGATAAATAACTTTTTACAATCTTGTTTCCCGAACGTTGAAATTGCTTTGCGCATTTATTTGTCTCTCATAATCACCAACTGCAATGGTGAACGATCTTTCTCAATATTAAAACGTGTTTAAAATGAATTGAGGAACACGATGAGCCAACAACGTCTTGATCACCTCACTTTAATTAATTTTGAACATGATTTACTCTGAGAAGTCGATATCAACAGCATTATTTATAAATTTTCCCAAATTAAATCAAGAAAAGTTTGTTTGTAACAGTTTTGTTTTATTTAATACCATAAACTTGATAAGTACCTAACCTAAAACAGTCTAGGGGCCCCTTGATAGAATTTGCTACAGGCCCCGCGCTGGCTTAATTCGGCACTGCCCTTAAGCACCGATTTTGAAGAAAATTGCTTGAGTGTCTGGTTAAAGATTAATATATGTATTATAATATATGCATGGACTAAAACCAATTTTAGGAAAAAATGTTACTAACGGTATTTGTCAAATAATCATTTTTAGATGTTCGACTTTTTCATTAATTGCTTTAACGATTTTAACCAAAGTTTTTACACAAATATTATATAAAAGAATTTTCGAAAAAATATGTTTTCGGTTTAAATTTGGCACCGCAATATTTTTCCTGAAAATTTGAATGAAAGTTGTTAGGTATATAAAAAGTTTATTTAAAAATAAAAATATTTTTAAACTTTGTTTGCATAGATTCATACTTTTCTAGAAATCAGAGGGGGGCAATTTTATGCTATTGATAATTTTACTCAAATTCAATTCAGGCTTTTGTTTATCAACAATTTTTAAATTTCAAAGTTCCTTTACATAAGTGCGATCCAGTCGTGCATTTTCTTTATTCAGTTCATCAACTAAAAAGAAAATCCAATATGGCTTTTCAACCACTCTTTCTTTCAATGCCAATGACACTTTTGTAACTGATTCCGATCGTTTTAAGTATATATAAAGTACAAGAGAAGGACTGTTTTTCCCTAGCATTGTCGAACCTTATCTCATCCAAAATAAATAAAATTATAAATTTATTTGTGGTCCTGATAGCCTAAATGTTATACGTTTTAGAAAATGCTCTTTCGCCCTTTCTCTTCCTCTCAAAACAATCTTCAACCTATTCCTATAGATCAAAATGAATTTCGTCATATTTGGAAACCACTAACCTCGTTTAATTTGTATCCATCACTCTCTCTGCCTTAGAAATATTTACCACAGACTAATACTTTGCAAATGGCTTTGAACCGTCTCTTATAAAATGGACTTTATATTAACCGTTACAACGTTATTTTGCTACTTATCTACTTCCGTTGCCCCTTTTTTGTTCATTCTTTCAATCAACTATATTGAAATGATCATCAAACATTTGTCTATATCACTAAACATTGTCAAGTGAAAGTCACTCACTTTTCCTAGCAAACGCATTAAAACTCCTTCCAATTTTTAACTTCTCTTTATATCAAACTATGGCTATGGTTCATATTTAACATTCGCGACCTTAGCATATTATTTGAATACGAGCTCAATTTTCTCATTCATATAGAAGATATGATTCTCAAAGCTAATTCTGCACTTCGTATCGTCAAACGTTGTTCCAAGGAATTCTTTAACCCCTAGATGTAAAAACCTAAAATAAGCAGAAAATATCTAAGTTTACAGACTACACAATAAAAGTTGCAAAAGAGGCCGACAAAGATACTATAAAGTTTATCATTGCCGACGACTTGCCAGTAACAGAGTATTTAGAAATAAGTTTCGAAGGTTTCAAGAAAAGAGAACACTTTCGAATACGCGATCTGAACCTGGAACTCCAAAAGTGGAAAGAATTTCGGTTGATGAAAGAAAACTTGAAGCTGTTATAACTTATCCACCAATCTGCATCAGACGCTTAGCCTTGCAATTCAACGGTTCATTTCGAGCGCGGCTTAGATAAAAAAAAGAGTTAAGTGCTCAAACAAAAAAAAAAGGTTGTGTGTACTGACGTACGCGCGGTAGAAGTAAAACTTCTTTTTCCTCAAGCAAAGCCTCTTTAAGATTCTAACCTATATAAACGTACAAACATTTTGAATTCTAAAAATATGTCGCTGTCTTTGACTGATAACGTGTCGTTTTGACATGTCACTGACAGCTCGTAGAAAATTTTTTACCCTCAACGCCGGAATAGAAGTTTTACTTAAAAAACCTTTTTTAAATTTTACCAGCTGCAGGTTTTCGCAAGTATGTACATATATAAAATATACGGATTTTTCCGCAAATTTTGTGTGCACATTTTCATTTTTGTTATTATCACGATTATAGGAAGAAAGTACTAAAACGCTGTGTTTTTTTCTGGAGAAAATTGACGCCAAAGTCAAAAATTACCATGGGCAAGAAAAATGAACAGGCTTAGAAATTGGATATCTGAAGACCCCAAGAAAATATCAACTTTATTTTAAGGCAGTTAGTGAGCACCATGTAAAACGTCTAACACATTTCTTTTTTTTTAATTTTTAAATGAGGATAAAATAAATAAAATGCACGAATAGGTGGCACGAACTTGCTCTTATGTAATAGACTAAAAAAAATTAACGACGATTTTGCAAATTTAAATTGAGTTTAGGATCATACTTTCTATTTCATTTTTTAGATATCGTGCTAACTTTATAACTTATAAGACTATTTGACTATTTTTTAGGTATGTTCAGAAGCAATATATTAAAAAATGGCCTTAGTACGATACTAGTATTTACATGATATGAATTTATGCAGGAACAAAAATTACAAGTCGTAGCAGTTTCTTTAAATAAAATCAACGATTGGGTCGCGCGAACTTCCTCTTATGTAATAGACTAATGGCCAATTTCATAAACAAACACTAAAAGCCATTAGTCTATTACACAATAGCTCAGAAAAGGTTAATTTTGTATTTAAAAATAATTTTTTTTTAAATTCACTCTGTTTGTTTATTTGTTGTTAATTACATTTAGTATTCTTTTTAAGGAACAAAAATATTTTTTTTTTAAGAAAATGAACTGGGCTTTAATAATTAACGAAAAAAATTAATACTCATTAACGTGTTTTATTGAAAAAAATGCTATCAAAGTGAAAAAACTACTTAAAAAACGAAAAAATTGGGTTTGATGCAAAATTGCGGAGAAACGGTTGTCGGCAGAAAAAAAAGTCTTTGGACAAACTAAAACTGTAATAAATTCTTGATTGGTTATAAAAAAATCTCACGAATCGGACGCAGTCTGGCAAAGATAAAGCCAGTTAATGGCAAAATAATAAAAACCGTTATAACTCGAAAACGGGACGAAAACGAGAAAATGACCTCTTAAGTTTGACTTTTCGACTTAAAATGACCTCAGGAATCCATGGTTTTCATTTGGGGCGGTGACTGTGGGACACCCTGTATATAAAAGGGAAATTTTAGGGAATTTTTTGTTAAAATTGAGTTCTCTTTACATCCCTGAAAAAAGAAATTGTTTTTTCTTTCTAATAAGCGAAATGTATATGATAAAATGAGAAAGCATTATGTGTTGAAACAAATGTCAAGAAATGCAACAAAAAAGATTTTGTGGTATAAAATGCTTAAGTAATAACCACTTTATTTATTGCACTGACGGGTTTGTATCGGTTCCAAATGACGACCAAATACATTCAGCAACTGACCCACAGACGCTTATGGAAAATCGGAACCTCATTTTGTAGTTATAGTCGGAGAATGGATTCCTGTGAACCCAGCAATACTCTTGCTCGACGAATAACAATATGTTGCACTTTTCCGTTGGATGAAAATTTATTTTGTATTTTATTCTAAATAAAGAACAGATAATTTAAATATTAGTACATGTATTTTAAAAAAATGAAAACTAAAATATTACAAAACAATAATTTCAGCTGTTATACCAACTATTGTTATCTACATCTGATGACATTTCAATGACACTTAAAATTTACTGAGCCAAAAATGGGCATTTAGTTTATAAGGGTGTTTAAAAGCTTGTTTAATTTAAAAGCTTTAAGGCTGATAGGTGACAGAGTAATTTTCGAAACAATTGTTTCGTTAGAACATGTTACGTAGCCCATCTCTTCAGGTCAATAAACCATAAGAAGAAAAAAAAAAAAACAAAAGGTCATTTGATTTGTAATCACAAATTTCCTCATTCTCAATTCTGACTATTCGTATATACGAACAAGAGTCTAAAAGAACTCTAAACGCAATACGCAACCACGACGAGACACTTAGCTTACACTGCAATTACACAGAAGTCAATAAGCACATAGATATACACCTATACTTAGACAAAACACAATTTAAACTTTTTTTTTGATTTCATGGATTAAACCTACCCGCGTTGAGCCAAATAATCAGAAAAATCATCTTTAGAATCACTAGAGATGCAAACAGATAATAAATTAATTAAATTCAATGTCCGACACACTGAATGAATGAACCTTATTCAACTCGACCAAGGTCAAGAATTCAAAAACAAAATAAATACCTTACTTTTGTTACTTTTATTGGGACAATCGTGCTGTCGAACAAATTATTGATGTTGGATAGTGCTGATGCCTCTTGAACAAGATGGATTTAGGAATGATATTTTTGGATGTTGTTGAGGTTTTGTATCTTCGACCAGATAATCATACTTAGAGATGATTTGTGAATTTGAGGATAGTCTGAAAGAAAATTAAAAGAAAGATAAGCTTAAGGAAAATTCAGTTATTTTGGTGTCACGTGAGAGTGTTCAAGGGTAGTTAGTTGTCATAATATGGAGCCTATGTCCAGAAACATTCTCAGTGACAACTTTAAACTTATCCTGGCGAGGCACTCGGTTCCTGCTTCACATAGATGAGGAATTAATTATTCATAAACTGGAAGTAGAACAAGAATATAAGAAACGATGGTTGCAAATTGCAGAAAAAAAAAAAAAAAACTTACCAGCTTAAGACTTTTGAGGGTTATTCGTCCTAGGTTTTCACCTGGTTATCCATTCACTACACTCTAAAATAATGAACCCATATGTTCAAACAACATTATTTGTTATATCTTTGTATTTTTGTTTTGTTTTATAGCTTTTGTTTTCTTTTAAAACTCTCAATTATAAAGACTGCACATTCTTTTTAGAAAAACACAAATTAAATGAATATTGTTTTGACGTCAAATGTGACTTAAGACGTCAAGAGCTTAACGAAGCTGCGCGATCTTGTGGCGGATAGATGTAATTTAAGGGGTAATGTGCAATAGGATGTAGGTAGCAGGAAGTACCAAATCAATTGAGGTTTGAAAAAAAATTGATATTATTTTGTGCAATTTTTTTATTTTTTATTATTATAGTTGATTAAGATGAGAATAAAGACTGAAAGGATTAGTTTTTAAGTATTTTTAGTAGTTCTGTTTTTAATTTTATTGTCATTATTTATGTTTTAGAATAAGTAGTTTATCTAGATAGTTAGTACTTATGTACTCACACGTTAGAAATTACACTTTTAACATCCTTGATCGACAGAGAAATTAGGGAGAGGGGAACATAAAAGCTTAGCTTTCCAATAATTAACGAAATTATAGTTGGAAGAGGAGAACGTAGTTGGGGCAATGAGGCCAATGACCAGTGGGTGTGCAAGAAGATTAACTTTACCATTGCAAAAGTAAAAGTCCATTTGAAAGCATCTTTCGAAATTCTTAACAGTACGGATCGGAGGTTTGTTACCCGTTTGATTTTAACGGATAAGAAATATTTCCGTAACATAAAGTGAAGGAAAAAAAAAAAAAGGAAAAGAAAAAACTTATAAAATATAAAATAAAGGTGAAATTATTTAAATAAAAGAAAAAGAAAAAAACATAAAAAGGTTCGATGAGTGATAAAATAAAATAATTTTTTTATGTAGAAGTTCGTCCTTACGAAAAGAGTGCTATTATAATATAGTAGGAGGAGACCTTTTGGCACATTCCGTGGGAGTTTATGCCTAATCATTTATTCACAAAAGCAGAGGTAAATTTTTAAAGAAAATAGGAAAAATGGATATGCTATAATAAAGGTATTATGATATTTTTAGGCTAAGGGTTAGAGAATTTTCTGTTCTTCGCTGGCCTATTTCATCTCGGCATATATACATACATATATACATTTACACAGCGAAATAGATATATACATACATATATATTTAAAGCATCGATCCTAGATTAGCGGGGATAACTCTGGCCTCTGGGTAATTTGCTGTAAAAGGCCTCAGAAAAAGGATAATTGGAAGTACTTAGAGTCCAAGTGATGAGAACGGAGTGTTCCAGAAGAACATTTTTTTTTTTGTTTAAATTTTGAATTGAATTACTAGTAGATTTCGTAACTTTGCTCACTAGAATATGAATATAGGAATTTTGATTAATATTAATGAATTTACTAACTTAAATCCAAAAATTAAGGAAAATTGAATCGAAGAGTTAAAGAGTTAAGCGCTAAAGTTTTGCTTTTTTTTGAAATCTCTTGTTAAATTAAGTGTGAGTGTATGCCGACTCGGATATATATATATGGATATATTGACGTGTATGAATATACATATGCTGAAAGTGCGCGATCAAGGCCCAGAATAAAGGCCTAGTTAATATATCTTCAGGAACGTGCTGCCGGCAGGACTTCGTGGGATTAGTAAACCGTAAGTGATTTATTTGAACAAAACGTATATTGAAACATATTTACACATATATATACATATCAACCAGGGACGAAGCGTCCATATATTGAGTGGAATGAGTGCTTCCTTTAAACCATTTGAAAAAATCGTACCTAGCAAGGAATTAAATTCAAAATTCCAAATTGTATTAATATTTTTTTATTATTTTCTTTGTGTCTATTAATGAATCTTCATTTACTCTGTAAATTACATTCCAACATCATTATGACAACATTATCATCTTTTACTAAAATTACAAAAGGAAATCAAGATCTCTCTGATTATTACAACTTAAAATGCCACACTGCAAACCAACTGAGAATGCTCAACATCACTCCATTATTTATAATGCTCAATCTCATGAAAGTTCTTACTAAAATGCTTAACAGCTATGCATTCCTTATTATCGTCTCCATAACTCAATTTCAAAATACCCTTCCACTCCAAGTCAACTGAAAATATACCTACAACATCACTCACCAATATTCACAAAATGCTCAAACAAAAATGATTCTCAAGCAATATAGAATGCACAACAGCTGGGCATTCCATTATTTCGCATACTTAACTTAGATCTCAACCCAAAGTCAAAATAATTTTGTCTGGTTTCTTGCCTTTTGCACAATGTGTGAAGAATGAGTTGAGTGAATGCATTACGAGAATTTCCTACAAGAGAGATAGAAAAACAAAAATGTATCTATTGAGTTGCTTATTGTCTCAAACTGATAATGAGTTTAATTTCGTGGACAAAAGGGGTAGAAGAGTTTTATTTTAACATAATGTGTGTGCAAATTTAGGTGCAATTCATTCATAACTATCAGATGAGAAAACAAACAAATAATTATGAATTTAAAAGGTGGTAGTTTTTTAATTATTTTCGTGGCGATAAATACCTACAATTCACCTGTTTTCGGTTTATTTTTTGTTATTATAAAAAAAGTGGTCAAAAAAAGTATTTCTTATACCTATTCATATCTGAGGTTTCTTGACATTCCAGCAGAAATATAACTAAAGGTTATTTTCAATTATGAGAATTTTAAATCAAAAAAAAACTTCAAGGAATCTTAAGATGGGCTTACTTGGCAAGTTTTTTTTGTATGCCCAAATTCAAAAGGTTTTGAAAACTTGACCAGTAAGCCCATCAAACTTTAGTCAGTAATCATTAAATAATAAAATTTCTCTATTACATTGTAGCTGTTTCAATATTATTCTACATTAAATATTCGGTATTAAACCTTCATGAAGTAAGAACTTGGCGTACTTTTAGATCTCAGTACTTTTCACGGCTGACTTGTTACACAAAGGTTTTTTTTATAGAAGAACTTGGCTCTTTTTTTAACATTTATGTTTTTTGGTCTGATATATTTTACATCAGTTCTGAGGAAATGGGCGGATACCACGCCCCTGAATGGAAAACCGTTAATTTTATATTTTTTTCTTTGTATGCAATTTAAGCCCTACCGGTTCACCAAATTTCATCGTTTTACAGCAGTCGGAAGTGCTCCATTCAACCAACACCAATTGGGAAAAAGTGGGCGGATACCACGCCCCCTGAATGGAAAATTTCAAATTTTCGATTTTTTCCTCTGCTTGCATGACAAGACCTACCATTGTGCAAAATTACAAGATTCTACGATGTCGGGAAGTGCTCCATAATTTTGATGATCTGTCAGTCAGTCAGTCACAGTCAGTTACGGTTTTTGTGATTTTTGAGGCCTTATATCTCAGGAACGGCTTATGCTAGAAAATTGATATTTGGTGAGGCGTCTGTGCCTGACTAGCTTAGCAAATATTCGGAGTTTTAAGTTTCTGACTTTATTGGTACTGAAGATAGGAAGGGGTCAAAAATCGCCTGAGTTTGTTCCTGTAAATAGGGTGTAGTGCCAGAACTTGGCTGGGCACTACCGTGCCCTTTGATTTATGTATATTATTTTATGTGTATTACCATAAAGTGGAATTTAAAAGGTTGGATCTCAAAGGTCTTTCATTTTTGGTTTTATGTTCAGTGCTTCCGCTATCGAAAAAATCACGCCTCGTGCCTGATATCAACATATATATACATATACATATATATGTTATATATGTATATTCCTAAATTGGCGTTGCATACTACAACTCTATTTATATCGGAAAGAAAAACAAAGGTATTAGCGCATGGCTTGGAGCAATCTCTTTAACGTTTCGGAATTTTTTTTTGTGTCTTTAACTTTCCTTGAATTTTTGAATTCTTGAATTTTTAGTTTGATAAATATGTTAAAGTAAGTTAATTTCTCATTCAATGATAAGGAATAGATTTTATGTGTTTGACGGGAAATATAGATATTTTCATCTGAAGATACGAGTAATGATTTGCTAAGTGATTTTTCAACGGTGTGTGATGGCTTGACTGGGCCGTCTTTCGAGGAGGAGAAGTAATTAAAAGACAACGAGACAATGACGTGAGAGGATATGACAAACGCTTGACCTAGGGATACAACGATTGTGACTGAGCACTACATCAGGGGTCATTACCTATAGAAACAGGCTACGGTGATGACGATGGTTGTATCATAGATACAAGGGTGGGGTGGCCAATCTTTGACAATAACATCTGTCACGGCTTCTGATGATTTGACGAACCATTGTCTGAGAGAGACGGTGGTGTCGATGTATAATTTTTTTATTATTTTCTTTTCTCTTTCAAATTAATTTTTCTTAATTTAGATTTAGATAGATTTAGATTAGGTTTAAAGATACATAATGAAAATTCATTATATCCAAAAGGATATAAACATATTTAATAAGGGTTTAGTAGTTAGTTTAGTTTTAGTTTTCAAATTGGTTATGAAAAGAAGTTTTATGCTCGACACCATCCTTTCTTTCGGGCAGTGGCATAGGTCAATAGATTTGTGCTTACTTTCTAGTTAAATTTTTTTATCCTGATCATATTCCAGTCGCTCCTATTAACCTTGATCCTGATTAGAATCCTTTCCTAACATATCCTATCCCCATACAAAAGGCATGAGATTTTGTTTGCTGAGTGGGAGATGCATGAGAAGGGGCAAGAACCGCCCCCATCCTTCGAGCTGAGCCGAGCTGAAAACAAGCATGCCGCAACCCCTTCTCTGCACTAAAGAAACACCCCTGTGGTGACGAGACTCGCAACAAACATCGTCGAAATGTCTCTTGTCTATCACTGTTTTATCGTTATTTCTATAAACAATGTTCTATTGAAATAGCGAGTTGCATTCCCCCCCTAAAAAAATTTCACCGTAATACTCGTGCCGCTGGGAATGCTCATCAATATACCCTTGAGCCAAACTTTGGACGTACAGTTAAGTACAGAGATTCTTTCTTTTGTCGTACGACTCGAATGTGGAATTCCTTAACCGACTCTGTTTTTCCTCCCCATTTCAATGTCCAGAAATTTAAGACGAATGTACATCGGTTTCTCCTACTCAATCCTCCCACTGTTTCCTAAATGCACGCACTGTGTTCAACCAACATTTAAAGGGTAGTCATAATCGCTTGACTGCGCGTTAATTATAAAAAAAAAGCGCTTGGTGAAACCAAAATATCCCATTTTAAAGTTTAGAAGCCTGTTAAATGTTTAAAAGTCCTTCGTGAAATCGGCCATACGAATTTTAAAAATTAATGGCGCAAAATGTTAGTCGAATTAGTAAGATGTTAAAGCTGTTTTAGTATTAAACTAGGTTAAAAGAACGATTTTTCAAATTTTAATCGAATATAGTATTATACTTTCTCTACTCTTTTATTAAAGTTAAAATCATGGACACCTATTTTATTTTTTTAGTATCGTGCTATTTACAAATGCCACAAAAGGTCTGTTTATTTAGTTTTTTGCACGAACTGTCATTGTTTTACGAGTAGATGTGTTCAGATATAATTTATTAAGAAAATTGCCTTAGCACGATCCTAGCTAAAAAATGGTTAAAATTAAGAATGAGTTAGTAAACTACTTTAAAGTTAGCAAATTGTTAAGTAGTATCATACTAATACGAGTACCTTAATAATAGGCTGTTTAAAATTTTGCGCCAATGTTATTAAAGAAATCTGTTCATAAGCATAAAATTATGTTTTTTTACTCTTTTCGTAGTTCGAGATAAAAACAGAATGCCATGTGATTTCTTAAGCAAATATGAATTTATGCAAAAACAAGTTTTTATGTACCAAACTATTTTATTAAAGTTTTGAAATGCAGTGGATGTCGTCATTTTTAAATAAAATAATTTTTTTTCTCACATCTTGTAGATTGTATTAAAAACCTTTTGACTGTCAAGTTTTAAGAACATCGGGCATTAAGTTTTCGAAATATTGAGTTTAAAAAAATGATTTCTTTTAAACAGACATAAAAAAAACATTAAAAAGTTTAAAGAAAATTGGACAAGCCGTTTAGGACAGACAGACAGAATTGCAAGACAAACTTTTTCATGTTCTCTATCATCGTAATGTCAACTTTGATCAAAATGTCGAGTTCGATTTTTTTTTACGAATGTCAAAAGTTAAAATAGTTTGACGTTACCGCTAGAGTGGCATTTCAACGTGAAAATTTCGAGATTTCGAGTGCGATTTAACAAAAATGAGTACACAAGACTAAAAAACTATGGTGATAAGGTTGACTTCAGCTTATGAACTCAGTATGAATTCGTGTTTCATTTCAAAAATTGCAGTCGATTTAATGGAACTACTTATTTGACTAAATTATTGGAAACGGCATTACAAAATTAAAAACTGAGGAAAACTTAGGACAAACAATAATTTTGGCATATATGATATAAACATACATTTTCATACGTGTAGAAGATTCCCAAGCCGCTGATTGAAAACGAGTATTTATTATTTACATTTTATTTATTTATTAAGACTTCTTTTTGTCAAATTTACCTATTCGTGACTGATAAGGGATTTCAATAAAATTCTAGATAGTTTATATAATTTTGCAAAAAGGAACGTATGCAAAATTTTCTATTTGCCCATATTAACCATATTAACTATTGATCGAAATTGCAAATTTTTCAGATTTGTTGTTTAGAAAATGGTGAACGTGATCTCCGAAAATTAATCTTAATTTAGAAAATTGTTTCTTGATCTCAAAAAATGAAGTGTCAAATGAAAGATATTGTAATGGAGATAATACTACAGCAATAATTAGAATAAAAGCAGAACAGGCTACCGAATCATTTGCTATTGATTTTATCTCTTTAAACAGAATTATGTACATAGTATTGTTTTGGGGTTTTCCAATGTAAATGATGATAAACCCTTATTCAGATTTTAACCGAGTTTCTTGTCTCTTAGAAATTCTAACACTAATCATTTAAATTAAATTGATTTGTTACGATCAAGGCCCATTGAAGTTCATAATATTATATAGGGAGAGAACATTAATCATCTTCGCACGAACTAGTTGCTTAAGTGGAAGTTCACATTTTGTACGTGTATAACTTATGCATTACAAAATGTGGACTTCCATCGAATTTCGCACTTGAGACAACACACAACACAGTCCGAAAATTACTTTTAATAAATAAGTGGGGTCCACAAAATTCAGAATAGGAAATGAGAAAATGTCACTCTTTGCTATGTACTAAACAGTCATCAATCAAAACATCAACATAAAGGTTTAAAGACATTATGTTTGTTAAGTTGAAGAAAATTATGATTAGTGGAGCTACGAAATGAATATAAAAATTGTAAAAAAGATTTAATTTAGATAATAATTTTCGCGTCAAGAGGGTGCAACTACGGTTACGTTATAAAATAAAACTGTCGCTTTTGTGTACATTAGTATTTAGTACTCTGGGGAAAAGTGAGTGGAGTAATAAATTGTATTTAGCTAGCTGTAGTATTCATGCAGTGGAGATTCCAACCGATAGTATAGTTTAAGAAGGCTCTTAATTTTAATCATTTTCTAACTACATAGTATCGTACTAACCCAATTTTCTAAATAAATTGCTTCTGAACACATCTAAATCAATGACAGTTCGTGCAAAAAACTAAGTTAACAGACCTTTTGTGGCGTTTGTAAATAGCGCGATACTAAAAATAGGTATTCGATAATCTTAACTTTGATAAAAGGGTAGAGAAAGTATAATGCTATATTCGATTAAAACGGCTTTAAAATCGTACTAATTCAACTAAAATTTTGCGCCAATGTTATTAGAAAAAACTGTTTATGAGCATAAAATTCATTTTTTAAACTATTTTAGTAATTAGGGATAAAAACAGAATGCCGTTGGATTTTTTAAGGATATATGAATTTTGGCAAGAACAAAAATTATAAGTCATTGTAGCGGTTTCTTAAATAAATAAGCTTTTATGTACATACAAAATTCTTGAGAAAATATTTTGCTACGGCAACTTTTTTTGTAAGAGTAAAAATTAAATCTCCAAACAAAATATTTACCCGTTCTTGAGATATCGAACTTTCAAAAAATAAATTTATTTTTTATATGGTTTTATGGTAGGTACACTCAGTAATATCTTGATTCAAATTTTTTTTCATGAAATTATAGATCGTAAAAATTTATTGAAACAAAAAGTTGTATCAAGATTCATTCAAACATTTCTTAACATTTGCATGGTATTATTCTTGTGTAAAATACATTTTTTAAAATAAAAAAAATGATTTAAAAATTTGGATACACAAAAAATACAAAAATACAAAAAATCAAAAACAATAAAAATGGTTTCAGGGGGTACCATTAATAACCGTTTTTCCGAAGTTTGTATTTTTAAAACATCTGTCGAACAGTTTTCGCGAAAAAAGATTTTATAAAATTTCGAAAAAAAAAAATAATATGGCCGCCATCTTTGATCTAAGAAAAAAACATAAAACGTGTAGGGGAAAAAAAATGCTATCTACCAAGCTTAAAGAAAATCCGCCGAGCCGTTTAGGTTGTAGTCGCACGACATAGCCAGAACAATGTGGTGAAAAATTTGTTACACCGATATAGAAATCCTAAGCATTTAGCAGCGTTTTTGGTCTCGAGAATGTGGTCATGGATCGTTGTTGACAAGCATACCGAGTGCTTAGAGGTTTTAGGCTTCTGCGATGGAAGTGTCATTTAACAATGTTGTAAAGATCGGAGCTTAATATGCTTATCATACGATATCGATGCAATTCCATTTCCGTGAATTTGAGAACGAATAGGGAAAGCTGAGGGTAGAGTCATCGGAAAAACAATAAAATGGATTAGATGTTTCAGAAAAGAGATCATTTATAAAAATGGGGAAGAGAGTCGGAGACAAAACAGAGCCTTGGGAAACACCAGCATTTATTTTGTGAAGTACAGACTTCAAACCGTTCAAAGCAAAATGAACAAATTGAACTATGTAGAAATAAAAACATAAATTTAAATAAATTTGGTGGTGCAACAGCTCGAAGTGAACCAGGACCTAGTGACTAACAATTCTCAAACATTCCTGTTTGCGTGCTTCCAGGAACAGGGGGATCTACAATTTTCTGCCGATTCCGAACGGCTAATGACAGTCCAACGCACTAACATTATGCCAAGAGGTAACAGCTTACTATCTAGAAGGTGATTTCTAATCCAAAGAATCAGGTTTTCTTTGATAACAAACGCTCGCATTTTCGAGACGACTGGTGCCAAACTCTATAGAATACTTTAAAAATATCAAGCGTAATATTCTTACTTTCTCCAAAACAATATAAAGATCTGTTCCACTCTTCGGTGGGATATGCCATCAGATCACCAGTGGAATGATTGCTGCGAAAGCCGTATTGCTGGTCATTCAGAAGATATCGTTCTTCGAGATATTTCTTGAGCCGATGATTGATCAGCGATTCCATGACCTTGGAAAGAAGGGATGTAAGTGCAATAGGTCGATAGGATGAGGAGTGGAGAGGAATGGCGAACGGCCGCCTTTTTTAGGAACAGCCTGGACAAATGCTGTTTTCCATTTTCTAGGGATGATTCCAGAACAGTAAAATTGATGAAAAAGACAGCGATTAAAAACGCCTCTTGAGATGAATGGGCGGTATAGTATCAGGACCAGCGAATTTGGTTATATTAAGATCTTGAAAGACTCTAGCAACTCCACGAGTGTAAAAATATACCTGTCCCGTTGAGTGATTAACGTTTTCAAGTACAGGAGCGGAAATGTTTTTCAGGCAATGTTGAACTAGCAGAAAGATGAGCTCCGAGTGCATTTGCCTTATCTAAAGAGCTAGTTATTGAATTGTTTGAGATGTGCGTTGGAATCGAAGATGAAGTTGAATTTTATACGTTCTTTACAAATAACTTAATTTTTGGTCATGGTAAGAGTAAAGTTCTTTTTACTTGTGATATACATATGTACTGAAGGGCAAGTTCGGCATTTGAAAAAAAAAACGAACTCGAAATTTTGATTCAAAGTTGACATTACGATTATAGCAGAACACGAACTAAGGTAGAAATCGAGATTTTTGTTTAGCTCCGAAACTAACCATTCCTGCGATACATCCGTTACGCAAAATCTTATTTTTCTCAAAAACGACTCTTACGATTTTGATAAAAAAAAAATTAAGTGTACTCTTATGAACATGGACATGGACTTTATTTTGGACAAACAAAATTTTGGAAAAAATGTTATTAACGGTACCTGTAATAGAACTGTTTTTTTTTTATTTTTTTACTTTTTCAATAACGGCCTTAACGATTTTGACCAAAATAATTTAACAGGAGCTCCTTTGAATTTAAAATAATATTGTGTATAAAAATATTAAAAAAAATATATTTTGTTTGATTTTGAAAAAAAAAAATACATATTTTTTTTTAAATCAATATCTTCAATATACGTACGAACGATCATTTTTCTAAATTATTTCATAAAATCTATATGACTAACTACTTAAATTAGCACCTCGATATTTCGTCTCCAAAAACTTTAAAGAAATATTTTATACAGGGTGTCCTCTAGTTCGTGCATAATATTTTAGGCCGTGGTTCTTGGGTATATTGTAAGAACAAAATCGTTTTACAGTATGGGCCTATCTATAATTTTTGTATCATACACCTATAGGGATTTAAGAAAAGGCTTATTTTGGTGTACCCTAACCCATTTTAACGGTAATTGTGCTATTTGTACGTTCGAATGATAGAAACTTCATTTAGGTCTTTATTTTTAGAAGAAATACTGGCCTTGTAATTTCGTCTAAACAAATTTTATATATTACCTCGTTCCTGAGATATTCAGTTTCTAGCATGTTCCGTTTTTCCCGCCCATTGTAATTTATTAGCTTTTAGCTCAATTTTCTCCAGAAAATGGGTAATAAACACACCATTTTACTTTTTTTTTGAGTAAACGAAGCAATACCAAAAATAAAACTCAATGACAAGTTTGCATAAAAACCCACAGATTTTATATACGAGTAAAGTACTCGTAGTATTAACATGAGAGCGACCAACGACCAACGAATAAAAAAACAAATGGGATTTAAAACATATATATCTAAGCCTAAATTCTTTACAAAAACTTTACAAAAGGGAAGTTATCTAGTTTAATTTAATGTTAATTTATAAAAATTTGCGTTCTAATTGCTAAAATGAGAGAAATTTGAGAAAATAAATTGGTCGTTGCGAATTGCAATATGATTGCTACGACCAATTTATTTTCTCAAATTTCTCTCATGTGAATAGTACTTAATACTTGGAAAAACCAGATACCTACATGTAAAATTTAAAAAAAAAAAGTGATTTTTTGCTTTAAGCTCCAAAGGCTCTATGAATAAAAAAGGATGTATTGGTTAAGATATTTTTATTTTTTTTTGTACTAAAACAGTTATAACATGTCTTCAAAGAGTCCTCCTTGATTTTGCATGCATGCTAGAGCCCGTTTTTGGTTTTCACTGAGAATATTTATTGGCGATAGCTGCTGCTTCACTTTTGTTGACGCTTCGAAATTAAGTTCTTATTATTCACCTAAATTTGTTGTTTCTGTTGAATAAACAAGTTCTTTCATTCTTCCCCATAGAAAGAAATCCAATACTGTAATGTCAGGGCATCTTGCAGGCCAGTGAAACGGTCCATTTCCCCCTATCCAACGATTACCGTACTATTCTAATCTAACCAATTCTTTACCTTGCGACTATAGTGGGAGTGCCGTTCTATTGGAAATATGATGAAGCTAGTTGCATAAGTAGAATGTCCTCCAATAGTTGTGGTAAATCATTGCGCAAAAACTTCTGATAGTTTATTGAATTCAGCATGGGTTAAGTTTGAAGGGCCGATTAATTTGTTTGCAATTACGCCTACCCGCCGCGTTTTAGGTATTGTATTTGAAACTGCCCCCGTGTCTCGAAGTCTCCGACATGTATTTTCAAATACTCGTGAGCTAGGAAGTCGTCGGTTTGAATTGATTCTGGCATTTTAGTCGCGGTCAAGTTGAAATTTCAATGCACCGCCCATAAACTAAAAAATTAATGTCTGGGTCTGTTAATGTAGACATTTCACACAACGTTTCTAATCAATTGTTGCCTTGGCGTTAAATATTAAACTCATGAATCAATTTCGTTTTCTAATCTTTTATAACATTTTTGTAAAGTAGGTTTTCCAAAGAGGCCTTCATAGCCCAAACATTGCTCTTTTTGAGAAATTGTAAGAAATCGGGAAAAGAATTGAGGATTTTCACTGGTACTCAAATAAACAAGCACGTTTTAAAACCGCAATGCTATTTTGAAAAATATTGCGAAATTCTTGGAAAACCACTTTTATTGTTAACTGTTGTTAGAAACGTGTCCAAAATCTGGAAACCCCTTTTTACCCAAAAAAAAAAGCTAAAACCACTTTTTTTAAATTTTACATGTCTACGGCTTTCAGAAGTCTATAGGTTTTTCCGCAAACTGATAATTAAATTTTATTTTTATTATTCTTACGCTCATAAAAAAAAATATTAAGACGGTTTGTTTATTACGCTTTTTTGGAGGAAATCGAGCCCAAAGTAAAAAAAAAGCATGGGAATTAAAAATGGAACATGCTAGAAACTGGATATCTCAAGATATCATATTTGTTTAGGCGCAATTACAAAGCCCAGTATTTCTTCTAAAAATAAGGACATAAATGAAGATAGGAACTTCATTAGAACATTAGTACTAACAACACAATTACCACTAACATGGGACAGGGTACACCAAAATAGGCCTTTTCATAAATCCCCGATATATGTTATAAAAATTGGAGAAAATACCGTACTGTAGAACGATTTTCTTCTTGGAATATACTAAAGAACCACGCCCTAAAATATCATCATCATCATCCTGTATAAAAAATTACTTTAATAAAACGATTTGTTTGCATAAATTCATACTTTTTTAGAAATTAGACTTAATTTTATGCATTTATATCTCATAAAATCCTTGTTTTATATTTACATATTTATAAACAATTTTTAAATTGCATAGTAATTTTAAAAAGACCAAGTACGTGCTATCCAGTCATGCATATTTTTTTTTACATTATATGCGTTGGAATGGGTTATGGCTTGTTTATGTTTTTTCTGATGTTCCTCAATTGGGTTGACTTTTTAAGAGCGGAAGCTTACTTCTCTAAATCTGATCACTTCTGTGATCATATCCGCACTGGCATCAACGTCACTATCGAAGAAATATACCAGTTAAAGATTCCAGAAAAGTTATTCAGACCGTCCCAGTTGGCTTTCTCGTTTTACCAAACGGTCCTAGTGGGATGCTTCTCCCTAACTGGATGAATGGGACACGAAAAATTTGCTGATATTGCACAACGGTCAGAAGTATCGAATGAAGAGCTTACCTGTGTTTTACATAGTGCCAAAGCAGCTGGTCTGTATTTAACAGAATGGACGTACACGTCAAAGAAATTTGTTCATAGCCAACGAACATTCAAATGTGAAGTGTAGGTCCAATGGATTCAATTTTTAAAAAACAAAACGTTCTAGTTGTTCTAGTTAACAATACATTAGTATCTATGCAAACCATTCTTCGAAACATTTGAAGAGTCATTTTCTGCAATAATTTTGGACGTGAAATAAAATTCTAAAATTTATATTGTCAAATAAAGAAGTAAGAATTATTCAAGAAAAAATTCAAACCACCATAAAAATAAAAATCTAATAGATTTAGAATTTTAAAAATGGAAAATTTTGATTTCTCAAGCGAATACGAATTTGTGCAAATACAAAAAAGTCGTTGCAGTGGTGTAAAAAATTAACTACATATTTATATATAAAATTAGTTAACTATTTTTAAGAAAATATATATATACAGTTCGCTTCAACTGAATAAGCACACACATTTTTTAAGCTATGTTGTTCATTTTTTCAAACTTTGGGCGTTAATGTATCATTTGATGGTGCTTGTTTATGATGTTGAGAAAACAAATCAGAAAGAATAATTATTTTTTAATAGTTATTTTTTCTCTCGCTCTCTTTCAAAACGTTCCATATAGAAAAATGTAAATTTTTTTTTGCGTCAACTGAATAGACACAACTATTAAAATTGGAAATAAAAGCTAAATGAAATGAAATAAGTTTTTTTTTTTAATATTTTATTATTGGTTATTTCTTGTAGTGGGTACTGCCACCTTTATTGGTAATTACTTCATAAATTCGGTCCGGCATGGAATCGTACAGGCTTTTTATGTAGTCCAGCGAAATTTCACTCCAGGCTAATTTAATGGCTGAAATTAGGGATTCTCCGGCCTCAAACTGACGACCAGACTAATAAACTTTTCGTACCAACCATCCCCATACATTTTCTATAAGGTTCAGGTCGGGTGAGTACGGCGGCCATTGAAGCAATTTCACATTCTGGTCCTGTATCCAATTTTTGACAATGCGCGCGTCGTGGATGGGGGCGTTGTCCTGATGGAAAGTCCAGTTAAAAGGTCCAAAAATATCCGCAAATTTAGGAAAATTTCTTTCCAAGATTCCTTTGTAGGTAATTGCAGTCATTTTTGACGTTTGAAACTCAAGCTCAACAGTCCCATATTAGCTTACTGCTCCCAATACCATGACTCCACCTTCTCGACTATGATGCCGCGTTAAAAATCGTTGTTCTTTCCTCACATCGTGGAAATAATAATTAAAACCCATTACCTGCCACTGCACTCAATTGAGTACAGTAATTTGTTAAATTTCAACTGGATTTTTTTTTTAAAGTGGGCTTTGATTTTCATTTCTTACGATTGGAAAGCAATTATTGACATGTGCTTTGATACTGGCAGAGAATTTGTCGAGATTGAAAAGCATTTTCAAGGTTTTTCATGAATTTGTGTGTCGAGCATTTCTTGTTTGAAGCAATTTGGTGACTTTGCGAAAGTAAAATGTTAGTAAAAATTTAATTTTTTGAATAACATTTGAATAATGGATTCCATTCTTTAGATTTTGTATCTAAAAAAACATTGCGTATAAATTACAAACAAACATTTTTTTCTTCTGCATGGTAGGTCGTGAATAAAAGTGGTGTACTCAATTGAGTACACTGGCCAAAACCATGTTAAATTTTTTTCTCACTGGATTTGCAGAGAAATGTCTTTTTCAACTATAAACTAAAGTAGCTTTTATGGCAGGCGTTTTCCCAACCTCTACATGGCTCTTGAAGATATTCCAGATGATGGAAATGAAATAGATATAGTGGTTATTCTACCAGTTGTTGATATCCAATGACCAGCCATGACCTTATGGCTACTTTACGCATACAAGGATTTAGTGCAACAAGTACGATTCGGAACAATAGAACGAAAAAATGTCCACTAAAATCCATGAAAACGGTAATGAAAGCAAATTTTGATTACTTTCATCACAAATTTGGCAAAAATATTAATATCTTGTTAGCTCGTTGGAAATATAATGCTGTTGTAACCGTTGCAACAAACTACAACAACTTGAAACCACTAGGAAAAGTCAAAATATGGTCATCAACAAAAAAAGAAATAGTTGTCATTCCTCAGCCAAAGCCTCTAGTTGCATACAACAAAGGCATGGGTGGTGTCGGCCTTCATAACCAATTTGAGAACAACTACCTCATAAAAATAAAGGGTAAAAAATTGTGGTGGCCATTATTCACACACATGCTAAACTCAATGGTGGTGAATGCTTGGGAACTCCATTGTCTGAAAAACAAAGCAAACCGGAATCTCCTTTCATTTGTTAGGACCATAGGAAGAACTTATTTACGCTCAGAGTCGTCAAAAAAAGCTCCAAATAAGCCAAATGTACTAGTGTTGTTCGCAGCAACGGACAACATTTCCCCCAAAAAATAAAAAAATCAACTACATACGGTGCCACATCACAGCAGATTTCGATGGATTTGTGAACGGTGTGAAACCACTCTTTGCATCGAAAAAAATGCTTTAAAATTTTTAATAATTATTAAGAGAATGTACCCATATCTGGCCAGTGTACTCAATTAAGTATACCCCTCTAATTGAAAAACTTTTTTTAAAAAAATTGTATTTTTGTGCAAATATAAACCTCAATAAACAGCATTTCAAAGATTTTTTATTTATCTCTATTTTTAAGGTCCTTGGCCTTTAATGGGTTAAAATCATCAGGGCCATCAAAATTAAACTTCTTCTCATCAGAAAAAACCACGTGGTGCCATTCGTTTTTCCAATTCATATGGAGTCTAGAAATTTCTAAACGCATACCTTTTCGTTGCTCGTTTAGTGGTGGTTTCTTTTGAAGTTTCAATCGTTTTAAATAGTTTGCACTGTTCATTACTCTGAGCATTGTTGAAACGCTTGCATTTACACCGGCTTTTTGTTTCATTTTTGCCGCAGAGTCACACGAATTGGAAGCACATCTTAAAATTGCTCTTCTATCAAGTGCAGTTGTTGCCGTTTTTTACCACCTTTCATGTTTTTCCCGTATAAAGTTTTATTTCTTCGTTCAATTTTGGTAGCTATAGCACGCCCGGTTAGTCCTTGTTCTTTTAACAAATCGATTTTAGCTCTTTCGAAACTATTTAAGGCTTTTGATCTACCAATTTTTTAAAAATTTCAATTAAACGGCTAAATTTCACTTAAAACACTTCAACTTTTTATTAAATGTGTCAATCACCTCAAAACTCTTATTAAAAATGAAGATAATGACCTATAATGACCGTGTGTCTATTCAGTTGACGCAAAAAAACTGCATTTTTCGATATGGAACGCTTTGCAAGAGAGCGAGAGAAAAAATAATTATTCTTTCTGATTTGTTTTATCAACATCATAACCAAACAGTAAGCACCATCAAATGATACATTGACGCACAAAGTTTGAAAAAAATGACCAACATAATGTAGTTAAAAAATTTTGTGTGCTTATTCAGTTGAAGCGATGTGTATATGCAAATAAAAATTGAATTTCAAAAAAAATACTGAACCGTTTTTGAGTTATTGACTTTTTAAATCTATTTTTTTTAAATTGGAAATACACAAACAGTATTTGAACCTCAACCTCTTACCCCTAGTTTCACAGCCGAAGTTTAAACTTGAACTTCAAATCGTCCGGTTTCACAGTCTAATCTGAACTTCAGTTCTATTGAACTTAGATTAACTTAATTATTTTATCTTTCTATCTGAATCAAAGAGAGAATTAAGGAAAGTTTGCTTTGTTTCATTTGGGTTGGGACATATGACAGGAAAAAAATTAAATATGTAATGAAAATAAATTATATTTTCAAATGTTTGAAGGGGCTGTTGGGACTGAGGCTTAAACGGCAGAATAGTGTCGTTTAATTTAAAATACCCCCAAAAGGGGGTTTAAGCTTCCACAGTGAAACTGGAGGTTAGGAGGATTAGCATACCCAAAATTGATCAAAGTGAATTGTACGGTTTTTTGAGGAAATATTAAAAAAATATTTTCTGAAATTAAAAAAAAAAAAGTATGGGGGCAAAATTTACAAATGCCTTATATTAGTTTAAAGAAAATATACCGAGCCGTTTTGGCTGTAGTCGAACAGAATTGCGCGACCCACTTTTTCGTTTTCCCCGTCTGATCAAAATCTTGAGTTCGATTTTTATGAAACATAAAGTGCCATATAGGATATTTGTATGTACAGTGTTATTTATTCAAATATATTAATCTTCAATTAACAGTTATCGCCTTTTCCCACCGAGCCGAAAACCCGGTTTTCGGCTAAAAGTTCTCGAAACCTCAAAAAGTGTTCACACCAAATATTTACAAGTTTTCGTTTGTCATTTGAATTATTTTGACACTTACTGTCGTACATTTTTCTTCTCAGTAGCTGTCAGATGTTTTTTTGTATGTCTGATTGGTATTTGAATGTTTTCATTTCATTTCAATTGAGCTTTGAATTTTTCATTAGGTGTGTTTGTTTACATCATCTCTGAATTTCAACTGGTTTTCGGGAGGTTTTATTGAAAACTTGTCAAAAACGAAAACTTGTAGTTCACAAAAATGTATGGGAAAACTTGTGTTTTCGATGCAGGTTTTCGACGAAAACCGATTTTTTGGCGAAAACCGTGTTTTCGGCTCGGTGTGAAAAGGCTATTACTTATTATATTATAACTTTTACCTTATTTAAAAATCGTCAAAATAATTTAAGGCTCATTCAAAATTAAGTGGACAAAACTAAAGCACATTTCTAAATTCTTCAATAAAACAGCTAAATAATGCTCATTTACTCATAAAACTTCTGCAGAACACCGACGAGACATGAAGATGATAACGTTGTCAATTATTTATTTCCGCAAGGATGGATTCTAAATTATTACAATTGGCCCCATCAATTCTCTGATCTACAATTTTCCATAGATTTATAACAATACAGTTTTCGTTTGACCAACCCTTCCCAACATTAGCGATATGTTTATCGTTTACATGTTGAAAGATCCATCGCAATGGCATCTTTTCCATGATATTTTGAAGAATCTTCCTGTACGTGAAACGATTCATTATATTCCGTAATATTGTGTATTGGCCCCAGGGGGGCCCCCGAAAAATGAAAAAGACTTCTAAAATTTTCTTACAAACATAAAATTCTAGTAACACTTTTTTTTTATTGCAAAATTTTGTTGTCAAGTCCGGCAGCAATGGAGTAGGTCTTTCTGTTGCTATAATTGCAGATTTGTCTACTGAATTCCACTTGTAAAAGGGTTTGCTTATAAGTTTTTCAATAACACAATCACAACGCTTTTTAATAAAAACTTTTTCACTACTTGATGCCAATTTCTAGTTAAATTTTACACGCAGTGAGTAAGTCATTGCAAAGTGAAAAAGCAGATTTGCAAACGTGTGCTTTCTTGTACGGATCATTAGAAGAGAGTTTAGTTTCATTCCGTGAAAAGTTCAATGATTTCGAGGAAAAACAAAACAATTATTACCTGATGTAGGTTATACAGAAATCGTAAAACGTACTCGTCGTAAAAAAAAAACAACCTAATGACGGAAATGCTCCGGAAGTAGAATTTTTGCCTCGCGATGATTTTAGGACAAAAGATTTCCTCGAAATCATCGACAATCTTCACAGTGAAATCAAACGACGTGCGAAAGTGTATATGGAAGTTTCAGAGAGATTTGCATTTCTCATCAACTTTTCTCTAAGTGATGGAGACCTCCAAGAAACTATAAATAACTTAGTTCGTTTTTATTCTAGAGATTTGGAAGAATTTTTCATTGAAATGAAACAATTCCAAAGTTAGGTGAACTCTTAATACACTGATGCACAAAAAACTCATAGTCATTTGTATAAGGTTCTTGTTAAAAATTGTGTATTTACACCTACATACCAATGCACGCATGTGTATGAGTAGCATCATATTGATATGGAAACATTTATGCTGTATTATATTATAAGTAGAATTAAGTCAGTCACGAATAAACTTTAGAAGTCTACACACGTTGGTCGTTGGTTTTTCTTTTGTTACCACATCCCACTCCGTAAACTGAAATCTCAACAGGTTATGGGCCCAGGTAACGGCCTGTGGTAAAAAAAAAAAAAAAACTAACAAACTAACAAACTAACAAAAACTCTGCAGTACTTGTGTAAAAAAGTTTTTTTTTGTAATATACGTGCATAGCTTAGCACTATGAGTGCCATGTACCAAATAGAGAAGCTGGAGGAGAAGAATTACGATTCTTGGAGCATTCAGATGCGTAGCGTTTTGGTGCATGCGGAGCTATGGAATGTGACGTCAGGAAAATTGAAGCAGGAGGATGCCTCTGATGGTGTGGATTGGTCAGGCATGGACCAGAAGGCGTTGGCCATGATCACATTGAGCGTTAAACCTTCACAATTAGGCCATGTAAAAAATTGTGATACATCGCTTGCGGCTTGGACAAAACTCAAAGAAGCCCATCAGCCAAGTGGACCTCTGCGTAAGGTATCTCTTTACAAGAAGCTGCTGAATCTACGGATGGCAGATAACCAGAGCATGTCCAGTTATCTAAACGCATTTGTCGAAGTAATAGACCAGCTTGCAGTTGTTGGGATAGAGATAAACGATGAATTACAAGCAATTATTTTACTTTCTAGTCTACCAAAAGTGTATGAGAGTTTCGTTGTCGCCATCGAGACGCGCGACATTTTACCAAAATTTGAAACTCTGTGCATCAAGTTGAAAGAAGAAGGGGAACGCCGAAATAATGAAGAACTACACAACGAAAAATCGCAGGCGTTTACAGTTAGCACCGACCATCAACGGCCGAACACCTGTGTTAAAGCCAACACGAGAAGGAAACCGCAAAATGTTATATGTTACAAGTGCGGCGGGCGCGGCCATGTGAAAGCTCAGTGTCGAAGCAACGAAAGCAAATTGAAAAGGGAACAACAAAAGCAATGCAGCTTATTGGGTGCGTTAGATTCCGGTAGTTTTAACCGTTCAAAGTGGTGCTTGGACAGTGGTGCGACAAGTCACATGTGTTGTGAAAAAGAATTTTTTACGAAATTCGAGGCACATTCTGAGATGATTGGCTTGGCTGGCGATGGCTTTTTACATGCAGAAGGAAGAGGTGAAGTAAAACTGCAAACAGACCTCTGCATATTAAAATTGGTAGATGTATTGTATGTGCCAAGCATGAAATGCAATTTCATGTCTGTAAGTCGAGCTGTAGAAAATAATTGTGTTGTGCATTTCGGAAAAAATCATGCTAAAGTTGTACAAGAAGGCGAGTGCATTTTAAATATAAATAAAGTTGGAAATTTGTACATGTTTGAAGGCCAACGTAATAAATGTTTTGCTGCCGTTGAAGCTGATGCGCTTTTGTGGCACAGAAGATATGGTCACCTGAATTACGGCAGCTTAATGGAAATCGTCAAAAAAGGCTTGGTGCGCGGGATTGAGAACATAAATTTTTCATCCAAAATGGCCTGTAAAACTTGCATGGTCAGCAAAATTCATGTGCAGCCTTTCCCGAACGCAACTGAAAATAGAGCACGCGAGTTACTGGAGTTGGTGCACACAGATGTGTGCGGTCCTTTTGAGACGAAGTCGATAGGTGGCTCGAGATATTTTTTGACCTTCATTGACGACAAATCTAGGCGCATATTCGTGTATTTTCTAAAAGGAAAGGACGAGGTGTTTAACAAGTTCGTGGAGTTCAAAAACCTGGTGGAACGGCAAACTGGAAAAAAGTTGAAGTGTATTCGCAGCGACAATGGTCGCGAATATGTGAACAAAACATTCGATGGTTTTCTACAGGCAAATGGCATTGCAAGGCAGCTAACGATTCCATATACACCGCAACAAAATGGCGTTGCAGAGCGAGCAAATCGGACTTTGGTCGAGATGTCAAGGTGTCTGCTGGTTCAGTCTGGACTGTGTGAGTCATTGTGGGCTGAAGCAGTTTATACAGCTGCGTATTTACGCAATCGTTCACCCACAAGCGCGCTTATCAACATGACACCAATGGAAGCATGGACAGGTAAGAAGCCTTCTGTTAATCATCTAAAAGTTTTTGGTTCCGTTGCAGTGGCTATGGAAAAGGTACGCAACAAGAGCAAATTCCAAGCAAAAGGCAAGGAATACCGCATGGTCGGCTACTCGAGAGAAGCAAAAGGGTATCGGCTGTATGATGCAGGGGCGAGACAAGTGGTTGAAAAGCGAGATGTCCTATTCGACGAGCTAGGCCAAATGGAGCACGCTAATGGCAACAACATTACATTTGATTTAGCAAATCAGGGCTCAAAAGGCATCAGTGGTGGTGATGTCTATGGCGAGGTTGGCGGAGATGCGTACAGCAAGGGTAACGATGACGATTCTTATGCGGATGAGCACAGTAGCGAAGGAGACGACTATTTTGAGGCGGCTTCAGAGCGTAGCAACACCCATGATTTTAATAGCACAGCTAAAAATGTTAAGGAAAATGAATTGACGGTTGAACCCAGCAAACCAAAAGTACTTCGGTCCGGAAAGCAATACAATGTACTGAACGCGTTGGTTGCCAGTGACGTACCGATTCCCTTATCATACGAGGAGGCAATGAGCAGCAAGTACGTTTCGTCTTGGCGTGAGGCTATGCAGAGAGAGTTTGATGCTTTAATTGTGAATCAGACCTGGACAGTCGCAGATTTACCAAGAAATCAGCGAGCAATTGGCTGTAAGTGGGTGTTCAGCGTGAAACGAGGTGTAGATGGCAACGTAGAACGGTTTAAGGCACGTCTTGTTGCGAAAGGATGCTCACAGCAACATGGCTTGAACTATGGCGAAACTTTCTCGCCTGTATGTCGACTGGAGAGCGTGCGTTTTATCCTGGCACTGGCTGCGGAGTTGAGACTTTACTTGCACCAGATGGACGTATGCACTGCATACCTTAATAGCGATCTCACAGATACCGTTTTCATGGAGCAGCCACCAGGGTACGAAGACAGCAGTCACCCAGGCAAGGTCCTATTGCTAAAAAAGGCCATATACGGCTTAAAACAAGCAGGAAGGGAGTGGAACTGCAAACTTGATGGGGTTTTGCGAGGAATCGGGTTCATTCCATGCGACAACGAGCCATGCCTGTATAAGCAGCATGGAAGAGGTAACTTATCACTAATCCTTGTATACGTTGACGATCTCATTATAGCATGTCAATCAAAAAGAGACTTAATCCAGATAAAAACAGCTATTTCAAGTTCGTTTGAGTGTGTTGATAAGGGACAGGTGCAGCTGTTCCTTGGAATGGAGATCCAACGTAAAGGTGAACTAGGCGATATCACTTTGGATCAAACACAATACATTCGAGAGCTGTTACAACGACATGGCATCGACAACTGCAGGCCAGCATCAACGCCGTTAGATGCAGGGTATCAGGTGGCATGCGATAGCAATAAATGTCACAAGGTAGATGTTGTTTACTATCAGTCAGCTATTGGCGAGCTGATGTGGTTGGCCTTAACAACAAGACCGGATATTTTGCACTCAGTTGCAAAATTAGCGCAGAGGAACAAAGATCCGCACAACGAGCATCTTTCTGGTGTAAAGCATATTATGAGGTACTTGGCATCTACGGCTGACATGAAGCTGCACTACAAAGAGTGTGGGCAAGCATTTACTGGTTACGTTGACGCTGACTGGGGCGGCGACAAGGTCGACCGCAAATCATATACTGGCTACGTGTATTTCCTAGCTGGTGGTCCGGTATCTTGGAAATCGGAGAAGCAACGCAGTGTGGCCCTCAGCAGCACCGAGGCTGAGTATATGGCGTTATCGACTGCGTGCAAGGAGGCCATAGCTATGCGAAGGCTCATTATTGAAATTGGATGTGGTGAGACGAACACCCCAACTATTGTGTACGGCGACAACTTAAGCGCGCAGCAACTTGCAAAGAACCCTGTGCATCATGCGAGGACTAAGCATGTTGATATTAGGTATCATTTTGTTCGACAAATTGTTAATGAAGGTCAAATTGTTTTAAAATATGCATCGACAGATATAATGGTAGCTGATATATTAACCAAAAATCTGGCAAAGAAAAAACATAATGAATTTAGAGAAATGTTAAATTTAAAGTAAACATTTTTTTTTTGCTAAACATGCTTGCATTGAGGAAGGGTGTTAAAAATTGTGTATTTACACCTACATACCAATGCACGCATGTGTATGAGTAGCATCATATTGATATGGAAACATTTATGCTGTA
This sequence comes from Philhelius festivus, assembly GCA_963931855.1. Lineage (NCBI taxonomy): Eukaryota > Metazoa > Arthropoda > Insecta > Diptera > Syrphidae > Philhelius > Philhelius festivus. The sequence goes on along the minus strand of OZ007556.1, from coordinate 133,602,459 downwards.
TTATATTATAAGTAGAATTAAGTCAGTCACGAATAATCTTTAGAAGTCTACACACGTTGGTCGTTGGTTTTTCTTTTGTTACCACATCCCACTCCGTAAACTGAAATCTCAACAGTTCTAATGGAAGATCAATTAGCCGATGTATTTCCTAAATACAGAAATAGCTCTTCGGATTTTTTTAACATTAATGATCACAAATTGTTGTGCCGAACGATCCTTCTCGCAATTAAAAAGAATCAAAGCTGCTGAAAGACCTACAACGCGACAAGAGCGACTCGAGATGTTAGGTATACTTTGCGTTGAGTCAGATTTATTGAACAAAATCGATATTGATCATATATAATGTAGATAGTAATTTTATTGATATTATTACATTGTGACAATAAAATTTTTATGAAAGATATAAGTTTGTATTTTTTAATCGAAAAAAGAAGGGAACGGACGTGAAAAAAGGGCCCCCAAATTGATGGTTGACTAGGGCCCCGTTGAGGGTTAATCCGGCCCTGATTGGCCCGACTCCTTGGGTAGAAACACATCCCCAGAAAAAATTATTCCCTCCACCATGCTTAACTGTGGCCTTTGTATATCGAGGATTTAAGCGATCTCAAAGTAAATGGTTTTTAGTTGCGATTTATAGGTACTTTAACGCAAGTTATGCATTGCTAAAAAAATACGAACTCGAGATTTTGATCAAACTTAACATTACGATAATAGCGAAGACGAAAAGAGTGGGTCTCGCAATTCTGTCTTTCTGTCTCTTCAACTGCAGCCTAAACGACTTATCCGATTTGCTTTAAACTTGGTATAGATATAGTATTTCTTAATTTTTTACCCCACAGGATTTTTTTATTTTTTTCATACGAATTTTTTTTCGAAATTTTATAAATATTTATTTTTTTCAAAAACTGTTCAACAGATTTAAAAAAAATTTAATTTAGCTTAAGCTAGGTAATAGTTGAAAAAAAAATCCGAATAATGTTTTTAATGGTAGGGTAAAAGCGGGTGAGATGGTATACCTTTTTTATTTGTCCAATATCTTCGAAAATATACAACATTTCCTTTGTTTTATTTTACATAAATATGTTTTATTAAATAAGTAATTAAATACTACATTTACAAAGTTTTGTAAAGCTGACTTCAATTTTTAATTAAAATAATAAAAAAACATTACGAAAAACCATCTCCCCCTATAGGGTGGGTGAGATGGTATACCGTGGTAGGTGAGATGGCGCATGATTTACTTTGAATTTATTTTGCCACAATCGTTGCAAGTATGCTTAAATGATATGCATGTACATTGCAACCAATCACCTTTTTTCTTGGTAGAATTGTATTCCTCTGCGCATCCCACACAATTGTTTTCATCGTTGTTGAGTTGGCATCCGGTCTCATCCATGTTAAATATATTTCTGGCCTTGCCCGTCAGGTAACTTCTTGTCAATCCATACCGAGTGCACGTGCTTGAGAAACTCCTTCTAATTTCCTTATGGTCAAATCTGGTGCATTTTCAAAAAATGTAAAAACCAACCTTTTCCTGCTTTTTTAAGATCTTTAGAAAAACGGTGCTGGATGTTATATTTTTCAGCTATTCCATAAGCCATCCTGCAAACTGCATCTCTAGTTGGTGCAAATCCGTAAGCCTGCAACTTTTTAATGTGGCTACATATTTTTTGTTCAATTTCGGTTCCCAAGCATGGAGAAGGGCCTAGTTGCCTTTCTTCGGAGGGGCAAAGGGGCATTAGTAAACTAATGAAAAACTAGTGCAAATGCAAACTAGACGCGTTTAATGAGTATACTAACACTCCTTCATTATGTTTCTCAGAAAATTTATAATAAAGCAAAACAAAGTTTAAATTATAAAAAAAAATCATTGGGAGGGTCAGATGGTGTGCGGCCACAGTGCACCAAAGTGAACAAGTGTGATGTGGAATGCGCCATCTCACCCTCAAAAAACTTCGCCATCTCACCCTTTTTGTCATTCCCACTAATTTTTAGGCACATAAAAAAACAGGTAGAATTTTTGCAAACTTTTCATAGACAGATCACAGTCAATACATTGTTGTACGTTTTAATGTATCATAGGCATCAAAGCAATCATTGACTCTCAAAGAAAACAGAGAATAAAAAAGGTAGAAAAAAAATGTTTGTAAAAAAAACCTACTTACGTTTTGTTGTTGTCACATTTTTTAATTTTTTTGCATCACAGTAGAGTCGACGAACACTGGCTACTTCGATTTGAAATGAGAAAATGAATACAAAAAGAGTTTTAAGGTTTTGTTTGGATAATAAATGTGGGAGATATTAAGGGTGCGCCATCTCCCCCGCTGCGCCATCTCACCCGCTTTTACCCTACACGAACCATTTTTTTTTTGTTTTTGATTTTCTCATAAACATTACAGTCGATTTTCACTATTTTTCTGATGCTAACGCTCCTCGATAGTTTTAATATTATTATGTATTCAAATTCTCAACAAAGATTTGCATTAATTTAAAACAATTTAAAATTTATTTTTTCAAAACTCAATGTTTCGAAAACTCCATGCTAGGTTTTTTTTTAAACTTGATAAACAAAAGTTTCTCAATATACATAATCTACAAGATGTGAAAAATAAAATGCACGACTTGGTCGCACGAACTTGATTATATGTAATAGACTAGGAATTTTAAAAACGAATGTTATTAGAGTTTTTAGTTTTGTTCGAATAAAAATTAAACATACAAAAAAAAATATTGAGCCGTTTCTGAGATATCGAATTTTCAAAAAAAGAAAAAATATTTTTTTTTTCAAAAATTCAAAAAATCTTTATTTTAAAGTTTTTAAATTCAATGTGTTTCAAACTTTTTAGAAAAAATTTCATTAAGATCCGTTATACGGATAATGAGAAATTCAAAATTCGAAAAAATGGTTCTATGGTAGGTACAAGCTGTAATATCTTAATTTCAATTTTTTTTTATTAAATTAAAGACCGTAAAAAAAATTTAAATAATTTTCGAGAAAGATACGATTTTTGAAAACCATTTTTTTTTTTAATTTTTTAGCATTTGTATGGCAGGTACCTTTATTTTTAGGTAAAATAATTTTTTTTTCTCACATCTTGTAGATTATATTGAGAAACTTTTATTTATCAAGTTTAAAAAAAATCCAGCATATGGGGTTTCCAAAATATTGAGTTTGAAAAAAAAATTTGAAGTTTTTTTTAACAATCCAAAAAATTTTTTTGAAAATTTGAGTACACAATTCTATTTATGTTTTTGGGGAGATTTAGCAAAAAAGAACTGATCAAAACCGGTTGTGTAGTTTTTGAGAAAATCAAAAACAAAAAAAATGGTTCCATGAGGGGTACCCTCATTTTCGGAAAATTTTTTTTAACCATCACCTAGCTTTAACTAAATTAAATTTGTTTGTATTTTTATTTTTAAAATCTGTCGAATAGGTTTTGAGAAAAAAAAATATTTCTAAAATTTGGAAAAAAAAATTCGTGTGGCAGGTACCGTTATTTTTGGTCTTAAAAAAAATAAAAAAACGTGTGGGGGGAAAAAATTGAAAGTGATATCTACTAAGTTTAAAGAAAATCGGCCAAGCCGTTTAGACTGTAGTCGAACAGACAGACAGACAGAATTGCGAGACCCACTTTTTTAGTCTTCGCTATCATCGTAATGTCTTGTTGAAAGAGGCCAGGACCGGAACCCGGTTGTCGAGCCGATGATGATGATGATGATCATCGTAATGTCAACTTTGATCGAAATCTCGAGTTCGATTTTTTTTACGAATGCATAACTTGGCTTATAGTATCTACCTGTAAGTTATTGTTATACTTCATAAAGGTTTAATACCGAATATTTAAAGTAGAATAATATTGAAACAGCTGCAATGTAATAGAGAAATTTTATTATTTAATGATTACTGACTAAAATTTGATGGGTTCACTGGTCAAGTTTTTAAAACCTTTCGAATTGGGCATAAAAAAAACTTGCCAAGTAAGCCTATCAAATTTTAGTCAGTAATCATTAAATAATAAAATTTCTCTATTACATTGCAGCTGTTTCAATATTATTCTGCTTTAAATATTTGGTATTAAAACTTCATGAAGTAGTACTTTTAGATCTCAGTACTTTTCACGGCTGACTTGTTAGACAAAGGTTTTTGTATAGGAGAACTTGGCTCTTTTTTTAACATTTATGTTTTTGGTCTGATCTCACTCCTTTTTGCAAAGATTTTAATATTTTGCCATGTCAAAATCTCGAAAGATACGGAAAGATAGAAGGGTGGCCTCATCCTACTAAAATCAACTTAGCTTATAGCTTCCTATATCTTTTGGTATATTTCCTTTTTGTTATTGGTTGTTTTGATTTGCGCTTCCATTGTTTCTGCTTGTTCTTACACTACCATACCTACCTTAATTATAAATACTAGTACCTACATCCGCTCAAAGTCATAAAAAAGCAATAATTGTTGAGGATGCGATGTTGTTTTTGTTGCAATTTTAACTCCTTTTTTTTAAATGATGGTAGCCCACCAATTAATAGCCTAATTAGTGGTTTGATTATAGTTCACATCACAGTTAAGATTTTTTTATGTAAGCTCATAATTTTTTCAGGTATTCAAATGTTTTCTTTTTTCATACATGTTAAAATAAAGTACCAAATCGAGCACTCTAGTTCTAAGAAAAGTTATGAATTTTCAAAATACATTTATATGAATAGTTTCAAAATGACAATAAAAAGACACTTCGAATGAAAAATGTTAGATTTTATATTTTTCGCTTTGAGTGTACATTAAGCTTTACCACTCTACCAAATTTCATCATTCTACAGCAATCGGTAGTGCTCCAAATAAATTAACCATTTTCTCTGAAAGTGAGCGGATACCACGCCCCCTGAAAAACCTAAATTTTTATTGTTGGTCCTTTATATTTGATTTGAGCCCTACCGTTCGACCAAATTTCATTGTTCTACTGCAATCGTAAGTGTGCCATAAAATATACATCAGTTCTAAGGAAGTAGGCGGATACCACGCCCCTGAATGGAAAACCTCAAATTTTATTTTTTTTCTTTGTATGCAATTTAAGCCCTGCCACTTTACCAAATTTCATCGTTTTACAGCAGTCGAAAGTGCTCCATTCAACCAACACCAATTCGGATAAAGTGGGCGGATACCACGCCTTCTGAAAGGAATACCTTGGTGTTTATTTTTGGTTCTTTATATGCAATTTAAGCCCTACCGGTTCACTAAATTTCATCGTTTTACAGAAGATAGAATAGAATAGAAAATTTCAAATTTTCGACTTTTTCCTCTACTTGCATGACAACGGTAGGTCCGTTGTGCAAAATTACAATACTCTACGATGTCGGGAAGTGCTCCATAATTTTGATGATCTGTCAGTCAGTCAGTCAGTCAGTTACGGTTTTTGTGATTTTTGAGGCCTTATATAACAGGAACCGCTTCATTGGCACTGAAGATAGGGAGGGGTCAAAAACCGCCTGAGTTTGTTCCTGTAAAAAGGGTGTAGTGCCAGAACTTGGCTGGGCACTACCGTGCCCTTTGATTTTTTTTTCGAACAATAATAACTAAAAACTTTAAATTGGCGTACCAAAATTATTTCTCAAAAATTTTGTATATAAAAGCTTATTTTTTTTAGGAAACCACTACAACGAATTATAATTTTGTTCTTGCATAAACTAATTTTTGCTTGAAACACATGACATCCTTGGCTCCAACTACTAAGGGTGTGTTTTTAGTCGTTTAAAAAATGAATTTCATCCTTATTTTCTCTAATAACATTCGTTTTTAAAATTCCTAGTCTATTACAAAGGGGCAAGTTCGTTCGACCCAGTCGTGCATTTTATTTTTATAGTTTTTAATTATGCTTAAAAAAACAGTTAATCCTAAGCTTGACTAGATGCAGGCGAGCTGCTCTTAAAATGTACACGTGCTTAGGTAGTGTCCGTTTACCTTTCAAAAATTTCTTAATTATTTTATTGAATTTTAAACAAAGTAAGAGTTGATATATAATTTATAACTGTTAATTGAAAAGTAAGATACTCTGATTAAAAAAATAAAATGCACGACTGGGTCGCACGTAATAGAATAGGAATTTTGAAAACGAATGTTATTAAAACTGTTCATAAGAATAAAATTCATTTTTTAAACTCTTTTAGTAGTAAGAGATAAAAACAGAATGCAATGCAAATATGAATTAATGCAAGTACAAAAATTATAGGTCGTTGTAGTGGTTTCTAAAAAATATGCTTTTATATACAAAATTTTTAAAACACTTTTAAGAAAAAAATTTGGTACGCCAACTTTAAGTTTTTTTTACTGTACGAATAAAAATTAAATTTCCAAAAAAATATTGAGCCGTTTTCGAGATATTGGGCCGTACCAACAATCAAATTAAGAGACGATTTTAATATTTGAGCGAAATGGACCATTATTTAAAGAGCCTTATAAAGTTAGCCATACATGTTATGAACTTAATATTTATGTGAACTCTAAATTATGAACCATTTATTGTACGGAAGCTAAAAAATAAAATGTAGCATATATGGTCAGTTAGATAGAGTCCATTGAGTAATGCTTCATTTTGCTCGTCGTCTCTTAATTTGATTGTTAGTAAGGCCCATTGAATTTTCCAAAAAAATTATTTCTTTTTCCAAAAAATCAAAAATATTTTTTTTAAGTTTTCGTTATGTGGATAATAAGAAATTTAAAATTTAAAAAAATGGTTCTATGGTAGGTCCAAGCGTAATATCTTAGTTTCAATTTTTTTTATTAAATTAAGGATCATAAAAATTAGTTGAAATTAAATTAATTTTTTATTAAAATTCTAGCCGCGCCGTTTTCGAGAAAAATACGATTTTTGAAAACCATTTTTGATTTTTAGGTAAAATCAAATGTTTTTTTTTCACATCTTGTGGACTATACTGAGAAACTTTTATTTATCAAGGTTAAGAAAAATCGGCATGGGATTTTCAAAATCCAAAAAAAAAACGTGTTGAAAAATTTGAATACATAATATCTACCAGTGGCGTGGCGTCCATATAACCCGATTCCTATCGGGTTACCTTTGAAATTTTCTGCTAAACAACAATGTTTACTAAATAACAAACGACCTTGCTGCACAAGAATGTTTACTAAATAACGACCAACATAAAACCCACTTTATATACTAAATACGTATCTATTTATTAACCTCCACAAGCTGCACACTCCACCAACTCAATTGAACTTTATTCCCATTTTTCATTCAAATACACACCATACGTTATTATCATGAGTAATTTCTTCCACACTCTCTGCACACAAGCCAAAGCAAAAGCAACCCGAAATATCTCGGGTTATAAGATCTCTCGCTGGATAGAAAAATGTTAGTTTTCTTTCTCTGTTTTACTTATCGTTTTTCTGAGTTTGGGTCGACTCCGTCTAACGCCCGCTGTCTTATGCATAGAAATAACACGCTTTTCTTCGACTTATTTTTGGTGAATGTGTTGAAGTTGTGAGGTGAGGTGAGTATACCCAATTCCAAAACCAAGTCACTTGGTGAATGGTGGGTTGCGCAGATAGAGCAAAAAAATGGTGCTCAAGAAATTTAACTAGTGAAGAACTGAAGACTGAAACTGAAGGAGAAGGTTATTTGTGTTTGTTAAATTTTGTTTTATTTATTTATTTATTTATTATAATTGCAATGTAAAATCGTACAGATACTTAAAGAGGAGAGCATTAACAGTAAAGCCATCAGCCTAAATTTTGTTTTATAAGTACACTTCTCTGCTTGTGCAAAAAATAACTCGCTTTTCACCTACTTATTTGCTGAATTGTGTGAGTTTTTTCTATGGCTGCACTTTCTTGGACTAATTGAGTAGGTCATTCATTCATTCATACATATTTAATGAATTCTCAGTGAGAAGACTGAGAAGGCAGGCTTTCAGATTTAGCACTTATTTCCACAGAAAAGCGACTTCTTTTAAAAATAAGGAATAGACCTGCCTTCTATGAAAGAGTTTTAGCAGATTTTATAAAAAAAAGATCGTAGAATAGCTTTAGAATATACGTAAATAAGAGAAGTTTTTTTAGTAACACTTTTCATAATTTCTTATTTGTTTAGAAACGCGAACTTTTGCTATTTGTTTTAATAACATACATTATTATATGTATTTATTGTAACCAAAAATATTACATTTCTTATACTTAAACCTAAATTGCATAATTTACAGAGATTGGTAGCATACATTAATCATCTATTTGTAAACTTTTGTACATAACTATTTATTTTTAATTGATATTCAATTAAGTACTCATGATATTGAATTACTTGAAAAAATTAATTGATTTATTTGCTTATTTATCTCATACTTAAATATATTTTTGTCTTGAAGTTCCTTATTTTTTATTTTTTTTTTCATAACATTACCTTAAATTTTCCTTAATGTACTGCATTTGCATTTGCCAGAAACGGTTTCTTTCGAATTATGCTTTAAGATTATTTATAATTTATAAATTAATGATTTGAAGTTTACAAAATTGGCATGAATTGCTTCGCTTGTTTGTTTTGGAAATCAGAACTGCAATACATTTTTTTAATTTAGGATACATATCGATATTAGAATTAATTATCGTTTGCAGGTAATTAGTCTAAGCTTCGACTTACCATTTGAAATTATTCATGCCACGCCACTGATATCTACTATTCAAACTTTTGGGGAGCTTTAGCAAAAAAAATTATCAAAATCGGTGGTACCGTTTTTGAGAAAATCCAAAACAAAAAAATGGAAATTTTTTTTTCAACCATTAACCAGCCTTAACTGAATGAAATTTTATTGTATCTTTTTTTTTTAATCTGTCGAACAGTTTTTGAGAAACAAAACATGTTTATAAAATTTCGGAAAAATTGTATGGCAGGTACCGTTATTTTCGGTCTTAAAGAAAAAGAAAAAAACGTGTGGGGGGAAAAATGGTATCTACCAAGTTTAAAGAAAATCGGCCGAGCCGTTTAGGCAGTAGCCGAACAGACAGAATTGTGAGACCCACTGTTTTAGTCTTCGCTATTATCGTAATGTCAACTCTGATCAAAATCTCGAGTTCGATTTTTTTTCCGAAATCATAACCCAGCCTCATAGCACCTATAAGTCGCAATTAAAAATAAAATGTAGGAATTCTGATGGAGTGTGGAAGCTTGTCAAATATGACATGAAACTAAAAAAGTTTACGACGAAAAGCGGTTGTACGGGAAGCCGGTATAGATACTTGATTTAGAAAATTTACACGTTGTTATAATTTGATATAGTACTCGTAATTCTGAAATTAATTTTTTTTTGATCTTTTAAAGAATGCATTAAGAACTTTTAAATAATACAAATGTCGAACTGGAAGAATTTTCCAATTATTTAAAAAGGAAAACTAGGATATAGGCGAGGTTTTCGGAAATTTTCTTCAGAACAGACTTTTGCATTACCAAAAAAAGTTGAATTTTATGATAACAGGTTACTCCCCAACATGAAATTCCGTATTGTAATTTTTAATAGAAGATGTCATGATAAATTTTCAAAAGGAGCAAACATTCCTAAGAAAGTATAAATATCTTTAGGTACCACGAAAGTGTTGTCTCAAATTTTCTGTGTCATTATAAAAGCTCATTCTAGAATCCACAAATATTTGTACTCAATAACGTTCTCTAACTGAAAGCTGGAAGAATTAGAAAAAGTACAAGAGTAGGAATGAGAGCTTAGTAGTAGTTCAACATTCTTGTTATCTAAAAACTAAAAAGCATAGCCTTAGTTTATGAACTAATTTCTAGTTCATGCTCAACAAACCAAACCCTTAACAAGCTAAGATTCCAACTTATACCAGTTGTAAGATTATGGTTAGCTATTTGCGCGAAAACTTAAAACCATATCATCTGCAAAAGCTTTAAGCGGCAGGTTAAATAATAAATTAATAATATCAGGAGAAAAATTGGTCCTAAAACTGACCCCTGTAGAACTCCCAAATCGATTAACCTCATATCGCTCCTAACCTCCACCAGTTTTAATTTTTGCGTTCTGTTTATCAAATATGATCTGAACAATGTCCATATAAAACTTCGAAGCCCTGCATCTTCAATTTTTACTTGCGACTTATAGGTAATATAAAGCAAGTTATGCATTCGTAACAAAATCGAACTCGATATTTTGTCATCCGGGTAGAATTTTCGACTCGATAATGCCAAGGCCCCAGCTAGTTTTTCCTAGTTTCAGTCATGGCCCTACCGAGCAGTATCTAACTTGTCCCTCGCTAATTTGTTAATGCTCTGTATATAATGGGCCTTGCTAGATGTTCCTATATGGGCCCTAGATGGGTCTTCACAAGTAGAACAAGAGCTACGGCAATTCTTAAAAAATTATTAGAAACAATAAAAAAAAAAATTTATTTTTTATTATTGTTGATTATTTTCATTTTTTCTTTGCCTCCCTATATTCGCCTCTTTAAGTGATTTTTTCCTGGAATGAAAGAATTTTTTTTTTTTGTTTTATTTACCTCCACTGAGATTCGAACCCGAGTCCTCTCGCTTGCCGTGCTTGAGCGCTACCTATTGCGCCACTGTCATATATAAAATATCGTGTCTCAAAGTGCTACTCAAATAACTCTCTTTTAATTATACTGTTTAAAAGACTTAACCCTAGAAAGGTAATCATATTTTTTAGTACGTTAAAGGTCGAATCGACGAAGTAAAATTTAAATGCAATTTTTTCGAAAAGTTATTAACAAATTCTTGTAGATGTTGATAATTTATTTTTATCAAACATTTCCTTTAATAAAAACACACTTTTCATTTTATTTTTTTAGATTTCTGACTTTTTATTCTCCTTAAAGATCTATGAAGAATCTATGAGAAATTTTAAAAAGAAAAAATGATGTTCGTCTAATCGACGAAGATTACCTTTCTAGGGTTAAATACGTATTAAAGAATCTGAAAAATACCGATTTAGGACCAAAACAAAAAAGTTATGTTTTTAGAAGGATAATGGATAGCCTTTTATAGAGACATATGTATAGGCACATCTAGGATACATCAAGTAAAAACTACATATATAGCCCCAGTATAAGTAACATCTGAGAATGCCTATAAAGAGGCGAGACTAGCTAAGGCCAATATAACGCCCAGATACAATTCCTTATCCAGGCTACACCAAGTAAAAACTATCCAGGTCCCTTGTAGTTTATTTGTTACAATGCCAATAAAGAGGCGATACTATCTACAGCCACGCTATTCGATAGTGTTTCCTAGATAATTTTCTACCCGGGAGCTCCTATGCATTTGAAAATATAAAATCTAAAAATTTTTTCGTAAAAATAATTTTTGGATTTTTAAAAAAAATAATACAAATTTTTTTTAGAAAATTCAATATCTTGAAAACGGAATAAATTTTTAAATTACGTTATAAAATGTATTTTATTGAATACTAACAATTTGCATATCATTTTTTTATTATGAAAAATTTAAGAAAAATTTAATACACGAAAAACATGTTTCAGTGTGTCTGTATGTCCCTCTCCCTCTCCCTACAGCCTAAACCACTAGACCTATGTGCTTCAATCCCGGTAGTTAAGGGTCTTCGGTGATTCCCTAGAGGGGAAATTCAAATTTTTTTTTAGCTCCAAAACTAAAGATGCTCCCCATACACCCGTATTGCAAAATCTTATTTGTCTCGAAAACGGCATTAACGATTTTGATAAGAAAAATTTAGTGTGATATTATGGACATGGGCTATATTTTTGTAAAAAAAAGTTTTGGGGCAACATGTTATTAATGGTACCTGTCATAGAACCGTTTTTTTTATTTTCGACTTTCTCATTAACGGCGCTAACGATTTTAACCAAAAATTTTCACCAGGAGCCCCCTTAAGTTTAAAATAATATTATATATAAAAATATTCGAAAAACATTATTAATTTTGTTTTTTGAAAAAATAAATTCCAATTTATTTTTGAAAAATCAATATCTTGAAAACGTGTGACCGATTATTCTTTGAAATTGTTTCCTAAAATCTATATTACTAAACACTTAAAATTGGCATCCCAAATTTTGTTCTAGAAATATTTCAAAGAAATTTGTTATATAAAAACTTACTTTAATAAAACGATTTTTAAACTTTCTTTGCGTAAATTCATACTTTTTCGGAAATCAGACGGCAATTCCATGCATTGTATTTATAAAATGTATGTTAAATACCAAAGTACTCTTACATAAAGCAAGTTCGTGCGATCCAGTCGTGCATTTTATTTTTTCTAAGATTAAAAATAACGGTACCTGCCGTACGATTTTGTTTCGATATTTAATAAATATTTTTTTTCTCAAAAACTGTTGGACAGATTTTAAAAATAAGATACAATAAAATTTCATTCAGTTAAAGCTCGGTAATTGTTGCAAAAAATTTTCCGAAAAATGGATAATGAGGGTACCCCCAAGGAACCAGTTTTTTGTTTTTGATTTTCTCACCGATTTTGATCATTTTTTTTGCTAAAGCTCCCCAAAAACTTAAATAGAATTGTGTATTCAAATTTTCAAAATTTTTTTTTTGGACTTTTAGAAAACTTTCCAATTTTTTTTTTCAAAACTCAATATTTTGAAAAACCCATTGCTAGATTTTTTTAAACTTGATAAATAAAAGATTCTCAATGTAATCTACAAGACGAGAGAAAAAAAATCATTTTACCTTAAACTAAAGGTACCCACCATACAAATGTTAAAAAATGGTTTTCAAAAATCGTATTTTTCTCGAAAACGGCGCCTAGAATTTTAATAAAAAAATTGTTCTTTCAATCAATTCTTACGATCTTTTATTGAATAAACAAAAATTGAAATTAAGATACTGCGGCTTGTACCTACCATAGAACCATTTTTTCAAATTTTGACCCAAGTAACATCGTTGGAGCTAAATGTCATTTAAATGTTCGTAAACAGCTCTGAGAGAGTTAAATACAAGGCCCTAGCTCTTTTTCAAAACAGATTGCAGCTTTTGGTAAACGAATTTGAAAATCTAGTTCTATAATGGAGTTTCTCAACAATCTTTGGCTATGTGACGTTTAAAAGCTTTCTGCTCGATAAATATGATTCATAATAGTGTTTTTATCAGCTGTCTGAAAGCATGTAAACATTTTGATACTGCACCCTTAAAAATAGCTCTTTAACAGCAAAAGAATTTTCAAAGTGCTATTTAAGAGCTGCAAGCTATATCTTCATGCATGTTAAAGAAAATATCGAATATTTAAGAATTTTTAAAAAAACTAAAAAAGAAAACTATTTACAGTGCTGTGATGACTGCATTTTGAAAAGAATCAATCAAAATTAATATAAAAAAAATTCACTATCCACTTAAACCAAATTATTTTAGAATAGCGTTGTAATATTTCGAAGTACAATATCAACATTTCTGATAAAAATGAAATCGCACTAGAAATCACCCCACATTGAACGTATTATGGCTTTTAATAATTATTACCTTTACTCACTGTTCTATGTTCTCTATATAATAAATTTTCATGCTTAGATGATTTACTAATCCAAATAATAATTTCTTTTCGTGTTCAATAGTATGATTTGTATTCAGGGCCGCCGCAACCGTATCGTCGCCGTGATAAAATATTGTCGTAGGTATGTGAAAAATTGAGGTTTAGAGATTTACTGGCTGAACACAATAGAATGCTGCAACTGGAGCTGCAGCTGCAACTGGAAGAGCTGTCAAAAAGTGTCGTACGTACTTTTTTTTATGTGCCCACAATGAGGCTGTACAGCTTTCATTGTTTTGTTGTCATTTGTTGGGTCAGGTGTTGAATCTTTGGCAAATTGTAAATATTTTAAGTAATTGAAACTATAAAATGGACACTGAAATTGAAGATTTTCGTCCATTATTTTAATTAAAATTTAACCACGAAATCACAATACAACAAAACAACACTTAAAATCACAGACAGATATATAAAATTTGAAATGTCAAAAATGCTGCACGAAAAAGTTAAAAGTTCGCCAACTCTTGCAGCACCGACTGCAGCACCGACTGCAGTTGCGTTGTGTTGTGTTCGTAACATTGAATTTACGTGTATTGAATATTTTGACAGCTATTCCAGTTGCAGCTCCAGTTGCAGCTCCGTCTCCATTGTGTTCAGCCAGTTAAATGCAGTTTTGTTATTTGAATTTTTCTCTACAACCTTGTGAAATCCGTTTTTCGATAGCTGCGTTAGTTTCCAAGATAATATCGTTAAAATTTGTCGTATGTGCAAGGTCGCCGCCATCTAAGTATTTCTTTGTCGTATGTGTATACAAAATGCTACACATACGACAAAATAAAAACATACGACATTTTTTTCATACAAGATCTGGTCAGTGAAAGTTTGGTAAATAATTGTCGTATGTGTCATTTTTTATGCACATGTTGTTTTAAATTGAAGAAATGTGGTGTTTTCTGATGAGAAAAAGTTAAACCTAGATGGTCAATGACATCCGAATGCTTCTTGAACCGAAATCATTCCAAGAAAGAGGAAGTATGGGTGTGGGGTGCAATTTCGTACTACCGCGCATTTGAGTTGGTTGTGTCTCACAAAGTGACAGAAATTTCTTATAAAACTCTTTTGCAAACAGCTTTTCCAGCCATAAGAGAGCTTTTTGGACCTATCCAGTAGATCTGACAACTAGACACTGCTCCGATCCACAAAGCGCACGTTGTAAAAGCATTTATCCCCAGTGAAAATGTGGAATTTTTGCAGTGGCCACCATACTCACTTGATCTAAACATCATCGAAAACCTTTCTGGATGGCTGACCCACCAAATTTATAAAAAAAGTAAGCAGTATGAGCAACCTTGTAACAGGTGGGTCTAATCAAGTGAACCGATTTATTTGAGCTTTTTTTGCACTAATGCGAACAAAGTGATCAAAACAACCGTTAAGTGTCTCTCACTAATCTTGAATTAAGGTTTCTTTCCCAGGGAATTTAATAAACTTTCAAATGAATGCAATTCTTTCGTAGTTAATGAAGAAAAGAAAACTGCAATTTATTGAGAGAACAATGGTGCGTCCAATCATGTGAACCGCACTGTATGTCTCATAAGATAAAACATAGGCTGGTATAATTCCAGTAGTGATCAAGATGTCGCAGAGATCGGACGAGTCCCCTGCACCAAGTGTGTCTGAAGAAATCTATGCATGATAAGGCAAAAGAGAGATTTGAGTAATTCTTTTTAATTTTGTTTAGCATGCGCAACGAAATACTGCTGAAGTTTTGTGAGCCAGGACATTCTTGCTTGCAATAAGTTGACTGTGATTCGCCTTTTTAATAAAATGAATTTTCCAAATGTTAGCTGGAAAATTTTACAAATGAACCATAAGGATTTCAAAAACTATGCTTTCAAGTCTGAAAACTTGGCTCATAACCAGATCCAGTTCTTTAAAGTTTTACACTTTTTACGATTTGACCAAAATCACCCGACGTTATCAAAACTGAACCGATGCTAATTTATGGCAAAAAGAGCTTCGTATAGCTCAATTCAAGGCCATCGACTCCAACAAAAAAATGATAAGAAATGATGATTCCATATCTTGAAAAAAATGAAGATAAAACATTTTATCTTGCTATTTTAAAAATTAATTAAAAATAAAATTAAAAAAGAGTATTTTTGTTCCTATTCTTAAATGTTAGTTAAGTTAAAGAACTTAAAAATGGGATTTTTTTAACCGTATTTATAACTAATCGAATAATATGAATTACGCAATCCCCGCTTAGTTGCACCTCGCTTAATTGAACATCCCGCTTAATTGACCGAAAAAGTTGCATTGCAAAATTTCCCGTATTAGTAGCATAGCTTTTCAGATGGTTAATTGAACCCCGCTTAATTGAATTACTCGGTTAATTGAACTTTAAAATATGCAACCAAAAAAAAAAATATATGGACATTTTTCGGATAATTGGACGTACAAAAAAATTATAATGACACAAATATTAGAAATATTTTATTACTTAACCTACGTCTGAAGTGGTTTTTTAAAAGACAGGTATCATTCGAGTTGAAGAGCAGCTGGAAAATGATATCGTGGCCATAGACAACATACTTAAATACAATGCTTAACAGACACCGAAATTTTAAAAACGGTTTAAGAAAAAGAAGAAGTTGAAGCCATATTACCATCAACTTTCGAAATTCTTCAGGACATTGCAATTCTACGTTTATACTTCTTACCACTAAATAAATTTACAGTTGAACTGAAAAACAAGAAAACATTGTTCAAAACAAAACAATCAATCAAAATCAAATCACAAATTTTTCCAAACCAATGTATGCAAATAACCATTATGAGCCTTTCGAGGTACATACCTACTATTGTATTTATTATTTTTTTTTATCTTTTTCGAAGCTAAAAGTGACTTTTTTTAAGAATAATTTATTTCTGTTTCATAGTTTTAATTATGTATGTATGTTTATTTTTTAAATAAAACGTGTTCAAATATTTTTGTGTGTGTATTCTTTTTCAGTTTTTTCAAGGTTTTCGTAAGTTGACAATGAAATGTTCATAGTAAATTTCTGGGATGAATATTTTAATTTTTAGTTGACCGACTCGTGCAATTATACGGGTTTCTTTTAATTGAACAGGTCGGTAAGCGGGGTTTCGTTAATTGAACCACCCGGATAATTGACCGAAAAATCTGACAAAATGGTCAGTGCAATTAAGCGGGGAATACTGTAGTTATTTATTTTTATTTTTAATTTTTACTTTTGTTTATTTTAAGTTTTGTTGCAAAAAAAATATTTTTTATACAGAAAAATAAATAATTATAAAAATAAATTTGAGTTTGTTCCACTTTTTAAATAAAAAGGTAGTATGTTATAATGTTGTATGTTATATACTAACTAATTTGAATTTGTTTAATTTTTGTGGTATGTGGGATTATTTTGTCGAATGTGTTTGGGTAACAAGCAGTTTTGGTTAAACCGTCACATACGACAACGGCATATTGAGAATAATTTACCCTTATTCCTTCCTTTGTCAGAATATTATATTTACTTTCACGTTTTTGAGTTGCCAGATGTTTTCTGTATTAGCCATTCAATTTTTAAAAAAATTCACCGAATAGTTTTTGAGAAAAAAAATTTTGAACTTAAAATGCGTTTCCCCAAAAGTAGCAAATTGTAACTTACGACAATATTTTATCCAGGCGACGGTATGTGCAATATGTGCGGCGCACAACGGCGCCAACGTCTAGGGGCAGAAAATTAAGAGATCGATCTAACTCAACCTTTACAGCATACTACAAAAGTTTTCCTTAAGCTATTGGAACCTGTTTACATTTGACCGTTCACTACGTAGTGTCCACACACAATCTACTACAAATTCATATTTTGTTTTTGACTGTCGCCTCTCACACCAAATGACCTCTTCGATTGCAGTCATAGTCTAAAATGCTTAACGCCATGCCGCCATCTAAATTGCCACCAGGGTTCGGAGAACCACTTTTTTCGTCTTCGCTATAATCGTCATGTCAACTTTGATCAAAATCTCGAGTTTGATTTTTTTAAGGAATGCATAACTTGTCTTATAGTACATATAAGTCTCAAGTAAAAACAGTAAATAATCTTAAAAGGATGCAAAAACTATATATGCTATAACAGAAACTCTCAAACTCATTTACAGGAGACTCCTCCTCCTCCAAAACATAGTCTGACTACGTCCATTGTATAAGAATTTGGTGTAGATTGGAACGCGACAACAACAATGCACGTTTGTTAAATTTTTCAAATGCAAAATGGAGAATAAATAAAACTTCCACTTATTCAACGTAAATACCCCCGGCACCCGAGATATGGGGCGGCAATTTAAGGTTCTTGCACGCGGGCGCACGAACAACCAGCGACGGCACTGTCTGTATTTACTAATACTAATAGAAAATATAGTTTATAACTACACATAAAAGAACGCGGCTCCATGGCAGTTTTTAAGTGTATATTAAAGCTTTTAGCTGACAAAACATACATTCTTACAAGCACTATTAAGTAGCTAAAAAGTGCTCTCAAACTCAATGAATTAGCTGCAAATAGGCTCCATTTGCTATGAAAGCGCATCTAGAGCGTCCTTTTGAATAAACGAGCTCTAATATTAGCTCTGAAAGTGCTTTTCAAGCATTAATACAGCTAAAAATGTTTCTTGGGGAATTACTCATTATCAACATAACGGATCTAAATGAAATTTTTTCTAAAAAGTTTAGAAAACATAGCATTTCAAAACTTAAAAAAAATACTTTTTGAATTTTTGAAAAAAAAAATCATTTTTTTATATAACTACGAGTATAACGACTTATAATTTTTGTTCTTGCATAAATTCATATTTGCATAGCATTCTATTTTTGTCTCTTTCTGCTAAAAGAATTTCAAAAAATAATTTTATCCTTATGAACACTTTTCTCTAATAACATTCGTTTTTAAAATTCTTAGTCTATTACGTAGGAGCAAGTTCGTGCGACCCAGTCGTACATTTTATTTTAAGAAGTATCGTATGATCTAAAATATCAACATAAGTACAAATAGAGCGGGAGTATACTTCTTTAGCAAGGATTCCAAATATTTGGAAGCCTTAGTAACAAGGCATCCTTAATAGATTTTTCACTTTGAAAACCGAACTGAAAATAACTGGTTTATTTATTTATTTACATATAAATACTTATCGAAGGTAATAGTGTAAGACATTTTCATACACTTTAACATTAATGTAAATCTATTATTTTGTATTACTTAGTAATGTCTTTCATTCGAGTATTGACTACCTATAGTATTAATAAAGTTTTTGTTGAAAGAAGAAGTCTCTGATTTTTAATTAATTTATAAATATTTTGCATGAAATAATTCGATATACTTTTTTTTGTGTTCAAATCAATTTGAGTTTTTTTTAAATAATCTCTGATAATATTCAGAAGTGGAATAAAGAACCTGATGCTTATTTTTGTGCATGGTTAAGAAGTTGATATCGTTTTTATTTTGATGTTCTAAGATTTTTTAATGATGATTGCAAATGATCGTGCTGTGAAATTTGTGCAAAGCGCAACTGTACCTCGGCTGAAAGCAAAGCTTGCCGAATTGGGGTTGTCCACGATGGGTCTGAAACCCGCATTGAAAGTTCGATTGGAACAAGAAATAGCTCTTCTCGATGATGGTCGATTAGAGGATTTGTTCTGTGATGAAAATGTTGATGATTCTGTCGATTTGGGTGATGACGATGGTGGTGATGGGGGAGTAGCGGACATGGATTTGGTTGCCGAGGATGGTGTTGTTTCTAAGAGGTTGGAAAGTTTGCGAGAGATGGTGCAAAAAAAGGAGGAAATTGTTTTGTTGGAAAAAAGGCTCGCAGAATTAAATTGTTCTCGAAAAGAAGTACAGTCGTCGTCATGTTCCTATCGTGATGTTGAAGATACGATGCCGACGTTCTCTGGAGATGATAACCACAATGTTAAGAAGTGGGTTAGTAGTTTTGAAGACGCGAAACTGCTTTATAAATTAACCGAGCCTGAAAGTTTTGTCTACGCCAAAAAATTGCTACAAGGCACTGCAAAGTTGTTCTTAAGATCAACCACGTGTCGATCATGGGATGAGTTGAAAACTGCCATGTAATTAAGGATTGTTCGCAATCATCATCAGTTCTTGTGATCCAAAACCCAGAGATGCAGAATGAAACAACTGTTTTTTCAATTTCCTATGTGGGGGACTTTTGCGACGTGTTCGACTTCCAGTTCCAAGGAAATGATTCTGGACCTGTGGAGTCGACAATGCATGCGATGAGTTTAATCGACACAGGAAGCCCAATAAGTTTCGTGCAGCAGCGCTACGTGCCACCATACTTGATGACATCTGTACCAACGCTTTGGAAAGATTATGTAGGTATAAATAATTCAAAACTTATATTGCATGGTAGTGTTTTTTGTAATGTTAAGGTAAAAAATAATTATGTGAAGTTACGTTTATTCGTTGTTAAAAACGATACAATGAAAAATGCTATAGTGTTAGGTCGAGATTTTGTGCAAAAAAATAATATGAAGCTTGTTTTAAAAGAAGATGATGTCAATGTATTCAAAAAAAATTACACAAATTCAAATATGGATGTAGTCGAAAAGAATAATTTAAACAAAACTTACAATTTAAATGAAAAAAATAATGCAAAAGAATCTTTTTGTGAAGGTTTTATCAATAAAATTTTGAAAATTGATATATCGGATGATATTGGAAAATCTGTATGTCTTAAAATTAATGAGAATTTAAACTACAAAGACCAAAAGTTAGTTAGAAGTTTAGTTACAAGAAGTTGTGACATTAAAACAGAATTTAAAGATGATTTTGAAATGAAAATTATGCTTACCAATCAGAACAGTATTTTTAATTGCGTGAATCGACGATTGCCTTATGCTCATAAAGTCGAGCTTCAGAAGATTCTTGATGACCTTTTGGAAAATAATATTATTAGAGAGAGCAGTCCCCCTTTCACTTCACCGATTGTTTTGACAAAAAAAAATCCGGAGAGCTGCGTCTCTGCATAGACTTTCGTCAGTTAAATAAGTTGATTGTTAAAGACAATTTTCCTATCCCTCTTATCGAAGACCATTTAGATAGACTTCGAGGTAAAAAGTATTTCACACTTTTGGATTTAAAAAGTGGATTTCACCACGTAAAAATGTCCGAAGACATTTGAAATGTGAAGAATGTCATCACACCCTTAGGACAATTTGAGTACCTGCGTATGCCTTTTGGCTTGAAAAACGCGCCATCTGTTTTCCAGCGGTACATCAATTCACTTTTTAAAGATCTTATAAAAAATGGAAAACTGCTTGTTTATATTGACGATTAACTCGTCGCAACCGAGTCAAAGGAGGAGCACTTCAGAATTTTAACATGTTATGGATATTGTGACCAAACACAATTTGCAATTGAGGCATTGAGAGCAGAAGTGGCGTAACCCTCATTTGTTTCAATTTTGACTTTATAATCCACAATGGTCAAAAATAAATTTACTTTCAACGCAGAAGTGACGTTACTTATATTTGCTTATAAATCAATACAAAAATGCTGAAACATTGTTTCTGAACGGAACTTTTCCTAGAGCAGAAATCGTGTAACCCACTTATGCCACTTCTGCGCTAGTACAATTTGAATTGAGTAGATTTCAAACACATTTACGTCAATCATAGTATGCTATGCAAATCATCATTGTCAATGTTATGTGGTTTATGCTTCTTGCGTAGTGTTACGAGTATCAATCGCATTTACACCCGCCATAAGTCGGAAAGAAAATTCTTATCCCCTGACCTTAACATATCTAAAATGTTCAATTTGCATAAGAATTCTCACACAAGTCCTGTTTCAGAGTACGTATTCCGGCAGACTTTTAATCGTGATTTTAACCTTTCATTCCATGCTCCAATAAAGAATTCTTGTAAGAAGTATGAATTTTTGAACAATAAGCTAAAGTTTTTGACTGATCACGAGAAGCCTCAAATACAAATTGAAAACATGAACTTCATGAAAAGCGGATTCGGCTAGAAATGGCATGAGAGATGACGCAACATGAGCAAAGAAATCTGACACTTCGGTTTATTGCATTTGATTTCATGAAGATCTTGCCCACTCGAGTCATTTCAACGGGTGTGTGCTATTACAAGAGGCAACTTTGGACATACTGTCCATGACTTGGTAAGAAACAAAGCTTCCATGTATATTTAGCAGCGGCAAGAAAGAAGGATCCATTTCAAATTATTG
Organism: Philhelius festivus; assembly: GCA_963931855.1. NCBI lineage: Eukaryota > Metazoa > Arthropoda > Insecta > Diptera > Syrphidae > Philhelius > Philhelius festivus. The sequence goes on along the minus strand of OZ007556.1, from coordinate 133,580,698 downwards.
TTATGGATGGATCTATGATGTTTTCAATGAAAAAATTGGAAAAGAATAAAAGAAATCCAAAAATGAATGTAAATTTTTTGAATGGCTTAAAATTCTATGGCTAAAATTTCTGAAACAGACACTTTTCTTTTCAATATTTTTTACAAGCACAATAATAACGAAGACGTGCTTTTTAATACTGTGATTTAGAAAAAAAGAACATCTGCATTCATCACAGATCTCAAACTATTGTTTCCAAAAGGGAATGCCGTAAGTGAAACAAAAAAGAAAGACTTATTCGAGTTACTTAATTGTATCCCACCAAAGAAGAAGAATGAAAGTACCTATCATAGTAGTGTAAACTTAAACTTAACCTTTTAACTATTTTGTAGTTAAAAGCGATAATATTTTTTTTTCATAACCTGTTTTTTAAATTATTGGTGTAACCAACTTTCTTTTTTAAATTTATTCCAGTATCTAAGAAGCAGTAGTGGTGTAACCCACATAAAATCCAGTAATTGATAATTTAAAGAAAAGATTAAGGTCTTAAATATAAGATATCATACTAGTTATGCCATAACTGAAGTTTATTAACTATTATTTTAAATAGGAAGCTTATAAAAAACATTTATTTTTCGTTAACTTTTTAAACCGTGATTTTCTCAATAAGTGAATATTGGGGTTACACCACTTCTGCTCTCAATCCCTCAATTACGCTTCGACAAATGTCTCTTTATGTATGAAAAGATCACATATTTAGAATATAAAATATCATCTAGCGGTATAGGGCCGAACGTAAGTGGATTAAAAGCGGTTGCTGACTTTCCAATTCCTTCAAATGTTAGAAATCTGCATCTGCATTCGTTTCTTGGCTTAGCATCTTATTTTAAAAAGTTCATTAAAGACTTTTCTACCATTTACGATCTCATAAAAAAAATGCTTTTCACTTTTAGTGAAAATGACGGCAAGCGAGAGGACTCGGGTTCGAATCTCAGTGTTGGAGGTAAATTAAAAAAAAATAATTCTTTCATGAATGAAAATAATCAACAATAATAAAAAATAAAAAAAATTTTTTTTATTGTTTCTAATAATTTTTTAAGAATTGCCGTAGCTCTTGTGCTACTTGTGAAGACCCATCTAGGGCCCATATAGGAACATCTAGCAAGGCACATTATATACAGAGCATTAACAAATTAGCGAGGGACAAGCTAGATACTGCTCGGTAGGGCCATGACTGGAACTAAGAAAAACTAGCTGGGGCCTTGGCATTATGGAGTCGAAAATTCTACCCGGGTAACGATGTAAAAGACCACGATAAAGGTTGCTCCTGTCTGTCTATTTTTCTGTACCTCGTCCTACAGCAGCTTAATTCCTTAGAGGAGAAATGGATACTTTATTTTGAAAATTCAATATCTCGAGAAACCGGTGAATGAATTTATGTGTACTTCGATTTACATTATTAACTGCTTACAATTTACAACTTAAACTCAATGGCGCAAAATTTTAAACATTTAAAACCTACTCTAAATCAATTTAAGATTGGGACTCGACTCTAAATATTGAGTATAAAACGAGAACCGACTTTTTGTTAATTTTAAAGGACATAAACTATACTTTAACGTTAAAGAGCTCGTCTTACTTTAACAGCAGCAAATAGCTAGTTTATCTTTTAAAAGTATACTTTATCCATATTGACAATGGTCATTTCATACCAAAGCAAATCGAAGAAAAAATGTTTACTGATGTCTTATTCGATTTTTTAAAGATGTTTTTTGTAAATAGACTGAATAACTGAATATTATAAATTCGAAATAATCGTACGAAAGTACTCTACGATGAACAAATCTGAAAATACAAATGTATGTATGTAGGTACATACATATCTTATGCATGCACGCGCGCCGCCGCCGCCGCCGGCCGAGACGAGTATAGCTAAATGAATCTGCACCTTGCAACAACAAATTGAGTTTTTATGAGTGAATTTGCGATTTATACTTTATTTCCATCTAAAATTATGTAAATAACTTATAAACAATCAAAATCTTTACCGAAGTAGTATATAAAATGTACTTTTTTTGACGAAAAATTATTTGGTTTAAAGTTGTCTGTTCTTTTTTCTTTTTTTTTTTGTGTTTTTGTAGTTGTGTGAGTTATGTATCTGTCAAATTAAGGGTTGTTCAACGCAAATTCGCTTAGGTTCTGTTGTAAAACCCACATCAGTTAGAAGAGTTGTTTAACGTGTTTAAAATTATGCAAAAGTTAGACCAAGTCTCCAAGCTAAACGACTGCGTTAAGTAGAGCCGGTTTTATTCCTTAAACGAGAACTGTTTAAAATTTTGCGCCAATGGCCCAAAATTTTAAAGAGTACTCGTTTAAGCAATAAAACCGGGTCTACTTAAAGCAGTCGTCTAGCTTGGAGACTTTGTCTAACTTTTTCATAATTTTGATCAAGTTAGACAACTCTTCTAACTAATGTGGGTTTTACAACAGAACCTAAGCGAATTTGCGTTGAACAACCCTTAATTTGACAGATACACAACTCACACAACTACAAAAACACAAAAAAAAAAAAAAAAGGAAAACGAACAGACAACTTCAAACCAAATGATTTTTCGCCGACAAAAGTGCATTTTATATACTACCTCGGTACAGATTTTGATTGTTTATAAGTTATTTACATTATTTTAGATCGAAATAAAGTATAAATCGGAAATTCACAGCATAAAAATTCAATTTGTTGTTGCAAGGTGCGGATTCATTTTGCTATACTCGTCTCGGCCGGCGCGCGTGCATAAATAAGATATGTATGAACATTTGTATGTAAGATTTGTTAATCGTAGAACACTTTTTTGTACGATTGTTTTTAATTTATAATATTCAGTGATTCAGTCTATTTACAAGGAACATCTTTAAAAAATCGAATAAAACATCAGTAAACATTTTTTCTTCGATTTACTTTGGTATTAAATGACCATTCTCAATATGGATAAAGTATACTTTTAACAGATAAACTAGCTATTTGCTGCTGTTAAAGTAAGACGAGCTCTTTAACGTTAAAGTATAGTGTATGTCCTTTTAAATTAACAAAAAGTCGGTTCTCGTTTTATACTCAATATTTAGAGTCGACTTCCATTCTAAAATTGATTTAGAGTAGGTTTTAAATGTTTAAAATTTTGCGCCATTGGCAGTCGACTCTAAATATTGAGTATAAAACGAGAACCGACTTTTTGTTAATTTTAAAGGACATAAACTATACTTTAACGTTAAAGAGCTCGTCTTACTTTAACAGCAGCAAATAGCTAGTTTATCTTTTAAAAGTATACTTTATCCATATTGACAGTGATCATTTCATACAAAAGCAAATCGAAGAAAAAATGTTTACTGATGTTTTATTCGATTTTTTAAGGATGTTTTTTTGTAAATAGACTGAATAACTGAATATTATAAATTCCAAACAATCGTACGAAAGTGCTCTACGATGAACAAATCCGTAAATACAAATGTAAGTAGGTACATATACATATCTTATGTATGCTCGCGCGCCGCACAGTGGTTTGAGAGCGGAAAAAATCCATTTCAGAAAGTAATGAGTAGCCTTTTAAGTTTTATGTCTAAGTACTTTTATATATCCAGAGCATATGATTTCAGAGTATTTTTTTATATATATATTTTATATACATATTTACAAGCCCTCAAAGTCAAAGAAAAATTTATTCAAGTTGGTTATTTAAAAAAAATAAAAAAAAAAGATGAATTATATAAGAAGCGTCAGATATGGGAGCCAACAAAAATATGGTTTAGATGAAAACTTTTTGAGTTTTAAGTTTAGCTACACTTGCCTACACGTAGTGAAGTACGCCAGTGTATGCTCAATACCTTCAAGAAACAACACAGAAAAAATCAGCTGCGGATGCTTGCGGATCTGGAAGTTATGTTCAAATTTATCTCATTGAATCGGTTTTCAAAAAACTCGGTTTTGAGGGTGGTGTATATCAAATAGTTATAATTTCTTCGGTTCTAATTATCAGAATGAGCTGTTTAATCCCATTATTTTTAGAAAAAATGCCTACCTTTACTTTAAAAATAAAATAAAATATATACCCTGACCAAGGTCTGCGAAATTCGATTTTTGCAAAACAATTTATTTCTGCCTCGAAAATTTTTCAACTTTCAAACCAATTTTGTTGGCAAAATTATGTTAAAAATTTTATTATTTTATGACAGTTAAAATTATATGATAGAGCTTAAGAAAAAATAAACAAAAGGATTAGGGATAATCTCACAGTTTTGTTGATTTCACGGAAGAAGTAGAGGCAGGTAAAAAAAAGTTTTTTTTTTGTCTGTACATGAGTTTTTCTCTACCTGTTCCGTTTCCGGCATAAATCGAAAACTAACAATTTTTATTGTTGTTTAAAGTGTTATTGCTTTGTTTTTGTTGTGTATTGCACAATTTTGTATGACCTTTTTTTTTTTTTTTTTTTTTTATAATTTACCCGCGCTCAAGGGATTATGATTACCAGTGGCGTGGCGTGAAAAATTTCAAATGGTAAGTCGACGCTTAGACTTATTACCTGCAAACGATAATTAATTTTAATATCGATATGTATCCTAAATTAAAAAAGGTATTGCAGTTTTGATTTCCAAAACAAAAAAGCGAAGCAATTCATGCCAATTTTGTATACTTCAAATTATTAATTTATAAATTATAAATAATCTTAAAGCATAATTAAAGTGGCTCCGAAAGAAACCGTTTCTGCAAATGCATTGCATGTACATTAAGGAAAATTTAAGGTAATGTTTTAAGAAAAAAAAATAAAAAATAAGGAACTTCAAAACAAAAGTATATTTAAGTATGAGATAAATAAGCAAATAAATTTTTCAAGTAATTCAATATCATGCTATAAAAAATATCAATTAAAAATAAATAGTTATGTACAAAAGTTTACAAATAGATGATTTATGTATGTTACCAATCTCTGCAAATTGTGCAATGTAGGTTTAAGTATAAGAAATGTAATATTTTTGGCTACAAAAAATACATATAATAATGTATGTTTTTAAAAAAAATAGCAAAAGTTCGCGTTTCTAAACAAATAAGAAATTATGAAAAGTGTTCTCTTCTCTTATTTACGTAGCGGTAGAAAAAACTCACACAATTCAGCAAATAAGTCGGTGAAGAGCGAGTTATTTTTTGCATAAGCAGTACACAAGAAGTGTACTTATAAAACAAAATTTAGGCTGATGGGTTTACTGTAAATGCTTTCCTCTTTAATTATCTTTACGATTTAACATTGTAATTAAAATAAATAAATAAAACAAAATTTAACAAATACAAATAACCTTCCCCTTCAGCTTCAGTTCTTCACTATTTAAATTTCTTGCGCACCATTTTTTTTGCTCTATCTGCGCAACCCACCATTCACCAAGTGACTTGGGTTTTGGAATTGGGTATACTCACCTCACAACACAACATTCACCAAATAAGTCGAAGAAAAGCGTGTTATTTCTTTGCATAAGACAGCGAGCGTTAGACAGAGTCGACCCAAACTCAGAAAAACCATAAGTAAAACAGAGAAAGAAAACTAACATTGTTCTATCCAGCGAGAGATCTTATAACCCGAGCCCGAGATATATCGGGTTACTTTTGGTTTGGCTTGTGTGCAGTGTGGAAGAAATTACTCCATGATAATAACGTGTGTGGTGCTGGGGTGGTGTGTATTTGAATGAAAAATGGGAATAAAGTTCAATTGAGTTGGTGGAGTGTGCAGCTTGTAGAGGTTAATGAATAGATACGTATTTAGTATATAAAGTGGGTTTTATGTTGGTCGTTATTTAGTAAACATTCTTGTGCAGCAAGGTCGTTTGTTATTTAGTAAACATTGTTGTTTAAAATAAAATTTAAAAGGTAACCCGATAGGAATCGGGCTATATGGACCCCACGCCACTGATGATTACCCTTTAAATGTTTCAACACAGCGCGGGCGTGAAGTTACGGAAGAGAAAGAAGGATAGGAAAGATGTGTGGCACGATGTTCTGAGACTGAAGGTTGTTGTCTCAGATATTTTATCTCCAGGGATGGCGGCTGAACTAAAGCGGAGAATTGCCGTGTCTTATTTCTATGTCCCTTATAATTCGCATTATTTTATTCGTTTTTCATCCTTGTTGGGCATACTAGTTTAACTCAATCACATGTTGTTAGTGTTATGTCTGAACAACATGTAATGAGTAAACCAGCAACCCATTGATGACAATTTATAGAAGGTTTTTAATGGAATTAAAACGACATAGACGACGGCAGGGATCGAACCTGTGATCACGAGGTTCACAGGCGAGCACACATCCATCGCGCCACGACCACCCCCCAAGGATTAATTTTAAGGATTTAAGGATTAGTAGGTAATGGCCCATAAGAATGTTTAAGTTCTTACTTAAAACTATATAAAGATATAAAGGATTAAAAACAGAAAAAAAGTCATTATTGACTGATTGTGCATTTGTGCAAGGTGTGTAAGAAAAATTATAACTCTTTTATCAACCAATAAGCAAAAGTGAAGTGAAATAAAAACAAAAAGGGTGTTTAATCAGCGGTTGTTTTGTTTTTTGAATTGTTCGAGCGATAATTTCCCTCCATTAAAATGGATTCAATCGCAATTCTTTATTCGATTTTGTGTTCCGAACTTATGACTAATGTTATTCTTGAAGTAATTACATCGAATGAAAAAATAGATTTAAAAAAATATGCAGAGTACGCGTGGGAAACGCACAACTTTTTGTAGAGAATTATAAATGGTACCATATGCCAGCGACCGTACATAAGGTTTTGATCCGTGGAGAAGAAATCAAAAAAATTGTACATTTCCTGTTGGATCACTCTCCGAGAAAGCCCAAGAATGCCGAAATAAGGACTATAAAATCTATCGCAGTTTTAATTCAGGAAAATGCAGTCGGATTGCAACGAATGAAGATGTGATGCACCGTATCCTCATATCCTCAGATCCACTAATAACAGGATTGAGGCCACAGGCAAAAAAGAAAACACTACACTGAAAATAAATTCCTTGGTAATATTGACAAAAACGTTTTGTTGACCTTTAACAAAACAATTTTATCGTTTTGATAAAATTTTTGTCAATACGAAAGAATGGTTTTGTTGATTTCACAAAATTTTTATAATCCAGCATGATTTTTTGTCAGATTAACAAAATATGCACTACAAATAATATTGTCAGTTTAACAAACCAAGTTTTGTTAATATAACAAAATAAAACAGAGATTTTTGTCACATCGACAAACTTTTTTGTGATGTTAACAAAATGTTTGTTGTATCTACAAAAAATCTGTTTTGTAAATGTTTGTCAATATTACAAAGTTTTTGTTAATTTTTTTTTGTCAATTTAACAAAACATGAAAACATTTTTGTTAAAATGACAAATATTTTGTTTTGGGGTTGAATTATTTTGTAATATTGATAAAATAAGATTATCAGATAGATAAAACTATTTTGTAAGGAAACCAAAAGATTTCTTTTGTGTATGATATAGTTCACACTTGGTTTTTGTTAGAAAATCGATGTAAGATTAACTGAACTTAACAAAAATTGCGTATTGTCCATACGACCTCACAGATTGTTACATGTGAGATCGTAGGGACGAAACGCCAATTTTTGTGGACTTAAATCCCAAAAAAAATATTTTGACAAAATTAATTTTGTTTTTTGTTGATTCAACAAAAGAAATTTGTAAAATTGACAAAATATTTTGTTGAATTGACAAAATATTTTGTTAATTTAACAAAATATAACAAGAAATTTTTGTTAATTTAACAAAATATTTTGTTAATGTAACAAAAAAATGTTGTTAATTTAACAAAAAAATTTTGTTAATCCGATAATAATAAAAAAGCAATAAGCCTAACAAAAAAATTGTTAATACAACAAAAGAATTGTTAATATGCCAAATTAATTTTGTAAATTCTACGAAATTTGGTCATATTGACAAAATATTTTTGTTATTTCAACAAATTTATCTGTTAGCATAACAAAATAATTTTGTGGATACAACAAAATATTTTTTGTCACCTCAACAAAATTCTATAATTTTTGTCAATTTGATAAAACTTTTTGTTGGACGTATATTGACAAAATTTTTGTCAAATCAACCTAGATTTTTATCATATATACCTAGATTTTATTTTCAGTGTACCAATGAGTGCAGATGCTAGAAACCTCTTTTTAGCACAGTAAAATAGCTGCTTCTACATTTTTTATATTATTTATTAATTTATTGCAAATGTTTTATTTATGTTTTTAATATTATTTTTGAAGAATTTGTTTTTATGTTTATAATATACAAACATAGTTTGTTCTACTTTATTCAAAATAAAAAGTTTATATTTTCCAAAAAGAAAAAAAAATATATTTCAGTACAATATCAAAAACCCATAACTTTTAGAAAAATGTCAATAACTTTTTTTCTTATAATTATTTCTTATATATGTATAAGATAGATCTTAACATGTGTGCCAAATTTTATTTAAATCCGTTAAGTAGTTCAGATTTTACAGACTTTTTTCCGCACCAATCCAAACGCGCAAATTTTACAAAAACGTCAATAACTTTTTTTCTAATAATTATTTCTTAACTAAATTTGGACCACATATGTATAATATAAATCTTAACATGTGTGTCAAATTTTATTTAAATCCGTTTAGTAGGTCAGATCTTACAGACTTTTTTCCGCTCTAATCCAAACGCGCAAATTTTAGAAAAACGTTAACAACTTTTTTTTCAATAATTATTTCTTAACCAAATTTGGACCACATATGTACTTATAAGATAGATCTTAACATGTGTGCCAAATTTTATTTAAATCCGTTTAGTAGTTCAGATTTTACAGATTTTTTTCCGCTTTCCCATACAAACCAAACCACTGTGCGCCGCCCGCCGCCCGCCGCGCCGCCGCCGCACAGTGGGTCCTCTCCATACACATCAGTGCTCAAAATACAGTTTTTAATTTTTGTCTTTTAAAAAAATAAAAATGCATAGTTAATACACTGCCGGTCATAAGGTTAGAAGCAGGCATTTTTGAGAAGTAAAATCGACATTTCTCCCGTTACATGATGGATTAGAAAAAAACAACTATGGTAAACGAAAGACTATTTTGTTAAGAACAAAATATAAAATTTGGGTATAGGAAAGATTAAGCTAACGGAGCTTTTATGACAAATTGTAAAGTGAGTCAAGAATATGCGAAAATAAATCGGGTCATTAGATTAGAAGCACATCAAATAAATGAAAATAAAATGCAGTTATTTATATTTTGTTATTTATTTTAGCTTTTATTAGATTTTTAATAATGTGTGCTGCCACCAGCCTTCAAAATAACTTCAAAAATTCTATCTTTTAAGGATTTATAAAGAGATTCCAAGTAGTCCAGTGAAATCTCACTCCAGGCCAATTTGATACCATGAATTAGCGCTTCCTTGTCATCGTATTGCTTCCCTCCCTCATATACCTTACGTGTAAGCCAGCCCCACACATTTTCAATTATGTTTAGGTCCGGGGAATATGGTGGCCAAGGCAGCAAGTGGACGTTTTGGTTCGCAATGAAGGATTTTACCTCTCGGGCTGTGTGTATGGGAGCGTTGTCCTGCTGAAAAATCCATGGAATTGGTCCAAACACCTCGCTAATTTTGGGGAATACTGATTCAAGCAAGGCTTTGTAGGTTTTCCCAGTCATTTTGGTATCTTGAACTACCAATTCTATAGCGCCATAAAATGAAATTGAGCCCCAGACCATAACGCCTCCTTCTCTGCTATGGTGACGGTTTAAAAACCGCTCCTCTTTCCTCAGGTCATGGAAATAATAATTATAACCATCTGGCCCATCTAGGTTAAATTTTTTTTCGTCGGAAAAAATAACCTTCCGCCAATCATTTGTGGTCATTCCATTTTGCACATCCCAGCTCATGTGTTCTTTCGCGAAACACAAGCGTTGCTTCTTCCTTGCGTCATTAAGTGGTGGTTTTTTTTTAAGCTTCAGGCGCTTTAAGTGCTTAGAATGGCGAATCGTGCGTTTAACAGTGGACAAGCTGGCCTTAACATTAGCTTTCTCCCTTATTTTAGCTGCCGATAAAGCTGAATTTGACGCTATTCTAAGGATACTTCGCGTTTCGCGAAGTGTTAAGGCAGAGGAAGTGTTTCCTTTATAATTTTTTGAGTAAGACGATGGATTTTTTAAATAATTACTGACACAATGATCACTTCGATTTATTTTTCGGGCTATAGCACGGCATGAAAGACCTTCAGAGCAATAAACATCTATTCTTGCCCTTTCCTCCACTGTCAAACATTTTTTCTTGCCCATTTTTATTAAATCTCAATCAAGAACAATTAATTTATAAAATGTACCGTTTAAACCGAACAAAAATTTATTCACTTCACAAAACAACGTTGATTTGTTCAATGCTTCTAATCTAATGACCCGATTAATTTTCGCATATTCTTGACTCACTTTACAATTTGTCATAAAAGTTCCGTTAGCTAAATCTCTCTTATACCCAAATTTTATATTTTGTTGTTAACAAAATAGTCTCTCATTTACCATAGTTGTTTTTTTCTAATCCATCATGTAACGGGAGAAATGTCGATTTTACTTCTCAAAAATGCCTGCTTCTAACCTTATGACCGGCAGTGTATACATATTATAACACATGTCATTTGTAAGTATTATCTTTCTTCTCTGTCTAATGGTCAAGTTACGGTACATTCAAGTTGACTTTTTGTCATTGATTTTTATTAGACATGCGCAATTTTTAATTTTGTGCAGTTTCATTTTAATTTTAAAAGTTAACTTCGTTAAACAAAAAAAAAAAAAAAAAAATAAAAATATGTTGTTTGTTCAAGAAGGCATCTAGATTGCAAATACTTTTTTATTTTCGTTTGAAAGGTGTTACTTAGTGTATAAAATACATAAATAGATGACGGTTTTACTCACGGGCAATGAAATTTTTAAAATGATTTTTTTAACTGGCGCAGAGAACTTTTAAATCTAAGTATACCGCATGAAAGAAGAAATATTTGTTATTAACAATCCGAAGACAGAAGTAAAAGTTAGGTGCGCTAATTCGAAATATCACTGTTTGAGTTCGCGGTTCAATAAATAAATAATACAAAGGCCGACAAAAAATTTGGTTGTGGATGTTTAGCTAAAATATGAGTATGTGGGCTTATAGGTATGTTTATCATGATATCAAATCCGAAAATTCCGGCAGGTTTTTTTCTTAGCCTTGGGTAGGGGGTAGGGGTGAAGTTAAAAACTATCTATTTTTCCTATCTTTGTTCCAGGAATATAACCACTTATATAAATATAAAATTTAAATATGCAATTTGATGCTCTGTAATTAAACCTAAACATACCTGAATGTTGACCATCCGACTGATAGAACTTAAAATATAAGCTTTTTAGTGACTCATATCGAATTTTTTGTTAATTTTTTGCTTAATATAAGATCGGTTTTCAGATACATGCGGAAAGATTTAGGTGTTTTTTCCTAGAAACAGCTCGACTTTACGTGAAGCTCTGTCGTTGGTATCCCATGACCACAAGTCTGCACGAAATCCTTATCAATGAAAGTGAAATAATGACTCATGCCCTATTTCCAATTAGTCAGTTAAGCGAAGAAGACCAGGAGGTGCGAAATAGAGATTTTCATATATCGGCAACAATTCAGCGGGAAGACATCACAAAAAAAAAAGGATAACATGTGGGATGTTATAAATAAGTTTTTTATTTCTGCCAATCCCTTGATAACATCGCGCACAACGACAGTCATTCACCGAAAAATGTTTTATCCTGAAGTCATAAATATGTTACTCGAAGAACAATTGTTTTCTTAAAATAAATCTATCAATAACCTTGAAAATATTTACTATAGTCTATATTCATTATTTTCATTTTCATTTTCAACAGCAGTTAGTATCTATTTATAACTGTACTTAGCATTTTAAACAAGATTTTGAATTTTGAGCACTGCTTAGTATGAAGGGGACCCACTGTGCGCCGCCCGAGACGAGTATAGCTAAATGAATCTGCACCTTCCAACAAAAAATTGAGTTTTTATGCTGTGCATTTGCGATTTATACTTTATTTCCATCTAAAATAATGTAAATAACTTATAAACAATCAAAATCTGTACCGAGGCAGTATATAAAATGTACTTTTTTCGGCGAAAAATTATTTGGTTTAAAGTGTTCTGTTCTTTTTACTTTTTTTTGTGTTTTTGTAGTTGTGTGAGTTATGTATCTGTCAAATTAAGGGTTGTTCAACGCAAATTCGCTTAGGTTCTGTTGTAAAACCCACATCAGTTAGAAGAGTTGTCTAACGTGTTTAAAATTATGCAAAAGTTAGACCAAGTCTCCAAGCTAAACGACTGCGTTAAGTAGAGCCGGTTTTATTCCTTAAACGAGGACTGTTTAAAATTTTGTGCCAATGTAAAAAGACATTTTGTACATACGAGATATGTTTTTTATTTTGATTTTATTTTAATTTTTTTCATCTACAAACATTACCATTAACAGATATGTACATATGTATATAATTACCTAATAATAACAAAATAATTAATAATTTAGAAAATTAGTACAAACAACAATAACTCACTTTTAAATTTCTCACGAGATAAATGTTTACGAAACCCATATTTGGTAAACCACCTTCGCATTTGCTTAACTCTATCCAAATGAACTCTAGCAAGGATTCCAAATATCAGCATATTCAATTTTTCAGGTATAAAGAGTAAGTAAGATATAAGGATTTCTAAAATCCTTACTATTTGTTTACTTACTATTTGTTTACTAAGCTGTTTGCTTTTAGAAAAGGAACATTTAAAAACAACACCTAATTCTTTAATTTCATTGGCACAAAATGTTAGTTAAATTTGTACGATGTTAGAGCTGTTTAAGCAAGGTTAAAACTACGGTTTTGCAAGTCTCAATCGAGTTTAATCGAGTATAGCATCATACTTTCGCTACCCTTTTATTAAGATTTAAATCATCGAATACCTATTTTATGTTTTTAGTATCGAACTAACTTCATTAGCTAACTTCTTTGACATTTTGAAACTTCAAAACAGGTCTCTTTACTTATAGTTTTTTGCATGAACTGACATTACTTTAGGTAGGTATATTTATAAGCAATTTAAAAAAAAAACATATAGCCTTAAGCTAAGTGTACACGATTGGTAGATCTTACAATATTGTAAGATCTTACAATGTCTGACAATTATCTACCAATGATCTGACAAATAAGTTGTGTGTGTACACGGTTGGTACAAAATCTGCCAATCTCTTACAATTAATTGTCAGAAGTTGGCTGACAATTCATTTTCAGATAGCCGGCTTAATACCTACCAATTAATTGTAAGAGATTGGTAGATTTTCTACCAACCGTGTACACACATAATTAATTGTCAGTTTTTATTGGTTATGGAAACTGACAATTAAACCTTGGCTACCAATTGTCTGACAATGAAAAAATTGTATGATGCTAAAAAAAGAACATCTTACAATTTCTTCATTGTCAGAAACGTCAGACAACGATAAAAATTGGAAGGCCTGACAATAAATTGTGTGTGTACACGATTATGAAATACCTTACAATTTACCGTCTTACAATTAATTGTCAGATACATTTTCTGACAATTAATTGGAAGATTACACGATTGTCAGCTAGCGTACACATGATTGTCAGATTTCTTACAATTAATTGTCAGACAATGATCTAACAATTAATTGTCAGGCAAATTTTCTGACAATTAATTGTAAGACTACACGGTTGTAAGACATTGTAAGCATGTTTTTCACTGACAGATCTGACAATATTGTAAGATCTACCAATCGTGTACACTTAGCTTAAGCCTTACTAATATGTTAATACTACGCTGTTTAAAATTTTGCGATATTTTATTTTATAGGTATGGAAAATAAGAAAAAGATCCAAATTTGGAAAATATAATAATCTTACATTTACTGATATTAAGCTTTAAGCTACCTATTCACAGAGCGTAAATCAGATAATTAGAATTTTCGATTACATCCGCTGTATCATTAATATATAATTCGTGCATAATATTTTAGGGCGTGGTTCTTGGGTATATTCTATTCCAATTTTTATATCATATACCTTGGTATCATGGATTTAAAAAAGGCCTATTCTGGTGTACCCTGACCCATGTTGTAATTGCGCTGTTAGTTCTAAGGATAGAAACTTTATTTAGGCCTTCATTTTTAAGTTAACATTAAGTTTGCGGTAAAGCTCGTAGATTTTATGATAGTTGGGAAAAGCTGAGACACGTAAAATCTAAAAAAAAATGTTTTTTTTTTTTGCTTTAAGCTCCAAAAGATCTATAAATAAAATGATTTTGTCTTGACTTAAATATTTTTTATTTTATGTATGTACTAAAACAGTTATAACATGTGTTCAAAGTGTCCTCCTTGATTTTGTGAATGCTACAGCCCGCTTTTAGATTTCACTGCGAATATTTATTGATGATAGCTGCTCCACTTTTGATTCTTCTAATTCACTTAAATTTTCTATTTCGGTTGAATAAAGTTCTTTCATTTTTCCCCATATAATGAAATCCAATACCTCTACTGTTAAGTCAGGAGATCTTGCACAAAGTCAAAAAATTAGTATGGGCAGGAAAAACGGAACATGCTAGAAACTGGATATCTCGAGATAGGATATCAAATCTGTTTAAGCGAAATTACAAAGGCTGGTATTTCTTCTCAAAATAGAGGCCTATATGAAGTTTCTATCTTTAGTAGGTACTAACAGCATGGGTTAGCATGGATCAGGGTAGGTACATCAAAGTAAGCCTTTTCTTAAATCCCCGATATATGATATAAAAATTGGAAATAGGCCCTTACTGTAAAATGATTCTTTTCTTAGAATATACCCAACAATGACACCCTAAACTATTTTGCACGAATTTTAATTGAATTAAAATAACGATTTTGCAAATTTTAAACGTAGGTAGGTATATACTTTCTCTACCCTTTTATTAAAGTTAAAATCTCATCGAATACCTACCTATTTTATTTTTCAGTATCGTGATATTTACAAACGCCATAAAAGGTCTGTTTACTTAGCTTATTGCACAAACTGTCATTGTTAGGTGTGTTCAGAAGCAATTTATTAAAAAAAATTGCCTTAGTTAGCAAATTGCTAAGTAGTATCATACTAATACCTTAATAATAGGCTGTTCAAAATTTTGCGCCAATGTCATTTAATCATTATGGGAAGCGGGATTAAGAAATTGAACTGTTTTCGTTTGGATTCCACTAGCGTTTTGGTAATGGGTACCTATATCTTTAAGGCTGTTTTAGTGGCCGTTGTTAAGACATTTTTATCCTTTCCACTTGTAGGATTTTTGACATAGGACGAATTTAAATCCCAACAGGCCAAAAGGTTGCATCGAAGATTTTTTGAATTTTTTGACACTTTTATAGGGAACTTCAACTTTAAAATTTACGCTGTTAAGTAGTGGAAGAGAACGATTTATGACACAAAATTGACGTTGAGTGAATGCACACATTAGTTGGTAAAAATGAAGTCAATAATCTCATCTTTTTAAAATTATGGCGCATTAAGAAATTACTTTCTTCAATTTGCTTAGGCCTTGTAGGTATACCCACAATGTTAATTCACATACTTTCACCAACGGGCGCATCCGATTCAGTGTCAACAACTTCTCTATGATCAAGACCGACTTCCGTTGACAATAATCGAAGGAACAACTTCTACTTTTGTCATCATAAACCGACCGCAGTTATCTCAGCAGGCAAATTAGATTGACCCTTGTCAATCTTAATAACATAGGTAGATAATGAAAGGGCTCTAGCAACAGCATCGCCAACAGTAGCATCAGAATCAAATTTATTTAAAGTCCCAACATTTTCTTTGGTAAATAAATACCTAACAAGCTTTGTTTCAGAATCAGAATTTACCGATGAAAGATTCGGGACTGAAGATGAAAGTTTTTCCTTGGCTTTTTTTTTAATACACCGACGGCGCTTAAGCGAGAGCTACCTCCAGCGAACAATCAACACAATTCCTAGAAAGTCGATTTAAGAGGCCTCCGCTCCGCCCAAAATGTCGAACTCAGATTCGAAGATTGGAACTTCGAATTAATAATCAGTCCGCATTTGTACATTCAACATGTTTGATCTTCGAAAGTTGCATTTGGGTTGCAGAGAAGTTACAGCCTGCACACAACCTTCTTTCATGTTCTTGTTTTATTTTTGTATCCTCTGCTCTGTTTGATCTGTTTGTAGAAAAGGGTAGTGCAAAGATGTATAGAGGGGTAAGTGTAGGTTCAACCTTTCCGTTGTGTGAAGTATTAGGCGATGGAACAATTGAGCAAGAAAAGTATATTATTTGTATCTACCTAGAAGCTCCAATATGTCTAGCAAAATGAAGTTACATACATATCTGTGTATGTATGTATGTAGGTGATGTTGACCTTGAATCTGAAATAATTCAGAGTTATTATGTAAGATTTTGTACCTATATTACAGATATGTATTTTTTCGACCTACCTATACGTAGTCATGTACATTATTTATTTGTAATTGCAGGTTTCGATAAAATGAAAAGGAAAGACTTGCATGAATTAGAAAGGTTTTTTTATTTTAAATTCTAAATACGAATTTTGCAGGTCTAAAAACCTAGCGGTGGAAAATCAGCGAAAATGAAAAAAAAAAACACCAAAATTTGTGGCTTTTTTGTTGCTAATTAGTTGCTGGAATACCGATTTTGTTGCTCGAAACGATCGCAAGATAGCGTGGAAATTACTAAATTTTGGAATAACAGATCACACAAATGAGAGTAAATTTGTTGCTAATTTGTTGCTGTAAGATGTTCCAAGAAAAAGATGAAAAAAAAAAAATATTTATTCACAGTTAATTTAAATAACTCAAATTTGATGTCGTCCACGCTAGCTTAACTCTCGATTTTTCCATGGAAAAATCCAATTAATAATTTGTTACTCAGCACAGTAGGCCTTGTCTGAGTACAAAGAGTCAGCAACAAAATAGAAACCGGAAGTCGGTAGTGTTTCGAGACCCGTAAGCAAACAAACCGGCCACGCCAGCTTAATTCTCGATTTTTCCGCATAAAAATTCAAATAATATTTTGTTACTGAGCAAAGTAGGCCTTGTGAGGGTGTAAAGAGTCAGCATCAAAATAGAAACTGGAAAATGGTAGTGTTTAAAGACCGGTAAGCAAATAAACCGGTCACTATAGCTTAACTCTCGATTTTTCAATGGAAAAATCCAATTAATATTTTGTTGCTCTTCATCTCTTGTAGCTTTTTTCTCGTTGATCCTGAACAACGTTCTTAGAGGTATCTAAAAACAAAACGATAAGAATAGATTTATTTTGAGTAAAAAATACTCCAAAAGTTATTTCAAAATTATGAAAAGAATAAAGGACATCAAGGATATTTAAAAAAAGGGGTTTATAAATTTGTAAAAATATTAAAAATAATGAACAACATGCCATATCCGCACGATTGCGTCCACAGCTCCTTACCAATTTTTGTATAATTTTTTAGACTTGTTCTATGAATCAATAATAAGAACAAGTTCAAAAATAAACATAATCGGCTGGTTAGATCAGGAATTGTGGGTGTTTAAATATTCTATCATTGTCCAAAAAAAAAAATATATTCAGTCAATTATATTCTTATAACCTGCTAAAAGTTAGATATATATCAAAATAGATGAATTTACATTAAAGTTCACACAATTAGCTTGAACTCAAGCTATTATTTGTATAATTTTTAAAATTTCTTAAATTTGTTTCAAGGGTTTATAAATAGTAAAAATATTCAAATAGGTATTATTTATTTTATATTCGGCGTGGCTGAATGGCGCTTTTTTTATAGCTAATTAGTTGCTCTAATGAGAATTTTGTTGCTTGAATAGTTTTTGAGATATTGATAACAATGCCGGTCAGCGACGATGCCAACTTAGTTTAGCTGAATTTTCGTCATATTTTTTGTATGAAAAATAGAAAGATTTATTGAACTGTTTAGTTTTTTTTTCCGTTGCTGCTTCCAGCATTCGATTTTTAACCATTATCGAATTACTCACTATTCAATTGTCTATAGAATAATATGAAATTTATTTTTATGTCGTGACATTCTAATAATAATGTAATAATAGAAAAAGTAGTAGGAAAGAAACAAAACGAATAAGCCGATCGTAATGTTCATTCCTCAATGTTTAACATAATGTGTCGTACACAAAAAAAAAACATGTAAGTAAGTTGAAAACTACATTTTCAAAAACTAATTTTAATTCATGTTCAACAGGAGATGTCATTATTTTTGAAGTCTTTGACGACGCACGGGACGAACCAGAAAATTAAATTGGGTGCTCTTCCACGAGGTTTAACGAATCCTTTAAATAGCAGAAAAATATGTAGACTTGTTGGTGCTATAGACTTTACGCCCCATACGAATACTCGAAGAACATCTTCAGATTTAAATATAGGACACTTCACGGCCGTGTGCTTACGAGGAACTCAGTGGACAGAATACGACGATCGTTGTGAAAAAGAAATATTCAGAAAAAATACATACGCTATTAAGCCTAGAATTTTAATGTACCTATGTCAAAATCACATGACATAATTCTTAATACTGCTTTTACACGAAAGCCATTTTTTTATCTTATTTTCTCTTTTGGAGTCATCTTCCGCTTTGTGTAACCCCGCCACCATACACGTCTCTCTCCTACGGGCTTAAAAATCGCAAGGTAATATTGCTTCGTTTAAAAGCAGTTTTTGTTATAAAAAACGAATGTTTTTTATTAATGAAAAAATAAAGAACAATTAAATGTTAAACTGCCCGCTCTGCTCAGTAATGAGGTTGTGGTACTATTTTTTTTTGTATTTCCTGCCTAGAAAAGGAATTTCAAACTCGACCTATTCCTGGTTTCTATAAGTTAAAAATTTAATATTTCATAAAAAAAATTTGGAAAACGGTTGACTCTAAAGGCCATTCCTGTAACTTTCCGCTAATTCTATGCTTTTGCACTCAAAATTCACTCAATACCACATTTTCGAGCTCGTAATTTCTTCGTTATTATGAGCTCTCCGAGCTCAAAAACTAGCTGTTCTGCGCTTTTGAGCTCTTTGAGCCACACAATATACTATAACCGCACGGAATTCAGCTATGAGATTTTGAGCATTAAATAAAATATTGCGATATTTGCTGAACTTTTCAGGTGAAAGAATCCGACATTCACGTTCAAAAAATGTCATTGTATAAAACCAGCGACAGAGGGCTTAAAACATATAGTAAATAACTTCAAAGAAGTATATACATAGTTCAAAATAATACGTAAATCATGAGAAAAATTCGTAAATGTTTAACGGATGCGGATCTAAATTTTACATGCGTATATACATAGTTAAATAAAAATTTAGATTTACATTCAGACAGAAGATTTATAGGTATAAAGTTTTTTAATAAGTCGCTTAAAGGAATTATCTGTATTCAAAAAAAGACCGCCTAGTAACAGAAATTTTTTCAACAGAGTAATCTAGCAAGGCCGGTTCGTTTGCTTACGGGTCTCGAAACACTACCGACTTCCGGTTTCTATTTTGTTGCTGACTCTTTGCACTCAGAAAAGGCCTACTGTGCTCAGGAACAAATTATTATTAATTGGATTTTTCCATGGAAAAATCGAGAGTTAAGCTAACGTGGACGACATCAAATTTGAGTTATTTAAATTAACTGTGAATAAATATTTTTTTTTCAACTTTTTCTTGGAACATCTTACAGCAACAAATTTACTCTCATTTGTGTGATCGGTTCCCGGGTAGAATTTTCGACTCGATAATGCCAAGGCCCCAGCTAGTTTTTCTTAGTTTCAATCATGGCCCTACCGAGCAGTATCTAGCTTGTCCCTCGCTAATTTGTTAATGCTCTGTATATAATGGGCCTTGCTAGATCTTCCTATATGGGCCCTAGATGGGTCTTCATAAGTAGCACAAGAGCTACGGCAATTCTTAAAAAAAATTTTTTTTATTATTATTGTTGATTATTTTCATTTTTTCTTTGCCTCCCCTATATTCGACTCTTTAAGTGATTTTTTGCTGGAATGAAAGAATTTTTTTTTTTTTTTTTAATTTACCTCCACTGAGATTCGAACCCGAGACTCTCGCTTGCCGTGCTTGTGCGCTACCTATTGCGCCACTGCGATATATAAAATATCGTGTCTCAAAGTGCTACTCAAATAACTCTCTTTTAATTATACTGTTTAAAAGACTTAAATACGTATTAAAGAATCTGAAAAATACCGATTTAGGACCAAAACAAAAAAGTTATGTTTTTAGAAGGATAATGGATAGCCTTTTATAGAGACATATGTATAGGCACATCTAGGATACATCAAGTAAAAACTATATAGCCCCAGTATAAGTAACATCTGAGAATGCCTATAAAGAGGCGAGACTAGCTAAGGCCAATATAACGCCCAGATACAATTCCTTATCCAGGCTATATCAAGTAAAAACTATCCAGGTCCCTTGCAGTTTATATGTTACAATGCCAATAAAGAGGCGATACTATCTACGGCCAATATATCGCCAAGGAAAAGTTTCATATCTAGGATACATCAAGTAAAAACTATCTTGCCTCAGTATAAGTAAAATCTGAGAACGCCTATAAAGAGGCGACACTAGCTAAGGCCAATATAACGCCCAGATACAATTCCTTATCCAGGCTACACCAAGTAAAAACTATCCAGGTCCCTTGTAGTTTATTTGTTACAATGCCAATAAAGAGGCGATACTATCTATAGCCAAGATATCGCCAAGAAAAAGTTTCATATCTAGGCTACATCAAGTTAAAAATATCTAGGTCCAGTCTAAGATACTCCTGGAAAAGCCAATAAATAGGCAGTTCTAGCCAGGTTCAATATAAAGCCAGGATAAGCATAAATTAGTCAAGATCCGCCAGGCTTGCATCTGTCTAGGCCCAGCATAGGATTTACTATATAAAGGCCAATCTAGCTAGGGCCACGCTATTCGATAGTGTTTCCTAGATAATTTTCTACCCGGGTTATTCCAAAATTTAGTAATTTCACGCTATCCTAACATAAATGTAGAACTGTTGCCGATTTCTCGCGATCGGTCAGAGCAACAAAATTGGTATTCCAGCAGCTAATTAGCAACAAAAAAGCCACAAATTTTGGTGTTTCTTTTTTTCATTTTCGCTGATTTTCCACCGCTAGGTTTTTAGACCTGAATTTTGCTCTCTTAAAAATAATTTTGGTGGTGATCGAGTTTTTGCTAAATTTACATTTATATTTATTCTTAGTAGTCACCATTTTCATAAAAAAAAAGTAAAAATGGATTAAGAAAAGGCTAAACAACCAAAAAAGGGAAAATTAATAGGTAATTATGTGAGTATTTAGTTATTTACATATCTATGTACCTACTGTTAATGCATAATTTTTTTGTTCACTTTTAACTACAAAGCTATTTTTAATTGTGACTTATAGGTACCTACTATAAGGCAAGTTATGCATTCGTTAAAAAAAAAAATCTAACTCGAAATTTTGATCAAAGTTGACATTACGATGATAGCGAACACGAAAAAGGTGAGTCTCGAAATTCTATCTGTTCGACTTCAGCCTAAACGAATCGCCCAATTTTCGTTAAATTTGGTACATACCTATCTACATATCATTTTAAATTTTTAAATAAGTGAAAAGAAATTACATAAGTACATTTAAGAACATACACCCAGAGAAAAACAACATCATAAAATTAAGTAGAAAAGTATTTAAAATTACGTTGCTATAACTTTTGATTTATACGCTTTAATTTAAATACGATCAACTTTGTTTCAAATAAGAAAAATGTTTAATTAATCACAGTATAGTTAAACACCATTGAATTAATGTTTTTCTATTTTGAAATGTAATCGAGGCATTTTCGTTGTTCATTTAAAGACGTTTGATATTTAATTTATTTGAATCAAACTTGAAACTTAATAGGTACATCAAAGTGGTAACTTATTTGATTTTTTTTCCTTTTTGAATCGTATACATAATTCACTTTGAACCAAAGTTAAAGTACAACAAATCAAAGTTGTAATCCTTTTGACTTGTGAACGATAACAGTAAACATTTTGTATAAGAAAGAAATCATATGTATGTGTGTTCGCGGCTGTCGTTGTTGCCGGTCGAGGAAAATGTATCTGCCATTCTCTTTAGAGCTTGTGAGCTGTACTTATTGTGAACGTTATAACCTAAAAGTAATAAAATAAACTAAACTAATTCAAGTAGTGGATGAAAGCGGACAGCTTCGAAGTTTAATTTATTCTAATCCTGCTAACGAGAACAACCGCGACAATTCCGCAAAGCTGCATGAAGATCTGGAACTATACTTATTCAGAAATTTGAAGGTAACATTAAACTATCTCTTTTTTTTTCTTATTATATAAATTTTATTCAAGTTCCGAATTGATGACGAAACCCTCTCAGAGATCTCCAAAGTGGCAAATTGGCAGTGCCAAAATTGCAACAATTCTGATTCCCGTCAACACCAACCTCAAGTTTAAAAGCATTTCTTAAAATTGTAAGTATATATACATGCATTTTTCTCAATATAAAAATTATAATGTAATATATATTTTATAGGATATTTTAAAACTTTTTAACTCATCATCGAAAGGGAAATCATTGATCCAGTCTTTACAATCCCTCCACTACACTTGTATCAAATTAATAATGGCAAGACTTACATACATTATGTAAGACACAAATATTTGTAAATTTTGTTTGTTGTTTTGTTATTAAGTTATTTTATTTACAATAAAAAGAAAATACTTTTGCAAAAATAATTGTTTTTAATCGATTTGAATATAGTGAGAATGACTTTAAATCAATGAATGCTAGTAAACATTATTAAATTGTTTGTAATTGATTTATTCCCGATATCTATTTACTTTAAACGCAAAGCGTGTTAAAATCAATTGATATTTTTTTGAATCAAATGCGAATCGTATTTAAAACTATAATGGCGCTTTTCAATTTAATGTTACGTAGTAATTAATGTAAATATGTTTCTAATTGATTTGATTCCGATTTCTATTTACTTTAAACGCAAAACGTGTTTAAAATTAATTGATATTTTTTTGAATCAAATGCGGATCGTATTTAAAACTATAATGCTACAACTTTAAATCATATTGGTTTCAAATTTGATTTTAAATGAAGTAGGGAATCACTTTTCATTGATAAACAACTTTGATTTAAATATTTTCGGCATTAGAGCCAAATCATATTGGTTTTACTTTGATTCAAAGTTGTTTTTTATGATTTTACGTGCTTTTTTCTCTGGGTGTACTTTTCAAAAAGATTAAAACTTACATAAAAAGCCAAGTGCCCACGCAATAAAGTTTATGTATGAATAAAGAATTTATTTAAAATAGAGATAAATGACGAACCAAAATCTGCAACAATTCTTAATATCACGCCACTGAAATTGGCGTATTGTGAACTTAGACATCAAATTCGGTAAAAGCTAATTGTGATAGTTTTGAATTATTTAGAATAAATAATTCAAATTTTCTCTTTACTATTTGTTGGAATTCTGGGCCCATAACCTAGTAGTTATTTCTAGAACTCTAAAGTCCTAGAAATAACTAATTTAGTAATTGTTCAAAGTAACGACTTTTGTGAAAAAAAAAAGACTTTTGTAAAATGTGTTATTTTGCAATAAAAAGTTACTTCTTGATTACTTTTTTTTTAATATAAACAATTTTTGAAAGCATGATGTCATTTTGGGAAAGTTATGATGATCTTTTCACATAACTACACATTAAAAAATGCATTGGAAAATGAGCAATTTTAATGTTTTTCAAAAGATGATTATTCAAAAATAGAGCCCAAAATTAAAAATCCGCTCCGACGCTCTTCTAGGTCTCTTTATTACCTTTAAAATGACGTAAAAATATTATAAGTTTTCCACTTCAATTTCTCAGAAACCTTGCACAACTTTAGCAGTTTTGTGGAATTTAACGAAAGAAGCAACCGGAATATTAAAATTAAATAAGAAAAATATAAAAAAATTAAAAAAGTGGCTCGACGTTTTTTTTTTTTATAATCTACTCACGCTCAAGGGATTATGATTACCCTTTAAATGTTTCAACACAGCGTGGGCGTGAAGTTACGGAAGAGAAAGAAGGATAGGAAAGATGTGTGGCACGATGTTCTGAGACTGAAGGTTGTTGTCTCAGATATTTTATCTCCAGGGATGGCGGCTGAACTAAAGCGGAGAATTGCCGTGTCTTATTTCTATGTCCCTTATAATTCGCATTATTTTATTCGTTTTTCATCCTTGTTAGGCATACTAGTTTAACTCAATCACATGTTGTTAGTGTTATGCCTGAACAACATGTAATGAGTAAACCAGCAACCCATTGATGACAATTTATAGAAGGTTTTAATGGAATTAAAAACGACATAGACGTTGGCAGGGATCGAACCTGTGATATTGAGGTTGACAGGCGAGCACACAACCATCGCGCCACGGCCACCCCCAAGATAAAATGTAATTCTTTCATATGCAAATTATTTTATTTCAATACGTCTTGCATTGACTTCACAAACCTTGCACGAATTTGCCCAATTTCACGTTTTTCTCAATATTTTGGGCGGAGGCCTCTTAAAGGCGACGATGTGCACACATTACGTTCACCGACCTTTGGCCACAAGTCGTATCGCGAATGTTTCCGCTGGTGTTTAATGCACTAGGCAATATAGGTATCTACCTATAATTTTGTTTTACATTAGCATCAAAAGGATAACCGAATTTATTTAAGTCTTTTATATACCTAATTACTTGTAGGTACACAAAGAGATCATTGATTTTTTTAGAAAGCTGGCAAAGGAAATTTGCAATGTTCACATTTAAAAAAGACATTATCATTCTATTTCACAAATTTGAGATCATTCTTTTTAAAGTTAGTGCATTCATTACCAATACTTATACAAATAGAGCAAAATAACGAATCAATAGTATCTATATATACCTATAAATAGCCTTAAATAAATTTTGTGGTAGAGTAAAGTCGGGTAATGTCGACCACTCGGCTAATATGGAGCACCAGCTATTCTCGCCTTACACAAATGCAATCGAGGAGACGATTGGTTGCGATTGTGCGGGACCTGCTTAAAATTAACTCAGTATAGTTTGAGTAGTCAGGAGTAGCGCGTTACGAAGTTGTTCGGATTAAAAGAAAATCCAAGGCATTGATTTTTTTTTTCGTAGGTGTCTCTCCTTTTTTCTATAGTTAAAAATATAGTTTGTTCTCCTTTTATTTTTTAAATATAAGAAGTGAATATTTATTTTAAGGTTTTTATTTTTAAGACTATTGTAAAGAGCCTCATTTTGTTGTAAAATTGCTTTTTTTCCAAACATTATGTTGCGGGTAATATGGACCACCGGAGAAAAGGAGTATATGGACTAGTGGTCCACATTACCCGCCATTTCAATATAAGAAGTTTCGGGTCTGGATAAGGATGAATGATCAACTGTTGATGATTTTGAAATATGTGAATTGCTTGGCAAGGCTTATGTCAGAGTCCAAACTGGATAAATAGCCGTCAATGAATTGAAAACCAGGTGGTCCATATTACCCTCCACTTTTTTTTTGTTACGTTTTAGAGTTACTTAACTTTTTGTTTTTGGTTTTTTTTTTATTAAGTGAATTTATTTTTTTGTTGCTACTTTTTTAATCAGAATTAACGGATGTATTTTTTTTTTTAAATATCTTTGAAAAAAACTTACACCGTTTGTGTTTTATGAACAAAAATATGATTGGTGGTCCATATTACCCGACTTTACTCTACCATTTTCTCCAAAAGTATTTAACCGATTTCGATAAATTTTATATGGTTGGAAAACCACAGTTGCGGAGATGTGCAAAATATACATTTACACACGGTGGGTCATTTTTGTCTTTGCACAGTGTTGCACATTTCAAAAAATAAAATTACACAAAAAACTTACTTTAAATTTCAAATAATTCGGATTTTTTAAGCTACATGGGTTTCTTAGATTTCATTTTGTGTCGAATTTCGACACAATACGAAAGGCTAGTAGGTACTTGTTAATTTACTACATTTTCCTCGATTAGAATTCTTAATGGGTATCTACACATTAAAAAAAAATTAAGAAATAAATTAAGAGTCTGACTTAAATGGGGTCAGCTTAAGACTTATTAAAAATACTTATTTTTATTTTTATTTTTAATATTTTTGTTCCTTATAATTGGATAATAATTGTTCATGAAATTAGACTAGACCATCTTTTTTGGACTTAACCTATTTTAAGATATATCTACCTACCTATAGCAATTTTAATTTAAATCGTAATAGGTGCCTTCCCCTCGGCATACTGATAAGTGCGTTGGACTGTCAGGGTTCGATTCCGAGCCGCTGGCAAATTCTTTTTTCAGGCTTAGTAGGTGTACTACACCAAGGAAGTGACAAATTCTCCATGAGACAATATACGTCTTGCCAAAAAAGAGCTTCTTATCCAAGTTATTCGGACTCGGCAGAAATTTGTAAGTCTATATTCATTCACACACGAACGGTTGTGAGTTGTTAGTCACTAGTTTAAAGATATCTAGGAGTCGTTGACCTCTAATTAATCAATTTATTTTAGCAATTTAAAAAATTAATTTCTTTCTTTCGAACAAATTCCTTTAATTTCATCCATATTCTTGTGCCTTAATCATTTTTTTAATTCCAAGCTGCACGAACATAAAAGCAAGTCCGTGTGATCCAGTTTTGCATTTTATTATGTTTATTAAGGTTTTGTAAAAGATACAAACAGTGTTAAATCCTAAGGAGTCGTATGGGTATGACGTATGAGACAACATCGTCCAGCGGTCAAAACTAGACAGTACAGTTGAATAAATAATTATTGATATAACTTAATTAAAGGCTTTAGTCACTTAAGCTATTTCAACAACCTGCAAATATCTATAGGTACCTGTATACCTACCTACCTAACTACATTGATACATATTATGTGTTTAAAATGGTAGAAGGTTTTTTTAAAAATTATATTGGTACCTACATATATGTAGGTATGTAACAACAAAAAACTTACCATTATCCTCATTGGATCCCTCACTTGGAGGTCCCTGTGGCATTTGCCTCGTCCCCGATGTTATCAGCAACCGATGATGTATTGCCACCGACGCAACTGCCGCCGCTGCTGCTGTTTGCTGTGCTGATACGTTTCTCATCGCCGCATTTAATCCACTTAAGTTAGCGAATGCATTTGCATTAGAGCTGGCTGCCAGGGCGGCTGCACTGTGTGCCGGGTTTCCATCAAATCGATGTCTCCCCAAAAATTGTCCACCAGCACCACCAACGTTTCCATTCATTGCAGCCGCAGCAGCGGCTGCCCCAGCAGCCCCACCAAAAACTCCGGGCACTCCGAATTGCAAGAACGGTCCCCATGGGGGCACCCGGCTTCCCGGTGCACCTAATTGTGCCGCTGCTGCAGCGTATAATTGCAATGCAGCGGTCGGGTGCAACCCTTCCGACGGAACATTTGACACCACTTCTGTTGACTGTTCCAGCACCATCATTCCACAAACCAGTATTCAAAAAAATAAAAAAAAATCGAGAAACGATCACTAAAATAAATGTGGGCTTATTCAATTTATCTCACAATACACATCGATAAACATTTTAACCCGAGGGAACGCTGAGAAAATCACGTTTCGATTAAAAGTTTACAACCCCCGCCCCGACAAATCAATTTACTATTCCACTGTCAATTCAATTACAGTTAATTAGAGTCAATTATGATAAACAAACATCCACACACACACGTACTCACTAAGATTTTCAGATTAAAAGAAAGAATAGCTACGAATCGACCGTTATTCCACACATTCCGACTTGAACTAAACTTTAAAAATAATGCATAGCTCGTAAGGCCCAATATACCGCATGTTCATGCTCAAAAGAAGGCGGTTTTCGCCTTCCTTCCAATGGGATTTCTGCCATTGCTTTGTGAAAGAAGAGAGATGGTTGGTTTGAATCAATATAAAAAGAGATGGCGGCAAAACACTGGTTTTTCACTCTTGTTTTTGAAGCAAAAAAAGAAAATAATGCATACCCCTGTGGATGATGATTCACAACACTTTATATTAAAAGAGCTCACAAAAAAAACGAACAGGATGGAAATAATGGGAAATTTCATCTGATGGGCGGAGTTAAAAGATCTTTTTTTTGTTTCTTTTATTTTGTCATGAAATATCATTTTATTCAACCGTTTTCCGGTTCCGAGCTGTGTAGCAATATGCAATAAGCTAAGGGTGGGGGAATTAACAGTGGGAGTCACCACACCATCCGATTCTAAGGCTAGCAATTTGCTTTTAATTTGTTAACATAAACGCCTCGCTTTAAAGAAAATGCGCATGAATCATTTTCAGTTCACTTTTCGGAGGTTTTTCTATTTGCATGAGTCCGCTCTCCCGTCCTCTCTTACCAAACATCAGTTAACCACTATACACCTATATTTCAACGAAAAATATTTGTCTCGTTCATCAATTTAAGGATTTCCTTTCACCTTACGACTGCTCTTCTCGCCAACAATAATTCTTTGTCAGTACTCATTCCCCACTCCACTAGAGTTATTTGGAAACGGTGTGACTCTGTCACCTTCACTACCACTTAGGGCCGGGACTGCAGCCCTCTTTTTGTTCCGACGCCATTATATTTATTTCTCTTTCACTCTTTCGCTTGAGATCGAAATGGCGTAATAGTGGTTTTGGGGGAAACCATTTGTTTTTGGTTCAACGCGGTCGGCAGCGGTGGTAGGTGGGCTTGTGATTGTTTGATATGTTGGCAGGTTGCTTAATTGGTGTGTGCCGTAGTGATAATTTTATAAATGACGTCAAAGTTCTGTGGCAGATTTCTTTTGGACTCTTTCACTCAGTCCTTGAATTATGGCGTAGGAATAATACGTTTTAAGATGGTTTGACGTGCCGCTATTTTTTTTTTTGCTTTAATGTGATAAAACTTAATTAATTCCGCTATCACTTGACACAGCCTCCCTACTCAAGGAAATAAAAGAGGCTGAGGAAGATGTTTGAATTTGTTTCTTATGCTGTTATTAATAATTATTGTACCGTTCGAGTTGAAATAAGATTTAGGTAGCTATTATACCTACCTACCTACCCATTTTGGAGGTGAATTTAAATTTAAGAGCAATAACAGGTAACCAACGTATTGGCATATGTACATATATGCTCGTATATCTACATTTTAATATGAATTTGTGGGTGGGTATCTTCCCAACTCAAAAACATATTGAATTAAGAAAAAAGAACGCGTTGTCTATTAGTAGGTATCTAAAGGGTGGATTAAGGTGAAGTGCTGTCCCAGGATCTGGTTTCTTTCCACTCGTTATACCTAGGGAGGGATAGAAAAAATATAAATAACAATTCAAAGGCGAGAGATGAATAAATTGAAATAGGTAGGTTAGGTACCTACCTAGCTACAGACAGGGACGTATTTTGAAGATCTAGGTGCCCCATCGAGCGTATGGTGCGGTCCATATTAGGTGCATTTTCTTGTGAAAATTAAAATTGGTAGAGTAACCCCCAGTTGCACAGTTAGAGTTTAAACCCCACTTTTGGTTTAAACTTCAGTTCAACAACAAATTTGGTTTCACAGTTTCATTTAAACCTTGAACAGAGTTCATTCTCTCGTTTAAGTTAAACGATACTATTCTGCCGTTTAAACCTCAGTTCAAGAACCCCTTCAAACATTTGAAAATAGAATTTATTTTCATTTTTTAATTTGTTTTCCTGTCACAGGTTACAACTGAAACAAAGCAAACTTTCCTTGATTGTTTTTTCTTTGATTCAGATAGAAAGAGAAAACAATTTACTTAAACTTTGTTCAACGAGCTGAAGTTCAGATTAGACTGTGAAACCGGACGACTTGAACTTTAAATTTAAACTCCAGTCAAGGTTCAGCTGAACTCAAGTTTAAACTCCCACTGTGAAACTGGGGGTAAGTGTTGCAAATATGGAACACCCTTAAGTTTTTTTTGAATAAAACGACAATTTTAACTCGAAATCATATATCTATTTTTTCTTTAGTATTAGAAATTACTTTTACATCTGTCTTTATTAATTTAAAACATTAAAAGTAAGTTAACAAAAAGATATTGACGAAAAATTAAAGGAACTTCATTTCGCAATTTTTTAAAAAATGCTCTTAATATGGCCCACTTGGTTTCAAATATGGACCAGGGTGGGCCATATTTGAAACAATGGTTTTCAAATATGTTGTGAGTCTAATTGGTGCAAAATTCACATATGAAATATTTCTTTTCATTGCCCGAGCAGTCTTCATGGGTTTACATTGTACATACGATGTGCTTCTTTAAAACAGAAACAAAAAAAAAAAAACTTTAGGGCTCAGTTAAATTTATGTATCAAATACGGCCCACTGGTCCATATTTGATACACCTGGGGTGAGCCATATTATCAACACTATGATTTTTTCACTTTTTTTAATTTTTAACATACCTACTAAATTAAATTCAATAAAAAATTTAATTTCACATTTAACAACATAAATTATAACCACACACATATTTCGAAAAAACTTTTTTAATTTCCGCAAATTTTAATTTAATAATCCTTAAGTAAACTCACCCAAAAATTACATCAAAGACGTATTCTTTCAAGAAATATTGCGGTGGGCCATATTACGAACGTGGGCCATATTTGCGACACTTACTCTACCTAGGCATAAAAACAATATTTATAGGTACATAGGTATTAGATACATCAAATTATATCTACCTGCTATTAATAAATATGTTGTCTATAATACAGTTTTATCGACATCGATTTAATTTTTTGGAAGTTAAATTCCGATTTATTCATTTTGATTTTATCAATTTTCGACCAGATTAGTGAGTGTGAAATTTAAAAAGCTTAAAGTTTTGAAATTAATGAAGGATACGAGTATCTTCATCTAACATAATTATTTTAATATGATGTATATGAAAGAAAGGTGTGCACATACAAATACTACTGGGTGTATACATTATATTATAGCTTTTATGGAAAATCATAAACAAACTGACCTACCTACCTATTCACAAAAGGTGATAGAGCTGCTGCTTAAGTTTTCTGGAAGTTTGCTACACTGAACCAAAAATGTCATATTGATAGCTTTCAATTCAACCAACAACCGCTATTGTAAATACCTATGCAAATTTGCGATTATCAATTTTTAAATGGAAAACCGCCATGATAATATTGACAACCATTATCATCGTATTGATTATTGAGGGTAATTATATTGACAACTTTAACCATCGTATTAACAACTACTTACAAGCACCGTTTTGACATCCGCGACTGTGATATTGATAGCCGATATTGTCAAATTAATAACCATAATTTTTATTATAGAAAACCACGATTTTCATATTGAGAACCGCGTTTGTCAATTTGGTGACTTCCATACCTATTCTAATTGAGAACCACTGGTAATGGTAAGCAGGTGTACCAAAAATCGCAGTAGTCAAAATACTTGACCTGAAATATTGAATCTAAACATAGTTAAATTTCATCATTATAATGAATAAAATAAATTAAGTATGTAGGCAATATGAATAAACTTATTTATTCAAAAAAAAAAAAACGTCGTCAAACATATGTGCTTATGATTCTGGACATGCAAAATACTTTCTGTATTTGTTTCTACTCTAAGCCTTACAAATTTTGATTTCAGCGTTTTTTTCTTATTATAATAGATACCTACCTATTCTATGTTATTTTTTCCCCTTTTTCCAACTTTTCATTTGGAAGATTTGTATTATTTTTTTATGGTTCACATGCTCAAAAGGCTCAGGCAAAAGGGACTGATTTCTAGAGGAACTAGCCCCCCCGTTCAAGCAAAATAAGAAAATAAATCCATACAAATTAAGTAAATTATGTCTCCTGACAAAATAAAGACAAGGCTTTATCGAAAATACTTTGTAGTAGGTAATACATACTGTTATTATCGAAGTTCCTTACAATACC
The DNA here is from genome assembly GCA_963931855.1 of Philhelius festivus. Lineage (NCBI taxonomy): Eukaryota > Metazoa > Arthropoda > Insecta > Diptera > Syrphidae > Philhelius > Philhelius festivus. The sequence goes on along the minus strand of OZ007556.1, from coordinate 133,548,558 downwards.
TACAGGGTGTCCCAAAAGTCAACGTTGAAACGAAAACGGGTGATAGGGTAGGTGGTGAAAGTTATCAGAAAAATAATAAAAAAAATCGTAGCCATGTATTTTGTGAGTTATAGGCATTCGAAAAAAAAATGAAAAAATGGTCACCCTGTGACGGTCTTTTAAGCGTCGTGATTACAAATATCAACTTTTCCCAATTTTTGTTGTTGTTATGGATCCTTAAATAACCCTGCTAACAATTGCAATTAAAAATTTAAACACATCTGCGTTAGTCTTAAAGAAAATATCACTTTTTTGCCCAACTAAGTACTCAAAATTTTTACATGACCCTAATTCAATGGACTGTAGTACTACGTACTAGTACTGAAGTACTACGAAATCTTGGCAAGTTACCTTAAAAGTTGGCGCGTTCTATTTTCATTTCAAAATGGTATAACACTTTTGAGGATATTTCATAAATAACGGAAACAAAAATGTTTTTCTCAATTAACCCGGTCTTAAAATAATTCTTTTTAATTCATTAAAAAAAACTTTGAATGCACTCTAGGCTTCCTCGTGTCTAAGTTTATGTTCGAGGGGGGTGAACAGTAATTTAAAAGCAACTACTACAAGGTCCAGAGTACCGCGGGCTATCAGATAGTGATTCATTTCTATTATTTGGTTTGAGTTTTTAATGAAATTCAATTTTTCAACAAAAATTACATCAAAAGTTTGTAAATAAACTTTTATAACAAATTTTCAAATTGTTTGCCTCCAACGGCTGAAACTTCTAATCCACTTAATTGTTTCGCTGACGACAGTACCCTCAGCTTCTCATATTCGTTTTTAGATTCACATCCTTGTCCTTCGGATGTGGACTTCCAACGGCAGCGTATGATAAGCTCATTAAATTCTGATCTTGACAGCATTGTCCAATGGGGAATCAAAAACCGTGTAGAATTTAATGCTTCAAAAACTCAATGCTGTTTTTTTTTTTTTTTTTTTTATAATCTACTCACGCTCAAGGGAATATGACTACCCTTCAAATGTTTCAACATAGCGTGGGCGTGAAGTGACGGAAGAGAAAGAATGATAGGAAAGATGTATGGCACGATGTTCTGAGACTGAAGGTGGTTGTCTCAGATTTTTTTTTTATCTCCAGGGATGGCGGGTGAACTAAAGCGGAGAATTGCCGTGTCTTATTTCTATGTCCCTTATAATTCGCATTATTTTATTCGTTTTACATCCTTGTTGGGCATACTAGTTTAACTCAATCACATGTTGTTAGTGTTATGCCTAAACAACATGTTATGAGTAAACCAGCAACTCATTGATGACAATTTATAGAAGGTTTTTAATGGAATTAAAGACGACATAGACGATGGCAGGGATCGAACCTGTGATATTGAGGTTGACAGGCGAGCACACAACCATCGCGCCACGGCCACCCCTACTTTACTTACTGTCGTTAAAGCGCAACCCTCCCCTAATAACACTTTCTATGAGCGGCACTTGTATCGAGGAGACTGACCAGCTTTCAGTTCTAGGTATGTGCATTACATACCATCTTTTGTGGAGTGATCACATATTTGACGTTGCCAAAAACGCTGCTAAGTGTTTAGGTTTTCTCCGCCGATGCAAGAAGTATTTTACCCCTTTTGATCTGGTTGTTATACTATATAAAGCCTTTATTCTTCCGAAGCTCGAGTACAATTCCCATATCTGGGCAGGTGCTCCAAAAACCCACTTGAGTCGTTTGGACAGAATTCAAAAAAGAGCTATAAAAATGATAGGCGACGCTTGTCTAACGGAAACATTTCTATCTCTCGAGCACCGCCGCAATGTTTCATGTCTATCATTATTTTACCGATATTTTCACAAACAGTGCTTTAGTGAAATAGCCAGTTGCATTCCTCCCCTCAAACTGTTCAACCGTAATACTCGTACTTCTAGCAATGCTCATCAGTTTACCCTTGAGCCCGATTTCGGACGTACTGTCAAGTATAGAGATTCTTTTTTTAGCCGCACAACACGAATGTGGAATGCTTTACCCGGCTCAGTGTTTCCCACACATTTCAATGTGCAGACATTCCAAACCAATGTGCATCGGTATCTCCTTTCCAATCCTATCCTACTTTCCTAATTGCTCGCACTGTGTTTAACATTATAAGGGTATTCATAACCCCTTGAGTAATATAAAAAAAAAAACGGCAATGCAAGACCTTCATCTTCTTAAAAAAGATCGGTTTATAAGACGGGTGAATCTCTATGAGTTGATGTCTGCAACAGCCTCCGTGATTTTTTGGCACATCTCGGCTAAGTTTGAAAAAATAAAGTAGGTACATAATTACATTATGTACATATTACATACATATGTAGGTGATTAAGATATTAAGATAATAATAAACTTTTTTTTTTAATAACGAATTCTCTACATTCTTTAATTGAAAAAAAAAAGCCACACGATGAAGAAACTTCTCGTACTTTTGCTAAAAGAATGACGCGCTTTAGCCAAATAAGCTATGAAAACAGAAGAAAATTTAGTTTTTACCGTTTTTTTTGTGCTCAAATTTTTGTCTGAATTGATGATCATGATTGAAAATACGACAACCGAAAAATAGTGACTTTAAACTCATCATATTGCCAATCGAAGTTGTTAATTGAAAACTTTTTGAACGTATTTTTGTTATCTTTAGATTTACCGTTTTTTTCTCTTAATTTATCTTGGCTTTCATATTGACAATCAATCATTTTGTAGTGCAACAGAACCAGGACTTAGTGACTTAAACATGTCAACATTTTTGTATGAGTTGAATATCGAATCCAGGATACCCAACACACATCCATTATGACAAGGGGTACTGCAGTTTCTCTCATATCTTGTGGAAAAATCAGGGTTTTTAGTTCGCAGCAATTCAAACAGCTCACTTCTTAACTTTTAAGATTTCCGCTTTTGTTAATATGTCAATGGGCCTTGTGAATAAAAAAAAAGTTAAAGCTTTTTTTGGAGGAAGCTAAAGCCAACTAGTCATAGCTTTTACTAGCAGCTAAAGCTAGACAGTTCTAGCTTAAGCTTTGTTTTATGTGAATAAAAAAATGATAACGCTAAATAGCTTATGCTAGAAAATTCTAGCTTAAGCTTCGTAATTTAAGCTGTTCGTTTTTTTATTCACAGGTTTCGACTAGGTAGCTTTAGCTAAAACTGGGACATGTATGACCGAAAGGAAAGTTTTTTTGCCTCAATTTGTTATCTGTTCTACAGGGCAAGTATTGGTTTCGGCTAAAAAATGTTTTTAACATTTCGTATGTCAGTTTCTGGGTCTATTGGTTCACAGTCCTATTTTTTGAGATTTCCCTTATGTTTAATTAACAACTCGCACAAGATAATACTGAAAATAAGACCTAGTCAAAGCTTTCTAGACAGGTCGAAAAAATCTTGAAATTTTTGTAGCTTTAACTATAATATTCTAGTTTAAGCTATTTTTATTCACACAAATTGAAGCTTAAGCTAGGAAAACAAGCTAAAGCTAAATGAATTTAGCTTTGGCTATTTTAAAATAGCTATGACTAGAAAACATCTTTAACTAGCTAGCTTAAGCTTATTTTTATTCACTAAAAATCAAGCTTTTACTTAAAAATCCAAGTTTTAGCTTTAGCTTTTTTTTTATTCACAAGGCCCATTATGTACCTATGTTCATTATTTTTTTTCTCTAATTTTTCGATTATCCGCGTTTATTAATAAAATGCATAACTTGATCGAACGGAGCTCGTGAATAAAACATTTTCTCGAATCTGGTACAGCCTTAAAAATGAGAAAGTCGAAAATAAAAAAAAACGGTTCTATGGTATAAAAACGTTAGAACCGTTATCGAGATAATGGGCCTTGTGAATAAAAAAAAGCTAAAGCTGAAACTTGGATTTTTAAGTAAAAGCTTGATTTTTAGTGAATAAAAATAAGCTTAAGCTAGCTAGTTAAAGATGTTTTCTAGTAATAGCTATTTTAAAATAGCCAAAGCTAAATTCATTTAGTTTTAGCTTGTTTTCCTAGCTTAAGCTTCGATTTGTGTGAATAAAAATAGCTTAAGCTACAAAAATTTCAAGATTTTTTCGACCTGTCTAGAAAGCTTTGACTAGTTCTTATTTTCAGTATTAACTTGTGCTTAACTTAATTAAACATAAGGGAATATCTCAAAAAATAGGAGTGTGAACGTATAGACCCAGAAACTGACATACGAAATGTTAAAAACATGTTTTAGCCGAAACCAATAGTTGCCCTGTAGAACAGATAACAAATTAAGGCAAAAAAACCTTCCTTTCGGTCATACATGTACCAGTTTTAGCTAAAGCTAACTAGCCGAAACATGTGAATAAAAAAACGAACACCTTAAATTACGAAGCTTAAGCTAGAATTTTCCAGCATAAGCTATTTAGCGTTATCATTTTTTTATTCACATAAAACAAAGCTTAAGCTAGTACTGTCTAGCTTTAGCTGCTAGTAAAAGCTATGACTAGTTGGCTTTAGCTTCCTCCAAAAAAAGCTTAAACTTTTTTTTTATTCACAAGACCCAATAAGATCATTCCTAACGGCTGTATGGTAGGTACTTACCTTTTTTTTGGAGCTAAAAACAAATTTGACCGAAGAATCCCAGATACCAATTTGGTTAAGACTCTTGGCCGAGGTGCAAGCATAGGTACAGACGGAATTTCGGGACTTAATTTGTTCATTTTCGTCATCAGCCAAAGGTTAAGATCGATTAAAATCTAGAGTTCGGTTTTATTTCTAAAACTTATGATTATCGCAAGTAATAGTTACTAAGCAAGTGCAGGTATGCTTTACTAACCCCAAAAGTTTCGCTAAAAATTGTATTCAATTTGGTTATGACCAATTTTGACTAGGTATACGTAGGATGTAGCGGTGCGTCGAAGGTCCTTTCTCATAACATATTTCTGGCAGATGACCACACTCAATGCAATTTGAAGCGAATCGTTCGGTGTGCATAGGTATTGTATTGAACATAATTCAATTGAAAATCAAGTGACCTCAACTCAAAAATGCGTTTTTCGTTCGACAGTGACTTTTCAGTTGGATGCTGTTCTAACGCAATTTGGAGTTAAAGTCACTTGACTTTTAGTTGAATTATTTTCAATCACTCTACTCAATCAGAAGTAATTCTCTAATTTCCTTCATATTCGTAACTGCATTGAACTCCTTTCATATATGTATAAAAATAATAATGAAATCGCAAAATGTGTTGTTAGGCGTAAAACTCGAGAACTGCTCGACCAATTCGGCTAATTTTTGTTTTAACTTTTTTGTTAAGGCACAAGGAAGGTTCTTATGGAGAGAAAAAAACGTAAAAATTACAAGGAAAAGAATAAAAAAACAACACTTTTTGTAGTACGCACGTCCGCCAACGATTACTCTTAGTCAATGTTCGAGACCCAATATCATTCCAACATTTAAGAACTGTTAATGGTGAATTATGTGGCTCTTATAAAGAAGCTTGCAACTGTTAGAAAATGATGCTCATTGGGACCAAACTTTAAGTGATGCTGTAATTTCTTCAACAGCTCAACAAATACGAACATTGTTTTCTACAATTATATCAATATGCTTTCCGTCAAACATATCAAACGATATCAATTGAAGACATGGTGCTTGATGATGTCGAACAAAGTATTGTCTCAATTAGGCATGGCCGCGCCTAATCGCCCAATGAACGACGGTTTTAATCAAGAGTTGCAACGTGAAAAAACTGTTCGATCTCGATTCCTTAAGGGAATCGGCTCGAAAATATGTTCCGCTGTTGAACCTACACTACAACAAAAGTATGTCTTTGATACACTTATGAAAGTTGTAGATGATGGATTTCATTGATTTTAGCAATAATTCCCTTACAGAATGGAATCGCACTCGAACTTGCTTCCTCTGGTATCGCAGCTACATTGTTGGAAGGCGGTCGAACAGCCCATTCAGCGCTAAAATTACCATTGAATATTCAAAGCAACGAAACTCTGACTTGCAACATTTCGAAGAACTCTGCAACTGCAATGGCAAGGTTTTGCAGCAATGCAAAAACAGTATGGGACGAATGCGCGATGGCACATAAAAAGTCCTTGGAGGCGTTAGACAGAACTCTGAAAGATCTGCGAAAAAATCAAAGCCGATTCGGTGGATCGATGATTTTGTTAGCAGTAGATTTTCGTCAAACATTACCAGTTATTCCCTGGTCTACACCAGCGGATGAACTGAACTGAATGCATGTTTGAAGTCCTCCTTGTAGAATAAATTAAGATACTAAAATTGAGCAAGAATATGCGTGTAGAAGTGCAAAATGATCGAACTAGAGAAATATTTTCTAAACAACGAATTGACACTGGTAATGGTAAGATCCCTGTAGATTTTATGACAGGCTGCATTATTGCCTGTAAATTGTTGTCAGTTTACAGAATCAAAAACTGAGCTTATAGAAAAAGTTTCCCAAACGTCGTCGCTCAAAATTGCAGGGATTATTGTTGGTTGAGTGAAAGAGCTATATTAGCTGCCGAAAACACGGATGTAAATGAAATAAATTTCAAAATCCAAAATGAAATTACCGATGAATTAAGGACATACAAATCAGTTGATTGCGCAACTAACCAAGATGATGTCGTCAATTATCCACCAGAATTTTTGAACTCACTGGATTTGCAAGGATTACCTCCTTCAATTAAAAGTAGAAAGATGGTCATAATGTTACGAAATATAAAACAAACGCCAATTTATAACGGCAGACGGCTGGCAGTGAAAAAATTACTGAACAATGGGCCTTGTGAATAAAAAAAAGCTAAAGCTGAAACTTGGATTTTTAAGTAAAAGCTTGATTTTTAGTGAATAAAAATAAGCTTAAGCTAGCTAGTTAAAGATGTTTTCTAGTAATAGCTATTTTAAAATAGCCAAAGCTAAATTCATTTAGTTTTAGCTTGTTTTCCTAGCTTAAGCTTCAATTTGTGTGAATAAAAATAGCTTAAACTAGAATATGATAGTTAAAGCTACAAAAATTTCAAGATTTTTTCGACCTGTCTAGAAAGCTTTGACTTGTTCTTATTTTCAGTATTAACTTGTGCTTAACTTAATTAAACATAAGGGAATATCTCAAAAAATAGGACTGTGAACGTATAGACCCAGAAACTGACATATGAAATGTTAAAAACATTTTTTAGCCGAAACCAATAGTTGCCCTGTAGAACAGATAACAAATTGAGGCAAAAAAACCTTCCTTTCGGTCATACATGTACCAGTTTTAGCTAAAGCTAACTAGCCGAAACATGTGAATAAAAAAACGAACACCTTAAATTACGAAGCTTAAGCTGGAATTTTCCAGCATAAGCTATTTAGCGTTATCATTTTTTTATTCACATAAAACAAAGCTTAAGCTAGTACTGTCTAGCTTTAGCTGCTAGTAAGAGCTATGACTAGTTGGCTTTAGCTTCCTCCAAAAAAAGCTTTAACTTTTTTTTTATTCACAAGACCCAATGTGATCGAAGCAATCATTCTAAAGGAAAAATATAAGGGAGAGGATGTGTTGACACCCCGCATCCCAATGGTACTAACTGACGTACTGTTTGAATTTAAACGACTGCAATTTCCAGTTCGGCTTGCTTTCGTTATGACCATAAATAAACCACAGGGTCAGTCGTTATAGTCCAGTCATTTTAGGCATTTTAAACCCCAATCTGCGGAAAAATTCCTAGTGAGCTGAATTTTTGTATACACTTTTATTACGGCATTGTAATGAAGATGTGAAAAATCGACATTGCCGGCTAAAAAAGTTATAAGGGTCAAAAGGTCACGAAAATCATTTTTTCGCAAATATCTCGCGATCTATTTTTCAGAGGTCAATAAATGTCATTATAAAAATTGTTTGTCGTGAAATTGTCTACAAAAAATGTCTCTTGCATTTTTCTGTAAAATTAACCGTTTTTGAAGTAGAGAAAACGACTAGAATGCACTCACATACGGTATTTTATACCGTACGGCGTATATCAAGGCGTAAACTCTATTGCTTTTTATTCATGTTTGTAAGTGTGTTGTTAGTAAAATCTATTACATACACAGACATATAGCACTAGTAATACTAGTTTAGACAGGACATTTCGTGCTCGTGAATGCCTCAAAAACTGACTTAAATATGGCAAAAGTCTTAAAAATAGCATTTTATCATAAAACCTAAAATGCTAACTTGGTAGATAGAATACCTCTCATACCAAAAATAGAGGACAGGTTAATAGGTAGGAACATGTTCTCAAGTAAAAGGATAATACTTTTCAACTTTAAAAGTCACCAGATGTAGATGGTATCTTCCCAGCTTTCTTGTAGAAGGGAAAAGAAAACCTTATGCCCTATCTCACTAATATTCTTCGTAGTAGCATTGCGTTTGGGTATATACCAAGTATATGGAGAACAGGAAAGCTAATATTTATTCCCAAAATATAGAAAAAAGATACAATATTACAATCTTAGACATAGAGGGAGACTGCGACAACACATCTCACGAGGCTGTAGGCACAGCTTTTGTTAGGAAATGCGTACCCATCACCATAACTATATGGAAATGTTAGGCACTAAAAATGCTATCACAAAAAGGACAAAATGTAAGAAAAAGTAATCACAACAAGAGGCTGTCCTCAGGGTGGTGTATTATCACCCTTGTTGAAGGGTCTTGTAGTGGATGAATTGATAGAAAATCTTACCTCCCAAGGTATATTCTCCATTGGATTTGCTGATGATGTTGCTATCATAGCCGTAGGCAGGGGCGGACCAACCATATGTGCAATAAGTGCAAATGCACAGAGCGCAAAATTCTGGGGGCGCATTACCAGGAGCAAGAAACTGTAATTTGATCATAAGCAAACAAATACTGCCATTTGCATTTCAAATACAAAACTTGTTCAAATAATCCCAAAATAACAACTGTGCTAAGTTATTTTTTGCAGACTAACTAACATCACTTTCATATGGAATCATATGAGCTAGAGTATTCAGGTTTTGTATATAGAGGTACAACGAAATTTTTCAATGTAGGCGCGTATGTAATGATAATGCAAAGTGCCGCAATATATTGTATGAAATTAGATATTTACTGGGCATTTTGGAAAAAGCTAAGGGTGAACTCGTGTAGCTTCATTTTCACACGATTAAATATTATAGCACAAACTTGATTACTTAATTTTCTTTTTGACATACAATTTGCTCAATATCTATACTATTATATAAAGTAAGACTTTTGTTTGTTTGTCAGTTTGTTTGTAAATAGCAGACAAACAACCAAAAGTATTACTTTATAAACATTTTATATACTTACCTTTGTATGTCGATAGTAACATAGGGCCATCTGAAAATGAAAAAAACTAATAAATAATATATTAAAATTTAAATTACTTTCACTTACCTCCAAAAAATATTTCCAAAATTGAAAATTGAAAGCAGCAGATTGAGAACTGTCTGCCGTTTCCAACTATTCCGCATTTCATTTCATTTTATTCCTCTATATATTTTGAGGCTGAACACCTACTTGGACTATTGGAGTAAGAAACTGTTTACACGGCCATGGATACACGCAAGTTCTAGCGCATGATTTTTTCGTGCATATTAATTTTGTAGTATCTATCAATATTTAAAAAAGGCACGGATTTTAGTTTTAACTCTCTGTGCATCAACAGTTCGCAAAATCGTTGTTAGATAAAGTCACGGATTTCTGTTAACACATTCCACACGACTTTGTGTGCAAAAAAATTCGTTAAAGAAACGTGTGGATTTAAGTTTACAAAGGAAATGAATATTCAAGTTATAAAATCATCAATTCTCAGAAAAACAGCTTTTACATATGCAAGTTTTTGCGCACGATTTTCTACGTTGAAAATTTTGCCAAATCGAAAGAGCACAGGTCTTAGTTGACACATTGAACACGACTTTTTGTGCATCAAAATTTTGCAACATCGATGTTCGATAAGGTGCAGGGAAATAAGTCCCCAGGAACTAAGTCCACTGAGCGACTAAGTTCTCACTTGAGGTGGGAAATAAGTCCCCAGGAACTAAGTCCACTGAGGGACTTAGTTCTCACTTAATGGGAACGAAATCCACTTTACTAAAGTGGTCTTTGTTCCCATGCAAAGTGGGAAATTCGTTACAAAAAACTGTGGGTTTTAGTTCCCTTTGAATGTGAAATAAATTCACATGTTAAGCCATGGGAACGACACGTATAAACAGTGAGGTATGTAAGGGGGGGCATGCTGCCCCCCTGCAACCCCCTGCTTGGGCACACTATAGGATTTGGGGTAAGTGCGAGGTTGGGTGTATACAAAGTTTCTTTAGCAGTTAAAGAATCTGGAAAATAACCAACATAAAATCAATAAGTTTTTGTTGTTGGAAATTCATTCCCACTTTATACTTTCGAGTGTGTACTAATTTCCCATAAAAAAGTGGACTTAATTCTCACTTAATGGGAACAAAGACCACTTTAGTAAAGTGGATTTCGTTCCCATTAAGTGAGAACTGAGTCCATCAGTGGACTTAGTTCCCGTGGACTTGTTTCCCACCTCAAGCGAGAACTTAGTCCCTCAGTGGACTTAGTTCCTGGGGACTTATTTCCCTGCACCGTTCGATAAAGCCACGGATTTCTGTTAACACATTTCACACGACTTTGTGTGCATACAAACTTTGTTCAAAAAACCTGCGGATTTTAGTTTACACATAAAATGCTTTGCAATATTACTTTCGTCAATTTTGTATGATGTTTCTTTTTGCAGAAATTATGTTTTAACATTCATATTCAAGTGATAAATTCATCGATGCTTAGAAAGACAGCATTTATATATGCAAGTTCTTGCGCACGATTTTCTCCGTTCAAAATTTTGCCAAATCGAAAGAGCACAGATCTTAGTTGACACATTGAACACGGCTTTTTGTGCATCAAAATTTCGCAATATCGATGTTCGATAAAGTCATTTACTTGAAAAACCATATGGCCGCAAAAAATGAGTCGTGTAATCAGATCCTTAAATTTGGTTAAAGAAAACAGGAAAGTGAATAGTTGTTTCATTTCAGTTTAGGCTTGAACCGTTTATTTTTGTTCCATTTCAGTTCAGCATGTATTTGTTTCAATTCGGACAGATGTAGCTACTTACACAAGCGCAACTATTTGCAATGGTGGCAAGGGGAAGTTTTGACTGCGTTCAGACAAATTTAATGCTCTTTGGCTAAAGGGTGCGTCCAGAAATATATAATGCTTATTTTTGTCGTTGGTAAAACCCGATAACATACCCAAGCAACACATAAACTCTTGGAGAGTACTTCAATAAATGCATCAGGTCTTAACAAGCTATTAGTTCAATCTTTTTAATACCATTTCACTTTATAATCTCCTAATTCACTCTTTTAAAGTGTTCTTTCTGTTATACTACTAATAAAACATCTTTTAAACATCTTAAAGATATTCATGACAAATGTCATAATATTGACTCTCTATATACCCCCTTTAAAACCTTTTTAAAAGGAGTAATTTTTAAATGCTGAAAGAGTTTTTCATTTTTATCTTTCGAATACATCTTGAAGATATTCTGTGGACGTTTTCACTAAAACGTCTTTATGATATCTTAACAGGGTATCTTCAAGTAGTACTATTTTCCTCTTTGGTTGAAAAAAATGTTTTCTTTCACCCGAAATATGTGAATTGTGTAACACTTCCCATGCAATCAAGAACATATGAAGGAAAAAACTAGCTAAAAAACAACTCAAATATTTAGTTGAATGTACGCGCAGTTGCATATGATTATATTAGACAGAAACTGATTGTTGTGCATTTTTTATCATTTTCTTTTACTCTTTGCTTACACTTTGTTTGCTCTATTTTCTTTGAATTTGACTGGCATTCGTCCTTTACATTTTGTTTACACTTTTTTCACTCTTTGTAGTTATTTGCGGGCTGAGTTGATGGAACTCTCGAGCTGCTCTTTTGTTAATTTTGAAGATGACATTTTCGCTTTATCCCAGGAAAAAGAACATACAAATAAAAACGGTGAAAATGAAAAAAATAATAAAAATGAAGTAATAACCGACGAAACAGATAGTGATGACTAGGGCAAAAATATGCTTTGAAATATTAGTTTTAATAAAATATTTTATTAATTAAATACATACATATGAACATACGCTTCAATAAAAATTAATTTAAAAATTATTTAAAAATTCAATAAAATTAATTACTTAACGAAGTTAATAAAATACATTTTTAAAGTATTTAATGGCCAATAATTTAAAATCGACAGCAAAATAAAGTTATTCCAAATGCATATTTCTTGAAAGTATTACTGGTTTCAAGCAATTTCATTTTAAATGTAGAGACAACATTTTTTTTTTGAACGAAACAAAAATGGAATTCTTCGATAATTACGGAGTCTTTTCAGAAATATTATTAAAATCGATTTAGAATCTGAAGGCAAGTACTTTTTTCAATCAATTTTATGAAAATGAAAAACATAAATTAAAATAAAGTGACTAAAGAAGCCCAAAATGAAGAAACAACAGATAGTGATAACTACGGCAAATAAAAATATGCTCTAAAAAAAAGATTGAAGCGCTTAACATACATATGTTAATGATGCATATGCTTCAATAAATTTACTCTTTTTCAATGTTTACAAATAGTAATCAATACTAAATATGTTTAGTTCACGTGTGCATGGTATGCAAAAATATTCATTTTGGATGAAATATGCAAAAATCTACCCCAACAATTTGTGGTTTGATAAATCATGTAACTGTAAAGGGCTTTCGCGAATAAATTTTCCTCGGAATATTTCCCGTTTACTAAACTTAGGGTAGGTGAATGATGCTCTAGAGATTCTCTCAGAATTTGTTAGTATCGGAAATAAACTTTCTAGGATAATTAGTTGTTATTACATAGGACTTTCTGTGCGAAAGAAAATTTCTCCGCAAGAACCCGGCAACGCCGGGTATTTTACGCTAGTTGTTATATATACGCCTATTGACCACCTTATACATCTGTCATGGAGTACACACTGTTTGTTGTCAGCTCGCTTAAAACAAAATTAATATGGTCTTTATTTATTGGTGCCGTCCCGAGCTTGTTTAAATTCCTGCACGATGAACATAGGGAATTTATTTTTTTAGGTTATGTATGTATGTATTATGTATGTGTGCAAATATAAAAAAGGGGCGCTTTCTATAAATCTTACACAGGGCGCAAGTTTGGCTGAGTCCGGCCCTGGCCGTAGGTAATCCAAAGAGGACTAACAATTACACGGAAATGGTGTCTATCTGTAGGATTATCAATAAACCCCTCCAAGACGACAATCATCAAAGGGCACGGTAGTGCCCAGCCAAGTTCTGGCACTACACCCTTTTTACAGGAACAAACTCAGGCGACTTTTGACCCCTCCCTATCTTCAGTACCAATCAAGTCAGAAACTTGAAATTCCGAATATTTGCTAAGCTAGTCAGGCACATGCGCCTGACCAAATTTCAATTTTCTAGCATAAGCGGTTCCTGAGATATAAGGCCTCAAAAATCACAAAAACCGTAACTGACTGACTGACTGACTGACAGATCATCAAAATTATGGAGCACTTCCCGACATCGTAGAATCTTGTAATTTTGCACAACGGTAAGTCTTGTCATGTAAGCAGAGGAAAAAATCGAAAAATTGAAATTTTCCATTCAGGGGGCGTGGTATCCGCCCACTTTCTCCGAATTGTCTCCGAATTGGTGTTGGTTGAATGGAGCACTTCCTGCTGCTGTAAAACGATGAAATTTGGAAAACCGGTAGGGCTTATATTGCATATAAAAAACCAAAAATAAACACCAAGATTTTCCTTTCGGGGGGCGTGGTATCCGCCCACTTTCTCCGAATTGGTGTTGGTTGAATGGAGCACTTCCAACTACTGTAAAACGATAAAATTTGGTAAAGTGGTAGGGCTCAAATTGCATTCGAAGAAAAAAATATAAAATTAGCGGTTTTTTATTCAGGGGCGTGGTATCCGCCCACTTCCTCATAACTGATGTAAATCATATATGGCGCACTTCCAATTGCAGTAGAACAATGAAATTTGGTAGAACGGTAGGGCTCAAATCGCATATAAAGGACCAAAAATAAAAATTGAGGTTTTCCATTCAGGGGCGTGGTATCCGCCCACTTCCTCAGAACTGATGTAAATTATATATGGCGCACTTCCAATTGCAGTAGAACAATGAAATTTGGTAGAACGGTAGGGCTCAAGTCGCATATAAAGGACCAAAAATAAAAATTGATGTTTTCCTTTCAGGGGCGTGGTATCCGCCCACTTCCTCAGAACTGATGTAAATTATATATGGCGCACTTCCAATTGCAGTAGAACAATGAAATTTGGTAGAACGGTATGGCTCAAATTGCATATAAAGGACCGAAAATAAAAATCGAGGTTTTTCATTCAGGGGCGTGGTATCCGCCCACTTCCTCAGAACTGATGTAAATTATATATGGCGCACTTCCAATTGCAGTAGAACAATGAAATTTGGTAGAACGGTAGGGCTCAAATCGCATATAAAGGACCAAAAATAAAAATCGAGGTTTTCCATTCAGGGGCGTGGTATCCGCCCACTTCCTCAGAACTGATGTAAATTATATATGGCGCACTTCCAATTGCAGTAGAACAATGAAATTTGGTAGAACGGTAGGGCTCAAGTCGCATATAAAGGACCAACAATAAAAATTGATGTTTTCCTTTCAGGGGCGTGGTATCCGCCCACTTCCTCAGAACTGATGTAAATTATATATGGCGCACTTCCAATTGCAGTAGAACAATGAAATTTGGTAGAACGGTATGGCTCAAATTGCATATAAAGGACCGAAAATAAAAATCGAGGTTTTTCATTCAGGGGCGTGGTATCCGCCCACTTTCTCCGAATTGGTGTTGGTTGAATGGAGCACTTCCAACTACTGTAAAACGATAAAATTTGGTAAAGTGGTAGGGCTCAAATTGCATTCGAAGAAAAAAATATAAAATTAGCGGTTTTTTATTCAGGGGCGTGGTATCCGCCCACTTCCTCAGAACTGATGTAAATCATATATGGCGCACTTCCAATTGCAGTAGAACAATGAAATTTGGTAGAACGGTAGGGCTCAAATCGCATATAAAGGACCAAAAATAAAAATCGAGGTTTTCCATTCAGGGGCGTGGTATCCGCCCACTTCCTCAGAACTGATGTAAATTATATATGGCGCACTTCCAATTGCAGTAGAACAATGAAATTTGGTAGAACGGTAGGGCTCAAGTCGCATATAAAGGACCAAAAATAAAAATTGATGTTTTCCTTTCAGGGGCGTGGTATCCGCCCACTTCCTCAGAACTGATGTAAATTATATATGGCGCACTTCCAATTGCAGTAGAACAATGAAATTTGGTAGAACGGTATGGCTCAAATTGCATATAAAGGACCGAAAATAAAAATCGAGGTTTTTCATTCAGGGGCGTGGTATCCGCCCACTTTCTCCGAATTGGTGTTGGTTGAATGGAGCACTTCCAACTACTGTAAAACGATAAAATTTGGTAAAGTGGTAGGGCTCAAATTGCATTCGAAGAAAAAAATATAAAATTAGCGGTTTTTTATTCAGGGGCGTGGTATCCGCCCACTTCCTCAGAACTGATGTAAATCATATATGGCGCACTTCCAATTGCAGTAGAACAATGAAATTTGGTAGAACGGTAGGGCTCAAATCGCATATAAAGGACCAAAAATAAAAATCGAGGTTTTCCATTCAGGGGCGTGGTATCCGCCCACTTCCTCAGAACTGATGTAAATTATATATGGCGCACTTCCAATTGCAGTAGAACAATGAAATTTGGTAGAACGGTAGGGCTCAAATTGCATATAAAGGACCGAAAATAAAAATCGAGGTTTTCCATTCAGGGGCGTGATATCCGCCCACTTCCTCAGAACTGATGTAAATTATATATGGCGCACTTCCAATTGCAGTAAAACAATGAAATTTGGTAGAACGGTAGGGCTCAAGTCGCATATAAAGGACCAACAATAAAAATTGAGGTTTTCCATTCAGGGGGCGTGGTATGTTTAATTTATATGGAGCACTTCCGATTGCTGTAATTAAGGTAGGTATGTTAGTGTTATGTATCTTGCCAGGATAAGAAGAAATAATTGAAGCGCAAATTAAAACAACCAATAACAAAAAAAAAATATACCAAAAGAAATAGGAAGCTATAAACTAAGTTGATTTTAGTAGGAAGAGTCCACCCTTCTATCTTTCCTTATCTTTCGAGATTTTGACATGGCAAAATATTTAAATCTTTGCAAAAAGGAGTGAGATCAGACCAAAAACATAAATGTTAAAAAAAGAGCCAAGTTCTTCTATACAAAAACCTTTGTGTAACAAGTCAGCCGTGAAAAGTAATGAGATCTAAAAGTGCGCCAAGTTCTTACTTCATGAAGATTTAATACCGAATATTTAAAGTAGAATAATATTGAAACAGCTACAATGTAATAGAGAAATTTTATTATTAAATGATTACTGAGTAAAATTTGATGGGCTTACTTGGCAAGTTTTTTTTTTATGCCCAATTCAAACGGTTTTAAAAACTTGACCAGTAAGCCCATCAAATTTTACTCAGTAATCATTTAATAATAAAATTTCTCTATTACATTGTAGCTGTTTCAATATTATTCTACTTTAAATATTCGGTATTAAATCTTCATGAAGTAAGAACTTGGCGCACTTTTAGATCTCATTACTTTTCACGGCTGACTTGTTACACAAAGGTTTTTGTATAGAAGAACTTGGCTCTTTTTTTAACATTTATGTTTTTGGTCTGATACCATTTACAAGTAATAACTTGTGCCACATATGAAACCTATCCATCTTGCTGGTGAAGTGATTGAAACGCAGAGAGGGGTAAAATATCTAGGAATTCTACCAGATAGTAGACTCCTTTTGAACAAACACTTAAAAGCTATAGTCGGGAAAGCCACAAAAGCCCTAATGATTTGCAAGAGACTTGCAGGCAAGTCATGCAGATGCAAACCGAACATCCTTAGCTGGATATACACTATGATGGTAAGACCAATCATTACATATGGGGCGTTTGCATGGCACAAGAGAACCGAATTATAAAGAACAAGGAAAGCTCTAGAAAAAGTCTAAGGGCTCGCGTGTATCTGTATTATCCTCTATCTATCCCCTCTACACGAAGCCATTAGAAGTGCGGCAATGGGAGTTATAAATCTTGAGATCCTCGAAACAAATATCATCAAGTGGCACGCTGATGGATCGAGTCCTAAGCAGAATAGTTTCAGATTTCTGAAACTGACTTCCATATCATCGCAATATCACTGAATTTTGTTGAAGTCACAGTGCAAAAGAATTCTGATGACCTCGACTTTGGGAGCTGTACACTATTACGTCGACGGCATACACAATTGCCCCAGTTAGACTACCTCTTAGATCGCTGGTGTAAATGCTGAATAGAATCAGCGAGTTAACCGCTTACAGCTGAAGACTATTCTTAATATCGTAGATTGCGGTATGCAATTGTTAATGACACAGAAACTGAAGATATCGACAATGAAAGATAAAAAAAAATTATATAGTAAAGTTAATTTTTCTGTATTCAAATAAAAAATTATTCAATCATAAATTTAAAAAAATCTCTGATTACATATCATGGATTATGCCTACGGGGGAAACCATGTAAAAAAATGCGCCCTGCATTCTACCTCGAAGGTGGTGAGGAAACGAGTGCATCGTCATAATATATTCGCTTTCTCAGCGCTCTACTCCGAAAACGGTTAATTTTACAGAAAAATGCAAGAGACATTTTTTGTAGACAATTTCACGACAAACAATTTTCATAATGACCTTTATTGACCTCTGAGCCATAAAAACCGATTTTTGTGACCTTTTGACCCTTATAACTTTTTTAGCCGGCACGATATCAATGTCGATTTTTCACATCTTCATTACAATGCCGTAATAAATGTGTATACAAAAATTCAGCTCACTAGGAATTTTTCCGCAGATAAAACTTAAAATGACTGGACTATTAAGTGTTTGCGGCGTTAATCTGGAAAACACATGTTTCTCTCATGGACAGTTGTATGTTGCCTGCTCACGCGTCACGACAGCTTTATTTATTTTCGCGGCAGGTAATCAAACAAAAAATATCGCGTAAGACAAGGCATTACAATGAAAATACCACATTATTACTACTTCACTGAACCAAAAATTGCAGTCATATTGATAATTTTGTGAGTTGAATTGACAGTAAAATTGTCAATTTTGAGCCAATGACCGGTGTAGTAAATACGACACTTTCATATTGTCAATTTCATAAATTAAAGATTTGGTATTCATATTGACAACTACGACTTTTATATGGAAAATCAGGATTGTGGTATTGATAACTAAATTATCAATTTTTAACCAGAGCAGTTGTCGAATTGGCAATTTCTATTTGCACTTTGATCACTGCAGTTGCTAATTTGAAAATTATGGTTGTTTATTTCATTATAGAAGTCGTCAAATTGAGATCTTCGATTATTTATTTTATCACAGAAGTTTTCAAACTGAAAACCACTGTTGTCAAATTGAAAACTGAAATTGTCAATTTGATTACAGCAGTGTCTAACCGAAAACTGCAATTGTCAATTTGACAACAGGAGTTATCAAATTTACGAATTATATTGGCAATTTGATTACAGCATTTGTCAAATTGAAAACTATGGTTGTTAATTTGATTACAACAGTTTTCAAATTGAATACTTCGACTGTTAATTTCATCACAGCAGTTGTAAAACTAAATCTCACGGTTGTTAATTTGAAAATTTTAATTATCAATTTGATTAAAGGAGTTGTCAAATTGAAAATTTTGATTGTAAATTTAATCACAACTGTTGTCAAATTGAATACCACTATTGTCAATTTGAAAACTGAAATACCCAATTTGATTATAGCAGTTGTCTAACTGAGAACTGCAATTGTCGATTTGATCACAGGAGTTGTCAAATTAATGACTTGTACTGTTGATTTGATAACAGCAGTTGTCAAATTAAAAACTACTGCTCTCAAATTAAAAACTGTGTTATTCAATTTGTTTTCTGTAGTCTTCAAATTGATTACTGCTATTATCAATTTGATCACAGCAGATATCAAGTTGAAAATCACAGGTGCCACATTGAAAATTACAAATGCCAATTTGATTTAAACAGTTGTCAAAATGGAATCCGCGTTTGTAAAATTTAAAATCGTAGTTTTCAATTTGACAAGTGTATATTTACTATTCAAGGTCTTGAGTCATCTTAGTAAGTTATTTCCATTCTGAAATATAAGCTTTTAAAAAAGTTTAAAATAAAAATCTCACTTTAATTTTCAGATCAGTTTTAATGGATCATAAATTTTACATGGTTTTCTAGTAAATAAATAGTAAATTTAATTAATCCGTGAACCGGATATTACCTTAGTGACATATCTCTCGAAATCTAGGATTTTGGGTAAAAATATGATTAACTAAAACAAAGGATAAATAAAAATCAGAAAACTATACCTTTTAAGACCGAGCATAAATGTTCTTGCTCGCAGCTCCTCAAAAAGTTTCTTAACTCCGTATTGACAACCGTATTAATTGGCATTATGTATTTGTATTGTATTGTATAGTATTTGTATTGTGAATACTTGGCTATGTGAAAATTTAAAAGATCTATATTTAAAAATAAATATTGTTGAATGATTTATTACCTTATACTTTCTCACTTGTTTTTTGAATATGCACTTATAACACTGTTAAAAGCAAAGCAAACTTTATATTATTATAAAGAATACTTGGTGGTAGTTCATTCAAGTTGTTGTTGTAATATTCAAAAATTCATAAATATATGAAGCTTCGCAGATATACTGCATGTATGTAACCATACAAAAACCCCTTCAATAGATTTAAAACTTGACCAGAGTCAAATCTTTCATTAAAAATCTCCCTCCTTATAATATACAACGAATTGTTGGCTTATAAACAGAGTTCGGAGAAATAGAAAGAAACCGAATTTACAACAACAAAACTTGAATGACTAATAAAAACGCTAGTCCTCAAGTGATAGTTGATAAACGATAAAACCTAAATTGGGATGGACCTGATCATGTGGTCTCGGTAGCGTGATGCGTAGGGCATTGGCTTCTGACGACGCTAGGTCTGGGTTCAAATCTCAGTCAAGGCAAAAAGTTTTTCGATTAAACTTGATAGTATAAAGGCTAAGCACCACTAATAAAGGAGTCTGATGATCGGCTTGGCAACCGTGAAATAGCTATATAACTCCAGCCAAATAAGAACACTTGGTGGTAGTTCATTCAAGTTTATTCAAAAATTCATACATATTGATAATCGCAATAGTCAGTTTGTAAACTGCATCTGTGTCTACATATTTGACTATCGTAGTTTTCATTATGATGACAGGAATAATTTATCATCATATTGACAATAACAATTGTCAAATGTCAACTTCAACTGTCCATTTCATGACCGTGGTTTTCAACGTAATGGGTAAAGGTCATCGTCATAATGACTATCATTATTGCTAACTACATGATTTTAGTTTTCAATCTGATGACCAGTCTTCATATCGACTTTGAAAATATTCTATTTAAATACTGCAGTTGTTGATAAGATAACTTCGATTTTCAAATTGAAAATTAAAATTGAAAATCTAAAATTTTCATATTTACTATCTAGTTGTAAATTTCAACTTGATTTTTTGAAAATTTGCGTCATATTGACTATTTTTTTCACCATTTTGACAATTTTCAGTTTACTATCAATGATTGTTGATATGACAACGGTTATTTTTTTCAGTGTACTACTAAAGTCTTGCAATGTACAAAATAGAAAACATATATTTGTAAGTAATCGTTGTTTATTATGGGGACATAAATCTATAAATAAATAAGTGATATGTTTTATTACTGCGAATGGACAATATTATCTAACATAAAAAATCAATGTTGAG
Source organism: Philhelius festivus (assembly GCA_963931855.1). Taxonomy (NCBI): domain Eukaryota; kingdom Metazoa; phylum Arthropoda; class Insecta; order Diptera; family Syrphidae; genus Philhelius; species Philhelius festivus. The sequence goes on along the minus strand of OZ007556.1, from coordinate 133,527,542 downwards.
TTGTTTTAGAGAAAATAGGGCAGAACAACGTCTGCCGGGGCAGCTAAGAAAAATGTCAAACTTTTATTTTGTTTTATTTTTATTTTACAGATTTAAAATAAATTAAAAATAAAATTTACGACTGGATCGCACGAACTTGCTCTTATGTAAAAGTACTTTGGAATTTAAGATACATTCTATAAATATAAAAAATTGATTTAATGAGATAATAATGTTCAAATGCATAAAATTGCCGTCTGATTTCTAGAAAAGTATGAATTTATGCAAACAAACTTTTCGTTTTATTATTAAATACATTTTTTATATAAAAATTTCTTTCAAATTTTTTAAGAAAAAAATATGGGATGCGAATTTTAAGTATTTAATAATATTGATTTTAGGAAATAATTTCAAAAAATAATTGTCCATAGGTTTTGAAGATATTGATTTGTCAACAAAAATTTTTTTTTTTTTTCAAAAACCCAACAAATATTTTTGCGAATATTTTTATAAACAATATTATTTTAAACTTAAGGAGAATCCTGCTGAAAATGTTTGGTTAAAATCCTTAGAGCCGCTAATGAGAAAGTCAAAAATCAACAAAAAAAAAAAACGGTTCTATGACAGGAACCGTTAATAACATTTTGCCCCAAAAATTTTTTTGACCAAAATGTAATCCATGTCCATAATATCACACCCAATTTTTTTTTTATCAAAATCGTTAGAGCCGTTTTCGAGATAAATAAGATTTTGCATTACGGGTGTATGGGGGGTACCCTTAGTTTTGGAGCTAAAAAAAAATTTCAACTTCTCCTCTAGGGAATCACCAAAGACCCTTAAGTACCGAGATTGAAAGAAATAGGTCCAGTGCAGCGTTGCCGCGAAGGAAAAAGCAGAGAGGGCCATTTCGAAATTTTTTGAGGGCCATTTGACAAAAGTTGGGGTAAAATATTTTACTTGCAAATCCGTCCTTAAAACATTAAACTACAATATTTATTTACTTAATATGTATTTATTCTTTGTTATTTATTTAATACATTATTTATTTAATGCATTTATTAAATCTATGTAGTAGGCAGCAGAAGCAGAACTTGACTGTTTCGTCTGATTAGATTTCTTGGGAATTATCTTAAAATATCTTTAAAAAAATACAATTTATAATGTATAGATCACACCAGTAATATTTTTAAAATATTTATATTACTTTTCCTTATTTTAATTCAATACATATATGAATGAACAAAGAACGAACAAACAATAAACGGAAAAAAAAAAACAAATGCCTATACGATTTATTTATTTATTTTTATTTCATCAAGCAGATTTATAAAATCTATTATATAATCTTACAGACTACAGAATACAATTTTTTTATTGAAAAATAGAAAAACAAAATGAACTTAATCTAAAAGAATTACTTAATAGACCACCAGATTACGAAGTAGATAAGCAATATGTGCTTCTTAAAAGATTCTCGACTCAACATGATTACTATACTGCTGACTTCTCTAATGCATCGAGTTAAAGGTTCATTTAGATTATAATTTACCCGATGATGAGGTTGAGGGATATCATTGATCAGCAGCAAGAATAGAAGAAGGCCCAAGTGACTTCCTTGTGGTACTCCTGCTGTGACCTCATATTAGTATATGGTGGTTTACTCTACCGAACGCCTTAGCTTATCAGAGACAATTTTTTCCAAAATTTTTGGTACATTATATGTACATATGTGCTAATGGAGCGATAATTAGAAACATCTTGCTTAGATCTTGATTTATGAATAGGAATAACGTACGAGATTTTCCAATCATCAAGAAAATAACCCTTTCCCTTTTTAAGAGAACTATTAAACAAAAAAGTTAATGGTCCCGATAGAGCACCTGACCAGGGGCCAAATTACCGCATCAGTTATCGAGTAATACGTGACTGAATTATGTGAGTTTGGCATTACCGCTTACGTTATCCAGCAATAAATTACTCCAATTTGACATTTTCATTCGATCACTGATGGGACTCACTCACTCGTCACTGAAGCGGTAATTCGGCCCCTGTTTTTCAAAATGATCGGAGGAATACCATCGGGTTCTGGTTGTTTATCATCATTTAGTCCAATTAAGGCTAATTCAACATGTTTGTCACTTAAGTTTAAGTGACCGATATTGATTGAATTTAAACATGAAATTGCAGAAAAGTTAGAGGGAATACTTTGGGGATTATAAACGGAGAGAAAAAAGTCTGCAAAAAGTTGCAAATTTCCAGAATATTGCATGCAATTGGGATACCATTTGAACATTTTTTATCATTGCTAACTGACCAACAAAAAATTTACTGTTAAGTGTTAGACTAGATTCAGTTCGAATTAGGTAGTTCTTATATGTATATAAAAATTTGTTTAAAAAATAAAATTCTTTTTGCAAGCGCAAATGTTTTATCAGAAGATCTTCTTTATTGGGAAATTTACGATATAATTTGTAAGATTTATTTTTTTGTTATTTAAGTTACATAAACGCTTTGGTAGATGACGAAAGTAAATGACTCAAATTAGCTTTTTTGGCCTTTAGTCCACAAAAATTGGCGTTTCGTCCGGGTGATCTCACATGGACTCATCAGTTGACTTGTGAGGACCTTGTCAATACGCAATTTTTGTTAAGTTCAGTTCATCTTATATGAATTTTTTGACAAAAATCCAATGTGAACTATATCCAACAAAGATTAGAATTGTAACCATTAATGTTGGAATTTTTTTTTGCCCGTGGCCTGGCATTGAATATTTATATGAAGGTTTTTATAATACAAACTCTATATACTACTGAAATAAATCAGCCAAGTAGAAGACTTAGCACTATTATTGGACTTGTTGAATTATTGATTCAAATTAGCTTTTTTGGCCTTTAGTCCACAAAAATTGGCGTTTCGTCCGGGTGATCTCACATGGACTCATCAGTTGACTTGTGAGGACCTTGTCAATACGCAATTTTTGTTAAGTTCAGTTCATCTTACATGAATTTTTTGACAAAAATCCAATGTGAACTATATCCAACAAAGATTAGAATTGTAACCATTAATGTTGGAATTTTTTTTGCCCGTGGCCTGGCATTGAATATTTATATGAAGGTTTTTATAATACAAACTCTATATACTACTGAAATAAATCAGCCAAGTAGAAGACTTAGCACTATTATTGGACTTGTTGAATTATTGATTCAAATTAGCTTTTTTGGCCTTTAGCCGGACGAAACGCCAATTTTTGTGGACTAAAGGCCAAAAAAGCTAATTTGAATCAATAATTCAACAAGTCCAATAATAGTGCTAAGTCTTCTACTTGGCTGATTTATTTCAGTAGTATATAGAGTTTGTATTATAAAAACCTTCATATAAATATTCAATGCCAGGCCACGGGCAAAACATTAATGGTTACAATTCTAATCTTTGTTGGATATAGTTCACATTGGATTTTTGTCAAAAAATTCATATAAGATGAACTGAACTTAACAAAAATTGCGTATTGACAAGGTCCTCACAAGTCAACTGATGAGTCCATGTGATAATTCAACAAGTCCAATAATAGTGCTAAGTCTTCTACTTGGCTGATTTATTTCAGTAGTATATAGAGTTTGTATTATAAAAACCTTCATATGAAAGTAAATGACGTGAGAAAAAAGTCAAATCATTAAACGAGATAAATGAATGAATTCAGTTCCGTTTTAAGTATAGTTATTTGTATGTTGTGGAAACACCTTGTAGTGGCGATGAATCGCGATGGTTTATATTTAATTTTGTAAAGCTTTTTAATTATTATTAAGCACGATATGACGTGATGTTTAATCTTCTAAAATTAAGATTTGGGGGCCATTTATAATTGGCCCGGGCAAAGGGCCAAAATGTAAAACAGGGGGCCAAATGGCCCGATCGGGCACTTTGTGGCAACGCTGGTCCAGTGGCTTAGGCTATAGTGAGAAGTACAGACATACAGACACACTGAAACATGTTTTTTGTGTACTAACTTTTCCTTAACATTTTTATAAAAAAAATTGTTACGCAAATTGTTAGTATTTAATAAAACACATTTTAAAACGTAATTTAAGAATTTAATCGTGTATCGGTTTTCAAGATATCGAATTTAAAAAAAAAAAATTTTATTATTTTTTTAAAAATCCAAAAACTATTTTTTCGAAAAAAATTTTAGTTTATATTTTTTAAAATGCAAAGGACCTCCTGCATAAAAATTTCGGTAAAAATCTTTAGAGCCGTTGGTGAGAAAATCGAAAATCAAAAAAACGGTTCTATGACAGGTACCCCTAATATCATTTCCCCCTAATTTTTTTTTTCAACCAAAATGTAGTCCATGTCTATAATATCACACCTAATTTTTTTTATCAAAATCGTTAGAGCCGTTTTCGAGATAAATAAGATTTTGCATTACGGGTGTATGGGGGGTACCCTTAGTTTTGGTGCTAAAAAAAAATTTCAATTTCTCCTCTAGGGAATCACCAAAGACCCTTAACTACCGAGATTGAAAGAAATAGGTCCAGTGGCTTAGGCTGTAGTGAGAGGTACAGACATACAGACAGACAGACGGAATTGCCGGACCTATTTTGTCGTCTTCGCTATCATCGTAATGTCAACTTTGATCAAAATCTCGAGTTCGATTTTTTTTCCAAATGCAGAACTTGCCCTATAGTACCTACCTATATCGCAAGTAAAAAGAATAGAAAATTGAAAAATAATGCAAATTAGCGAATTCAAAATAATGTTAGGATAAGTATACCAATTTGACATTAATACTCAGTAATAAGTACTTGCTACACATTTGTCGTTTTAAATGGAAAAATGTATAATACTATTTAGACCTATTCTCCCTTTTTTAAAAATTTGACGAAACTAATCATCACAGCACCATCTAAAGTGCGCTTTAAGTTGAAACTTCTTACGTTGTAACTGGAACATAAATAAAAGCTAGTTTGTTAATAGTGGTCGGAAACTAGATTTTGAAGTGGGGACAAATTGTTCTCTCGTTTTTTCTTTAACTATAGATATGCTCCAAACTTTATACCTAAGTATAGAGAAGAGCATTTACGATATAACAGTTATATATATATAAGTATATTTAGGTTTGTGGCTTATTATACTTATTACTTTATTATTATTAGTTATTTTTTGACATAACTTCACCTTAAAAGTTTCTAAAAAATGTGACTCATGAAGCATGTAGCTTAAAAAAAATCTGGGACAAATACTAATGAATGATTTGAAGCTTACAAAAATTCAAACAGCTTCAAAAATGTATTAAGGCTATTTTTTTTTGGAAATATCATCAAAAAGTGTTAATAGTTATGCACATAAGAACATATTATGTATATAAGTTCACTCCCTATAACTTAATTAAGAAGGAAAAATATTTTTTTGAAGTTATATTATTCTTGCAAATATTATTTACATCTATTTATTTTAGTTATTTTACTTGATATAAGTTTATCTTTTGACGCCCTCACCTGTATTTACCAGAGTATCATATTTCTGTAGAATTTTCATAAAAAAGGAATAATGTAAATAGAATGATTTATAATTCGTTTTTGAGGGCTTATGCAAATAAGTAGATATACCCAGATGCAACACACCTATGGAGCAGAACGACCTATAAAATTCAAAAAGCGATATATGCTCGAAGATTTTCAAAAACCCTTTAAACAATAAAAATCAAAGCTCTTTCACCAGTATTTTGTGCTTTGATAAAACTTCGTTGGAAAAGCAGCATAAATATTATGATCACACTTTTATTTCTTTATCTGCTTCCACCGATTATGTAAAACTCGTTAAAAACAATCATTAGATAATTAAATAAAGTGAGAAAGAAGAAAAAAAATATATTCTTTTCAATAAATGTATCCTTAGATACATACATCAGACCAAAAACATAAATGTTAAAAAAAGAGCCAAGTTCTTCTATACAAAAACCTTTGTGTAACAAGTCAGCCGTGAAAAGTACTGAGATCTAAAAGTACCTACGCCAAGTTCTTACTTTATGAAGGTTTAATACCGAATATTTAAAGTAGAATAATATTGAAAATTTTATTATTTAATGATTACTGACTAAAATTTGATGGGTTAACTGATCAAGTTTTTAAAACCTTTTGGATTGGGCATAAAAAAAATATGTTTTTGGTCTGATCCCACTCCTTTTTGAAAAGATTTTAATATTTTGCCATGTCAAAATCTCGAAAGATACGGAAAGATAGAAGAGTGGACTCTACCTACCAAAATCAACTTAGTTTATAGCTTCCTATTTCTTTTCGCATACAGTCAAAATCGGTTACAACCATAGGCGAATTTAAGGATTTGGCGCCCCGAGCTGATAAATTTTGCCGCCCTGTAAAACAATGAAAATAAAGTAATAAATAATAATAAAAAAAATAACAAAATGCATAATACTCGTATTTCATGTTTTCAATTTTTTTTCTGTTTGTGTATTGATTACAAAATGCATTAACAATAGATTCGTTATCTAAATTTTTTGTCAGTTCGGCTTCTATATTTAATAAAGCTAAACTATTAAGGCGTTCTATTAATGCGAGACCTTAAATAGGGTTTTATTCGTTTCAATACGGAAAACGATCTTTCTGCACTACAATTTGACACTGCAGTCAGTGGCGATTCCTGATCTTTAGTATTGGGTTAGCTCCATGGTGTGAGGAAAAAATTGTAGTTTTTTTTTTTAATTTAATTAATAAGGAAAACAAAACACAAGCAATACTTTATAAATTAATAACATAAGATAAAATGTTTAAAAATGTATCGATGCATTAATTCGGTTCGTCGTTCAACGGTAGCAAAACTTTCGATGACTTGATTATAAATTTCGTCACTTGCTTTTAATTCTTTTTAAATAACCTTTTCGATAGATATAAGAGCCGAATAGCTCAATTTCTTGTGACCATGAGCAGGGGCGTATTTAAGGATTTGGCGCCCAGGGCTGATAAATTTTGCCGCCCTTTAGAACAATGAAAATAAAGTAATAAAAAATAATAATAAAAAAAAACACAAAATGCATAATATTTGATGTTTTCATTTTTTTCTGTGTGTATATTCATCACAAAATTAATTAACAAAAGATTCGTTATCTATATTTTTTGTCAGTTCAGCTTCTATATTTAATAAAGCTAAACTATTAAGGCGCTAATGCGAGACCTTAAATAGGTTTTTATTTTTGAATACGGAAAGCGATCTTTCTGCTGTACAATTCAGGATCGATTCGATTTTTTCGATCCGGTAATCGAAAAGTATTGATGATCGAAAACACAAATTTTCATTTTAATCGATCCCAATCTCAATCATTTAGATGATTCTCGTTTCTTGATTTTCTATTTCAATCTCAATCATTTCAATGAGTCTCAATCTTCAATATCAGTTAACTCAATTAACCATGATTGTCAATTTTTTGATTGTCATTCTGAATATAGCTGTCTCTATCATATCAATAAGGAAATAAAGAGAGAGAGAGCGATTGTCAAAACGACAATCAAATAATTTAGTGGTCACTTTACTCTTACGCGATACGGGCCCAGGATCTGGTATGTTTACTGTGGGAATTGAACTAGTAATGTGACTTATCGAATAAAAACTTTCGACTTACATGCGATACTATCTACAAGTTAATTTTTTCGATAGTACCAAATCATTCAGTAACTATTAGTCCTAAAATTGATCTTTTCAGGAGAAACAAATGAAATCTCTTTATCTTGAATTTCTTGACGCTTTTTAATCAATGGACATAGTAGCCAAAGCCATCATTTGATGTCATTTGGCAATTTATGGCTTACAATATAGAGTATTTTGTGAAAGCCTCAACTCAATCCTATCATCGAAATCGAAATGAAAATCAAATCGGAAAAGTATTAAATCATTTGAGTGAAATGAAAATGATCGATCGATTCAAATGATTTTTGAACGATTCGATCATTTGAAATGAATAATTTACACAGCTCTACACTGCAGTGTACAAGTATATTCTTAAAGCAACCTCAGCATATAAAAATGCTTCCTTCAATTCTTTTTCTCTTATATGAAGGTTAAGCTGCTTTAAACTCATATTTTCAGTGTAGTTTTGCTCCGGAAAATGTTTAAGTAAGACACACTCTTCGTGAAAATCTGCCCCAAGATCAACCGGGTATAATTTCTGAAGAGTGGTTACATTTTTTCGAATTGCTTCTTCACTCATGTGATCAAGCTTAGATAAAAAATAAAACCATTTGGTTTGCTTCATAGAATGAATTTCTTCTCTTCAGCGCACTCATTAATTGGTCGCAAAAAGGAATGAATGTAATTATTTTGAAATTTTCGCGACCACAAAAAAGAACCTTCCCTTCGCGACACTCATCATCTCGTTTTTTCCTCTTGACGATTCTTTTTTGGTTCATTTTGTAATTTTCAGAGGTTTTGCTTTTTCCCATCTCTTCAAAAACATCAATAGTCTAGTCAAATTAAATTAATTAATTCGAATTATCTACAAAAAATACTGCGTCGAATTTTTTTTTGTTTCTTAAAGAGTACCTATTGGAGAGTGTAAATCCAAAAAGTTCGAACAAAAAACGCCCATGCGTTGTCCGCCATTTTGAAAAAGTCTTTGGAAAGCGTGAACTCGATTTTCTCGGCTCCTATCATATATAGAGCTGTATTTTTTTTTAGGTTTGTACGGTAAAATATCTTCTTTGACTTTTGTTGAGAAAAAAATTTGAAAACTCTTTCCAAAAAAAAGTTATCGACGAAAAACTGTCGAGATTTTGAAGTAAAAAATGGTTTTTAACGTTTATCTCGCCTCATGTTCATCTGATCGAAAAAATACTCAAGTTGTTTTTTATAGATCACTTTATTTCCTACATTTTGGTATATTTAAATTTTATGTGCGACAAAAACTGTAGGAAATATAACCTGTCAAAATGGCCAATAGCCTGCGAAAATTAGAAAAAAAAAAAAAATTACTCACGTTTGAAAATTTTCAAATTTGATTATGTTCATTATGAAATTTAAAAAAACAGTTCAAACTCTTTTCCACACCACCACCGAGGTAGAGTTACGGCGCGTTTTTTTAGTGTGGTGTCCCGAGGAGGTATAATCCACGATTAAATCGTTTTCGTTTCTATATCAGCCTATCGATAGCTCAATGTGGCATAGTTTTCTCATGTCGTTCTTATCTCCTTTTTTTTTGGGGCTAGGCGTGCGGACATCAATGATCATATTAACTTTGTTTGTGCTGTGTTTTCAGGTGAGAAAAAGCCTTCACATGCGTCTTCATCTTCCAGTAAATTTTGCAAGGTAGGAACATTCTCGCATGTTTTTCCACTGCAGTAGAAACATAATAAGGAACAATTCAGACCAGTTTTCCGATAGCCACAAGCTTGGCCACACTGGCCCTCTCATTTGCAGGGTATAGTTTGCAATATGCTTTGTGGAGCTGGATCCTGAGTGGTTGTAACTGGCTCTAATCCTCTCGGAGTTCTTTTCCAACCCCATTTTAGTGGGTCATGGTGAACATCGATCCAAGTCTGTACTTGATGGTAGGTATGGAATGTGTGTTGCCGAGCAGCTGTTGTACTAGGAGGTTATGAAGATAGATTAAACTTAGTTTTTTTTGACGTTTTAACAAAGTCGCTATATCGCAAAGAATCCAGTGACCCATTTTCCTTCCCATTGAACAACGCAATAAAAACTTTTTCTCCGGCGGCGGCTCGATAAAATAGGTATTCGACGATTTTAACTTTAGTAAAATGTTAGAGATAGCATGATGCTAAAATTGATTAAAATTAGCAAAATTATTTTTTTAACCTATTATACTAAAATAGTTTTAACATCGTATCTACTAATTCGACTAAAATTTTGCGCCAATAGTTTTTAAAATAATACCTATCCTTTTATTTATCCATCATTTCATTATAAACTATTGTACAAAAAACAATCATTATATTGTTTCTTAAGTCGTTCAAAACTATTGACGAAGGGAAGGGTATTTGTATTGTAGGGACACGAGTCAGCCAAAACTAAAAAAAAATTGAGGCATGATTTGCTAGGTGTATAAAAAAAGAATAAAATTTTGTGTGTGACCTTATATCTAGAATCCAGCTTGATGGATTTTTATAATTTTTTTTAATAAAAAGGAACTCTTTATCCAGCCAAAGTTTTTCTAGCCCATTTTTTAGAGCTACAAGCAACAAGAGTTTTTTTTTTTTGATAACGTTTTCGTCTCATTGCAATTTGTTCCAAAAAATAAGTACATGTCAGTAAATATTTTTCTTATGAACTTTCATTATAAAAAAAACGTTTATAAAATATGAGAATAGTAAATGGTGAAAAAAGTGAGTGACATGTTACAGTGAACTCTCTCACAGCCGCACACTCACTGCATTGAAAAAATAGTCCTACTTGAAAAACTAAAAAAATCGATTTTTTTAAATCTTTGTATTTTATCTTTATCAAAAATATTGTAAATTGGACAATTTTTAGGGGCGAAAAAAAGTATTATAAATTGACCGCCCCTAGCAGCTTTGCCGCCCCGGGCTGTAGCCCTTTTAGCCCTAGTGTAAATACGCCCCTGACCATGAGTACTTCGAAAGTACGTTTTTATCCTCTTCAATGCATAAAAGAAGCATTCCTTACACGCCTTCAAGCTGGACTTTTATAACTTATAAGCTTGTACACCTGCTAAAAACTGTCGGCGACGTTTGCCTCCATCCAGAATAAGACATTAAATGGAGTTATCTCAGCTGATGTTGTACCTTTTGGCTATATAGCATCTGCGTTTTCATGAAAAAACATTCAATTCATTCTTTAATTGAGTAAATTCAAATATGTTTGGTCAGCTGGTAATTAGATTTTTATTTACTTCTTCAGGAAAATTTGTTTTTTGGCGTTATTAAATAAATTTGTTCCCGTTCAGTTAATCGAAATATTTCAGTTATTTTATTGATGCCAACCTTTTTAATATCTTCATGCTTAATTTGTTTCATTTATATCAAATTGATCATAGAAGTTTTCGTTTTTCAGAATGTGTTAAAGCAACGGTTCTTAACCTTTGAGAATGTGCGGACCCCTAACAACGAATTTATCAGTCGGCGGACCCCAATAATAAAATTTGATGTATTGTTGTGTATAAACTTTAAATTAATACCGTTACACCCACAAAGTTGAAAACATGTTGTTTTTTATAAAATTATCTTTTAACGGGTGATTTTTTAAGAGCTTGAGAACTTTTTTTAAAAAAAAAACGCATAAAATTTGCAAAATCTCATCGATTCTTTATTTGAAACGTTAGATTGGTCCATGACATTTACTTTTTGAAGATAATTTCATTTAAATGTTGACCGCGGCTGCGTCTTAGGTGGTCCATTCGGAAAGTCCAATTTTGGGTAACTTTTTCGAGCATTTCGGCCGGAATAGCCCGAATTTCTTCGGAAATGTTGTCTTCCAAAGCTGGAATAGTTGCTGGCTTATTTGTGTAGACTTTAGACTTGACGTAGCCCCACAAAAAATAGTCTAAAGGCGTCAAATCGCATGATCTTGGTGGCCAACTTACCGGTCCATTCCTTGAGATGAATTGTTCTCCGAAGTTTTCCCTCAAAATGGCCATAGAATCGCGAGCTGTGTGGCATGTAGCGCCATCTTGTTGAAACCACATGTCAACCAAGTTCAGTTCTTCCATTTTTGGCAACAAAAAGTTTGTTAGCATTGAACGATAGCGATCGCCATTCACCGTAACGTTGCGTCCAACAGCATCTTTGAAAAAATACGGTCCAATGATTCCACCAGCGTACAAACCACACCAAACAGTGCATTTTTCGGGATGCATGGGCAGTTCTTGAACGGCTTCTGGTTGCTCTTCACTCCAAATGCGGCAATTTTGCTTATTTACGTAGCCATTCAACCAGAAATGAGCCTCATCGCTGAACAAAATTTGTCGATAAAAAAGCGGATTTTCTGCCAACTTTTCTAGGGCCCATTCACTGAAAATTCGACGTTGTGGCAGATCGTTCGGCTTCAGTTCTTGCACGAGCTGTATTTTATACGGTTTTACACCAAGATCTTTGCGTAAAATCTTCCATGTGGTCGAATAACACAAACCCAATTGCTGCGAACGGCGACGAATCGACATTTCACGGTCTTCAGCAACACTCTCAGAAACAGACGCAATATTCTCTTCTGTACGCACTGTACGCATTCGTGTGGTTGGTTTAATGTCCAATAAAGTAAACTGAGTGCGAAACTTGGTCACAATCGCATTAATTGCTTGCTCACTTGGTCGATTATGTAGACCATAAATCGGACGTAAAGCCCGAAACACATTTCGAACCGAACACTGATTTTGGTAATAAAATTCAATGATTTGCAAGTGTTGCTCGTTAGTAAGTCTATTCATGATAAAATGTCAAAGCATACTGAGCATCTTTCTCTTTGACACCATGTCTGAAATCCCGCGTGATCTGTCAAATACTAATGCATGAAAATCCTAACCTCAAAAAAATCACCCGTTATTAAAATCTTATTGAAAGTACATACATATTATGTATGTACATATGTTAGCAGTTAGTAAAATAATCAATGTGATGGCTGATGTTGTTTTTTAGCTACCAAGTTATTTATATTTGGATCAAACGAACATAGCTGAATTCGTAAATCAGGTTCTACGTCTAATTTATTTTTATATTTATTTTTCGTATAAACAAGAGTTGAAAAAGCTTTTTCACATAAATATGACGTAGAAAAGGGAATTAATACTTTTATAGCTCTTTCGGATATTACAGGATATTGCTTTCTAGCACTTAACCAGAATTCAAAAAGACTGATGTTTTAAAATACAAGTTGTAGAGCTGAATCACAAGATATATCAATAAGCTGGTTTTCTTCTAAAGCTGATAAACAGCTTATTTCACTACAGTCAACTGAAAATGGATTTTTAATCCATAATTTGCTATTATCAGGAATTGGAAAGTATTCTCGAAAACTTTTTTTTAGGTCCGTGAAATGTTTGAGAAAACTTTGAAAAATTGAGTCTGGTAAAATATCGTTGGCAGTTGTTAAAAATTCATGTAGTGTTGAAAATGATGAATAATCCTTTTTCTCAAATCGTCTTTGCCACATTTCAATTTTCTTAAATGTCGATTCAATTTTGTCTTCAAAATGGAATACAGTTACTGTCTTTTGTGAGTTTTGTAAATCCGTGTTTAACTCATTTAAATAGCCAAAAACGTCACAAAGATAGGTAACTTGTACACACCATGCAAAATCATTAAAACGGTCACGCAATTCAAATGACAAATTAATTTCCTTGAGGAAAAACATTCTTATTTCTTCGCGAAGCTCGAAAAACCGTTTAAGAATTTTTTCTCGGGATAGCCAACGAACCTCAGTATGGAGTAAAAGCTGACTGTGGATGCTGCCCATATCATTACATATCTTATTAAAGATGCAGTGGTTTAGTGGCCTTGATTTTATAAAATTGATAATCTTCACAACTTCATCGAGAACAGCTTTTAATTCTGCTGGAATTCGTTTCGCCACCAATCCCTTTCGATGTATGCAACAGTGCTGCCATGTAGCTTCGGGTGAAACATTTTTAACAAAAGCGCGTAGACCACTTTTACATCCGGACATTGCTCTTGCACCATCAGTGCAAATTCCAACACATTTTTTCCAATTTATTCCATTTGATATTATAAATTCATTTAAAAGATTAAAAATGGCTTCTCCGGTCGTATGGTCAGGAAGAGGCAGACAGAACAAGAAATCGTCATGAATAGAGTCTTGAAATTCGTACCGCACATACGTCATCAGATTGGCATTGTTTGATATGTCAGTGCTTTCATCCAATTGAAGAGCTAATTAGGAACTCACCTTTATTTTTTCTATAAGCTGTGCCTTTAGATCGCAGGACATATCAACAATTCTTCTCTTCACGGTATCATTCGAAAGAGACTAAGTCCAAATTTCGTGACTCTTTCTCACCCAGCATAGTTGCCACCAATACTTTTGCGGCCGGTAAAATCAAATCTTCACCGACAGTATGAGCCTTTCCAGCTTTGCCTATCAACAAAAAATGAACATGGATATACATAATACAAAAGCTAAATTTTATGTTAATTTCCAAACAACCAGAAGTTTGACTGTAGTTAACTGCAGTCGATTTTTTTCATTCGAATTCATTAAGTTGATGCTTTTTGAATCTTTCGTTAGAAACAATTTCCACAAACTTTCAAACAAATTTTTATTCACATTTTAAGTTTAACAGTTTGGATACTTCTATATGTGTTTTAAATAAATGATTTGGTCAGTACATGCGCACATGCATACATTCACAAAAAAAGATATATGTAGCTAATTTTTAATTCAATAAATAGCCAAAAAAAATCGAATTTAGTAGCCACTGAGTTCGACAACAAGTGCTTGAAAGGAGCTCGACATTAGATTTCTCAAACTTACCTATCAACAGGGAGACTTTGTAGGATGCAAGTACAGCATTTTCATTGATATTTCCTGTAGCAACTTTCCATAGGGATTTCTTATTCCTCTGCAACTCCTGTAGTTTTATGTTGAAAAATTCACGAGGCTTATCTCTATATTCCTTGTGCTTTGATTCATTGCTCAAAACGTCGCAGCACAAAACACACTGTGGCTTATCTTCGCCATTTAATTCTAAACACCCGAATCCAATGTCATCACTGATTTTCGAAGTTGATGTTCCTGGATTGGAGTGAACGTCCTCACTAATTTTCATTTTTAGCCAGCGATCCATTTGTTAAAAAAGTAATGCAAAAACTACCCAAGAAACAATTTTAGCTATGTATTAATGCTTGAAAAGCTCTTTCAGAGCTAATCTTAGAGCTAGTTAATTCAAAAACACGCTCTAGATGCGCCTTTAGAGCAAGCATGGAGCCCACTTGCAGCTAATTCATTGAGTTTGAGAGCACTTTTTAGCTCCTTAATAGTGCTTGTAAGTAGGTTTTGACAGCTAAAAACTTTAAAACTGCCATAGAGCCGCGTGCCTTTACGTTTTTTATTAGTATTAGTAAATTAATACAAATCATACTATTGAACACGAAAAGAAATTATTATTTGTGTTGGTAAATCATCTTAGCATCATAATTTATTTTCATAGAACAATAAGTAAAGGTAATAATTAAAAGCCATAATACGTTCAACATGGGAGAGATTTCTAAGTGCGATTTCATTTTTATCAGAAATGTTGATATTGTACTTCGAAATATTACAACGCCCTTCTTAAATAATTTGTTTTAAGTGGATGGTAAATTTTTTTTATTTAAATTTTTAACTTGAGAAAAAAATATTTATTTTGCTCGTGCACTTTTTTGGATAAGGCTTCTGTGTTTATCATGATTCTTTTAAAAATGGAGTCATCACAGCACTGTTAACAGTTTTCTTTTCCTGTTTTATAAAAATTCTTAAATATTCGCCATTTTGTTAAATGCACATGAAGATATAGCTTGTAGCTCTTAAGTAAATCTTTAAAAAATTCTTTTGCTCTTAAAGAGCTATTTTAAAGGATGCGGTATCAAAATGGAGCAAATTTATCGAGCAGAAAGCTCTTAAATGTAACATATCTAAAGATTGTTAAGAAACTCCATTATAGAGCTAGATATTTAAATTCGTTTACCAAGAGCTGCAATATGTTTTGAAATAGAGCTAGGGCCGTGCATTTAACTCGCTCAGAGCTATTTAAGAACATATAAATAACATTTAGCTCCAACGATGTTACTTGGGTAATATTTTTAAGAACAAACACTAAACGCGAACGAGACACAACAAATTTGATTCTGAGTTTTCAGCTAAAAGAAGTAAATACGCATAACAATTAAAACGTTGCGTCGCCTACTGATGCAAACTTCGGATTCAAATTCAAATGCAAATACAATTTTCAAGAAAAGCAAGCATTTCAACAAAATTCTTCGTAATTACAGCCTACAAACAAAAAATAAAAGAATGAGCCGATGCTTTATAGAAAAGCTGTCGCGGACCCCCTGAGATTCTGCGCGGACCCCTAGGGGGTCCACATTTTTCATCGGATTGATACCAAATTTTGTATTTAAGCGTTTTATAGTTCAAATATAACAAATTGTAAAGCATATCGGAAATATGCAAAATATATGCAAAAAATATGCTAAAAAATATGCTAAAAATATGCCAGATATATGCAACGTATGCAAAAAATATGCAAAATATGCTAAATATATGCAAACGAATTTCATCGAAAAATTGAATTCCACTCGTTGAATGTTAAAATAGAGAAGCATTGACCACTTTCCCTTGTCCATGGTTGAAGGCGGCATCATTTTATGCAGATATACATGGAGGGAATAACAGAGTTAAGATAATGTTTATCAACGAACTACATTTTAAATATAGCATAGTGGTCAAAAAAGTGGGATTTATTCCATGATAAGAATCCCTTTTAGGCCACAACTATTCTTTTGAAAACGGGTTTTCGGTTTTTTACTGGTTAAGGCGGTGGAAAATGAACGAATGGGTTATCGGTTAGAATATTGTTTGAAATTAAAAAAAAAAATCAATATGAAGGTTTTTATAATACAAATTCTATATACTACTGAAATAAATCAGCCAAGTAGAAAACTTAGCACTATTAATGGACTTTTGAATTATTTATTCAAAATAGCCTTTTTGGCCTTTAGTCCACAAAAATTGGCGTTTTGTCCCGGCGATCTCACATGTTATCAGTTGACTGTGAAGACCTTGTCAATACACAGTTTTTGTTAAATTCAGTTCATCTTACATCGATTTTTTGACAAAAATCCAATGTGAACTATATCCAACCAAGATTAAAATTGTAATCATTAACGTTGGAAGATTTTGCCCGTGGCCTGGCATTGATTCTAGATGAAGGTTTTTATAACACAATTTGTATAATACAATTTGTGATTTTAAAAAAAAATTTAAAAATTTAAGATTACAATTTTAATAATGCTGTTAATAATTTTCCAAACCACGCATTTGGAAAAGTTTTTTCTGTCACATAATAAGGTGTAGGAGTCACTTTCACAATAATGGAACACCCGATAACCCATTATGTTTGAAAACGACGGTATGTATTTACTTTAGTTTGGTAAAATAAAATTCTTAATTTACGTTTTAGGTTCTTGAAACACTAGATCGAGAAGATGCTGAATCTATAAAGCTGTCATAAAAACTAATAAAAAAAACTATATCGTGATTTTATATATATAAAATCGAATTTCGAGAGAGTTGCCGAAATAATAACTTCCTTAGAAGCGAAGGGTCTACCATTAGCAAAATCAATGAATTTATTTAAGGAAGCTTAAAACATTATTCACAATATAAATGATGAATTTGGAATGAATTTAAAAGAGAAATTTGAAGCCATTTAGAAAAGAAATCCAGATTTTAATATTATTTCAAAAATAAATAATATTTTAAATCTAAATGCTAAAGATCTGTCTGGACTTTGCCCCGTCACTAACGAAAATATCATCAAATATAAATTTGCTCCAGTTACTTCCTGTGACGTTGAAAGAAGCTTTTCTGCTTACAAAATAGTTTTTGGAGAGAAACATCAAAGCCCCTCAATTAATAATTTAGGGAAAATTATGGTTGTATACTGTAAAATACCAATACTGTAAATACCAATTATCTTGAATAATTTCTAAAACTGTAAAACATCTTATGTACTTGCTCTACTTTAATATAAACTCTATTTAATATCTGACAATAATTAGTAAAATATATGTACATAAGTATATACCACCCTCTGAATCGCTTTTATATTATATTTTGATCTAAGACAGGTAATTTTTGCATGTTTTGCATATTTTTTGCATAGTTTGCATATATTTGGCATATATTATGCATATGCAATTCATGCAAATATGCAAAAAAAATTAAAATATGCATATCGTTTTCAACTGTATTTTCAATGACTAAAACAATGATGTCATCAGAATTCACCTATCTTAATCCTTCAAAAATATGCAAATATGCAAAATCCGAGGTCTACATATGAGTTATTTTGAAGTTTTTTATTTATTCGTTGTCTATAATTGAAGAAAAACTCAAATTTACATGCGTGCCTTGATTTTTTTTTGTTTTTTTTTTCAAACTCAAAAGTTAAAATTTACAGGGATAAGCCCATATATGTATGTAGGCTGAGTGGCAGCACTGATGCTAGTCTCCACTCTACAATCTTCTTCTTATCGTCTTATCACTTCTTATCTTTTCTTATCTTACGATAAGATGACAATTAAATTATGAAGAGGATTATTACAAATCGAGCCGTCAAGCTGTGCAGTGGGCACGAGTACGATAACTTGGCCGCCAAGATTTGATGACGGATTTTTGTAGAGGGGTCAAAAATAAGCACTTTTTACTATGGGAGGGGGGGGGTCTATCTCCCCCCGTTTAGGAGATAGAGGCACTTTTAGAAAAAATGGTTTAAATTGAAAAAAAAAAATATTAAAAAACAACGGCAACACCTACAATAAAGTGCTATACTGCTATAAAGCCAGAAGATTGTTCTATAATCCTGCATTTAAATTAAATTACTCATGTAAATAGTTTTTGAGAAATTCACATTTAAAGTCCAAATTTTGATAAAAAAAACGTGAAAAAAAAAGTTTAGACCGGTTGTTTTCAAAATTGTGAAATGAAATTGTAAATTAACTTATATGTGTTAATGTATCTATCAGTTTTTAATCGAACACAAAAAACCGCATGGTTCTATGTCTTCTGGTTTTTGAGAAAACCTCCGTTTAGAAGGTAGGGGCACTTTTAGAAAAAATGGTTTGAATTGAAAAAAAAAAAATATTAAAAAACAACGGCAACACCTAAAATAAAGTGCTATACTGCGTTTGAAAGCCAGAAGATTGTTATATAATCCTGCATTTAAATTAAATTACTCATGTCAATGGTTTCTGAGAAATTTGCATTTAAATTCCAAATTTTGATAAAATAACGTGAAAAAAAAAGTTTAGACCGATTGTTTTCAAAATTGTGAATAGTCCAGTCATTTTAGGCATTTTAAACGCCAATCTGCGGAAAAATTCCTAGTGAGCTGAATTTTTGTATACACCTTTATTACGGCATTGTAATGAAGATGTGAAAAATCGACATTGATATCGTGCCGGCTAAAAAAGTTATAGGGGTCAAAAGGTCACAAAAATCAGTTTTTCGCAAATATCTCGCGATCTATTGCTCAGAGGTCAATAAAGGTTAATATAAAAATTGTTTGTCGTGAAATTGTCTACAAAAAATGTCTCCTGCATTTTTCTGTAAAATTAACCGTTTTCGGAGTAGAGCGCTGAGAAAGCGAATATATTATGACGATGCACTCGTTTCCTCACCACCTTCGAGGTAGAATGCAGGGCGCGTTTTTTTTTTACATGTTTTCCCCCGTAGGCATAATCCATGATATGTAATCAGAGGTTTTTTTTATTTACGAGTGAATAATTTTTTATTTGAATACAGAAAAATACAGAAAAATTAACCTTAGTATATAATTTTTTTTTATCATTCATTGTCGATATCTTCAGTTTCTGTGTCATTAACAATTGCATACCGCAATCTTCAATATTAAAAATGATCTTCAGCTGTGTTAACTCGCTGATTCTATTCAGCATTTACACCAGGGATCTAATAGGTAGTCTAACTCGGGCAATTGTGTATGCCGTCGACCTAATAGTGTACAGAACAGCTCCCAAAGTCGAGGTCATCAGAATTCTTTTGCACTGTGACTTCAACAAGATTCAGTGATATTGCGATGATATAGAAGTCAGTTTCAGAAATCTGAAACTATTCTGCTTAGGACTCGATCCATCAGTGTGCCACTTGATGATATTTGTTTCGAGGATCTCAAGATAACTCCCATTGCCGCACTTCTGATGGCCTCGTGTAAAGGGGATAGATAGAGGAGAACCTCTATAGCTGTGGTAGGACAGGTTTTCATTGCTCCTGTAATACAGATACACGCGAGCCCTTAGACTTTTTCTAGACCTTTCCTTGTTTTTGATAATTCGGTTCTCTTGTGCCATGCAAACGCCCCATATGTAATGATTGTTCTTACCATCATAGTGTATATCCAGCTAAGGATGTTCGGTTTGCATCTGCATGACTTGCCTGCAAGTCTCTTGCAAATCATTAGGGCTTTTGTGGCTTTCCCGACTATAGCTTTTAAGTGTTTGTTCAAAAGGAGTCTACTATCTGGTAGAATTCCTAGATATTTTACACCTCTCTGCGTTTCAATCGCTTCACCAGCTAGATGGATAGGTTTCATATGTGGCAGAAGTTATTCCTTGTAAATGGTATGATTGTCGTCTTGGAGGGGTTTATTGATAATCCTACAGATAGACACCATTTCCGTGTAATTGTTAGTCCCCTTTGGATTACCTACGGCTATGATAGCAACATCATCAACAAATCCAATGGAGAATATACCTTGGGAGGTAAGATCCTCTAACAATTCATCCACTACAAGACTCTTCAACAAGGGTGATAATACACCACCCTGAGGACAGCCTCTTGTTGTGATTACTTTTTTTTACATTTTGTCCTTTTTGTGACAGTATGTTTAGTGCCTAACATTTCCATCTAGTTATGGTGATGGGTACGCATTTCCTAACAAAAGTTGTGCCTACAGCCTCGTGGGATGTGTTGTCGAAGGCTCTCTCTATGTCTAAGAACGCATCTAATATTGTATCTTTTTTCTATATTTTGGGAATAAATATAAGCTTTCCTGTTCTCCATATACTTGGTATATACCCAAACGCAATGCTACTACGAAGAATATTAGTAAAGAATATTGTTAATGACACAGAAACTGAAGATATCTACAATGAATGATAAAAAAAAATTGTATACTAAAGTTATTTTTTCTGTATTTTTCTGTATTCAAATAAAAAATTATTCGCTCGTAAATAAAAAAAACCTCTGATTACATATCATGGATTATGCCTACGGTGGAAAACATGTAAAAAAAACGTGCACTGCATTCTACCTCGAAGGTGGTGAGGAAACGAGTGCATCGTCATAATATATTCGCTTTCTCAGCGCTCTACTCCGAAAACGGTTAATTTTACAGAAAAATGCAAGAGACATTTTTTGTAGACAATTTCACGACAAACAATTTTTATATTGACCTTTATTGACCTCTGAGCAATAGATCGCGAGATATTTGCGAAAAACTGATTTTTGTGACCTTTTGACCCCTATAACTTTTTTAGCTATAACTTTACAATGCCGTAATAAAGGTGTATACAAAAATTCAGCTCACTAGGAATTTTTCCGCAGATAAAACCTAAAATGACTGGACTAGAAATGAAATTGTAAATTAACTTACATGTGTTTCATGTATCTATCAGTTCTTAATCGAACACAAAAAACCGCATGGTTCTATGTCTTCCGGTTTTTGAGAAAATCGAAAATAACTAAAACTACTTTCCTACAAAATGTTTGATATTTTTTGCTTCCTTACATAAATAAATCAGTGCTAGCTTCCAACATTACAATATATAAACAGTAAAGTATGTATGGGGGGGCATGCTGCCCCCCTGCAACCCCCCCGCTTGGGCACACTATAGGATTTGGGGTAGGTGCGAGGTTGGGTGCATGCAAAGTTTCTTTTGCATTCACAGAATCTGTATTTAAAAAAAATCAAATTTATTCTATTTATCCAATGCCAACTAAATACATATAAAATACAATAAACGATCTTGAAAACCAAAACAAACTTCCGACCATGTTCACCAATACATGGCACTATTTTTCTATCGAAAATACTGCCTAGAAAGGAAATATAAGGACGACTGGGGTTCGCAAATAATAGAGTTTTTATCAGATGTAAAAAAAGTTTACCCTTGTTATACCGATGGTGATATATGTGAGGGTTTACAGTTAAAAGACATCGATCCTCCCACCCTTCAGAGCGAAAATTTAGAAAGTGTTTTACCACCAAAACATCCTCGGCTTCCCACCATAAAAGAGTAACTCAACGAACTCGACAGTTATAGTACGGACGATGGCTTTATTGACGAGACTTACACACCTTTTTAATACATTTTGACCTTTTTTAACTAACTATGACTGACTAACTCCTGACTAACTGACAAAATAACTGACCCAGATGCAATTCTATCTCCTCATGGTACATTCTGGGTACCGCAAAATGAATTGCGGTACTGAACTAACAAAGATTCATTATGTTTATTAACATTAATCCTTAAAATGGAATCACCGTCACCACCAAAAATCAAAATAAGCAGTTTTGGTAATTTTCGATTTTCTCAAAAACTACAATACATAGAACCATGCGGTTTTTTGTGTTCGATTTAAAACTGATAGATACATGGAACACATGTAAGCTAACTTACAATTTCATTTCACAATTTTGAAAACGATCGGTCTAAACTTTTTTTTTCACGTTATTTTATCAAAATTTGGACTTTAAATGCAAATTTTTCAAAAACCATTGACATGAGTAATTTAATTTAAATGCAGAATTATAGAACAATCTTTTGGCTTTTAAACGCAGTATAGCACTTTATTGTAAGTGTTGCCGTTGTTTTTTAATATTTTTTTTTCAATTTAAACCATTTTTTCTAAAAGTGCCCCTACCTCCTAAACGGGGGGAGATAGACCCACCTCCCATAGTAAAAAGTGCTTATTTTTGACCCCTCTACAAAAATCCGTCATCAAATCTTGGCGGCCAAGTTATCGTACTCTCCCCGTGCAGTGCTGTTCTATACTTTAATTTTTGTAATCTTTCTTTTTTTTTAAATAAAAATCAATGAATTTGTAATATTTACTTGATGCACTTGTGTACTTATTGAAATCTTTTATGATAAAAGTCACAGAAGTTTGTCTTTTATTCTTTTATGATTTTTAACAGATTTCATAACAGATTTTGGCATGCTGAATACCAAAAATGCTATTCGTAAAAGATTTTTTCTATGTTCGAACGTTTGACAGTTCATAAAAGTTTTCTTAGCAGATTTTATAACAGATTTTAGCGTGCTGAATACCAAAATTAAAATTCATAAAAGATTCGTTGACAATTCAAACATTTGTATGGAAATTCATAGCAGAATAGAAAAATAAAAGCTCTCGCCGAATAGACCTAAATATGTGAAAAAGACGAAAGACAAATCAACTGGTGTAAAATTTCATAAGGGGTTCATTTGATGTCTTAAAAAATCCACTTCACGTTATTGAAGGACGATAACATTTTATTTTATGCTCGCAAAAAATCAAAAATTGTTCTTCAGGGCAATCAGTTGACATCTGCTATGAAATATTCTCGATACGTCAAAATTTAATTTGTCCCTTATCTGTCATACCATATAATTATTTTAATTATCGAATTACATAGATATACTTTATTATATCAAAATATACTTTTAGCATTCACTATATCAAAATATAGATCGTTCTCCATCTGTCAAGCCATGAACTGGATGATGACTACGACTTCAATGTATTAAAAAAATTAGTTTTTGCCACTTATAATTCCATTACAAGGTGGGAATGATGTCAATCGGTTTGTAAAGTACAGAAACCTACAAAAAAAGTTAAAGGATTGGTTTGATTTTGATAAGGTGAACGCTCCATCTAGTGGTTTTTTCAAAAAAAAGTTTTGACTTTTTCGCTGCATGACAAGTATATTTGTTGGCGGCGTTAAGCCAGATATACATTGTTCAAATGCATGAAAAGCACGTGCAAGTCTATTATTTCAGTGGCGAGAGAACGTTGCACTTTGTGTTTTTTTTTTTAGCAAAATTGTGTTTTTACGAATTTCTTTGGGATTTTTGTAATTTTATCCGAGTAATTTGTTTTATTTTGTCTGTCCATTTCATCATATAATTTTCGTTTGCTGTTTTAATATTTTAATCAGTGCTTATTATGCTGTGCTGTGTTCTCATCCGACGTACTATACGCAAATGAACCAATAAATACATGATCAATCATCAACCTTGCATACGAGCCCAAACTCAAAATAGTTGGTCTACCAAGCATAGAATGCAAATATGTGTTCATTCTTAACCTATTTCGAAACAAAAACTATTTTTTGATATACATATAAAGTCCTATTCATTTTAAATAAGAAAAGTGGACAAAAAAAGAAAGTGGCTTAATAAAATATTGATATGGAGTCTCTTTACAAAAATAAATAACGATTTATACACATTTCTTAGATGCAAAATAGTTGGTCTATGATTCTTTATGTTGATTTTACCACATTGTTAAGCGACCTTTGGCCTTAATCACTGCTTCTATAATGCACCTTGGCATAGTGTCAACTAATTGTTGACACTCTTCGGCACCAAAAGATTCCCAATTATTTGTAATTGTGGATCTTAAATCTTGAAGAGTCCAACGCGGTTCCTTTCGCAATTTTTGCTTCATCATGTGCCAAACAGTTTCGATTGGTGAAAGATTAGGGCTGCTGGAAGTCCATTCCAATAAAGAATAGCTTCAGCAGTTAACCATACCATTGTTGACCTAGCCGTATGACAAGAAGCACCATTCTGTTAGAAAATACTCGTATACTCCGCATGGCTATATTGAAGACGTAGTATTGACGGAGGCAGCTCCTGTTCCAAAATGTTGCGGTACTTGACAGCATTAGCTATCCCAATTACAAAATGCAAATTACTCATACCACATCCCGACATGCACCTCCATGTCCATACCATTAGAGATACTGGGAGCTTTACGGTTTGTTTAAGGCAGTCCTTGTGAGTTGTGAAAGGCTTCTTTAGCATTTTTTATCACTGGTCCTCGTTCATCACCAACACAAACTTCCAATCTGTACTGATCACTTCAATTAACGGACCGCCATTGACTAAAAGTCCAAATTTTTAAGTTGTTTGGCCCACTCAATGCGCCTTTTCTTTTGCTAGGTGTCAGTAGTGATATTTCTTTTGCCTGCGTTTTTAATGATTTAAGCTGTCGTAATTTATGCAAAACTTAAATATTTTAAAATAAACCTTATACAATTTGTATCCCATTTTTTTCATCATCTGCTTACAACTGTCCACCGAAACACTTTTTTGAATTTGTTCTCTCCACTGAACCGTTATTGAAGCAGATAAATATCGTCGATTTTCTTTAAAAATTTGGCAACCGCGAGGTTTTGCTGTTAGTGGATGTCCCGTTCTGTTGCATATATCCACATTTCCAGAATTTTTAAACTTTGTTATTATGTTCTGCACTGACGAGGGCGGTAAATTAAAATTTTCAAGGATTTCGTAGCTAGACAATCCTGTTTCAAACGCTTTAATCATTAATTCCCTTAGGTCTCCTGATAATGCAACGCCACGCGCCAGGATTGACATGAAACTCTCGCTAGCTTGTATAAAATCATACAATAATCATTAATAAAACCAGTGCTTGTCATTTTTTTTAATAACGGTTAACTGAAACTATATTTAAATAGTCTTAGATCAACTATTTTGCACCCAATAAAGAGTAGACCAACTTTTATGCTCTTATCTTTGTCTGAGATGAAAGGAATATTGTTGCTATTTTCTCTCTCAAATTTGTTTTGTTAGGTCTAATTTACTCTCAGTGAAACTACTTTATTAAATTGACAACATTTTTTAAATGAACAAAAACTGACTGCCACTAAATTTAGGATATATGAAGAATTAATGTGTTAATAAATGAATAGACCAACTATTTTGAGTTTGGGTCGTATACTCGTACAATATTTCTATGCAGTACGCTAGATTGTAAAGATTTTGATTTTTCTTCAAGCCTACATCCAATCTATACGTGTGACTTTTTCATTAATACATTTACAATTGCTGAGAAAAATGCGGAGTTATCGTTCATTCTTCTTTGTGGTTTTCTTTTTTATATTTGGCGTTCGCTCAGTGCAATTCGCTTAACAGAGTAGAGTAAGGAGTGCGAAGAGATAACTCCTTTTCGCATGAACAAAGTTAACTTATATTAAAAATCGCTGTGTTTAAAAGCACAGATGCACTCGAAAGGAAGCCAAAAGAGAAACAGAGATTAAAATCAGATTCGTTTAAAAACAGTCTATTTTTTATCAGATAACATCTCTGTTTGAATATAAGTGCAAAAATATAATGCTGTCACAAGCAACATCCCTGGTTAAACATAAGTCAAACAAACTTTACGTTACGTAGGAGAGTCCACTTACTCCTAACACATGCCACGAACTACTTCATCGAAGCATATTGTCGATAAGGTTTTTAGGTCGTTTGAAATGAATAAGTGTCGACACGGCAGTGCGAACTTTGGGAATCCATGTAGTATGCCGACATGGCGTGTAAGGCTAGCCGCGCACTAGCAACTGTGATCGAAATCAAATAGTTTAATCACCAGTTGATAGAGTACCGTGCACTGGCAACTCTTTACTCACGCTCACACTCTTTTCTCTCTTGCGCTTATAGAAAACAGCTCAACTGCAGCGAATTAATTTTAAGCAATCGTTTAGTTTGTGTCAAAATACAAACTTTTTAGTTGCTCGAATCGAGTTGCTCTAAGTGCGCGGTGTCCCATATAAGCCCATATGTTTCATTTAAGCAACTAAACAGTTGTGAAACTAAAAATTGAATGTGCGCGCCTGGCCTTAAGAGGATCGAAATAGTTCGTCGACACAATTTTTTATGTTGTTATTCAGTTTTAGTTGTTAACTAGTGGTTTTGATCCTATTAATCTTAAATTCACTTTATAATTTTTTGATTATTACATTAAAAGTATCCTAAACACAAGTAATAATGGAAAATGAACAAGAAAAATGTGTTTGGACTCGTTCCGAAATAATAATTTTACTAGAAATAAGTAAATACAACAAAATAGTTGATTATTTCAAAACGTTTTTACAGTACATGGTCCAAGAATACATGTGTGTTTAGGTGGAAAGCGTTATGTAGAGATATTTTTGGATTTAAGTATAAGTGGAAGGAATAAATTGTGGAAAAATAGTGGCTTTCATTTGAATATTACCCCTAACACACACCACGAACTACTTCATCGAAGCATATTGTCGATAAGGTTTTTGGGTCGTGTGAAATGAATATGTGTCGACATAGCAGTGCGAACTCTGGGAATCGAAGTAGTATGCCGAAATGGCGTGTAAAAAGGACCGAACTAGTTCGTCGAAACAATTTTTGATGTGTAAACATCTTTCCCGGCGGTAGAGTGAATTGAAAACGTGTGTAAAACTTATACGTCCCGTGTAACCCGTTACGGTTACACGTTACGGTTACACGTTCCGGTTACACGTTCCGGTTACACGTTACGGTTACACGTTCCGTGTAGCAATCTACCTTACCGACGATTGCATTTAACACCATGTTTACATTGTTAATATTGCGTACTTACGACATCGTGTTTACATTGGAGACTTTGAGTACTGAAATCTCGATTTTATTACTTTCCATTGCTGGATAGAACTTAATTCAATCCCTCAACATTTCTTCACCACCCGACCAATTAGGCCTATTCTGCCGCATTTGTTATTCTGCTATAGATTTTCTGTTATGAATCATAAAAGATTTCCACCTTAAAAGATCTTTTATGATTGGTATTCAGAGGTTCGAACTTTTATAAAAGTCTGTTAGGCTAGTCGCGCACTGGCAACTGTGATTGAAATCAAATAGTTTAATCACCAGTTGAAAGAGAACCGCGCACTGGCAACTCTTTACACACGCTCACACTCTTTTCTGTCTTGCGCTTATGGAAAACAGCTCAACTGTTACGAATTAATTTTAGGCAATCATTTAGTTTGTGTCAAAACAAACTTTTTAGTTGCTCGAATCGAGTTGCTTAAGTGCGCGGTGTCCCATATAAGCCCATATGTTTCATTTTAGCAACTAAACAGTTATGAAACTAAAAATTGAATGTGCGCGCCTGGCCTTATGCTACTTCGAAAACGAGATCTGTTATGAAACTGAACTAAATCTGTTATCATAATCAGCTGTGATTATGTAAAATATTTCATCTGACATAATTTAAATGGATGACGAACAAAAAAGTAAACTCTTAGGCTAGGCGCGCACATTCAATTTTTAGTTTCGAAACTGCTTGGTTCGAGCAACTAAAAAGTTTGTGTTTTGACACAAACTAAACGATTGCGCGCGCATTCAATTTTTAGTTGCACAACTGTTTGGTTGCTTATAGAAAACAGATGAACTATTTAGTTGAATGTGCGCGCAGGTGCATATAATTTTATGTTACACAGAATAGCGAACTCATTTCAGGCAATCGCTTAGTTTGTATCAAAACACAAACTTCTAGTTGCTCGAACCAAGCAGTTGCGAAACTAAAAATTGAATGTGCGCGCCTGGCCTAAGGCTATTTTGTGTAACATATAATTATATGCACCTGCGCGGACATTCATTTAAGTAGTTCATCTGTTTTCTATAAACTACCAAACAGTTGTGCAACTAAAAATTGAATGTGTGTGCCTAGCCTTACACACTATGGGTATCCACAGAAGTTTGTCTTTTATGATTTTTAACAAAAATGCTATTCGTAAAAGATTTTTTCTATGTTCGAACGTTTGACAGTTCATAAAAGTTTTCTTAGCAGATTTTATAACAGATTTTAGCGTGCTGAATACCAAAATTAAAATTCATAAAAGATTTGTTGACAGCTCAAACATTGATATGGAAAATCATAGCAGAATAACAGAATAGAAGAATAAAAGATCACGCCGAATAGTCCTAAATATGTGAAAAAGACGAAACACAAATCAACTGGTGTAAAATTTCATAGCGGGTTCATTTAATGTCTTAAAAAATCCACTTCACGTTATTGACGGATGATAACATTTTATTTTATGCTTGCAAAAAATGCATTTTCAGAGTTGAACTTTAAAAATCCAAAAAATGTTCTTCAGGGCAATCAGTTGACATCTGCAATGAAATATTCTCGATACGTCAAAATATAAATTGTCCCTTATCTGTCATACCATATAATTATTTTAATTATCGAATTAGATATTCTTTATTATATCAAAATATACTTTTAGCATTCACTATATCAAAATATAGATCGTTCTTCATCTGTCAAGCCATGAACTGGATGATGACTACGACTTCAATGTATTAAAAAAATTAGTTTTTGCCACTTATAATAATAGCATTACAAGGTGGGAATGATGTCAATCGGGTTGTAAATCTCTGACAGAGGGAGTAAGATAAAGTACAAAAACCTAAAAAAAAAGTTAAGGGATTGGTTTGATTTTGGTAAGGTGAACGCTCCATCTAGTGGTTTGTCAAAAAAAAAAGTTTTGACTTTTTC
This sequence comes from Philhelius festivus, assembly GCA_963931855.1. Taxonomy (NCBI): domain Eukaryota; kingdom Metazoa; phylum Arthropoda; class Insecta; order Diptera; family Syrphidae; genus Philhelius; species Philhelius festivus. The sequence continues at coordinate 133,498,268 of OZ007556.1, read as the reverse complement.
GCTGCATGACAAGTATATTTGTTGGCGGTGTTAAGCCAGGTATACATTGTTCAAATGCATGAAAAGCACGTACAAGTCTATTATTTCAGTGGCGAGAGAACGTTGCCCTTTGTGGCTTTTTTTTCAGCAAAATTGTGTTTTTACGAATTTCTTTGAGATTTTTGTAATTTTATCCGAGTAATTTGTTTTATTTTGTCTGTCCCTTTTATCATACAATTTTCGTTTGCTGTTTTAATATTTTAATCAGTGCTTATGCTGTGCTGTGTTCTCATCTCTTCAACGTACTATACGCAAATGATCCAATAAATACATGATCAATCATCAACCTTGCATATACAATATTTCTATGCAGTACGCTAGATTGAAAAGATTTTGATTTTTCTTCAAGCCTACATCCAATCTATATACGTGTGACTTTTTTACTAATACACTTACAATTGCTGAGAAAAATGCGGAGTTATCGTTCATTCTTCTTTGTGGTTTTCTTTTTTATATTTGGCGTTCGCTCAGTGCAATTCGCTTAACAGAGTAGAGTAAGGAGTGCGAAGAGATGACTCTTTTTCGCATGAACAAAGTTAACTTATATCAAAAATCGCTGTGTTTAAAAGCACAGATGCACTCGAAAGGAAGCCAAAAGAGAAACAGAGATTAAAATCATATTCGTGTAAAAACAGTTTATTTTTTATCAGATAACATCTCTGTTTGAATATAAGGGTAAAAATATAATGCTGTCACAAGCAACATCCCTGGTTAAACATAAGTCAAACAAACTTTACTTTACGTAGCAGAGTCGACTTACTCCTAACACATGCCACGAACTACTTCATCGAAGCATATTGTCGATAAGGTTTTTGGGTCGTGTGAAATGAATATGTGTCGACATAGCAGTGCGAACTCTGGGAATCGAAGTACTATGCCGACATGGCGTGTAAAAAGGACCGAACTAGTTCGTCGAAACAATTTTTTATGATGTTATTCGGTTTTAGTTGTTAAAATTTACAAATCGCCTAAAAAAGCAAGAATAAAATTCAATCTCCTTAAGCAAGAATTCAATAAAGCTCTGATCAACGCAAAAAAGTGGTTCTGGAGCATTAAAATTCAAATATTTTTCGGTCATTTTCACTTTTCATTTAAAATTTTGCAACTCTACCATTTCACAGCTGATTTTGGCATGTACTTCTACGTCGGCGTATTGGTGTGTAAATGCCCATACAAAAGCGAAGTACTTTGTCGATTGTTCGTCTTGATCGATGTGGCGTGTGTGAGGGGTATTATATCACAAGTCACAAATTAGTACGATTGCATTGTATGTTTTTTGGGTACGTTCGATAACAAAAATTCGACACGTTGATGTTTACACATCTTAACCGTGAGTCCTGGCACTCACACTTTTTTTATGATGTTATTCGGTTTTAGTTGTTAAAATTTACAAATCGCCTGAAAAAGCAAGAGTAAAATTCAATCTCTTTAAGCAACAATTCAATAAAGCTCTGATCAACACAAAAAAGTGGTTCTGGAGCATTAAAATTCAAATATTTTTCGGTCATTTTCACTTTTCATTTATAATTTACAGCTGATTTTGGCATGTACTTCTACGTCGGCGTATTGGTGTGTAAATGCCCATACAAAAGCGAAGTACTTTATCGATTATATCGGTATATATCTAAAGTCACAAACTAGTACGATTGCATTGTATGTTTATTGGGTACGTTCGATAACAAAAATTCGGCACTCGTACGAACGTTGATGTTTACACATCTTAACCGCGAGTCCTGGCACTCACACTTTTTTTTTTTTTAAATATAATTATATTTATCATCCAATTATAACTGTAAATCTAATTTGCTAATAATTCTTCTAAACGATCTTTCTTTTTCTTTTGTTTTATTCAATGGATACCAATATTCATACCATGATAAATGTATTGAGTAGACAAAGAACTGGTCTTCAGGTATGCCATATAAATGCACAAAGCTTACTACCTAAATTAGATGAATTCCGTTATATTTTTGAAAAATCAGAAGTTGATGTTATATGTGTATCCGAAACATGGTTAACAATCGAGGATAATAATAAATTATGTGCGCTTAGTGGGTATAAAATCTTTCGATCAGATAGGGAAACATGCAAAGGTGGGGGTGTGGCAATTTTTGTAAAAGAAACTTTACAGTGTAGAATTAAGTGCAGCTCAGTTGAAAATTGTGAGATGGATTTTATTTTTGTTGAATTGAAAAATGGGAACGAAAAACTTCTTCTGGGTACAATCTACAAACCTTCCAGGAACGTTAGTTTTCTTCCACTTTTTTCTAAATTAGAAGAAATTTCAGAGTCCTATCCAAACATAATCTTATGTGGTGACTTCAATTGCAACCTGCTGTGCGAAAATACATTTGTTGAGGAACTTAGCTCACTTAATCTTTACCCAGTGAACACAGATCTTCCAACTCATTTTTCTAATTTTGAACCTACATTACTGGATCTGTTTATTATTAGTGACAAAAGCAAAATTTTACTTTATGATCAATTATCGTTCCAGTGTTCTCCAGACATGAGCTAATTTTCCTAACCTTCGACTTTCAATTAGATATCCACGCTAATACCTTCGAATACCGGGATTTCAAAAACATAAACTACCCTTTACTTCATAGTGATGTTCTAAGTGTAAATTGGGATCTTATTCTTTCACAGTCTTCACCTACCCTACAAGTAGAATATCTCAACAGTAATGTGTTAAGACTTTTCGATATGCATGTTCCCTTAAAAACTAAAAGCTCCCATCCATGCAGGAAACCTTGGTTCACAGAAGAGATAAAATCATTGATGAAACAGCGCGATTTGGCTTACAAGCGATGGAAGCGGTTTCGTGTTGACATTTTTTATCAACAATATTGTTCACTTCGAAATAAAACAGTGTTAGCTATACGTACAGCAAAAATTGAGTTATTATCTGGTCGTTTTAGTAATTGCCAAAGCAGCAAACAAATTTGGCAGATACTTAAGCAAACTGGCATCTGTAAGTCCCAAAATAATCAGATTGAAGAGTTGGATATTAACAACTTGAACCGGAAATTTGTTTCCAGCTCTATCTCCAACAGCACTCTCAATACCACTGCAGCAACCGATTTTAATAGAGAAACTTCAAGTAGACGATCGTTTAAATTTACTACTATTTGTTCTGAGGATGTGGTCGAAAGTGTCCTCTCCATAAATTCAAACGCAGTAGGTCTTGATCAAATGCATCCCTCATTTCTTAAACTTTTATTGCCAGTGCTTCTACCATATATAACTCATTTATTTAATTCAATTGTTTCGACAAGTGAGTTTCCAATTCAATGGAAAAAGGCAAAAATTATACCAGTGCCTAAGTCCTCCAGGTGTGATGATTTCAGGCCGATATCTATTCTACCATTTCTCTCAAAAGTTTTTGAAAAAATCATCCAAGCTCAAATACTGAGATTTCTTAACCATGAAAATTTGTTAACTTCCAAACAATCCGGCTTCCGTAGGAAAAATAGTTGTATTACAGCGTTAATAAGTGTCACAGAGGATATTAGAAAGGCCATCGATCTTCAGTATATAACATTTTTAGTGCTTTTGGACTTTTCAAAGGCCTTTGATATGGTAAACCATTCTTTACTTTGTGATAAACTCTTAAACTCGTTTTACTTTTCTTCCAGTGCAGTTCGACTAATAAACTCTTACTTAACCAACAGACTACAAGCTGTTGAACTCAATAAAGCTCTTTCCGAATTTTTATTAAATAGTAGTGGAGTACCACAGGGATCTATTCTCGGTCCCTTGCTATTTTCAATTTATGTCAATGAACTTCCTTCTATTATAAAACACTGCACAATTCGCTTGTACGCTGATGATGCTCAGTTATACATAAGTTGTCCGTTGGGACTCATCCAACATACTGCAGCTTCTTTGAATGAAGACCTTGAAGTAATTAAGCGCTGGTCGGACAATCATGGTTTAGTGCTAAACCCAAATAAATCAAAATGTGTTGTTATTTCTAGGAGTAAGCTAGAGCTTTCATACTTTCCCCCTATCATCTTAAACTCTTGCCGTATAGAGTCCGTTGATACCACAAAGAACTTAGGTGTAGTTTTCAACCGAACACTTACTTGGAAAAATCACATAGATTATATTGTTGGCAAGACATACGGTGTTCTCCGCACGCTTTGGTCTACACAGTACTATACACCCGTAAAAATACGTTCATTACTTGTGAAAACACTTATTTTACCTTTAGCTACTTATGGGTGTGAAATTTTCTGCAATTCAGATTACGAAAGTAAAAGAAATTTAACTGTTGCAGTTAATAGTGCGATACGGTATGTCTATGGGCTACGGCGTTTTGATCGTGTATCACAGCATTCAAAAAACCTCTTAGGTATGTCTTTTGAAAGTCTTCTCCGTTTTCGAACCTTAACTTTATTTTCGGATATGCTTCTAACCCATCAACCAGTTGACTTGTTTAATGAAATAACCTATCTGAATTCAAATAGGTCGTGTCTTTTAGTAATACCCAGATTCAAGTATTTAACATCTGAACGACAGTTCTTTGTAAACTCTGTACGCATATGGAATTCATTGCCGCGCCAAATAAGAGGAATTAATAGTACATCTCTGATGAAAAAACAACTCAAACTTCATTTTAGTAATGTATAAATAATATGATTTTGCTTCTTTATTTCTGTTCAAAAATTTATTAATATTTCATTTTAAACTGAATGTGTTAATTTCAAATAATGTAGTTAATGTACAAAATAAAAGCTTCACTATATTTATAAGATATTATATCTTACAGTGTAAGTTTGTCATGAATAAAATAAAAACTAAAACTAAAACTAAACTAAAGAAACAAAAAGCTCTTTTCCAATGTCAAATGTATTTCCCCTTATTCCAACCATCTAGAACATTCCAAGACGAGAAGCTTCGCGAATTTTCGAGAACAACTAACATGAGTATAAAAAGGAGTGTTCGCGGTGAGCACAACACAGTTTATTTTCGATTATGAAAGTGTGCAAAGCTGAACTATTGGATTGTGGAAAGTGTAATTAAAGAAGTGTGATTTAAGTTTGAATAAAAGTATTAGAGTTGATTATAAATTGAGATTTATTGTTTTGATTTTGATTTGAAAAGTGTAATAAAGAAGAAAAAAAGAAGAAACAAAAAAAATGAGCAAGGTACTGAAAGAGCTCAATTGTAATGAGCTGAAAAGTGAATTAGGCAAGCGAGAACTTTCTAGAGCAGGATCGAAAAATGAGCTTGTTCTGAGTTTGGCTGAATATTTGAAACAACAAAATGAAGACCCGGACATTTTCGTCTTTGAAGCTGACGCTGAGGAAGCAGACGTAAGTAAAAATGTAGATGTTTCAAATATGATTAGTCTTCTGCTTCAACGTTTCGAAGAACAACGAAATGAGCAGAAAAACAAACAAAAGAATGTTCTCGAACGTCTCGAAGAGTAACGAAATGAGCAGAAAAACGAACAAAAGAATGTTCTCGAACGTCTCGAAGAACAACGAAATAAACAAAAGAATGTTCTCGAACGTCTCGAAGATCAACGAAATGAACAGAAAAATGAACAAAAGAATATTCTCGAACACCTTGACAAACAGCATAGCGAACAAAAAGACCAAGACCTTATCGAAGAGCAGAGAAACATGCTAGAAGGCAAGCTTGTTAAAATCGAGAATAATGTGTCTGCACTTGATGAACGTGTTTCATTGCTAGAGAATCAAGTCGACAACAAAATGGAGACGTTTTCAAAAGAGCTAGATCACATTCGAAATATAAAGATTCGGGAAAGTTCTGGAGAAACCTTGAGGAAAAAGGAGATGCAACCTCCAACCTTTGATGGACAAACTTCTTGGTCTATATACAAGAAGCAATTCGAGGCAGCTTCCACAACAAATGGCTGGGATGAGGCTGACAAGTATATAGCCTTAACTCTTGCTCTTAGAGGAGCAGCTGCTGAGTTGTTGCAAACCATACCAGCAGATAAGACCCGCGACTTCAATTCCTTGGTTTTGGCTATAGACAAACGCTTTGGTAACAGCCACATGAAAGAAGTCTTCAAAGTGCAACTCAATTCCAGAGTTCAGAAGAGGGCGAAACTCTACAACAACTGCAAGCGGACATTGAACGGCTTGTTCATCTTGCATATCCAGATGTTGGAGAGGAAATCTGTAACCAGTTTGCAGTTGAGGCATTTGTTCGCGCCATTTCCGACATACATCTTCAAAGGGCCGTGCGAACTGCTGGAAAATGAACGCTATCTGAAACATTAGCGTTTGCCTTGACAATGGAAGCAGCTGAGCAAGCTTCTCACGGAGTACATCGACTTAGAGAAGCCATCGTCAAAGAATGCTCATGCCAAAGAACTGATGTCCAAAGGAACCAACGAAATGGACTTGCAAAGTGCTGGAATTGCAACAAGACCAGACATTTACAGCGTCAATGTCGATTACCCCCAAGAAGAGCTTGTCAACATTGTGGACACGGAGTTTCAAATTCAGAACAAGGTGACAATAACACCAGTGTTACTTCCCGAACAAGTAAGAACTAACTTCGAGGAGCAGAAGCTGATTTCTGGTATCGATCGATGGCCCCAGAAACACCATCCAGGTCTCCCAGACTAAACGAGACAATAAAAGTCTAACTATCGAGGCAGCTTTAAATGGCAACAAACGTGTGGTCACCACCGACACCGGTGCCACAGACTACACTGTGCGTCAAGACCTAGTGCACCTAAATTGGCTACCAATAGCTACCGTCTAAGAACCGCCACAGGAAAAGCAGCTAGGGTTTATGGTGAAGTCCGACTTAGAATTCGAATTGCAGATCTAGAATTCTCACACAAATTTTTGGTGGCAGATATATGTGACGAATGCATCATAGGCATGGACTTCATGAAAGAACATCAAGTAATTTTGGATATTGGCAACCAGGTACTCAAATACCAGAATACAGAGATTCCAATGATCCAATGGGCACGAAGGAACAACAACTGTAAGGACTGTCATCAAGGAAGACGTGATTATTCCTACTTCTTTTGAGGTATTCGTTTGGACAAAAGTAGAAGGTGAGTGTGGACGCCATCGATACCTAATGGTGGAACCAGGTCCAGATTGTTCTTCCCAAAACGTCATCATTGGGAAGACACTTGTGGCTCCGAAGAACAATATGGTCCCTGTACGGATACACAACACCAAACCGTACGATATAAAGTTAGCGAAAGGAGAAAATATCGGTAAGTGCAAATCTGTCGCAGCCATAACACGAATTGACGCTGAAACACCGAGAAAGACAGTAAACCCTGAGCAGCTCAATAGCATCAAGGCAAAGATACTCAATTCATCTTACCTAGACCAACATCAGGTTAAAATGGCAGAAAGCCTTCTGAACGAGTATGCTGACATTTTCGCTTCACCAAACGGAAAATATGGAAGGACACAAATGGTGCAGCATCGAATAAAGACAAGAGATGCAAGACCCATTCGTCAGCCGGCAAGACGTCTGCCACTGGCCAAACAAGGTGAAGCTGAGGAAATGATTACCACCATGAAGAAGGATGGTTTGATTGAGAACTCCAAGAGTCCTTGTGCGTCACCAGTGGTCCTAGTCAAAAAGAAGGACGGAAGTACTCGATTTTGTGTTGACTACCGAAGGTTGAATGACGTAACCAAGAAAGACAGCTACCCCCTGCCAAAAATTAGTGACACCTTAGATGCGATGGAAAGAGCACACTGGTTTTCAACACTGGACTTGAAAAGTGGATATTGGCAAGTTGAAATTCACCTTGAAGATCGAGAAAAGACAGCATTCTCCACAGGTAATGGGCTCTGGCAGTTCAAGGTGATGCCGTTTGGTCTTTGCAACGCTCCGGTAATATTTGAGCGTTTGATGGAGTGCGTCCTTCAAGGTCTGACGTAGAAAACTTGTCTTGTCTACTTGGATGATGTTATCGTTTATGGAAAGACATACGACCAATACTGTTAGAACCTAAAGGGTGTGTTCCAGAGACTTCGCGAGGCTAACCTTAAACTGAACCCAGAAAAATGTGCACTGTTCCAGACTGAAGTAAAGTATTTGGGACATATCAACTCGTCCCAAGGAGTCAAGACCGATCCTGAAAAAGTTGGCACCGTCAAAAATTGGCCAACACCACAGGACAAACATCAACTACGAAGTTTTATTGGTCTTGCTACTTATTATAGACGTTTTGTTAAGGACTTTGCAGGAATTGCGTAGAGTTTGCATCAGCTCACGGAAAAGAACAAGCAGTATACGAGCCCAAACTCAAAATAGTTGGTCTACCGAGCATAGAATGCGAATATGTGTTCATTCTTAACCTATTTCGAAACAAAAACTATTTTTTGATATACATATAAAGTCCTATTCGTTTTAAATAAGAAAAGTGGACAAAAAAAGAAAGTGGCTTAATAAAATATTGATATGGAGTCTCTTTACAAAACTAAATAACGATTTATACACATTTCTTAGATGCAAAATAGTTGGTCTATGATTCTTTATGTTGATTTTACCACATTGTTAAGCGACCTTTGGCCTTAATCACTGCTTCTATAATGCACCTTGGCATAGTGTCAACTAATTGTTGACACTCTTCGGCACCAAAAGATTCCCAATTATTTGTAATTGTGGATCTTAAATCTTGAAGAGTCCGACGCGGTTCCTTTCGCAATTTTTGCTTCATCGTGTGCCAAACAGTTTCGATTGATGAAAGATTAGGGCTGCTGGAAGTCCATTCCAATAAAGAATTGCTTCAGCAGTTAACCATATCTACCATTGTTGACCTAGCCGTATGACAAGAAGCACCATTCTCTTGGAAAATATACTCCGCATTGCTATATTGAAGACGTAGTATTGACGGAGGCAGCTCCTGTTCCAAAATGTTGCGGTACTTGACAGCATTAGCTATCCCAATTACAAAATGCAAATTACTCATACCACATCCCGACATGCACCTCCATACCATTAGAGATACTGGGAGCTTTACGGTTTGTTTAAGGCAGTCCTTGTGAGTTGTGAAAGGCTTCTTTAGCATTTTTTATCACTGGTCCTCGTTCATCACCAACACAAACTTCCAATCTGTACTGATCACTTCAATCAACGGACCACCATTGACTAAAAGTCCAAATTTTTAAGTTGTTTGGCCCACTCAATGCGCCTTTTCTTTTGCTTAGGTGTCAGTAGTGATATTTCTTTTGCCTGCGTTTTTAATGATTTAAGTTGTCGTAATTTATGCAAAACTTAAATATTTTAAAATAAACCTTATAAAATTTGTATCCCATTTTTTCATCATCTGCTTACAACTGTCCACCGAAACACTTTTTTGAATTTGTTCTCTCCACTGAACCGTTATTGAAGCAGATAAATATCGTCGATTTTCTTTAAAAATTTGGCAATCGCGAGGTTTTGCTGTTAGTGGATGTCCCGTTCTGTTGCATATATCCACATTTCCAGAATTTTTAAACTTTGTTATTATGTTCTGCACTGACGAGAGCGGTAAATTAAAATTTTCAGGGATTTCGTAGCTAGACAATCCTGTTTCAAACGCTTTAATCATTGATTCCCTTAGGTCTCCTGATAATGCAACGCCACGCGCCAGGATTGACATGAAACTCTCGCTAGCTTGTATAAAATCATACAATAATCATTAATAAAACCAGTGCTTGTCATTTTTTTAATAACGGTTAACTGAAACTATATTTAAATAGTCTTAGATCAACTATTTTGCACCCAAAAAAGAGTAGACCAACTTTTATGCTCTTATCTTTGTCTGAGATGAAAGGAATATTGTTGCTATTTGCTCTCTCAAATTTTGTTTTGTTAGGTCTAATTTACTCTCAGTGAAACTACTTTATTAAATTGACAACATTTTTTAAATGAACAAAAGCTGACTGCCACTAAATTTAGGATATATGAAGAATTAATGTGTTAATAAATGAATAGACCAACTATTTTGAGTTTGGGTCGTAGATGGTCAGGTGAGTGTGAAAAAGCCTTCCAGGAACTGAAATACCGTCTATGCAATGCTCCGATGCTTATCTATCCGACTCCAGGCAAGCCTTTTATCATCGATGCTGGTGCAAGCAACGTGGGAGTCGGCGCTGTTCTGTCACAAGTGCACAATGGCGAAGAAAAGGTTGTCGCCTATTTCAGCAAAGTACTGTCGAAGACCGAAAGGAACTACTGTGTGACCAGAAGAGAACTATTGGCACTCATCTTGGCAAGGAAACACTTCCACAAATACATCTATGGACAGAAGTTTCTTCTACGAACCGATCATGGCGCTCTTAACTGGTTGTTGAACTTCAAGAACCCAGAAGCACAAGTCGCAAGGTGGATAGAAAGACTGCAGACTTACGATTATGAAATTCAACACCGAAGGGGAAAGCTGCACTCAAATGCCGACGCACTATCCCGAAGACCTTGTAAAATAGATTGCAAGCATTGCAGGCGACAAGAAAAAAAGGAATCCATCAACTTTCTGCGAATAAGGGCTGACCCCATTTGTGGATAGAGCAATGAGGAAATAAGATCTGCTCAACAAGAAGACCCCGACATTGAACCTCTTCTCGCATGGAAAGAACATGAAGAAAAACCCGCATGGAATGACATTTCCGATAGAAGTCCAGTTTTAAAGTCCTATTGGGTACAATGGGACTCACTTCATGTGAAGGTGTTCTTCGGCGAAAATGGGAGTCCGCTGATGGTAAATCCTATGTGATAGAGCTTGTGTTACCTCAATCGAAAATCAAAGAGGTTCTTCGAGAGATGCATGATGGACCTTCAGGAGGCCATTTGGGAGTCAATAAGACTTTAGAAAAGGTGAGGCAACGATTCTACTAGTTGCATGCAAGAGACGACGTTGAAAAGTGGTGCCAAAATTGTGACGCTTGTGCTGCAACCATAGGACCTGGTAGAAAACTGCAAGGAAAAATGATGCAATATAATGTCGGCTCACCATTTGAAAGGATTGCTGTTGATGTGGCTGGCCCATTTCCGGAAACGAATGCTGGAAACAAATACATTCTGGTGGTAATGGATTACTTCAACAAATGGCCTGAGGCATACGCTATCCCGAACCAAGAAGCCAAGACCGTGGCCGACCAGATTGTGTCTAACTGGGTAAGTAGGTTCGGTGTGCCTATGGAGCTACATTCTGACCAAGGAAGAAACTTTGAGTCGAACATATTCCAAGAGGTCTGCGCGTTCCTTGGCATTAAGAAAACGAGAACCACACCACTTCACCCGCAATCTGATGGAATGGTCGAGAAATTTAACAGGACCTTAAAAGAGCACCTCACTAAGGTCGTAGGCGACTACCAAAGAAACTGGGATAGGCACATACCACTATTTTTGATGGCCTACCGAAGTGCAGTACATAGCTCAACAGGACAAACACCATCTGAAATCATGTTCGGAAGAAGCATCCGGCTGCCTAGTGAGATAAGGTTTGGACACCCATCAGAAGAGTCACAGGAAACAGGGGATTACGTGAGTGACCTGAAAGAGAGGCTAATCGACATCCACGAAAGGACCAGGACTAGAATGAGCGCATACAGCGATCGAATGAAGACAAGGTACGACACAAGAGCAAACACGACAGAATTCCAAGTAGGAGATCGTGTATGGCTGTATAATCCACACCGTCAAAAGGGATTATCGCCGAAACTTCAACAAAACTATGAAGGCCCTTATACTGTCGTCACGAAAATCAATGATGTCGTTTACCGAATTCAAAGATGGTCACGAGGAAAGTTAAAAGTTGTGCATAGTGATCGACTGCACCGATACAGTGGCGAAGCTGGAGATAGAATTGTTCGGGACGAACAATATTAAGAAGGGGGCAGTGTTGGGAACAGAGCTTTATACTATTACAGGGCCATCTGTTGGAAAATTGCATATCTAATTTATGGAAGAAACAAAAAGCTCTTTTCCAATGTCAAATGTATTATCCCTTATTCCAACCATCTAGAACATTCCAAGACGAGAAGCTTCGCGAATTTTCGAGAACAACTAACATGAGTATATAAGAGAGTGTTCGTGGTGAGCACAACACAGTTTATTTTCGATTATGAAAGTGTGCAAAGCTGAACTTTTGGATTGTGGAAAGTGTAATTAAGGAAGTGGGATTTAAGTTTGAATAAAAGTATTAGAGTTGATTATAAATTGAGATTTATTGTTTTGATTTGAAAAGTGTAAATAAAGAAGAAATTCTAAAAGGAGTGATAAGTTTTATTTAACGGACCTAGTAAAAATTTTACAATAATATCACACCTAATTTTTGTTATCAAAATCGAGATAAATAAGATTTTTCAATACGGGTGTATGGGGGGTACCGTTAGTTTTAGAGTTAACAAAAAAAATTCAATTTCTACTCTAGGGAATCACCGAAGACCCTTAAGTACCGAGTTTGAAGAAAATGGGTCCAGTGGATTAGGCTCTAGATCGAGCTACAGACATACAGACAGACGGAATCGTCTGACCCACTTTATTCGTCTTCGCTATGATCGTAATGTCAACTTTGATCAAAATCTCGAGGTCGATTTTTCTTACGAATGTATAACTTAACTTGCCTTATAGTACCTATAAGTCGCAAGTAAAAAGTATTAGGACAAACGGTCTTAGCTACATATTCTACACATGCATTTTTGGTCGCCTAAAAAGGAGAACCTCCCCTTAAGATGTGTAAACATAAACGTTCGTCCGAGTGCCCAATTTTACATACAATGCAATTGCATTAGTTTGTGACTTTAGATATAAGGTAGGTGCGGGTAATAAGGCCTGTCGGCTTATAAGGCCTAAATTTCAAAAAAGGAAGTTATGATAGTAGTAGGCACCAACGGCGGGTCTACTCGTCAAACTTGCCGATACTAGTTCGCTCGCTAATCGTTGTCACTGTTGTGAAATTTATTATGAGAGATGATTGTGCGGTCCAAATAATAAGAAATAATCCTATTGAATCGTAAGTAGTTTTTCTAAAATTACACTAATGTTTATAAATTTGAGCTTTTGTTTTCCGTTATTTATTGTTTTGTTTATTTTTTATGTTTCAAAAATGTATTATAGTTTCAACAGTGATTTATTTAATTTTGCTATACAAATAGTGTATGGGGTTATTTAGGCCTACCAAATTTGACGGCAGGCCTTATTATCCTCCTTACCGACAACAATCAGAAGAAAAGCGATTTTGGGGAAAGTACGATAACTTAGGCGCCAAAAATGGATAACTGATTTTTGTAGAAGGGTAAAATACAAGCGTTTTTTACTATGGGAGGGGGGCGTTTTTATCTCGCCTCGTTTAGGAGGTAGGGGCGATTTTAGAAAAAAATGACTTAAATTGAAAAAATAAAACATTAAAAAACAACGGCAACACTTACAATAAAGTACTATACCGGTTTTGAAAGATAGAAGTCTGCTCTATAATCTTTAATTTAAATTTATGTCAATTTTGAAGTGCTTAATTGGCTTTTTGTGGTCAATGCTACTATTGATTCTGAATCGAAAACAAAAAACCGAATGGTTAATTACTAAAGCTACTTTTTATGAAATTTTTTAGTTTTGAGGATTAATGTTAATGTGGTTCATTTGAGAGTAAAGTACAGCAAATCATTTAGGGTTACCAAGAATGCACCGAGAGGAGGTAGAATTGCATGGCATTTCGCGTCTCAGTCAGTCAGTTTGTGAGTAAGTGAGGTGTTAATTAAAAATAGTCAAGTCAATTTTTCAATTTTCAATGTATTAAATTCGTGTTTACAGGCATTTTGATCACAAAAGAGATAATTATAGCCTCTATTGAGGCCCATGTAAAAATGTGCCGATAGATGGGTCTATTGTATTCTTACAATTTTTGTCACCTTTTTTTAGAGCTTTTTCGGAGCACCGCCACATAAAACCGAACTTGAAATTTTTATATTTTTCTACCTTTATCGGTAAGTTGAAACACAGTGGGGGAGTTGACGTTTTAGTTGGAATTGGATGCTTTTGAAATATTTTTTTTTGAAATATTGGAAAGTTATATGAAGGTTTTTATAATACAAACTCTATATACTACTGAAATAAATCAGCCAAGTAGAAGACTTAGCACTATTATTGGACTTGTGAGATCACCCGGACGAAACGCCAATTTTTGTGGACTAAAGGCCAAAAAAGCTAATTTGAATCAATAATTCAACAAGTCCAATAATAGTGCTAAGTCTTCTACTTGGCTGATTTATTTCAGTAGTATATAGAGTTTGTATTATAAAAACTTTCATATAAATATTCAATGCCAGGCCACGGGCAACAAAAAAAAAAAAAAAATTCCAACATTAATGATTACAATCCTAATCTTTGTTGGATATAGTTCACATTGGATTTTTGTCAAAAAATTCATGTAAGATGAACTGAACTTAACAAAAATTGCGTATTGACAAGGTCCTCACAAGTCAACTGATGAGTCCATGTGAGATCACCCGGACGAAACGCCAATTTTTGTGGACTAAAGGCCAAAAAAGCTAATTTGAATCAATAATTCAACAAGTCCAATAATAGTGCTAAGTCTTCTACTTGGCTGATTTATTTCAGTAGTATATAGAGTTTGTATTATAAAAACCTTCATATAAATATTCAATGCCAGGCCACGGGCAAAAAAAAAATTCCAACATTAATGATTACAATCCTAATCTTTGTTGGATATAGTTCACATTGGATTTTTGTCAAGAAATTCATGTAAGATGAACTGAACTTAACAAAAATTGCGTATTGACAAGGTCCTCACAAGTCAACTGATGAGTCCATGTGAGATCACCCGGACGAAACGCCAACTTTTGTGGACTAAAGGCCAAAAAAGCTAATTTGAATTTATTGGAAAGTTATTTAAAGAAAAAAAAAAAGAAAAAAATACTTCACTTTTACAAAGGTTGAATAACGAATGACCTTGGTAAACAATAACTTGTACCACACTAGCATTAAAAATGTTAGACACAAACAATAAACATACATATTAATTAAGGAATTATATAAATTTGCTGCATTCGTACAGTAGTACCTAGGTAATGTGAATTTTTCATAATGTATTAAATTTTCATGTCTGAACGTTTTAAATGTGCAACTTTGGCCTACGTACATATAACGGGTGATTTTTTTGAGGTTAGGATTTTCATGCATTAGTATTTGACAGATCACGCGGGATTTCAGACATGGTGTCAAAGAGAAAGATGCTCAGTATGCTTTGACATTTCATCATGAATAGACTTACTAACGAGCAACGCTTGCAAATCATTGAATTTTATTACCAAAATCAGTGTTCGGTTCGAAATGTGTTTCGCGCTTTACGTCCGATTTATGGTCTACATAATCGACCAAGTGAGCAAACAATTAATGCGATTGTGACCAAGTTTCGCACTCAGTTTACTTTATTGGACATTAAACCAACCACACGAATGCGTACAGTGCGTACAGAAGAGAATATTGCGTCTGTTTCTGAGAGTGTTGCTGAAGACCGTGAAATGTCGATTCGTCGCCGTTCGCAGCAATTGGGTTTGTGTTATTCGACCACATGGAAGATTTTACGCAAAGATCTTGGTGTAAAACCGTATAAAATACAGCTCGTGCAAGAACTGAAGCCGAACGATCTGCCACAACGTCGAATTTTCAGTGAATGGGCCCTAGAAAAGTTGGCAGAAAATCCGCTTTTTTATCGACAAATTTTGTTCAGCGATGAGGCTCATTTCTGGTTGAATGGCTACGTAAATAAGCAAAATTGCCGCATTTGGAGTGAAGAGCAACCAGAAGCCGTTCAAGAACTGCCCATGCATCCCGAAAAATGCACTGTTTGGTGTGGTTTGTACGCTGGTGGAATCATTGGACCGTATTTTTTCAAAGATGCTGTTGGACGCAACGTTACGGTGAATGGCGATCGCTATCGTTCAATGCTAACAAACTTTTTGTTGCCAAAAATGGAAGAACTGAACTTGGTTGACATGTGGTTTCAATGTGGAGAACAATTCATCTCAAGGGATGGACCGGTAAGTTGGCCACCAAGATCATGCGATTTGACGCCTTTAGACTATTTTTTGTGGGGCTACGTCAAGTCTAAAGTCTACACAAATAAGCCAGCAACTATTCCAGCTTTGGAAGACAACATTTCCGAAGAAATTCGGGCTATTCCGGCCGAAATGCTCGAAAAAGTTACCCAAAATTGGACTTTCCGAATGGACCACCTAAGACGCAGCCGCGGTCAACATTTAAATGAAATTATCTTCAAAAAGTAAATGTCATGGACCAATCTAACGTTTCAAATAAAGAATCGATGAGATTTTGCAAATTTTATGCGTTTTTTTTTTAAAAAAAGTTCTCAAGCTCTTAAAAAATCACCCGTTATTTAGTTGACATTGGATATAGGCCATAGGGTAAATTCAAAGTTTCTTTAAATCCAGATTCAGTAAATGCAAAAGAAACCTTGCATACACCCAACCTCGCGCCTACCCCAAATCCTATAGTGTGCCCAAGCAAGGGGGTTGCAGGGGGGCAGCATGCCCCCCCATACATATCTCACTGTTTATACGCCGTATAATGCGTAAGCAAGCAAAAAAGCAAATATCCCATAAAAAAGTAGTTTTAGTTATAGTACTGTGGGTGGTCCGCTTATACCTCACTTTTTTACCATAAAAAAGTGTTTCTCCTCCATAATTTGATGTTTTTTATCAACAGCAAATACTTTTTTATCGATTCGTTAAAAAAAAGTTAATTTTGGTGGGGGGGAATTCCAAATAAGGTCCCAATTTTCTCAAAAACTAGACGACATACAATTTTTGAATAAAAATAAATTAAAGTAACGAATTTTAGGAAAAAATAATATTATATAATTTTGCAGTTTTGGAAAATTAAACTTTAAACTTTTTTTTCATGTTTTTTCCCCAAAATTTGAGTTTAAAACTCGTTTTTTTTTAAAACTGTGCATAGATTCCGCATGATTTAAAAAGTATCTAATAGATCAGAGTATTTGCTTTAAAAAAAGGTATAATACTTAATTGTAAGTATTATCGTTATTTTTTAATATTTTTGTTTCCATTTTAGTACCTTTTTTATAAAATTGCCCCTCCTGCTCAAACGGGGGGAGATGAACCCCCCTCTCATAGTAAAAAATGCTTGTATTGAACTGTTCTACAAAAAACCGTTATAATTTCTTGGCGCCTAAGTTATCGTACTCTTGCCCCAATTTTGCCGCCCCTAGCAATTTTTTTCTGGGCCTTTAATTTTGTTTGCTGTTTTAAAAAACATCAAAGTGAAACAGCTACTCAACTTACCTTGTAATAATTTAATTTCTTATTCACAGATTTATTATATTTATTTATATTATATTATGTACCTATATAGAAGTGTCTAATCGGGTGATGATTGCTCAAAAATAAAACCGATTTAAAAAAAAAATCAACCCGTACTGCCTTTAATTATTATTATTCTTATAGTTAAAGTAATAATTATTATACCTATAATATTTTTTTATTTCTATTATTGTTATACATAAGGAAATGAAGAAATAGAAATATTGGCCAAGGATTATTTTTAACTTAAACATATTTCACAACAGCCCATCAAAATTAAAGTGTTCAAAACTGGTTTTATCTTTTAAAAACGGTTAACATGTTTTTTTTTGCAGCTCAATGAAATTACCACAGCTTATCTTAGATGGAATCGAAACTTCTAATTATCTATTTCAAAGATCCAAATTTTTACACACGAAACACAGACAAGTTATATGTTAAACTGCAACTAATTTTGTATTTAACTAGGATGTTTGCAAACTTTACTGCATTTTACGATAAAATAAAACAGAAAAAAATACAACTGACTAACACACCTTAGTTAGATAAAAGATACAACAATATACGAATACATGGACTCTTATGAGCCAACTCACATCGAATCAGTCGAAACAAACGAAATGATTTTGTCTCAACTTCTCGTCTTACGACACGAGCAGGTTTCGAACCGCAGTAGTAAAATTTTGGAGCAGACTTATAAAAAAATAAACGAATTGAAAATTTCTGGAGTAGATTTAGATTTAGTAATTCAGAGTCAGAGTTAGTTGCAAAATTTATTAACACAATGGTCATTCCTTTTCATGTGGTTTGGCTAAAGAAATTTTGAATTTTTTAGTGTGGAAAAAATTTAGTACCTACCTAAATCTTAAAAAAACGGAGTAACGAAGTAGATCTATTTTCTTTCGTAAAATTGAAGTAAATTTACTCCCATTTATTGTTCCAAATCAGAGTCGTTGTCGATCATTGTACTTCACACTTCCTTATGGCGCAATACACATCTCAGACACAACATGACGATGACACAACAAAAAAAAAAAAAAAATAACAAGAGAAAGACGTGTATCATTGCCGACAGCAAAACAGTGGTGCGAAAATCTTTTATATTATGTACCTACGTCCTTCGCACACACACGGAACTTTCAGCTCAAACGGAAAAAATATATTTCCGAAAAGGACAGTATATTTTTTCACAATTAAAATTTGTTATAAAAGTAAGCTTACACCTGAACTCGGTGTTCTCCTGGGTGTGATATGTATTTCCTTTCGTGACTGAGTGTTCCTTGAATACCTAAAGCTTTATTTTCAATGGTGAAACCGTGAAACGAAAAAAAGCTGTTGGTGGCTCGGAAATAGTCGAATGAAATGTTTGAAAATTTTGGTTGATGTGAATGAGGGAGCTTTTGTATTAACATTATGTATGTAGCTTTATTGTTATTGAATGTGAAGCAGTGTTACCGCTCGAAAACTTTTAAATAATTTATCAGACTGATAAAATTTATTCACGGAAAAATGTTTCGGAATGAAAAGAAAATATAAAAACATAACATACAAAAACCATGTACATTAACGTATTTAGAAAAATTGCAGTAAAGTGCCGCCCGGATATTTTGAAAAATTGCCGCCCCAAGCAAAGTGCCGCCCGGGGCCTGTGCCCCATTTGCCCCCCCCCTCGCTATGCCACTGCGCAACATCCAAAGTTAAAAGTGGTGGTTAAAAAATCTAGGTTATTTAGTACTGCCACGGCTGTGAGGTAGACAAAATTGCTGATATAAGGCAGTGTTATAAATGCACCAGGTTGTATCATGAAGAGTGTGTTGGCTTATCAGCGGATGATTAAGACAATTTTGACTGTCCTGATAGCTGTTAGACAAAGAAACAATGTCTTGTTTTTAAAGTTTTAATTAATATTAATTTATTTATATTTTTTATCTCAATTTTGATTTTCTATGTAATTTTTAAAACGTATGCCTTTTTACCCGACTACAGTTCAATAAAGCCTATTGACAAGGTTTTTAAAAAAGTTGAATTTTGTTTTTGTTTAAGGCAGAAGTTGCCATGTTTTGTTCTTTTTTTATAGAAATACATTAATTAACAATAAAATGTGTCCATTCTGATAAGTAGTTATTGTTTAATTTGCAATCTCCCTTAGCTAGGCCTTATTACCCACTACCTTATTCAAATCAAACCACTATTTTTCCCACAATTTATCCCTTTCTCTTATCCAAAAAAAATTCGATATTAGCTTTCGTCAAAACACATAAATTTTTGGACCATGTCCCATATCGCATCGATAGAAATATGGGCGAATAATGCGCCAGTTATACACGAATGCGTAGCTATCATTTAAACTTATGATTGACTTTTTAATCCATAATTTCAAGACAGCGTTCACATTGGAATTGAACTTACTCCTCAGACTTATTTTGACTTGTCTGTAGTAGAGTTTCAAAGTAAAAGAACAAACCTATCTATTTCATAATTTAAATATTGTAAGAAAAAGAACGCACCATTGGACTCCGCTACGTAACGTAAAGTTTGTTGACTTAAGTTTAAACAGGAATGTTGTTTAAGACTGCTTTACATTTTTACACTTATATTCAAACAGATATATTATCTGATAGAAAATAGACTGTTTTTACACGAAACCGATTTTTAATCTCTGTTTCTCTTTTGGTTTCCTTTCGATTACATGGGTATAACTTAGGCTGAAAACACACCGGATAAAACAAAACGTGTTTTTTTGTTTCGTGAAACAAGAGAACATTATTTCTTATGAGAGTGAACACACCAAAGAAAACGAAACAAAACACACGTTTTTTGTTTGAAGTGTTTCGATGGTGGTTGTCGAAAATACATGCTATTATATACGACCAACACACACCGAATGCAACAAAACTGTTTCGAACAAGCCCAGTAGGAAATTTGCTCCTCAAGGAAAAATAAAATTGAATTCCTCTTGGAAATCACGTGGCACTTTCATTGAGTAGAAGGTCTGCATTGGTTTCATTCATCGAAAGTCATGCAATGAGTCAGTAGTTTGCAATCCCAGTTGCATCTTGTGCTTTGTTCTCGAAAGAAGGTAAAGAAAACATGAAACAAAGCAATATCCTTCTTACACATCCTTAATGTTAATGAATACAATGCTGAACACGTTATAATTATTCCTGCATCTTTTCAGTGGTTATTTTAATCCACAATTGAGTGTTTAATGCCTGCGATGTGAAAGAGAAAACAACCCTTTCTTTTCTTTGGAATTGAAAATCAGTAAACAACCTTTCAATAGAGCAAAACTATGGTGATCGCTAGGTAAAAGGAATGTATTTTTTCATGAACTTCGTTTGCTGGGAAAAATAGTCTACAAGCTGAGAGGAAAAAGAGAGAGAGATTTTGACCTGCAATGCGGGTTTTTCCCGCGATGGGTCGGCGTTCGGCGACGTTCAATAGGTCTTTTCTTGTCATGAGTTATTTCTTTTGTTTTGGAATGATTTAGTGTCAATTTTGTGATCAAAGAAAACGGTTGTGCGGGGTTTTCTGTGTTTTCAATCAATTTACTAAAGATTAAATAGCAACCATGGAGAATTCACCAACGGTAAATTATCTATATTCTTTTGAATGATTTGCAAAAAGTTAATATTCCTCTTTTTCTTAGATCTCAAATGAACAGGAGAATGAAGATGATTAATCCCTAAGCTGCTCCCCAAATTCTACCAAGTGTCAAAGGAGAGTTTTTCGACCAACTGTTTGTGTTACGTCTTACAACAAGACAAGACAATGTAAGACATATATATCTACTAACTCCTTTAAAATGTACTATAATAGTTTATAAAATAAATACGTATGTACATAACACAAATTTAATTTGTTTTTTTCATTCAAGCGATAAATTTGCCTATACATTTCAGGCGCTTCTTCTATTGAAGAAATAAGAAAAGAAATGAATAATGATTTCATTCATATTCATTCTCTTAATAAAACATAGCCTAAATGCATTCCTTTTTTCAAAACTGAAAAAAACGAGCTTCAAATATGTACACAATTCTGTAGTGAATAATTAGTATTTTCAATGATTCTTTCCCTGAGGCAATTGATTAAAAGTTAACTCACTTTTCATTAATTTATTTCCATTGAGGAAAGCATCACATCAATAGAACCAGTTTTTTCAGACACAAAAATTCCTTATGAAATCAAATTGCCGTGAGCATAGTGATTTCACAACAGAATATGCATCGAGAAAGTGTGTACCTCCTTCCAATGACAAGCCTGTGTTAAATTCCTCATAGGATTCCGTAGGAAATTCATGGGTGCAGCTCCTTTTCCATGATGAAACACCTACTTCTTCATTAGTGAATTTTTGGAAATTTCCTACTGGGAGGGTCGTTGACGATAATTGCATACTTTCTTGGCGCAACGCACACCAAATGAAACAAAACATAAAAACAAAAGCAAAACAGAAAAACATGTTTCGTTGCCGATAGCTGACCTATTGTTTTTTGCAAAACGAAATTTGGATTCCGTTCTTTTTATTTTCTTCTTTCGTTACACTTTACAGATTTATTTGCTTCTACATTTACTCTGTGCCCAAATTTTAAATAAATATGAAAAATGTAGATGGAGAGAAGTTCATTTTTTTTAAATTAAGGCAAGAAGCCCTATCTATAATTATAAAGATAAGTAACATGCCAATAAACTTACTATTGATAAGCTGTGGATTGCTTCTTCCTACTATGCCATTTGAAGATTAGCAAGATTAAAAGCTTTTCTCTTTTCTTATAAATAAACACATAATGTCTATTTTGTAAACACAAAATTGTTATTTGTGTTTACTTGCCGTAGAGTTATAATCTTTCAGCCGGAGTTAAGTTTTTACGATAGTTCGTATTTTGTTTCATTTCAACGCACACCAAACGAAACAAAAAACAAAATGTTTTGTTTTGTTTTATTCTGTTTCGCTTGGTGTGTGTTCAAATAAAAAATGTTTTTTTGACTATCGAATAAAAAACGGTTTGCTTTATCCGGTGTGTGTTTTTTTGTTTCGTGAAACAAGAGAACATTGTGAAACACAATGTCTGTTTTGTAAACACAAAATTGTTATTTGTGTTTACTTGCCGTAGAGTTATAATCTTTCAGCCGGAGTTAAGCTTTTACGATAGTTCGTATTTTGTTTCATTTCAACGCACACCAAACGAAACAAAAAAACAAAACGTTTTGTTTTGTTTTATTCTGTTTCGCTTGGTGTGTGTTCAAATAAAAAATGTTTTTTTGACTATCGAATAAAAAACGTTTTGCTTTATCCGGTGTGTTTTCAGCCTTAAAAGGCTCACAAATCCATTCACCAAGCAATAATATTGAATATTTATAAGCACTCGTAAAAGTTATTGGTGCTCCTAAGGTCCTAAGCACTCATAAGTTACGAGAGCTCTCTCCGAAAACTTGTTCGAAAACATTCGAAACAAACTGACTTTTTTTTAAATTGTCACTGTCGCAATTTGTTTTGTGAATTTAATTTGTATTTAAAAAACTTCAATCAGAAATTAAAAAAACACATAAAAGTATCAACGCAATTTTATTAATCTTCACTGGATTTTCTTCATTGCTTGAGATCCGGAGCAATCAACAAACTTGCAATGCAGGAGAGTCTGGACGGATGAAAAGGAGCACGTTGGTAATCCATAAGGATAAGCCAGCCGCTGACGACCCTCTCAATTTCGATGGATTTTGTGAGACGCCTGGAGCTGGGACGGGAGGAGATGAAGACTAACACTAATCCGATGATTTGTTTTGACTCGACTTCAATTGGGGAATCTTAGAATACGAATAAAAAATAATGTGAATTATAAGGGACATAGAAATAAGACACGGCAGTTCTCCGCTTTGGTTCAGCCACCATCCCTGGAGATAAAAAATCTGAGACAACCACCTTCAGTCTCAGAACATCGTGCCACACATCTTTCCTATCCTTCTTTCTCTTCCGTAACTTCACGCCCGCGCTGTGTTAAAACATATAAAGGGTAATCATAATCCCTTGAGCGCGAGTAAATTATAAAAAAAAAAAGAGGCTGGGTGCGACCCACACTGATAACTTCCCATTGTGGTAAGAAAACCTTGAGTAGAATTTTACATCTTTTTCATGGACAAAAAGATAAAACATATTGTGACGTTTTCTTCAATTTTACCATAGCTATTAATGGAATTTGAATATGTCGGACTTGGGTACAACTGAACAACCTTATTCATATACGTATGTACAGTACATACATTCTTCTAAAAACTAAGTTGATAATAAAATTATAAAATTATGTATTATATTATAGAAATTACTTTATTATTTCGGTTCCAAACATTTTAATTGAAAAAAATTTAAAAACGAAATATTCAAATATAAAAGATATGGTTTGGCTATTGATGGAAGGGTACTTACAAAATATATCCGCACTAAAACTAGATATATGTCAAATATAAACCATTTGTTAGAAATTGTAAGTATTATATATGTATGTATTAAATTAAATAATGGCAAAGTCAATATCATTGCTCGTTCTCAAGATATTCTAGTCGAAAAACAAATATTACCACTTTTTAGTAGTTTTTTTTATATTTTTGTTAAAACTGCCAATTCGATACTTGTCAAAATTTAACCATATGTAATTAATTGTATTGTGTCGATACCTTCCCGTAAGAATGTACTAAGCGACACTTTTTTCGAAAATGACTTTTTGAGTAGGAAATATACTATATGTTAAGGGCCACGTTTTGGCCCGGGTTTCGCCAACCTATTATGCATGAAAAGGAAACTAGAGTGCAAATAAAAAAATCTTTAAACTGCCATGTTTTCTCATTAAAATAATGTTGCCCCCTGAAATTTGTATTATCCGCCAAAAAAAATTATCCTAAGCGACATTAATAAAGATCTCATTGTCGTGAGCAACAAAAAATTTTGTTATATGTCACTTAGTTTAACCAAAATTGTCTCTTAGCACACTATGATTCAACTAGAACTTTCTTCGTTTTTTTCGTTTCCTGAACAATTTTAGAAATGTCGCTTAGTATACATTCTTACGGGAAGGTATCGATGTATAAAACAACATACTTAAGAAGGCACTATCGGCGTTCATTCCCAAGAAATTCGACTTGAAATACAATTTTAACTAGTTTTCACTAGAATTTTTAAGTTTTTTTATTTAAAAAAAAAAAAACTATTAATTCAATATTTGTCAACATTTTACCAACTGTACAAAATTATACTATGTATAAAATAAACTAAATTAGAAGTCAATATCACTACTAGTTCTCGAGAAATTTGAGTCGAAAAACAATTTTTAGTAATTTTCAATAGAATTTTATATAGTTTTTTATTTTTTGTAAAAAAACTGTAAACTGATTTTTTTTGAAATTTTCACCATTTGTCAAAAACATTATTTTTCGTAAAATAAAATTATTCTGAGTTTCAAATTGTTTTCCGTTCTTAGAATATCTGGGTTATGAAATTATTTTTTTCAGTTTTTTTTATTTAAAAAAATAACGGTATGTTCATTTTTTTCCAAATTCATACCAAATATGTATGACCTTATAATGAGTACATTAAATTTTATTTGAAGTCAATAGCATTATTTTTTCGTGAGATATTTGAATTTAACCAAAATTTTGACTTTTTTTTTAAACCGTTATAGTGAAAAAACTACTCACTGGATTTTAATAAACGCCCTTTCAGCCTCTTTCGAAGTTATTATCTATTAAACAAAATTTATTTGAAGTCGATATCTTTACTCGTTCTTGAGATATCGACGTCGAAAAATGGTACGAGAACGTACGGACGTACGAACGTACGAACGTACGAACGTACGAACGTACGAACGTACGAACGTACGAACGTACGAACGTACGAACGTACGAACGTACGAACGTACGAACGTACCCAGTAGGAAATTTCCAAAAAATTCATTAGTGAAGAAGTAGGTGTTTCATCACGGAAAAGGAGCTGCACCCATGAATTTCCTACGGAATCCTATGAGGAATTTAACACAGGCTTGTCATTGCAAGGAGGTACACACTTTCTTGATGCATATTTTGTTGTGAAATCATTATGCTCACGGCATCTTCGATTTCATGGGTAATTTTTGTGTCTGAAAAAACTGGTTCTATTGATGTGATGCTTTCCTCAATGGAAATAAATTAATGAAAAATGAGTCAACATTTAATCAGTTGCCTCAGGGAAAGAATCATTGAAAATACTAATTATTCACTACAGAATTGTGTACATATTTGAAATCATTTCTTTTCTTATTTCATCAATAGAAGAAGCGCCTGAAATATATGCAAATTTATAGTTTGAATGAAAAAAAAAAAAAACAAATTAAATTTGTGTTATGTACGTATTTATTTTATTAACTATTATATTATAATACATTTTAAAGAAGTTGGTAGATATATATCTCTTACATTGTCTTGTCCTATTTGTAAGACGTAACACAAACAGTTGG
Organism: Philhelius festivus; assembly: GCA_963931855.1. Taxonomy (NCBI): domain Eukaryota; kingdom Metazoa; phylum Arthropoda; class Insecta; order Diptera; family Syrphidae; genus Philhelius; species Philhelius festivus. The sequence goes on along the minus strand of OZ007556.1, from coordinate 133,472,446 downwards.
TCGAAAAACTCTCCTTTGACACTTGGTAGATTTTGGGGAGCAGCTTAGGGATTAATCATCTTCATTCTCCTGTTCATTTGAGATCTAAGAAAAAGAGGAATATTTACTTTTTGCAAATCATTCAAAAGAATATAGGAAATTTACCGTTGGTGAATTGTTTTCCTTCTCCATGGTTGTTATTTAATCTTTAGTTAATTGATTGAAAACACAAAACCCCGCACAACCGTTTTCTGTGATCACAAAATTGACACTAAATCATTCCAAAACAAAAGAAATAACTCATGACAAAAAAAGACCTATTGAGCGTCGCCGACCCATCGCGGGAAAAACCCAAAAAAAAGGATTGTTTATTGCAGGTCAAAATCTCTCTCTCTCTTTTTCCTCTCAGCTTGCAGACTATTTTGCCCAGTAAACGAAGTTCATGAAAAAATACATTCCTTTTCACTAGCAATATCACCTGATCACCATAGTTTTGCTCTATTGAAAGGTTGTTTACTGATTTTCAATTCCAAAGAAAAGAAAGGGTTTTCTCTTTCACATCGCAGGCATTAAACACTCAATTGTGGATTAGAATAACCACTGAAAAGATGCATGAAAAATTATAACGTGTTCAGCATTGTATTCATTAACATTAAGGATGTGTAAGAAGAATATTGCTTTTTTTGATGTTTTCTTTACCTTCTTTCGAGAACAAAGCACAAGATGCTACTGGGATTGCAAACTACTGACTCATTGCATGACTTTCGATGAATGAAACCAATGCAGACCTTCTACTCAATGAAAGTGCCACGTGATTTCCACGAGGAATTCAACTTTATTTTTCCTTGAGGAGCAAATTTCCTACTGGGTACGAACGTACGTACACACACACACACAGACATCTCTCTAAAAATGATTGATATAGCCTCTAGGGACCTTGAAACGTCGAGAAATGTCAAAAATTCCAATTTGACAAATCGGACCGATTACAATAACTCCCTATGGGAAGTTAAAAAAAAGCGGAGATGAATTGCAATATGCTGTCTCTGGGCAAGAGTGCGATAACTTAGGCGCCAAGAAATTATAACGGTTTTTTGTAGAACAGTTCAATACAAGCATTTTTAACTATGGGAGGGGGGTCTTTCTTCCCCCGTTTGGGCGGGAGGGGCAATTTTATAAAAACGGTACTAAAATCGAAACAAAAATATTAAAAATTAACGGAAATACTTACAATTAAGTATTATACCTTTTTTTTAAAGCCAATACTCTGTTCTATTAAATAGTTTTTAAATCAAGTGAAATCTATGCACAGTTTTTGAAAAAAAAACGAGTTTCAAACTCAAATTTTGGGAAAAAAACATAAAAAAAAGTTTAAAGTTTCATTTTTCAAAACTGCAAAGTTAAATATTATTATTTTTTCCTAAAATTCGTTTCTCTAATTTATTCTTATTCAAAAACTGAAAACTAGATGATTGTATGTCGTCTAGTTTTTGAGAAAATTGAAAATAACTAAAACTACTTTTTTATGGTATATTTGGTTTTTTGCTTGCTTACGCAATACGGCGTATAAACAGTGAGGTATGTATGCAACCCCCTGCTTGGGCACACTATAGGATTTGGGGTAGGTGCGAGGTTGGGTGTATGCAAGGTTTATTTTACATTTACAGAATCTGGATTTAAGGAAACTTTTAATTTACCCTATGGCCTATATCCAATGTCAACTAAATATATGTACGTAGCCCAAAGTTGCACATTTAAAATGTTCAGACATGAAAATTTAATACATTATGAAAAATTCACATTACCTAGGTACTTCTGTACAAATGCAGCATATTTATATAATTCCTTAATTAATGTGTATGTTTATTGTTTGTGTCTAACATTTTTAATGCTAATATGGTACAGGTTATTGTTTACCAAGGACATTCTTTATTCAACCTTTGTAAGATTGAAGTATTTTTTTCTTTGAATAAAGAATGGCGACTAAGCATCCACTACTTCATCCTAAATTAAATAACTTTTCAATATTTCAAAAAAAATATTTCAAAAGCATCACGTTCTTAGAAGAAATTGGTCTAATTCCAACTAAAACGTCAACTCCCCCACTGTGTTGCAACTTACCGATAAAGGTAGAAAAATATAAAAACTTCAAGTACAGTTGGATGTGGCAGTGCTCCGAAAAAAGCTCTAAAAAAAGGAGACAAAAATTGTAAGAATACAATAAACTCCATCATACAATAAACCATCTACGAGTATCGGCACATTAAACCATCTACGAGTATCGGCACATTTTTCTATGAATCTCAATATTGGCAAGAGATTCGGGAGGTGCTTGCTATAATTATTCCTTTTGTGATCAAAATGCCTGTAAACACGGTTTTAATACATTGAAAATTGAAAAATTGACTTGATTATTTTTAATTAACACCTGACTTACTCACAAACTGACTGACTGAGACACGGAATGCCATGCAATTCTACCTCCTCGTGGTGCATTCTTGGTAACGCTAAATGATTTGCTGTACTTTACTTACAAATGAACCACAAATGAAAGCACCGTAGGTAAATACCAAAAATCAAAAATTTCATAAACAGTAGTTTTAGTAATTGTCAATTTTCTCAAAAACTAGAAGTAGCATTTACCACAAAAAGCCAATTAAGCATTTCATTTCACAATTTTGAAATAAAAAAGGTCTAAACTTTTTTTTTTCATTTTTTTTTAACAAAATTTTGAATTTTTCAAAAACTATTGACATAAGTAACTCAATTTAAATTTAGGATTATAGAACAGAATTCTGGAGTCTGTCTGACTTCTTAAAAACCAATATAGTACTTTATTGTAAGTGTTGCCGTTGTTTTTTAATTTTTTTTTTTTTAATTTAAGTAATTTTTTTCTAAAATCACCCCTACTTCCTAAACGGGGCGAGATAGACCCCCCCCCCTCCCATAGTAAAAAACGCTTGTATTTGATCCTTCTACAAAAATCCGTTATCAATTTTTGGCGCCTAAGTTATCGTACTCCTCCCCTGTCTCTGGACGCCAACTCAGCATTGCATGCGGTTCCACTGTTGTTTCTCATCTCAATGCGAATCTGTCCCCGGAACTGCTGGCACGATCGTGCCACATCGGCAACGCTGGTTCAAAGTTGATGCGTTTTGTTTTTATGACTTATATTTCACATTTGACTTCTCGGCTATCAATCTTGTTTGAAAACAGTTTGAATTCACAGTTTGAACATGCCTGGTTGAAAGAGTGGCTCTCATTTTCGGACTTCGAAAAATATTTATGAGTTATGACGGGTTGGTGAATAGCACAAATAATTTCCAATTTATGAGCCTCTTAAACTTTTGGGCCTTCGGTAAATACCACCCTAAGATTAATAATTTATTTTTCAATGTATGCTTATATTATGTCATTCAATAAAAAGCTATTACATACAAAATATGAGTATTATCTTTGTATATATAACCTATAATACTGTTGTGAACAGAGCTTTATACTTCTACAGCGCCATCTGTTGGAAAATTGAATATCTAATTTATGGAAGAAACAAAAAGCTCTTTTCCAATGTCAAATGTATTTCCCCTTATTCCAAACATCTAGAACATTCCAACACAAGAACTTTCGAGAACAACTAATTTGAGTATATAAGGGAGTGTTCACGGTGAGCGAGACACAGTTGATTTTGGATTGTGAAAGTGTGCAAAAGTATTGCTTATTGGATTGTGTTATTAAACAAGTGTGATTTAAATTGAATAAAAGTATTTGAGCTGATTATAAATTGAGATTTACTGTTTTGAATTGGAAAGTGTAAATAAAGAAGAAATACTAAAAAGAGTGATAAGTTTTATTTAACGAACCTAGCAAAAATATTACAATACTATCATGAAGCGTGATTTTGTATTGGCAAGTGGTGGCGCTGAAATCAGCGCTAGATTTTACAGTGCAGAGTAGGATAAGATACAAAAGAAGTAGTAAAATAGAGAACATTTTAGCAGAGACAAATCTAGCAAGTACTGACCCTATACTTCAGATGTCGCCACTATCTTTGTTCTCGAAGGTTCTTGCCTTGGAATGTTCTAGTTGCTTGGAATAAGGGGAAATACATATGGAGGTTCTTGCAAACAGAGCTTTATACTCCTACAGCGCCATCTGTTGGAAAATTGCATATCTACTTTATAAAAAGAAACAAAAAGCTCTTTTCCAATGTCAAATGTATTTTCCCTTATTCCAATTATCTACAACATTCCAAGACGACAACCTTCGCGAATTTGTTTCCAGAACAACTAACTTGAGTAAGGGAGTGCTCGCAGTGACCACAGGACAGTTGATTTTTGACTATGAAAGTGTGCAAAAGGTTTGCTTATTGGATTGTGGAAAATTTTATTAAACCAGTGTGATTTAAATTTGAGTAAAAGTATTTGAGTTGATTATAAATTGAAATTTATTGTTTTGATTTGGAAAGTGTAAACAAAAAAGAAATACTAAAAAGACTAATAAGTTTTATTTAACGAGCGTAGTAAAAATCTTACAGTAATGTACATTTGAATCTAGAATGAGTTCACTTTGAATAAATACGTAAGCGAAGTTAAATTCAAGTTGAAACATAGTTATTTCAAAAATAATGTTTACATCGAAATGTATGTAAAGTGTTCTAAAGTTCGGATATAATTTATTTTACGTTGCATTGTTTTCAAATTGAAGTTGAAGCATAGTGTATTCAAAGTTTTATGTATTTCATAGGTCATAGTTGTATCAATGTTGATATTAATAATTTTAAATATTAATGCATTTGTTTTAACGATGACTCCATTACAAATCAAGGGAAAACGTTGTTGAACTTAATTTAGAGCATATTCGTTTCAAAGTAGAGAAAAACTTCGATTTTAAGTCGACCTACTTTGATTCAAAAATTTCCGGCGTTGGCGCCAAATCGTTCCGAAATATTTTTGAATTAAAGCATTGATTTTACGTTGTTTTTTTCACAAAAATGATTTTGATTGTTTGTACGCTATTTACATATATTATTTAAGATGGAAATGAATTATAAATATTATATTGATAGTTCACAAAATAAAAATTCAATTTTGTTGTTGCAAATTTATTGGGCTATACTCGTACTTGCATAAGTAAATGTGCATTTATGTAGAGCTTTGTTTGTCCATCGCCCGCCGCAATATTGCAAAATTGAAGATCGAAGAGCACTTTTGTACAATTGATTTGCATTTCTAACATCCAGTCTATTTACAAAGCAAATCATTTAAAAAATCAAATAAAATACTAGTAAACATTCTTACTTCGATTTGTGTTGGTATGAAATGACCCTTGTCAATCTGGATAAAGTATATTTTTTAAAAATAAAGTAGCTATTTGCTACTGTTAAAGTTAGATGAGCCCTTTAACGTTAAATTAAAGTTTATGTCATTTAAAATTAACAGAAAGTCGGTTTTCGTTTTAAACACAATATTACGAGTCAACCCCCATTCTAAAATTGATTTAGAACAGGTTTTAAATGTTTAAATTTTGGGCCAATGAAAAGAATAGGTGTGAGTTTAAGCTAAGGATGATTGGCATTAGTTATAGATTTTATTGTTTTTGGTAGAACGTTCTATAGTTTAACGGCGTGAATGAAAAATAAACGAGACGAATTGAGATAGTGACACAGCGATGGAATTGAACTAAGAGTTCTAAGGGAGCGAGAAAAATAAAGTTTCTCATACAAATACAGCGTAGTCTTATTAGTTATACAATTTCTGGCATCAATATAGCGATTTAAATTGTTCCTAAAAGGTTTTTTCTTGCATAGAAGTTCATGAATGTATCTATTCGAGTCGTTAAACGCTACTTGCAATTTACGTTCGGATAAAGAACGGATATTAGGATATTCGACCTCAGAGTAACTTACCAAGGGTAGAATCAGACTTTTGAAAAACCTTCGCTCAGTGGCGTAGCGTGGGTTTTTGCCGCCCGGGGCAGAGCCAATTTTACCGCCCCTAGCACTTTTTTCCTGGGCCTTTAATTTTGTTTGCTGTTTAAAAAAACATCAAAGTGAAACAGCTACTTAACTTACCTTGTTATAATTTATTTTTTTATTCACAGATTTTTTATATTTATTTATATTATATTATGTAGATAGAAGTGTCTAATCGGGTGATGATTGCTGGAAAATAAAACCGGTTTAAAAAAAAAATCAACCCGCACTGCCTTTAATTATTATTATTCTTATAGTTAGAGTAATAATTAGCATACCTATAATATTTTTTTATTTCAATTATTGTTATACATACATAAGGAAATGAAGAAACAGAAATATTGGCCAAGGATTATTTTTAACTTAAACATATTTCACAACAGCCCATCAAAATTAAAGTGTTGAAAACTGGTTTTATCTTTTAAAATCTGAAATTGATTTGACACCAACGCGATGTACCCCGTCTGATTTATTATTTAAAAATCGTTTTTTATATGAGGTATATGTAGGTATGTACATTTATGTATATAAAATTTTTAAAATATTAAAAAAAATTGTTACGCCATTAATGCGGAGTTAAAGATTAATTTTGAAAAAAAACTATCCACCCATTTTTGAAATATCGAATTTTCTAATAATAATTTCGATTTTTTTTTAATCCAAAATTTTATTTTTTGAAAATCTTGTTATGCAATATTATTCAAACAGGAGCTCTTGTTTAAAAAAAATCATTAAAATTGGTTGAGCAGATAGCGAGATAGTCGAAAAAAATACTTTTATTAGACGATAGAATTTTTTTTTAAAATAATATTATCGTAGATCGTATTTATGTTTGTTAACTCACACAAAAATTTTGATCAAAATCGTAGGAGTCGTTTTTGAGAAAAGTGAGATTTTCCATGCCGGTTTTTAAACTTTTGTATGGGAGGTATCGTTATTTTTGGTTATATGAAAAATTTTTATTTAAAATCTGCTAGATAATGTCAAGAAACTGTTGCGTACCAAGTTTAGTAAAAATCGACCAACTTGTTTTCGAGATTTTTCAAAATTTTGGTATACAATACTTTAAACTTTTAGAAAACATTCTCTGTAAAAAAAATTGATCAAAATCAGTGGAATCGTTTTTGAGAGAATCGAAAGTCAAAGAAATGGTTCTATGGGAGGTACTATTTATTACCATTTTTGGGAATTTTTTTATAAAATGGTAGCCTTTTTGAAAAAAAATTACGGAATTTTTTTTTAAAGTTGTGGGAACGTTTTTGAGAAAAATAAGATTTTCATTTTTTGCTAAAAAAAATTGTACGACAGGAACCTACCGTTATTTTTGGTATTAAAATGCCCAAAAAACGCTAGGTACCAAGTTTAAAAAAAATCGACCGAGTCGTATAAGCTGCAGCTGAAAGGACAGACCGACAGAATTGCAAGGCCTACTTTTTTCAACTTCGCTATCATTGTGATCATAGAGATTACGATGTCAACTTTGATCAAAATTTCGAGTTTGATTTGTTTACTAATCCATAACTTGCAATATAGTACCTACCTATGTACATATATATCGCAAGTAAAAATTATTTAACTTTTATTGATTAATTTATTAAAAAAAAATTTCTTGAAATCGTTTCTCTATTTTTAATAATAACTTATTAACTTTCGATTTCTCGGTAAAAAATAGAGAACTCATTTTTTTACAAAAATGTGAGAAAATGTTTTTTTATAGAACTTATGGTTCTTGAGATATGGAGCAAACACTCTTAATAAAGCCAAATAGGGGTTTCAACTCAGAAAAATCAATGGATTATTTCCGAGCCATCAGCAAGGTATTTCGTTTCATCAATTAACTTACTTTATTTAATCAATCCAAAGGGGTAAAATGAAAATCTTTTGCGCTTATGTAGGTAGGTACTGTACCCGTACACACAATTTTAAAAAATTTTCACAACACACGAAACACGGACAAGTTAAATGTTAAACTGCAACTAATTTTGTATTTAACTAGGATGTTTGCAAACTTTACTGCATTTTACGATAAAATAAAACAGAAAAAATACAACTGACTAACACACCTTAGATAAAAAATACAACAATATACGAATACATGGACTCTTATGAGCCAACTCACATCGAATCAGTCGAAACAAACGAAATGTTTTTGTCTCAACTTCTAGCAGGGTTCGAACCGCAGTAGTAAAATTTTGGAACAGACTTATAAAAAGATAAACGAATTGAAAATTTCTGGAGTAGATTTAGATTTAGTAATTCAGAGTCAGAGTTGGTTGCAAAATTTATTAACACAGTGGTCATCAGCGTTGCCGCGAAGGAAAAAGCAGAGAGGGCCATTTCGAAATTTTTTGGGGGCCATTTGACAAAAGTTGGGGCCAAATATTTTACTTACAAATCCGTCCTTAAAACATTAAACTACAATTTATTAATATTTGTAATTATTCTTATTTATTTATTATTAATGCATTATTTATTTAATGCCTTTCTGAAATCTATGTAGTAGGCAGCAGAAGTAAATCTTGACTCTGTCGTCTGATTTGATATCTTGGGAATTACCTTAAAATATCTTTAAAAAATATAAATCACTCCAGTAATATTATTTAAATATTTATATATCTTTTCCATATTTTAATTCAATATATACATAAATGGACAACGAATGAATAAACAACAAGCTGTTAGATTCTCTAATGCATCGAGTTAAAGGTTCATTTAGATTATTATAGTTTACCCGATGATAAGGTTCATTAAACGGGATCGCAGATGCATTGAGGAAACATACACATTCACAAGAAACAAAAGAAAAAGGCAATTTATATGGGATGTATTAATATCGCGCAAAAATATTATTGCAAAATTTTTACGACGAACGACAAGAGATTGTAGGTCAAGAAGTTGACACCGAGTTTTATAAGTTGGGGTGTGAATATTGTATGTTTGTATGTTTTCAATCATATTAGAATAAACTTGAAAAAAATGGATCCCAAATCACACAGCAATATTCCAACGATGACCTTACATACGCAAAGAAAGAGATCGAAGAGTAAAAGTATCAGTAAACTCTTCCGATTAATGAATCCTAACATAAAGTTGGCCTCAGCAATCACAGTCTATATGGGATTTAAAGCAGAGTTTCGAATCAAACATGATACCGAAAACTTTCTTTGCGTTAAGTATTGAGAGTTCCGTACCTTCTATAGAATATTGAAAAGGAATAGATGATAGAAGAACAGCTGATTAGCTAAACACCATTCAGACAAGCGATGAAGATCAGATTGGAGTAAATGACAATCATTAGTTGACGTAACACGACTGAATATTTTATTGTAATCCGCAAACATTAAACAAGAAACATTTTTTAAGAAATCAATGATATTATTGATCAGCAGCAAGAATAGAAGAGGGCCCAAGTGACTTCCTTGTGGTACTCCTGATGTGACCTCAATTAAATCTGATAGTACGTCATTAATACGCACAACCTATTTTCTTCCGTTTAGGTAAGATTTAAACCACTTTAAAATATTTGAGTGGAAGCCAATGGATTCCAATTTTTTTATTAGTATATGGCGGTTTATTCTATCGAACGCCTTAGCAAACTGGGTATATATGACATCTGTTTGGAAACCATCTTCAAAATTACTAATAATCTGACTACTAAATATTGCGAGGTTGGTCGTTGTTGAAATAGGGAAATAATTTCTTTAAGAACAAAAGTAAGCTTATCAGAGACAATTTTTTCCAAAATTTTTGGTATCGTTGATAATTTGCTAATGGGGCGATAGTTAGAAACATCTTGCTTGGATCTTGATTTATGAATAGGAATAACGTACGAGATTTTCCAATCATCAAGAAAATAACCCTCTTCAAGAAAACTATTAAACAAGAAAGTTAATGGTCCCGATAGAGCAGCTTCCCAGTTTTTCAAAATGATCGGAGGAATACCATCGGATCCTGGTTGTTTATCATCAACAAAAAAGTTGCAAATTGTTGAAATGTTAGCAGATGTATTTCCAGAATATTGCATGAAATTGGGGATAACATTTGAACATTTTTTATCATTGATAAATGAAAAAAACATGTATTGTTACGTTTTAGACTCGATTCAGTTCGAATTAAGTAGTCCTTATACTAAAATTTATTTAAAAAATCAAATTCTTTTTGCAAACGCAAATATTTTATCAGAAGATCTTCATTATTAGGAAATTTACGATATAATTTGTAAGATTTATTTTCTTGTTATTTAAGTTAGATAAACGCTTTGGTAGATGACGAAAGTAAATTACGTGAGAAAAGTCAACACGCTGGACGAAATTGACGTGAAAAAAGTCAAATCATTAAACGAGATAGATGAATGAATTCAGTTCCATTTTAAAAATGGTTATTTGTATATGGTGGAAACACATTGTAGAGGCGATGCATCGCGATGGTTTATATTTAATTTTGTTAAGCTTTTTAATTATTATTAAGCACGATATGATGTAATGTTAAATCTTCTAAAATTTAGATTTAGGGGCCATTTCTAACTGGCCCGGGCAAAGGGCCAAAAAGTAAAACAGGGGGCCAAATGGCCCGATCGGGCACTTTGTGGCAACGCTGGTGGTCATTCCCTTTCATGTGGTTTGGCTAAAGAAATTTTGAATTTTTCAGTGTGGAAAATAATTAGTACCTACCTAAATCTTAAAAAACGGAGTAACGAAGTAGATCTATTTTATTTCGTAAAATTGAAGTAAATTTAATCCGATTGGAGTAAGATTCGAACGCTGCTCATGAGTGGTAGTCGAAAGAAGGCAAACGAAAAAGTTTTGCACCAGGACACACATAGAACGAAACAATCATTTAGTGTTCCAAATCAGAGTCGTTGTCAATCATTGTACTTCACAATTCCTTATGGCGCAATACACATCTCAGACACAACATGACGATGACACAACAACAACAAAAAAAAAAAAAAAAACAAGAGAAAGACGTGTATCATTGCCAACAGCAAAACCTTGGCGCGTATGTATGTATTATGTACCTACGTCCTACGCACACACACGGAACTTTCAGCTCAAAAGGAAAAAAAATATATTTCCGAAAAGGACAGTATATTTTTTCGCAATTAAAATTTGTTACAAAAGCAAGCTTACACTTAGCTAAGAAAAAATATAAAAACATAACATACAAAAACCATTTACATTAACGAATTTAGAAAAATTGCAGCAAAATGCCGCGCGGATACTTTGAAATTTGCCGCCCCAAGCAAAGTGCCGCCCGGGGCCTGTGCTTCCTTTGCCCCCGCCTCGCTACGCCACTGCCTTCGCTAGTATCGGCAGGACTTCCGAGGACATCCATATATTTTACCTATAACATAGTTGGTATGATCATATATGATAAGCTAGAGTTCAATACGAAACCAAGGCTTAGTTTATCTTCAGGATGTAAGACAGGTAAAGTATCGAGTTCTGTTTTTTATCTATAGATAGATATTGTTCTGATTTGTGACTTTCTAGGATTGAGAATTACTCCATTCGTCTCAAGCCAAGAGAAAATATCACGAAGGTCCTTATTTAGATTGCTAACAAATTCAGCTTTATTGTTAAGTGGCAGTGTCAAGTACAGCTGAACATCATCAGCATAAAGGAGCACTTGTGGAATGGGACCAGGGATTGATCCTTGTAGAACACTTTATTATACAGCTAACATTTTTGAAACAGAATCGTTGGGTATAACTCTTTGAAGTCTGCTGAATTACTGAAGCCAAAACGATTTTTCAATTTTCATCAAAGAATTTTGTTACATGTTTCATGTCCCTTATCATAATCCTGCCTCATATCATGCAATATGTTCACCATGGCAGTAGAACAACTGTGGTTAGATGTGAAACAGGATTATCCAGTATACAAGCGGTTATTATAAAGACAAGTCTTGTAGTACCTGCTACAATTAATTTTTCGAAGACCATCGATAAAGGTGTCTGAAATCTGTTGCGGATGTCGGATTGTTTTTCTTTCCAACAGGAAGGACTCTAGATTTTTTCCATGAATTCGGGAAAATTGACGTTGCAATGAAGTCGTAAATAATATTAGTCAAGCTGGATGTTATATAGGGTAGAATCAAAATCTTCTTCTACAGGAATTTACTTGATAAGCCCAACACAGGTTATAACATTATTCTCGTCAACCGATTTAATTACAAAACTGTTTATCACTTGCGAGTATGGATATAAATCCATAAAAAAAACATAAGTTTTCCGAAAAGTTGAAACTGAAATCCTCAGCAACATTTTCGAGAAAGCAAGTATTTGGGACATCAATTCAATTTCACAATTTGAAAACCTTTATTGCATTGGATAATCCGATCTGTCGTAGATTACTTCGAAGCGTTTTTGGGAAAAGGGTTGCATTCAATTTGGATATATAATAATTTCTTGGAGTTTCTTATTACTGCAGTGGAACGATGGAAAATGTTTATATTTCTTGTTAAACTTTTTGCGAACTTTAGTAGTTTCAACAATGTCAGAAGTGAACCAAAGGCACATTTTGTTACGGGCATTTACCGATTTAACTGTCACATAATCATTAATAATCCAAAAAGTTTTAATCGGAAGCGGTTAGGTTGGCTTACAGGTCGGAAATAAAATGACAGTCATCCCAAGGGGCAGAGAGGGCAGCAGAAAAAGCTAACGGTACACAAGAGCGATTGAAATAAATATTGTAAATAAGAAACAGGAGATTATGGTAGAAGAAAGGGTCAAGAGAAAGCTGGTCAAAAAAAGAACAGATGAAGATCCAGATACAATACTCAAATCAAGAAGGCTATGGATCCAATCTTTTGCAAATTTCGTTGGATAGGTTAAATTTAATATCTGGAGTTGCAAAGATTAAGAAAAATCATTTATTTGAAAAGGTCGAGATTCGTTTCTAAGCAAGTCAGCATTGAAGTCACCTAAAACTTTTACATGTTCACACAAGAATGAAAATTGTAAAAGAACAGCCAAGAATTTTTGAGGAGAACAACTTCTGTGAGGAACATAAGCACAGCAACCAAGCATTTAGTGGAACCGTCATGGATTTCCGCAATTTAAATTCAATGATTTGCAGTGAATTGCTATCACACCTCCCCATGTTCATATTAATCATTCCTAGAGTTAAAGTAACTAGGTATATTATACTGTGTATCATAAATGTCATGCTTAAACCATGTCTTTAAAATACAAATTACATCAACTCCAGAACTTGTAAATATATATTTCAAATAATCCAATTATTATAGATTTAGACTACGTGCATTTACAGAGAAAACCATAAGACCATCACGAAAATTAGAAAGAACATTAACTATATATGCGTTGATTTTTCATTCACACTGTTATTTGCAAATTCAAATTCATCGAGTTTCTTTGTTTAGATTCTGATCTGTTAATTTGCCTCCCCTATAAACGTGGCGCCCGCGTGGACCCGCACGCCTTGCACAGCCGCTTACGGCCACCTGCCTTGAGTTCCTATGTCGCAAGTAAAAACGAAGTGTTAGCAATCTTTCGTACACAGCCCAAAAGTGTAGTCGACCGACGGTTCTTAGCTTCAATTATGCGGTTTATCCTTATAGCTTTTACCTAGCACATAAAGTGGGACATATCGTCATTTAAAACCTAAAAATAATGGAAACTATAAGTATTTAAAAAATATACTTAAGAAGTAAATACAACTTACTTACCACTAAATTGTTGCACAAGGCTTTAATCAAGTGAAGTGGAGTGTTTACGTAGAGGTAAGAAGCTCATTAAGGTATAGAAATACATATATGTATGTAAGGGAATAAAAACTGAAAATTAAATTTATAGTTTTTGCCCTTAAGGCTTTTTACATTCACACTTGAACTCAATCATCTCAATTTAATGTGAAATTATTTTTATTACTACTGGTTCGCTAGTTCAATCTGGTGAAACATATAACCAAAACGGATGTGTCATAAGCCTAAGGCAATATTCTTCTTACAAAATTATTCTTCTTGAATAGTTTTTATACTTTTGTAATTGTTTTGCTAAAGAATTGGAGAACATTGCTTTATAGGCTTTAGCTGCAATTTGTTTTTGATAATTTAACAACAGAGATCATTAGAGTATGTCCTGTGAACTGAAGAGGTCGGTCATTAAAAAGTGATAATGTACTTTTTTATTCCAGAGTAGATTGAAAGTAGAATATTTTGTTTGAAGTGCTTGCTTTGGAAGCTGAACATTTTTTTTGTTGTTTTACATCATTGGACGTGTTTTGATAGTGTAAATGAAGACCTGACAACATTTCTGCACTTATTGCAAGCTAATTATTTTTAAACTTATCAAAACATACATATGTATTAGGGCTCATTTATTCGTGTTGAATACAGTTAGCTCTACATTCAAATTTATAATTCATGAAATATATCATTGGACAAAAGTAAATATAAATTAACTTGAAGAGTGTACATTATTGTCGAACAAATTATTAAATCTATTATTTATCATATAATTAAATGGCGAACATGTTTTTTATGGTACACTTTTCGCGGCCCACAAAAACCGAAGGGGCATAAATTACATATTAAACGAAAGCATTTTTCCCATAGATGTGCAGAATGCCAAAATTATTTAAATATACTTTACAGAAATTGTTTAAAACAATAAATAAAAATTGCAAAATAATGCCCGGAAAACAAAAATAAAAACAATTAGAAATGTTAAATCGACTGACACCTAAAATGTCAAATCCAGAATATGAAAAATGAAAGCATTCAGTGAAAACCCAAGGCCAGAACCCTAAACATTAAGGTGGATTCTTATCAAGGTTCCGAATTTTTGAATTAAAAAATCCTTAAGTCATAAGTCTATAGATGACTTGTGAATTAAAAAAAAATAATTTATAAGATATTTGGTGACTTATGAATTAAAAAAAATTTAATTCACAAAAATTTAATTCATAAGTAAGTTGGTAGATTGGAAATTTTTAAGCTTGTTTTGACTACATAATTATTTAATTATTAAAGAAAGCTTTTGGAGAATTTTTTGGGAGCAGTCTGTTGCGAGTCTAGGGTAAGCCACGGAGGCATCTTCAGTGCTGAAAAGATCAAAGGCACGCTTGCTTATTGCACGGCTCAGCTCGACGGGTTGGGGTGGTTTTTGCCCTTTTCAAACACTTCCCTCTCAGCAAACAAAATTTATCGTGCCTTTTATATAGGGAAAGGATGGGAAGATTGGATAGGATAAAAAAATAGGAATGCAGAAAAAGGAAATCGCACAAACATAGTTACCTATGCCACTGTATCTGAGAGAGGATGACGCGTTATTCCAGTCTTAGGTGAAAAGAAGTTTTATTTTTATTAAAACAAAAAAAAAAAAACCTAAAACTAAAAAAATTGAAAACCCTAATTTCTAAATTTTATATATATATAGTATATATATATGTAAAGAAGATATATATATATATAAACGACCCTATAACTAAGCCTAGAACTAAAAACCCTAAACCTACAACTAAACTTTTTGTTTCACCCAAAACCAAAATTAACCCCACTGTCTCTCAGACACAATGGTTTGCCGAGTCTGCAGAAGGTTTATTTACCAGATGTTTTGGCAAATGTTTGGCCTGCCCACCCTTGCGTCGGATGACACAACCTTAGCTATCTCCTGGCCAGAATCTCGGAGATAACCCCTAATCCAAAATAAAAACAAAACTAGTCACAAAACCTATGTCATTGTACGCAAAGTACAAAAAAAAAGTGTAGGTAAGTATGTCTTTAAGTACGTAAGTAAGTTGTTATGTAAGTAAGTATGTATGTACAGGTAAGTTTGTATGTCAGATTTAATGTATGTCTGAAAGTACGAGTAAGTGCGTATTAACAAGTCATTTTATTCATATTCACAAGTGAACTCAAAACAAAAATGTCACTATCTGAAACCACGTCCTTATCTGTCTTGTCGTTAGTTCTCGTCCTCGTCATTCTTTCCGCCCGATCGCCGGCTCAGCCGACCCTCCACACACCTAAATTTATATTTAGAATGCCATGCTGATATCTATTTCACCGTGTCAAAAGATACTTCCAATTCATTATCGATTGTATTTTGAGGACGCCGCGTTCAGCCGCCAGATGCAGTTAACCGATTATGGACACACAAAAATATTAAAAAGAAACAGTTGGCAACTTGTGCCTTCGTCAAAAAAATACTTCCCGATATCTGGCAGCCATGAAAAGTATACCAAAATGTAGGCCTGTTCAATACCTTTCTTCCGACATATCGATTGTATTTTTAGGACGCCGCGTTCAGCCGCCAGATGCAGTTAACCGATTATGGACACAAAAAAATATTAAAAAGAAACAGTTTGCAACATTTACTTTCGTCAAAAAAATACTTCCCGATATCTGGCAGCCATGAAAGGTACACCAAAATGTAGGCCTGTTCAATACCTTTCTCCCGACATATCGATTGTATTTTTAGGACGCCGCCTTCAGCCGCCAGATGCAGTTAACCGATTATGGGCACAGAAAATATTAAAAAGAAACAGTTTGCAACATTTACTTTCATTTACTTCCCTATATCTGGCAGCCATGAAAAGTATACCAAAATGTAGGCCTGTTCAATACCTTTCTTTCGACATATCGATTGTATTTTTAGGACGCCGCGTTCAGCCGCCAGATGCAGTTAACCGATTATGGACACAAGAAAATATTAAAAAGAAACAGTTGGCAACTTTTGCCTTCGTCAAAAAAATACTTCCCGATATCTGGCAGCCATGAAAGGTATACCAAAATGTAGGCCTGTTCAATACCTTTCTTCCGTAATATCGATTGTATTTTTAGGACACCGCGTTCAGCCGCCAGATGCAGTTAACCGATTATGGACACAAAAAATATTAAAAAGAAACAGTTGGCAACTTTTGCCTTCGTCAAAAAAATACTTCCCGATATCTGGCAGCCATGAAAAGTATACCAAAATGTAGGCCTGTTCAATACCTTTCTCCCGACATATCGATTGTATTTTTAGGACGCCGCGTTCAGCCGCCTGATGCAGTTAACCGATTATGGGCACAAAAAATATTAAAAAGAAACAGTTTGCAACATTTACTTTCGTCAAAAAAATACTTCCCTATATCTGGCAGCCCTATATCAGATAGGATAAAAAAATAGGAATGCAGAAAAAGGAAATCGCACAAACATAGTTACCTATGCCACTGTATCTGAGAGACGATGACGCGTTATTCCAGTCTTAGGTGAAAAGAAGTTTTATTTTTATTAAAACAAAAAAAAAAAACCTAAAACTAAAAAAATTGAAAACCCTAATTTCTAAATTTTATATATATATAGTATATATATATGTAAAGAAGATATATATATATATATATAAACGACCCTATAACTAAGCCTAGAACTAAAAACCCTAAACCTACAACTAAACTTTTTGTTTCACCCAAAACCAAAATTAACCCCACTGTCTCTCAGACACAATGGTTCGCCGAGTCTGCAGAAGGTTTATTTACCAGATGTTTTGGCAAATGTTTGGCCTGCCCACCCTTGCGTCGGATGACACAACCTTAGCTATCTCCTGGCCAGAATCTCGGAGATAACCCCTAATCCAAAATAAAAACAAAACTAGTCACAAAACCTATGTCATTGTACGCAAAGTACAAAAAAAAAGTGTAGGTAAGTATGTCTTTAAGTACGTAAGTAAGTTGTTATGTAAGTAAGTATGTATGTACAGGTAAGTTTGTATGTCAGATTTAATGTATGTCTGAAAGTACGAGTAAGTGCGTATTAACAAGTCATTTTATTCATATTCACAAGTGAACTCAAAACAAAAATGTCACTATCTGAAACCACGTCCTTATCTGCCTTGTCGTTAGTTCTCGTCCTCGTCATTCTTTCCGCCCGATCGCCGGCTCAGCCGACCCTCCACACACCTAAATTTATATTTAGAATGCCATGCTGATATCTATTTCACCGTGTCAAAAGATACTTCCAATTCATTATCGATTGTATTTTTAGGACGCCGCGTTCAGCCGCCAGATGCAGTTAACCGATTATGGACACAAAAAATATTAAAAAGAAACAGTTGGAATCGTCAAAAAAATATACCAAAATGTAGGCCTGTTCAATACGTTTCTTGCGACATATCGTGTTCAGCCGCCAGATGCAGTTAACCGATTATGGACACAAAAAATATTAAAAAGAAACAGTTGGCATCGTCAAAAAAATATACTAAAATGTAGGCCTGTTCAATACCTTTCTTCCGACATATCGATTGAATTTTTAGGACGCCGCGTTCAGCCGCCAGATGCAGTTAACCGATTATGCACACAAAAAAATATTACAAAGAAACAGTTGGCAACTTTTGCCTTCGTCAAAAAAATACTTCCCGATATCTGGCAGCCATGAAAAGTATACCAACATGTAGGCCTGTTCAATACCTTTCTCCCGACATATCGATTTTATTTTTAGGACGCCGCGTTCAGCCGCCAGATGCAGTTAACCGATTATGGACACAAAAAATATTAAAAAGAAACAGTTGGCAACTTTTGCCTTCGTCAAAAAAATACTTCCCGATGTCTGGCAGCCATGAAAAGTATACCAAAATGTAGGTCTGTTCAATACCTTTCTTCCGTAATATCGATTGTATTTTTAGGACACCGCGTTCAGCCGCCAGATGCAGTTAACCGATTATGGACACAAAAAAATATTAAAAAGAAACAGTTGGCAACAATAAGAAATAAAAACAATTAGAAATGTCAAATCGACTGGCACCTAAAATGTCAAATCCAGAATATGAAAAATGAAAGCATTCAGTGAAAACCCAAGGCCAGAACCCTAAACATTAAGGTGGATTCTTATCAAGGTTCCGAATTTTTGAATTAAAAAATCCTTAAGTCATAAGTCTATAGATGACTTGTGAATTAAAAAAAAATAATTTATAAGATATTTGGTGACTTATGAATTAAAAAAAATTTAATTCACAAAAATTTAATTCATAAGTAAGTTGGTAGATTGGAAATTTTTAAGCTTGTTTTGACTACATAATTATTTAATTATTAAAGAAAGCTTTTGGAGAATTTTTTGGGAGCAGTCTGTTGCGAGTCTAGGGTAAGCCACGGAGGCATCTTCAGTGCTGAAAAGATCAAAGGCACGCTTGCTTATTGCACGGCTCAGCTCGACGGGTTGGGGTGGTTTTTGCCCTTTTCAAACACTTCCCTCTCAGCAAACAAAATTTATCGTGCCTTTTATATAGGGAAAGGATGGGAAGATTGGATAGGATAAAAAAATAGGAATGCAGAAAAAGGAAATCGCACAAACATAGTTACCTATGCCACTGTATCTGAGAGAGGATGACGCGTTATTCCAGTCTTAGGTGAAAAGAAGTTTTATTTTTATTAAAACAAAAAAAAAAAAAACCTAAAACTAAAAAAATTGAAAACCCTAATTTCTAAATTTTATATATATATAGTATATATATATGTAAAGAAGATATATATATATATAAACGACCCTATAACTAAGCCTAGAACTAAAAACCCTAAACCTACAACTAAACTTTTTGTTTCACCCAAAACCAAAATTAACCCCACTGTCTCTCAGACACAATGGTTCGCCGAGTCTGCAGAAGGTTTATTTACCAGATGTTTTGGCAAATGTTTGGCCTGCCCACCCTTGCGTCGGATGACACAACCTTAGCTATCTCCTGGCCAGAATCTCGGAGATAACCCCTAATCCAAAATAAAAACAAAACTAGTCACAAAACCTATGTCATTGTACGCAAAGTACAAAAAAAAAGTGTAGGTAAGTATGTCTTTAAGTACGTAAGTAAGTTGTTATGTAAGTAAGTATGTATGTACAGGTAAGTTTGTATGTCAGATTTAATGTATGTCTGAAAGTACGAGTAAGTGCGTATTAACAAGTCATTTTATTCATATTCACAAGTGAACTCAAAACAAAAATGTCACTATCTGAAACCACGTCCTTATCTGTCTTGTCGTTAGTTCTCGTCCTCGTCATTCTTTCCGCCCGATCGCCGGCTCAGCCGACCCTCCACACACCTAAATTTATATTTAGAATGCCATGCTGATATCTATTTCACCGTGTCAAAAGATACTTCCAATTCATTATCGATTGTATTTTTAGGACGCCGCGTTCAGCCGCCAGATGCAGTTAACCGATTATGGACACAAAAAATATTAAAAAGAAACAGTTGGCATCGTCAAAAAAATATACCAAAATGTAGGCCTGTTCAATACGTTTCTTGCGACATATCGTGTTCAGCCGCCAGATGCAGTTAACCGATTATGGACACAAAAAATATTAAAAAGAAACAGTTTGCAACATTTACTATCGTCAAAAAAATACTTCCCGATATCTGGCAGCCATGAAGAGTATACCAAAATGTAGGCCTGTTCAATACGTTTCTCTCGACATATCGATTGTATTTTTAGGACGTCGTGTTCAGCCGCCAGATGCAGTTAACCGATTATGGACACACAAAAATATTAAAAAGAAACAGTTGGCAACTTGTGCCTTCGTCAAAAAAATACTTCCCGATATCTGGTAGCCATGAAAAGTATACCAAAATGTAGGCCTGTTCAATACCTTTCTCCCGACATATCGATTGTATTTTTAGGACGCCGCGTTCAGCCGCCAGATGCAGTTAACCGATTATGGGCACAGAAAATATTAAAAAGAAACAGTTTGCAACATTTACTTTCATTTACTTCCCTATATCTGGCAGCCATGAAAAGTATACCAAAATGTAGGCCTGTTCAATACCTTTCTTCCGACATATCGATTGTATTTTTAGGACGCCGCCTTCAGCCGCCAGATGCAGTTAATCGATTATGGACACAAAAAAATATTAAAAAGAAACAGTTGGCAACTTTTGCCTTCGTCAAAAAAATACTTCCCGATATCTGGCAGCCATGAAAGGTACACCAAAATGTAGGCCTGTTCAATACCTTTCTTCCGACATATCGATTGTATTTTTAGGACGCCGCCTTCAGCCGCCAGATGCAGTTAATCGATTATGGGCAAAGAAAATATTAAAAAGAAACAGTTTGCAGCATTTACTTTCATTTACTTCCCTTTATCTGGCAGCCATGAAAAGTATACCAAAATGTAGGCCTCTTCAATACCTTTCTTCCGACATATCGATTGTATTTTTAGGACGCCGCGTTCAGCCGCCAGATGCAGTTAACCGATTATGGACACAAAAAAATATTAAAAAGAAACAGTTGGCAACTTTTGCCTTCGTCAAAAAAATACTTCCCGATATCTGGCAGCCATGAAAAGTATACCAAAATGTAGGCCTGTTCAATACCTTTCTCCCGACATATCGATTGTATTTTGAGGACACCGCGTTCAGCCGCCAGATGCAGTTAACCGATTATGGACACAAAAAATATTAAAAAGAAACAGTTGGCAACTTTTGCCTTCGTCAAAAAAAAATACTTCCCGATATCTGGCAGCCATGAAAAGTATACCAAAATGTAGGCCTGTTCAATACATTTCTGCCGTAATATCGATTGTATTTTTAGGACACCGCGTTCAGCCGCCAGATGCAGTTAACCGATTATGGACACAAAAAATATTAAAAAGAAACAGTTGGCAACTTTTGCCTTCGTCAAAAAAATACTTCCCGATATCTGGCAGCCATGAAAGGTACACCAAAATGTAGGCCTGTTCAATACCTTTCTCCCGACATATCGATTGTATTTTTAGGACGCCGCGTTCAGCCGCCAGATGCAGTTAACCGATTATGGACACAAAAAAATACTAAAAAGAAACAGTTGGCAACATTTGCCTTCGTCAAAAAAATACTTCCCGATATCTGGCAGCCATGAAAAGTATACCAAAATGTAGGCCTGTTCAATACCTTTCTTCCGACATATCGATTGTATTTTTAGGACGCCGCGTTCAGCCGCCAGATGCAGTTAACCGATTATGGGCACAAAAAATATTAAAAAGAAACAGTTTGCAACATTTACTTTCGTCAAAAAAATACTTCCCTATATCTGGCAGCCATGAAAAGTATACCAAAATGTAGGCCTGTTCAATACCCTTCTTCCGACATATCGATTGTATTTTTAGGACGCCGCGTTCAGCCGGCAGATGCAGTTAACCGATTATGCACACAAAAAAATATTACAAAGAAACAGTTGGCAACTTTTGCCTTCGTCAAAAAAATACTTCCCGATATCTGGCAGCCATGAAAAGCATACCAAAATGTAGGCCTCTTCAATACCTTTCTTCCGACATATCGATTGTATTTTTAGGACGCCGCGTTCAGCCGCCAGATGCAGTTAACCGATTATGGACACAAAAAAATATTAAAAAGAAACAGTTGGCAACATTTGCCTTCGTCAAAAAAATACTTCCCGATATCTGGCAGCCATGAAAAGAATACCAAAATGTAGGCCTGTTCAATACCTTTCTCCCGACATATCGATTGTATTTTGAGGACGCCGCGTTCAGCCGCCAGATGCAGTTAACCGATTATGGACACAAAAAATATTAAAAAGAAACAGTTGGCAACTTTTGCCTTCGTCAAAAAAATACTTCCCGATATCTGGCAGCCATGAAAAGTATACCAAAATGTAGGCCTGTTCAATACCTTTCTCCCGACATATCGATTGTATTTTGAGGACACCGCGTTCAGCCGCCAGATGCAGTTAACCGATTATGGACACAAAAAATATTAAAAAGAAACAGTTGGCAACTTTTGCCTTCGTCAAAAAAAAATACTTCCCGATATCTGGCAGCCATGAAAAGTATACCAAAATGTAGGCCTGTTCAATACATTTCTGCCGTAATATCGATTGTATTTTTAGGACACCGCGTTCAGCCGCCAGATGCAGTTAACCGATTATGGACACAAAAAATATTAAAAAGAAACAGTTGGCAACTTTTGCCTTCGTCAAAAAAATACTTCCCGATATCTGGCAGCCATGAAAGGTACACCAAAATGTAGGCCTGTTCAATACCTTTCTCCCGACATATCGATTGTATTTTTAGGACACCGCGTTCAGCCGCCAGATGCAGTTAACCGATTATGGACACAAAAAATATTAAAAAGAAACAGTTGGCAACTTTTGCCTTCGTCAAAAAAATACTTCCCGATATCTGGCAGCCATGAAAAGTATACCAAAATGTAGGCCTGTTCAATACCTTTCTCCCGACATATCGATTGTATTTTGAGGACACCGCGTTCAGCCGCCAGATGCAGTTAACCGATTATGGACACAAAAAATATTAAAAAGAAACAGTTGGCAACTTTTGCCTTCGTCAAAAAAAAATACTTCCCGATATCTGGCAGCCATGAAAAGTATACCAAAATGTAGGCCTGTTCAATACATTTCTGCCGTAATATCGATTGTATTTTTAGGACACCGCGTTCAGCCGCCAGATGCAGTTAACCGATTATGGACACAAAAAATATTAAAAAGAAACAGTTGGCAACTTTTGCCTTCGTCAAAAAAATACTTCCCGATATCTGGCAGCCATGAAAGGTACACCAAAATGTAGGCCTGTTCAATACCTTTCTCCCGACATATCGATTGTATTTTTAGGACGCCGCGTTCAGCCGCCAGATGCAGTTAACCGATTATGGACACAAAAAAATACTAAAAAGAAACAGTTGGCAACATTTGCCTTCGTCAAAAAAATACTTCCCGATATCTGGCAGCCATGAAAAGTATACCAAAATGTAGGCCTGTTCAATACCTTTCTTCCGACATATCGATTGTATTTTTAGGACGCCGCGTTCAGCCGCCAGATGCAGTTAACCGATTATGCACACAAAAAAATATTACAAAGAAACAGTTGGCAACTTTTGCCTTCGTCAAAAAAATACTTCCCGATATCTGGCAGCCATGAAAATTATACCAAAATGTAGGCCTGGTCAATACCTTTCTTCCGTAATATCGATTGTATTTTTAGGACACCGCGTTCAGCCGCCATATGCAGTTAACCGATTATGGGCACAAAAAATATTAAAAAGAAACAGTTGGCAACTTTTGCCTTCGTCAAAAAAATACTTCCCGATATCTGGCAGTCATGAAAAGTATACCAAAATGTAGGCCTGTTCAATACCTTTCTTCCGTAATATCGATTGTATTTTTAGGACACCGCGTTCAGCCGCCAGATGCAGTTAACCGATTATGGACACAAAAAAATATTAAAAAGAAACAGTTGGCAACTTTTGCCTTCGTCAAAAAAATACTTCCCGATATCTGGCAGCCATGAAAAGTATACCAAAATATAGGCCTGTTCAATACCTTTCTCCCGACATATCGATTGTATTTTTAGGATGCCACGTTCAGCCGCCAGATGCAGTTAACCGATTATAGGCACAAAAAATATTAAAAAGAAACAGTTTGCAACATTTACTTTCGTCAAAAAAATACTTCCCTATATCTGGCAGCCATGAAAAGTATACCAAAATGTAGGCCTGTTCAATACCTTTCTTCCGACATATCGATTGTATATTTAGGACGCCGCGTTCAGCCGCCAGATGCAGTTAACCGATTATGGACACACAAAAATATGAAAAAGAAACAGTAGGCAACTTTTGCCTTCGTCAAAAAAATACTTCCTTATATCTGGCAGCCATGAAAAGTATACCAAAATGTAGGCCTGTTCAATACCTTTCTTCCGACATATCGATTGTATTTTTAGGACGCCGCGTTCAGCCGCCAGATGCAGTTAACCGATTATGGGCACAAAAAATATTAAAAAGAAACAGTTTGCAACATTTACTTTCGTCAAAAAAATACTTCCCTATATCTGGCAGCCATGAAAAGTATACCAAAATGTAGGCCTGTTCAATACCCTTCTTCCGACATATCGATTGTATTTTTAGGACGCCGCGTTCAGCCGGCAGATGCAGTTAACCGATTATGCACACAAAAAAATATTACAAAGAAACAGTTGGCAACTTTTGCCTTCGTCAAAAAAATACTTCCCGATATCTGGCAGCCATGAAAAGCATACCAAAATGTAGGCCTCTTCAATACCTTTCTTCCGACATATCGATTGTATTTTTAGGACGCCGCGTTCAGCCGCCAGATGCAGTTAACCGATTATGGACACAAAAAAATATTAAAAAGAAACAGTTGGCAACATTTGCCTTCGTCAAAAAAATACTTCCCGATATCTGGCAGCCATGAAAAGAATACCAAAATGTAGGCCTGTTCAATACCTTTCTCCCGACATATCGATTGTATTTTGAGGACGCCGCGTTCAGCCGCCAGATGCAGTTAACCGATTATGGACACAAAAAATATTAAAAAGAAACAGTTGGCAACTTTTGCCTTCGTCAAAAAAATACTTCCCGATATCTGGCAGCCATGAAAAGTATACCAAAATGTAGGCCTGTTCAATACATTTCTGCCGTAATATCGATTGTATTTTTAGGACACCGCGTTCAGCCGCCAGATGCAGTTAACCGATTATGGACACAAAAAATATTAAAAAGAAACAGTTGGCAACTTTTGCCTTCGTCAAAAAAATACTTCCCGATATCTGGCAGCCATGAAAGGTACACCAAAATGTAGGCCTGTTCAATACCTTTCTCCCGACATATCGATTGTATTTTTAGGACGCCGCGTTCAGCCGCCAGATGCAGTTAACCGATTATGGACACAAAAAAATATTAAAAAGAAACAGTTGGCAACATTTGCCTTCGTCAAAAAAATACTTCCTTATATCTGGCAGCCATGAAAAGAATACCAAAATGTAGGCCTGTTCAATACCTTTCTTCCGATATATCGATTGTATTTTTAGGACGCCGCGTTCAGCCGCCAGATGCAGTTAACCGATTATGCACACAAAAAAATATTACAAAGAAACAGTTGGCAACTTTTGCCTTCGTCAAAAAAATACTTCCCGATATCTGGCAGCCACGAAAATTATACCAAAATGTAGGCCTGTTCAATACCTTTCTTCCGTAATATCGATTGTATTTTTAGGACACCGCGTTCAGCCGCCAGATGCAGTTAACCGATTATAGACACAAAAAAATATTAAAAAGAAACAGTTGGCAACTTTTGCCTTCGTCAAAAAAATACTTCCCGATATCTGGCAGCCATGAAAAGTATACCAAAATGTAGGCCTGTTCAATACCTTTCTCCCGACATATCGATTGTATTTTTAGGATGCCGCGTTCAGCCGCCAGATGCAGTTAACCGATTATGGGCACAAAAAATATTAAAAAGAAACAGTTTGCAATATTTACTTTCGTCAAAAAAATACTTCCTTATATCTGGCAGCCATGAAAAGTATACAGAAATGTAGGCCTGTTCAATACCTTTCTCCCGACATATCGATTGTATATTTAGGACGCCGTGTTCAGCCGCCAGATGCAGTTAACCGATTATGGACACAAAAAAAATATGAAAAAGAAACAGTAGGCAACTTTTGCCTTCGTCAAAAAAATACTTCCCTATATCTGGCAGCCATGAAAAGTATACCAAAATGTAGGCCTGTTCAATACCTTTCTTTCGACATATCGATTGTATTTTTAGGACGCCGCGTTCAGCCGCCAGATGCAGTTAACCGATTATGGACACAAAAAAATATTAAAAAGAAACAGTTGGCAACTTTTGCCTTCGTCAAAAAAATACTTCCCGATATCTGGCAGCCATGAAAGGTATACCAAAATGTAGGCCTGTTCAATACCTTTCTCCCGACATATCGATTGTATTTTTAGGACGCCGCGTTCAGCCGCCAGATGCAGTTAACCGATTATGGACACAAAAAATATTAAAAAGAAACAGTTGGCAAATTTTGCCTTCGTCAAAAAATACTTCCCGATATCTGGCAGCCATGAAAAGTATACCAAAATGTAGGCCTGTTCAATACCTTTCTGCCGTAATATCGATTGTATTTTTAGGACACCGAGTTCAGCCGCCACATGCAGTTAACCGATTATGGACACAAAAAATATTAAAAAGAAACAGTTGGCAACTTTTGCCTTCGTCAAAAAAATACTTCCCGATATCTGGCAGCCATGAAAAGTACACCAAAATATAGGCCTGTTCAATACCTTTCTCCCGACATATCGATTGTATTTTGAGGACGCCGCGTTCAGCCGCCAGATGCAGTTAAGCGATTATGGACACAAAAAATATTAAAAAGAAACAGTTGGCAACTTTTGCCTTCGTCGAAAAAATACTTCCCGATATCTGGCAGCCATGAAAAGTATACCAAAATGTAGGCCTGTTCAATACATTTCTGCCGTAATATCGATTGTATTTTTAGGACACCGCGTTCAGCCGCCAGATGCAGTTAACCGATTATGGACACAAAAAATATTAAAAAGAAACAGTTGGCAACTTTTGCCTTCGTCAAAAAAATACTTCCCGATATCTGGCAGCCATGAAAGGTACACCAAAATGTAGGCCTGTTCAATACCTTTCTCCCGACATATCGATTGTATTTTTAGGACGCCGCGTTCAGCCGCCAGATGCAGTTAACCGATTATGGACACAAAAAAATATTAAAAAGAAACAGTTGGCAACATTTGCCTTCGTCAAAAAAATACTTCCTTATATCTGGCAGCCATGAAAAGTATACCAAAATGTAGGCCTGTTCAATACCTTTCTTCCGATATATCGATTGTATTTTTAGGACGCCGCGTTCAGCCGCCAGATGCAGTTAACCGATTATGCACACAAAAAAATATTACAAAGAAACAGTTGGCAACTTTTGCCTTCGTCAAAAAAATACTTCCCGATATCTGGCAGCCACGAAAATTATACCAAAATGTAGGCCTGTTCAATACCTTTCTTCCGTAATATCGATTGTATTTTTAGGACACCGCGTTCAGCCGCCAGATGCAGTTAACCGATTATGGACACAAAAAAATATTAAAAAGAAACAGTTGGCAACTTTTGCCTTCGTCAAAAAAATACTTCCCGATATCTGGCAGCCATGAAAAGTATACCAAAATGTAGGCCTGTTCAATACCTTTCTCCCGACATATCGATTGTATTTTTAGGATGCCGCGTTCAGCCGCCAGATGCAGTTAACCGATTATGGGCACAAAAAATATTAAAAAGAAACAGTTTGCAATATTTACTTTCGTCAAAAAAATACTTCCTTATATCTGGCAGCCATGAAAAGTATACAGAAATGTAGGCCTGTTCAATACCTTTCTCCCGACATATCGATTGTATATTTAGGACGCCGTGTTCAGCCGCCAGATGCAGTTAACCGATTATGGACACAAAAAAATATGAAAAAGAAACAGTAGGCAACTTTTGCCTTCGTCAAAAAAATACTTCCCTATATCTGGCAGCCATGAAAAGTATACCAAAATGTAGGCCTGTTCAATACCTTTCTTTCGACATATCGATTGTATTTTTAGGACGCCGCGTTCAGCCGCCAGATGCAGTTAACCGATTATGGACACAAAAAAATATTAAAAAGAAACAGTTGGCAACTTTTGCCTTCGTCAAAAAAATACTTCCCGATATCTGGCAGCCATGAAAGGTATACCAAAATGTAGGCCTGTTCAATACCTTTCTCCCGACATATCGATTGTATTTTTAGGACGCCGCGTTCAGCCGCCAGATGCAGTTAACCGATTATGGACACAAAAAATATTAAAAAGAAACAGTTGGCAAATTTTGCCTTCGTCAAAAAATACTTCCCGATATCTGGCAGCCATGAAAAGTATACCAAAATGTAGGCCTGTTCAATACCTTTCTTCCGACATATCGATTGTATTTTTATGACGCCGCGTTCAGCCGCCTGATGCAGTTAACCGATTATGGGCACAAAAAATATTAAAAAGAAACAGTTTGCAACATTTACTTTCGTCAAAAAAATACTTCCCTATATCTGGCTGCCATGGAAAGTATACCAAAATGTAGGCCTGTTCAATACCTTTCTTCCGACATATCGATTGTATTTTTAGGACGCCGCGTTCAGCCGCCAGATGCAGTTAACCGATTATGGACACAAAAAAATATTAAAAAGAAACAGTTGGCAACATTTGCCTTCGTCAAAAAAATACTTCCCTATATCTGGCAGCCATGAAAAGTATACCAAAATGTAGGCCTGTTCAATACCTTTCTTCCGACATATCGATTGTATTTTTAGGACGCCGCGTTCAGCCGCCAGATGCAGTTAACCGATTATGCACACAAAAAAATATTACAAAGAAACAGTTGGCAACTTTTGCCTTCGTCAAAAAAATACTTCCCTATATCTGGCAGCCATGAAAAGTATACCAAAATGTAGGCCTGTTCAATACCTTTCTTCCGACATATCGATTGTATTTTTAGGACGCCGCGTTCAGCCGCCAGATGCAGTTAACCGATTATGCACACAAAAAAATATTACAAAGAAACAGTTGGCAACTTTTGCCTTCGTCAAAAAAATACTTCCCGATATCTGGCAGCCATGAAAAGTATACCAACATGTAGGCCTGTTCAATACCTTTCTTCCGACATATCGATTGTATTTTTAGGACGCCGCGTTCAGCCGCCAGATGCAGTTAACCGATTATGGACACAAAAAATATTAAAAAGAAACAGTTGGCAACTTTTGCCTTCGTCAAAAAAATACTTCCCTATATCTGGCAGCCATGAAAAGTATACAGAAATGTAGGCCTGTTCAATACCTTTCTTCCGTAATATCGATTGTATTTTTAGGACACCGCGTTCAGCCGCCAGATGCAGTTAACCGATTATGGACACAAAAAAATATTAAAAAGAAACAGTTGGCAACTTTTGCCTTCGTCAAAAAAATACTTCCCGATATCTGGCAGCCATGAAAAGTACACCAAAATGTAGGCCTGTTCAATACCTTGCTCCCGACATATCGATTGTATTTTTAGGACGCCGCGTTCAGCCGCCTGATGCAGTTAACCGATTATGGGCACAAAAAATATTAAAAAGAAACAGTTTGCAACATTTACTTTCGTCAAAAAAATACTTCCCTATATCT
Source organism: Philhelius festivus (assembly GCA_963931855.1). Classification (NCBI taxonomy): domain Eukaryota; kingdom Metazoa; phylum Arthropoda; class Insecta; order Diptera; family Syrphidae; genus Philhelius; species Philhelius festivus. Next base: position 133,442,556 of record OZ007556.1, on the reverse strand, counting down.
GGCTGCCATGGAAAGTATACCAAAATGTAGGCCTGTTCAATACCTTTTTTCCGACATATCGATTGTATTTTTAGGACGCCGCGTTCAGCCGCCAGATGCAGTTAACCGATTATGGACACAAAAAAATATTAAAAAGAAACAGTTGGCAACATTTGCCTTCGTCAAAAAAATACTTCCCTATATCTGGCAGCCATGAAAAGTATACCAAAATGTAGGCCTGTTCAATACCTTTCTTCCGACATATCGATTGTATTTTTAGGACGCCGCGTTCAGCCGCCAGATGCAGTTAACCGATTATGGACACAAAAAAATATTAAAAAGAAACAGTTGGCAACTTTTGCCTTCGTCAAAAAAATACTTCCCGACATCTGGCAGCCATGAAAAGTATACCAAAATGTAGGCCTGTTCAATACCTTTCTCCCGACATATCGATTGTATTTTTAGGATGCCGCGTTCAGCCGCCAGATGCAGTTAACCGATTATGGGCACAAAAAATATTAAAAAGAAACAGTTTGCAATATTTACTTTCGTCAAAAAAATACTTCCCGATATCTGGCAGCCATGAAAAGTATACAGAAATGTAGGCCTGTTCAATACCTTTCTCCCGACATATCGATTGTATATTTAGGACGCCGTGTTCAGCCGCCAGATGCAGTTAACCGATTATGGACACAAAAAAATATGAAAAAGAAACAGTAGGCAACTTTTGCCTTCGTCAAAAAAATACTTCCCTATATCTGGCAGCCATGAAAAGTATACCAAAATGTAGGCCTGTTCAATACCTTTCTTTCGACATATCGATTGTATTTTTAGGACGCCACGTTCAGCCGCCAGATGCAGTTAACCGATTATGGACACAAAAAAATATTAAAAAGAAACAGTTGGCAACTTTTGCCTTCGTCAAAAAAATACTTCCCGATATCTGGCAGCCATGAAAGGTATACCAAAATGTAGGCCTGTTCAATACCTTTCTCCCGACATATCGATTGTCTTTTTAGGACGCCGCGTTCAGCCGCCAGATGCAGTTAACCGATTATGGACACAAAAAATATTAAAAAGAAACAGTTGGCAATTTTTGCCTTCGTCAAAAAATACTTCCCGATATCTGGCAGCCATGAAAAGTATACCAAAATGTAGGCCTGTTCAATACCTTTCTGCCGTAATATCGATTGTATTTTTAGGACACCGAGTTCAGCCGCCAGATGCAGTTAACCGATTATGGACACAAAAAATATTAAAAAGAAACAGTTGGCAACTTTTGCCTTCGTCAAAAAAATACTTCCCGATATCTGGCAGCCATGAAAAGTACACCAAAATGTAGGCCTGCTCAATACCTTTCTCCCGACATATCGATTGTATTTTTAGGACGCCGCGTTCAGCCGCCTGATGCAGTTAACCGATTATGGGCACAAAAAATATTAAAAAGAAACAGTTTGCAACATTTACTTTCGTCAAAAAAATACTTCCCTATATCTGGCTGCCATGGAAAGCATACCAAAATGTAGGCCTGTTCAATACCTTTCTTCCGACATATCGATTGTATTTTTAGGACGCCGCGTTCAGCCGCCAGATGCAGTTAACCGATTATGGACACAAAAAAATATTAAAAAGAAACAGTTGGCAACATTTGCCTTCGTCAAAAAAATACTTCCCTATATCTGGCAGCCATGAAAAGTATACCAAAATGTAGGCCTGTTCAATACCTTTCTTCCGACATATCGATTGTATTTTTGGGACGCCGCGTTCAGCCGCCAGATGCAGTTAACCGATTATGCACACAAAAAAATATTACAAAGAAACAGTTGGCAACTTTTGCCTTCGTCAAAAAAATACTTCCCTATATCTGGCAGCCATGAAAAGTATACCAACATGTAGGCCTGTTCAATACCTTTCTTCCGACATATCGATTGTATTTTTAGGACGCCGCGTTCAGCCGCCAGATGCAGTTAACCGATTATGGACACAAAAAATATTAAAAAGAAACAGTTGGCAACTTTTGCCTTCGTCAAAAAAATACTTCCCGATATCTGGCAGCCATGAAAAGTATACCAAAATGTAGGCCTGTTCAATACCTTTCTCCCGACATATCGATTGTATTTTTAGGACGCCGCGTTCAGCCGCCAGATGCAGTTAACCGATTATGGACACAAAAAATATTAAAAAGAAACAGTTGGCAACTTTTGCCTTCGTCAAAAAAATACTTCCCTATATCTGGCAGCCATGAAAAGTATACCAAAATGTAGGCCTGTTCAATACCTTTCTTCCGACATATCGATTGTATTTTTAGGACTCCGCGTTCAGCCGCCAGATGCAGTTAACCGATTATGCACACAAAAAAATATTACAAAGAAACAGTTGGCAACTTTTGCCTTCGTCAAAAAAATACTTCCCGATATCTGGCAGCCATGAAAAGTATACCAACATGTAGGCCTGTTCAATACCTTTCTCCCGACATATCGATTGTATTTTTAGGACGCCGCGTTCAGCCGCCAGATGCAGTTAACCGATTATGGACACAAAAAATATTAAAAAGAAACAGTTGGCAACTTTTGCCTTCGTCAAAAAAATACTTCCCGATATCTGGCAGCCATGAAAAGTATACCAAAGTATACCAAAATGTAGGCCTGTTCAATACCTTTCTCCCGACATATCGATTGTATTTTTAGGACGCCGCGTTCAGCCGCCAGATGCAGTTAACCGATTATGGACACAAAAAATATTAAAAAGAAACAGTTGGCAACTTTTGCCTTCGTCAAAAAAATACTTCCCGATATCTGGCAGCCATGAAAAGTATACCAAAATGTAGGCCTGTTCAATACCTTTCTGCCGTAATATCGATTGTATTTTTAGGACACCGAGTTCAGCCGCCAGATGCAGTTAACCGATTATGGACACAAAAAATATTAAAAAGAAACAGTTGGCAACTTTTGCCTTCGTCAAAAAAATACTTTCCGATATCTGGCAGCCATGAAAAGTACACCAAAATGTAGGCCTGTTCAATACCTTGCTCCCGACATATCGATTGTATTTTTAGGACGCCGCGTTCAGCCGCCTGATGCAGTTAACCGATTATGGGCACAAAAAATATTAAAAAGAAACAGTTTGCAACATTTACTTTCGTCAAAAAAATACTTCCCTATATCTGGCTGCCATGGAAAGTATACCAAAATGTAGGCCTGTTCAATACCTTTCTTCCGACATATCGATTGTATTTTTAGGACGCCGCGTTCAGCCGCCAGATGCAGTTAACCGATTATGGACACAAAAAAATATTAAAAAGAAACAGTTGGCAACATTTGCCTTCGTCAAAAAAATACTTCCCGATATCTGGCAGCCATGAAAAGTATACCAAAATGTAGGCCTGTTCAATACCTTTCTCCCGACATATCGATTGTATTTTTAGGATGCCGCGTTCAGCCGCCAGATGCAGTTAACCGATTATGGGCACAAAAAATATTAAAAAGAAACAGTTTGCAACATTTACTTTCGTCAAAAAAATACTTCCCTATATCTGGCAGCCATGAAAGGTACACCAAAATGTAGGCCTGTTCAATACCTTTCTCCCGACATATCGATTGTATATTTAGGACGCCGTGTTCAGCCGCCAGATGCAGTTAACCGATTATGGACACAAAAAAATATGAAAAAGAAACAGTAGGCAACTTTTGCCTTCGTCAAAAAAATACTTCCCTATATCTGGCAGCCATGAAAAGTATACCAAAATGTAGGCCTGTTCAATACCTTTCTTTCGACATATCGATCGTATTTTTGGACGCCGCGTTCAGCCGCCAGATGCAGTTAACCGATTATGGACACAAAAAATATTAAAAAGAAACAGTTGGTAACTTTTGCCTTCGTCAAAAAAATACTTCCCGATATCTGGCAGCCATGAAAAGTATACCAATATGTAGGCCTGTTCAAAACCTTACTTTCGAAATATCGATTGTATTTTTAGGACGCCGCGTTCAGCCGCCAGATGCAGTTAACCGATTATGGACACAAAAAAATATTAAAAAGAAACAGTTGGCAACTTTTGCCTTCGTCAAAAAAATACTTCCCGATATCTGGCAGCCATGAAAAGTATACCAAAATGTAGGCCTGTTCAATACCTTTCTTCCGTAATATCGATTGTATTTTTAGGACACCGCGTTCAGCCGCCAGATGCAGTTAACCGATTATGGACACAAAAAAATATTAAAAAGAAACAGTTGGCAACTTTTGCCTTCGTCAAAAAAATACTTCCCGATATCTGGCAGCCATGAAAAGTATACCAAAATGTAGGCCTGTTCAATACCTTTCTCCCGACATATCGATTGTATTTTTAGGATGCCGCGTTCAGCCGCCAGATGCAGTTAACCGATTATGGGCACAAAAAATATTAAAAAGAAACAGTTTGCAATATTTACTTTCGTCAAAAAAATACTTCCCTATATCTGGCAGCCATGAAAAGTATACAGAAATGTAGGCCTGTTCAATACCTTTCTCCCGACATATCGATTGTATATTTAGGACGCCGTGTTCAGCCGCCAGATGCAGTTAACCGATTATGGACACAAAAAAATATGAAAAAGAAACAGTAGGCAACTTTTGCCTTCGTCAAAAAAATACTTCCCTATATCTGGCAGCCATGAAAAGTATACCAAAATGTAGGCCTGTTCAATACCTTTCTGCCGTAATATCGATTGTATTTTTAGGACACCGAGTTCAGCCGCCAGATGCAGTTAACCGATTATGGACACAAAAAATATTAAAAAGAAACAGTTGGCAACTTTTGCCTTCGTCAAAAAAATACTTTCCGATATCTGGCAGCCATGAAAAGTACACCAAAATGTAGGCCTGTTCAATACCTTGCTCCCGACATATCGATTGTATTTTTAGGACGCCGCGTTCAGCCGCCTGATGCAGTTAACCGATTATGGGCACAAAAAATATTAACAAGAAACAGTTTGCAACATTTACTTTCGTCAAAAAAATACTTCCCTATATCTGGCTGCCATGGAAAGTATACCAAAATGTAGGCCTGTTCAATACCTTTCTCCCGACATATCGATTGTATTTTTAGGATGCCGCGTTCAGCCGCCAGATGCAGTTAACCGATTATGGGCACAAAAAATATTAAAAAGAAACAGTTTGCAACATTTACTTTCGTCAAAAAAATACTTCCCTATATCTGGCAGCCATGAAAGGTACACCAAAATGTAGGCCTGTTCAATACCTTTCTTCCGTAATATCGATTGTATTTTTAGGACACCGCGTTCAGCCGCCAGATGCAGTTAACCGATTATGGACACAAAAAAATATTAAAAAGAAACAGTTGGCAACTTTTGCCTTCGTCAAAAAAATACTTCCCGATATCTGGCAGCCATGAAAAGTATACCAAAATGTAGGCCTGTTCAATACCTTTCTCCCGACATATCGATTGTATTTTTAGGACACCGAGTTCAGCCGCCAGATGCAGTTAACCGATTATGGACACAAAAAATATTAAAAAGAAACAGTTGGCAACTTTTGCCTTCGTCAAAAAAATACTTTCCGATATCTGGCAGCCATGAAAAGTACACCAAAATGTAGGCCTGTTCAATACCTTGCTCCCGACATATCGATTGTATTTTTAGGACGCCGCGTTCAGCCGCCTGATGCAGTTAACCGATTATGGGCACAAAAAATATTAAAAAGAAACAGTTTGCAACATTTACTTTCGTCAAAAAAATACTTCCCTATATCTGGCTGCCATGGAAAGTATACCAAAATGTAGGCCTGTTCAATACCTTTCTTCCGACATATCGATTGTATTTTTAGGACGCCGCGTTCAGCCGCCAGATGCAGTTAACCGATTATGGACACAAAAAAATATTAAAAAGAAACAGTTGGCAACATTTGCCTTCGTCAAAAAAATACTTCCCGATATCTGGCAGCCATGAAAAGTATACCAAAATGTAGGCCTGTTCAATACCTTTCTCCCGACATATCGATTGTATATTTAGGACGCCGTGTTCAGCCGCCAGATGCAGTTAACCGATTATGGACACAAAAAAATATGAAAAAGAAACAGTAGGCAACTTTTGCCTTCGTCAAAAAAATACTTCCCTATATCTGGCAGCCATGAAAAGTATACCAAAATGTAGGCCTGTTCAATACCTTTCTTTCGACATATCGATCGTATTTTTGGACGCCGCGTTCAGCCGCCAGATGCAGTTAACCGATTATGGACACAAAAAATATTAAAAAGAAACAGTTGGTAACTTTTGCCTTCGTCAAAAAAATACTTCCCGATATCTGGCAGCCATGAAAAGTATACCAATATGTAGGCCTGTTCAAAACCTTACTTTCGACATATCGATTGTATTTTTAGGACGCCGCGTTCAGCCGCCAGATGCAGTTAACCGATTATGGACACAAAAAAATATGAAAAAGAAACAGTTGGCAACTTTTGCCTTCGTCAAAAAAATACTTCCCTATATCTGGCAGCCATGAAAAGTATACCAAAATGTAGGCCTGTTTAATACCTTTCTTTCGACATATCGATTGTATTTTGAGGACGCCGCGTTCAGCCGCTAGATGCAGTTAACCGATTATGGACACAAAAAATATTAAAAAGAAACAGTTGGCAACTTTTGCCTTCGTCAAAAAAATACTTCCCGATATCTGGCAGCCATGAAAAGTATACCAAAGTATACCAAAATGTAGGCCTGTTCAATACATTTCTCCCGACATATCGATTGTTTTTTTAGGACGCTGCGTTCAGCCGCCAGATGCAGTTAACCGATTATGGACACAAAAAATATTAAAAAGAAACAGTTGGCAACTTATGCCTTCGTCAAAAAAATACTTCCCGATATCTGGCAGCCATGAAAAGTATACCAAAATGTAGGCCTGTTCAATACCTTTCTCCCGACATATCGATTGTATTTTTAGGACGCCGCGTTCAGCCGCCAGATGCAGTTAACCGATTATGGGCACAACAAATTTTAAAAAGAAACAGTTTGCAACATTTACTTTCGTCAAAAAAATACTTCCTATATCTGGCAGCCATGGAAAGTAGACCAAAATGTAGGCCTGTTCAATACCTTTCTTCCGACATATCGATTGTATTTTTAGGACGCCGCGTTCAGCCGCCAGATGCAGTTAACCGATTATGGGCACAAAAAATATTAAAAAGAAACAGTTTGCAACATTTACTTTCGTCAAAAAAATACTTCCTATATCTGGCAGCCATGGAAAGTAGACCAAAATGTAGGCCTGTTCAATACCTTTCTTCCGACATATCGATTGTATTTTTAGGACGCCGCGTTCAGCCGCCAGATGCAGTTAACCGATTATGGACACAAAAATATATTAAAAAGAAACAGTTGTCAACTTTTGCCTTCGTCAAAAAAATACTTCCCGATATCTGGCAGCCATGAAAATTATACCAAAATGTAGGCCTGTTCAATACCTTTCTCCCGACATATCGATTATATTTTTAGGACGCCGCGTTCAGCCGCCAGATGCAGTTAACCGATTATGGACACAAAAAATATTAAAAAGAAACAGTTGGCAACTTGTGCCTTCGTCAAAAAAATACTTCCCGATATCTGGCAGCCATGAAAAGTATACCGAAATGTAGGCCTGTTCAATACCTTTTTCCCGACATATCGATTGTATTTTTAGGACGCCGCGTTCAGCCGCCAAATGCAGTTAACCGATTATGGACACAAAAAATATTAAAAAGAAACAGTTGGCAACTTGTGCCTTCGTCAAAAAAATACTTCCCGATATCTGGCAGCCATGAAAAGTATACCGAAATGTAGGCCTGTTCAATACCTTTCTCCCGACATATCGATTGTATTTTTAGGACGCCGGGTTCAGCCGCCAGATGCAGTTAACCGATTATGGGCACAAAAAATATTAAAAAGAAACAGTTTGCAACATTTACTTTCGTCAAAAAAATACTTCCCTATATCTGGCAGCCATGAAAAGTATACCAAAATGTAGGCCTGTTCAATACCTTTCTGCCGTAATATCGATTGTATTTTTAGGACACCGAGTTCAGCCGCCAGATGCAGTTAACCGATTATGGACACAAAAAATATTAAAAAGAAACAGTTGGCAACTTTTGCCTTCGTCAAAAAAATACTTCCCGATATCTGGCAGCCATGAAAAGTACACCAAAATTTAGGCCTGTTCAATACCTTTCTCCCGACATATCGATTGTATTTTTAGGACGCCGCGTTCAGCCGCCAGATGCAGTTAACCGATTATGGGCACAAAAAATATTAAAAAGAAACAGTTTGCAACATTTACTTTCGTCAAAAAAATACTTCCCTATATCTGGCTGCCATGGAAAGTATACCAAAATGTAGGCCTGTTCAATACCTTTCTTCCGACATACGATTGTATTTTTAGGACGCCGCGTTCAGCCGCCAGATGCAGTTAACCGATTATGGACACAAAAAAATATTAAAAAGAAACAGTTGGCAACATTTGCCTTCGTCAAAAAAATACTTCCCTATATCTGGCAGCCATGAAAAGTATACCAAAATGTAGGCCTGTTCAATACCTTTCTTCCGACATATCGATTGTATTTTTAGGACGCCGCGTTCAGCCGCCAGATGCAGTTAACCGATTATGCACACAAAAAAATATTACAAAGAAACAGTTGGCAACTTTTGCCTTCGTCAAAAAAATACTTCCCGATATCTGGCAGCCATGAAAAGTATACCAACATGTAGGCCTGTTCAATACCTTTCTTCCGACATATCGATTGTATTTTTAGGACGCCGCGTTCAGCCGCCAGATGCAGTTAACCGATTATGGGCACAAAAAATGTTAAAAAGAAACAGTTTGCAACATTTACTTTCGTCAAAAAAATACTTCCCGATATCTGGCAGCCATCAAAAGTATACCAAAATGTAGGCCTGTTCAATACCTTTCTTCCGACATATCGATTGTATTTTTAGGACGCCGCGTTCAGCCGCCAGATGCAGTTAACCGATTATGGACACAAAAATATATTAAAAAGAAACAGTTGTCAACTTTTGCCTTCGTCAAAAAAATACTTCCCGATATCTGGCAGCCATGAAAAGTATACCAAAATGTAGGCCTGTTCAATACCTTTCTCCCGACATATCGATTGTATTTTTAGGACGCCGCGTTCAGCCGCCAGATGCAGTTAACCGATTATGGACACAAAAAATATTAAAAAGAAACAGTTGGCAACTTGTGCCTTCGTCAAAAAAATACTTCCCGATATCTGGCAGCCATGAAAAGTATACCGAAATGTAGGCCTGTTCAATACCTTTCTCCCGACATATCGATTATATTTTTAGGACGCCGTGTTCAGCCGCCAGATGCAGTTAACCGATTATGGACACAAAAAATATTAAAAAGAAACAGTTGGCAACTTGTGCCTTCGTCAAAAAAATACTTCCCGATATCTGGCAGCCATGAAAAGTATACCGAAATGTAGGCCTGTTCAATACCTTTCTCCCGACATATCGATTGTATTTTTAGGACGCCGCGTTCAGCCGCTAGATGCAGTTAACCGATTATGGACACAAAAAATATTAAAAAGAAACAGTTGGCAACTTGTGCCTTCGTCAAAAAAATACTTCCCGATATCTGGCAGCCATGAAAAGTATACCGAAATGTAGGCCTGTTCAATACCTTTCTCCCGACATATCGATTGTATTTTTAGGACGCCGCGTTCAGCCGCTAGATGCAGTTAACCGATTATGGGCACAAAAAATATTAAAAAGAAACAGTTTGCAACATTTACTTTCGTCAAAAAAATACTTCCCTATATCTGGCAGCCATGAAAAGTATACCAAAATGTAGGCCTGTTCAATACCTTTCTCCCGACATATCGATTGTATTTTTAGGACGCCGCGTTCAGCCGCTAGATGCAGTTAACCGATTATGGACACAAAAAATATTAAAAAGAAACAGTTGGCAACTTTTGCCTTCGTCAAAAAAATACTTCCCGATATCTGGCAGCCATGAAAAGTATACCAAAGTATACCAAAATGTAGGCCTGTTCAATACATTTCTCCCGACATATCGATTATATTTTTAGGACGCCGTGTTCAGCCGCCAGATGCAGTTAACCGATTATGGACACAAAAAATATTAAAAAGAAACAGTTGGCAACTTGTGCCTTCGTCAAAAAAATACTTCCCGATATCTGGCAGCCATGAAAAGTATACCGAAATGTAGGCCTGTTCAATACCTTTCTCCCGACATATCGATTGTATTTTTAGGACGCCGCGTTCAGCCGCCAGATGCAGTTAACCGATTATGGGCACAACAAATATTAAAAAGAAACAGTTTGCAACATTTACTTTCGTCAAAAAAATACTTCCTATATCTGGCAGCCATGGAAAGTAAACCAAAATGTAGGCCTGTTCAATACCTTTCTTCCGACATATCGATTGTATTTTTAGGACGCCGCGTTCAGCCACCAGATGCAGTTAACCGATTATGGGCACAAAAAATATTAAAAAGAAACAGTTTGCAACATTTACTTTCGTCAAAAAAATACTTCCCGATATCTGGCAGCCATCAAAAGTATACCAAAATGTAGGCCTGTTCAATACCTTTCTTCCGACATATCGATTGTATTTTTAGGACGCCGCGTTCAGCCGCCAGATGCAGTTAACCGATTATGGACACAAAAAATATTAAAAAGAAACAGTTGGCAACTTGTGCCTTCGTCAAAAAAATACTTCCCGATATCTGGCAGCCATGAAAAGTATACCAACATGTAGGCCTGTTCAATACCTTTCTTCCGACATATCGATTGTATTTTTAGGACGCCGCGTTCAGCCGCCAGATGCAGTTAACCGATTATGGACACAAAAAATATTACAAAGAAACAGTTGGCAACTTTTGCCTTCGTCAAAAAAATACTTCCCGATATCTGGCAGCCATGAAAAGTATACCAACATGTAGGCCTGTTCAATACCTTTCTTCCGACATATCGATTGTATTTTTAGGACGCCGCGTTCAGCCGCCAGATGCAGTTAACCGATTATGGGCACAAAAAATGTTAAAAAGAAACAGTTTGCAACATTTACTTTCGTCAAAAAAATACTTCCCGATATCTGGCAGCCATCAAAAGTATACCAAAATGTAGGCCTGTTCAATACCTTTCTTCCGACATATCGATTGTATTTTTAGGACGCCGCGTTCAGCCGCCAGATGCAGTTAACCGATTATGGACACAAAAATATATTAAAAAGAAACAGTTGTCAACTTTTGCCTTCGTCAAAAAAATACTTCCCGATATCTGGCAGCCATCAAAAGTATACCAAAATGTAGGCCTGTTCAATACCTTTCTTCCGACATATCGATTGTATTTTTAGGACGCCGCGTTCAGCCGCCAGATGCAGTTAACCGATTATGGACACAAAAATATATTAAAAAGAAACAGTTGTCAACTTTTGCCTTCGTCAAAAAAATACTTCCCGATATCTGGCAGCCATGAAAAGTATACCAAAATGTAGGCCTGTTCAATACCTTTCTCCCGACATATCGATTGTATTTTTAGGACGCCGCGTTCAGCCGCCAGATGCAGTTAACCGATTATGGACACAAAAAATATTAAAAAGAAACAGTTGGCAACTTGTGCCTTCGTCAAAAAAATACTTCCCGATATCTGGCAGCCATGAAAAGTATACCGAAATGTAGGCCTGTTCAATACCTTTCTCCCGACATATCGATTATATTTTTAGGACGCCGTGTTCAGCCGCCAGATGCAATTAACCGATTATGGACACAAAAAATATTAAAAAGAAACAGTTGGCAACTTGTGCCTTCGTCAAAAAAATACTTCCCGATATCTGGCAGCCATGAAAAGTATACCGAAATGTAGGCCTGTTCAATACCTTTCTCCCGACATATCGATTGTATTTTTAGGACGCCGCGTTCAGCCGCCAGATGCAGTTAACCGATTATGGGCACAAAAAATATTAAAAAGAAACAGTTTGCAACATTTACTTTCGTCAAAAAAATACTTCCCGATATCTGGCAGCCATGAAAAGTATACCAAAATGTAGGCCTGTTCAATACCTTTCTCCCGACATATCGATTGTATTTTTAGGACGCCGCGTTCAGCCGCCAGATGCAGTTAACCGATTATGGACACACAAAATATTAAAAAGAAACAGTTGGCAACTTTTGCCTTCGTCAAAAAAATACTTCCCGATATCTGGCAGCCATGAAAAGTATACCAACATGTAGGCCTGTTCAATACCTTTCTTCCGACATATCGATTGTATTTTTAGGACGCCGCGTTCAGCCGCCAGATGCAGTTAACCGATTATGGGCACAAAAAATATTAAAAAGAAACAGTTTGCAACATTTACTTTCGTCAAAAAAATACTTCCCGATATCTGGCAGCCATCAAAAGTATACCAAAATGTAGGCCTGTTCAATACCTTTCTTCCGACATATCGATTGTATTTTTAGGACGCCGCGTTCAGCCGCCAGATGCAGTTAACCGATTATGGACACAAAAATATATTAAAAAGAAACAGTTGTCAACTTTTGCCTTCGTCAAAAAAATACTTCCCGATATCTGGCAGCCATCAAAAGTATACCAAAATGTAGGCCTGTTCAATACCTTTCTTCCGACATATCGATTGTATTTTTAGGACGCCGCGTTCAGCCGCCAGATGCAGTTAACCGATTATGGACACAAAAATATATTAAAAAGAAACAGTTGTCAACTTTTGCCTTCGTCAAAAAAATACTTCCCGATATCTGGCAGCCATGAAAAGTATACCAAAATGTAGGCCTGTTCAATACCTTTCTCCCGACATATCGATTGTATTTTTAGGACGCCGCGTTCAGCCGCCAGATGCAGTTAACCGATTATGGACACAAAAAATATTAAAAAGAAACAGTTGGCAACTTGTGCCTTCGTCAAAAAAATACTTCCCGATATCTGGCAGCCATGAAAAGTATACCGAAATGTAGGCCTGTTCAATACCTTTCTCCCGACATATCGATTATATTTTTAGGACGCCGTGTTCAGCCGCCAGATGCAATTAACCGATTATGGACACAAAAAATATTAAAAAGAAACAGTTGGCAACTTGTGCCTTCGTCAAAAAAATACTTCCCGATATCTGGCAGCCATGAAAAGTATACCGAAATGTAGGCCTGTTCAATACCTTTCTCCCGACATATCGATTGTATTTTTAGGACGCCGCGTTCAGCCGCCAGATGCAGTTAACCGATTATGGGCACAAAAAATATTAAAAAGAAACAGTTTGCAACATTTACTTTCGTCAAAAAAATACTTCCCTATATCTGGCAGCCATGAAAAGTATACCAAAATGTAGGCCTGTTCAATACCTTTCTCCCGACATATCGATTGTATTTTTAGGACGCCGCGTTCAGCCGCTAGATGCAGTTAACCGATTATGGACACAAAAAATATTAAAAAGAAACAGTTGGCAACTTTTGCCTTCGTCAAAAAAATACTTCCCGATATCTGGCAGCCATGAAAAGTATACCAAAGTATACCAAAATGTAGGCCTGTTCAATACATTTCTCCCGACATATCGATTATATTTTTAGGACGCCGTGTTCAGCCGCCAGATGCAGTTAACCGATTATGGACACAAAAAATATTAAAAAGAAACAGTTGGCAACTTGTGCCTTCGTCAAAAAAATACTTCCCGATATCTGGCAGCCATGAAAAGTATACCGAAATGTAGGCCTGTTCAATACCTTTCTCCCGACATATCGATTGTATTTTTAGGACGCCGCGTTCAGCCGCCAGATGCAGTTAACCGATTATGGGCACAACAAATATTAAAAAGAAACAGTTTGCAACATTTACTTTCGTCAAAAAAATACTTCCTATATCTGGCAGCCATGGAAAGTAGACCAAAATGTAGGCCTGTTCAATACCTTTCTTCCGACATATCGATTGTATTTTTAGGACGCCGCGTTCAGCCGCCAGATGCAGTTAACCGATTATGGACACAAAAAATATTACAAAGAAACAGTTGGCAACTTTTGCCTTCGTCAAAAAAATACTTCCCGATATCTGGCAGCCATGAAAAGTATACCAACATGTAGGCCTGTTCAATACCTTTCTTCCGACATATCGATTGTATTTTTAGGACGCCGCGTTCAGCCGCCAGATGCAGTTAACCGATTATGGGCACAAAAAATGTTAAAAAGAAACAGTTTGCAACATTTACTTTCGTCAAAAAAATACTTCCCGATATCTGGCAGCCATCAAAAGTATACCAAAATGTAGGCCTGTTCAATACCTTTCTTCCGACATATCGATTGTATTTTTAGGACGCCGCGTTCAGCCGCCAGATGCAGTTAACCGATTATGGACACAAAAATATATTAAAAAGAAACAGTTGTCAACTTTTGCCTTCGTCAAAAAAATACTTCCCGATATCTGGCAGCCATCAAAAGTATACCAAAATGTAGGCCTGTTCAATACCTTTCTTCCGACATATCGATTGTATTTTTAGGACGCCGCGTTCAGCCGCCAGATGCAGTTAACCGATTATGGACACAAAAATATATTAAAAAGAAACAGTTGTCAACTTTTGCCTTCGTCAAAAAAATACTTCCCGATATCTGGCAGCCATGAAAAGTATACCAAAATGTAGGCCTGTTCAATACCTTTCTCCCGACATATCGATTGTATTTTTAGGACGCCGCGTTCAGCCGCCAGATGCAGTTAACCGATTATGGACACAAAAAATATTAAAAAGAAACAGTTGGCAACTTGTGCCTTCGTCAAAAAAATACTTCCCGATATCTGGCAGCCATGAAAAGTATACCGAAATGTAGGCCTGTTCAATACCTTTCTCCCGACATATCGATTATATTTTTAGGACGCCGTGTTCAGCCGCCAGATGCAGTTAACCGATTATGGACACAAAAAATATTAAAAAGAAACAGTTGGCAACTTGTGCCTTCGTCAAAAAAATACTTCCCGATATCTGGCAGCCATGAAAAGTATACCGAAATGTAGGCCTGTTCAATACCTTTCTCCCGACATATCGATTGTATTTTTAGGACGCCGCGTTCAGCCGCCAGATGCAGTTAACCGATTATGGGCACAAAAAATATTAAAAAGAAACAGTTTGCAACATTTACTTTCGTCAAAAAAATACTTCCCTATATCTGGCAGCCATGAAAAGTATACCAAAATGTAGGCCTGTTCAATACCTTTCTCCCGACATATCGATTGTATTTTTAGGACGCCGCGTTCAGCCGCTAGATGCAGTTAACCGATTATGGACACAAAAAATATTAAAAAGAAACAGTTGGCAACTTTTGCCTTCGTCAAAAAAATACTTCCCGATATCTGGCAGCCATGAAAAGTATACCAAAGTATACCAAAATGTAGGCCTGTTCAATACATTTCTCCCGACATATCGATTATATTTTTAGGACGCCGTGTTCAGCCGCCAGATGCAGTTAACCGATTATGGACACAAAAAATATTAAAAAGAAACAGTTGGCAACTTGTGCCTTCGTCAAAAAAATACTTCCCGATATCTGGCAGCCATGAAAAGTATACCGAAATGTAGGCCTGTTCAATACCTTTCTCCCGACATATCGATTGTATTTTTAGGACGCCGCGTTCAGCCGCCAGATGCAGTTAACCGATTATGGGCACAACAAATATTAAAAAGAAACAGTTTGCAACATTTACTTTCGTCAAAAAAATACTTCCTATATCTGGCAGCCATGGAAAGTAGACCAAAATGTAGGCCTGTTCAATACCTTTCTTCCGACATATCGATTGTATTTTTAGGACGCCGCGTTCAGCCACCAGATGCAGTTAACCGATTATGGGCACAAAAAATATTAAAAAGAAACAGTTTGCAACATTTACTTTCGTCAAAAAAATACTTCCCGATATCTGGCAGCCATCAAAAGTATACCAAAATGTAGGCCTGTTCAATACCTTTCTTCCGACATATCGATTGTATTTTTAGGACGCCGCGTTCAGCCGCCAGATGCAGTTAACCGATTATGGACACAAAAAATATTAAAAAGAAACAGTTGGCAACTTGTGCCTTCGTCAAAAAAATACTTCCCGATATCTGGCAGCCATGAAAAGTATACCAACATGTAGGCCTGTTCAATACCTTTCTTCCGACATATCGATTGTATTTTTAGGACGCCGCGTTCAGCCGCCAGATGCAGTTAACCGATTATGGACACAAAAAATATTACAAAGAAACAGTTGGCAACTTTTGCCTTCGTCAAAAAAATACTTCCCGATATCTGGCAGCCATGAAAAGTATACCAACATGTAGGCCTGTTCAATACCTTTCTTCCGACATATCGATTGTATTTTTAGGACGCCGCGTTCAGCCGCCAGATGCAGTTAACCGATTATGGGCACAAAAAATGTTAAAAAGAAACAGTTTGCAACATTTACTTTCGTCAAAAAAATACTTCCCGATATCTGGCAGCCATCAAAAGTATACCAAAATGTAGGCCTGTTCAATACCTTTCTTCCGACATATCGATTGTATTTTTAGGACGCCGCGTTCAGCCGCCAGATGCAGTTAACCGATTATGGACACAAAAATATATTAAAAAGAAACAGTTGTCAACTTTTGCCTTCGTCAAAAAAATACTTCCCGATATCTGGCAGCCATGAAAAGTATACCAAAATGTAGGCCTGTTCAATACCTTTCTCCCGACATATCGATTGTATTTTTAGGACGCCGCGTTCAGCCGCCAGATGCAGTTAACCGATTATGGACACAAAAAATATTAAAAAGAAACAGTTGGCAACTTGTGCCTTCGTCAAAAAAATACTTCCCGATATCTGGCAGCCATGAAAAGTATACCGAAATGTAGGCCTGTTCAATACCTTTCTCCCGACATATCGATTATATTTTTAGGACGCCGTGTTCAGCCGCCAGATGCAGTTAACCGATTATGGACACAAAAAATATTAAAAAGAAACAGTTGGCAACTTGTGCCTTCGTCAAAAAAATACTTCCCGATATCTGGCAGCCATGAAAAGTATACCGAAATGTAGGCCTGTTCAATACCTTTCTCCCGACATATCGATTGTATTTTTAGGACGCCGCGTTCAGCCGCCAGATGCAGTTAACCGATTATGGGCACAAAAAATATTAAAAAGAAACAGTTTGCAACATTTACTTTCGTCAAAAAAATACTTCCCTATATCTGGCAGCCATGAAAAGTATACCAAAGTATACCAAAATGTAGGCCTGTTCAATACATTTCTCCCGACATATCGATTGTTTTTTTAGGATGCTGCGTTCAGCCGCCAGATGCAGTTAACCGATTATGGACACAAAAAATATTAAAAAGAAACAGTTGGCAACTTGTGCCTTCGTCAAAAAAATACTTCCCGATATCTGGCAGCCATGAAAAGTATACCGAAATGTAGGCCTGTTCAATACCTTTCTCCCGACATATCGATTGTATTTTTAGGACGCCGCGTTCAGCCGCCAGATGCAGTTAACCGATTATGGGCACAACAAATATTAAAAAGAAACAGTTTGCAACATTTACTTTCGTCAAAAAAATACTTCCTATATCTGGCAGCCATGGAAAGTAGACCAAAATGTAGGCCTGTTCAATACCTTTCTTCCGACATATCGATTGTATTTTTAGGACGCCGCGTTCAGCCACCAGATGCAGTTAACCGATTATGGGCACAAAAAATATTAAAAAGAAACAGTTTGCAACATTTACTTTCGTCAAAAAAATACTTCCCGATATCTGGCAGCCATCAAAAGTATACCAAAATGTAGGCCTGTTCAATACCTTTCTTCCGACATATCGACTGTATTTTTAGGACGCCGCGTTCAGCCGCCAGATGCAGTTAACCGATTATGGACACAAAAAAATATTAAAAAGAAACAGTTGGCAACTTGTGCCTTCGTCAAAAAAATACTTCCCGATATCTGGCAGCCATGAAAAGTATACCAACATGTAGGCCTGTTCAATACCTTTCTTCCGACATATCGATTGTATTTTTAGGACGCCGCGTTCAGCCGCCAGATGCAGTTAACCGATTATGGACACAAAAAATATTACAAAGAAACAGTTGGCAACTTTTGCCTTCGTCAAAAAAATACTTCCCGATATCTGGCAGCCATGAAAAGTATACCAACATGTAGGCCTGTTCAATACCTTTCTTCCGACATATCGATTGTATTTTTAGGACGCCGCGTTCAGCCGCCAGATGCAGTTAACCGATTATGGGCACAAAAAATGTTAAAAAGAAACAGTTTGCAACATTTACTTTCGTCAAAAAAATACTTCCCGATATCTGGCAGCCATCAAAAGTATACCGAAATGTAGGCCTGTTCAATACCTTTTTCCCGACATATCGATTGTATTTTTAGGACGCCGCGTTCAGCCGCCAAATGCAGTTAACCGATTATGGACACAAAAAATATTAAAAAGAAACAGTTGGCAACTTGTGCCTTCGTCAAAAAAATACTTCCCGATATCTGGCAGCCATGAAAAGTATACCGAAATGTAGGCCTGTTCAATACCTTTCTCCCGACATATCGATTGTATTTTTAGGACGCCGGGTTCAGCCGCCAGATGCAGTTAACCGATTATGGGCACAAAAAATATTAAAAAGAAACAGTTTGCAACATTTACTTTCGTCAAAAAAATACTTCCCTATATCTGGCAGCCATGAAAAGTATACCAAAATGTAGGCCTGTTCAATACCTTTCTGCCGTAATATCGATTGTATTTTTAGGACACCGAGTTCAGCCGCCAGATGCAGTTAACCGATTATGGACACAAAAAATATTAAAAAGAAACAGTTGGCAACTTTTGCCTTCGTCAAAAAAATACTTCCCGATATCTGGCAGCCATGAAAAGTACACCAAAATTTAGGCCTGTTCAATACCTTTCTCCCGACATATCGATTGTATTTTTAGGACGCCGCGTTCAGCCGCCAGATGCAGTTAACCGATTATGGGCACAAAAAATATTAAAAAGAAACAGTTTGCAACATTTACTTTCGTCAAAAAAATACTTCCCTATATCTGGCTGCCATGGAAAGTATACCAAAATGTAGGCCTGTTCAATACCTTTCTTCCGACATACGATTGTATTTTTAGGACGCCGCGTTCAGCCGCCAGATGCAGTTAACCGATTATGGACACAAAAAAATATTAAAAAGAAACAGTTGGCAACTTTTGCCTTCGTCAAAAAAATACTTCCCGATATCTGGCAGCCATGAAAAGTATACCAAAGTATACCAAAATGTAGGCCTGTTCAATACATTTCTCCCGACATATCGATTATATTTTTAGGACGCCGTGTTCAGCCGCCAGATGCAGTTAACCGATTATGGACACAAAAAATATTAAAAAGAAACAGTTGGCAACTTGTGCCTTCGTCAAAAAAATACTTCCCGATATCTGGCAGCCATGAAAAGTATACCGAAATGTAGGCCTGTTCAATACCTTTCTCCCGACATATCGATTGTATTTTTAGGACGCCGCGTTCAGCCGCCAGATGCAGTTAACCGATTATGGGCACAACAAATATTAAAAAGAAACAGTTTGCAACATTTACTTTCGTCAAAAAAATACTTCCTATATCTGGCAGCCATGGAAAGTAGACTAAAATGTAGGCCTGTTCAATACCTTTCTTCCGACATATCGATTGTATTTTTAGGACGCCGCGTTCAGCCACCAGATGCAGTTAACCGATTATGGGCACAAAAAATATTAAAAAGAAACAGTTTGCAACATTTACTTTCGTCAAAAAAATACTTCCCGATATCTGGCAGCCATCAAAAGTATACCAAAATGTAGGCCTGTTCAATACCTTTCTTCCGACATATCGATTGTATTTTTAGGACGCCGCGTTCAGCCGCCAGATGCAGTTAACCGATTATGGACACAAAAAATATTAAAAAGAAACAGTTGGCAACTTGTGCCTTCGTCAAAAAAATACTTCCCGATATCTGGCAGCCATGAAAAGTATACCAACATGTAGGCCTGTTCAATACCTTTCTTCCGACATATCGATTGTATTTTTAGGACGCCGCGTTCAGCCGCCAGATGCAGTTAACCGATTATGGACACAAAAAATATTACAAAGAAACAGTTGGCAACTTTTGCCTTCGTCAAAAAAATACTTCCCGATATCTGGCAGCCATGAAAAGTATACCAACATGTAGGCCTGTTCAATACCTTTCTTCCGACATATCGATTGTATTTTTAGGACGCCGCGTTCAGCCGCCAGATGCAGTTAACCGATTATGGGCACAAAAAATGTTAAAAAGAAACAGTTTGCAACATTTACTTTCGTCAAAAAAATACTTCCCGATATCTGGCAGCCATCAAAAGTATACCAAAATGTAGGCCTGTTCAATACCTTTCTTCCGACATATCGATTGTATTTTTAGGACGCCGCGTTCAGCCGCCAGATGCAGTTAACCGATTATGGACACAAAAATATATTAAAAAGAAACAGTTGTCAACTTTTGCCTTCGTCAAAAAAATACTTCCCGATATCTGGCAGCCATGAAAAGTATACCAAAATGTAGGCCTGTTCAATACCTTTCTCCCGACATATCGATTGTATTTTTAGGACGCCGCGTTCAGCCGCCAGATGCAGTTAACCGATTATGGACACAAAAAATATTAAAAAGAAACAGTTGGCAACTTGTGCCTTCGTCAAAAAAATACTTCCCGATATCTGGCAGCCATGAAAAGTATACCGAAATGTAGGCCTGTTCAATACCTTTCTCCCGACATATCGATTATATTTTTAGGACGCCGTGTTCAGCCGCCAGATGCAGTTAACCGATTATGGACACAAAAAATATTAAAAAGAAACAGTTGGCAACTTGTGCCTTCGTCAAAAAAATACTTCCCGATATCTGGCAGCCATGAAAAGTATACCGAAATGTAGGCCTGTTCAATACCTTTCTCCCGACATATCGATTGTATTTTTAGGACGCCGCGTTCAGCCGCCAGATGCAGTTAACCGATTATGGGCACAAAAAATATTAAAAAGAAACAGTTTGCAACATTTACTTTCGTCAAAAAAATACTTCCCTATATCTGGCAGCCATGAAAAGTATACCAAAGTATACCAAAATGTAGGCCTGTTCAATACATTTCTCCCGACATATCGATTGTTTTTTTAGGATGCTGCGTTCAGCCGCCAGATGCAGTTAACCGATTATGGACACAAAAAATATTAAAAAGAAACAGTTGGCAACTTGTGCCTTCGTCAAAAAAATACTTCCCGATATCTGGCAGCCATGAAAAGTATACCGAAATGTAGGCCTGTTCAATACCTTTCTCCCGACATATCGATTGTATTTTTAGGACGCCGCGTTCAGCCGCCAGATGCAGTTAACCGATTATGGGCACAACAAATATTAAAAAGAAACAGTTTGCAACATTTACTTTCGTCAAAAAAATACTTCCTATATCTGGCAGCCATGGAAAGTAGACCAAAATGTAGGCCTGTTCAATACCTTTCTTCCGACATATCGATTGTATTTTTAGGACGCCGCGTTCAGCCACCAGATGCAGTTAACCGATTATGGGCACAAAAAATATTAAAAAGAAACAGTTTGCAACATTTACTTTCGTCAAAAAAATACTTCCCGATATCTGGCAGCCATCAAAAGTATACCAAAATGTAGGCCTGTTCAATACCTTTCTTCCGACATATCGACTGTATTTTTAGGACGCCGCGTTCAGCCGCCAGATGCAGTTAACCGATTATGGACACAAAAAAATATTAAAAAGAAACAGTTGGCAACTTGTGCCTTCGTCAAAAAAATACTTCCCGATATCTGGCAGCCATGAAAAGTATACCAACATGTAGGCCTGTTCAATACCTTTCTTCCGACATATCGATTGTATTTTTAGGACGCCGCGTTCAGCCGCCAGATGCAGTTAACCGATTATGGACACAAAAAATATTACAAAGAAACAGTTGGCAACTTTTGCCTTCGTCAAAAAAATACTTCCCGATATCTGGCAGCCATGAAAAGTATACCAACATGTAGGCCTGTTCAATACCTTTCTTCCGACATATCGATTGTATTTTTAGGACGCCGCGTTCAGCCGCCAGATGCAGTTAACCGATTATGGGCACAAAAAATGTTAAAAAGAAACAGTTTGCAACATTTACTTTCGTCAAAAAAATACTTCCCGATATCTGGCAGCCATCAAAAGTATACCGAAATGTAGGCCTGTTCAATACCTTTTTCCCGACATATCGATTGTATTTTTAGGACGCCGCGTTCAGCCGCCAAATGCAGTTAACCGATTATGGACACAAAAAATATTAAAAAGAAACAGTTGGCAACTTGTGCCTTCGTCAAAAAAATACTTCCCGATATCTGGCAGCCATGAAAAGTATACCGAAATGTAGGCCTGTTCAATACCTTTCTCCCGACATATCGATTGTATTTTTAGGACGCCGGGTTCAGCCGCCAGATGCAGTTAACCGATTATGGGCACAAAAAATATTAAAAAGAAACAGTTTGCAACATTTACTTTCGTCAAAAAAATACTTCCCTATATCTGGCAGCCATGAAAAGTATACCAAAATGTAGGCCTGTTCAATACCTTTCTGCCGTAATATCGATTGTATTTTTAGGACACCGAGTTCAGCCGCCAGATGCAGTTAACCGATTATGGACACAAAAAATATTAAAAAGAAACAGTTGGCAACTTTTGCCTTCGTCAAAAAAATACTTCCCGATATCTGGCAGCCATGAAAAGTACACCAAAATTTAGGCCTGTTCAATACCTTTCTCCCGACATATCGATTGTATTTTTAGGACGCCGCGTTCAGCCGCCAGATGCAGTTAACCGATTATGGGCACAAAAAATATTAAAAAGAAACAGTTTGCAACATTTACTTTCGTCAAAAAAATACTTCCCTATATCTGGCTGCCATGGAAAGTATACCAAAATGTAGGCCTGTTCAATACCTTTCTTCCGACATACGATTGTATTTTTAGGACGCCGCGTTCAGCCGCCAGATGCAGTTAACCGATTATGGACACAAAAAAATATTAAAAAGAAACAGTTGGCAACATTTGCCTTCGTCAAAAAAATACTTCCCTATATCTGGCAGCCATGAAAAGTATACCAAAATGTAGGCCTGTTCAATACCTTTCTTCCGACATATCGATTGTATTTTTAGGACGCCGCGTTCAGCCGCCAGATGCAGTTAACCGATTATGCACACAAAAAAATATTACAAAGAAACAGTTGGCAAGTTTTGCCTTCGTCAAAAAAATACTTCCCGATATCTGGCAGCCATCAAAAGTATACCAAAATGTAGGCCTGTTCAATACCTTTCTTCCGACATATCGATTGTATTTTTAGGACGCCGCGTTCAGCCGCCAGATGCAGTTAACCGATTATGGACACAAAAATATATTAAAAAGAAACAGTTGTCAACTTTTGCCTTCGTCAAAAAAATACTTCCCGATATCTGGCAGCCATGAAAAGTATACCAAAATGTAGGCCTGTTCAATACCTTTCTCCCGACATATCGATTGTATTTTTAGGACGCCGCGTTCAGCCGCCAGATGCAGTTAACCGATTATGGACACAAAAAATATTAAAAAGAAACAGTTGGCAACTTGTGCCTTCGTCAAAAAAATACTTCCCGATATCTGGCAGCCATGAAAAGTATACCGAAATGTAGGCCTGTTCAATACCTTTCTCCCGACATATCGATTATATTTTTAGGACGCCGTGTTCAGCCGCCAGATGCAGTTAACCGATTATGGACACAAAAAATATTAAAAAGAAACAGTTGGCAACTTGTGCCTTCGTCAAAAAAATACTTCCCGATATCTGGCAGCCATGAAAAGTATACCGAAATGTAGGCCTGTTCAATACCTTTCTCCCGACATATCGATTGTATTTTTAGGACGCCGCGTTCAGCCGCCAGATGCAGTTAACCGATTATGGGCACAAAAAATATTAAAAAGAAACAGTTTGCAACATTTACTTTCGTCAAAAAAATACTTCCCTATATCTGGCAGCCATGAAAAGTATACCAAAATGTAGGCCTGTTCAATACCTTTCTCCCGACATATCGATTGTATTTTTAGGACGCCGCGTTCAGCCGCTAGATGCAGTTAACCGATTATGGACACAAAAAATATTAAAAAGAAACAGTTGGCAACTTTTGCCTTCGTCAAAAAAATACTTCCCGATATCTGGCAGCCATGAAAAGTATACCAAAATGTAGGCCTGTTCAATACATTTCTCCCGACATATCGATTATATTTTTAGGACGCCGTGTTCAGCCGCCAGATGCAGTTAACCGATTATGGACACAAAAAATATTAAAAAGAAACAGTTGGCAACTTGTGCCTTCGTCAAAAAAATACTTCCCGATATCTGGCAGCCATGAAAAGTATACCGAAATGTAGGCCTGTTCAATACCTTTCTCCCGACATATCGATTGTATTTTTAGGACGCCGCGTTCAGCCGCCAGATGCAGTTAACCGATTATGGGCACAACAAATATTAAAAAGAAACAGTTTGCAACATTTACTTTCGTCAAAAAAATACTTCCTATATCTGGCAGCCATGGAAAGTAGACCAAAATGTAGGCCTGTTCAATACCTTTCTTCCGACATATCGATTGTATTTTTAGGACGCCGCGTTCAGCCACCAGATGCAGTTAACCGATTATGGGCACAAAAAATATTAAAAAGAAACAGTTGGCAACTTGTGCCTTCGTCAAAAAAATACTTCCCGATATCTGGCAGCCATGAAAAGTATACCAACATGTAGGCCTGTTCAATACCTTTCTCCCGACATATCGATTGTATTTTTAGGACGCCGCGTTCAGCCGCCAGATGCAGTTAACCGATTATGGACACAAAAAATATTAAAAAGAAACAGTTGGCAACTTGTGCCTTCGTCAAAAAAATACTTCCCGATATCTGGCAGCCATGAAAAGTATACCAACATGTAGGCCTGTTCAATACCTTTCTTCCGACATATCGATTGTATTTTTAGGACGCCGCGTTCAGCCGCCAGATGCAGTTAACCGATTATGGACACAAAAAATATTACAAAGAAACAGTTGGCAACTTTTGCCTTCGTCAAAAAAATACTTCCCGATATCTGGCAGCCATGAAAAGTATACCAACATGTAGGCCTGTTCAATACCTTTCTTCCGACATATCGATTGTATTTTTAGGACGCCGCGTTCAGCCGCCAGATGCAGTTAACCGATTATGGGCACAAAAAATGTTAAAAAGAAACAGTTTGCAACATTTACTTTCGTCAAAAAAATACTTCCCGATATCTGGCAGCCATCAAAAGTATACCAAAATGTAGGCCTGTTCAATACCTTTCTTCCGACATATCGATTGTATTTTTAGGACGCCGCGTTCAGCCGCCAGATGCAGTTAACCGATTATGGACACAAAAATATATTAAAAAGAAACAGTTGTCAACTTTTGCCTTCGTCAAAAAAATACTTCCCGATATCTGGCAGCCATGAAAAGTATACCAAAATGTAGGCCTGTTCAATACCTTTCTCCCGACATATCGATTGTATTTTTAGGACGCCGCGTTCAGCCGCCAGATGCAGTTAACCGATTATGGACACAAAAAATATTAAAAAGAAACAGTTGGCAACTTGTGCCTTCGTCAAAAAAATACTTCCCGATATCTGGCAGCCATGAAAAGTATACCGAAATGTAGGCCTGTTCAATACCTTTCTCCCGACATATCGATTATATTTTTAGGACGCCGTGTTCAGCCGCCAGATGCAGTTAACCGATTATGGACACAAAAAATATTAAAAAGAAACAGTTGGCAACTTGTGCCTTCGTCAAAAAAATACTTCCCGATATCTGGCAGCCATGAAAAGTATACCGAAATGTAGGCCTGTTCAATACCTTTCTCCCGACATATCGATTGTATTTTTAGGACGCCGCGTTCAGCCGCCAGATGCAGTTAACCGATTATGGGCACAAAAAATATTAAAAAGAAACAGTTTGCAACATTTACTTTCGTCAAAAAAATACTTCCCTATATCTGGCAGCCATGAAAAGTATACCAAAATGTAGGCCTGTTCAATACCTTTCTCCCGACATATCGATTGTATTTTTAGGACGCCGCGTTCAGCCGCTAGATGCAGTTAACCGATTATGGACACAAAAAATATTAAAAAGAAACAGTTGGCAACTTTTGCCTTCGTCAAAAAAATACTTCCCGATATCTGGCAGCCATGAAAAGTATACCAAAATGTAGGCCTGTTCAATACATTTCTCCCGACATATCGATTATATTTTTAGGACGCCGTGTTCAGCCGCCAGATGCAGTTAACCGATTATGGACACAAAAAATATTAAAAAGAAACAGTTGGCAACTTGTGCCTTCGTCAAAAAAATACTTCCCGATATCTGGCAGCCATGAAAAGTATACCGAAATGTAGGCCTGTTCAATACCTTTCTCCCGACATATCGATTGTATTTTTAGGACGCCGCGTTCAGCCGCCAGATGCAGTTAACCGATTATGGACACAAAAAATATTAAAAAGAAACAGTTGGCAACTTGTGCCTTCGTCAAAAAAATACTTCCCGATATCTGGCAGCCATGAAAAGTATACCGAAATGTAGGCCTGTTCAATACCTTTCTCCCGACATATCGATTATATTTTTAGGACGCCGTGTTCAGCCGCCAGATGCAGTTAACCGATTATGGACACAAAAAATATTAAAAAGAAACAGTTGGCAACTTGTGCCTTCGTCAAAAAAATACTTCCCGATATCTGGCAGCCATGAAAAGTATACCGAAATGTAGGCCTGTTCAATACCTTTCTCCCGACATATCGATTGTATTTTTAGGACGCCGCGTTCAGCCGCCAGATGCAGTTAACCGATTATGGGCACAAAAAATATTAAAAAGAAACAGTTTGCAACATTTACTTTCGTCAAAAAAATACTTCCCTATATCTGGCAGCCATGAAAAGTATACCAAAATGTAGGCCTGTTCAATACCTTTCTCCCGACATATCGATTGTATTTTTAGGACGCCGCGTTCAGCCGCTAGATGCAGTTAACCGATTATGGACACAAAAAATATTAAAAAGAAACAGTTGGCAACTTTTGCCTTCGTCAAAAAAATACTTCCCGATATCTGGCAGCCATGAAAAGTATACCAAAATGTAGGCCTGTTCAATACATTTCTCCCGACATATCGATTATATTTTTAGGACGCCGTGTTCAGCCGCCAGATGCAGTTAACCGATTATGGACACAAAAAATATTAAAAAGAAACAGTTGGCAACTTGTGCCTTCGTCAAAAAAATACTTCCCGATATCTGGCAGCCATGAAAAGTATACCGAAATGTAGGCCTGTTCAATACCTTTCTCCCGACATATCGATTGTATTTTTAGGACGCCGCGTTCAGCCGCCAGATGCAGTTAACCGATTATGGGCACAACAAATATTAAAAAGAAACAGTTTGCAACATTTACTTTCGTCAAAAAAATACTTCCTATATCTGGCAGCCATGGAAAGTAGACCAAAATGTAGGCCTGTTCAATACCTTTCTTCCGACATATCGATTGTATTTTTAGGACGCCGCGTTCAGCCACCAGATGCAGTTAACCGATTATGGGCACAAAAAATATTAAAAAGAAACAGTTGGCAACTTGTGCCTTCGTCAAAAAAATACTTCCCGATATCTGGCAGCCATGAAAAGTATACCAACATGTAGGCCTGTTCAATACCTTTCTCTTGACATATCGATTGTATTTTTAGGACGCCGCGTTCAGCCGCCAGATGCAGTTAACCGATTATGGACACAAAAAATATTAAAAAGAAACAGTTGGCAACTTGTGCCTTCGTCAAAAAAATACTTCCCGATATCTGGCAGCCATGAAAAGTATACCAACATGTAGGCCTGTTCAATACCTTTCTTCCGACATATCGATTGTATTTTTAGGACGCCGCGTTCAGCCGCCAGATGCAGTTAACCGATTATGGACACAAAAAATATTACAAAGAAACAGTTGGCAACTTTTGCCTTCGTC
This sequence comes from Philhelius festivus, assembly GCA_963931855.1. Classification (NCBI taxonomy): domain Eukaryota; kingdom Metazoa; phylum Arthropoda; class Insecta; order Diptera; family Syrphidae; genus Philhelius; species Philhelius festivus. The sequence goes on along the minus strand of OZ007556.1, from coordinate 133,414,511 downwards.
AAAAAAATACTTCCCGATATCTGGCAGCCATGAAAAGTATACCAACATGTAGGCCTGTTCAATACCTTTCTTCCGACATATCGATTGTATTTTTAGGACGCCGCGTTCAGCCGCCAGATGCAGTTAACCGATTATGGGCACAAAAAATGTTAAAAAGAAACAGTTTGCAACATTTACTTTCGTCAAAAAAATACTTCCCGATATCTGGCAGCCATCAAAAGTATACCAAAATGTAGGCCTGTTCAATACCTTTCTTCCGACATATCGATTGTATTTTTAGGACGCCGCGTTCAGCCGCCAGATGCAGTTAACCGATTATGGACACAAAAATATATTAAAAAGAAACAGTTGTCAACTTTTGCCTTCGTCAAAAAAATACTTCCCGATATCTGGCAGCCATGAAAAGTATACCAAAATGTAGGCCTGTTCAATACCTTTCTCCCGACATATCGATTGTATTTTTAGGACGCCGCGTTCAGCCGCCAGATGCAGTTAACCGATTATGGACACAAAAAATATTAAAAAGAAACAGTTGGCAACTTGTGCCTTCGTCAAAAAAATACTTCCCGATATCTGGCAGCCATGAAAAGTATACCGAAATGTAGGCCTGTTCAATACCTTTCTCCCGACATATCGATTATATTTTTAGGACGCCGTGTTCAGCCGCCAGATGCAGTTAACCGATTATGGACACAAAAAATATTAAAAAGAAACAGTTGGCAACTTGTGCCTTCGTCAAAAAAATACTTCCCGATATCTGGCAGCCATGAAAAGTATACCGAAATGTAGGCCTGTTCAATACCTTTCTCCCGACATATCGATTGTATTTTTAGGACGCCGCGTTCAGCCGCCAGATGCAGTTAACCGATTATGGGCACAAAAAATATTAAAAAGAAACAGTTTGCAACATTTACTTTCGTCAAAAAAATACTTCCCTATATCTGGCAGCCATGAAAAGTATACCAAAATGTAGGCCTGTTCAATACCTTTCTCCCGACATATCGATTGTATTTTTAGGACGCCGCGTTCAGCCGCTAGATGCAGTTAACCGATTATGGACACAAAAAATATTAAAAAGAAACAGTTGGCAACTTTTGCCTTCGTCAAAAAAATACTTCCCGATATCTGGCAGCCATGAAAAGTATACCAAAGTATACCAAAATGTAGGCCTGTTCAATACATTTCTCCCGACATATCGATTGTTTTTTTAGGATGCTGCGTTCAGCCGCCAGATGCAGTTAACCGATTATGGACACAAAAAATATTAAAAAGAAACAGTTGGCAACTTGTGCCTTCGTCAAAAAAATACTTCCCGATATCTGGCAGCCATGAAAAGTATACCAAAATGTAGGCCTGTTCAATACCTTTCTCCCGACATATCGATTGTATTTTTAGGACGCCGCGTTCAGCCGCCAGATGCAGTTAACCGATTATGGGCACAACAAATATTAAAAAGAAACAGTTTGCAACATTTACTTTCGTCAAAAAAATACTTCCTATATCTGGCAGCCATGGAAAGTAGACCAAAATGTAGGCCTGTTCAATACCTTTCTTCCGACATATCGATTGTATTTTTAGGACGCCGCGTTCAGCCACCAGATGCAGTTAACCGATTATGGGCACAAAAAATATTAAAAAGAAACAGTTTGCAACATTTACTTTCGTCAAAAAAATACTTCCCGATATCTGGCAGCCATGAAAAGTATACCAAAATGTAGGCCTGTTCAATACATTTCTCCCGACATATCGATTATATTTTTAGGACGCCGTGTTCAGCCGCCAGATGCAGTTAACCGATTATGGACACAAAAAATATTAAAAAGAAACAGTTGGCAACTTGTGCCTTCGTCAAAAAAATACTTCCCGATATCTGGCAGCCATGAAAAGTATACCGAAATGTAGGCCTGTTCAATACCTTTCTCCCGACATATCGATTGTATTTTTAGGACGCCGCGTTCAGCCGCCAGATGCAGTTAACCGATTATGGGCACAAAAAATATTAAAAAGAAACAGTTTGCAACATTTACTTTCGTCAAAAAAATACTTCCCTATATCTGGCAGCCATGAAAAGTATACCAAAATGTAGGCCTGTTCAATACCTTTCTCCCGACATATCGATTGTATTTTTAGGACGCCGCGTTCAGCCGCTAGATGCAGTTAACGGATTATGGACACAAAAAATATTAAAAAGAAACAGTTGGCAACTTTTGCCTTCGTCAAAAAAATACTTCCCGATATCTGGCAGCCATGAAAAGTATACCAAAATGTAGGCCTGTTCAATACATTTCTCCCGACATATCGATTATATTTTTAGGACGCCGTGTTCAGCCGCCAGATGCAGTTAACCGATTATGGACACAAAAAATATTAAAAAGAAACAGTTGGCAACTTGTGCCTTCGTCAAAAAAATACTTCCCGATATCTGGCAGCCATGAAAAGTATACCGAAATGTAGGCCTGTTCAATACCTTTCTCCCGACATATCGATTGTATTTTTAGGACGCCGCGTTCAGCCGCCAGATGCAGTTAACCGATTATGGGCACAACAAATATTAAAAAGAAACAGTTTGCAACATTTACTTTCGTCAAAAAAATACTTCCTATATCTGGCAGCCATGGAAAGTATACCAACATGTAGGCCTGTTCAATACCTTTCTTCCGACATATCGATTGTATTTTTAGGACGCCGCGTTCAGCCACCAGATGCAGTTAACCGATTATGGGCACAAAAAATATTAAAAAGAAACAGTTTGCAACATTTACTTTCGTCAAAAAAATACTTCCCGATATCTGGCAGCCATCAAAAGTATACCAAAATGTAGGCCTGTTCAATACCTTTCTTCCGACATATCGATTGTATTTTTAGGACGCCGCGTTCAGCCGCCAGATGCAGTTAACCGATTATGGACACAAAAAATATTAAAAAGAAACAGTTGGCAACTTGTGCCTTCGTCAAAAAAATACTTCCCGATATCTGGCAGCCATGAAAAGTATACCAACATGTAGGCCTGTTCAATACCTTTCTTCCGACATATCGATTGTATTTTTAGGACGCCGCGTTCAGCCGCCAGATGCAGTTAACCGATTATGGACACAAAAAATATTACAAAGAAACAGTTGGCAACTTTTGCCTTCGTCAAAAAAATACTTCCCGATATCTGGCAGCCATGAAAAGTATACCAACATGTAGGCCTGTTCAATACCTTTCTTCCGACATATCGATTGTATTTTTAGGACGCCGCGTTCAGCCGCCAGATGCAGTTAACCGATTATGGGCACAAAAAATGTTAAAAAGAAACAGTTTGCAACATTTACTTTCGTCAAAAAAATACTTCCCGATATCTGGCAGCCATCAAAAGTATACCAAAATGTAGGCCTGTTCAATACCTTTCTTCCGACATATCGATTGTATTTTTAGGACGCCGCGTTCAGCCGCCAGATGCAGTTAACCGATTATGGACACAAAAATATATTAAAAAGAAACAGTTGTCAACTTTTGCCTTCGTCAAAAAAATACTTCCCGATATCTGGCAGCCATGAAAAGTATACCAAAATGTAGGCCTGTTCAATACCTTTCTCCCGACATATCGATTGTATTTTTAGGACGCCGCGTTCAGCCGCCAGATGCAGTTAACCGATTATGGACACAAAAAATATTAAAAAGAAACAGTTGGCAACTTGTGCCTTCGTCAAAAAAATACTTCCCGATATCTGGCAGCCATGAAAAGTATACCGAAATGTAGGCCTGTTCAATACCTTTCTCCCGACATATCGATTATATTTTTAGGACGCCGTGTTCAGCCGCCAGATGCAGTTAACCGATTATGGACACAAAAAATATTAAAAAGAAACAGTTGGCAACTTGTGCCTTCGTCAAAAAAATACTTCCCGATATCTGGCAGCCATGAAAAGTATACCGAAATGTAGGCCTGTTCAATACCTTTCTCCCGACATATCGATTGTATTTTTAGGACGCCGCGTTCAGCCGCCAGATGCAGTTAACCGATTATGGGCACAAAAAATATTAAAAAGAAACAGTTTGCAACATTTACTTTCGTCAAAAAAATACTTCCCTATATCTGGAAGCCATGAAAAGTATACCAAAATGTAGGCCTGTTCAATACCTTTCTCCCGACATATCGATTGTATTTTTAGGACGCCGCGTTCAGCCGCTAGATGCAGTTAACCGATTATGGACACAAAAAATATTAAAAAGAAACAGTTGGCAACTTTTGCCTTCGTCAAAAAAATACTTCCCGATATCTGGCAGCCATGAAAAGTATACCAAAGTATACCAAAATGTAGGCCTGTTCAATACATTTCTCCCGACATATCGATTGTTTTTTTAGGATGCTGCGTTCAGCCGCCAGATGCAGTTAACCGATTATGGACACAAAAAATATTAAAAAGAAACAGTTGGCAACTTGTGCCTTCGTCAAAAAAATACTTCCCGATATCTGGCAGCCATGAAAAGTATACCAAAATGTAGGGCTGTTCAATACCTTTCTCCCGACATATCGATTGTATTTTTAGGACGCCGCGTTCAGCCGCCAGATGCAGTTAACCGATTATGGGCACAACAAATATTAAAAAGAAACAGTTTGCAACATTTACTTTCGTCAAAAAAATACTTCCTATATCTGGCAGCCATGGAAAGTAGACCAAAATGTAGGCCTGTTCAATACCTTTCTTCCGACATATCGATTGTATTTTTAGGACGCCGCGTTCAGCCACCAGATGCAGTTAACCGATTATGGGCACAAAAAATATTAAAAAGAAACAGTTTGCAACATTTACTTTCGTCAAAAAAATACTTCCCGATATCTGGCAGCCATGAAAAGTATACCAAAATGTAGGGCTGTTCAATACCTTTCTCCCGACATATCGATTGTATTTTTAGGACGCCGCGTTCAGCCGCCAGATGCAGTTAACCGAAAGTTAAAATATTAAAAAGAAACAGTTGGCAACTTTTGCCTTCGTCAAAAAAATACTTCCCAATATCTGGCAGCCATGAAAAGTATACCAAAATGTAGGCCTGTTCAATACCTTTCTCCCGACATATCGATTGTATTTTTAGGACGCCGCGTTCAGCCGCCAGATGCAGTTAACCGATTATGGACACAAAAAAAATATTAAAAAGCAACAGTTGGCAACTTTTGCCTTCATCAAAAAAATACTTCCCGATATCTGGCAGCCATGAAAAGTATACCAAAATGTAGGCCTGTTCAATACCTTTCTCCCCACATATCGATTGTATTTTTAGGACGCCGCGTTCAGCCGCCAGATGCAGTTAACCGATTATGGACACAAAAAATATTAAAAAGTAACAGTTGGCAACTTTTGCCTTCGTCAAAAAAATACTTCCCGATATCTGGCAGCCATGAAAAGTATACCAAAATGTAGGCCTGTTCAATACCTTTCTCCCGACATATAGATTGTATTTTTAGGACGCCGCGTTCAGCCGCCAGATGCAGTTAACCGATTATGGACACAAAAAAAATATTAAAAAGCAACAGTTGGCAACTTTTGCCTTCATCAAAAAATACTTCCCGATATCTGGCAGCCATTAAAAGTATACCAAAATGTAGGCCTGTTCAATACCTTTCTCCCGACATATCGATTGTATTTTTAGGACGCCGCGTTCAGCCGCCAGATGCAGTTAACCAATTATGGACACACAAAAATATTAAAAAGAAACAGTTGGCAACTTTTGCCTTCGTCAAAAAAATACTTCCCGATATCTGGCAGCCATGGAAAGTATACCAAAATGTAGGCCTGTTCAATACCTTTCTCCCGACATATCGATTGTATTTTTAGGACGCCGCGTTCAGCCGCCAGATGCAGTTAACCGATTATGGACACAAAAAATATTAAAAAGAAACAGTTGGCAACTTTTGCCTCCGTCAAAAAAATACTTCCCAATATCTGGCAGCCATGAAAAGTACACCAAAATGTAGGCCTGTTCAATACCTTTCTCCCGACATATCGATTGTATTTTTAGGACGCCGCGTTCAGCCGCCAGATGCAGTTAACCGAAAGTTAAAGTATTAAAAAGAAACAGTTGGCAACTTTTGCCTTCGTCAAAAAAATACTTCCCAATATCTGGCAGCCATGAAAAGTATACCAAAATGTAGGCCTGTTCAATACCTTTCTCCCGACATATAGATTGTATTTTTAGGACGCCGCGTTCAGCCGCCAGATGCAGTTAACCGATTATGGACACAAAAAAAATATTAAAAAGCAACAGTTGGCAACTTTTGCCTTCATCAAAAAAATACTTCCCGATATCTGGCAGCCATGAAAAGTATACCAAAATGTAGGCCTGTTCAATACCTTTCTCCCCACATATCGATTGTATTTTTAGGACGCCGCGTTCAGCCGCCAGATGCAGTTAACCGATTATGGACACAAAAAATATTAAAAAGTAACAGTTGGCAACTTTTGCCTTCGTCAAAAAAATACTTCCCGATATCTGGCAGCCATGAAAAGTATACCAAAATGTAGGCCTGTTCAATACCTTTCTCCCGACATATAGATTGTATTTTTAGGACGCCGCGTTCAGCCGCCAGATGCAGTTAACCGATTATGGACACACAAAAATATTAAAAAGCAACAGTTGGCAACTTTTGCCTTCATCAAAAAATACTTCCCGATATCTGGCAGCCATTAAAAGTATACCAAAATGTAGGCCTGTTCAATACCTTTCTCCCGACATATCGATTGTATTTTTAGGACGCCGCGTTCAGCCGCCAGATGCAGTTAACCAATTATGGACACACAAAAATATTAAAAAGAAACAGTTGGCAACTTTTGCCTTCGTCAAAAAAATACTTCCCGATATCTGGCAGCCATGGAAAGTATACCAAAATGTAGGCCTGTTCAATACCTTTCTCCCGACATATCGATTGTATTTTTAGGACGCCGCGTTCAGCCGCCAGATGCAGTTAACCGATTATGGACACAAAAAATATTAAAAAGAAACAGTTGGCAACTTTTGCCTCCGTCAAAAAAATACTTCCCAATATCTGGCAGCCATGAAAAGTACACCAAAATGTAGGCCTGTTCAATACCTTTCTCCCGACATATCGATTGTATTTTTAGGACGCCGCGTTCAGCTGCCAGATGCAGTTAACCGAAAGTTAAAATATTAAAAAGAAACAGTTGGCAACTTTTGCCTTCGTCAAAAAAATACTTCCCAATATCTGGCAGCCATGAAAAGTATACCAAAATGTAGGCCTGTTCAATACCTTTCTCCCGACATATAGATTGTATTTTTAGGACGCCGCGTTCAGCCGCCAGATGCAGTTAACCGATTATGGACACAAAAAAAATATTAAAAAGCAACAGTTGGCAACTTTTGCCTTCATCAAAAAAATACTTCCCGATATCTGGCAGCCATGAAAAGTATACCAAAATGTAGGCCTGTTCAATACCTTTCTCCCCACTAATCGATTGTATTTTTAGGACGCCGCGTTCAGCCGCCAGATGCAGTTAACCGATTATGGACACAAAAAATATTAAAAAGAAACAGTTGGCAACTTTTGCCTTCGTCAAAAAAATACTTCCCGATATCTGGCAGCCATTAAAAGTATACCAAAATGTAGGCCTGTTCAATACCTTTCTCCCGACATATAGATTGTATTTTTAGGACGCCGCGTTCAGCCGCCAGATGCAGTTAACCGATTATGGACACACAAAAATATTAAAAAGAAACAGTTGGCAACTTTTGCCTTCGTCAAAAAAATACTTCCCGATATCTGGCAGCCATGAAAAGTATACCAAAATGTAGGCCTGTTCAATACCTTTCTCCCGACATATCGATTGTATTTTTAGGACGCCGCGTTCAGCCGCCAGATGCAGTTAACCGATTATAGACACAAAAAAAATATTAAAAAGCAACAGTTGGCAACTTTTGCCTTCGTCAAAAAAATACTTACCGATATCTGGCAGCCATGAAAAGTATACCAAAATGTAGGCCTGTTCAATACCTTTTCCCGACATATCGATTGTATTTTTAGGACGCCGCGTTCAGCCGCCAGATGCAGTTAACCGATTATGGACACAAAAAAAATATTAAAAAGCAACAGTTGGCAACTTTTGCCTTCATCAAAAAAATACTTCCCGATATCTGGCAGCCATGAAAAGTATACCAAAATGTAGGCCTGTTCAATACCTTTCTCCCCACATATCGATTGTATTTTTAGGACGCCGCGTTCAGCCGCCAGATGCATTTAACCGATTATGGACACAAAAAATATTAAAAAGAAACAGTTGGCAACTTTTGCCTTCGTCAAAAAAATACTTCCCGATATCTGGCAGCCATGAAAAGTATACCAAAATGTAGGCCTGTTCAATACCTTTCTCCCGACATATAGATTGTATTTTTAGGACGCCGCGTTCAGCCGCCAGATGCAGTTAACCGATTATGGACACACAAAAATATTAAAAAGAAACAGTTGGCAACTTTTGCCTTCGTCAAAAAAATACTTCCCGATATCTGGCAGCCATGAAAAGTATACCAAAATGTAGGCCTGTTCAATACCTTTCTCCCGACATATCGATTGTATTTTTAGGACGCCGCGTTCAGCCGCCAGATGCAGTTAACCGATTATGGACACAAAAAAAATATTAAAAAGAAACAGTTGGCAACTTTTGCCTTCGTCAAAAAAATACTTCCCGATATCTGGCAGCCATGAAAAGTATACCAAAATGTAGGCCTGTTCAATACCTTTTCCCGACATATCGATTGTATTTTTAGGACGCCGCGTTCAGCCGCCAGATGCAGTTAACCGATTATGGACACAAAAAAAATATTAAAAAGCAACAGTTGGCAACTTTTGCCTTCGTCAAAAAAATACTTACCGATATCTGGCAGCCATGAAAAGTATACCAAAATGTAGGCCTGTTCAATACCTTTCTCCCGACATATAGATTGTATTTTTAGGACGCCGCGTTCAGCCGCCAGATGCAGTTAACCGATTATGGACACACAAAAATATTAAAAAGAAACAGTTGGCAACTTTTGCCTTCGTCAAAAAAATACTTCCCGATATCTGGCAGCCATGAAAAGTATACCAAAATGTAGGCCTGTTCAATACCTTTCTCCCGACATATAGATTGTATTTTTAGGACGCCGCGTTCAGCCGCCAGATGCAGTTAACCGATTATGGACACACAAAAATATTAAAAAGAAACAGTTGGCAACTTTTGCCTTCGTCAAAAAAATACTTCCCGATATCTGGCAGCCATGGAAAGTATACCAAAATGTAGGCCTGTTCAATACCTTTCTCCCGACATATCGATTGTATTTTTAGGACGCCGCGTTCAGCCGCCAGATGCAGTTAACCGATTATGGACACAAAAAATATTAAAAAGAAACAGTTGGCAACTTTTGCCTCCGTCAAAAAAATACTTCCCAATATCTGGCAGCCATGAAAAGTACACCAAAATGTAGGCCTGTTCAATACCTTTCTCCCGACATATCGATTGTATTTTTAGGACGCCGCGTTCAGCCGCCAGATGCAGTTAACCGAAAGTTAAAATATTAAAAAGAAACAGTTGGCAACTTTTGCCTTCGTCAAAAAAATACTTCCCAATATCTGGCAGCCATGAAAAGTATACCAAAATGTAGGCCTGTTCAATACCTTTCTCCCGACATATAGATTGTATTTTTAGGACGCCGCGTTCAGCCGCCAGATGCAGTTAACCGATTATGGACACAAAAAAAATATTAAAAAGCAACAGTTGGCAACTTTTGCCTTCATCAAAAAAATACTTCCCGATATCTGGCAGCCATGAAAAGTATACCAAAATGTAGGCCTGTTCAATACCTTTCTCCCCACTAATCGATTGTATTTTTAGGACGCCGCGTTCAGCCGCCAGATGCAGTTAACCGATTATGGACACAAAAAATATTAAAAAGAAACAGTTGGCAACTTTTGCCTTCGTCAAAAAAATACTTCCCGATATCTGGCAGCCATTAAAAGTATACCAAAATGTAGGCCTGTTCAATACCTTTCTCCCGACATATAGATTGTATTTTTAGGACGCCGCGTTCAGCCGCCAGATGCAGTTAACCGATTATGGACACACAAAAATATTAAAAAGAAACAGTTGGCAACTTTTGCCTTCGTCAAAAAAATACTTCCCGATATCTGGCAGCCATGAAAAGTATACCAAAATGTAGGCCTGTTCAATACCTTTCTCCCGACATATCGATTGTATTTTTAGGACGCCGCGTTCAGCCGCCAGATGCAGTTAACCGATTATGGACACAAAAAAAATATTAAAAAGAAACAGTTGGCAACTTTTGCCTTCGTCAAAAAAATACTTCCCGATATCTGGCAGCCATGAAAAGTATACCAAAATGTAGACCTGTTCAATACCTTTCTCCCGACATATCGATTGTATTTTTAGGACGCCGCGTTCAGCCGCCAGATGCAGTTAACCGATTATAGACACAAAAAAAATATTAAAAAGCAACAGTTGGCAACTTTTGCCTTCGTCAAAAAAATACTTACCGATATCTGGCAGCCATGAAAAGTATACCAAAATGTAGGCCTGTTCAATACCTTTCTCCCGACATATCGATTGTATTTTTAGGACGCCGCGTTCAGCCGCCAGATGCAGTTAACCAATTATGGACACACAAAAATATTAAAAAGAAACAGTTGGCAACTTTTGCCTTCGTCAAAAAAATACTTCCCGATATCTGGCAGCCATGGAAAGTATACCAAAATGTAGGCCTGTTCAATACCTTTCTCCCGACATATCGATTGTATTTTTAGGACGCCGCGTTCAGCCGCCAGATGCAGTTAACCGATTATGGACACAAAAAATATTAAAAAGAAACAGTTGGCAACTTTTGCCTCCGTCAAAAAAATACTTCCCAATATCTGGCAGCCATGAAAAGTACACCAAAATGTAGGCCTGTTCAATACCTTTCTCCCGACATATCGATTGTATTTTTAGGACGCCGCGTTCAGCCGCCAGATGCAGTTAACCGAAAGTTAAAGTATTAAAAAGAAACAGTTGGCAACTTTTGCCTTCGTCAAAAAAATACTTCCCAATATCTGGCAGCCATGAAAAGTATACCAAAATGTAGGCCTGTTCAATACCTTTCTCCCGACATATAGATTGTATTTTTAGGACGCCGCGTTCAGCCGCCAGATGCAGTTAACCGATTATGGACACAAAAAAAATATTAAAAAGCAACAGTTGGCAACTTTTGCCTTCATCAAAAAAATACTTCCCGATATCTGGCAGCCATGAAAAGTATACCAAAATGTAGGCCTGTTCAATACCTTTCTCCCCACATATCGATTGTATTTTTAGGACGCCGCGTTCAGCCGCCAGATGCAGTTAACCGATTATGGACACAAAAAATATTAAAAAGTAACAGTTGGCAACTTTTGCCTTCGTCAAAAAAATACTTCCCGATATCTGGCAGCCATGAAAAGTATACCAAAATGTAGGCCTGTTCAATACCTTTCTCCCGACATATAGATTGTATTTTTAGGACGCCGCGTTCAGCCGCCAGATGCAGTTAACCGATTATGGACACACAAAAATATTAAAAAGCAACAGTTGGCAACTTTTGCCTTCATCAAAAAATACTTCCCGATATCTGGCAGCCATTAAAAGTATACCAAAATGTAGGCCTGTTCAATACCTTTCTCCCGACATATCGATTGTATTTTTAGGACGCCGCGTTCAGCCGCCAGATGCAGTTAACCAATTATGGACACACAAAAATATTAAAAAGAAACAGTTGGCAACTTTTGCCTTCGTCAAAAAAATACTTCCCGATATCTGGCAGCCATGGAAAGTATACCAAAATGTAGGCCTGTTCAATACCTTTCTCCCGACATATCGATTGTATTTTTAGGACGCCGCGTTCAGCCGCCAGATGCAGTTAACCGATTATGGACACAAAAAATATTAAAAAGAAACAGTTGGCAACTTTTGCCTCCGTCAAAAAAATACTTCCCAATATCTGGCAGCCATGAAAAGTACACCAAAATGTAGGCCTGTTCAATACCTTTCTCCCGACATATCGATTGTATTTTTAGGACGCCGCGTTCAGCTGCCAGATGCAGTTAACCGAAAGTTAAAATATTAAAAAGAAACAGTTGGCAACTTTTGCCTTCGTCAAAAAAATACTTCCCAATATCTGGCAGCCATGAAAAGTATACCAAAATGTAGGCCTGTTCAATACCTTTCTCCCGACATATAGATTGTATTTTTAGGACGCCGCGTTCAGCCGCCAGATGCAGTTAACCGATTATGGACACAAAAAAAATATTAAAAAGCAACAGTTGGCAACTTTTGCCTTCATCAAAAAAATACTTCCCGATATCTGGCAGCCATGAAAAGTATACCAAAATGTAGGCCTGTTCAATACCTTTCTCCCCACTAATCGATTGTATTTTTAGGACGCCGCGTTCAGCCGCCAGATGCAGTTAACCGATTATGGACACAAAAAATATTAAAAAGAAACAGTTGGCAACTTTTGCCTTCGTCAAAAAAATACTTCCCGATATCTGGCAGCCATTAAAAGTATACCAAAATGTAGGCCTGTTCAATACCTTTCTCCCGACATATAGATTGTATTTTTAGGACGCCGCGTTCAGCCGCCAGATGCAGTTAACCGATTATGGACACACAAAAATATTAAAAAGAAACAGTTGGCAACTTTTGCCTTCGTCAAAAAAATACTTCCCGATATCTGGCAGCCATGAAAAGTATACCAAAATGTAGGCCTGTTCAATACCTTTCTCCCGACATATCGATTGTATTTTTAGGACGCCGCGTTCAGCCGCCAGATGCAGTTAACCGATTATAGACACAAAAAAAATATTAAAAAGCAACAGTTGGCAACTTTTGCCTTCGTCAAAAAAATACTTACCGATATCTGGCAGCCATGAAAAGTATACCAAAATGTAGGCCTGTTCAATACCTTTTCCCGACATATCGATTGTATTTTTAGGACGCCGCGTTCAGCCGCCAGATGCAGTTAACCGATTATGGACACAAAAAAAATATTAAAAAGCAACAGTTGGCAACTTTTGCCTTCATCAAAAAAATACTTCCCGATATCTGGCAGCCATGAAAAGTATACCAAAATGTAGGCCTGTTCAATACCTTTCTCCCCACATATCGATTGTATTTTTAGGACGCCGCGTTCAGCCGCCAGATGCATTTAACCGATTATGGACACAAAAAATATTAAAAAGAAACAGTTGGCAACTTTTGCCTTCGTCAAAAAAATACTTCCCGATATCTGGCAGCCATGAAAAGTATACCAAAATGTAGGCCTGTTCAATACCTTTCTCCCGACATATAGATTGTATTTTTAGGACGCCGCGTTCAGCCGCCAGATGCAGTTAACCGATTATGGACACACAAAAATATTAAAAAGAAACAGTTGGCAACTTTTGCCTTCGTCAAAAAAATACTTCCCGATATCTGGCAGCCATGAAAAGTATACCAAAATGTAGGCCTGTTCAATACCTTTCTCCCGACATATCGATTGTATTTTTAGGACGCCGCGTTCAGCCGCCAGATGCAGTTAACCGATTATGGACACAAAAAAAATATTAAAAAGAAACAGTTGGCAACTTTTGCCTTCGTCAAAAAAATACTTCCCGATATCTGGCAGCCATGAAAAGTATACCAAAATGTAGGCCTGTTCAATACCTTTTCCCGACATATCGATTGTATTTTTAGGACGCCGCGTTCAGCCGCCAGATGCAGTTAACCGATTATGGACACAAAAAAAATATTAAAAAGCAACAGTTGGCAACTTTTGCCTTCGTCAAAAAAATACTTACCGATATCTGGCAGCCATGAAAAGTATACCAAAATGTAGGCCTGTTCAATACCTTTCTCCCGACATATAGATTGTATTTTTAGGACGCCGCGTTCAGCCGCCAGATGCAGTTAACCGATTATGGACACACAAAAATATTAAAAAGAAACAGTTGGCAACTTTTGCCTTCGTCAAAAAAATACTTCCCGATATCTGGCAGCCATGAAAAGTATACCAAAATGTAGGCCTGTTCAATACCTTTCTCCCGACATATAGATTGTATTTTTAGGACGCCGCGTTCAGCCGCCAGATGCAGTTAACCGATTATGGACACACAAAAATATTAAAAAGAAACAGTTGGCAACTTTTGCCTTCGTCAAAAAAATACTTCCCGATATCTGGCAGCCATGGAAAGTATACCAAAATGTAGGCCTGTTCAATACCTTTCTCCCGACATATCGATTGTATTTTTAGGACGCCGCGTTCAGCCGCCAGATGCAGTTAACCGATTATGGACACAAAAAATATTAAAAAGAAACAGTTGGCAACTTTTGCCTCCGTCAAAAAAATACTTCCCAATATCTGGCAGCCATGAAAAGTACACCAAAATGTAGGCCTGTTCAATACCTTTCTCCCGACATATCGATTGTATTTTTAGGACGCCGCGTTCAGCCGCCAGATGCAGTTAACCGAAAGTTAAAATATTAAAAAGAAACAGTTGGCAACTTTTGCCTTCGTCAAAAAAATACTTCCCAATATCTGGCAGCCATGAAAAGTATACCAAAATGTAGGCCTGTTCAATACCTTTCTCCCGACATATAGATTGTATTTTTAGGACGCCGCGTTCAGCCGCCAGATGCAGTTAACCGATTATGGACACAAAAAAAATATTAAAAAGCAACAGTTGGCAACTTTTGCCTTCATCAAAAAAATACTTCCCGATATCTGGCAGCCATGAAAAGTATACCAAAATGTAGGCCTGTTCAATACCTTTCTCCCCACTAATCGATTGTATTTTTAGGACGCCGCGTTCAGCCGCCAGATGCAGTTAACCGATTATGGACACAAAAAATATTAAAAAGAAACAGTTGGCAACTTTTGCCTTCGTCAAAAAAATACTTCCCGATATCTGGCAGCCATTAAAAGTATACCAAAATGTAGGCCTGTTCAATACCTTTCTCCCGACATATAGATTGTATTTTTAGGACGCCGCGTTCAGCCGCCAGATGCAGTTAACCGATTATGGACACACAAAAATATTAAAAAGAAACAGTTGGCAACTTTTGCCTTCGTCAAAAAAATACTTCCCGATATCTGGCAGCCATGAAAAGTATACCAAAATGTAGGCCTGTTCAATACCTTTCTCCCGACATATCGATTGTATTTTTAGGACGCCGCGTTCAGCCGCCAGATGCAGTTAACCGATTATGGACACAAAAAAAATATTAAAAAGAAACAGTTGGCAACTTTTGCCTTCGTCAAAAAAATACTTCCCGATATCTGGCAGCCATGAAAAGTATACCAAAATGTAGACCTGTTCAATACCTTTCTCCCGACATATCGATTGTATTTTTAGGACGCCGCGTTCAGCCGCCAGATGCAGTTAACCGATTATAGACACAAAAAAAATATTAAAAAGCAACAGTTGGCAACTTTTGCCTTCGTCAAAAAAATACTTACCGATATCTGGCAGCCATGAAAAGTATACCAAAATGTAGGCCTGTTCAATACCTTTTCCCGACATATCGATTGTATTTTTAGGACGCCGCGTTCAGCCGCCAGATGCAGTTAACCGATTATGGACACAAAAAAAATATTAAAAAGCAACAGTTGGCAACTTTTGCCTTCATCAAAAAAATACTTCCCGATATCTGGCAGCCATGAAAAGTATACCAAAATGTAGGCCTGTTCAATACCTTTCTCCCCACATATCGATTGTATTTTTAGGACGCCGCGTTCAGCCGCCAGATGCATTTAACCGATTATGGACACAAAAAATATTAAAAAGAAACAGTTGGCAACTTTTGCCTTCGTCAAAAAAATACTTCCCGATATCTGGCAGCCATGAAAAGTATACCAAAATGTAGGCCTGTTCAATACCTTTCTCCCGACATATAGATTGTATTTTTAGGACGCCGCGTTCAGCCGCCAGATGCAGTTAACCGATTATGGACACACAAAAATATTAAAAAGAAACAGTTGGCAACTTTTGCCTTCGTCAAAAAAATACTTCCCGATATCTGGCAGCCATGAAAAGTATACCAAAATGTAGGCCTGTTCAATACCTTTCTCCCGACATATCGATTGTATTTTTAGGACGCCGCGTTCAGCCGCCAGATGCAGTTAACCGATTATGGACACAAAAAAAATATTAAAAAGAAACAGTTGGCAACTTTTGCCTTCGTCAAAAAAATACTTCCCGATATCTGGCAGCCATGAAAAGTATACCAAAATGTAGGCCTGTTCAATACCTTTTCCCGACATATCGATTGTATTTTTAGGACGCCGCGTTCAGCCGCCAGATGCAGTTAACCGATTATGGACACAAAAAAAATATTAAAAAGCAACAGTTGGCAACTTTTGCCTTCGTCAAAAAAATACTTCCCGATATCTGGCAGCCATGAAAAGTATACCAAAATGTAGGCCTGTTCAATACCTTTCTCCCGACATATAGATTGTATTTTTAGGACGCCGCGTTCAGCCGCCAGATGCAGTTAACCGATTATGGACACACAAAAATATTAAAAAGAAACAGTTGGCAACTTTTGCCTTCGTCAAAAAAATACTTCCCGATATCTGGCAGCCATGAAAAGTATACCAAAATGTAGGCCTGTTCAATACCTTTCTCCCGACATATAGATTGTATTTTTAGGACGCCGCGTTCAGCCGCCAGATGCAGTTAACCGATTATGGACACACAAAAATATTAAAAAGAAACAGTTGGCAACTTTTGCCTTCGTCAAAAAAATACTTCCCGATATCTGGCAGCCATGGAAAGTATACCAAAATGTAGGCCTGTTCAATACCTTTCTCCCGACATATCGATTGTATTTTTAGGACGCCGCGTTCAGCCGCCAGATGCAGTTAACCGATTATGGACACAAAAAATATTAAAAAGAAACAGTTGGCAACTTTTGCCTCCGTCAAAAAAATACTTCCCAATATCTGGCAGCCATGAAAAGTACACCAAAATGTAGGCCTGTTCAATACCTTTCTCCCGACATATCGATTGTATTTTTAGGACGCCGCGTTCAGCCGCCAGATGCAGTTAACCGAAAGTTAAAATATTAAAAAGAAACAGTTGGCAACTTTTGCCTTCGTCAAAAAAATACTTCCCAATATCTGGCAGCCATGAAAAGTATACCAAAATGTAGGCCTGTTCAATACCTTTCTCCCGACATATAGATTGTATTTTTAGGACGCCGCGTTCAGCCGCCAGATGCAGTTAACCGATTATGGACACAAAAAAAATATTAAAAAGCAACAGTTGGCAACTTTTGCCTTCATCAAAAAAATACTTCCCGATATCTGGCAGCCATGAAAAGTATACCAAAATGTAGGCCTGTTCAATACCTTTCTCCCCACTAATCGATTGTATTTTTAGGACGCCGCGTTCAGCCGCCAGATGCAGTTAACCGATTATGGACACAAAAAATATTAAAAAGAAACAGTTGGCAACTTTTGCCTTCGTCAAAAAAATACTTCCCGATATCTGGCAGCCATTAAAAGTATACCAAAATGTAGGCCTGTTCAATACCTTTCTCCCGACATATAGATTGTATTTTTAGGACGCCGCGTTCAGCCGCCAGATGCAGTTAACCGATTATGGACACACAAAAATATTAAAAAGAAACAGTTGGCAACTTTTGCCTTCGTCAAAAAAATACTTCCCGATATCTGGCAGCCATGAAAAGTATACCAAAATGTAGGCCTGTTCAATACCTTTCTCCCGACATATCGATTGTATTTTTAGGACGCCGCGTTCAGCCGCCAGATGCAGTTAACCGATTATGGACACAAAAAAAATATTAAAAAGAAACAGTTGGCAACTTTTGCCTTCGTCAAAAAAATACTTCCCGATATCTGGCAGCCATGAAAAGTATACCAAAATGTAGACCTGTTCAATACCTTTCTCCCGACATATCGATTGTATTTTTAGGACGCCGCGTTCAGCCGCCAGATGCAGTTAACCGATTATAGACACAAAAAAAATATTAAAAAGCAACAGTTGGCAACTTTTGCCTTCGTCAAAAAAATACTTACCGATATCTGGCAGCCATGAAAAGTATACCAAAATGTAGGCCTGTTCAATACCTTTTCCCGACATATCGATTGTATTTTTAGGACGCCGCGTTCAGCCGCCAGATGCAGTTAACCGATTATGGACACAAAAAAAATATTAAAAAGCAACAGTTGGCAACTTTTGCCTTCATCAAAAAAATACTTCCCGATATCTGGCAGCCATGAAAAGTACACCAAAATGTAGGCCTGTTCAATACCTTTCTCCCCACATATCGATTGTATTTTTAGGACGCCGCGTTCAGCCGCCAGATGCATTTAACCGATTATGGACACAAAAAATATTAAAAAGAAACAGTTGGCAACTTTTGCCTTCGTCAAAAAAATACTTCCCGATATCTGGCAGCCATGAAAAGTATACCAAAATGTAGGCCTGTTCAATACCTTTCTCCCGACATATAGATTGTATTTTTAGGACGCCGCGTTCAGCCGCCAGATGCAGTTAACCGATTATGGACACACAAAAATATTAAAAAGAAACAGTTGGCAACTTTTGCCTTCGTCAAAAAAATACTTCCCGATATCTGGCAGCCATGAAAAGTATACCAAAATGTAGGCCTGTTCAATACCTTTCTCCCGACATATCGATTGTATTTTTAGGACGCCGCGTTCAGCCGCCAGATGCAGTTAACCGATTATGGACACAAAAAAAATATTAAAAAGAAACAGTTGGCAACTTTTGCCTTCGTCAAAAAAATACTTCCCAATATCTGGCAGCCATGAAAAGTATACCAAAATGTAGGCCTGTTCAATACCTTTCTCCCGACATATAGATTGTATTTTTAGGACGCCGCGTTCAGCCGCCAGATGCAGTTAACCGATTATGGACACAAAAAAAATATTAAAAAGCAACAGTTGGCAACTTTTGCCTTCATCAAAAAAATACTTCCCGATATCTGGCAGCCATGAAAAGTATACCAAAATGTAGGCCTGTTCAATACCTTTCTCCCCACTAATCGATTGTATTTTTAGGACGCCGCGTTCAGCCGCCAGATGCAGTTAACCGATTATGGACACAAAAAATATTAAAAAGAAACAGTTGGCAACTTTTGCCTTCGTCAAAAAAATACTTCCCGATATCTGGCAGCCATTAAAAGTATACCAAAATGTAGGCCTGTTCAATACCTTTCTCCCGACATATAGATTGTATTTTTAGGACGCCGCGTTCAGCCGCCAGATGCAGTTAACCGATTATGGACACACAAAAATATTAAAAAGAAACAGTTGGCAACTTTTGCCTTCGTCAAAAAAATACTTCCCGATATCTGGCAGCCATGAAAAGTATACCAAAATGTAGGCCTGTTCAATACCTTTCTCCCGACATATCGATTGTATTTTTAGGACGCCGCGTTCAGCCGCCAGATGCAGTTAACCGATTATGGACACAAAAAAAATATTAAAAAGAAACAGTTGGCAACTTTTGCCTTCGTCAAAAAAATACTTCCCGATATCTGGCAGCCATGAAAAGTATACCAAAATGTAGAACTGTTCAATACCTTTCTCCCGACATATCGATTGTATTTTTAGGACGCCGCGTTCAGCCGCCAGATGCAGTTAACCGATTATAGACACAAAAAAAATATTAAAAAGCAACAGTTGGCAACTTTTGCCTTCGTCAAAAAAATACTTACCGATATCTGGCAGCCATGAAAAGTATACCAAAATGTAGGCCTGTTCAATACCTTTTCCCGACATATCGATTGTATTTTTAGGACGCCGCGTTCAGCCGCCAGATGCAGTTAACCGATTATGGACACAAAAAAAATATTAAAAAGCAACAGTTGGCAACTTTTGCCTTCATCAAAAAAATACTTCCCGATATCTGGCAGCCATGAAAAGTATACCAAAATGTAGGCCTGTTCAATACCTTTCTCCCCACATATCGATTGTATTTTTAGGACGCCGCGTTCAGCCGCCAGATGCATTTAACCGATTATGGACACAAAAAATATTAAAAAGAAACAGTTGGCAACTTTTGCCTTCGTCAAAAAAATACTTCCCGATATCTGGCAGTCATGAAAAGTATACCAAAATGTAGGCCTGTTCAATACCTTTCTCCCGACATATAGATTGTATTTTTAGGACGCCGCGTTCAGCCGCCAGATGCAGTTAACCGATTATGGACACACAAAAATATTAAAAAGAAACAGTTGGCAACTTTTGCCTTCGTCAAAAAAATACTTCCCGATATCTGGCAGCCATGAAAAGTATACCAAAATGTAGGCCTGTTCAATACCTTTCTCCCGACATATCGATTGTATTTTTAGGACGCCGCGTTCAGCCGCCAGATGCAGTTAACCGATTATGGACACAAAAAAAATATTAAAAAGAAACAGTTGGCAACTTTTGCCTTCGTCAAAAAAATACTTCCCGATATCTGGCAGCCATGAAAAGTATACCAAAATGTAGGCCTGTTCAATACCTTTCTCCCGACATATCGATTGTATTTTTAGGACGCCGCGTTCAGCCGCCAGATGCAGTTAACCGATTATGGACACAAAAAAAATATTAAAAAGCAACAGTTGGCAACTTTTGCCTTCGTCAAAAAAATACTTACCGATATCTGGCAGCCATGAAAAGTATACCAAAATGTAGGCCTGTTCAATACCTTTCTCCCGACATATAGATTGTATTTTTAGGACGCCGCGTTCAGCCGCCAGATGCAGTTAACCGATTATGGACACACAAAAATATTAAAAAGAAACAGTTGGCAACTTTTGCCTTCGTCAAAAAAATACTTCCCGATATCTGGCAGCCATGAAAAGTATACCAAAATGTAGGCCTGTTCAATACCTTTCTCCCGACATATCGATTGTATTTTTAGGACGCCGCGTTCAGCCGCCAGATGCAGTTAACCGATTATGGACACAAAAAAAATATTAAAAAGAAACAGTTGGCAACTTTTGCCTTCGTCAAAAAAATACTTCCCGATATCTGGCAGCCATGAAAAGTATACCAAAATGTAGGCCTGTTCAATACCTTTTCCCGACATATCGATTGTATTTTTAGGACGCCGCGTTCAGCCGCCAGATGCAGTTAACCGATTATGGACACAAAAAAAATATTAAAAAGCAACAGTTGGCAACTTTTGCCTTCGTCAAAAAAATACTTCCCGATATCTGGCAGCCATGAAAAGTATACCCAAATGTAGGCCTGTTCAATACCTTTCTCCCGACATATCGATTGTATTTTTAGGACGCCGCGTTCAGCCGCCAGATGCAGTTAACCGATTATGGACACAAAAAAAATATTAAAAAGCAACAGTTGGCAACTTTTGCCTTCATTATAAAATACTTCCCGATATCTGGCAGCCATTAAAAGTATACCAAAATGTAGGCCTGTTCAATACCTTTCTCCCGACATATCGATTGTATTTTTAGGACGCCGCGTTCAGCCGCCAGATGCAGTTAACCAATTATGGACACAAAAAAAATATTAAAAAGCAACAGTTGGCAACTTTTGCCTTCATCAAAAAAATACTTCCCGATATCTGGCAGCCATGAAAAGTATACCAAAATGTAGGCCTGTTCAATACCTTTCTCCCCACATATCGATTGTATTTTTAGGACGCCGCGTTCAGCCGCCAGATGCAGTTAACCGATTATGGACACAAAAAATATTAAAAAGAAACAGTTGGCAACTTTTGCCTTCGTCAAAAAAATACTTCCCGATATCTGGCAGCCATGAAAAGTATACCAAAATGTAGGCCTGTTCAATACCTTTCTCCCCACATATCGATTGTATTTTTAGGACGCCGCGTTCAGCCGCCAGATGCAGTTAACCGATTATGGACACAAAAAATATTAAAAAGAAACAGTTGGCAACTTTTGCCTTCGTCAAAAAAATACTTCCCGATATCTGACGGCCATGAAAAGTATACCAAAATGTAGGCCTGTTCAATACCTTTCTCCCGACATATAGATTGTATTTTTAGGACGCCGCGTTCAGCCGCCAGATGCGGTTAACCGATTATGGACACAAAAAAAATATTAAAAAGCAACAGTTGGCAACTTTTGCCTTCATCAAAAAAATACTTCCCGATATCTGGCAGCCATGAAAAATATACCAAAATGTAGGCCTGTTCAATACCTTTTCCCGACATATCGATTGTATTTTTAGGACGCCGCGTTCAGCCGCCAGATGCAGTTAACCGATTATAGACACAAAAAAAATATTAAAAAGCAACAGTTGGCAACTTTTGCCTTCGTCAAAAAAATACTTACCGATATCTGGCAGCCATGAAAAGTATACCAAAATGTAGGCCTGTTCAATACCTTTTCCCGACATATCGATTGTATTTTTAGGACGCCGCGTTCAGCCGCCAGATGCAGTTAACCGATTATGGACACAAAAAAAATATTAAAAAGCAACAGTTGGCAACTTTTGCCTTCGTCAAAAAAATACTTCCCGATATCTGGCAGCCATGAAAAGTATACCAAAATGTAGACCTGTTCAATACCTTTCTCCCGACATATCGATTGTATTTTTAGGACGCCGCGTTCAGCCGCCAGATGCAGTTAACCGATTATGGACACAAAAAAAATATTAAAAAGCAACAGTTGGCAACTTTTGCCTTCGTCAAAAAAATACTTACCGATATCTGGCAGCCATGAAAAGTATACCAAAATGTAGGCCTGTTCAATACCTTTTCCCGACATATCGATTGTATTTTTAGGACGCCGCGTTCAGCCGCCAGATGCAGTTAACCGATTATGGACACAAAAAAAATATTAAAAAGCAACAGTTGGCAACTTTTGCCTTCGTCAAAAAAATACTTCCCGATATCTGGCAGCCATGAAAAGTATACCAAAATGTAGACCTGTTCAATACCTTTCTCCCGACATATCGATTGTATTTTTAGGACGCCGCGTTCAGCCGCCAGATGCAGTTAACCGATTATGGACACAAAAAAAATATTAAAAAGCAACAGTTGGCAACTTTTCCCTTCATCAAAAAAATACTTCCCGATATCTGGCAGCCATGAAAAGTATACCAAAATGTAGGCCTGTTCAATACCTTTCTCCCGACATATCGATTGTATTTTTAGGACGCCGCGTTCAGCCGCCAGATGCATTTAACCGATTATGGACACAAAAAATATTAAAAAGAAACAGTTGGCAACTTTTGCCTTCGTCAAAAAAATACTTCCCGATATCTGGCAGCCATGAAAAGTATACCAAAATGTAGGCCTGTTCAATACCTTTCTCCCGACATATAGATTGTATTTTTAATACGCCGCGTTCAGCCGCCAGATGCAGTTAACCGATTATGGACACACAAAAATATTAAAAAGAAACAGTTGGCAACTTTTGCCTTCGTCAAAAAAATACTTCCCGATATCTGGCAGCCATGAAAAGTATACCAAAATGTAGGCCTGTTCAATACCTTTCTCCCGACATATCGATTGTATTTTTAGGACGCCGCGTTCAGCCGCCAGATGCAGTTAACCGATTATGGACACAAAAAAAATATTAAAAAGAAACAGTTGGCAACTTTTGCCTTCGTCAAAAAAATACTTCCCGATATCTGGCAGCCATGAAAAGTATACCAAAATGTAGGCCTGTTCAATACCTTTCTCCCCACATATCGATTGTATTTTTAGGACGCCGCACTGTGGTCCAAAATGACTTTTTTCGTTGCAAAAATCATAACTTTTGAACACATGAAGCTATCGCAATAATTTTTTTTTTCCCTTAAAGGTAATTTCCAAGGCTATACAAATTGTGAATTTTAAGAAAATTACTTTACAGGGTGTTTCAGAATAATTGGTTGATGTAAGATTTTCTTAGAAAAAGGAGTTAACAGAATAAAGTCTGAAAGTAAACCTTTTAAAAACAGTCCTAAATTTTTAAAACTTAAAAAAAAAAAGTTTTTGACTATTCAAGTGAATTCATAACAACAGTGGATGCTTAAAGTTAACGCACCAATTTCAAAAATTATTTTTTAAGGAGTATTATAAAACAGTATTTTTTCATGTTGTGGGGCATCAGTTTATTCTATAAACTGTTTGACTGATATATTTTATATGAAACAGGGTAGGAAAAAAGTGAACGGACGAAAAAAAAATAAAAAAAAAATAAAATAGAATATAAAATTTATATTAACAAAATAAAATAGAATACATTATAAATATTTGTTTACAATTAACTACTATAGATCTAATTTTCAGGAAAAAATTCATCGGCATCGTTATCATTTTCAACAATTAATAGACCTATTAGTTCTGGGCAGTAACTCTTTTTCAGCTCTTTTTTTGATCTAACTAGTCTTAAAGATGAAACAAGTGGATCTGATGATATAGCTAGCATGTTAAATAAATCTTCATTTTGTCGTTTCCGTGAGACTTTGCATGTACGAGTATTTGAGTATCGATATCGCTTGTAGTCTTTATTCCTTGATTCCTGTGCTTCTTCTGAAAGCTCCCCGATTGGCAAAATTTGATGTCTTATAAGTTCCCCTCCATGGTCCAAAATTTTGCGCAGAGTTGGTGTCAGGAGTTTGTAGCTGTATTTGGCTTTTAAAAGATCCGAAGTGGTTTTGGTATACTCGTTGAATTTATCTACATTAATAGATTCTTTAGATGACAGCGCATTTAAAATAACTTGCAGTTTCTTTATAAGATCCTTGTCTACTCGGGTTATAGCTGACGTAACTTCTGGATTTTCAAAAAATCTATATATATCCATTGTCATACGAGTAGTTTATATATATCTCCATAATGTATATGCACAAGGATTATTTTACCTATGAAATTTAAGCTTAACAGTATGGGGTATCGGAAGAAAATTATTATTCCTACCTGTTTTATTAGATCATAAAATAATAATCCAAAATTAAATAATTCTTTCAACTTTGTATATGGAGTAGGCAATAAAGCTATTAATCCTTTTCTTTTGGCAAGTTAATCTATGTTTAGGTACTATTAGAATAAGATCAATAAATATTTACAATAACTTAAGTTAAGGGGAATTTATTCAAAGAGGGTCGTCAAAGTGGGCGGATTAAAAAAATTTAATGTTCAATAAAGTAATCAATAGTTTGTGTACAATATTTTATATTTTGTTTAATAATAATTGGCATTTGTATAAAAAGGGGCGTAGAAGTGGGCGGTTTTTTTTTGTCAGAATCAAGATAGTAATAAAACGATTTTTAATTAAAAAGAAAATTTCACGTTCTCGACTATTTTAATAATAAAAATAATTGAAATTTTCCATAAGGGAATTTGCTTTTAAGACCAAAAGGTCAGCACTGGGAACACGACTTTTTTTAAACAAATTACAATTTCTCTGAAGGTTGCAAATAGTTGCAGCTACAATTTTGCATATGATTTAAGAAATAGTTAGGGTAAACTATCATGGTCAATTTTCCGCGCGAACTTGCGAGTATTTTTTTGTAGCTCTATTCAAACCGAAAAAATCTGCTAAAAAAGGGTGTTTTTTGTTTAATTTATTAAAAATATTAAATATTTTTTTATTTTTTTTTTTAATTAAAATTTTGATTTACGCAAAATAATACAACTAGAATAAGCTATAGAAAATTAATATTTTACATTTAATATGCCAAAATTTCAAATACGAAAACAAAGAAGTTAGTTTTTTCTGCTTTTTTTTTTAACTCTAGAACGAAATTGACCAACTTTGAAAAGCTCTATAAGTCAAACTAGTTAGCGGAAAATTTTTTTGTTTGCTGTTTTTGAAGCTCCGTTTATATTTCTATTAGAAATAAAAAACAAAACTTTAAAAATAAAACATCGAAATTAGTATTTTTGCCACGAAATTTTCCTTTTCGGACCACAGTGCGCCGCGTTCAGCCGCCAGATGCAGTTAACCGATTATGGACACAAAAAATATTAAAAAGAAACAGTTGGCAACTTTTGCCTTCGTCAAAAAAATACTTCCCGATATCTGACGGCCATGAAAAGTATACCAAAATGTAGGCCTGTTCAATACCTTTCTCCCGACATATAGATTGTATTTTTAGGACGCCGCGTTCAGCCGCCAGATGCGGTTAACCGATTATGGACACAAAAAAAATATTAAAAAGCAACAGTTGGCAACTTTTGCCTTCATCAAAAAAATACTTCCCGATATCTGGCAGCCATGAAAAATATACCAAAATGTAGGCCTGTTCAATACCTTTTCCCGACATATCGATTGTATTTTTAGGACGCCGCGTTCAGCCGCCAGATGCAGTTAACCGATTATAGACACAAAAAAAATATTAAAAAGCAACAGTTGGCAACTTTTGCCTTCGTCAAAAAAATACTTACCGATATCTGGCAGCCATGAAAAGTATACCAAAATGTAGGCCTGTTCAATACCTTTTCCCGACATATCGATTGTATTTTTAGGACGCCGCGTTCAGCCGCCAGATGCAGTTAACCGATTATGGACACAAAAAAAATATTAAAAAGCAACAGTTGGCAACTTTTGCCTTCGTCAAAAAAATACTTCCCGATATCTGGCAGCCATGAAAAGTATACCAAAATGTAGACCTGTTCAATACCTTTCTCCCGACATATCGATTGTATTTTTAGGACGCCGCGTTCAGCCGCCAGATGCAGTTAACCGATTATGGACACAAAAAAAATATTAAAAAGCAACAGTTGGCAACTTTTGCCTTCGTCAAAAAAATACTTACCGATATCTGGCAGCCATGAAAAGTATACCAAAATGTAGGCCTGTTCAATACCTTTTCCCGACATATCGATTGTATTTTTAGGACGCCGCGTTCAGCCGCCAGATGCAGTTAACCGATTATGGACACAAAAAAAATATTAAAAAGCAACAGTTGGCAACTTTTGCCTTCGTCAAAAAAATACTTCCCGATATCTGGCAGCCATGAAAAGTATACCAAAATGTAGACCTGTTCAATACCTTTCTCCCGACATATCGATTGTATTTTTAGGACGCCGCGTTCAGCCGCCAGATGCAGTTAACCGATTATGGACACAAAAAAAATATTAAAAAGCAACAGTTGGCAACTTTTGCCTTCATCAAAAAAATACTTCCCGATATCTGGCAGCCATGAAAAGTATACCAAAATGTAGGCCTGTTCAAAACCCTTTCTCCCCACATATCGATTGTATTTTTAGGACGCCGCGTTCAGCCGCCAGATGCATTTAACCGATTATGGACACAAAAAATATTAAAAAGAAACAGTTGGCAACTTTTGCCTTCGTCAAAAAAATACTTCCCGATATCTGGCAGCCATGAAAAGTATACCAAAATGTAGGCCTGTTCAATACCTTTCTCCCGACATATAGATTGTATTTTTAGGACGCCGCGTTCAGCCGCCAGATGCAGTTAACCGATTATGGACACACAAAAATATTAAAAAGAAACAGTTGGCAACTTTTGCCTTCGTCAAAAAAATACTTCCCGATATCTGGCAGCCATGAAAAGTATACCAAAATGTAGGCCTATTCAATACCTTTCTCCCGACATATCGATTGTATTTTTAGGACGCCGCGTTCAGCCGCCAGATGCAGTTAACCGATTATGGACACAAAAAAAATATTAAAAAGAAACAGTTGGCAACTTTTGCCTTCGTCAAAAAAATACTTCCCGATATCTGGCAGCCATGAAAAGTATACCAAAATGTAGGCCTGTTCAATACCTTTTCCCGACATATCGATTGTATTTTTAGGACGCCGCGTTCAGCCGCCAGATGCAGTTAACCGATTATGGACACAAAAAAAATATTAAAAAGCAACAGTTGGCAACTTTTGCCTTCGTCAAAAAAATACTTCCCGATATCTGGCAGCCATGAAAAGTATACCAAAATGTAGGCCTGTTCAATACCTTTCTCCCGACATATAGATTGTATTTTTAGGACGCCGCGTTCAGCCGCCAGATGCAGTTAACCGATTATGGACACACAAAAATATTAAAAAGAAACAGTTGGCAACTTTTGCCTTCGTCAAAAAAATACTTCCCGATATCTGGCAGCCATGAAAAGTATACCAAAATGTAGGCCTGTTCAATACCTTTCTCCCGACATATCGATTGTATTTTTAGGACGCCGCGTTCAGCCGCCAGATGCAGTTAACCGATTATGGACACAAAAAAAATATTAAAAAGAAACAGTTGGCAACTTTTGCCTTCGTCAAAAAAATACTTCCCGATATCTGGCAGCCATGAAAAGTATACCAAAATGTAGGCCTGTTCAATACCTTTTCCCGACATATCGATTGTATTTTTAGGACGCCGCGTTCAGCCGCCAGATGCAGTTAACCGATTATGGACACAAAAAAAATATTAAAAAGCAACAGTTGGCAACTTTTGCCTTCGTCAAAAAAATACTTCCCGATATCTGGCAGCCATGAAAAGTATACCAAAATGTAGGCCTGTTCAATACCTTTCTCCCGACATATCGATTGTATTTTTAGGACGCCGCGTTCAGCCGCCAGATGCAGTTAACCGATTATGGACACAAAAAAAATATTAAAAAGCAACAGTTGGCAACTTTTGCCTTCATCATAAAATACTTCCCGATATCTGGCAGCCATTAAAAGTATACCAAAATGTAGGCCTGTTCAATACCTTTCTCCCGACATATCGATTGTATTTTTAGGACGCCGCGTTCAGCCGCCAGATGCAGTTAACCAATTATGGACACAAAAAAAATATTAAAAAGCAACAGTTGGCAACTTTTGCCTTCATCAAAAAAATACTTCCCGATATCTGGCAGCCATGAAAAGTATACCAAAATGTAGGCCTGTTCAATACCTTTCTCCCCACATATCGATTATATTTTTAGGACGCCGCGTTCAGCCGCCAGATGCAGTTAACCGATTATGGACACAAAAAATATTAAAAAGAAACAGTTGGCAACTTTTGCCTTCGTCAAAAATATACTTCCCGATATCTGGCAGCCATGAAAAGTATACCAAAATGTAGGCCTGTTCAATACCTTTCTCCCCACATATCGATTGTATTTTTAGGACGCCGCGTTCAGCCGCCAGATGCAGTTAACCGATTATGGACACAAAAAATATTAAAAAGAAACAGTTGGCAACTTTTGCCTTCGTCAAAAAAATACTTCCCGATATCTGACGGCCATGAAAAGTATACCAAAATGTAGGCCCGTTCAATACCTTTCTCCCGACATATAGATTGTATTTTTAGGACGCCGCGTTCAGCCGCCAGATGCGGTTAACCGATTATGGACACAAAAAAAATATTAAAAAGCAACAGTTGGCAACTTTTGCCTTCATCAAAAAAATACTTCCCGATATCTGGCAGCCATGAAAAATATACCAAAATGTAGGCCTGTTTAATACCTTTTCCCGACATATCGATTGTATTTTTAGGACGCCGCGTTCAGCCGCCAGATGCAGTTAACCGATTATGGACACAAAAAAAATATTAAAAAGCAACAGTTGGCAACTTTTGCCTTCGTCAAAAAAATACTTCCCGATATCTGGCAGCCATGAAAAGTATACCAAAATGTAGACCTGTTCAATACCTTTCTCCCGACATATCGACTGTATTTTTAGGACGCCGCGTTCAGCCGCCAGATGCAGTTAACCGATTATGGACACAAAAAAAATATTAAAAAGCAACAGTTGGCAACTTTTGCCTTCGTCAAAAAAATACTTACCGATATCTGGCAGCCATGAAAAGTATACCAAAATGTAGGCCTGTTCAATACCTTTTCCCGACATATCGATTGTATTTTTAGGACGCCGCGTTCAGCCGCCAGATGCAGTTAACCGATTATGGACACAAAAAAAATATTAAAAAGCAACAGTTGGCAACTTTTGCCTTCGTCAAAAAAATACTTCCCGATATCTGGCAGCCATGAAACGTATACCAAAATGTAGACCTGTTCAATACCTTTCTCCCGACATATCGATTGTATTTTTAGGACGCCGCGTTCAGCCGCCAGATGCAGTTAACCGATTATGGACACAAAAAAAATATTAAAAAGCAACAGTTGGCAACTTTTGCCTTCATCAAAAAAATACTTCCCGATATCTGGCAGCCATGAAAAGTATACCAAAATGTAGGCCTGTTCAATACCTTTCTCCCCACATATCGATTGTATTTTTAGGACGCCGCGTTCAGCCGCCAGATGCATTTAACCGATTATGGACACAAAAAATATTAAAAAGAAACAGTTGGCAACTTTTGCCTTCGTCAAAAAAATACTTCCCGATATCTGGCAGCCATGAAAAGTATACCAAAATGTAAACCTGTTCAATACCTTTCTCAGAACATATAGATTGTATTTTTAGGACGCCGCGTTCAGCCGCCAGATGCAGTTAACCGATTATGGACACACAAAAATATTAAAAAGAAACAGTTGGCAACTTTTGCCTTCGTCAAAAAAATACTTCCCGATATCTGGCAGCCATGAAAAGTATACCAAAATGTAGGCCTGTTCAATACCTTTTCCCGACATATCGATTGTATTTTTAGGACGCCGCGTTCAGCCGCCAGATGCAGTTAACCGATTATGGACACAAAAAAAATATTAAAAAGCAACAGTTGGCAACTTTTGCCTTCGTCAAAAAAATACTTCCCGATATCTGGCAGCCATGAAAAGTATACCAAAATGTAGGCCTGTTCAATACCTTTCTCCCGACATATCGATTGTATTTTTAGGACGCCGCGTTCAGCCGCCAGATGCAGTTAACCGATTATGGACACAAAAAAATATTAAAAAGCAACAGTTGGCAACTTTTGCCTTCATCAAAAAATACTTCCCGATATCTGGCAGCCATTAAAAGTATACCAAAATGTAGGCCTGTTCAATACCTTTCTCCCGACATATCGATTGTATTTTTAGGACGCCGCGTTCAGCCGCCAGATGCAGTTAACCAATTATGGACACACAAAAATATTAAAAAGAAACAGTTGGCAACTTTTGCCTTCGTCAAAAAAATACTTCCCGATATCTGGCAGCCATGGAAAGTATACCAAAATGTAGGCCTGTTCAATACCTTTCTCCCGACATATCGATTGTATTTTTAGGACGCCGCCAGATGCAGTTAACCAATTATGGACACACAAAAATATTAAAAAGAAACAGTTGGCAACTTTTGCCTTCGTCAAAAAAATACTTCCCGATATCTGGCAGCCATGAAAAGTATACCAAAATGTAGGCCTGTTCAATACCTTTCTCCCGACATATCGATTGTATTTTTAGGACGCCGCGTTCAGCCGCCAGATGCAGTTAACCGATTATGGACACAAAAAAAATATTAAAAAGAAACAGTTGGCAACTTTTGCCTTCGTCAAAAAAATACTTCCCGATATCTGGCAGCCATGAAAAGTATACCAAAATGTAGGCCTGTTCAATACCTTTTCCCGACATATCGATTGTATTTTTAGGACGCCGCGTTCAGCCGCCAGATGCAGTTAACCGATTATGGACACAAAAAAAATATTAAAAAGCAACAGTTGGCAACTTTTGCCTTCGTCAAAAAAATACTTCCCGATATCTGGCAGCCATGAAAAGTATACCAAAATGTAGGCCTGTTCAATACCTTTCTCCCGACATATCGATTGTATTTTTAGGACGCCGCGTTCAGCCGCCAGATGCAGTTAACCGATTATGGACACAAAAAAATATTAAAAAGCAACAGTTGGCAACTTTTGCCTTCATCAAAAAATACTTCCCGATATCTGGCAGCCATTAAAAGTATACCAAAATGTAGGCCTGTTCAATACCTTTCTCCCGACATATCGATTGTATTTTTAGGACGCCGCGTTCAGCCGCCAGATGCAGTTAACCAATTATGGACACACAAAAATATTAAAAAGAAACAGTTGGCAACTTTTGCCTTCGTCAAAAAAATACTTCCCGATATCTGGCAGCCATGGAAAGTATACCAAAATGTAGGCCTGTTCAATACCTTTCTCCCGACATATCGATTGTATTTTTAGGACGCCGCCAGATGCAGTTAACCAATTATGGACACACAAAAATATTAAAAAGAAACAGTTGGCAACTTTTGCCTTCGTCAAAAAAATACTTCCCGATATCTGGCAGCCATGAAAAGTATACCAAAATGTAGGCCTGTTCAATACCTTTCTCCCGACATATCGATTGTATTTTTAGGACGCCGCGTTCAGCCGCCAGATGCAGTTAACCGATTATGGACACAAAAAAAATATTAAAAAGAAACAGTTGGCAACTTTTGCCTTCGTCAAAAAAATACTTCCCGATATCTGGCAGCCATGAAAAGTATACCAAAATGTAGGCCTGTTCAATACCTTTTCCCGACATATCGATTGTATTTTTAGGACGCCGCGTTCAGCCGCCAGATGCAGTTAACCGATTATGGACACAAAAAAAATATTAAAAAGCAACAGTTGGCAACTTTTGCCTTCGTCAAAAAAATACTTCCCGATATCTGGCAGCCATGAAAAGTATACCAAAATGTAGGCCTGTTCAATACCTTTCTCCCGACATATAGATTGTATTTTTAGGACGCCGCGTTCAGCCGCCAGATGCAGTTAACCGATTATGGACACACAAAAATATTAAAAAGAAACAGTTGGCAACTTTTGCCTTCGTCAAAAAAATACTTCCCGATATCTGGCAGCCATGAAAAGTATACCAAAATGTAGGCCTGTTCAATACCTTTTCCCGACATATCGATTGTATTTTTAGGACGCCGCGTTCAGCCGCCAGATGCAGTTAACCGATTATGGACACAAAAAAAATATTAAAAAGCAACAGTTGGCAACTTTTGCCTTCGTCAAAAAAATACTTCCCGATATCTGGCAGCCATGAAAAGTATACCAAAATGTAGACCTGTTCAATACCTTTCTCCCGACATATCGACTGTATTTTTAGGACGCCGCGTTCAGCCGCCAGATGCAGTTAACCGATTATGGACACAAAAAAAATATTAAAAAGCAACAGTTGGCAACTTTTGCCTTCGTCAAAAAAATACTTACCGATATCTGGCAGCCATGAAAAGTATACCAAAATGTAGGCCTGTTCAATACCTTTTCCCGACATATCGATTGTATTTTTAGGACGCCGCGTTCAGCCGCCAGATGCAGTTAACCGATTATGGACACAAAAAATATTAAAAAGCAACAGTTGGCAACTTTTGCCTTCGTCAAAAAAATACTTCCCGATATCTGGCAGCCATGAAACGTATACCAAAATGTAGACCTGTTCAATACCTTTCTCCCGACATATCGATTGTATTTTTAGGACGCCGCGTTCAGCCGCCAGATGCAGTTAACCGATTATGGACACAAAAAAAATATTAAAAAGCAACAGTTGGCAACTTTTGCCTTCATCAAAAAAATACTTCCCGATATCTGGCAGCCATGAAAAGTATACCAAAATGTAGGCCTGTTCAATACCTTTCTCCCCACATATCGATTGTATTTTTAGGACGCCGCGTTCAGCCGCCAGATGCATTTAACCGATTATGGACACAAAAAATATTAAAAAGAAACAGTTGGCAACTTTTGCCTTCGTCAAAAAAATACTTCCCGATATCTGGCAGCCATGAAAAGTATACCAAAATGTAAACCTGTTCAATACCTTTCTCCCGACATATAGATTGTATTTTTAGGACGCCGCGTTCAGCCGCCAGATGCAGTTAACCGATTATGGACACACAAAAATATTAAAAAGAAACAGTTGGCAACTTTTGCCTTCGTCAAAAAAATACTTCCCGATATCTGGCAGCCATGAAAAGTATACCAAAATGTAGGCCTGTTCAATACCTTTTCCCGACATATCGATTGTATTTTTAGGACGCCGCGTTCAGCCGGCAGATGCAGTTAACCGATTATGGACACAAAAAAAATATTAAAAAGCAACAGTTGGCAACTTTTGCCTTCGTCAAAAAAATACTTCCCGATATCTGGCAGCCATGAAAAGTATACCAAAATGTAGGCCTGTTCAATACCTTTCTCCCGACATATCGATTGTATTTTTAGGACGCCGCGTTCAGCCGCCAGATGCAGTTAACCGATTATGGACACAAAAAAATATTAAAAAGCAACAGTTGGCAACTTTTGCCTTCATCAAAAAATACTTCCCGATATCTGGCAGCCATTAAAAGTATACCAAAATGTAGGCCTGTTCAATACCTTTCTCCCGACATATCGATTGTATTTTTAGGACGCCGCGTTCAGCCGCCAGATGCAGTTAACCAATTATGGACACACAAAAATATTAAAAAGAAACAGTTGGCAACTTTTGCCTTCGTCAAAAAAATACTTCCCGATATCTGGCAGCCATGGAAAGTATACCAAAATGTAGGCCTGTTCAATACCTTTCTCCCGACATATCGATTGTATTTTTAGGACGCCGCCAGATGCAGTTAACCAATTATGGACACACAAAAATATTAAAAAGAAACAGTTGGCAACTTTTGCCTTCGTCAAAAAAATACTTCCCGATATCTGGCAGCCATGAAAAGTATACCAAAATGTAGGCCTGTTCAATACCTTTCTCCCGACATATCGATTGTATTTTTAGGACGCCGCGTTCAGCCGCCAGATGCAGTTAACCGATTATGGACACAAAAAAAATATTAAAAAGAAACAGTTGGCAACTTTTGCCTTCGTCAAAAAAATACTTCCCGATATCTGGCAGCCATGAAAAGTATACCAAAATGTAGGCCTGTTCAATACCTTTTCCCGACATATCGATTGTATTTTTAGGACGCCGCGTTCAGCCGCCAGATGCAGTTAACCGATTATGGACACAAAAAAAATATTAAAAAGCAACAGTTGGCAACTTTTGCCTTCGTCAAAAAAATACTTCCCGATATCTGGCAGCCATGAAAAGTATACCAAAATGTAGGCCTGTTCAATACCTTTCTCCCGACATATAGATTGTATTTTTAGGACGCCGCGTTCAGCCGCCAGATGCAGTTAACCGATTATGGACACACAAAAATATTAAAAAGAAACAGTTGGCAACTTTTGCCTTCGTCAAAAAAATACTTCCCGATATCTGGCAGCCATGAAAAGTATACCAAAATGTAGGCCTGTTCAATACCTTTCTCCCGACATATCGATTGTATTTTTAGGACGCCGCGTTCAGCCGCCAGATGCAGTTAACCGATTATGGACACAAAAAAAATATTAAAAAGCAACAGTTGGCAACTTTTGCCTTCGTCAAAAAAATACTTCCCGATATCTGGCAGCCATGAAAAGTATACCAAAATGTAGGCCTGTTCAATACCTTTTCCCGACATATCGATTGTATTTTTAGGACGCCGCGTTCAGCCGCCAGATGCAGTTAACCGATTATGGACACAAAAAAAATATTAAAAAGCAACAGTTGGCAACTTTTGCCTTCGTCAAAAAAATACTTCCCGATATCTGGCAGCCATGAAACGTATACCAAAATGTAGACCTGTTCAATACCTTTCTCCCGACATATCGATTGTA
Organism: Philhelius festivus; assembly: GCA_963931855.1. Lineage (NCBI taxonomy): Eukaryota > Metazoa > Arthropoda > Insecta > Diptera > Syrphidae > Philhelius > Philhelius festivus. Next base: position 133,379,019 of record OZ007556.1, on the reverse strand, counting down.
TTTTTAGGACGCCGCGTTCAGCCGCCAGATGCAGTTAACCGATTATGGACACAAAAAAAATATTAAAAAGCAACAGTTGGCAACTTTTGCCTTCATCAAAAAAATACTTCCCGATATCTGGCAGCCATGAAAAGTATACCAAAATGTAGGCCTGTTCAATACCTTTCTCCCCACATATCGATTGTATTTTTAGGACGCCGCGTTCAGCCGCCAGATGCATTTAACCGATTATGGACACAAAAAATATTAAAAAGAAACAGTTGGCAACTTTTGCCTTCGTCAAAAAAATACTTCCCGATATCTGGCAGCCATGAAAAGTATACCAAAATGTAAACCTGTTCAATACCTTTCTCCCGACATATAGATTGTATTTTTAGGACGCCGCGTTCAGCCGCCAGATGCGGTTAACCGATTATGGACACAAAAAAAATATTAAAAAGCAACAGTTGGCAACTTTTGCCTTCATCAAAAAAATACTTCCCGATATCTGGCAGCCATGAAAAATATACCAAAATGTAGGCCTGTTCAATACCTTTTCCCGACATATCGATTGTATTTTTAGGACGCCGCGTTCAGCCGCCAGATGCAGTTAACCGATTATGGACACAAAAAAAATATTAAAAAGCAACAGTTGGCAACTTTTGCCTTCGTCAAAAAAATACTTCCCGATATCTGGCAGCCATGAAAAGTATACCAAAATCTAGACCTGTTAAATACCTTTCTCCCGACATATCGACTGTATTTTTAGGACGCCGCGTTCAGCCGCCAGATGCAGTTAACCGATTATGGACACAAAAAAAATATTAAAAAGCAACAGTTGGCAACTTTTGCCTTCGTCAAAAAAATACTTACCGATATCTGGCAGCCATGAAAAGTATACCAAAATGTAGGCCTGTTCAATACCTTTTCCCGACATATCGATTGTATTTTTAGGACGCCGCGTTCAGCCGCCAGATGCAGTTAACCGATTATGGACACAAAAAAAATATTAAAAAGCAACAGTTGGCAACTTTTGCCTTCGTCAAAAAAATACTTCCCGATATCTGGCAGCCATGAAACGTATACCAAAATGTAGACCTGTTCAATACCTTTCTCCCGACATATCGATTGTATTTTTAGGACGCCGCGTTCAGCCGCCAGATGCAGTTAACCGATTATGGACACAAAAAAAAATATTAAAAAGCAACAGTTGGCAACTTTTGCCTTCATCAAAAAAATACTTCCCGATATCTGGCAGCCATGAAAAGTATACCAAAATGTAGGCCTGTTCAATACCTTTCTCCCCACATATCGATTGTATTTTTAGGACGCTGCGTTCAGCCGCCAGATGCATTTAACCGATTATGGACACAAAAAATATTAAAAAGAAACAGTTGGCAACTTTTGCCTTCGTCAAAAAAATACTTCCCGATATCTGGCAGCCATGAAAAGTATACCAAAATGTAAACCTGTTCAATACCTTTCTCCCGACATATAGATTGTATTTTTAGGACGCCGCGTTCAGCCGCCAGATGCAGTTAACCGATTATGGACACACAAAAATATTAAAAAGAAACAGTTGGCAACTTTTGCCTTCGTCAAAAAAATACTTCCCGATATCTGGCAGCCATGAAAAGTATACCAAAATGTAGGCCTGTTCAATACCTTTTCCCGACATATCGATTGTATTTTTAGGACGCCGCGTTCAGCCGCCAGATGCAGTTAACCGATTATGGACACAAAAAAAATATTAAAAAGCAACAGTTGGCAACTTTTGCCTTCGTCAAAAAAATACTTCCCGATATCTGGCAGCCATGAAAAGTATACCAAAATGTAGGCCTGTTCAATACCTTTCTCCCGACATATCGATTGTATTTTTAGGACGCCGCGTTCAGCCGCCAGATGCAGTTAACCGATTATGGACACAAAAAAATATTAAAAAGCAACAGTTGGCAACTTTTGCCTTCATCAAAAAATACTTCCCGATATCTGGCAGCCATTAAAAGTATACCAAAATGTAGGCCTGTTCAATACCTTTCTCCCGACATATCGATTGTATTTTTAGGACGCCGCGTTCAGCCGCCAGATGCAGTTAACCAATTATGGACACACAAAAATATTAAAAAGAAACAGTTGGCAACTTTTGCCTTCGTCAAAAAAATACTTCCCGATATCTGGCAGCCATGGAAAGTATACCAAAATGTAGGCCTGTTCAATACCTTTCTCCCGACATATCGATTGTATTTTTAGGACGCCGCCAGATGCAGTTAACCAATTATGGACACACAAAAATATTAAAAAGAAACAGTTGGCAACTTTTGCCTTCGTCAAAAAAATACTTCCCGATATCTGGCAGCCATGAAAAGTATACCAAAATGTAGGCCTGTTCAATACCTTTCTCCCGACATATCGATTGTATTTTTAGGACGCCGCGTTCAGCCGCCAGATGCAGTTAACCGATTATGGACACAAAAAAAATATTAAAAAGAAACAGTTGGCAACTTTTGCCTTCGTCAAAAAAATACTTCCCGATATCTGGCAGCCATGAAAAGTATACCAAAATGTAGGCCTGTTCAATACCTTTTCCCGACATATCGTTTGTATTTTTAGGACGCCGCGTTCAGCCGCCAGATGCAGTTAACCGATTATGGACACAAAAAAAATATTAAAAAGCAACAGTTGGCAACTTTTGCCTTCGTCAAAAAAATACTTCCCGATATCTGGCAGCCATGAAAAGTATACCAAAATGTAGGCCTGTTCAATACCTTTCTCCCGACATATAGATTGTATTTTTAGGACGCCGCGTTCAGCCGCCAGATGCAGTTAACCGATTATGGACACACAAAAATATTAAAAAGAAACAGTTGGCAACTTTTGCCTTCGTCAAAAAAATACTTCCCGATATCTGGCAGCCATGAAAAGTATACCAAAATGTAGGCCTGTTCAATACCTTTCTCCCGACATATCGATTGTATTTTTAGGACGCCGCGTTCAGCCGCCAGATGCAGTTAACCGATTATGGACACAAAAAAAATATTAAAAAGAAACAGTTGGCAACTTTTGCCTTCGTCAAAAAAATACTTCCCGATATCTGGCAGCCATGAAAAGTATACCAAAATGTAGGCCTGTTCAATACCTTTTCCCGACATATCGATTGTATTTTTAGGACGCCGCGTTCAGCCGCCAGATGCAGTTAACCGATTATGGACACAAAAAAAATATTAAAAAGCAACAGTTGGCAACTTTTGCCTTCGTCAAAAAAATACTTCCCGATATCTGGCAGCCATGAAAAGTATACCAAAATGTAGGCCTGTTCAATACCTTTCTCCCGACATATCGATTGTATTTTTAGGACGCCGCGTTCAGCCGCCAGATGCAGTTAACCGATTATGGACACAAAAAAAATATTAAAAAGCAACAGTTGGCAACTTTTGCCTTCATCATAAAATACTTCCCGATATCTGGCAGCCATTAAAAGTATACCAAAATGTAGGCCTGTTCAATACCTTTCTCCCCACATATCGATTGTATTTTTAGGACGCCGCGTTCAGCCGCCAGATGCAGTTAACCGATTATGGACACAAAAAATATTAAAAAGAAACAGTTGGCAACTTTTGCCTTCGTCAAAAAAATACTTCCCGATATCTGGCAGCCATGAAAAGTATACCAAAATGTAGGCCTGTTCAATACCTTTCTCCCCACATATCGATTGTATTTTTAGGACGCCGCGTTCAGCCGCCAGATGCAGTTAACCGATTATGGACACAAAAAATATTAAAAAGAAACAGTTGGCAACTTTTGCCTTCGTCAAAAAAATACTTCCCGATATCTGACGGCCATGAAAAGTATACCAAAATGTAGGCCTGTTCAATACCTTTCTCCCGACATATAGATTGTATTTTTAGGACGCCGCGTTCAGCCGCCACATGCGGTTAACCGATTATGGACACAAAAAAAATATTAAAAAGCAACAGTTGGCAACTTTTGCCTTCATCAAAAAAATACTTCCCGATATCTGGCAGCCATGAAAAATATACCAAAATGTAGGCCTGTTCAATACCTTTTCCCGACATATCGATTGTATTTTTAGGACGCCGCGTTCAGCCGCCAGATGCAGTTAACCGATTATGGACACAAAAAAAATATTAAAAAGCAACAGTTGGCAACTTTTGCCTTCGTCAAAAAAATACTTCCCGATATCTGGCAGCCATGAAAAGTATACCAAAATGTAGACCTGTTCAATACCTTTCTCCCGACATATCGACGCCGCGTTCAGCCGCCAGATGCAGTTAACCGATTATGGACACAAAAAAAATATTAAAAAGCAACAGTTGGCAACTTTTGCCTTCGTCAAAAAAATACTTACCGATATCTGGCAGCCATGAAAAGTATACCAAAATGTAGGCCTGTTCAATACCTTTTCCCGACATATCGATTGTATTTTTAGGACGCCGCGTTCAGCCGCCAGATGCAGTTAACCGATTATGGACACAAAAAAAATATTAAAAAGCAACAGTTGGCAACTTTTGCCTTCGTCAAAAAAATACTTCCCGATATCTGGCAGCCATGAAACGTATACCAAAATGTAGACCTGTTCAATACCTTTCTCCCGACATATCGATTGTATTTTTAGGACGCCGCGTTCAGCCGCCAGATGCAGTTAACCGATTATGGACACAAAAAAAATATTAAAAAGCAACAGTTGGCAACTTTTGCCTTCATCAAAAAAATACTTCCCGATATCTGGCAGCCATGAAAAGTATACCAAAATGTAGGCCTGTTCAATACCTTTCTCCCCACATATCGATTGTATTTTTAGGACGCCGCGTTCAGCCGCCAGATGCATTTAACCGATTATGGACACAAAAAATATTAAAAAGAAACAGTTGGCAACTTTTGCCTTCGTCAAAAAAATACTTCCCGATATCTGGCAGCCATGAAAAGTATACCAAAATATAAACCTGTTCAATACCTTTCTCCCGACATATAGATTGTATTTTTAGGACGCCGCGTTCAGCCGCCAGATGCAGTTAACCGATTATGGACACACAAAAATATTAAAAAGAAACAGTTGGCAACTTTTGCCTTCGTCAAAAAAATACTTCCCGATATCTGGCAGCCATGAAAAGTATACCAAAATGTAGGCCTGTTCAATACCTTTTCCCGACATATCGATTGTATTTTTAGGACGCCGCGTTCAGCCGCCAGATGCAGTTAACCGATTATGGACACAAAAAAAATATTAAAAAGCAACAGTTGGCAACTTTTGCCTTCGTCAAAAAAATACTTCCCGATATCTGGCAGCCATGAAAAGTATACCAAAATGTAGGCCTGTTCAATACCTTTCTCCCGACATATCGATTGTATTTTTAGGACGCCGCGTTCAGCCGCCAGATGCAGTTAACCGATTATGGACACAAAAAAATATTAAAAAGCAACAGTTGGCAACTTTTGCCTTCATCAAAAAATACTTCCCGATATCTGGCAGCCATTAAAAGTATACCAAAATGTAGGCCTGTTCAATACCTTTCTCCCGACATATCGATTGTATTTTTAGGACGCCGCGTTCAGCCGCCAGATGCAGTTAACCAATTATGGACACACAAAAATATTAAAAAGAAACAGTTGGCAACTTTTGCCTTCGTCAAAAAAATACTTCCCGATATCTGGCAGCCATGGAAAGTATACCAAAATGTAGGCCTGTTCAATACCTTTCTCCCGACATATCGATTGTATTTTTAGGACGCCGCCAGATGCAGTTAACCAATTATGGACACACAAAAATATTAAAAAGAAACAGTTGGCAACTTTTGCCTTCGTCAAAAAAATACTTCCCGATATCTGGCAGCCATGGAAAGTATACCAAAATGTAGGCCTGTTCAATACCTTTCTCCCGACATATCGACTGTATTTTTAGGACGCCGCGTTCAGCCGCCAGATGCAGTTAACCAATTATGGACACACAAAAATATTAAAAAGAAACAGTTGGCAACTTTTGCCTTCGTCAAAAAAATACTTCCCGATATCTGGCAGCCATGGAAAGTATACCAAAATGTAGGCCTGTTCAATACCTTTCTCCCGACATATCGATTGTATTTTTAGGACGCCGCGTTCAGCCGCCAGATGCAGTTAACCGATTATGGACACAAAAAAAATATTAAAAAGCAACAGTTGGCAACTTTTGCCTTCGTCAAAAAAATACTTACCGATATCTGGCAGCCATGAAAAGTATACCAAAATGTAGGCCTGTTCAATACCTTTTCCCGACATATCGATTGTATTTTTAGGACGCCGCGTTCAGCCGCCAGATGCAGTTAACCGATTATGGACACAAAAAAAATATTAAAAAGAAACAGTTGGCAACTTTTGCCTTCGTCAAAAAAATACTTCCCGATATCTGGCAGCCATGAAAAGTATACCAAAATGTAGGCCTGTTCAATACCTTTCTCCCGACATATCGATTGTATTTTTAGGACGCCGCGTTCAGCCGCCAGATGCAGTTAACCGATTATGGACACAAAAAAAATATTAAAAAGCAACAGTTGGCAACTTTTGCCTTCATCAAAAAATACTTCCCGATATCTGGCAGCCATTAAAAGTATACCAAAATGTAGACCTGTTCAATACCTTTCTCCCGACATATCGATTGTATTTTTAGGACGCCGCGTTCAGCCGCCAGATGCAGTTAACCGATTATGGACACAAAAAAAATATTAAAAAGCAACAGTTGGCAACTTTTGCCTTCGTCAAAAAAATACTTACCGATATCTGGCAGCCATGAAAAGTATACCAAAATGTAGGCCTGTTCAATACCTTTTCCCGACATATCGATTGTATTTTTAGGACGCCGCGTTCAGCCGCCAGATGCAGTTAACCGATTATGGACACAAAAAAAATATTAAAAAGCAACAGTTGGCAACTTTTGCCTTCGTCAAAAAAATACTTCCCGATATCTGGCAGCCATGAAAAGTATACCAAAATGTAGGCCTGTTCAAAACCTTTCTCCCGACATATCGATTGTATTTTTAGGACGCCGCGTTCAGCCGCCAGATGCAGTTAACCGATTATGGACACAAAAAAAATATTAAAAAGCAACAGTTGGCAACTTTTGCCTTCATCAAAAAATACTTCCCGATATCTGGCAGCCATTAAAAGTATACCAAAATGTAGGCCTGTTCAATACCTTTCTCCCGACATATCGATTGTATTTTTAGGACGCCGCGTTCAGCCGCCAGATGCAGTTAACCAATTATGGACACACAAAAATATTAAAAAGAAACAGTTGGCAACTTTTGCCTTCGTCAAAAAAATACTTCCCGATATCTGGCAGCCATGGAAAGTATACCAAAATGTAGGCCTGTTCAATACCTTTCTCCCGACATATCGACTGTATTTTTAGGACGCCGCGTTCAGCCGCCAGATGCAGTTAACCGATTATGGACACAAAAAATATTAAAAAGAAACAGTTGGCAACTTTTGCCTCCGTCAAAAAAACACTTCCCAATATCTGGCAGCCATGAAAAGTACACCAAAATGTAGGCCTGTTCAATACCTTTCTCCCGACATATCGATTGTATTTTTAGGACGCCGCGTTCAGCCGCCAGATGCAGTTAACCGAAAGTTAAAATATTAAAAAGAAACAGTTGGCAACTTTTGCCTTCGGCAAAAAAATACTTCCCGATATCTGGCAGCCATGAAAAGTATACCAAAATGTAGACCTCTTCAATACCTTTCCCCGACATATCGATTGTATTTTTAGGACGCCGCGTTCAGCCGCCAGATGCAGTTAACCGATTATGGACACAAAAAATATTAAAAAGAAACAGTTGGCAACTTTTGCCTTCGTCAAAAAAATACTTCCCGATATCTGACGGCCATGAAAAGTATACCAAAATGTAGGCCTGTTCAATACCTTTCTCCCGACATATAGATTGTATTTTTAGGACGCCGCGTTCAGCCGCCAGATGCGGTTAACCGATTATGGACACACAAAAATATTAAAAAGAAACAGTTGGCAACTTTTGCCTTCGTCAAAAAAATACTTCCCGATATCTGGCAGCCATGGAAAGTATACCAAAATGTAGGCCTGTTCAATACCTTTCTCCGACATATCGACTGTATTTTAGGACGCCGCGTTCAGCCGCCAGATGCAGTTAACCGATTATGGACACAAAAAATATTAAAAAGAAACAGTTGGCAACTTTTGCATCCGTCAAAAAAATACTTCCCAATATCTGGCAGCCATGAAAAGTACACCAAAATGTACGGCCTGTTCAATACCTTTCTCCCGACATATCGATTGTATTTTTAGGACGCCGCGTTCAGCCGCCAGATGCAGTTAACCGAAAGTTAAAATATTAAAAAGAAACAGTTGGCAACTTTTGCCTTCGGCAAAAAAATACTTCCCGATATCTGGCAGCCATGAAAAGTATACCAAAATGTAGACCTGTTCAATACCTTTCTCCCGACATATCGATTGTATTTTTAGGACGCCGCGTTCAGCCGCCAGATGCAGTTAACCGATTATGGACACAAAAAAAAATATTAAAAAGAAACAGTTGGCAACTTTTGCCTTCGTCAAAAAAATACTTACCGATATCTGGCAGCCATGAAAAGTTTACCAAAATGTAGGCCTGTTCAATACCTTTCTCCCGACATATCGATTGTATTTTTAGGACGCCGCGTTCAGCCGCCAGATGCAGTTAACCGATTATGGACACAAAAAAAATATTAAAAAGCAACAGTTGGCAACTTTTGCCTTCATCAAAAAATACTTCCCGATATCTGGCAGCCATTAAAAGTATACCAAAATGTAGACCTGTTCAATACCTTTCTCCCGACATATCGATTGTATTTTTAGGACGCCGCGTTCAGCCGCCAGATGCAGTTAACCGATTATGGACACAAAAAAAATATTAAAAAGCAACAGTTGGCAACTTTTGCCTTCGTCAAAAAAATACTTACCGATATCTGGCAGCCATGAAAAGTATACCAAAATGTAGGCCTGTTCAATACCTTTTCCCGACATATCGATTGTATTTTTAGGACGCCGCGTTCAGCCGCCAGATGCAGTTAACCGATTATGGACACAAAAAAAATATTAAAAAGCAACAGTTGGCAACTTTTGCCTTCGTCAAAAAAATACTTCCCGATATCTGGCAGCCATGAAAAGTATACCAAAATGTAGGCCTGTTCAATACCTTTCTCCCGACATATCGATTGTATTTTTAGGACGCCGCGTTCAGCCGCCAGATGCAGTTAACCGATTATGGACACAAAAAAAATATTAAAAAGCAACAGTTGGCAACTTTTGCCTTCATCAAAACATACTTCCCGATATCTGGCAGCCATTAAAAGTATACCAAAATGTAGGCCTGTTCAATACCTTTCTCCCGACATATCGATTGTATTTTTAGGACGCCGCGTTCAGCCGCCAGATGCAGTTAACCGATTATGGACACAAAAAAAATATTAAAAAGCAACAGTTGGCAACTTTTGCCTTCATCAAAAAATACTTCCCGATATCTGGCAGCCATTAAAAGTATACTAAAATGTAGACCTGTTCAATACCTTTCTCCCGACATATCGATTGTATTTTTAGGACGCCGCGTTCAGCCGCCAGATGCAGTTAACCGATTATGGACACAAAAAAAATATTAAAAAGCAACAGTTGGCAACTTTTGCCTTCGTCAAAAAAATACTTACCGATATCTGGCAGCCATGAAAAGTATACCAAAATGTAGGCCTGTTCAATACCTTTTCCCGACATATCGATTGTATTTTTAGGACGCCCGCGTTCAGCCGCCAGATGCAGTTAACCGATTATGGACACAAAAAAAATATTAAAAAGCAACAGTTGGCAACTTTTGCCTTCGTCAAAAAAATACTTCCCGATATCTGGCAGCCATGAAAAGTATACCAAAATGTAGGCCTGTTCAATACCTTTCTCCGACATATCGATTGTATTTTAGGACGCCGCGTTCAGCCGCCAGATGCAGTTAACCGATTATGGACACAAAAAAAATATTAAAAAGCAACAGTTGGCAACTTTTGCCTTCATCAAAACATACTTCCCGATATCTGGCAGCCATTAAAAGTATACCAAAATGTAGGCCTGTTCAATACCTTTCTCCCGACATATCGATTGTATTTTTAGGACGCCGCGTTCAGCCGCCAGATGCAGTTAACCAATTATGGACACACAAAAATATTAAAAAGAAACAGTTGGCAACTTTTGCCTTCGTCAAAAAAATACTTCCCGATATCTGGCAGCCATGGAAAGTATACCAAAATGTAGGCCTGTTCAATACCTTTCTCCCGACATATGGACTGTATTTTTAGGACGCCGCGTTCAGCCGCCAGATGCAGTTAACCGATTATGGACACAAAAAATATTAAAAAGAAACAGTTGGCAACTTTTGCCTCCGTCAAAAAAATACTTCCCAATATCTGGCAGCCATGAAAAGTACGCCAAAATGTAGGCCTGTTCAATACCTTTCTCCCGAAATATCGATTGTATTTTTAGGACGCCGCGTTCAGCCGCCAGATGCAGTTAACCGAAAGTTAAAATATTAAAAAGAAACAGTTGGCAACTTTTGCCTTCGGCAAAAAAATACTTCCCGATATCTGGCAGCCATGAAAAGTATACCAAAATGTAGACCTGTTCAATACCTTTCTCCCGACATATCGATTGTATTTTTAGGACGCCGCGTTCAGCCGCCAGATGCAGTTAACCGATTATGGACACAAAAAAAATATTAAAAAGCAACAGTTGGCAACTTTTGCCTTCGTCAAAAAAATACTTACCGATATCTGGCAGCCATGAAAAGTATACCAAAATGTAGGCCTGTTCAATACCTTTTCCCGACATATCGATTGTATTTTTAGGACGCCGCGTTCAGCCGCCAGATGCAGTTAACCGATTATGGACACAAAAAAAATATTAAAAAGCAACAGTTGGCAACTTTTGCCTTCGTCAAAAAAATACTTCCCGATATCTGGCAGCCATGAAAAGTATACCAAAATGTAGGCCTGTTCAATACCTTTCTCCCGACATATCGATTGTATTTTTAGGACGCCGCGTTCAGCCGCCAGATGCAGTTAACCGATTATGGACACAAAAAAAATATTAAAAAGCAACAGTTGGCAACTTTTGTCTTCATCAAAAAATACTTCCCGATATCTGGCAGCCATTAACCAAAATGTAGGCCTGTTCAATACCTTTCTCCCGACATATCGATTGTATTTTTAGGACGCCGCGTTCAGCCGCCAGATGCAGTTAACCAATTATGGACAACAAAAATATTAAAAAGAAACAGTTGGCAACTTTTGCCTTCGTCAAAAAAATACTTCCCGATATCTGGCAGCCATGGAAAGTATACCAAAATGTAGGCCTGTTCAATACCTTTCTCCCGACATATCGATTGTATTTTTAGGACGCCGCGTTCAGCCGCCAGATGCAGTTAACCGATTATGGACACAATAAATATTAAAAAGAAACAGTTGGCAACTTTTGCCTCCGTCAAAAAAATACTTCCCAATATCTGGCAGCCATGAAAAGTACACCAAAATGTAGGCCTGTTCAATACCTTTCTCCCGACATATCGATTGTATTTTTAGGACGCCGCGTTCAGCCGCCAGATGCAGTTAACCGAAAGTTAAAATATTAAAAAGAAACAGTTGGCAACTTTTGCCTTCGTCAAAAAAATACTTCCCAATATCTGGCAGCCATGAAAAGTATACCAAAATGTAGGCCTGTTCAATACCTTTTCCCGACATATCGATTGTATTTTTAGGACGCCGCGTTCAGCCGCCAGATGCAGTTAACCGATTATGGACACAAAAAAAATATTAAAAAGCAACAGTTGGCAACTTTTGCCTTCGTCAAAAAAATACTTACCGATATCTGGCAGCCATGAAAAGTATACCAAAATGTAGGCCTGTTCAATACCTTTTCCCGACATATCGATTGTATTTTTAGGACGCCGCGTTCAGCCGCCAGATGCAGTTAACCGATTATGGACACAAAAAAAATATTAAAAAGCAACAGTTGGCAACTTTTGCCTTCGTCAAAAAAATACTTCCCGATATCTGGCAGCCATGAAAAGTATACCAAAATGTAGGCCTGTTCAATACCTTTCTCCCGACATATCGATTGTATTTTTAGGACGCCGCGTTCAGCCGCCAGATGCAGTTAACCGATTATGGACACAAAAAAAATATTAAAAAGCAACAGTTGGCAACTTTTGCCTTCATCAAAAAATACTTTCCCGATATCTGGCAGCCATTAAAAGTATACCAAAATGTAGGCCTGTTCAATACCTTTCTCCCGACATATCGATTGTATTTTTAGGACGCCGCGTTCAGCCGCCAGATGCAGTTAACCAATTATGGACACACAAAAATATTAAAAAGAAACAGTTGGCAACTTTTGCCTTCGTCAAAAAAATACTTCCCGATATCTGGCAGCCATGGAAAGTATACCAAAATGTAGGCCTGTTCAATACCTTTCTCCCGACATATCGATTGTATTTTTAGGACGCCGCGTTCAGCCGCCAGATGCAGTTAACCGATTATGGACACAAAAAATATTAAAAAGAAACAGTTGGCAACTTTTGCCTCCGTCAAAAAAATACTTCCCAATATCTGGCAGCCATGAAAAGTACACCAAAATGTAGGCCTGTTCAATACCTTTCTCCCGACATATCGATTGTATTTTTAGGACGCCGCGTTCAGCCGCCAGATGCAGTTAACCGAAAGTTAAAATATTAAAAAGAAACAGTTGGCAACTTTTGCCTTCGTCAAAAAAATACTTCCCAATATCTGGCAGCCATGAAAAGTATACCAAAATGTAGGCCTGTTCAATACCTTTTCCCGACATATCGATTGTATTTTTAGGACGCCGCGTTCAGCCGCCAGATGCAGTTAACCGATTATGGACACAAAAAAAATATTAAAAAGCAACAGTTGGCAACTTTTGCCTTCGTCAAAAAAATACTTACCGATATCTGGCAGCCATGAAAAGTATACCAAAATGTAGGCCTGTTCAATACCTTTTCCCGACATATCGATTGTATTTTTAGGACGCCGCGTTCAGCCGCCAGATGCAGTTAACCGATTATGGACACAAAAAAAATATTAAAAAGCAACAGTTGGCAACTTTTGCCTTCGTCAAAAAAATACTTCCCGATATCTGGCAGCCATGAAAAGTATACCAAAATGTAGGCCTGTTCAATACCTTTCTCCCGACATATCGATTGTATATTTAGGACGCCGCGTTCAGCCGCCAGATGCAGTTAACCGATTATGGACACAAAAAAAATATTAAAAAGCAACAGTTGGCAACTTTTGCCTTCATCAAAAAATACTTCCCGATATCTGGCAGCCATTAAAAGTATACCAAAATGTAGGCCTGTTCAATACCTTTCTCCCGACATATCGATTGTATTTTTAGGACGCCGCGTTCAGCCGCCAGATGCAGTTAACCAATTATGGACACACAAAAATATTAAAAAGAAACAGTTGGCAACTTTTGCCTTCGTCAAAAAAATACTTCCCGATATCTGGCAGCCATGGAAAGTATACCAAAATGTAGGCCTGTTCAATACCTTTCTCCCGACATATCGACTGTATTTTTAGGACGCCGCGTTCAGCCGCCAGATGCAGTTAACCGATTATGGACACAAAAAATATTAAAAAGAAACAGTTGGCAACTTTTGCCTCCATCAAAAAAATACTTCCCAATATCTGGCAGCCATGAAAAGTACGCCAAAATGTAGGCCTGTTCAATACCTTTCTCCCGAAATATCGATTGTATTTTTAGGACGCCGCGTTCAGCCGCCAGATGCAGTTAACCGAAAGTTAAAATATTAAAAAGAAACAGTTGGCAACTTTTGCCTTCGGCAAAAAAATACTTCCCGATATCTGGCAGCCATGAAAAGTATACCAAAATGTAGACCTGTTCAATACCTTTCTCCCGACATATCGATTGTATTTTTAGGACGCCGCGTTCAGCCGCCAGATGCAGTTAACCGATTATGGACACAAAAAAAATATTAAAAAGCAACAGTTGGCAACTTTTGCCTTCGTCAAAAAAATACTTACCGATATCTGGCAGCCATGAAAAGTATACCAAAATGTAGGTTAACCGATTATGGACACAAAAAAAATATTAAAAAGCAACAGTTGGCAACTTTTGCCTTCATCAAAAAATACTTCCCGATATCTGGCAGCCATTAAAAGTATACCAAAATGTAGGCCTGTTCAATACCTTTCTCCCGACATATCGATTGTATTTTTAGGACGCCGCGTTCAGCCGCCAGATGCAGTTAACCAATTATGGACACACAAAAATATTAAAAAGAAACAGTTGGCAACTTTTGCCTTCGTCAAAAAAATACTTCCCGATATCTGGCAGCCATGGAAAGTATACCAAAATGTAGGCCTGTTCAATACCTTTCTCCCGACATATCGACTGTATTTTTAGGACGCCGCGTTCAGCCGCCAGATGCAGTTAACCGATTATGGACACAAAAAATATTAAAAAGAAACAGTTGGCAACTTTTGCCTCCATCAAAAAAATACTTCCCAATATCTGGCAGCCATGAAAAGTACGCCAAAATGTAGGCCTGTTCAATACCTTTCTCCCGAAATATCGATTGTATTTTTAGGACGCCGCGTTCAGCCGCCAGATGCAGTTAACCGAAAGTTAAAATATTAAAAAGAAACAGTTGGCAACTTTTGCCTTCGGCAAAAAAATACTTCCCGATATCTGGCAGCCATGAAAAGTATACCAAAATGTAGACCTGTTCAATACCTTTCTCCCGACATATCGATTGTATTTTTAGGACGCCGCGTTCAGCCGCCAGATGCAGTTAACCGATTATGGACACAAAAAAAATATTAAAAAGCAACAGTTGGCAACTTTTGCCTTCGTCAAAAAAATACTTACCGATATCTGGCAGCCATGAAAAGTATACCAAAATGTAGGCCTGTTCAATACCTTTTCCCGACATATCGATTGTATTTTTAGGACGCCGCGTTCAGCCGCCAGATGCAGTTAACCGATTATGGACACAAAAAAAATATTAAAAAGCAACAGTTGGCAACTTTTGCCTTCGTCAAAAAAATACTTCCCGATATCTGGCAGCCATGAAAAGTATACCAAAATGTAGGCCTGTTCAATACCTTTCTCCCGACATATCGATTGTATTTTTAGGACGCCGCGTTCAGCCGCCAGATGCAGTTAACCGATTATGGACACAAAAAAAATATTAAAAAGCAACAGTTGGCAACTTTTGCCTTCATCAAAAAATACTTCCCGATATCTGGCAGCCATTAAAAGTATACCAAAATGTAGGCCTGTTCAATACCTTTCTCCCGACATATCGATTGTATTTTTAGGACGCCGCGTTCAGCCGCCAGATGCAGTTAACCAATTATGGACACACAAAAATATTAAAAAGAAACAGTTGGCAACTTTTGCCTTCGTCAAAAAAATACTTCCCGATATCTGGCAGCCATGGAAAGTATACCAAAATGTAGGCCTGTTCAATACCTTTCTCCCGACATATCGATTGTATTTTTAGGACGCCGCGTTCAGCCGCCAGATGCAGTTAACCGATTATGGACACAAAAAATATTAAAAAGAAACAGTTGGCAACTTTTGCCTCCGTCAAAAAAATACTTCCCAATATCTGGCAGCCATGAAAAGTACACCAAAATGTAGGCCTGTTCAATACCTTTCTCCCGACATATCGATTGTATTTTTAGGACGCCGCGTTCAGCCGCCAGATGCAGTTAACCGAAAGTTAAAATATTAAAAAGAAACAGTTGGCAACTTTTGCCTTCGTCAAAAAAATACTTCCCAATATCTGGCAGCCATGAAAAGTATACCAAAATGTAGGCCTGTTCAATACCTTTCTCCCGACATATCGATTGTATTTTTAGGACGCCGCGTTCAGCCGCCAGATGCAGTTAACCGAAAGTTAAAATATTAAAAAGAAACAGTTGGCAACTTTTGCCTTCGTCAAAAAAATACTTCCCAATATCTGGCAGCCATGAAAAGTATACCAAAATGTAGGCCTGTTCAATACCTTTCTCCCGACATATAGATTGTATTTTTAGGACGCCGCGTTCAGCCGCCAGATGCAGTTAACCGATTATGGACACAAAAAAAATATTAAAAAGCAACAGTTGGCAACTTTTGCCTTCATCAAAAAAATACTTCCCGATATCTGGCAGCCATGAAAAGTATACCAAAATGTAGGCCTGTTCAATACCTTTCTCCCGACATATCGATTGTATTTTTAGGACGCCGCGTTCAGCCGCCAGATGCAGTTAACCGATTATGGACACAAAAAATATTAAAAAGTAACAGTTGGCAACTTTTGCCTTCGTCAAAAAAATACTTCCCGATATCTGGCAGCCATGAAAAGTATACCAAAATGTAGGCCTGTTCAATACCTTTCTCCCGACATATAGACTGTATTTTTAGGACGCCGCGTTCAGCCGCCAGATGCAGTTAACCGATTATGGACACACAAAAATATTAAAAAGAAACAGTTGGCAACTTTTGCCTTCGTCAAAAAAATACTTCCCGATATCTGGCAGCCATGAAAAGTATACCAAAATGTAGACCTGTTCAATACCTTTCTCCCGACATATCGATTGTATTTTTAGGACGCCGCGTTCAGCCGCCAGATGCAGTTAACCGATTATGGACACAAAAAAAATATTAAAAAGCAACAGTTGGCAACTTTTGCCTTCATCAAAAAATACTTCCCGATATCTGGCAGCCATTAAAAGTATACCAAAATGTAGGCCTGTTCAATACCTTTCTCCCGACATATCGATTGTATTTTTAGGACGCCGCGTTCAGCCGCCAGATGCAGTTAACCGAAAGTTAAAATATTAAAAAGAAACAGTTGGCAACTTTTGCCTTCGGCAAAAAAATACTTCCCGATATCTGGCAGCCATGAAAAGTATACCAAAATGTAGACCTGTTCAATACCTTTCTCCCGACATATCGATTGTATTTTTAGGACGCCGCGTTCAGCCGCCAGATGCAGTTAACCGATTATGGACACAAAAAAAATATTAAAAAGCAACAGTTGGCAACTTTTGCCTTCGTCAAAAAAATACTTACCGATATCTGGCAGCCATGAAAAGTATACCAAAATGTAGGCCTGTTCAATACCTTTTCCCGACATATCGATTGTATTTTTAGGACGCCGCGTTCAGCCGCCAGATGCAGTTAACCGATTATGGACACAAAAAAAATATTAAAAAGCAACAGTTGGCAACTTTTGCCTTCGTCAAAAAAATACTTCCCAATATCTGGCAGCCATGAAAAGTACGCCAAAATGTAGGCCTGTTCAATACCTTTCTCCCGAAATATCGATTGTATTTTTAGGACGCCGCGTTCAGCCGCCAGATGCAGTTAACCGAAAGTTAAAATATTAAAAAGAAACAGTTGGCAACTTTTGCCTTCGGCAAAAAAATACTTCCCGATATCTGGCAGCCATGAAAAGTATACCAAAATGTAGACCTGTTCAATACCTTTCTCCCGACATATCGATTGTATTTTTAGGACGCCGCGTTCAGCCGCCAGATGCAGTTAACCGATTATGGACACAAAAAAAATATTAAAAAGCAACAGTTGGCAACTTTTGCCTTCGTCAAAAAGATACTTACCGATATCTGGCAGCCATGAAAAGTATACCAAAATGTAGGCCTGTTCAATACCTTTTCCCGACATATCGATTGTATTTTTAGGACGCCGCGTTCAGCCGCCAGATGCAGTTAACCGAAAGTTAAAATATTAAAAAGAAACAGTTGGCAACTTTTGCCTTCGTCAAAAAAATACTTCCCAATATCTGGCAGCCATGAAAAGTATACCAAAATGTAGGCCTGTTCAATACCTTTCTCCCGACATATAGATTGTATTTTTAGGACGCCGCGTTCAGCCGCCAGATGCAGTTAACCGATTATGGACACAAAAAAAATATTAAAAAGCAACAGTTGGCAACTTTTGCCTTCATCAAAAAAATACTTCCCGATATCTGGCAGCCATGAAAAGTATACCAAAATGTAGGCCTGTTCAATACCTTTCTCCCGACATATCGATTGTATTTTTAGGACGCCGCGTTCAGCCGCCAGATGCAGTTTACCGATTATGGACACAAAAAATATTAAAAAGTAACAGTTGGCAACTTTTGCCTTCGTCAAAAAAATACTTCCCGATATCTGGCAGCCATGAAAAGTATACCAAAATGTAGGCCTGTTCAATACCTTTCTCCCGACATATAGACTGTATTTTTAGGACGCCGCGTTCAGCCGCCAGATGCAGTTAACCGATTATGGACACACAAAAATATTAAAAAGAAACAGTTGGCAACTTTTGCCTTCGTCAAAAAAATACTTCCCGATATCTGGCAGCCATGAAAAGTATACCAAAATGTAGACCTGTTCAATACCTTTCTCCCGACATATCGATTGTATTTTTAGGACGCCGCGTTCAGCCGCCAGATGCAGTTAACCGATTATGGACACAAAAAAAATATTAAAAAGCAACAGTTGGCAACTTTTGCCTTCATCAAAAAATACTTCCCGATATCTGGCAGCCATTAAAAGTATACCAAAATGTAGGCCTGTTCAATACCTTTCTCCCGACATATCGATTGTATTTTTAGGACGCCGCGTTCAGCCGCCAGATGCAGTTAACCGAAAGTTAAAATATTAAAAAGAAACAGTTGGCAACTTTTGCCTTCGGCAAAAAAATACTTCCCGATATCTGGCAGCCATGAAAAGTATACCAAAATGTAGACCTGTTCAATACCTTTCTCCCGACATATCGATTGTATTTTTAGGACGCCGCGTTCAGCCGCCAGATGCAGTTAACCGATTATGGACACAAAAAAAATATTAAAAAGCAACAGTTGGCAACTTTTGCCTTCGTCAAAAAAATACTTACCGATATCTGGCAGCCATGAAAAGTATACCAAAATGTAGGCCTGTTCAATACCTTTTCCCGACATATCGATTGTATTTTTAGGACGCCGCGTTCAGCCGCCAGATGCAGTTAACCGATTATGGACACAAAAAAAATATTAAAAAGCAACAGTTGGCAACTTTTGCCTTCGTCAAAAAAATACTTCCCAATATCTGGCAGCCATGAAAAGTACGCCAAAATGTAGGCCTGTTCAATACCTTTCTCCCGAAATATCGATTGTATTTTTAGGACGCCGCGTTCAGCCGCCAGATGCAGTTAACCGAAAGTTAAAATATTAAAAAGAAACAGTTGGCAACTTTTGCCTTCGGCAAAAAAATACTTCCCGATATCTGGCAGCCATGAAAAGTATACCAAAATGTAGACCTGTTCAATACCTTTCTCCCGACATATCGATTGTATTTTTAGGACGCCGCGTTCAGCCGCCAGATGCAGTTAACCGATTATGGACACAAAAAAAATATTAAAAAGCAACAGTTGGCAACTTTTGCCTTCGTCAAAAAGATACTTACCGATATCTGGCAGCCATGAAAAGTATACCAAAATGTAGGCCTGTTCAATACCTTTTCCCGACATATCGATTGTATTTTTAGGACGCCGCGTTCAGCCGCCAGATGCAGTTAACCGATTATGGACACAAAAAAAATATTAAAAAGCAACAGTTGGCAACTTTTGCCTTCGTCAAAAAAATACTTCCCGATATCTGGCAGCCATGAAAAGTATACCAAAATGTAGGCCTGTTCAATACCTTTCTCCCGACATATCGATTGTATTTTTAGGACGCCGCGTTCAGCCGCCAGATGCAGTTAACCGATTATGGACACAAAAAAAATATTAAAAAGCAACAGTTGGCAACTTTTGCCTTCATCAAAAAATACTTCCCGATATCTGGCAGCCATTAAAAGTATACCAAAATGTAGGCCTGTTCAATACCTTTCTCCCGACATATCGATTGTATTTTTAGGACGCCGCGTTCAGCCGCCAGATGCAGTTAACCAATTATGGACACACAAAAATATTAAAAAGAAACAGTTGGCAACTTTTGCCTTCGTCAAAAAAATACTTCCCGATATCTGGCAGCCATGGAAAGTATACCAAAATGTAGGCCTGTTCAATACCTTTCTCCCGACATATCGATTGTATTTTTAGGACGCCGCGTTCAGCCGCCAGATGCAGTTAACCGATTATGGACACAAAAAATATTAAAAAGAAACAGTTGGCAACTTTTGCCTCCGTCAAAAAAATACTTCCCAATATCTGGCAGCCATGAAAAGTACACCAAAATGTAGGCCTGTTCAATACCTTTCTCCCGACATATCGATTGTATTTTTAGGACGCCGCGTTCAGCCGCCAGATGCAGTTAACCGAAAGTTAAAATATTAAAAAGAAACAGTTGGCAACTTTTGCCTTCGTCAAAAAAATACTTCCCAATATCTGGCAGCCATGAAAAGTATACCAAAATGTAGGCCTGTTCAATACCTTTCTCCCGACATATAGATTGTATTTTTAGGACGCCGCGTTCAGCCGCCAGATGCAGTTAACCGATTATGGACACAAAAAAAATATTAAAAAGCAACAGTTGGCAACTTTTGCCTTCATCAAAAAAATACTTCCCGATATCTGGCAGCCATGAAAAGTATACCAAAATGTAGGCCTGTTCAATACCTTTCTCCCGACATATCGATTGTATTTTTAGGACGCCGCGTTCAGCCGCCAGATGCAGTTAACCGATTATGGACACAAAAAATATTAAAAAGTAACAGTTGGCAACTTTTGCCTTCGTCAAAAAAATACTTCCCGATATCTGGCAGCCATGAAAAGTATACCAAAATGTAGGCCTGTTCAATACCTTTCTCCCGACATATAGACTGTATTTTTAGGACGCCGCGTTCAGCCGCCAGATGCAGTTAACCGATTATGGACACACAAAAATATTAAAAAGAAACAGTTGGCAACTTTTGCCTTCGTCAAAAAAATACTTCCCGATATCTGGCAGCCATGAAAAGTATACCAAAATGTAGACCTGTTCAATACCTTTCTCCCGACATATCGATTGTATTTTTAGGACGCCGCGTTCAGCCGCCAGATGCAGTTAACCGATTATGGACACAAAAAAAATATTAAAAAGCAACAGTTGGCAACTTTTGCCTTCGTCAAAAAAATACTTCCCGATATCTGGCAGCCATGAAAAGTATACCAAAATGTAGGCCTGTTCAATACCTTTCTCCCGACATATCGATTGTATTTTTAGGACGCCGCGTTCAGCCGCCAGATGCAGTTAACCGATTATGGACACAAAAAAAATATTAAAAAGCAACAGTTGGCAACTTTTGCCTTCATCAAAAAATACTTCCCGATATCTGGCAGCCATTAAAAGTATACCAAAATGTAGGCCTGTTCAATACCTTTCTCCCGACATATCGATTGTATTTTTAGGACGCCGCGTTCAGCCGCCAGATGCAGTTAACCAATTATGGACACACAAAAATATTAAAAAGAAACAGTTGGCAACTTTTGCCTTCGTCAAAAAAATACTTCCCGATATCTGGCAGCCATGGAAAGTATACCAAAATGTAGGCCTGTTCAATACCTTTCTCCCGACATATCGACTGTATTTTTAGGACGCCGCGTTCAGCCGCCAGATGCAGTTAACCGATTATGGACACAAAAAATATTAAAAAGAAACAGTTGGCAACTTTTGCCTCCGTCAAAAAAATACTTCCCAATACCTGGCAGCCATGAAAAGTACGCCAAAATGTAGGCCTGTTCAATACCTTTCTCCCGAAATATCGATTGTACTTTTAGGACGCCGCGTTCAGCCGCCAGATGCAGTTAACCGAAAGTTAAAATATTAAAAAGAAACAGTTGGCAACTTTTGCCTTCGGCAAAAAAATACTTCCCGATATCTGGCAGCCATGAAAAGTATACCAAAATGTAGACCTGTTCAATACCTTTCTCCCGACATATCGATTGTATTTTTAGGACGCCGCGTTCAGCCGCCAGATGCAGTTAACCGATTATGGACACAAAAAAAATATTAAAAAGCAACAGTTGGCAACTTTTGCCTTCGTCAAAAAAATACTTACCGATATCTGGCAGCCATGAAAAGTATACCAAAATGTAGGCCTGTTCAATACCTTTTCCCGACATATCGATTGTATTTTTAGGACGCCGCGTTCAGCCGCCAGATGCAGTTAACCGATTATGGACACAAAAAAAATATTAAAAAGCAACAGTTGGCAACTTTTGCCTTCGTCAAAAAAATACTTCCCGATATCTGGCAGCCATGAAAAGTATACCAAAATGTAGGCCTGTTCAATACCTTTCTCCCGACATATCGATTGTATTTTTAGGACGCCGCGTTCAGCCGCCAGATGCAGTTAACCGATTATGGACACAAAAAAAATATTAAAAAGCAACAGTTGGCAACTTTTGCCTTCATCAAAAAATACTTCCCGATATCTGGCAGCCATTAAAGGTATACCAAAATGTAGGCCTGTTCAATACCTTTCTCCCGACATATCGATTGTATTTTTAGGACGCCGCGTTCAGCCGCCAGATGGAGTTAACCAATTATGGACACACAAAAATATTAAAAAGAAACAGTTGGCAACTTTTGCCTTCGTCAAAAAAATACTTCCCGATATCTGGCAGCCATGGAAAGTATACCAAAATGTAGGCCTGTTCAATACCTTTCTCCCGACATATCGATTGTATTTTTAGGACGCCGCGTTCAGCCGCCAGATGCAGTTAACCGATTATGGACACAAAAAATATTAAAAAGAAACAGTTGGTAACTTTTGCCTCCGTCAAAAAAATACTTCCCAATATCTGGCAGCCATGAAAAGTACACCAAAATGTAGGCCTGTTCAATACCTTTCTCCCGACATATCGATTGTATTTTTAGGACGCCGCGTTCAGCCGCCAGATGCAGTTAACCGAAAGTTAAAATATTAAAAAGAAACAGTTGGCAACTTTTGCCTTCGTCAAAAAAATACTTCCCAATATCTGGCAGCCATTAAAAGTATACCAAAATGTAGGCCTGTTCAATACCTTTCTCCCGACATATCGATTGTATTTTTAGGACGCCGCGTTCAGCCGCCAGATGCAGTTAACCGATTATGGACACAAAAAAAATATTAAAAAGCAACAGTTGGCAACTTTTGCCTTCGTCAAACAAATACTTCCCGATATCTGGCAGCCATGAAAAGTATACCAAAATGTAGGCCTGTTCAATACCTTTCTCCCGACATATCGATTGTATTTTTAGGACGCCGCGTTCAGCCGCCAGATGCAGTTAACCGATTATGGACATAAAAAATATTAAAAAGTAACAGTTGGCAACTTTTGCCTTCGTCAAAAAAATACTTCCCGATATCTGGCAGCCATGAAAAGTATACCAAAATGTAGGCCTGTTCAATACCTTTCTCCCGACATATAGACTGTATTTTTAGGACGCCGCGTTCAGCCGCCAGATGCAGTTAACCGATTATGGACACACAAAAATATTAAAAAGAAACAGTTGGCAACTTTTGCCTTCGTCAAAAAAATACTTCCCGATATCTGGCAGCCATGAAAAGTATACCAAAATGTAGACCTGTTCAATACCTTTCTCCCGACATATCGATTGTATTTTTAGGACGCCGCGTTCAGCCGCCAGATGCAGTTAACCGATTATGGACACAAAAAAAATATTAAAAAGCAACAGTTGGCAACTTTTGCCTTCATCAAAAAATACTTCCCGATATCTGGCAGCCATTAAAAGTATACCAAAATGTAGGCCTGTTCAATACCTTTCTCCCGACATATCGATTGTATTTTTAGGACGCCGCGTTCAGCCGCCAGATGCAGTTAACCGATTATGGACACAAAAAAAATATTAAAAAGCAACAGTTGGCAACTTTTGCCTTCGTCAAAAAAATACTTCCCGATATCTGGCAGCCATGAAAAGTATACCAAAATGTAGGCCTGTTCAATACCTTTCTCCCGACATATCGATTGTATTTTTAGGACGCCGCGTTCAGCCGCCAGATGCAGTTAACCGATTATGGACACAAAAAAAATATTAAAAAGCAACAGTTGGCAACTTTTGCCTTCATCAAAAAATACTTCCCGATATCTGGCAGCCATTAAAAGTATACCAAAATGTAGGCCTGTTCAATACCTTTCTCCCGACATATCGATTGTATTTTTAGGACGCCGCGTTCAGCCGCCAGATGCAGTTAACCAATTATGGACACACAAAAATATTAAAAAGAAACAGTTGGCAACTTTTGCCTTCGTCAAAAAAATACTTCCCGATATCTGGCAGCCATGGAAAGTATACCAAAATGTAGGCCTGTTCAATACCTTTCTCCCGACATATCGACTGTATTTTTAGGACGCCGCGTTCAGCCGCCAGATGCAGTTAACCGATTATGGACACAAAAAATATTAAAAAGAAACAGTTGGCAACTTTTGCCTCCGTCAAAAAAATACTTCCCAATATCTGGCAGCCATGAAAAGTACACCAAAATGTAGGCCTGTTCAATACCTTTCTCCCGACATATCGATTGTATTTTTAGGACGCCGCGTTCAGCCGCCAGATGCAGTTAACCGAAAGTTAAAATATTAAAAAGAAACAGTTGGCAACTTTTGCCTTCGGCAAAAAAATACTTCCCGATATCTGGCAGCCATGAAAAGTATACCAAAATGTAGACCTGTTCAATACCTTTCTCCCGACATATCGATTGTATTTTTAGGACGCCGCGTTCAGCCGCCAGATGCAGTTAACCGATTATGGACACAAAAAAAATATTAAAAAGCAACAGTTGGCAACTTTTGCCTTCGTCAAAAAAATACTTACCGATATCTGGCAGCCATGAAAAGTATACCAAAATGTAGGCCTGTTCAATACCTTTTTCCGACATATCGATTGTATTTTTAGGACGCCGCGTTCAGCCGCCAGATGCAGTTAACCGATTATGGACACAAAAAAAATATTAAAAAGCAACAGTTGGCAACTTTTGCCTTCGTCAAAAAAATACTTCCCGATATCTGGCAGCCATGAAAAGTATACCAAAATGTAGGC
The DNA here is from genome assembly GCA_963931855.1 of Philhelius festivus. NCBI lineage: Eukaryota > Metazoa > Arthropoda > Insecta > Diptera > Syrphidae > Philhelius > Philhelius festivus. The sequence continues at coordinate 133,353,961 of OZ007556.1, read as the reverse complement.
CTGTTCAATACCTTTCTCCCGACATATCGATTGTATTTTTAGGACGCCGCGTTCAGCCGCCAGATGCAGTTAACCGATTATGGACACAAAAAAAATATTAAAAAGCAACAGTTGGCAACTTTTGCCTTCATCAAAAAATACTTCCCGATATCTGGCAGCCATTAAAAGTATACCAAAATGTAGGCCTGTTCAATACCTTTCTCCCGACATATCGATTGTATTTTTAGGACGCCGCGTTCAGCCGCCAGATGCAGTTAACCAATTATGGACACACAAAAATATTAAAAAGAAACAGTTGGCAACTTTTGCCTTCGTCAAAAAAATACTTCCCGATATCTGGCAGCCATGGAAAGTATACCAAAATGTAGGCCTGTTCAATACCTTTCTCCCGACATATCGATTGTATTTTTAGGACGCCGCGTTCAGCCGCCAGATGCAGTTAACCGATTATGGACACAAAAAATATTAAAAAGAAACAGTTGGCAACTTTTGCCTCCGTCAAAAAAATACTTCCCAATATCTGGCAGCCATGAAAAGTACACCAAAATGTAGGCCTGTTCAATACCTTTCTCCCGACATATCGATTGTATTTTTAGGACGCCGCGTTCAGCCGCCAGATGCAGTTAACCGAAAGTTAAAATATTAAAAAGAAACAGTTGGCAACTTTTGCCTTCGGCAAAAAAATACTTCCCGATATCTGGCAGCCATGAAAAGTATACCAAAATGTAGACCTGTTCAATACCTTTCTCCCGACATATCGATTGTATTTTTAGGACGCCGCGTTCAGCCGCCAGATGCAGTTAACCGATTATGGACACAAAAAAAATATTAAAAAGCAACAGTTGGCAACTTTTGCCTTCGTCAAAAAAATACTTACCGATATCTGGCAGCCATGAAAAGTATACCAAAATGTAGGCCTGTTCAATACCTTTTCCCGACATATCGATTGTATTTTTAGGACGCCGCGTTCAGCCGCCAGATGCAGTTAACCGATTATGGACACAAAAAAAATATTAAAAAGCAACAGTTGGCAACTTTTGCCTTCGTCAAAAAAATACTTCCCGATATCTGGCAGCCATGAAAAGTATACCAAAATGTAGGCCTGTTCAATACCTTTCTCCCGACATATCGATTGTATTTTTAGGACGCCGCGTTCAGCCGCCAGATGCAGTTAACCGATTATGGACACAAAAAAAATATTAAAAAGCAACAGTTGGCAACTTTTGCCTTCATCAAAAAATACTTCCCGATATCTGGCAGCCATTAAAAGTATACCAAAATGTAGGCCTGTTCAATACCTTTCTCCCGACATATCGATTTATTTTTAGGACGCCGCGTTCAGCCACCAGGTGCAGTTAACCGATTATGGACACACAAAAAATATTAAAAAGAAACAGTTGGCAAATTTTGCCTTCATCAAAAAATACTTCCCGATATCTGGCAGCCATGAAAAGTATACCAAAATGTAGACCTGTTCAATACCTTTCTCCCGACATATCGATTGTATTTTTAGGACGCCGCGTTCAGCCGCCAGATGCAGTTAACCGATTATGGACACAAAAAAAATATTAAAAAGCAACAGTTGGCAACTTTTGCCTTCATCAAAAAAATACTTCCCGATATCTGGCAGCCATGAAAAGTATACCAAAATGTAGACCTGTTCAATACCTTTCTCCCGACATATCGATTGTATTTTTAGGACGCCGCGTTCAGCCGCCAGATGCAGTTAACCGATTATGGACACAAAAAAAATATTAAAAAGCAACAATTGGCAACTTTTGCCTTCGTCAAAAAAATACTTACCGATATCTGGCAGCCATGAAAAGTATACCAAAATGTAGGCCTGTTCAATACCTTTTCCCGACATATCGATTGTATTTTTAGGACGCCGCGTTCAGCCGCCAGATGCAGTTAACCGATTATGGACACAAAAAAAATATTAAAAAGCAACAGTTGGCAACTTTTGCCTTCATCAAAAAATACTTCCCGATATCTGGCAGCCATGAAAAGTATACCAAAATGTAGGCCTGTTCAATACCTTTCTCCCGACATATCGATTGTATTTTTAGGACGCCGCGTTCAGCCGCCAGATGCAGTTAACCAATTATGGACACAAAAAAAACCGATTATGGACACAAAAAATATTAAAAAGAAACAGTTGGCAACTTTTGCCTTCGTCAAAAAAATACTTCCCGATATCTGGCAGCCATGAAAAGTATACCAAAATGTAGGCCTGTTCAATACCTTTCTCCCGACATATCGATTGTATTTTTAGGACGCCGCGTTCAGCCACCAGGTGCAGTTAACCGATTATGGACACAAAAAAAATATTAAAAAGAAACAGTTGGCAACTTTTGCCTTCGTCAAAAAAATACTTCCCGATATCTGGCAGCCATGAAAAGTATACCAAAATGTAGACCTGTTCAATACCTTTCTCCCGACATATCGATTGTATTTTTAGGATGCCGCGTTCAGCCGCCAGATGCAGTTAACCGATTATGGACACAAAAAAAATATTAAAAAGCAACAGTTGGCAACTTTTGCCTTCATCAAAAAAATACTTCCCGATATCTGGCAGCCATGAAAAGTATACCAAAATGTAGACCTGTTCAATACCTTTCTCCCGACATATCGATTGTATTTTTAGGACGCCGCGTTCAGCCGCCAGATGCAGTTAACCGATTATGGACACAAAAAAAATATTAAAAAGCAACAATTGGCAACTTTTGCCTTCGTCAAAAAAATACTTACCGATATCTGGCAGCCATGAAAAGTATACCAAAATGTAGGCCTGTTCAATACCTTTTCCCGACATATCGATTGTATTTTTAGGACGCCGCGTTCAGCCGCCAGATGCAGTTAACCGATTATGGACACAAAAAAAAATATTAAAAAGCAACAGTTGGCAACTTTTGCCTTCATCAAAAAATACTTCCCGATATCTGGCAGCCATTAAAAGTATACCAAAATGTAGGCCTGTTCAATACCTTTCTCCCGACATATCGATTGTATTTTTAGGACGCCGCGTTCAGCCGCCAGATGCAGTTAACCGATTATGGACACAAAAAATATTAAAAAGAAACAGTTGGCAACTTTTGCCTTCGTCAAAAAAATACTTCCCGATATCTGGCAGCCATGAAAAGTATACCAAAATGTAGGCCTGTTCAATACCTTTCTCCCGACATATCGATTGTATTTTTAGGACGCCGCGTTCAGCCGCCAGATGCAGTTAACCGATTATGGACACAAAAAAAATATTAAAAAGCAACAGTTGGCAACTTTTGCCTTCGTCAAAAAAATACTTACCGATATCTGGCAGCCATGAAAAGTATACCAAAATGTAGGCCTGTTCAATACCTTTTCCCGACATATCGATTGTATTTTTAGGACGCCGCGTTCAGCCGCCAGATGCAGTTAACCGATTATGGACACAAAAAAAATATTAAAAAGCAACAGTTGGCAACTTTTGCCTTCATCAAAAAATACTTCCCGATATCTGGCAGCCATTAAAAGTATACCAAAATGTAGGCCTGTTCAATACCTTTCTCCCGACATATCGATTGTATTTTTAGGACGCCGCGTTCAGCCGCCAGATGCAGTTAACCAATTATGGACACAAAAAAAATATTAAAAAGCAACAGTTGGCAACTTTTGCCTTCATCAAAAAAATACTTCCCGATATCTGGCAGCCATGAAAGGTATACCAAAATGTAGGCCTGTTCAATACCTTTCTCCCCACATATCGATTGTATTTTTAGGACGCCGCGTTCAGCCGCCAGATGCAGTTAACCGATTATGGACACAAAAAATATTAAAAAGAAACAGTTGGCAACTTTTGCCTTCGTCAAAAAAATACTTCCCGATATCTGGCAGCCATGAAAAGTATACCAAAATGTAGACCTGTTCAATACCTTTCTCCCGACATATCGATTGTATTTTTAGGACGCCGCGTTCAGCCGCCAGATGCAGTTAACCGATTATGGACACAAAAAAAATATTAAAAAGCAACAGTTGGCAACTTTTGCCTTCATCAAAAAAATACTTCCCGATATCTGGCAGCCATGAAAAGTATACCAAAATGTAGACCTGTTCAATACCTTTCTCCCGACATATCGATTGTATTTTTAGGACGCCGCGTTCAGCCGCCAGATGCAGTTAACCGATTATGGACACAAAAAAAATATTAAAAAGAAACAGTTGGCAACTTTTGCCTTCGTCAAAAAAATACTTCCCGATATCTGGCAGCCATGAAAAGTATACCAAAATGTAGACCTGTTCAATACCTTTCTCCCGACATATCGATTGTATTTTTAGGACGCCGCGTTCAGCCGCCAGATGCAGTTAACCGATTATGGACACAAAAAAAATATTAAAAAGCAACAGTTGGCAACTTTTGCCTTCATCAAAAAAATACTTCCCGATATCTGGCAGCCATGAAAAGTATACCAAAATGTAGACCTGTTCAATACCTTTCTCCCGACATATCGATTGTATTTTTAGGACGCCGCGTTCAGCCGCCAGATGCAGTTAACCGATTATGGACACAAAAAAAATATTAAAAAGCAACAATTGGCAACTTTTGCCTTCGTCAAAAAAATACTTACCGATATCTGGCAGCCATGAAAAGTATACCAAAATGTAGGCCTGTTCAATACCTTTTCCCGACATATCGATTGTATTTTTAGGACGCCGCGTTCAGCCGCCAGATGCAGTTAACCGATTATGGACACAAAAAAAATATTAAAAAGCAACAGTTGGCAACTTTTGCCTTCATCAAAAAATACTTCCCGATATCTGGCAGCCATGAAAAGTATATCAAAATGTAGACCTGTTCAATACCTTTCTCCCGACATATCGATTGTATTTTTAGGACGCCGCGTTCAGCCGCCAGATGCAGTTAACCGATTATGGACACAAAAAAAATATTAAAAAGCAACAATTGGCAACTTTTGCCTTCGTCAAAAAAATACTTACCGATATCTGGCAGCCATGAAAAGTATACCAAAATGTAGGCCTGTTCAATACCTTTTCCCGACATATCGATTGTATTTTTAGGACGCCGCGTTCAGCCGCCAGATGCAGTTAACCGATTATGGACACAAAAAAAATATTAAAAAGCAACAGTTGGCAACTTTTGCCTTCATCAAAAAATACTTCCCGATATCTGGCAGCCATTAAAAGTATACCAAAATGTAGGCCTGTTCAATACCTTTCTCCCGACATATCGATTGTATTTTTAGGACGCCGCGTTCAGCCGCCAGATGCAGTTAACCGATTATGGACACAAAAAATATTAAAAAGAAACAGTTGGCAACTTTTGCCTTCGTCAAAAAAATACTTCCCGATATCTGGCAGCCATGAAAAGTATACCAAAATGTAGGCCTGTTCAATACCTTTCTCCCGACATATCGATTGTATTTTTAGGACGCCGCGTTCAGCCGCCAGATGCAGTTAACCGATTATGGACACAAAAAAAATATTAAAAAGCAACAGTTGGCAACTTTTACCTTCGTCAAAAAAATACTTACCGATATCTGGCAGCCATGAAAAGTATACCAAAATGTAGGCCTGTTCAATACCTTTTCCCGACATATCGATTGTATTTTTAGGACGCCGCGTTCAGCCGCCAGATGCAGTTAACCGATTATGGACACAAAAAAAATATTAAAAAGCAACAGTTGGCAACTTTTGCCTTCATCAAAAAATACTTCCCGATATCTGGCAGCCATTAAAAGTATACCAAAATGTAGGCCTGTTCAATACCTTTCTCCCGACATATCGATTGTATTTTTAGGACGCCGCGTTCAGCCGCCAGATGCAGTTAACCAATTATGGACACAAAAAAAATATTAAAAAGCAACAGTTGGCAACTTTTGCCTTCATCAAAAAAATACTTCCCGATATCTGGCAGCCATGAAAGGTATACCAAAATGTAGGCCTGTTCAATACCTTTCTCCCCACATATCGATTGTATTTTTAGGACGCCGCGTTCAGCCGCCAGATGCAGTTAACCGATTATGGACACAAAAAATATTAAAAAGAAACAGTTGGCAACTTTTGCCTTCGTCAAAAAAATACTTCCCGATATCTGGCAGCCATGAAAAGTATACCAAAATGTAGACCTGTTCAATACCTTTCTCCCGACATATCGATTGTATTTTTAGGACGCCGCGTTCAGCCGCCAGATGCAGTTAACCGATTATGGACACAAAAAAAATATTAAAAAGCAACAGTTGGCAACTTTTGCCTTCATCAAAAAAATACTTCCCGATATCTGGCAGCCATGAAAAGTATACCAAAATGTAGACCTGTTCAATACCTTTCTCCCGACATATCGATTGTATTTTTAGGACGCCGCGTTCAGCCGCCAGATGCAGTTAACCGATTATGGACACAAAAAAAATATTAAAAAGAAACAGTTGGCAACTTTTGCCTTCGTCAAAAAAATACTTCCCGATATCTGGCAGCCATGAAAAGTATACCAAAATGTAGACCTGTTCAATACCTTTCTCCCGACATATCGATTGTATTTTTAGGACGCCGCGTTCAGCCGCCAGATGCAGTTAACCGATTATGGACACAAAAAAAATATTAAAAAGCAACAATTGGCAACTTTTGCCTTCGTCAAAAAAATACTTCCCGATATCTGGCAGCCATGAAAAGTATACCAAAATGTAGGCCTGTTCAATACCTTTCTCCCGACATATCGATTGTATTTTTAGGACGCCGCGTTCAGCCGCCAGATGCAGTTAACCGATTATGGACACAAAAAAAATATTAAAAAGCAACAGTTGGCAACTTTTACCTTCGTCAAAAAAATACTTACCGATATCTGGCAGCCATGAAAAGTATACCAAAATGTAGGCCTGTTCAATACCTTTTCCCGACATATCGATTGTATTTTTAGGACGCCGCGTTCAGCCGCCAGATGCAGTTAACCGATTATGGACACAAAAAAAATATTAAAAAGCAACAGTTGGCAACTTTTGCCTTCATCAAAAAATACTTCCCGATATCTGGCAGCCATTAAAAGTATACCAAAATGTAGGCCTGTTCAATACCTTTCTCCCGACATATCGATTGTATTTTTAGGACGCCGCGTTCAGCCGCCAGATGCAGTTAACCAATTATGGACACAAAAAAAATATTAAAAAGCAACAGTTGGCAACTTTTGCCTTCATCAAAAAAATACTTCCCGATATCTGGCAGCCATGAAAGGTATACCAAAATGTAGGCCTGTTCAATACCTTTCTCCCCACATATCGATTGTATTTTTAGGACGCCGCGTTCAGCCGCCAGATGCAGTTAACCGATTATGGACACAAAAAATATTAAAAAGAAACAGTTGGCAACTTTTGCCTTCGTCAAAAAAATACTTCCCGATATCTGGCAGCCATGAAAAGTATACCAAAATGTAGACCTGTTCAATACCTTTCTCCCGACATATCGATTGTATTTTTAGGACGCCGCGTTCAGCCGCCAGATGCAGTTAACCGATTATGGACACAAAAAAAATATTAAAAAGCAACAGTTGGCAACTTTTGCCTTCATCAAAAAAATACTTCCCGATATCTGGCAGCCATGAAAAGTATACCAAAATGTAGACCTGTTCAATACCTTTCTCCCGACATATCGATTGTATTTTTAGGACGCCGCGTTCAGCCGCCAGATGCAGTTAACCGATTATGGACACAAAAAAAATATTAAAAAGAAACAGTTGGCAACTTTTGCCTTCGTCAAAAAAATACTTCCCGATATCTGGCAGCCATGAAAAGTATACCAAAATGTAGACCTGTTCAATACCTTTCTCCCGACATATCGATTGTATTTTTAGGACGCCGCGTTCAGCCGCCAGATGCAGTTAACCGATTATGGACACAAAAAAAATATTAAAAAGCAACAATTGGCAACTTTTGCCTTCGTCAAAAAAATACTTCCCGATATCTGGCAGCCATGAAAAGTATACCAAAATGTAGGCCTGTTCAATACCTTTCTCCCGACATATAGATTGTATTTTTAGGACGCCGCGTTCAGCCGCCAGATGCAGTTAACCGATTATGGACACAAAAAAAATATTAAAAAGCAACAGTTGGCAACTTTTGCCTTCATCAAAAAATACTTCCCGATATCTGGCAGCCATTAAAAGTATACCAAAATGTAGGCCTGTTCAATACCTTTCTCCCGACATATCGATTGTATTTTTAGGACGCCGCGTTCAGCCACCAGGTGCAGTTAACCGATTATGGACACAAAAAAAATATTAAAAAGAAACAGTTGGCAACTTTTGCCTTCGTCAAAAAAATACTTCCCGATTACTGGCAGCCATGAAAAGTATACCAAAATGTAGACCTGTTCAATACCTTTCTCCCGACATATCGATTGTATTTTTAGGACGCCGCGTTCAGCCGCCAGATGCAGTTAACCGATTATGGACACAAAAAAAATATTAAAAAGCAACAGTTGGCAACTTTTGCCTTCGTCAAAAAAATACTTACCGATATCTGGCAGCCATGAAAAGTATACCAAAATGTAGACCTGTTCAATACCTTTCTCCCGACATATCGATTGTATTTTTAGGACGCCGCGTTCAGCCGCCAGATGCAGTTAACCGATTATGGACACAAAAAAAATATTAAAAAGCAACAGTTGGCAACTTTTGCCTTCATCAAAAAAATACTTCCCGATATCTGGCAGCCATGAAAAGTATACCAAAATGTAGACCTGTTCAATACCTTTCTCCCGACATATCGATTGTATTTTTAGGACGCCGCGTTCAGCCGCCAGATGCAGTTAACCGATTATGGACACAAAAAAAATATTAAAAAGCAACAATTGGCAACTTTTGCCTTCGTCAAAAAAATACTTACCGATATCTGGCAGCCATGAAAAGTATACCAAAATGTAGGCCTGTTCAATACCTTTTCCCGACATATCGATTGTATTTTTAGGACGCCGCGTTCAGCCGCCAGATGCAGTTAACCGATTATGGACACAAAAAAAATATTAAAAAGCAACAGTTGGCAACTTTTGCCTTCATCAAAAAATACTTCCCGATATCTGGCAGCCATTAAAAGTATACCAAAATGTAGGCCTGTTCAATACCTTTCTCCCGACATATCGATTGTATTTTTAGGACGCCGCGTTCAGCCGCCAGATGCAGTTAACCGATTATGGACACAAAAAATATTAAAAAGAAACAGTTGGCAACTTTTGCCTTCGTCAAAAAAATACTTCCCGATATCTGGCAGCCATGAAAAGTATACCAAAATGTAGGCCTGTTCAATACCTTTCTCCCGACATATCGATTGTATTTTTAGGACGCCGCGTTCAGCCGCCAGATGCAGTTAACCGATTATGGACACAAAAAAAATATTAAAAAGCAACAGTTGGCAACTTTTACCTTCGTCAAAAAAATACTTACCGATATCTGGCAGCCATGAAAAGTATACCAAAATGTAGGCCTGTTCAATACCTTTTCCCGACATATCGATTGTATTTTTAGGACGCCGCGTTCAGCCGCCAGATGCAGTTAACCGATTATGGACACAAAAAAAATATTAAAAAGCAACAATTGGCAACTTTTGCCTTCGTCAAAAAAATACTTCCCGATATCTGGCAGCCATGAAAAGTATACCAAAATGTAGGCCTGTTCAATACCTTTCTCCCGACATATCGATTGTATTTTTAGGACGCCGCGTTCAGCCGCCAGATGCAGTTAACCGATTATGGACACAAAAAAAATATTAAAAAGCAACAGTTGGCAACTTTTACCTTCGTCAAAAAAATACTTACCGATATCTGGCAGCCATGAAAAGTATACCAAAATGTAGGCCTGTTCAATACCTTTTCCCGACATATCGATTGTATTTTTAGGACGCCGCGTTCAGCCGCCAGATGCAGTTAACCGATTATGGACACAAAAAAAATATTAAAAAGCAACAGTTGGCAACTTTTGCCTTCATCAAAAAATACTTCCCGATATCTGGCAGCCATTAAAAGTATACCAAAATGTAGGCCTGTTCAATACCTTTCTCCCGACATATCGATTGTATTTTTAGGACGCCGCGTTCAGCCGCCAGATGCAGTTAACCAATTATGGACACAAAAAAAATATTAAAAAGCAACAGTTGGCAACTTTTGCCTTCATCAAAAAAATACTTCCCGATATCTGGCAGCCATGAAAGGTATACCAAAATGTAGGCCTGTTCAATACCTTTCTCCCCACATATCGATTGTATTTTTAGGACGCCGCGTTCAGCCGCCAGATGCAGTTAACCGATTATGGACACAAAAAATATTAAAAAGAAACAGTTGGCAACTTTTGCCTTCGTCAAAAAAATACTTCCCGATATCTGGCAGCCATGAAAAGTATACCAAAATGTAGACCTGTTCAATACCTTTCTCCCGACATATCGATTGTATTTTTAGGACGCCGCGTTCAGCCGCCAGATGCAGTTAACCGATTATGGACACAAAAAAAATATTAAAAAGCAACAGTTGGCAACTTTTGCCTTCATCAAAAAAATACTTCCCGATATCTGGCAGCCATGAAAAGTATACCAAAATGTAGACCTGTTCAATACCTTTCTCCCGACATATCGATTGTATTTTTAGGACGCCGCGTTCAGCCGCCAGATGCAGTTAACCGATTATGGACACAAAAAAAATATTAAAAAGAAACAGTTGGCAACTTTTGCCTTCGTCAAAAAAATACTTCCCGATATCTGGCAGCCATGAAAAGTATACCAAAATGTAGACCTGTTCAATACCTTTCTCCCGACATATCGATTGTATTTTTAGGACGCCGCGTTCAGCCGCCAGATGCAGTTAACCGATTATGGACACAAAAAAAATATTAAAAAGCAACAATTGGCAACTTTTGCCTTCGTCAAAAAAATACTTCCCGATATCTGGCAGCCATGAAAAGTATACCAAAATGTAGGCCTGTTCAATACCTTTCTCCCGACATATAGATTGTATTTTTAGGACGCCGCGTTCAGCCGCCAGATGCAGTTAACCGATTATGGACACAAAAAAAATATTAAAAAGCAACAGTTGGCAACTTTTGCCTTCATCAAAAAATACTTCCCGATATCTGGCAGCCATTAAAAGTATACCAAAATGTAGGCCTGTTCAATACCTTTCTCCCGACATATCGATTGTATTTTTAGGACGCCGCGTTCAGCCACCAGGTGCAGTTAACCGATTATGGACACAAAAAAAATATTAAAAAGAAACAGTTGGCAACTTTTGCCTTCGTCAAAAAAATACTTCCCGATTACTGGCAGCCATGAAAAGTATACCAAAATGTAGACCTGTTCAATACCTTTCTCCCGACATATCGATTGTATTTTTAGGACGCCGCGTTCAGCCGCCAGATGCAGTTAACCGATTATGGACACAAAAAAAATATTAAAAAGCAACAGTTGGCAACTTTTGCCTTCGTCAAAAAAATACTTACCGATATCTGGCAGCCATGAAAAGTATACCAAAATGTAGACCTGTTCAATACCTTTCTCCCGACATATCGATTGTATTTTTAGGACGCCGCGTTCAGCCGCCAGATGCAGTTAACCGATTATGGACACAAAAAAAATATTAAAAAGCAACAGTTGGCAACTTTTGCCTTCATCAAAAAAATACTTCCCGATATCTGGCAGCCATGAAAAGTATACCAAAATGTAGACCTGTTCAATACCTTTCTCCCGACATATCGATTGTATTTTTAGGACGCCGCGTTCAGCCGCCAGATGCAGTTAACCGATTATGGACACAAAAAAAATATTAAAAAGCAACAATTGGCAACTTTTGCCTTCGTCAAAAAAATACTTACCGATATCTGGCAGCCATGAAAAGTATACCAAAATGTAGGCCTGTTCAATACCTTTTCCCGACATATCGATTGTATTTTTAGGACGCCGCGTTCAGCCGCCAGATGCAGTTAACCGATTATGGACACAAAAAAAATATTAAAAAGCAACAGTTGGCAACTTTTGCCTTCATCAAAAAATACTTCCCGATATCTGGCAGCCATTAAAAGTATACCAAAATGTAGGCCTGTTCAATACCTTTCTCCCGACATATCGATTGTATTTTTAGGACGCCGCGTTCAGCCGCCAGATGCAGTTAACCGATTATGGACACAAAAAATATTAAAAAGAAACAGTTGGCAACTTTTGCCTTCGTCAAAAAAATACTTCCCGATATCTGGCAGCCATGAAAAGTATACCAAAATGTAGGCCTGTTCAATACCTTTCTCCCGACATATCGATTGTATTTTTAGGACGCCGCGTTCAGCCGCCAGATGCAGTTAACCGATTATGGACACAAAAAAAATATTAAAAAGCAACAGTTGGCAACTTTTACCTTCGTCAAAAAAATACTTACCGATATCTGGCAGCCATGAAAAGTATACCAAAATGTAGGCCTGTTCAATACCTTTTCCCGACATATCGATTGTATTTTTAGGACGCCGCGTTCAGCCGCCAGATGCAGTTAACCGATTATGGACACAAAAAAAATATTAAAAAGCAACAGTTGGCAACTTTTGCCTTCATCAAAAAATACTTCCCGATATCTGGCAGCCATTAAAAGTATACCAAAATGTAGGCCTGTTCAATACCTTTCTCCCGACATATCGATTGTATTTTTAGGACGCCGCGTTCAGCCGCCAGATGCAGTTAACCAATTATGGACACAAAAAAAATATTAAAAAGCAACAGTTGGCAACTTTTGCCTTCATCAAAAAAATACTTCCCGATATCTGGCAGCCATGAAAGGTATACCAAAATGTAGGCCTGTTCAATACCTTTCTCCCCACATATCGATTGTATTTTTAGGACGCCGCGTTCAGCCGCCAGATGCAGTTAACCGATTATGGACACAAAAAATATTAAAAAGAAACAGTTGGCAACTTTTGCCTTCGTCAAAAAAATACTTCCCGATATCTGGCAGCCATGAAAAGTATACCAAAATGTAGACCTGTTCAATACCTTTCTCCCGACATATCGATTGTATTTTTAGGACGCCGCGTTCAGCCGCCAGATGCAGTTAACCGATTATGGACACAAAAAAAATATTAAAAAGCAACAGTTGGCAACTTTTGCCTTCATCAAAAAAATACTTCCCGATATCTGGCAGCCATGAAAAGTATACCAAAATGTAGACCTGTTCAATACCTTTCTCCCGACATATCGATTGTATTTTTAGGACGCCGCGTTCAGCCGCCAGATGCAGTTAACCGATTATGGACACAAAAAAAATATTAAAAAGAAACAGTTGGCAACTTTTGCCTTCGTCAAAAAAATACTTCCCGATATCTGGCAGCCATGAAAAGTATACCAAAATGTAGACCTGTTCAATACCTTTCTCCCGACATATCGATTGTATTTTTAGGACGCCGCGTTCAGCCGCCAGATGCAGTTAACCGATTATGGACACAAAAAAAATATTAAAAAGCAACAATTGGCAACTTTTGCCTTCGTCAAAAAAATACTTACCGATATCTGGCAGCCATGAAAAGTATACCAAAATGTAGGCCTGTTCAATACCTTTTCCCGACATATCGATTGTATTTTTAGGACGCCGCGTTCAGCCGCCAGATGCAGTTAACCGATTATGGACACAAAAAAAATATTAAAAAGCAACAGTTGGCAACTTTTGCCTTCATCAAAAAATACTTCCCGATATCTGGCAGCCATTAAAAGTATACCAAAATGTAGGCCTGTTCAATACCTTTCTCCCGACATATCGATTGTATTTTTAGGACGCCGCGTTCAGCCACCAGGTGCAGTTAACCGATTATGGACACAAAAAAAATATTAAAAAGAAACAGTTGGCAACTTTTGCCTTCGTCAAAAAAATACTTCCCGATTACTGGCAGCCATGAAAAGTATACCAAAATGTAGACCTGTTCAATACCTTTCTCCCGACATATCGATTGTATTTTTAGGACGCCGCGTTCAGCCGCCAGATGCAGTTAACCGATTATGGACACAAAAAAAATATTAAAAAGCAACAGTTGGCAACTTTTGCCTTCGTCAAAAAAATACTTACCGATATCTGGCAGCCATGAAAAGTATACCAAAATGTAGACCTGTTCAATACCTTTCTCCCGACATATCGATTGTATTTTTAGGACGCCGCGTTCAGCCGCCAGATGCAGTTAACCGATTATGGACACAAAAAAAATATTAAAAAGCAACAGTTGGCAACTTTTGCCTTCATCAAAAAAATACTTCCCGATATCTGGCAGCCATGAAAAGTATACCAAAATGTAGACCTGTTCAATACCTTTCTCCCGACATATCGATTGTATTTTTAGGACGCCGCGTTCAGCCGCCAGATGCAGTTAACCGATTATGGACACAAAAAAAATATTAAAAAGCAACAATTGGCAACTTTTGCCTTCGTCAAAAAAATACTTACCGATATCTGGCAGCCATGAAAAGTATACCAAAATGTAGGCCTGTTCAATACCTTTTCCCGACATATCGATTGTATTTTTAGGACGCCGCGTTCAGCCGCCAGATGCAGTTAACCGATTATGGACACAAAAAAAATATTAAAAAGCAACAGTTGGCAACTTTTGCCTTCATCAAAAAATACTTCCCGATATCTGGCAGCCATGAAAAGTATACCAAAATGTAGACCTGTTCAATACCTTTCTCCCGACATATCGATTGTATTTTTAGGACGCCGCGTTCAGCCGCCAGATGCAGTTAACCGATTATGGACACAAAAAAAATATTAAAAAGCAACAATTGGCAACTTTTGCCTTCGTCAAAAAAATACTTACCGATATCTGGCAGCCATGAAAAGTATACCAAAATGTAGGCCTGTTCAATACCTTTTCCCGACATATCGATTGTATTTTTAGGACGCCGCGTTCAGCCGCCAGATGCAGTTAACCGATTATGGACACAAAAAAAATATTAAAAAGCAACAGTTGGCAACTTTTGCCTTCATCAAAAAATACTTCCCGATATCTGGCAGCCATTAAAAGTATACCAAAATGTAGGCCTGTTCAATACCTTTCTCCCGACATATCGATTGTATTTTTAGGACGCCGCGTTCAGCCGCCAGATGCAGTTAACCGATTATGGACACAAAAAATATTAAAAAGAAACAGTTGGCAACTTTTGCCTTCGTCAAAAAAATACTTCCCGATATCTGGCAGCCATGAAAAGTATACCAAAATGTAGGCCTGTTCAATACCTTTCTCCCGACATATCGATTGTATTTTTAGGACGCCGCGTTCAGCCGCCAGATGCAGTTAACCGATTATGGACACAAAAAAAATATTAAAAAGCAACAGTTGGCAACTTTTACCTTCGTCAAAAAAATACTTACCGATATCTGGCAGCCATGAAAAGTATACCAAAATGTAGGCCTGTTCAATACCTTTTCCCGACATATCGATTGTATTTTTAGGACGCCGCGTTCAGCCGCCAGATGCAGTTAACCGATTATGGACACAAAAAAAATATTAAAAAGCAACAGTTGGCAACTTTTGCCTTCATCAAAAAATACTTCCCGATATCTGGCAGCCATTAAAAGTATACCAAAATGTAGGCCTGTTCAATACCTTTCTCCCGACATATCGATTGTATTTTTAGGACGCCGCGTTCAGCCGCCAGATGCAGTTAACCAATTATGGACACAAAAAAAATATTAAAAAGCAACAGTTGGCAACTTTTGCCTTCATCAAAAAAATACTTCCCGATATCTGGCAGCCATGAAAGGTATACCAAAATGTAGGCCTGTTCAATACCTTTCTCCCCACATATCGATTAGCCGCCAGATGCAGTTAACCGATTATGGACACAAAAAATATTAAAAAGAAACAGTTGGCAACTTTTGCCTTCGTCAAAAAAATACTTCCCGATATCTGGCAGCCATGAAAAGTATACCAAAATGTAGACCTGTTCAATACCTTTCTCCCGACATATCGATTGTATTTTTAGGACGCCGCGTTCAGCCGCCAGATGCAGTTAACCGATTATGGACACAAAAAAAATATTAAAAAGCAACAGTTGGCAACTTTTGCCTTCATCAAAAAAATACTTCCCGATATCTGGCAGCCATGAAAAGTATACCAAAATGTAGACCTGTTCAATACCTTTCTCCCGACATATCGATTGTATTTTTAGGACGCCGCGTTCAGCCGCCAGATGCAGTTAACCGATTATGGACACAAAAAAAATATTAAAAAGAAACAGTTGGCAACTTTTGCCTTCGTCAAAAAAATACTTCCCGATATCTGGCAGCCATGAAAAGTATACCAAAATGTAGACCTGTTCAATACCTTTCTCCCGACATATCGATTGTATTTTTAGGACGCCGCGTTCAGCCGCCAGATGCAGTTAACCGATTATGGACACAAAAAAAATATTAAAAAGCAACAATTGGCAACTTTTGCCTTCGTCAAAAAAATACTTACCGATATCTGGCAGCCATGAAAAGTATACCAAAATGTAGGCCTGTTCAATACCTTTTCCCGACATATCGATTGTATTTTTAGGACGCCGCGTTCAGCCGCCAGATGCAGTTAACCGATTATGGACACAAAAAAAATATTAAAAAGCAACAGTTGGCAACTTTTGCCTTCATCAAAAAATACTTCCCGATATCTGGCAGCCATTAAAAGTATACCAAAATGTAGGCCTGTTCAATACCTTTCTCCCGACATATCGATTGTATTTTTAGGACGCCGCGTTCAGCCACCAGGTGCAGTTAACCGATTATGGACACAAAAAAAATATTAAAAAGAAACAGTTGGCAACTTTTGCCTTCGTCAAAAAAATACTTCCCGATTACTGGCAGCCATGAAAAGTATACCAAAATGTAGACCTGTTCAATACCTTTCTCCCGACATATCGATTGTATTTTTAGGACGCCGCGTTCAGCCGCCAGATGCAGTTAACCGATTATGGACACAAAAAAAATATTAAAAAGCAACAGTTGGCAACTTTTGCCTTCGTCAAAAAAATACTTACCGATATCTGGCAGCCATGAAAAGTATACCAAAATGTAGGCCTGTTCAATACCTTTTCCCGACATATCGATTGTATTTTTAGGACGCCGCGTTCAGCCGCCAGATGCAGTTAACCGATTATGGACACAAAAAAAATATTAAAAAGCAACAGTTGGCAACTTTTGCCTTCGTCAAAAAAATACTTCCCGATATCTGGCAGCCATGAAAAGTATACCAAAATGTAGGCCTGTTCAATACCTTTCTCCCGACATATCGATTGTATTTTTAGGACGCCGGGTTCAGCCGCCAGATGCAGTTAACCGATTATGGACACAAAAAAAATATTAAAAAGCAACAGTTGGCAACTTTTGCCTTCGTCAAAAAAATACTTACCGATATCTGGCAGCCATGAAAAGTATACCAAAATGTAGGCCTGTTCAATACCTTTTCCCGACATATCGATTGTATTTTTAGGACGCCGCGTTCAGCCGCCAGATGCAGTTAACCGATTATGGACACAAAAAAAATATTAAAAAGCAACAGTTGGCAACTTTTGCCTTCGTCAAAAAAATACTTCCCGATATCTGGCAGCCATGAAAAGTATACCAAAATGTAGACCTGTTCAATACCTTTCTCCCGACATATCGATTGTATTTTTAGGACGCCGCGTTCAGCCGCCAGATGCAGTTAACCGATTATGGACACAAAAAAAATATTAAAAAGCAACAGTTGGCAACTTTTGCCTTCGTCAAAAAAATACTTACCGATATCTGGCAGCCATGAAAAGTATACCAAAATGTAGGCCTGTTCAATACCTTTTCCCGACATATCGATTGTATTTTTAGGACGCCGCGTTCAGCCGCCAGATGCAGTTAACCGATTATGGACACAAAAAAAATATTAAAAAGCAACAGTTGGCAACTTTTGCCTTCATCAAAAAATACTTCCCGATATCTGGCAGCCATTAAAAGTATACCAAAATGTAGGCCTGTTCAATACCTTTCTCCCTACATATCGATTGTATTTTTAGGACGCCGCGTTCAGCCGCCAGATGCAGTTAACCGATTATGGACACAAAAAATATTAAAAAGAAACAGTTGGCAACTTTTGCCTTCGTCAAAAAAATACTTCCCGATATCTGGCAGCCATGAAAAGTAAACCAAAATGTAGGCCTGTTCAATACCTTTCTCCCGACATATCGATTGTATTTTTAGGACGCCGCGTTCAGCCGCCAGATGCAGATAACCGATTATGGACACAAAAAAAATATTAAAAAGCAACAGTTGGCAACTTTTGCCTTCGTCAAAAAAATACTTACCGATATCTGGCAGCCATGAAAAGTATACCAAAATGTAGGCCTGTTCAATACCTTTTCCCGACATATCGATTGTATTTTTAGGACGCCGCGTTCAGCCGCCAGATGCAGTTAACCGATTATGGACACACAAAAAATATTAAAAAGCAACAGTTGGCAACTTTTGCCTTCATCAAAAAATACTTCCCGATATCTGGCAGCCATTAAAAGTATACCAAAATGTAGGCCTGTTCAATACCTTTCTCCCGACATATCGATTGTATTTTTAGGACGCCGCGTTCAGCCGCCAGATGCAGTTAACCAATTATGGACACAAAAAAAACCGATTATGGACACAAAAAATATTAAAAAGAAACAGTTGGCAACTTTTGCCTTCGTCAAAAAAATACTTCCCGATATCTGGCAGCCATGAAAAGTATAACAAAATGTAGGCCTGTTCAATACCTTTCTCCCGACATATCGATTGTATTTTTAGGACGCCGCGTTCAGCCACCAGGTGCAGTTAACCGATTATGGACACAAAAAAAATATTAAAAAGAAACAGTTGGCAACTTTTGCCTTCGTCAAAAAAATACTTCCCGATATCTGGCAGCCATGAAAAGTATACCAAAATGTAGACCTGTTCAATACCTTTCTCCCGACATATCGATTGTATTTTTAGGACGCCGCGTTCAGCCGCCAGATGCAGTTAACCAATTATGGACACAAAAAAAACCGATTATGGACACAAAAAATATCAAAAAGAAACAGTTGGCAACTTTTGCCTTCGTCAAAAAAATACTTCCCGATATCTGGCAGCCATGAAAAGTATACCAAAATGTAGGCCTGTTCAATACCTTTCTCCCGACATATCGATTGTATTTTTAGGACGCCGCGTTCAGCCACCAGGTGCAGTTAACCGATTATGGACACAAAAAAAATATTAAAAAGCAACAGTTGGCAACTTTTGCCTTCATCAAAAAATACTTCCCGATATCTGGCAGCCATTAAAAGTATACCAAAATGTAGGCCTGTTCAATACCTTTCTCCCGACATATCGATTGTATTTTTAGGACGCCGCGTTCAGCCGCCAGATGCAGTTAACCAATTATGGACACAAAAAAAACCGATTATGGACACAAAAAATATTAAAAAGAAACAGTTGGCAACTTTTGCCTTCGTCAAAAAAATACTTCCCGATATCTGGCAGCCATGAAAAGTATACCAAAATGTAGGCCTGTTCAATACCTTTCTCCCGACATATCGATTGTATTTTTAGGACGCCGCGTTCAGCCGCCAGATGCAGTTAACCGATTATGGACACAAAAAAAATATTAAAAAGCAACAGTTGGCAACTTTTGCCTTCATCAAAAAATACTTCCCGATATCTGGCAGCCATTAAAAGTATACCAAAATGTAGGCCTGTTCAATACCTTTCTCCCGACATATCGATTGTATTTTTAGGACGCCGCGTTCAGCCGCCAGATGCAGTTAACCAATTATGGACACAAAAAAAACCGATTATGGACACAAAAAATATTAAAAAGAAACAGTTGGCAACTTTTGCCTTCGTCAAAAAAATACTTCCCGATATCTGGCAGCCATGAAAAGTATACCAAAATGTAGGCCTGTTCAATACCTTTCTCCCGACATATCGATTGTATTTTTAGGACGCCGCGTTCAGCCACCAGGTGCAGTTAACCGATTATGGACTCAAAAAAAATATTAAAAAGAAACAGTTGGCAACTTTTGCCTTCGTCAAAAAAATACTTCCCGATATCTGGCAGCCATGAAAAGTATACCAAAATGTAGACCTGTTCAATACCTTTCTCCCGACATATCGATTGTATTTTTAGGACGCCGCGTTCAGCCGCCAGATGCAGTTAACCGATTATGGACACAAAAAAAATATTAAAAAGCAACAGTTGGCAACTTTTGCCTTCATCAAAAAAATACTTCCCGATATCTGGCAGCCATGAAAAGTATACCAAAATGTAGACCTGTTCAATACCTTTCTCCCGACATATCGATTGTATTTTTAGGACGCCGCGTTCAGCCGCCAGATGCAGTTAACCGATTATGGACACAAAAAAAATATTAAAAAGCAACAATTGGCAACTTTTGCCTTCGTCAAAAAAATACTTACCGATATCTGGCAGCCATGAAAAGTATACCAAAATGTAGGCCTGTTCAATACCTTTTCCCGACATATCGATTGTATTTTTAGGACGCCGCGTTCAGCCGCCAGATGCAGTTAACCGATTATGGACACAAAAAAAATATTAAAAAGCAACAGTTGGCAACTTTTGCCTTCGTCAAAAAAATACTTACCGATATCTGGCAGCCATGAAAAGTATACCAAAATGTAGGCCTGTTCAATACCTTTTCCCGACATATCGATTGTATTTTTAGGACGCCGCGTTCAGCCGCCAGATGCAGTTAACCGATTATGGACACAAAAAAAATATTAAAAAGCAACAGTTGGCAACTTTTGCCTTCATCAAAAAATACTTCCCGATATCTGGCAGCCATGAAAAGTAAACCAAAATGTAGGCCTGTTCAATACCTTTCTCCCGACATATCGATTGTATTTTTAGGACGCCGCGTTCAGCCGCCAGATGCAGATAACCGATTATGAACACAAAAAAAATATTAAAAAGCAACAGTTGGCAACTTTTGCCTTCGTCAAAAAAATACTTACCGATATCTGGCAGCCATGAAAAGTATACCAAAATGTAGGCCTGTTCAATACCTTTTCCCGACATATCGATTGTATTTTTAGGACGCCGCGTTCAGCCGCCAGATGCAGTTAACCGATTATGGACACAAAAAAAATATTAAAAAGCAACAGTTGGCAACTTTTGCCTTCGTCAAAAAAATACTTACCGATATCTGGCAGCCATGAAAAGTATACCAAAATGTAGGCCTGTTCAATACCTTTTAGTTAAGTTTAGTTAAGTTTAAGTTTTATTTCACATAAAATTCAGTTTTAAATATTTACAAAATTTAGATACATAAGTAGTTTAAAAATTATGAAAAAATTAAATGACATTTTGTATTTTAAATACCAAGGTATAAAAAAAATAGTGTCAAATGCCACTACAAGTAGTTAAAATTAAAAAAAATTAAAATTAAAATTTCCCGACATATCGATTGTATTTTTAGGACGCCGCGTTCAGCCGCCAGATGCAGTTAACCGATTATGGACACAAAAAAAATATTAAAAAGCAACAGTTGGCAACTTTTGCCTTCGTCAAAAAAATACTTCCCGATATCTGGCAGCCATGAAAAGTATACCAAAATGTAGACCTGTTCAATACCTTTCTCCCGACATATCGATTGTATTTTTAGGACGCCGCGTTCAGCCGCCAGATGCAGTTAACCGATTATGGACACAAAAAAAATATTAAAAAGCAACAGTTGGCAACTTTTGCCTTCATCAAAAAAATACTTCCCGATATCTGGCAGCCATGAAAAGTATACCAAAATGAAAATGTAGGCCTGTTCAATACCTTTCTCCCCACATATCGATTGTATTTTTAGGACGCCGCGTTCAGCCGCCAGATGCAGTTAACCGATTATGGACACAAAAAAAATATTAAAAAGCAACAATTGGCAACTTTTGCCTTCGTCAAAAAAATACTTACCGATATCTGGCAGCCATGAAAAGTATACCAAAATGTAGGCCTGTTCAATACCTTTTCCCGACATATCGATTGTATTTTTAGGACGCCGCGTTCAGCCGCCAGATGCAGTTAACCGATTATGGACACAAAAAAAATATTAAAAAGCAACAGTTGGCAACTTTTGCCTTCATCAAAAAATACTTCCCGATATCTGGCAGCCATTAAAAGTATACCAAAATGTAGGCCTGTTCAATACCTTTCTCCCGACATATCGATTGTATTTTTAGGACGCCGCGTTCAGCCACCAGGTGCAGTTAACCGATTATGGACACAAAAAAAATATTAAAAAGAAACAGTTGGCAACTTTTGCCTTCGTCAAAAAAATACTTCCCGATATCTGGCAGCCATGAAAAGTATACCAAAATGTAGACCTGTTCAATACCTTTCTCCCGACATATAGATTGTATTTTTAGGACGCCGCGTTCAGCCGCCAGATGCAGTTAACCGATTATGGACACAAAAAAAATATTAAAAAGCAACAGTTGGCAACTTTTGCCTTCGTCAAAAAAATACTTACCGATATCTGGCAGCCATGAAAAGTATACCAAAATGTAGGCCTGTTCAATACCTTTTCCCGACATATCGATTGTATTTTTAGGACGCCGCGTTCAGCCGCCAGATGCAGTTAACCGATTATGGACACAAAAAAAATATTAAAAAGCAACAGTTGGCAACTTTTGCCTTCGTCAAAAAAATACTTCCCGATATCTGGCAGCCATGAAAAGTATACCAAAATGTAGACCTGTTCAATACCTTTCTCCCGACATATCGATTGTATTTTTAGGACGCCGCGTTCAGCCGCCAGATGCAGTTAACCGATTATGGACACAAAAAAAATATTAAAAAGCAACAGTTGGCAACTTTTGCCTTCATCAAAAAATACTTCCCGATATCTGGCAGCCATTAAAAGTATACCAAAATGTAGGCCTGTTCAATACCTTTCTCCCGACATATCGATTGTATTTTTAGGACGCCGCGTTCAGCCGCCAGATGCAGTTAACCGATTATGGACACAAAAAAAATATTAAAAAGCAACAGTTGGCAACTTTTGCCTTCGTCAAAAAAATACTTACCGATATCTGGCAGCCATGAAAAGTATACCAAAATGTAGGCCTGTTCAATACCTTTTAGTTAAGTTTAGTTAAGTTTAAGTTTTATTTCACATAAAATTCAGTTTTAAATATTTACAAAATTTAGATACATAAGTAGTTTAAAAATTATGAAAAAATTAAATGACATTTTGTATTTTAAATACCAAGGTATAAAAAAAATAGTGTCAAATGCCACTACAAGTAGTTAAAATTAAAAAAAATTAAAATTAAAATTTCCCGACATATCGATTGTATTTTTAGGACGCCGCGTTCAGCCGCCAGATGCAGTTAACCGATTATGGACACAAAAAAAATATTAAAAAGCAACAGTTGGCAACTTTTGCCTTCGTCAAAAAAATACTTCCCGATATCTGGCAGCCATGAAAAGTATACCAAAATGTAGACCTGTTCAATACCTTTCTCCCGACATATCGATTGTATTTTTAGGACGCCGCGTTCAGCCGCCAGATGCAGTTAACCGATTATGGACACAAAAAAAATATTAAAAAGCAACAGTTGGCAACTTTTGCCTTCGTCAAAAAAATACTTACCGATATCTGGCAGCCATGAAAAGTATACCAAAATGTAGGCCTGTTCAATACCTTTTCCCGACATATCGATTGTATTTTTAGGACGCCGCGTTCAGCCGCCAGATGCAGTTAACCGATTATGGACACAAAAAAAATATTAAAAAGCAACAGTTGGCAACTTTTGCCTTCATCAAAAAATACTTCCCGATATCTGGCAGCCATTAAAAGTATACCAAAATGTAGGCCTGTTCAATACCTTTCTCCCGACATATCGATTGTATTTTTAGGACGCCGCGTTCAGCCGCCAGATGCAGTTAACCGATTATGGACACAAAAAATATTAAAAAGAAACAGTTGGCAACTTTTGCCTTCGTCAAAAAAATACTTCCCGATATCTGGCAGCCATGAAAAGTAAACCAAAATGTAGGCCTGTTCAATACCTTTCTCCCGACATATCGATTGTATTTTTAGGACGCCGCGTTCAGCCGCCAGATGCAGATAACCGATTATGAACACAAAAAAAATATTAAAAAGCAACAGTTGGCAACTTTTGCCTTCGTCAAAAAAATACTTACCGATATCTGGCAGCCATGAAAAGTATACCAAAATGTAGGCCTGTTCAATACCTTTTCCCGACATATCGATTGTATTTTTAGGACGCCGCGTTCAGCCGCCAGATGCAGTTAACCGATTATGGACACAAAAAAAATATTAAAAAGCAACAGTTGGCAACTTTTGCCTTCATCAAAAAATACTTCCCGATATCTGGCAGCCATTAAAAGTATACCAAAATGTAGGCCTGTTCAATACCTTTCTCCCGACATATCGATTGTATTTTTAGGACGCCGCGTTCAGCCGCCAGATGCAGTTAACCAATTATGGACACAAAAAAAATATTAAAAAGCAACAGTTGGCAACTTTTGCCTTCATCAAAAAAATACTTCCCGATATCTGGCAGCCATCAAAAGTATACCAAAATGTAGGCCTGTTCAATACCTTTCTCCCCACATATCGATTGTATTTTTAGGACGCCGCGTTCAGCCGCCAGATGCAGTTAACCGATTATGGACACAAAAAATATTAAAAAGAAACAGTTGGCAACTTTTGCCTTCGTCAAAAAAATACTTCCCGATATCTGGCAGCCATGGAAAGTATACCAAAATGTAGACCTGTTCAATACCTTTCTCCCGACATATCGATTGTATTTTTAGGACGCCGCGTTCAGCCGCCAGATGCAGTTAACCGATTATGGACACAAAAAAAATATTAAAAAGCAACAGTTGGCAACTTTTGCCTTCGTCAAAAAAATACTTCCCGATATCTGGCAGCCATGAAAAGTATACCAAAATGTAGGCCTGTTCAATACCTTTCTCCCGACATATCGATTGTATTTTTAGGACGCCGCGTTCAGCCGCCAGATGCAGTTAACCGATTATGGACACAAAAAAAATATTAAAAAGCAACAGTTGGCAACTTTTGCCTTCATCAAAAAATACTTCCCGATATCTGGCAGCCATTAAAAGTATACCAAAATGTAGGCCTGTTCAATACCTTTCTCCCGAAATATCGATTGTATTTTTAGGACGCCGCGTTCAGCCGCCAGATGCAGTTAACCGATTATGGACACAAAAAATATTAAAAAGAAACAGTTGGCAACTTTTGCCTTCATCAAAAAAATACTTCCCGATATCTGCCAGCCATGAAAAGTAAACCAAAATGTAGGCCTGTTCAATACCTTTCTCCCGACATATCGATTGTATTTTTAGGACGCCGCGTTCAGCCGCCAGATGCAGTTAACCGATTATGGACACAAAAAAAATATTAAAAAGCAACAGTTGGCAACTTTTGCCTTCGTCAAAAAAATACTTACCGATATCTGGCAGCCATGAAAAGTATACCAAAATGTAGGCCTGTTCAATACCTTTTCCCGACATATCGATTGTATTTTTAGGACGCCGCGTTCAGCCGCCAGATGCAGTTAACCGATTATGGACACAAAAAAAATATTAAAAAGCAACAGTTGGCAACTTTTGCCTTCATCAAAAAATACTTCCCGATATCTATCAGCCATTAAAAGTATACCAAAATGTAGGCCTGTTCAATACCTTTCTCCCGACATATCGATTGTATTTTTAGGACGCCGCGTTCAGCCGCCAGATGCAGTTAACCAATTATGGACACAAAAAAAATATTAAAAAGCAACAGTTGGCAACTTTTGTCTTCATCAAAAAAATACTTCCCGATATTTGGCAGCCATGAAAAGTATACCAAAATGTAGGCCTGTTCAATACCTTTCTCCCCACATATCGATTGTATTTTTAGGACGCCGCGTTCAGCCGCCAGATGCAGTTAACCGATTATGGACACAAAAAATATTAAAAAGAAACAGTTGGCAACTTTTGCCTTCGTCAAAAAAATACTTCCCCATATCTGGCAGCCATGAAAAGTATACCAAAATGTAGGCCTGTTCAATACCTTTCTCCCGACATATCGATTGTATTTTTAGGACGCCGCGTTCAGCCGCCAGATGCAGTTAACCGATTATGGACACACAAAATATTAAAAAGAAACAGTTGGCAACTTTTGCCTTCGTCAAAAAAATACTTCCCGATATCTGGCAGCCATGAAAAGTATACCAAAATTTAGGCCTGTTCAATACCTTTCTCCCGACATATAGATTGTATTTTTAGGACGCCGCGTTCAGCCGCCAGATGCAGTTAACCGATTATGGACACAAAAAAAATATTAAAAAGCAACAGTTTGCAACTTTTGCCTTCATCAAAAAAATACTTCCCGATATCTGGCAGCCATGAAAAGTATACCAAAATGTAGGCCTGTTCAATACCTTTCTCCCCACATATCGATTGTATTTTTAGGACGCCGCGTTCAGCCGCCAGATGCAGTTAACCGATTATGGACACAACAAAAATATTAAAAAGAAACAGTTGGCAACTTTTGCCTTCGTCAAAAAAATACTTTTCGATATCTGGCAGCCATGAAGAGTATACCAAAATTATGGCCTGTTCAATACCTTTCTCCCGACATATAGATTGTATTTTTAGGACGCCGCGTTCAGCCGCCAGATGCAGTTAACCGATTATGGACACACAAAAATATTAAAAAGAAACAGTTGGCAACTTTTGCCTTCGTCAAAAAAATACTTCCCGATATCTGGCAGCCATGAAAAGTATACCAAAATGTAGACCTGTTCAATACCTTTCTCCCGACATATCGATTGTATTTTTAGGACGCCGCGTTCAGCCGCCAGATGCAGTTAACCGATTATGGACACAAAAAAAATATTAAAAAGCAACAGTTGGCAACTTTTGCCTTCGTCAAAAAAATACTTACCGATATCTGGCAGCCATGAAAAGTATACCAAAATGTAGGCCTGTTCAATACCTTTTCCCGACATATCGATTGTATTTTTAGGACGCCGCGTTCAGCCGCCAGATGCAGTTAACCGATTATGGACACACAAAAAATATTAAAAAGCAACAGTTGGCAACTTTTGCCTTCATCAAAAAATACTTCCCGATATCTGGCAGCCATTAAAAGTATACCAAAATGTAGGCCTGTTCAATACCTTTCTCCCGACATATCGATTGTATTTTTAGGACGCCGCGTTCAGCCGCCAGATGCAGTTAACCGATTATGGACACAAAAAAAATATTAAAAAGCAACAGTTGGCAACTTTTGCCTTCATCAAAAAATACTTCCCGATATCTGGCAGCCATTAAAAGTATACCAAAATGTAGGCCTGTTCAATACCTTTCTCCCGACATATCGATTGTATTTTTAGGACGCCGCGTTCAGCCGCCAGATGCAGTTAACCAATTATGGACACACAAAAATATTAAAAAGAAACAGTTGGCAACTTTTGCCTTCGTCAAAAAAATACTTCCCGATATCTGGCAGCCATGAAAAGTATACCAAAATGTAGGCCTGTTCAATACCTTTCTCCCCACATATCGGCTGTATTTTTAGGACGCCGCGTTCAGCCGCCAGATGCAGTTAACCGATTATGGACACAACAAAAATATTAAAAAGAAACAGTTGGCAACTTTTGCCTTCGTCAAAAAAATACTTTTCGATATCTGGCAGCCATGAAGAGTATACCAAAATTATGGCCTGTTCAATACCTTTCTCCCGACATATAGATTGTATTTTTAGGACGCCGCGTTCAGCCGCCAGATGCAGTTAACCGATTATGGACACACAAAAATATTAAAAAGAAACAGTTGGCAACTTTTGCCTTCGTCAAAAAAATACTTCCCGATATCTGGCAGCCATGGAAAGTATACCAAAATGTAGACCTGTTCAATACCTTTCTCCCGACATATCGATTGTATTTTTAGGACGCCGCGTTCAGCCGCCAGATGCAGTTAACCGATTATGGACACAAAAAAAATATTAAAAAGCAACAGTTGGCAACTTTTGCCTTCGTCAAAAAAATACTTCCCGATATCTGGCAGCCATGAAAAGTATACCAAAATGTAGGCCTGTTCAATACCTTTCTCCCGACATATCGATTGTATTTTTAGGACGCCGCGTTCAGCCGCCAGATGCAGTTAACCGATTATGGACACAAAAAAAATATTAAAAAGCAACAGTTGGCAACTTTTGCCTTCATCAAAAAATACTTCCCGATATCTGGCAGCCATTAAAAGTATACCAAAATGTAGGCCTGTTCAATACCTTTCTCCCGAAATATCGATTGTATTTTTAGGACGCCGCGTTCAGCCGCCAGATGCAGTTAACCGATTATGGACACAAAAAATATTAAAAAGAAACAGTTGGCAACTTTTGCCTTCGTCAAAAAAATACTTCCCGATATCTGCCAGCCATGAAAAGTAAACCAAAATGTAGGCCTGTTCAATACCTTTCTCCCGACATATCGATTGTATTTTTAGGACGCCGCGTTCAGCCGCCAGATGCAGTTAACCGATTATGGACACAAAAAAAATATTAAAAAGCAACAGTTGGCAACTTTTGCCTTCGTCAAAAAAATACTTACCGATATCTGGCAGCCATGAAAAGTATACCAAAATGTAGGCCTGTTCAATACCTTTTCCCGACATATCGATTGTATTTTTAGGACGCCGCGTTCAGCCGCCAGATGCAGTTAACCGATTATGGACACAAAAAAAATATTAAAAAGCAACAGTTGGCAACTTTTGCCTTCATCAAAAAATACTTCCCGATATCTATCAGCCATTAAAAGTATACCAAAATGTAGGCCTGTTCAATACCTTTCTCCCGACATATCGATTGTATTTTTAGGACGCCGCGTTCAGCCGCCAGATGCAGTTAACCAATTATGGACACAAAAAAAATATTAAAAAGCAACAGTTGGCAACTTTTGTCTTCATCAAAAAAATACTTCCCGATATTTGGCAGCCATGAAAAGTATACCAAAATGTAGGCCTGTTCAATACCTTTCTCCCCACATATCGATTGTATTTTTAGGACGCCGCGTTCAGCCGCCAGATGCAGTTAACCGATTATGGACACAAAAAATATTAAAAAGAAACAGTTGGCAACTTTTGCCTTCGTCAAAAAAATACTTCCCCATATCTGGCAGCCATGAAAAGTATACCAAAATGTAGGCCTGTTCAATACCTTTCTCCCGACATATCGATTGTATTTTTAGGACGCCGCGTTCAGCCGCCAGATGCAG
Source organism: Philhelius festivus (assembly GCA_963931855.1). Taxonomy (NCBI): domain Eukaryota; kingdom Metazoa; phylum Arthropoda; class Insecta; order Diptera; family Syrphidae; genus Philhelius; species Philhelius festivus. The sequence goes on along the minus strand of OZ007556.1, from coordinate 133,324,705 downwards.
TTAACCGATTATGGACACACAAAATATTAAAAAGAAACAGTTGGCAACTTTTGCCTTCGTCAAAAAAATACTTCCCGATATCTGGCAGCCATGAAAAGTATACCAAAATTTAGGCCTGTTCAATACCTTTCTCCCGACATATAGATTGTATTTTTAGGACGCCGCGTTCAGCCGCCAGATGCAGTTAACCGATTATGGACACAAAAAAAATATTAAAAAGCAACAGTTTGCAACTTTTGCCTTCATCAAAAAAATACTTCCCGATATCTGGCAGCCATGAAAAGTATACCAAAATGTAGGCCTGTTCAATACCTTTCTCCCCACATATCGATTGTATTTTTAGGACGCCGCGTTCAGCCGCCAGATGCAGTTAACCGATTATGGACACAACAAAAATATTAAAAAGAAACAGTTGGCAACTTTTGCCTTCGTCAAAAAAATACTTTTCGATATCTGGCAGCCATGAAGAGTATACCAAAATTATGGCCTGTTCAATACCTTTCTCCCGACATATAGATTGTATTTTTAGGACGCCGCGTTCAGCCGCCAGATGCAGTTAACCGATTATGGACACACAAAAATATTAAAAAGAAACAGTTGGCAACTTTTGCCTTCGTCAAAAAAATACTTCCCGATATCTGGCAGCCATGAAAAGTATACCAAAATGTAGACCTGTTCAATACCTTTCTCCCGACATATCGATTGTATTTTTAGGACGCCGCGTTCAGCCGCCAGATGCAGTTAACCGATTATGGACACAAAAAAAATATTAAAAAGCAACAGTTGGCAACTTTTGCCTTCGTCAAAAAAATACTTACCGATATCTGGCAGCCATGAAAAGTATACCAAAATGTAGGCCTGTTCAATACCTTTTCCCGACATATCGATTGTATTTTTAGGACGCCGCGTTCAGCCGCCAGATGCAGTTAACCGATTATGGACACACAAAAAATATTAAAAAGCAACAGTTGGCAACTTTTGCCTTCATCAAAAAATACTTCCCGATATCTGGCAGCCATTAAAAGTATACCAAAATGTAGGCCTGTTCAATACCTTTCTCCCGACATATCGATTGTATTTTTAGGACGCCGCGTTCAGCCGCCAGATGCAGTTAACCGATTATGGACACAAAAAAAATATTAAAAAGCAACAGTTGGCAACTTTTGCCTTCGTCAAAAAAATACTTACCGATATCTGGCAGCCATGAAGAGTATACCAAAATGTAGGCCTGTTCAATACCTTTTCCCGACATATCGATTGTATTTTTAGGACGCCGCGTTCAGCCGCCAGATGCAGTTAACCGATTATGGACACAAAAAAAATATTAAAAAGCAACAGTTGGCAACTTTTGCCTTCGTCAAAAAAATACTTCCCGATATCTGGCAGCCATGAAAAGTATACCAAAATGTAGACCTGTTCAATACCTTTCTCCCGACATATCGATTGTATTTTTAGGACGCCGCGTTCAGCCGCCAGATGCAGTTAACCGATTATGGACACAAAAAAAATATTAAAAAGCAACAGTTGGCAACTTTTGCCTTCGTCAAAAAAATACTTACCGATATCTGGCAGCCATGAAAAGTATACCAAAATGTAGGCCTGTTCAATACCTTTTCCCGACATATCGATTGTATTTTTAGGACGCCGCGTTCAGCCGCCAGATGCAGTTAACCGATTATGGACACACAAAAAATATTAAAAAGCAACAGTTGGCAACTTTTGCCTTCATCAAAAAATACTTCCCGATATCTGGCAGCCATTAAAAGTATACCAAAATGTAGGCCTGTTCAATACCTTTCTCCCGACATATCGATTGTATTTTTAGGACGCCGCGTTCAGCCGCCAGATGCAGTTAACCGATTATGGACACAAAAAAAATATTAAAAAGCAACAGTTGGCAACTTTTGCCTTCGTCAAAAAAATACTTACCGATATCTGGCAGCCATGAAGAGTATACCAAAATGTAGGCCTGTTCAATACCTTTTCCCGACATATCGATTGTATTTTTAGGACGCCGCGTTCAGCCGCCAGATGCAGTTAACCAATTATGGACACACAAAAATATTAAAAAGAAACAGTTGGCAACTTTTGCCTTCGTCAAAAAAATACTTCCCGATATCTGGCAGCCATGAAAAGTATACCAAAATGTAGGCCTGTTCAATACCTTTCTCCCCACATATCGGCTGTATTTTTAGGACGCCGCGTTCAGCCGCCAGATGCAGTTAACCGATTATGGACACAACAAAAATATTAAAAAGAAACAGTTGGCAACTTTTGCCTTCGTCAAAAAAATACTTTTCGATATCTGGCAGCCATGAAGAGTATACCAAAATTATGGCCTGTTCAATACCTTTCTCCCGACATATAGATTGTATTTTTAGGACGCCGCGTTCAGCCGCCAGATGCAGTTAACCGATTATGGACACACAAAAATATTAAAAAGAAACAGTTGGCAACTTTTGCCTTCGTCAAAAAAATACTTCCCGATATCTGGCAGCCATGGAAAGTATACCAAAATGTAGGCCTGTTCAATACCTTTCTCCCGACATATCGATTGTATTTTTAGGACGCCGCGTTTAGCCGCCAGATGCAGTTAACCGATTATGGACACAAAAAAAATATTAAAAAGCAACAGTTGGCAACTTTTGCCTTCATCAAAAAAATACTTCCCGATATCTGGCAGCCATGGAAAGTATACCAAAATGTAGGCCTGTTCAATACCTTTCTCCCGACATATCGATTGTATTTTTAGGACGCCGCGTTCAGCCGCCAGATGCAGTTAACCGATTATGGACACAAAAAAAATATTAAAAAGAAACAGTTCGCAACTTTTGCCTTCGTCAAAAAAATACTTCCCGATATCTGGCAGCCATGGAAAGTATAACAAAATGTAGGCCTGTTCAATACCTTTCTCCCGATATATCGATTGTATTTTTAGGACGTCGCGTTCAGCCGCCAGATGCAGTTAACCGATTATGGACACAAAAAAAATATTAAAAAGCAACAGTTGGCAACTTTTGCCTTCATCAAAAAAAATACTTCCCGATACCTGGCAGCCATGAAAAGTACACCAAAATGTAGGCCTGTTCAATACCTTTCTCTCGACATATCGATTGTATTTTTAGGACGCCGCGTTCAGCCGCCAGATGCAGTTAACCGATTATGGACACAAAAAAAATATTAAAAAGCAACAGTTGGCAACTTTTGCCTTCGTCAAAAAAATACTTACCGATATCTGGCAGCCATGAAAAGTATACCAAAATGTAGGCCTGTTCAATACCTTTCTCCCGACATATCGATTGTATTTTTAGGACGCCGCGTTCAGCCGCCAGATGCAGTTAACCGATTATGGACACACAAAAATATTAAAAAGAAACAGTTGGCAACTTTTGCCTTCGTCAAAAAAATACTTCCCGATATCTGGCAGCCATGAAAAGTATACCAAAATGTAGGCCTGTTCAATACCTTTCTCCCCACATATCGATTGTATTTTTAGGACGCCGCGTTCAGCCGCCAGATGCAGTTAACCGATTATGGACACAAAAAAAATATTAAAAAGCAACAGTTGGCAACTTTTGCCTTCACCAAAAAAATACTTCCCGATATCTGGCAGCCATGAAAAGTACACCAAAATGTAGGCCTGTTCAATACCTTTCTCCCGACATATCAACTGTATTTTTAGGACGCCGCGTTCAGCCGCCAGATGCAGTTAACCGATTATGGACACACAAAAAATATTAAAAAGCAACAGTTGGCAACTTTTGCCTTCATCAAAAAATACTTCCCGATATCTGGCAGCCATTAAAAGTATACCAAAATGTAGGCCTGTTCAATACCTTTCTCCCGACATATCGACTGTATTTTTAGGACGCCGCGTTCAGCCGCCAGATGCAGTTAACCGATTATGGACACAAAAAAAATATTAAAAAGAAACAGTTGGCAACTTTTGCCTTCGTCAAAAAAATACTTCCCGATATCTGGCAGCCATGAAAAGTACACCAAAATGTAGGCCTGTTCAATACCTTTCTCCCGACATATCGATTGTATTTTTAGGACGCCGCGTTCAGCCGCCAGATGCAGTTAACCGATTATGGACACAAAAAAAATATTAAAAAGCAACAGTTGGCAACTTTTGCCTTCATCAAAAAAAATACTTCCCGATACCTTGCAGCCATGAAAAGTACACCAAAATGTAGGCCTGTTCAATACCTTTCTCCCGACATATCGATTGTATTTTTAGGACGCCGCGTTCAGCCGCCAGATGAAGTTAACCGATTATGGACACAAAAAAAATATTAAAAAGCAACAGTTGGCAACTTTTGCCTTCATCAAAAAAAATACTTCCCGATACCTTGCAGCCATGAAAAGTACACCAAAATGTAGGCCTGTTCAATACCTTTCTCCCGACATATCGATTGTATTTTTAGGACGCCGCGTTCAGCCGCCAGATGAAGTTAACCGATTATGGACACAAAAAAAATATTAAAAAGCAACAGTTGGCAACTTTTGCCTTCATCAAAAAAAATACTTCCCGATACCTTGCAGCCATGAAAAGTACACCAAAATGTAGGCCTGTTCAATACCTTTCTCCCGACATATCGATTGTATTTTTAGGACGCCGCGTTCAGCCGCCAGATGCAGTTAACCGATTATGGACACACAAAAATATTAAAAAGAAACAGTTGGCAACTTTTGCCTTCGTCAAAAAAATACTTCCCGATATCTGGCAGCCATGAAAAGTATACCAAAATGTAGGCCTGTTCAATACCTTTCTCCCGACATATCGATTGTATTTTTAGGACGCCGCGTTCAGCCGCCAGATGCAGTTAACCGATTATGGACACACAAAAATATTAAAAAGAAACAGTTGGCAACTTTTGCCTTCGTCAAAAAAATACTTCCCGATATCTGGCAGCCATGAAAAGTATACCAAAATGTAGGCCTGTTCAATACCTTTCTCCCGACATATCGATTGTATTTTTAGGACGCCGCGTTCAGCCGCCAGATGCAGTTAACCGATTATGGACACAAAAAAAAATATTAAAAAGAAACAGTTCGCAACTTTTGCCTTCGTCAAAAAAATACTTTTCGATATCTGGCAGCCATGAAGAGTATACCAAAATTATGGCCTGTTCAATACCTTTCTCCCGACATATAGATTGTATTTTTAGGACGCCGCGTTCAGCCGCCAGATGCAGTTAACCGATTATGGACACACAAAAATATTAAAAAGAAACAGTTGGCAACTTTTGCCTTCGTCAAAAAAATACTTCCCGATATCTGGCAGCCATGGAAAGTATACTAAAATGTAGGCCTGTTCAATACCTTTCTCCCGACATATCGATTGTATTTTTAGGACGCCGCGTTCAGCCGCCAGATGCAGTTAACCGATTATGGACACAAAAAAAATATTAAAAAGAAACAGTTCGCAACGTTTGCCTTCGTCAAAAAAATACTTCCCGATATCTGGCAGCCATGAAAAGTATAACAAAATGTAGGCCTGTTCAATACCTTTCTCCCGATATATCGATTGTATTTTTAGGACGCCGCGTTCAGCCGCCAGATGCAGTTAACCGATTATGGACACAAAAAATATTAAAAAGAAACAGTTGGCAACTTTTGCCTCCGTCAAAAAAATACTTCCCAATATCTGGCAGCCATGAAAAGTATACCAAAATGTAGGCCTGTTCAATACCTTTCTCCCGACATATCCATTGTATTTTTAGGACGCCGCGTTCAGCCGCCAGATGAAGTTAACCGATTATGGACACAAAAAAAATATTAAAAAGCAACAGTTGGCAACTTTTGCCTTCATCAAAAAAAATACTTCCCGATACCTGGCAGCCATGAAAAGTACACCAAAATGTAGACCTGTTCAATACCTTTCTCCCGACATATCGATTGTATTTTTAGGACGCCGCGTTCAGCCGCCAGATGCAGTTAACCGATTATGGACACAAAAAATATTAAAAAGAAACAGTTGGCAACTTTTGCCTTCGTCAAAAAAATACTTCCCGATATCTGGCAGCCATGAAAAGTATACCAAAATGTAGGCCTGTTCAATACCTTTCTCCCGATATATCGATTGTATTTTTAGAACGCCGCGTTCAGCCGCCAGATGCAGTTAACCGATTATGGACACAAAAAATTATAAAAAGAAACAGTTGGCAACTTTTGCCTTCGTCAAAAAAATACTTCCCGATATCTGGCAGCCATTAAAAGTATACCAAAATGTAGGCCTGTTCAATACCTTTCTCCCGACATATCGATACCTTAATACACACATGTGCTATGTCCATTTTTTGCTGTTTTGAGATATTGATACCAATGGAAAGGTGAGAGACAGTACTTTCATATGCACTCAAGTTCTATGCCCAAATAAACTGTAAAACTGCTTAAATTTGCAAAAAAGACGAATGTTCTATGTCCCCTATTGAATCATTTGGAAAAGCACAATTATTGTTCTTTGTCCAACATTTTGTGCTATGTCCATTATTATATGTTTCGTATTATGCGTGTTACGTCCGGACATAGCACTTTTGTGCACTTTTTATTTTGGAATCGGAAAAGGCGATGTAACTGTTATTTATGACAGTAATCGATTGAATCTTTTTGTTGAACTTCAAACTTCTTTCGTAAAAGAATTCATATCTTAAAATTTTATTTTAAATTGTCTAATGAGCACCTATTTTGTATGCTGATATTTGTGGCGGACAGAACCGAAATCAAAATGTCCTCGCTACAATGTTTTATGCTGTGAATAGCGCAGGTAGTAATCTGCAAATTCTTGATTTAAAATACACGGAAAGTGGACATAATTATCTCGAAGCGAACAGCACTCATATTCATGCAATAATAGAAAAAGCTCGGAAGTCAAAACAGTTGTACAAATTTTTAATCGAAATGAGCAGGAAAAGAACATTTCCATACACTGTTAGTCATCTAACGTACAATGAATTTATTAATGCTTAATCCTTAAAAAACATTAAAGTGACGAATAAGAACAAGTCAGCAACTGGAAAAAAAATAAATTGTGCATGTAGTATGGGGATTTTGACTACCTTTAATATATTTCAGCACAGTATAAGCGTTTAGGAAAGTTGAAGAGGATTTAAAAGGATAATACCGATGCACATTGGTCTTGAATGTCTGAATATCCCAATGGGAAGGAAATATTGGGCCGGGTAAAGCATTCCAAATTCGTTTAGTGCGGCTTAAGAAATAATCACTGAATTTAACAGTACGTCAGAAGTTGGGCACAAGTACAACCTGATGGGCATTCCTTGAAGCGCGATTATTACGGTTAAATTTTTTAAGGGGAGGAAGAAAAACAAGCTTTTTTACTAGCACACTGTTAATAAAAGTAACGGAAAAATAGTGAAAGACAGGAAACGGCGCGGCGGTGCTCGAGCGATTCAAATTTTTCTGTTATACTTCTATCACCTTTAACTTTCAAGCTTTTCTTGGATTGTGGGTTATTGGTGCACCTGCCCAAATATGGAAATAATACCCAAGCAATACAGCCAGATCAAAAGAGGTGAAATACTTGTTGCATCGTCGAAGGAAACCTAACAATGTTGATGAAGAATTTCAATTTTTAGAAATTAACTCTTCTGATAATTATTTGGATAAAATTACTCTTAAAAGTAAATATAAAAACCAAAATAACATCGATTGCTAAAAAAATTGGATTTGCACTGCCTTCTCGTGCAAAGGGTTATACCTAATGAGTTCGTGGCAGTTTCCCATCATGTAGTGGTGTTCCAGACATCGCAGTAGGGTGCAACGAAGATGAAAAGGAAAACCTTGCAAATGAAAATTATTAAATTAAATTAAATTATTTTTATTTATTAAAAAATAATAATATACATAGTTTTTCTTTTATTATAACACGTTTTGGTAAAAAATACTGTCTTCAGCATAATAAGCTAAGTTATAAACTAACCGTTTAAGAACAAAATTGTGTTCTAAGTCCTATTTAATTAAATGATATCAAGCACAAAAGTGCTATGTCCTTACATGTTTTATTAGATCATGAATAAAATGGAAAACTGTTGAAGAATTATATATTTTTGCTCATTATAATTTTAAAAAGGTATAAGGCCATAACATATTTAAATATTAATGCTAATTGAGTTCCCTTAGTAGAGTTATGCACGTATCAAAACTTTACTTTGAGTTTACCAAAAACAGCAAAATAAGACATAGCACATGTGTGCATTAAGGTATCGATATAGATTGTATTTTTAGGACGCCGCGTTCAGCCGCCAGATGCAGTTAACCGATTATGGACACAAAAAAAATATTAAAAAGCAACAGTTGGCAACTTTTGCCTTCATCAAAAAAATACTTCCCGATATCTGGCAGCCATGAAAAGTATACCAAAATGTAGGCCTGTTCAATACCTTTCTCCCCACATATCGATTGTATTTTTAGGACGCCGCGTTCAGCCGCCAGATGCAGTTAACCGATTATGCACACAACAAAAATATTAAAAAGAAACAGTTCGCAACTTTTGCCTTCGTCAAAAAAATACTTCCCGATATCTGGCAGCCATGAAAAGTATAACAAAATGTAGGCCTGTTCAATACCTTTCTCCCGATATATCGATTGTATTTTTAGGACGCCGCGTTCAGCCGCCAGATGCAGTTAACCGATTATGGACACAAAAAATATTAAAAAGAAACAGTTGGCAACTTTTGCCTCCGTCAAAAAAATACTTCCCAATATCTGGCAGCCATGAAAAGTATACCAAAATGTAGGCCTGTTCAATACCTTTCTCCCGACGTATCCATTGTATTTTTAGGACGCCGCGTTCAGCCGCCAGATGAAGTTAACCGATTATGGACACACAAAAAATATTAAAAAGCAACAGTTGGCAACTTTTGCCTTTATCAAAAAAATACTTCCCGATACCTGGCAGCCATGAAAAGTACACCAAAATGTAGGCCTGTTCAATACCTTTCTCCCGACATATCGATTGTATTTTTAGGACGCCGCGTTCAGCCACCAGATGCAGTTAACCGATTATGGACACAAAAAAAATATTAAAAAGCAACAGTTGGCAACTTTTGCCTTCGTCAAAAAAATACTTACCGATATCTGGCAGCCATGAAAAGTATACCAAAATGTAGGCCTGTTCAATACCTTTTCCCGACATATCGATTGTATTTTTAGGACGCCGCGTTCAGCCGCCAGATGCAGTTAACCGATTATGGACACAAAAAAAATATTAAAAAGCAACAGTTGGCAACTTTTGCCTTCGTCAAAAAAATACTTCCCGATATCTGGCAGCCATGAAAAGTATACCAAAATGTAGGCCTGTTCAATACCTTTCTCCCGACATATCGATTGTATTTTTAGGACGCCGCGTTCAGCCGCCAGATGCAGTTAACCGATTATGGACACAAAAAAAATATTAAAAAGCAACAGTTGGCAACTTTTGCCTTCATCAAAAAATACTTCCCGATATCTGGCAGCCATTAAAAGTATACCAAAATGTAGGCCTGTTCAATACCTTTCTCCCGACATATCGATTGTATTTTTAGGACGCCGCGTTCAGCCGCCAGATGCAGTTAACCAATTATGGACACACAAAAATATTAAAAAGAAACAGTTGGCAACTTTTGCCTTCGTCAAAAAAATACTTCCCGATATCTGGCAGCCATGGAAAGTATACCAAAATGTAGGCCTGTTCAATACCTTTCTCCCGACATATCGATTGTATTTTTAGGACGCCGCGTTCAGCCGCCAGATGCAGTTAACCGATTATGGACACACAAAAAATATTAAAAAGCAACAGTTGGCAACTTTTGCCTTCATCAAAAAAATACTTCCCGATATCTGGCAGCCATGAAAAGTATACCAAAATGTAGACCTGTTCAATACCTTTCTCCCCACATATCGATTGTATTTTTAGGACGCCGCGTTCAGCCGCCAGATGCAGTTAACCGATTATGGACACAACAAAAATATTAAAAAGAAACAGTTGGCAACTTTTGCCTTCGTCAAAAAAATACTTTTCGATATCTGGCAGCCATGAAGAGTATACCAAAATTATGGCCTGTTCAATACCTTTCTCCCGACATATAGATTGTATTTTTAGGACGCCGCGTTCAGCCGCCAGATGCAGTTAACCGATTATGGACACACAAAAATATTAAAAAGAAACAGTTGGCAACTTTTGCCTTCGTCAAAAAAATACTTCCCGATATCTGGCAGCCATGGAAAGTATACCAAAATGTAGGCCTGTTCAATACCTTTCTCCCGACATATCCATTGTATTTTTAGGACGCCGCGTTCAGCCGCCAGATGCAGTTAACCGATTATGGACACAAAAAAAATATTAAAAAGAAACAGTTCGCAACTTTTGCCTTCGTCAAAAAAATACTTCCCGATATCTGGCAGCCATGAAAAGTATAACAAAATGTAGGCCTGTTCAATACCTTTCTCCCGATATATCGATTGTATTTTTAGGACGCCGCGTTCAGCCGCCAGATGCAGTTAACCGATTATGGACACACAAAATATTAAAAAGAAACAGTTGGCAACTTTTGCCTTCGTCAAAAAATACTTCCCAATATCTGGCAGCCATGAAAAGTATACCAAAATGTAGGCCTGTTCAATACCTTTCTCCCGACATATCCATTGTATTTTTAGGACGCCGCGTTCAGCCGCCAGATGAAGTTAACCGATTATGGACACAAAAAAAATATTAAAAAGCAACAGTTGGCAACTTTTGCCTTCATCAAAAAAAATACTTCCCGATACCTGGCAGCCATGAAAAGTACAACAAAATGTAGGCCTGTTCAATACCTTTCTCCCGACATATAGATTGTATTTTTAGGACGCCGCGTTCAGCCGCCAGATGCAGTTAACCGATTATGGACACAACAAAAATATTAAAAAGAAACAGTTGGCAACTTTTGCCTTCGTCAAAAAAATACTTTTCGATATCTGGCAGCCATGAAGAGTATACCAAAATTATGGCCTGTTCAATACCTTTCTCCCGACATATAGATTGTATTTTTAGGACGCCGCGTTCAGCCGCCAGATGCAGTTAACCGATTATGGACACACAAAAATATTAAAAAGAAACAGTTGGCAACTTTTGCCTTCGTCAAAAAAATACTTCCCGATATCTGGCAGCCATGGAAAGTATACTAAAATGTAGGCCTGTTCAATACCTTTCTCCCGACATATCGATTGTATTTTTAGGACGCCGCGTTCAGCCGCCAGATGCAGTTAACCGATTATGGACACAAAAAAAATATTAAAAAGAAACAGTTCGCAACTTTTGCCTTCGTCAAAAAAATACTTCCCGATATCTGGCAGCCATGAAAAGTATAACAAAATGTAGGCCTGTTCAATACCTTTCTCCCGATATATCGATTGTATTTTTAGGACGCCGCGTTCAGCCGCCAGATGCAGTTAACCGATTATGGACACACAAAAATATTAAAAAGAAACAGTTGGCAACTTTTGCCTTCGTCAAAAAAATACTTCCCGATATCTGGCAGCCATGAAAAGTATACCAAAATGTAGGCCTGTTCAATACCTTTCTCCCGACATATCGATTGTATTTTTAGGACGCCGCGTTCAGCCGCCAGATGAAGTTAACCGATTATGGACACAAAAAAAATATTAAAAAGCAACAGTTGGCAACTTTTGCCTTCATCAAAAAAAATACTTCCCGATATCTGGCAGCCATGAAAAGTACACCAAAATGTAGGCCTGTTCAATACCTTTCTCCCGACATATCGATTGTATTTTTAGGACGCCGCGTTCAGCCGCCATATGCAGTTAACCGATTATGGACACACAAAATATTAAAAAGAAACAGTTGGCAACTTTTGCCTTCGTCAAAAAAATACTTCCCGATATCTGGCAGCCATGAAAAGTATACTAAAATGTAGACCTGTTCAATACCTTTCTCCCGACATATCGATTGTATTTTTAGGACGCCGCGTTCAGCCGCCAGATGCAGTTAACCGATTATGGACACAAAAAAAATATTAAAAAGCAACAGTTGGCAACTTTTGCCTTCGTCAAAAAAATACTTACCGATATCTGGCAGCCATGAAAAGTATACCAAAATGTAGGCCTGTTCAATACCTTTTCCCGACATATCGATTGTATTTTTAGGACACCGCGTTCAGCCGCCAGATGAAGTTAACCGATTATGGACACAAAAAAAATATTAAAAAGCAACAGTTGGCAACTTTTGCCTTCGTCAAAAAAATACTTCCCGATATCTGGCAGCCATGAAAAGTATACCAAAATGTAGGCCTGTTCAATACCTTTCTCCCGACATATCGATTGTATTTTTAGGACGCCGCGTTCAGCCGCCAGATGCAGTTAACCGATTATGGACACAAAAAAAATATTAAAAAGCAACAGTTGGCAACTTTTGCCTTCATCAAAAAATACTTCCCGATATCTGGCAGCCATTAAAAGTATACCAAAATGTAGGCCTGTTCAATACCTTTCTCCCGACATATCGATTGTATTTTTAGGACGCCGCGTTCAGCCGCCAGATGCAGTTAACCAATTATGGACACACAAAAATATTAAAAAGAAACAGTTGGCAACTTTTGCCTTCGTCAAAAAAATACTTCCCGATATCTGGCAGCCATGGAAAGTATACTAAAATGTAGGCCTGTTCAATACCTTTCTCCCGACATATCGATTGTATTTTTAGGACGCCGCGTTCAGCCGCCAGGTGCAGTTAACCGATTATGGACACAAAAAAAATATTAAAAAGCAACAGTTGGCAACTTTTGTCTTCATCAAAAAAATACTTCCCGATATCTGGCAGCCATGAAAAGTATACCAAAATGTAGGCCTGTTCAATACCTTTCTCCCCACATATCGATTGTATTTTTAGGATGCCGCGTTCAGCCGCCAGATGCAGTTAACCGATTATGGACACAAAAAAAATATTAAAAAGCAACAGTTGGCAACTTTTGCCTTCGTCAAAAAAAAACTTTTCGATATCTGGCAGCCATGAAGAGTATACCAAAATTATGGCCTGTTCAATACCTTTCTCCCGACATATAGATTGTATTTTTAGGACGCCGCGTTCAGCCGCCAGATGCAGTTAACCGATTATGGACACACAAAAATATTAAAAAGAAACAGTTGGCAACTTTTGCCTTCGTCAAAAAAATACTTCCCGATATCTGGCAGCCATGGAAAGTATACCAAAATGTAGGCCTGTTCAATACCTTTCTCCCGACATATCGATTGTATTTTTAGGACGCCGCGTTCAGCCGCCAGATGCAGTTAACCGATTATGGACACAAAAAAAATATTAAAAAGAAACAGTTCGCAACTTTTGCCTTCGTCAAAAAAATACTTCCCGATATCTGGCAGCCATGAAAAGTATAACAAAATGTAGGCCTGTTCAATACCTTTCTCCCGATATATCGATTGTATTTTTAGGACGCCGCGTTCAGCCGCCAGATGCAGTTAACCGATTATGGACACACAAAAATATTAAAAAGAAACAGTTGGCAACTTTTGCCTTCGTCAAAAAAATACTTCCCGATATCTGGCAGCCATGGAAAGTATACCAAAATGTAGGCCTGTTCAATACCTTTCTCCCGACATATCGATTGTATTTTTAGGACGCCGCGTTCAGCCGCCAGATGCAGTTAACCGATTATGGACACAAAAAAAATATTAAAAAGCAACAGTTGGCAACTTTTGCCTTCATCAAAAAATACTTCCCGATATCTGGCAGCCATTAAAAGTATACCAAAATGTAGGCCTGTTCAATACCTTTCTCCCGACATATCGATTGTATTTTTAGGACGCCGCGTTCAGCCGCCAGATGCAGTTAACCAATTATGGACACACAAAAATATTAAAAAGAAACAGTTGGCAACTTTTGCCTTCGTCAAAAAAATACTTCCCGATATCTGGCAGCCATGGAAAGTATACTAAAATGTAGGCCTGTTCAATACCTTTCTCCCGACATATCGATTGTATTTTTAGGACGCCGCGTTCAGCCGCCAGATGCAGTTAACCGATTATGGACACAAAAAAAATATTAAAAAGCAACAGTTGGCAACTTTTGTCTTCATCAAAAAAATACTTCCCGATATCTGGCAGCCATGAAAAGTATACCAAAATGTAGGCCTGTTCAATACCTTTCTCCCCACATATCGATTGTATTTTTAGGATGCCGCGTTCAGCCGCCAGATGCAGTTAACCGATTATGGACACAAAAAAAATATTAAAAAGCAACAGTTGGCAACTTTTGCCTTCGTCAAAAAAAAACTTTTCGATATCTGGCAGCCATGAAGAGTATACCAAAATTATGGCCTGTTCAATACCTTTCTCCCGACATATAGATTGTATTTTTAGGACGCCGCGTTCAGCCGCCAGATGCAGTTAACCGATTATGGACACACAAAAATATTAAAAAGAAACAGTTGGCAACTTTTGCCTTCGTCAAAAAAATACTTCCCGATATCTGGCAGCCATGGAAAGTATACCAAAATGTAGGCCTGTTCAATACCTTTCTCCCGACATATCGATTGTATTTTTAGGACGCCGCGTTCAGCCGCCAGATGCAGTTAACCGATTATGGACACAAAAAAAATATTAAAAAGAAACAGTTCGCAACTTTTGCCTTCGTCAAAAAAATACTTCCCGATATCTGGCAGCCATGAAAAGTATAACAAAATGTAGGCCTGTTCAATACCTTTCTCCCGATATATCGATTGTATTTTTAGGACGTCGCGTTCAGCCGCCAGATGCAGTTAACCGATTATGGACACAAAAAATATTAAAAAGAAACAGTTGGCAACTTTTGCCTCCGTCAAAAAAATACTTCCCAATATCTGGCAGCCATGAAAAGTATACCAAAATGTAGGCCTGTTCAATACCTTTCTCCCGACATATCCATTGTATTTTTAGGACGCCGCGTTCAGCCGCCAGATGAAGTTAACCGATTATGGACACAAAAAAAATATTAAAAAGCAACAGTTGGCAACTTTTGCCTTCATCAAAAAAAATACTTCCCGATACCTTGCAGCCATGAAAAGTACACCAAAATGTAGGCCTGTTCAATACCTTTCTCCCGACATATCGATTGTATTTTTAGGACGCCGCGTTCAGCCGCCAGATGCAGTTAACCGATTATGGACACACAAAAATATTAAAAAGAAACAGTTGGCAACTTTTGCCTTCGTCAAAAAAATACTTCCCGATATCTGGCGGCCATGAAAAGTATACCAAAATGTAGGCCTGTTCAATACCTTTCTCCCGACATATCGATTGTATTTTTAGGACGCCGCGTTCAGCCGCCAGATGCAGTTAACCGATTATGGACACAAAAAAAATATTAAAAAGAAACAGTTGGCAACTTTTGCCTTCGTCAAAAAAATACTTCCCGATATCTGGCAGCCATGAAAAGTATACCAAAATGTAGGCCTGTTCAATACCTTTTCCCGACATATCGAGTGTATTTTTAGGACGCCGCGTTCAGCCGCCAGATGCAGTTAACCGATTATGGACACAAAAAAAATATTAAAAAGCAACAGTTGGCAACTTTTGCCTTCATCAAAAAATACTTCCCGATATCTGGCAGCCATTAAAAGTATACCAAAATGTAGGCCTGTTCAATACCTTTCTCCCGACATATCGATTGTATTTTTAGGACGCCGCGTTCAGCCGCCAGATGCAGTTAACCAATTATGGACACAAAAAAAATATTAAAAAGCAACAGTTGGCAACTTTTGCCTTCATCAAAAAAATACTTCCCGATATCTGGCAGCCATGAAAAGTATACCAAAATGTAGGCCTGTTCAATACCTTTCTCCCCACATATCGATTGTATTTTTAGGACGCCGCGTTCAGCCGCCAGATGCAGTTAACCGATTATGGACACAAAAAATATTAAAAAGAAACAGTTGGCAACTTTTGCCTTCGTCAAAAAAATACTTCCCGATATCTGGCAGCCATGAAAAGTATACCAAAATGTAGGCCTGTTCAATACCTTTTCCCGACATATCGAGTGTATTTTTAGGACGCCGCGTTCAGCCGCCAGATGCAGTTAACCGATTATGGACACAAAAAAAATATTAAAAAGCAACAGTTGGCAACTTTTGCCTTCGTCAAAAAAATACTTCCCGATATCTGGCAGCCATGAAAGGTACACCAAAATGTAGGGCTGTTCAATACCTTTCTCCCGACATATCAATTGTATTTTTAGGACGCCGCGTTCAGCCGCCAGATGCAGTTAACCGATTATGGACACAAAAAAAATATTAAAAAGCAACAGTTGGCAACTTTTGCCTTCATCAAAAAATACTTCCCGATATCTGGCAGCCATTAAAAGTATACCAAAATGTAGGCCTGTTCAATACCTTTCTCCCGACATATCGATTGTATTTTTAGGACGCCGCGTTCAGCCGCCAGATGCAGTTAACCAATTATGGACACAAAAAATTGGCAACTTTTGCCTTCATCAAAAAAATACTTCCCGATATCTGGCAGCCATGAAAAGTATACCAAAATGTAGGCCTGTTCAATACCTTTCTCCCCACATATCGATTGTATTTTTAGGACGCCGCGTTCAGCCGCCAGATGCAGTTAACCGATTATGGACACAAAAAATATTAAAAAGAAACAGTTGGCAACTTTTGCCTTCGTCAAAAAAATACTTACCGATTTCTGGCAGCCATGAAAAGTATACCAAAATGTAGGCCTGTTCAATACCTTTCTCCCGACATATCGATTGTATTTTTAGGACGCCGCGTTCAGCCGCCAGATGCAGTTAACCGATTATGGACACAAAAAATATTAAAAAGAAACAGTTGGCAACTTTTGCCTTCGTCAAAAAAATACTTCCCGATATCTGGCAGCCATGAAAAGTATACCAAAATGTAGGCCTGTTCAATACCTTTCTCCCCACATATCGATTGTATTTTTAGGACGCCGCGTTCAGCCGCCAGATGCAGTTAACCGATTATGGACACAAAAAAAATATTAAAAAGCAACAGTTGGCAACTTTTGCCTTCACCAAAAAAATACTTCCCGATATCTGGCAGCCATGAAAAGTACACCAAAATGTAGGCCTGTTCAATACCTTTCTCCCGACATATCAACTGTATTTTTAGGACGCCGCGTTCAGCCGCCAGATGCAGTTAACCGATTATGGACACAAAAAAAATATTAAAAAGCAACAGTTGGCAACTTTTGCCTTCATCAAAAAATACTTCCCGATATCTGGCAGCCATTAAAAGTATACCAAAATGTAGGCCTGTTCAATACCTTTCTCCCGACATATCGACTGTATTTTTAGGACGCCGCGTTCAGCCGCCAGATGCAGTTAACCAATTATGGACACAAAAAAAATATTAAAAAGCAACAGTTGGCAACTTTTGCCTTCATCAAAAAAATACTTCCCGATATCTGGCAGCCATGAAAAGTATACCAAAATGTAGGCCTGTTCAATACCTTTCTCCCCACATATCGATTGTATTTTTAGGACGCCGCGTTCAGCCGCCAGATGCAGTTAACCGATTATGGACACAAAAAATATTAAAAAGAAACAGTTGGCAACTTTTGCCTTCGTCAAAAAAATACTTCCCGATATCTGGCAGACATGAAAAGTATACCAAAATGTAGGCCTGTTCAATACCTTTCTCCCGACATATCGATTGTATTTTTAGGACGCCGCGTTCAGCCGCCAGATGCAGTTAACCGATTATGGACACAAAAAATATTAAAAAGAAACAGTTGGCAACTTTTGCCTTCGTCAAAAAAATACTTCCCGATATCTGGCAGCCATGAAAAGTATACCAAAATGTAGGCCTGTTCAATACCTTTCTCCCCACATATCGATTGTATTTTTAGGACGCCGCGTTCAGCCGCCAGATGCAGTTAACCGATTATGGACACAAAAAAAATATTAAAAAGCAACAGTTGGCAACTTTTGCCTTCATCAAAAAAATACTTCCCGATATCTGGCAGCCATGAAAAGTATACCAAAATGTAGGCCTGTTCAATACCTTTCTCCCCACATATCGATTGTATTTTTAGGACGCCGCGTTCAGCCGCCAGATGCAGTTAACCGATTATGGACACAAAAAAAATATTAAAAAGAAACAGTTGGCAACTTTTGCCTTCATCAAAAAATACTTCCCGATATCTGGCAGCCATTAAAAGTATACCAAAATGTAGGCCTGTTCAATACCTTTCTCCCCACATATCGATTGTATTTTTAGGACGCCGCGTTCAGCCGCCAGATGCAGTTAACCGATTATGGACACAAAAAATATTAAAAAGAAACAGTTGGCAACTTTTGCCTTCGTCAAAAAAATACTTCCCGATATCTGGCAGCCATGAAAAGTATACCAAAATGTAGGCCTGTTCAATACCTTTCTCCCTACATATCGATTGTATTTTTAGGACGCCGCGTTCAGCCGCCAGATGCAGTTAACCAATTATTATGGACACAAAAAAAATATTAAAAAGCAACAGTTGGCAACTTTTGCCTTCATCAAAAAAATACTTCCCGATATCTGGCAGCCATGAAAGGTATACCAAAATGTAGGCCTGTTCAATACCTTTCTCCCCACATATAGACTGTATTTTTAGGACGCCGCGTTCAGCCGCCAGATGCAGTTAACCGATTATGGACACAAAAAAAATATTAAAAAGCAACAGTTGGCAACTTTTGCCTTCATCAAAAAAATACTTCCCGATATCTGGCAGCCATGAAAAGTATACCAAAATGTAGGCCTGTTCAATACCTTTCTCCCTACATATCGATTGTATTTTTAGGACGCCGCGTTCAGCCGCCAGATGCAGTTAACCGATTATGGACACAAAAAAAATATTAAAAAGAAACAGTTGGCAACTTTTGCCTTCGTCAAAAAAAATACTTTTCGATATCTGGCAGCCATGGAGAGTATACCAAAATTATGGCCTGTTCAATACCTTTCTCCCGACATATCGATTGTATTTTTAGGACGCCGCGTTCAGCCGCCAGATGCAGTTAACCGATTATTATGGACACAAAAAAAATATTAAAAAGCAACAGTTGGCAACTTTTGCCTTCGTCAAAAAAATACTTCCCGATATCTGGCAGCCAATAAAAGCATACCAAAATGTAGGCCTGTTCAATACCTTTCTCCCGACATATCAATTGTATTTTTAGGACGCCGCGTTCAGCCGCCAGATGCAGTTAACCGATTATGGACACAAAAAAAATATTAAAAAGCAACAGTTGGCAACTTTTGCCTTCATCAAAAAATACTTCCCGATATCTGGCAGCCATTAAAAGTATACCAAAATGTAGGCCTGTTCAATACCTTTCTCCCGACATATCGATTGTATTTTTAGGACGCCGCGTTCAGCCGCCAGATGCAGTTAACCAATTATGGACACAAAAAATTGGCAACTTTTGCCTTCATCAAAAAAATACTTCCCGATATCTGGCAGCCATGAAAAGTATACCAAAATGTAGGCCTGTTCAATACCTTTCTCCCCACATATCGATTGTATTTTTAGGACGCCGCGTTCAGCCGCCAGATGCAGTTAACCGATTATGGACACAAAAAATATTAAAAAGAAACAGTTGGCAACTTTTGCCTTCGTCAAAAAAATACTTACCGATTTCTGGCAGCCATGAAAAGTATACCAAAATGTAGGCCTGTTCAATACCTTTCTCCCGACATATCGACTGTATTTTTAGGACGCCGCGTTCAGCCGCCAGATGCAGTTAACCAATTATGGACACAAAAAAAATATTAAAAAGCAACAGTTGGCAACTTTTGCCTTCATCAAAAAAATACTTCCCGATATCTGGCAGCCATGAAAAGTATACCAAAATGTAGGCCTGTTCAATACCTTTCTCCCGACATATCGACTGTATTTTTAGGACGCCGCGTTCAGCCGCCAGATGCAGTTAACCGATTATGGACACAAAAAATATTAAAAAGAAACAGTTGGCAACTTTTGCCTTCGTCAAAAAAATACTTCCCGATATCTGGCAGCCATGAAAAGTATACCAAAATGTAGGCCTGTTCAATACCTTTCTCCCTACATATCGATTGTATTTTTAGGACGCCGCGTTCAGCCGCCAGATGCAGTTAACCAATTATTATGGACACAAAAAAAATATTAAAAAGCAACAGTTGGCAACTTTTGCCTTCATCAAAAAAATACTTCCCGATATCTGGCAGCCATGAAAGGTATACCAAAATGTAGGCCTGTTCAATACCTTTCTCCCCACATATAGACTGTATTTTTAGGACGCCGCGTTCAGCCGCCAGATGCAGTTAACCGATTATGGACACAAAAAAAATATTAAAAAGCAACAGTTGGCAACTTTTGCCTTCATCAAAAAAATACTTCCCGATATCTGGCAGCCATGAAAAGTATACCAAAATGTAGGCCTGTTCAATACCTTTCTCCCCACATATCGATTGTATTTTTAGGACGCCGCGTTCAGCCGCCAGATGCAGTTAACCGATTATGGACACAAAAAAAATATTAAAAAGAAACAGTTGGCAACTTTTGCCTTCGTCAAAAAAAATACTTTTCGATATCTGGCAGCCATGGAGAGTATACCAAAATTATGGCCTGTTCAATACCTTTCTCCCGACATATCGATTGTATTTTTAGGACGCCGCGTTCAGCCGCCAGATGCAGTTAACCGATTATTATGGACACAAAAAAAATATTAAAAAGCAACAGTTGGCAACTTTTGCCTTCGTCAAAAAAATACTTCCCGATATCTGGCAGCCAATAAAAGCATACCAAAATGTAGGCCTGTTCAATACCTTTCTCCCGACATATCAATTGTATTTTTAGGACGCCGCGTTCAGCCGCCAGATGCAGTTAACCGATTATGGACACAAAAAAAATATTAAAAAGCAACAGTTGGCAACTTTTGCCTTCATCAAAAAATACTTCCCGATATCTGGCAGCCATTAAAAGTATACCAAAATGTAGGCCTGTTCAATACCTTTCTCCCGACATATCGATTGTATTTTTAGGACGCCGCGTTCAGCCGCCAGATGCAGTTAACCAATTATGGACACAAAAAATTGGCAACTTTTGCCTTCATCAAAAAAATACTTCCCGATATCTGGCAGCCATGAAAAGTATACCAAAATGTAGGCCTGTTCAATACCTTTCTCCCCACATATCGATTGTATTTTTAGGACGCCGCGTTCAGCCGCCAGATGCAGTTAACCGATTATGGACACAAAAAATATTAAAAAGAAACAGTTGGCAACTTTTGCCTTCGTCAAAAAAATACTTACCGATTTCTGGCAGCCATGAAAAGTATACCAAAATGTAGGCCTGTTCAATACCTTTCTCCCGACATATCGACTGTATTTTTAGGACGCCGCGTTCAGCCGCCAGATGCAGTTAACCAATTATGGACACAAAAAAAATATTAAAAAGCAACAGTTGGCAACTTTTGCCTTCATCAAAAAAATACTTCCCGATATCTGGCAGCCATGAAAAGTATACCAAAATGTAGGCCTGTTCAATACCTTTCTCCCCACATATCGATTGTATTTTTAGGACGCCGCGTTCAGCCGCCAGATGCAGTTAACCGATTATGGACACAAAAAATATTAAAAAGAAACAGTTGGCAACTTTTGCCTTCGTCAAAAAAATACTTCCCGATATCTGGCAGCCATGAAAAGTATACCAAAATGTAGGCCTGTTCAATACCTTTCTCCCTACATATCGATTGTATTTTTAGGACGCCGCGTTCAGCCGCCAGATGCAGTTAACCAATTATTATGGACACAAAAAAAATATTAAAAAGCAACAGTTGGCAACTTTTGCCTTCATCAAAAAAATACTTCCCGATATCTGGCAGCCATGAAAGGTATACCAAAATGTAGGCCTGTTCAATACCTTTCTCCCCACATATAGACTGTATTTTTAGGACGCCGCGTTCAGCCGCCAGATGCAGTTAACCGATTATGGACACAAAAAAAATATTAAAAAGCAACAGTTGGCAACTTTTGCCTTCATCAAAAAAATACTTCCCGATATCTGGCAGCCATGAAAAGTATACCAAAATGTAGGCCTGTTCAATACCTTTCTCCCCACATATCGATTGTATTTTTAGGACGCCGCGTTCAGCCGCCAGATGCAGTTAACCGATTATGGACACAAAAAAAATATTAAAAAGAAACAGTTGGCAACTTTTGCCTTCGTCAAAAAAAATACTTTTCGATATCTGGCAGCCATGGAGAGTATACCAAAATTATGGCCTGTTCAATACCTTTCTCCCGACATATCGATTGTATTTTTAGGACGCCGCGTTCAGCCGCCAGATGCAGTTAACCGATTATTATGGACACAAAAAAAATATTAAAAAGCAACAGTTGGCAACTTTTGCCTTCGTCAAAAAAATACTTCCCGATATCTGGCAGCCAATAAAAGCATACCAAAATGTAGGCCTGTTCAATACCTTTCTCCCGACATATCAATTGTATTTTTAGGACGCCGCGTTCAGCCGCCAGATGCAGTTAACCGATTATGGACACAAAAAAAATATTAAAAAGCAACAGTTGGCAACTTTTGCCTTCATCAAAAAATACTTCCCGATATCTGGCAGCCATTAAAAGTATACCAAAATGTAGGCCTGTTCAATACCTTTCTCCCGACATATCGATTGTATTTTTAGGACGCCGCGTTCAGCCGCCAGATGCAGTTAACCAATTATGGACACAAAAAATTGGCAACTTTTGCCTTCATCAAAAAAATACTTCCCGATATCTGGCAGCCATGAAAAGTATACCAAAATGTAGGCCTGTTCAATACCTTTCTCCCCACATATCGATTGTATTTTTAGGACGCCGCGTTCAGCCGCCAGATGCAGTTAACCGATTATGGACACAAAAAATATTAAAAAGAAACAGTTGGCAACTTTTGCCTTCGTCAAAAAAATACTTACCGATTTCTGGCAGCCATGAAAAGTATACCAAAATGTAGGCCTGTTCAATACCTTTCTCCCGACATATCGATTGTATTTTTAGGACGCCGCGTTCAGCCGCCAGATGCAGTTAACCGATTATGGACACAAAAAATATTAAAAAGAAACAGTTGGCAACTTTTGCCTTCGTCAAAAAAATACTTCCCGATATCTGGCAGCCATGAAAAGTATACCAAAATGTAGGCCTGTTCAATACCTTTCTCCCCACATATCGATTGTATTTTTAGGACGCCGCGTTCAGCCGCCAGATGCAGTTAACCGATTATGGACACAAAAAAAATATTAAAAAGCAACAGTTGGCAACTTTTGCCTTCACCAAAAAAATACTTCCCGATATCTGGCAGCCATGAAAAGTACACCAAAATGTAGGCCTGTTCAATACCTTTCTCCCGACATATCAACTGTATTTTTAGGACGCCGCGTTCAGCCGCCAGATGCAGTTAACCGATTATGGACACACAAAAAATATTAAAAAGCAACAGTTGGCAACTTTTGCCTTCATCAAAAAATACTTCCCGATATCTGCCAGCCATTAAAAGTATACCAAAATGTAGGCCTGTTCAATACCTTTCTCCCGACATATCGACTGTATTTTTAGGACGCCGCGTTCAGCCGCCAGATGCAGTTAACCAATTATGGACACAAAAAAAATATTAAAAAGCAACAGTTGGCAACTTTTGCCTTCATCAAAAAAATACTTCCCGATATCTGGCAGTCATGAAAAGTATACCAAAATGTAGGCCTGTTCAATACCTTTCTCCCCACATATCGATTATATTTTTAGGACGCCGCGTTCAGCCGCCAGATGCAGTTAACCGATTATGGACACAAAAAATATTAAAAAGAAACAGTTGGCAACTTTTGCCTTCGTCAAAAAAATACTTCCCGATATCTGGCAGCCATGAAAAGTATACCAAAATGTAGGCCTGTTCAATACCTTTCTCCCGACATATCGATTGTATTTTTAGGACGCCGCGTTCAGCCGCCAGATGCAGTTAACCGATTATGGACACAAAAAATATTAAAAAGAAACAGTTGGCAACTTTTGCCTTCGTCAAAAAAATACTTCCCGATATCTGGCAGCCATGAAAAGTATACCAAAATGTAGGCCTGTTCAATACCTTTCTCCCCACATATCGATTGTATTTTTAGGACGCCGCGTTCAGCCGCCAGATGCAGTTAACCGATTATGGACACAAAAAAAATATTAAAAAGCAACAGTTGGCAACTTTTGCCTTCATCAAAAAAATACTTCCCGATATCTGGCAGCCATGAAAAGTATACCAAAATGTAGGCCTGTTCAATACCTTTCTCCCCACATATCGATTGTATTTTTAGGACGCCGCGTTCAGCCGCCAGATGCAGTTAACCGATTATGGACACAAAAAAAATATTAAAAAGAAACAGTTGGCAACTTTTGCCTTCATCAAAAAATACTTCCCGATATCTGGCAGCCATTAAAAGTATACCAAAATGTAGGCCTGTTCAATACCTTTCTCCCGACATATCGACTGTATTTTTAGGACGCCGCGTTCAGCCGCCAGATGCAGTTAACCAATTATGGACACAAAAAAAATATTAAAAAGCAACAGTTGGCAACTTTTGCCTTCATCAAAAAAATACTTCCCGATATCTGGCAGCCATGAAAAGTATACCAAAATGTAGGCCTGTTCAATACCTTTCTCCCCACATATCGATTGTATTTTTAGGACGCCGCGTTCAGCCGCCAGATGCAGTTAACCGATTATGGACACAAAAAATATTAAAAAGAAACAGTTGGCAACTTTTGCCTTCGTCAAAAAAATACTTACCGATTTCTGGCAGCCATAAAAAGTATACCAAAATGTAGGCCTGTTCAATACCTTTCTCCCGACATATCGATTGTATTTTTAGGACGCCGCGTTCAGCCGCCAGATGCAGTTAACCGATTATGGACACAAAAAATATTAAAAAGAAACAGTTGGCAACTTTTGCCTTCGTCAAAAAAATACTTCCCGATATCTGGCAGCCATGAAAAGTATACCAAAATGTAGGCCTGTTCAATACCTTTCTCCCCACATATCGATTGTATTTTTAGGACGCCGCGTTCAGCCGCCAGATGCAGTTAACCGATTATGGACACAAAAAAAATATTAAAAAGCAACAGTTGGCAACTTTTGCCTTCACCAAAAAAATACTTCCCGATATCTGGCAGCCATGAAAAGTACACCAAAATGTAGGCCTGTTCAATACCTTTCTCCCGACATATCAACTGTATTTTTAGGACGCCGCGTTCAGCCGCCAGATGCAGTTAACCGATTATGGACACACAAAAAATATTAAAAAGCAACAGTTGGCAACTTTTGCCTTCATCAAAAAATACTTCCCGATATCTGGCAGCCATTAAAAGTATACCAAAATGTAGGCCTGTTCAATACCTTTCTCCCGACATATCGACTGTATTTTTAGGACGCCGCGTTCAGCCGCCAGATGCAGTTAACCAATTATGGACACAAAAAAAATATTAAAAAGCAACAGTTGGCAACTTTTGCCTTCATCAAAAAAATACTTCCCGATATCTGGCAGTCATGAAAAGTATACCAAAATGTAGGCCTGTTCAATACCTTTCTCCCCACATATCGATTGTATTTTTAGGACGCCGCGTTCAGCCGCCAGATGCAGTTAACCGATTATGGACACAAAAAAAATATTAAAAAGCAACAGTTGGCAACTTTTGCCTTCATCAAAAAAATACTTCCCGATATCTGGCAGCCATGAAAAGTATACCAAAATGTAGGCCTGTTCAATACCTTTCTCCCCACATATCGATTGTATTTTTAGGACGCCGCGTTCAGCCGCCAGATGCAGTTAACCGATTATGGACACAAAAAAAATATTAAAAAGAAACAGTTGGCAACTTTTGCCTTCATCAAAAAATACTTCCCGATATCTGGCAGCCATTAAAAGTATACCAAAATGTAGGCCTGTTCAATACCTTTCTCCCGACATATCGACTGTATTTTTAGGACGCCGCGTTCAGCCGCCAGATGCAGTTAACCAATTATGGACACAAAAAAAATATTAAAAAGCAACAGTTGGCAACTTTTGCCTTCATCAAAAAAATACTTCCCGATATCTGGCAGCCATGAAAAGTATACCAAAATGTAGGCCTGTTCAATACCTTTCTCCCCACATATCGATTGTATTTTTAGGACGCCGCGTTCAGCCGCCAGATGCAGTTAACCGATTATGGACACAAAAAATATTAAAAAGAAACAGTTGGCAACTTTTGCCTTCGTCAAAAAAATACTTACCGATTTCTGGCAGCCATAAAAAGTATACCAAAATGTAGGCCTGTTCAATACCTTTCTCCCGACATATCGATTGTATTTTTAGGACGCCGCGTTCAGCCGCCAGATGCAGTTAACCGATTATGGACACAAAAAATATTAAAAAGAAACAGTTGGCAACTTTTGCCTTCGTCAAAAAAATACTTCCCGATATCTGGCAGCCATGAAAAGTATACCAAAATGTAGGCCTGTTCAATACCTTTCTCCCCACATATCGATTGTATTTTTAGGACGCCGCGTTCAGCCGCCAGATGCAGTTAACCGATTATGGACACAAAAAAAATATTAAAAAGCAACAGTTGGCAACTTTTGCCTTCACCAAAAAAATACTTCCCGATATCTGGCAGCCATGAAAAGTACACCAAAATGTAGGCCTGTTCAATACCTTTCTCCCGACATATCAACTGTATTTTTAGGACGCCGCGTTCAGCCGCCAGATGCAGTTAACCGATTATGGACACACAAAAAATATTAAAAAGCAACAGTTGGCAACTTTTGCCTTCATCAAAAAATACTTCCCGATATCTGGCAGCCATTAAAAGTATACCAAAATGTAGGCCTGTTCAATACCTTTCTCCCGACATATCGACTGTATTTTTAGGACGCCGCGTTCAGCCGCCAGATGCAGTTAACCAATTATGGACACAAAAAAAATATTAAAAAGCAACAGTTGGCAACTTTTGCCTTCATCAAAAAAATACTTCCCGATATCTGGCAGTCATGAAAAGTATACCAAAATGTAGGCCTGTTCAATACCTTTCTCCCCACATATCGATTGTATTTTTAGGACGCCGCGTTCAGCCGCCAGATGCAGTTAACCGATTATGGACACAAAAAATATTAAAAAGAAACAGTTGGCAACTTTTGCCTTCGTCAAAAAAATACTTCCCGATATCTGGCAGCCATGAAAAGTATACCAAAATGTAGGCCTGTTCAATACCTTTCTCCCGACATATCGATTGTATTTTTAGGACGCCGCGTTCAGCCGCCAGATGCAGTTAACCGATTATGGACACAAAAAATATTAAAAAGAAACAGTTGGCAACTTTTGCCTTCGTCAAAAAAATACTTCCCGATATCTGGCAGCCATGAAAAGTATACCAAAATGTAGGCCTGTTCAATACCTTTCTCCCCACATATCGATTGTATTTTTAGGACGCCGCGTTCAGCCGCCAGATGCAGTTAACCGATTATGGACACAAAAAAAATATTAAAAAGCAACAGTTGGCAACTTTTGCCTTCATCAAAAAAATACTTCCCGATATCTGGCAGCCATGAAAAGTATACCAAAATGTAGGCCTGTTCAATACCTTTCTCCCCACATATCGATTGTATTTTTAGGACGCCGCGTTCAGCCGCCAGATGCAGTTAACCGATTATGGACACAAAAAAAATATTAAAAAGAAACAGTTGGCAACTTTTGCCTTCATCAAAAAATACTTCCCGATATCTGGCAGCCATTAAAAGTATACCAAAATGTAGGCCTGTTCAATACCTTTCTCCCGACATATCGACTGTATTTTTAGGACGCCGCGTTCAGCCGCCAGATGCAGTTAACCAATTATGGACACAAAAAAAATATTAAAAAGCAACAGTTGGCAACTTTTGCCTTCATCAAAAAAATACTTCCCGATATCTGGCAGCCATGAAAAGTATACCAAAATGTAGGCCTGTTCAATACCTTTCTCCCCACATATCGATTGTATTTTTAGGACGCCGCGTTCAGCCGCCAGATGCAGTTAACCGATTATGGACACAAAAAATATTAAAAAGAAACAGTTGGCAACTTTTGCCTTCGTCAAAAAAATACTTCCCGATATCTGGCAGCCATGAAAAGTATACCAAAATGTAGGCCTGTTCAATACCTTTCTCCCTACATATCGATTGTATTTTTAGGACGCCGCGTTCAGCCGCCAGATGCAGTTAACCAATTATTATGGACACAAAAAAAATATTAAAAAGCAACAGTTGGCAACTTTTGCCTTCATCAAAAAAATACTTCCCGATATCTGGCAGCCATGAAAGGTATACCAAAATGTAGGCCTGTTCAATACCTTTCTCCCCACATATAGACTGTATTTTTAGGACGCCGCGTTCAGCCGCCAGATGCAGTTAACCGATTATGGACACAAAAAAAATATTAAAAAGCAACAGTTGGCAACTTTTGCCTTCATCAAAAAAATACTTCCCGATATCTGGCAGCCATGAAAAGTATACCAAAATGTAGGCCTGTTCAATACCTTTCTCCCCACATATCGATTGTATTTTTAGGACGCCGCGTTCAGCCGCCAGATGCAGTTAACCGATTATGGACACAAAAAAAATATTAAAAAGAAACAGTTGGCAACTTTTGCCTTCGTCAAAAAAAATACTTTTCGATATCTGGCAGCCATGGAGAGTATACCAAAATTATGGCCTGTTCAATACCTTTCTCCCGACATATCGATTGTATTTTTAGGACGCCGCGTTCAGCCGCCAGATGCAGTTAACCGATTATTATGGACACAAAAAAAATATTAAAAAGCAACAGTTGGCAACTTTTGCCTTCGTCAAAAAAATACTTCCCGATATCTGGCAGCCAATAAAAGCATACCAAAATGTAGGCCTGTTCAATACCTTTCTCCCTACATATCGATTGTATTTTTAGGACGCCGCGTTCAGCCGCCAGATGCAGTTAACCGATTATGGACACAAAAAAAATATTAAAAAGCAACAGTTGGCAACTTTTGCCTTCATCAAAAAATACTTCCCGATATCTGGCAGCCATTAAAAGTATACCAAAATGTAGGCCTGTTCAATACCTTTCTCCCGACATATCGATTGTATTTTTAGGACGCCGCGTTCAGCCGCCAGATGCAGTTAACCAATTATGGACACAAAAAATTGGCAACTTTTGCCTTCATCAAAAAAATACTTCCCGATATCTGGCAGCCATGAAAAGTATACCAAAATGTAGGCCTGTTCAATACCTTTCTCCCCACATATCGATTGTATTTTTAGGACGCCGCGTTCAGCCGCCAGATGCAGTTAACCGATTATGGACACAAAAAATATTAAAAAGAAACAGTTGGCAACTTTTGCCTTCGTCAAAAAAATACTTTTCGATATCTGGCAGCCATGGAGAGTATACCAAAATTATGGCCTGTTCAATACCTTTCTCCCGACATATCGATTGTATTTTTAGGACGCCGCGTTCAGCCGCCAGATGCAGTTAACCGATTATGGACACAAAAAATATTAAAAAGAAACAGTTGGCAACTTTTGCCTTCGTCAAAAAAATACTTTTCGATATCTGGCAGCCATGGAGAGTATACCAAAATTATGGCCTGTTCAATACCTTTCTCCCGACATATCGATTGTATTTTTAGGACGCCGCGTTCAGCCGCCAGATGCAGTTAACCGATTATTATGGACACAAAAAAAATATTAAAAAGCAACAGTTGGCAACTTTTGCCTTCGTCAAAAAAAATACTTTTCGATATCTGGCAGCCATGGAGAGTATACCAAAATTATGGCCTGTTCAATACCTTTCTCCCGACATATCGATTGTATTTTTAGGACGCCGCGTTCAGCCGCCAGATGCAGTTAACCGATTATTATGGACACAAAAAAAATATTAAAAAGCAACAGTTGGCAACTTTTGCCTTCGTCAAAAAAATACTTCCCGATATCTGGCAGCCAATAAAAGCATACCAAAATGTAGGCCTGTTCAATACCTTTCTCCCTACATATCGATTGTATTTTTAGGACGCCGCGTTCAGCCGCCAGATGCAGTTAACCAATTATTATGGACACAAAAAAAATATTAAAAAGCAACAGTTGGCAACTTTTGCCTTCATCAAAAAAATACTTCCCGATATCTGGCAGCCATGAAAGGTATACCAAAATGTAGGCCTGTTCAATACCTTTCTCCCCACATATCGATTGTATTTTTAGGACGCCGCGTTCAGCCGCCAGATGCAGTTAACCGATTATGGACACAAAAAATATTAAAAAGAAACAGTTGGCAACTTTTGCCTTCGTCAAAAAAATACTTCCCGATATCTGGCAGCCATGAAAAGTATACCAAAATGTAGGCCTGTTCAATACCTTTCTCCCGACATATCGATTGTATTTTTAGGACGCCGCGTTCAGCCGCCAGATGCAGTTAACCGATTATGGACACAAAAAATATTAAAAAGAAACAGTTGGCAACTTTTGCCTTCGTCAAAAAAATACTTCCCGATATCTGGCAGCCATGAAAAGTATACCAAAATGTAGGCCTCTTCAATACCTTTCTCCCGACATATAGATTGTATTTTTAGGACGCCGCGTTCAGCCGCCAGATGCAGTTAACCGATTATGGACACAAAAAAAAATATTAAAAAGCAACAGTTGGCAACTTTTGCCTTCATCAAAAAAATACTTCCCGATATCTGGCAGCCATGAAAGGTATACCAAAATGTAGGCCTGTTCAATACCTTTCTCCCCACATATAGACTGTATTTTTAGGACGCCGCGTTCAGCCGCCAGATGCAGTTAACCGATTATGGACACAAAAAAAATATTAAAAAGCAACAGTTGGCAACTTTTGCCTTCATCAAAAAAATACTTCCCGATATCTGGCAGCCATGAAAAGTATACCAAAATGTAGGCCTGTTCAATACCTTTCTCCCCACATATCGATTGTATTTTTAGGACGCCGCGTTCAGCCGCCAGATGCAGTTAACCGATTATGGACACAAAAAAAATATTAAAAAGAAACAGTTGGCAACTTTTGCCTTCGTCAAAAAAAATACTTTTCGATATCTGGCAGCCATGGAGAGTATACCAAAATTATGGCCTGTTCAATACCTTTCTCCCGACATATCGATTGTATTTTTAGGACGCCGCGTTCAGCCGCCAGATGCAGTTAACCGATTATTATGGACACAAAAAAAATATTAAAAAGCAACAGTTGGCAACTTTTGCCTTCGTCAAAAAAATACTTCCCGATATCTGGCAGCCAATAAAAGCATACCAAAATGTAGGCCTGTTCAATACCTTTCTCCCTACATATCGATTGTATTTTTAGGACGCCGCGTTCAGCCGCCAGATGCAGTTAACCGATTATGGACACAAAAAAAATATTAAAAAGCAACAGTTGGCAACTTTTGCCTTCATCAAAAAATACTTCCCGATATCTGGCAGCCATTAAAAGTATACCAAAATGTAGGCCTGTTCAATACCTTTCTCCCGACATATCGATTGTATTTTTAGGACGCCGCGTTCAGCCGCCAGATGCAGTTAACCAATTATGGACACAAAAAATTGGCAACTTTTGCCTTCATCAAAAAAATACTTCCCGATATCTGGCAGCCATGAAAAGTATACCAAAATGTAGGCCTGTTCAATACCTTTCTCCCCACATATCGATTGTATTTTTAGGACGCCGCGTTCAGCCGCCAGATGCAGTTAACCGATTATGGACACAAAAAATATTAAAAAGAAACAGTTGGCAACTTTTGCCTTCGTCAAAAAAATACTTTTCGATATCTGGCAGCCATGGAGAGTATACCAAAATTATGGCCTGTTCAATACCTTTCTCCCGACATATCGATTGTATTTTTAGGACGCCGCGTTCAGCCGCCAGATGCAGTTAACCGATTATGGACACAAAAAATATTAAAAAGAAACAGTTGGCAACTTTTGCCTTCGTCAAAAAAATACTTTTCGATATCTGGCAGCCATGGAGAGTATACCAAAATTATGGCCTGTTCAATACCTTTCTCCCGACATATCGATTGTATTTTTAGGACGCCGCGTTCAGCCGCCAGATGCAGTTAACCGATTATTATGGACACAAAAAAAATATTAAAAAGCAACAGTTGGCAACTTTTGCCTTCGTCAAAAAAAATACTTTTCGATATCTGGCAGCCATGGAGAGTATACCAAAATTATGGCCTGTTCAATACCTTTCTCCCGACATATCGATTGTATTTTTAGGACGCCGCGTTCAGCCGCCAGATGCAGTTAACCGATTATTATGGACACAAAAAAAATATTAAAAAGCAACAGTTGGCAACTTTTGCCTTCGTCAAAAAAATACTTCCCGATATCTGGCAGCCAATAAAAGCATACCAAAATGTAGGCCTGTTCAATACCTTTCTCCCTACATATCGATTGTATTTTTAGGACGCCGCGTTCAGCCGCCAGATGCAGTTAACCAATTATTATGGACACAAAAAAAATATTAAAAAGCAACAGTTGGCAACTTTTGCCTTCATCAAAAAAATACTTCCCGATATCTGGCAGCCATGAAAGGTATACCAAAATGTAGGCCTGTTCAATACCTTTCTCCCCACATATCGATTGTATTTTTAGGACGCCGCGTTCAGCCGCCAGATGCAGTTAACCGATTATGGACACAAAAAATATTAAAAAGAAACAGTTGGCAACTTTTGCCTTCGTCAAAAAAATACTTCCCGATATCTGGCAGCCATGAAAAGTATACCAAAATGTAGGCCTGTTCAATACCTTTCTCCCGACATATCGATTGTATTTTTAGGACGCCGCGTTCAGCCGCCAGATGCAGTTAACCGATTATGGACACAAAAAATATTAAAAAGAAACAGTTGGCAACTTTTGCCTTCGTCAAAAAAATACTTCCCGATATCTGGCAGCCATGAAAAGTATACCAAAATGTAGGCCTGTTCAATACCTTTCTCCCGACATATAGATTGTATTTTTAGGACGCCGCGTTCAGCCGCCAGATGCAGTTAACCGATTATGGACACAAAAAAAAATATTAAAAAGCAACAGTTGGCAACTTTTGCCTTCATCAAAAAATACTTCCCGATATCTGGCAGCCATGAAAAGTATACCAAAATGTAGGCCTGTTCAATACCTTTCTCCCGACATATCGATTGTATTTTTAGGACGCCGCGTTCAGCCGCCAGATGCAGTTAACCGATTATGGACACAAAAAATATTAAAAAGAAACAGTTGGCAACTTTTGCCTTCGTCAAAAAAATACTTCCCGATATCTGGCAGCCATGAAAAGTATACCAAAATGTAGGCCTGTTCAATACCTTTCTCCCCACATATCGATTGTATTTTTAGGACGCCGCGTTCAGCCGCCAGATGCAGTTAACCGATTATGGACACAAAAAAAATATTAAAAAGCAACAGTTGGCAACTTTTGCCTTCATCAAAAAAATACTTCCCGATATCTGGCAGCCATGAAAAGTATACCAAAATGTAGGCCTGTTCAATACCTTTCTCCCCACATATCGATTGTATTTTTAGGACGCCGCGTTCAGCCGCCAGATGCAGTTAACCGATTATGGACACAAAAAAAATATTAAAAAGAAACAGTTGGCAACTTTTGCCTTCATCAAAAAATACTTCCCGATATCTGGCAGCCATTAAAAGTATACCAAAATGTAGCCTGTTCAATACCTTTCTCCCGACATATCGATTGTATTTTTAGGACGCCGCGTTCAGCCGCCAGATGCAGTTAACCAATTATGGACACAAAAAAAATATTAAAAAGCAACAGTTGGCAACTTTTGCCTTCATCAAAAAAATACTTCCCGATATCTGGCAGCCATGAAAAGTATACCAAAATGTAGGCCTGTTCAATACCTTTCTCCCCACATATCGATTGTATTTTTAGGACGCCGCGTTCAGCCGCCAGATGCAGTTAACCGATTATGGACACACAAAAAATATTCAAAAGCAACAGTTGGCAACTTTTGCCTTCGTCAAAAAAATACTTCCCGATATCTGGCAGCCATGAAAAGTATACTAAAATGTAGGCCTGTTCAATACCTTTCTCCCGACATATCGATTGTATTTTTAGGACGCCGCGTTCAGCCGCCAGATGCAGTTAACCGATTATGGACACACAAAAAATATTCAAAAGCAACAGTTGGCAACTTTTGCCTTCGTCAAAAAAATACGTCCCGATATCTGGCAGCCATGAAAAGTATACTAAAATGTAGGCCTGTTCAATACCTTTCTCCCGACATATCGATTGTATTTTTAGGACGCCGCGTTCAGCCGCCAGATGCAGTTAACCAATTATGGACACAAAAAAAATATTAAAAAGCAACAGTTGGCAACTTTTGCCTTCATCAAAAAAATACTTCCCGATATCTGGCAGCCATGAAAAGTATACCAAAATGTAGGCCTGTTCAATACCTTTCTTCCGACATATCGATTGTATTTTTAGGACGCCGCGTTCAGCCGCCAGATGCAGTTAACCAATTATTATGGACACAAAAAAAATATTAAAAAGCAACAGTTGGCAACTTTTGCCTTCATCAAAAAAATACTTCCCGATATCTGGCAGCCATTAAAAGTATACCAAAATGTAGGCCTGTTCAATACCTTTCTCCCGACATATAGATTGTATTTTTAGGACGCCGCGTTCAGCCGCCAGATGCAGTTAACCGATTATGGACACAAAAAAAATATTAAAAAGCAACAGTTGGCAACTTTTGCCTTCATCAAAAAAATACTTCCCGATATCTGGCAGCCATGAAAAGTATACCAAAATGTAGGCCTGTTCAATACCTTTCTCCCGACATATCGATTGTATTTTTAGGACGCCGCGTTCAGCCGCCAGATGCAGTTAACTGATTATGGACACAAAAAATATTAAAAAGAAACAGTTGGCAACATTTGCCTTCGTCAAAAAAATACTTCCCGATATCTGGCAGCCATGAAAAGTATACCAAAATGTAGGCCTGTTCAATACCTTTCTCCCGACATATAGATTGTATTTTTAGGACGCCGCGTTCAGCCGCCAGATGCAGTTAACCGATTATGGACACAAAAAAAATATTAAAAAGCAACAGTTGGCAACTTTTGCCTTCATCAAAAAAATACTTCCCGATATCTGGCAGCCATGAAAAGTATACCAAAATGTAGGCCTGTTCAATACCTTTCTCCCGACATATCGATTGTATTTTTAGGACGCCGCGTTCAGCCGCCAGATGCAGTTAACCGATTATGGACACAAAAAATATTAAAAAGAAACAGTTGGCAACTTTTGCCTTCGTCAAAAAAATACTTCCCAATATCTGGCAGCCATGAAAAGTATACCAAAATGTAGACCTGTTCAATACCTTTCTCCCGACATATCGATTGTATTTTTAGGACGCCGCGTTCAGCCGCCAGATGCAGTTAACCGATTATGGACACAAAAAAATATTAAAAAGAAACAGTTGGCAACTTTTGCCTTCATCAAAAAAATACTTCCCGACATCTGGCAGCCATGAAAAGTATACCAAAATGTAGGCCTGTTCAATACCTTTCTCCCCACATATCGATTGTATTTTTAGGACGCCGCGTTCAGCCGCCAGATGCAGTTAACCGATTATGGACACACAAAATATTAAAAAGAAACAGTTGGCAACTTTTGCCTTCGTCAAAAAAATACTTCCCGATATCTGGCAGCCATGAAAAGTATACCAAAATGTAGACCTGTTCAATACCTTTCTCCCGACATATCGATTGTATTTTTAGGACGCCGCGTTCAGCCGCCAGCTGCAGTTAACCGATTATGGACACAAAAAAAATATTAAAAAGAAACAGTTGGCAACTTTTGCCTTCGTCAAAAAAATACTTCCCGACATCTGGCAGCCATGAAAAGTATACCAAAATGTAGGCCTGTTCAATACCTTTCTCCCGACATATAGATTGTATTTTTAGGACGCCGCGTT
Organism: Philhelius festivus; assembly: GCA_963931855.1. Classification (NCBI taxonomy): domain Eukaryota; kingdom Metazoa; phylum Arthropoda; class Insecta; order Diptera; family Syrphidae; genus Philhelius; species Philhelius festivus. The sequence continues at coordinate 133,288,703 of OZ007556.1, read as the reverse complement.
CAGCCGCCAGATGCAGTTAACCGATTATGGACACAAAAAAATATTAAAAAGAAACAGTTGGCAACTTTTGCCTTCATCAAAAAATACTTCCCGATATCTGGCAGCCATTAAAAGTATACCAAAATGTAGGCCTGTTCAATACCTTTCTCCCGACATATCGATTGTATTTTTAGGACGCCGCGTTCAGCCGCCAGATGCAGTTAACCAATTATGGACACAAAAAAAATATTAAAAAGCAACAGTTGGCAACTTTTGCCTTCATCAAAAAAATACTTCCCGATATCTGGCAGCCATGAAAAGTACACCAAAATGTAGGCCTGTTCAATACCTTTCTCCCGACATATCAATTGTATTTTTAGGACGCCGCGTTCAGCCGCCAGATGCAGTTAACCGATTATGGACACAAAAAAAATATTAAAAAGCAACAGTTGGCAACTTTTGCCTTCATCAAAAAAATACTTCCCGATATCTGGCAGCCATGAAAAGTATACCAAAATGTAGGCCTGTTCAATACCTTTCTCCCCACATATCGATTGTATTTTTAGGACGCCGCGTTCAGCCGCCAGATGCAGTTAACCGATTATGGACACACAAAAAATATTCAAAAGCAACAGTTGGCAACTTTTGCCTTCGTCAAAAAAATACTTCCCGATATCTGGCAGCCATGAAAAGTATACTAAAATGTAGGCCTGTTCAATACCTTTCTCCCGACATATCGATTGTATTTTTAGGACGCCGCGTTCAGCCGCCAGATGCAGTTAACCGATTATGGACACAAAAAAAATATTAAAAAGCAACAGTTGGCAACTTTTGCCTTCATCAAAAAAATACTTCCCGACATCTGGCAGCCATTAAAAGTATACCAAAATGTAGGCCTGTTCAATACCTTTCTTCCGACATATCGATTGTATTTTTAGGACGCCGCGTTCAGCCGCCAGATGCAGTTAACCAATTATTATGGACACAAAAAAAATATTAAAAAGCAACAGTTGGCAACTTTTGCCTTCATCAAAAAAATACTTCCCGATATCTGGCAGCCATGAAAAGTATACCAAAATGTAGGCCTGTTCAATACCTTTTCCCGACATATCGATTGTATTTTTAGGACGCCGCGTTCAGCCGCCAGATGCAGTTAACCGATTATGGACACAAAAAAAATATTAAAAAGCAACAGTTGGCAACTTTTGCCTTCGTCAAAAAAATACTTCCCGATATCTGGCAGCCATGAAAAGTATACTAAAATGTAGGCCTGTTCAATACCTTTCTCCCGACATATCGTTTGTATTTTTAGGACGCCGCGTTCAGCCGCCAGATGCAGTTAACCGATTATGGACACAAAAAAAATATTAAAAAGCAACAGTTGGCAACTTTTGCCTTCATCAAAAAAATACTTCCCGATATCTGGCAGCCATTAAAAGTATACCAAAATGTAGGCCTGTTCAATACCTTTCTCCCGACATATAGATTGTATTTTTAGGACGCCGCGTTCAGCCGCCAGATGCAGTTAACCGATTATGGACACAAAAAAAATATTAAAAAGCAACAGTTGGCAACTTTTGCCTTCATCAAAAAAATACTTCCCGATATCTGGCAGCCATGAAAAGTATACCAAAATGTAGGCCTGTTCAATACCTTTCTTCCGACATATCGATTGTATTTTTAGGACGCCGCGTTCAGCCGCCAGATGCAGTTAACCAATTATTATGGACACAAAAAAAATATTAAAAAGCAACAGTTGGCAACTTTTGCCTTCATCAAAAAAATACTTCCCGATATCTGGCAGCCATTAAAAGTATACCAAAATGTAGGCCTGTTCAATACCTTTCTCCCGACATATAGATTGTATTTTTAGGACGCCGCGTTCAGCCGCCAGATGCAGTTAACCGATTATGGACACAAAAAAAATATTAAAAAGCAACAGTTGGCAACTTTTGCCTTCATCAAAAAAATACTTCCCGATATCTGGCAGCCATGAAAAGTATACCAAAATGTAGGCCTGTTCAATACCTTTCTCCCGACATATCGATTGTATTTTTAGGACGCCGCGTTCAGCCGCCAGATGCAGTTAACTGATTATGGACACAAAAAATATTAAAAAGAAACAGTTGGCAACATTTGCCTTCGTCAAAAAAATACTTCCCGATATCTGGCAGCCATGAAAAGTATACCAAAATGTAGGCCTGTTCAATACCTTTCTCCCGACATATAGATTGTATTTTTAGGACGCCGCGTTCAGCCGCCAGATGCAGTTAACCGATTATGGACACAAAAAAAATATTAAAAAGCAACAGTTGGCAACTTTTGCCTTCATCAAAAAAATACTTCCCGATATCTGGCAGCCATGAAAAGTATACCAAAATGTAGGCCTGTTCAATACCTTTCTCCCGACATATCGATTGTATTTTTAGGACGCCGCGTTCAGCCGCCAGATGCAGTTAACCGATTATGGACACAAAAAATATTAAAAAGAAACAGTTGGCAACTTTTGCCTTCGTCAAAAAAATACTTCCCAATATCTGGCAGCCATGAAAAGTATACCAAAATGTAGACCTGTTCAATACCTTTCTCCCGACATATCGATTGTATTTTTAGGACGCCGCGTTCAGCCGCCAGATGCAGTTAACCGATTATGGACACAAAAAAATATTAAAAAGAAACAGTTGGCAACTTTTGCCTTCATCAAAAAAATACTTCCCGACATCTGGCAGCCATGAAAAGTATACCAAAATGTAGGCCTGTTCAATACCTTTCTCCCCACATATCGATTGTATTTTTAGGACGCCGCGTTCAGCCGCCAGATGCAGTTAACCGATTATGGACACACAAAATATTAAAAAGAAACAGTTGGCAACTTTTGCCTTCGTCAAAAAAATACTTCCCGATATCTGGCAGCCATGAAAAGTATACCAAAATGTAGACCTGTTCAATACCTTTCTCCCGACATATCGATTGTATTTTTAGGACGCCGCGTTCAGCCGCCAGCTGCAGTTAACCGATTATGGACACAAAAAAAATATTAAAAAGAAACAGTTGGCAACTTTTGCCTTCGTCAAAAAAATACTTCCCGACATCTGGCAGCCATGAAAAGTATACCAAAATGTAGGCCTGTTCAATACCTTTCTCCCGACATATAGATTGTATTTTTAGGACGCCGCGTTCAGCCGCCAGATGCAGTTAACCGATTATGGACACAAAAAAATATTAAAAAGAAACAGTTGGCAACTTTTGCCTTCATCAAAAAATACTTCCCGATATCTGGCAGCCATTAAAAGTATACCAAAATGTAGGCCTGTTCAATACCTTTCTCCCGACATATCGATTGTATTTTTAGGACGCCGCGTTCAGCCGCCAGATGCAGTTAACCAATTATGGACACAAAAAAAATATTAAAAAGCAACAGTTGGCAACTTTTGCCTTCATCAAAAAAATACTTCCCGATATCTGGCAGCCATGAAAAGTATACCAAAATGTAGGCCTGTTCAATACCTTTCTCCCCACATATCGATTGTATTTTTAGGACGCCGCGTTCAGCCGCCAGATGCAGTTAACCGATTATGGACACACAAAAAATATTCAAAAGCAACAGTTGGCAACTTTTGCCTTCGTAAAAAAAATACTTCCCGATATCTGGCAGCCATGAAAAGTATACTAAAATGTAGGCCTGTTCAATACCTTTCTCCCGACATATCGATTGTATTTTTAGGACGCCGCGTTCAGCCGCCAGATGCAGTTAACCGATTATGGACACACAAAAAATATTCAAAAGCAACAGTTGGCAACATTTGCCTTCGTCAAAAAAATACTTCCCGATATCTGGCAGCCATGAAAAGTATACTAAAATGTAGGCCTGTTCAATACCTTTCTCCCGACATATCGATTGTATTTTTAGGACGCCGCGTTCAGCCGCCAGATGCAGTTAACCAATTATGGACACAAAAAAAATATTAAAAAGCAACAGTTGGCAACTTTTGCCTTCATCAAAAAAATACTTCCCGATATCTGGCAGCCATGAAAAGTATACCAAAATGTAGGCCTGTTCAATACCTTTCTTCCGACATATCGATTGTATTTTTAGGACGCCGCGTTCAGCCGCCAGATGCAGTTAACCAATTATTATGGACACAAAAAAAATATTAAAAAGCAACAGTTGGCAACTTTTGCCTTCATCAAAAAAATACTTCCCGATATCTGGCAGCCATTAAAAGTATACCAAAATGTAGGCCTGTTCAATACCTTTCTCCCGACATATAGATTGTATTTTTAGGACGCCGCGTTCAGCCGCCAGATGCAGTTAACCGATTATGGACACAAAAAAAATATTAAAAAGCAACAGTTGGCAACTTTTGCCTTCATCAAAAAAATACTTCCCGATATCTGGCAGCCATGAAAAGTATACCAAAATGTAGGCCTGTTCAATACCTTTCGCCCGACATATCGATTGTATTTTTAGGACGCCGCGTTCAGCCGCCAGATGCAGTTAACTGATTATGGACACAAAAAATATTAAAAAGAAACAGTTGGCAACATTTGCCTTCGTCAAAAAAATACTTCCCGATATCTGGCAGCCATGAAAAGTATACCAAAATGTAGGCCTGTTCAATACCTTTCTCCCGACATATAGATTGTATTTTTAGGACGCCGCGTTCAGCCGCCAGATGCAGTTAACCGATTATGGACACAAAAAAAATATTAAAAAGCAACAGTTGGCAACTTTTGCCTTCATCAAAAAAATACTTCCCGATATCTGGCAGCCATGAAAAGTATACCAAAATGTAGGCCTGTTCAATACCTTTCTCCCGACATATCGATTGTATTTTTAGGACGCCGCGTTCAGCCGCCAGATGCAGTTAACCGATTATGGACACAAAAAATATTAAAAAGAAACAGTTGGCAACTTTTGCCTTCGTCAAAAAAATACTTCCCAATATCTGGCAGCCATGACAAGTATACCAAAATGTAGACCTGTTCAATACCTTTCTCCCGACATATCGATTGTATTTTTAGGACGCCGCGTTCAGCCGCCAGATGCAGTTAACCGATTATGGACACAAAAAAATATTAAAAAGAAACAGTTGGCAACTTTTGCCTTCATCAAAAAAATACTTCCCGACATCTGGCAGGCCATGAAAAGTATACCAAAATGTAGGCCTGTTCAATACCTTTCTCCCCACATATCGATTGTATTTTTAGGACGCCGCGTTCAGCCGCCAGATGCAGTTAACCGATTATGGACACACAAAATATTAAAAAGAAACAGTTGGCAACTTTTGCCTTCGTCAAAAAAATACTTCCCGATATCTGGCAGCCATGAAAAGTATACCAAAATGTAGACCTGTTCAATACCTTTCTCCCGACATATCGATTGTATTTTTAGGACGCCGCGTTCAGCCGCCAGCTGCAGTTAACCGATTATGGACACAAAAAAAATATTAAAAAGAAACAGTTGGCAACTTTTGCCTTCGTCAAAAAAATACTTCCCGACATCTGGCAGCCATGAAAAGTATACCAAAATGTAGACCTGTTCAATACCTTTCTCCCGACATATAGATTGTATTTTTAGGACGCCGCGTTCAGCCGCCAGATGCAGTTAACCGATTATGGACACAAAAAAATATTAAAAAGAAACAGTTGGCAACTTTTGCCTTCATCAAAAAATACTTCCCGATATCTGGCAGCCATTAAAAGTATACCAAAATGTAGGCCTGTTCAATACCTTTCTCCCGACATATCGATTGTATTTTTAGGACGCCGCGTTCAGCCGCCAGATGCAGTTAACCAATTATGGACACAAAAAAAATATTAAAAAGCAACAGTTGGCAACTTTTGCCTTCATCAAAAAAATACTTCCCGATATCTGGCAGCCATGAAAAGTATACTAAAATGTAGGCCTGTTCAATACCTTTCTCCCGACATATCGATTGTATTTTTAGGACGCCGCGTTCAGCCGCCAGATGCAGTTAACCGATTATGGACACACAAAAAATATTCAAAAGCAACAGTTGGCAACTTTTGCCTTCGTCAAAAAAATACTTCCCGATATCTGGCAGCCATGAAAAGTATACTAAAATGTAGGCCTGTTCAATACCTTTCTCCCGACATATCGATTGTATTTTTAGGACGCCGCGTTCAGCCGCCAGATGCAGTTAACCGATTATGGACACACAAAAAATATTCAAAAGCAACAGTTGGCAACTTTTGCCTTCGTCAAAAAAATACTTCCCGATATCTGGCAGCCATGAAAAGTATACTAAAATGTAGGCCTGTTCAATACCTTTCTCCCGACATATCGATTGTATTTTTAGGACGCCGCGTTCAGCCGCCAGATGCAGTTAACCAATTATGGACACAAAAAAAATATTAAAAAGCAACAGTTGGCAACTTTTGCCTTCATCAAAAAAATACTTCCCGATATCTGGCAGCCATGAAAAGTATACCAAAATGTAGACCTGTTCAATACCTTTCTCCCGACATATCGATTGTATTTTTAGGACGCCGCGTTCAGCCGCCAGATGCAGTTAACCGATTATGGACACAAAAAATATTAAAAAGAAACAGTTGGCAACTTTTGCCTTCGTCAAAAAAATACTTCCCAATATCTGGCAGCCATGAAAAGTATACCAAAATGTAGACCTGTTCAATACCTTTCTCCCGACATATCGATTGTATTTTTAGGACGCCGCGTTCAGCCGCCAGATGCAGTTAACCGATTATGGACACAAAAAAATATTAAAAAGAAACAGTTGGCAACTTTTGCCTTCGTCAAAAAAATACTTCCCGACATCTGGCAGCCATGAAAAGTATACCAAAATGTAGGCCTGTTCAATACCTTTCTCCCCACATATCGATTGTATTTTTAGGACGCCGCGTTCAGCCGCCAGATGCAGTTAACCGATTATGGACACACAAAATATTAAAAAGAAACAGTTGGCAACTTTTGCCTTCGTCAAAAAAATACTTCCCGATATCTGGCAGCCATGAAAAGTATACCAAAATGTAGACCTGTTCAATACCTTTCTCCCGACATATCGATTGTATTTTTAGGACGCCGCGTTCAGCCGCCAGCTGCAGTTAACCGATTATGGACACAAAAAAAATATTAAAAAGAAACAGTTGGCAACTTTTGCCTTCGTCAAAAAAATACTTCCCGACATCTGGCAGCCATGAAAAGTATACCAAAATGTAGGCCTGTTCAATACCTTTCCCCCGACATATCGATTGTATTTTTAGGACGCCGCGTTCAGCCGCCAGATGCAGTTAACCGATTATGGACACAAAAAAAATATTAAAAAGCAACAGTTGGCAACTTTTGCCTTCATCAAAAAAATACTTCCCGATATCTGGCAGCCATGAAAAGTATACCAAAATGTAGACCTGTTCAATACCTTTCTCCCGACATATCGATTGTATTTTTAGGACGCCGCGTTCAGCCGCCAGATGCAGTTAACCGATTATGGACACAAAAAATATTAAAAAGAAACAGTTGGCAACTTTTGCCTTCGTCAAAAAAATACTTCCCAATATCTGGCAGCCATGAAAAGTATACCAAAATGTAGACCTGTTCAATACCTTTCTCCCGACATATCGATTGTATTTTTAGGACGCCGCGTTCAGCCGCCAGATGCAGTTAACCGATTATGGACACAAAAAAATATTAAAAAGAAACAGTTGGCAACTTTTGCCTTCGTCAAAAAAATACTTCCCGACATCTGGCAGCCATGAAAAGTATACCAAAATGTAGGCCTGTTCAATACCTTTCTCCCCACATATCGATTGTATTTTTAGGACGCCGCGTTCAGCCGCCAGATGCAGTTAACCGATTATGGACACACAAAATATTAAAAAGAAACAGTTGGCAACTTTTGCCTTCGTCAAAAAAATACTTCCCGATATCTGGCAGCCGTGAAAAGTATACCAAAATGTAGACCTGTTCAATACCTTTCTCCCGACATATCGATTGTATTTTTAGGACGCCGCGTTCAGCCGCCAGCTGCAGTTAACCGATTATGGACACAAAAAAAATATTAAAAAGAAACAGTTGGCAACTTTTGCCTTCGTCAAAAAAATACTTCCCGACATCTGGCAGCCATGAAAAGTATACCAAAATGTAGGCCTGTTCAATACCTTTCTCCCGACATATAGATTGTATTTTTAGGACGCCGCGTTCAGCCGCCAGATGCAGTTAACCGATTATGGACACAAAAAAATATAAAAAAGAAACAGTTGGCAACTTTTGCCTTCGTCAAAAAAATACTTCCCAATATCTGGCAGCCATGAAAAGTACACCAAAATGTAGGCCTGTTCAATACCTTTCTCCCGACATATCAATTGTATTTTTAGGACGCCGCGTTCAGCCGCCAGATGCAGTTAACCGATTATGGACACAAAAAAAATATTAAAAAGCAACAGTTGGCAACTTTTGCCTTCATCAAAAAATACTTCCCGATATCTGGCAGCCATTAAAAGTATACCAAAATGTAGGCCTGTTCAATACCTTTCTCCCGACATATCGATTGTATTTTTAGGACGCCGCGTTCAGCCGCCAGATGCAGTTAACCAATTATGGACACAAAAAAAATATTAAAAAGCAACAGTTGGCAACTTTTGCCTTCATCAAAAAAATACTTCCCGATATCTGGCAGCCATGAAAAGTATACCAAAATGTAGGCCTGTTCAATACCTTTCTCCCCACATATCGATTGTATTTTTAGGACGCCGCGTTCAGCCGCCAGATGCAGTTAACCGATTATGGACACACAAAAAATATTCAAAAGCAACAGTTGGCAACTTTTGCCTTCGTCAAAAAAATACTTCCCGATATCTGGCAGCCATGAAAAGTATACTAAAATGTAGGCCTGTTCAATACCTTTCTCCCGACATATCGATTGTATTTTTAGGACGCCGCGTTCAGCCGCCAGATGCAGTTAACCGATTATGGACACAAAAAAAATATTAAAAAGCAACAGTTGGCAACTTTTGCCTTCATCAAAAAAATACTTCCCGATATCTGGCAGCCATTAAAAGTATACCAAAATGTAGGCCTGTTCAATACCTTTTCCCGACATATCGATTGTATTTTTAGGACGCCGCGTTCAGCCGCCAGATGCAGTTAACCAATTATTATGGACACAAAAAAAATATTAAAAAGCAACAGTTGGCAACTTTTGCCTTCATCAAAAAAATACTTCCCGATATCTGGCAGCCATGAAAAGTATACCAAAATGTAGGCCTGTTCAATACCTTTTCCCGACATATCGATTGTATTTTTAGGACGCCGCGCTCAGCCGCCAGATGCAGTTAACCGATTATGGACACAAAAAAAATATTAAAAAGCAACAGTTGGCAACTTTTGCCTTCGTCAAAAAAATATTTCCCGATATCTGGCAGCCATGAAAAGTATACTAAAATGTAGGCCTGTTCAATACCTTTGTCCCGACATATCGTTTGTATTTTTAGGACGCCGCGTTCAGCCGCCAGATGCAGTTAACCGATTATGGACACAAAAAAAATATTAAAAAGCAACAGTTGGCAACTTTTGCCTTCATCAAAAAAATACTTCCCGATATCTGGCAGCCATTAAAAGTATACCAAAATGTAGGCCTGTTCATTACCTTTTCCCGACATATCGATTGTATTTTTAGGACGCCGCGTTCAGCCGCCAGATGCAGTTAACCAATTATTATGGACACAAAAAAAATATTAAAAATCAACAGTTGGCAACTTTTGCCTTCATCAAAAAACTACTTCCCGACATCTGGCAGCCATGAAAAGTATACCAAAATGTAGGCCTGTTCAATACCTTTCTCCCGACATATAGATTGTATTTTTAGGACGCCGCGTTCAGCCGCCAGATGCAGTTAACCGATTATGGACACAAAAAATATTAAAAAGAAACAGTTGGCAACTTTTGCCTTCGTCAAAAAAATATTTCCCAATATCTGGCAGCCATGAAAAGTATACCAAAATGTAGGCCTGTTCAATACCTTTCTCCCGACATATCGATTGTATTTTTAGGACGCCGCGTTCAGCCGCCAGATGCAGTTAACCGATTATGGACACAAAAAATATTAAAAAGAAACAGTTGGCAACTTTTGCCTTCGTCAAAAAAATACTTCCCAATATCTGGCAGCCATGAAAAGTATACCAAAATGTAGACCTGTTCAATACCTTTCTCCCGACATATCGATTGTATTTTTAGGACGCCGCGTTCAGCCGCCAGATGCAGTTAACCGATTATGGACACAAAAAAATATTAAAAAGAAACAGTTGGCAACTTTTGCCTTCATCAAAAAAATACTTCCCGACATCTGGCAGCCATGAAAAGTATACCAAAATGTAGGCCTGTTCAATACCTTTCTCCCCACATATCGATTGTATTTTTAGGACGCCGCGTTCAGCCGCCAGATGCAGTTAACCGATTATGGACACACAAAATATTAAAAAGAAACAGTTGGCAACTTTTGCCTTCGTCAAAAAAATACTTCCCGATATCTGGCAGCCATGAAAAGTATACCAAAATGTAGACCTGTTCAATACCTTTCTCCCGACATATCGATTGTATTTTTAGGACGCCGCGTTCAGCCGCCAGCTGCAGTTAACCGATTATGGACACAAAAAAAATATTAAAAAGAAACAGTTGGCAACTTTTGCCTTCGTCAAAAAAATACTTCCCGACATCTGGCAGCCATGAAAAGTATACCAAAATGTAGGCCTGTTCAATACCTTTCTCCCGACATATAGATTGTATTTTTAGGACGCCGCGTTCAGCCGCCAGATGCAGTTAACCGATTATGGACACAAAAAAATATTAAAAAGAAACAGTTGGCAACTTTTGCCTTCATCAAAAAATACTTCCCGATATCTGGCAGCCATTAAAAGTATACCAAAATGTAGGCCTGTTCAATACCTTTCTCCCGACATATCGATTGTATTTTTAGGACGCCGCGTTCAGCCGCCAGATGCAGTTAACCAATTATGGACACAAAAAAAATATTAAAAAGCAACAGTTGGCAACTTTTGCCTTCATCAAAAAAATACTTCCCGATATCTGGCAGCCATGAAAAGTATACCAAAATGTAGGCCTGTTCAATACCTTTCTCCCCACATATCGATTGTATTTTTAGGACGCCGCGTTCAGCCGCCAGATGCAGTTAACCGATTATGGACACACAAAAAATATTCAAAAGCAACAGTTGGCAACTTTTGCCTTCGTCAAAAAAATACTTCCCGATATCTGGCAGCCATGAAAAGTATACTAAAATGTAGGCCTGTTCAATACCTTTCTCCCGACATATCGATTGTATTTTTAGGACGCCGCGTTCAGCCGCCAGATGCAGTTAACCGATTATGGACACACAAAAAATATTCAAAAGCAACAGTTGGCAACTTTTGCCTTCGTCAAAAAAATACTTCCCGATATCTGGCAGCCATGAAAAGTATACTAAAATGTAGGCCTGTTCAATACCTTTCTCCCGACATATCGATTGTATTTTTAGGACGCCGCGTTCAGCCGCCAGATGCAGTTAACCAATTATGGACACAAAAAAAATATTAAAAAGCAACAGTTGGCAACTTTTGCCTTCATCAAAAAAATACTTCCCGATATCTGGCAGCCATGAAAAGTATACCAAAATGTAGACCTGTTCAATACCTTTCTCCCGACATATCGATTGTATTTTTAGGACGCCGCGTTCAGCCGCCAGATGCAGTTAACCGATTATGGACACAAAAAATATTAAAAAGAAACAGTTGGCAACTTTTGCCTTCGTCAAAAAAATACTTCCCAATATCTGGCAGCCATGAAAAGTATACCAAAATGTAGACCTGTTCAATACCTTTCTCCCGACATATCGATTGTATTTTTAGGACGCCGCGTTCAGCCGCCAGATGCAGTTAACCGATTATGGACACAAAAAAATATTAAAAAGAAACAGTTGGCAACTTTTGCCTTCGTCAAAAAAATACTTCCCGACATCTGGCAGCCATGAAAAGTATACCAAAATGTAGGCCTGTTCAATACCTTTCTCCCCACATATCGATTGTATTTTTAGGACGCCGCGTTCAGCCGCCAGATGCAGTTAACCGATTATGGACACACAAAATATTAAAAAGAAACAGTTGGCAACTTTTGCCTTCGTCAAAAAAATACTTCCCGATATCTGGCAGCCATGAAAAGTATACCAAAATGTAGACCTGTTCAATACCTTTCTCCCGACATATCGATTGTATTTTTAGGACGCCGCGTTCAGCCGCCAGCTGCAGTTAACCGATTATGGACACAAAAAAAATATTAAAAAGAAACAGTTGGCAACTTTTGCCTTCGTCAAAAAAATACTTCCCGACATCTGGCAGCCATGAAAAGTATACCAAAATGTAGGCCTGTTCAATACCTTTCTCCCGACATATAGATTGTATTTTTAGGACGCCGCGTTCAGCCGCCAGATGCAGTTAACCGATTATGGACACAAAAAAATATTAAAAAGAAACAGTTGGCAACTTTTGCCTTCGTCAAAAAAATACTTCCCAATATCTGGCAGCCATGAAAAGTATACCAAAATGTAGGCCTGTTCAATACCTTTCTCCCGACATATCGATTGTATTTTTAGGACGCCGCGTTCAGCCGCCAGATGCAGTTAACCGATTATGGACACAAAAAAAATATTAAAAAGCAACAGTTGGCAACTTTTGCCTTCATCAAAAAAATACTTCCCGATATCTGGCAGCCATGAAAAGTATACCAAAATGTAGACCTGTTCAATACCTTTCTCCCGACATATCGATTGTATTTTTAGGACGCCGCGTTCAGCCGCCAGATGCAGTTAACCGATTATGGACACAAAAAATATTAAAAAGAAACAGTTGGCAACTTTTGCCTTCGTCAAAAAAATACTTCCCAATATCTGGCAGCCATGAAAAGTATACCAAAATGTAGACCTGTTCAATACCTTTCTCCCGACATATCGATTGTATTTTTAGGACGCCGCGTTCAGCCGCCAGATGCAGTTAACCGATTATGGACACAAAAAAATATTAAAAAGAAACAGTTGGCAACTTTTGCCTTCGTCAAAAAAATACTTCCCGACATCTGACAGCCATGAAAAGTATACCAAAATGTAGGCCTGTTCAATACCTTTCTCCCCACATATCGATTGTATTTTTAGGACGCCGCGTTCAGCCGCCAGATGCAGTTAACCGATTATGGACACACAAAATATTAAAAAGAAACAGTTGGCAACTTTTGCCTTCGTCAAAAAAATACTTCCCGATATCTGGCAGCCGTGAAAAGTATACCAAAATGTAGACCTGTTCAATACCTTTCTCCCGACATATCGATTGTATTTTTAGGACGCCGCGTTCAGCCGCCAGCTGCAGTTAACCGATTATGGACACAAAAAAAATATTAAAAAGAAACAGTTGGCAACTTTTGCCTTCGTCAAAAAAATACTTCCCGACATCTGGCAGCCATGAAAAGTATACCAAAATGTAGGCCTGTTCAATACCTTTCTCCCGACATATAGATTGTATTTTTAGGACGCCGCGTTCAGCCGCCAGATGCAGTTAACCGATTATGGACACAAAAAAATATTAAAAAGAAACAGTTGGCAACTTTTGCCTTCGTCAAAAAAATACTTCCCAATATCTGGCAGCCATGAAAAGTACACCAAAATGTAGGCCTGTTCAATACCTTTCTCCCGACATATCAATTGTATTTTTAGGACGCCGCGTTCAGCCGCCAGATGCAGTTAACCGATTATGGACACAAAAAAATTATTAAAAAGCAACAGTTGGCAACTTTTGCCTTCATCAAAAAATACTTCCCGATATCTGGCAGCCATTAAAAGTATACCAAAATGTAGGCCTGTTCAATACCTTTCTCCCGACATATCGATTGTATTTTTAGGACGCCGCGTTCAGCCGCCAGATGCAGTTAACCAATTATGGACACAAAAAAAATATTAAAAAGCAACAGTTGGCAACTTTTGCCTTCATCAAAAAAATACTTCCCGATATCTGGCAGCCATGAAAAGTATACCAAAATGTAGGCCTGTTCAATACCTTTCTCCCCACATATCGATTGTATTTTTAGGACGCCGCGTTCAGCCGCCAGATGCAGTTAACCGATTATGGACACACAAAAAATATTCAAAAGCAACAGTTGGCAACTTTTGCCTTCGTCAAAAAAATACTTCCCGATATCTGGCAGCCGTGAAGAGTATACCAAAATGTAGACCTGTTCAATACCTTTCTCCCGACATATCGATTGTATTTTTAGGACGCCGCGTTCAGCCGCCAGCTGCAGTTAACCGATTATGGACACAAAAAAAATATTAAAAAGAAACAGTTGGCAACTTTTGCCTTCGTCAAAAAAATACTTCCCGACATCTGGCAGCCATGAAAAGTATACCAAAATGTAGGCCTGTTCAATACCTTTCTCCCGACATATAGATTGTATTTTTAGGACGCCGCGTTCAGCCGCCAGATGCAGTTAACCGATTATGGACACAAAAAAATATTAAAAAGAAACAGTTGGCAACTTTTGCCTTCGTCAAAAAAATACTTCCCAATATCTGGCAGCCATGAAAAGTACACCAAAATGTAGGCCTGTTCAATACCTTTCTCCCGACATATCAATTGTATTTTTAGGACGCCGCGTTCAGCCGCCAGATGCAGTTAACCGATTATGGACACAAAAAAATTATTAAAAAGCAACAGTTGGCAACTTTTGCCTTCATCAAAAAATACTTCCCGATATCTGGCAGCCATTAAAAGTATACCAAAATGTAGGCCTGTTCAATACCTTTCTCCCGACATATCGATTGTATTTTTAGGACGCCGCGTTCAGCCGCCAGATGCAGTTAACCAATTATGGACACAAAAAAAATATTAAAAAGCAACAGTTGGCAACTTTTGCCTTCATCAAAAAAATACTTCCCGATATCTGGCAGCCATGAAAAGTATACCAAAATGTAGGCCTGTTCAATACCTTTCTCCCCACATATCGATTGTATTTTTAGGACGCCGCGTTCAGCCGCCAGATGCAGTTAACCGATTATGGACACACAAAAAATATTCAAAAGCAACAGTTGGCAACTTTTGCCTTCGTCAAAAAAATACTTCCCGATATCTGGCAGCCATGAAAAGTATACTAAAATGTAGGCCTGTTCAATACCTTTCTCCCGACATATCGATTGTATTTTTAGGACGCCGCGTTCAGCCGCCAGATGCAGTTAACCGATTATGGACACAAAAAAAATATTAAAAAGCAACAGTTGGCAACTTTTGCCTTCATCAAAAAAATACTTCCCGATATCTGGCAGCCATTAAAAGTATACCAAAATGTAGGCCTGTTCAATACCTTTTCCCGACATATCGATTGTATTTTTAGGACGCCGCGTTCAGCCGCCAGATGCAGTTAACCAATTATTATGGACACAAAAAAAATATTAAAAAGCAACAGTTGGCAACTTTTGCCTTCATCAAAAAAATACTTCCCGATATCTGGCAGCCATGAAAAGTATACCAAAATGTAGACCTGTTCAATACCTTTCTCCCGACATATCGATTGTATTTTTAGGACGCCGCGTTCAGCCGCCAGATGCAGTTAACCGATTATGGACACAAAAAATATTAAAAAGAAACAGTTGGCAACTTTTGCCTTCGTCAAAAAAATACTTCCCAATATCTGGCAGCCATGAAAAGTATACCAAAATGTAGACCTGTTCAATACCTTTCTCCCGACATATCGATTGTATTTTTAGGACGCCGCGTTCAGCCGCCAGATGCAGTTAACCGATTATGGACACAAAAAAATATTAAAAAGAAACAGTTGGCAACTTTTGCCTTCGTCAAAAAAATACTTCCCGACATCTGACAGCCATGAAAAGTATACCAAAATGTAGGCCTGTTCAATACCTTTCTCCCCACATATCGATTGTATTTTTAGGACGCCGCGTTCAGCCGCCAGATGCAGTTAACCGATTATGGACACACAAAATATTAAAAAGAAACAGTTGGCAACTTTTGCCTTCGTCAAAAAAATACTTCCCGATATCTGGCAGCCGTGAAAAGTATACCAAAATGTAGACCTGTTCAATACCTTTCTCCCGACATATCGATTGTATTTTTAGGACGCCGCGTTCAGCCGCCAGCTGCAGTTAACCGATTATGGACACAAAAAAAATATTAAAAAGAAACAGTTGGCAACTTTTGCCTTCGTCAAAAAAATACTTCCCGACATCTGGCAGCCATGAAAAGTATACCAAAATGTAGGCCTGTTCAATACCTTTCTCCCGACATATAGATTGTATTTTTAGGACGCCGCGTTCAGCCGCCAGATGCAGTTAACCGATTATGGACACAAAAAAATATTAAAAAGAAACAGTTGGCAACTTTTGCCTTCGTCAAAAAAATACTTCCCAATATCTGGCAGCCATGAAAAGTACACCAAAATGTAGGCCTGTTCAATACCTTTCTCCCGACATATCAATTGTATTTTTAGGACGCCGCGTTCAGCCGCCAGATGCAGTTAACCGATTATGGACACAAAAAAATTATTAAAAAGCAACAGTTGGCAACTTTTGCCTTCATCAAAAAATACTTCCCGATATCTGGCAGCCATTAAAAGTATACCAAAATGTAGGCCTGTTCAATACCTTTCTCCCGACATATCGATTGTATTTTTAGGACGCCGCGTTCAGCCGCCAGATGCAGTTAACCAATTATGGACACAAAAAAAATATTAAAAAGCAACAGTTGGCAACTTTTGCCTTCATCAAAAAAATACTTCCCGATATCTGGCAGCCATGAAAAGTATACCAAAATGTAGGCCTGTTCAATACCTTTCTCCCCACATATCGATTGTATTTTTAGGACGCCGCGTTCAGCCGCCAGATGCAGTTAACCGATTATGGACACACAAAAAATATTCAAAAGCAACAGTTGGCAACTTTTGCCTTCGTCAAAAAAATACTTCCCGATATCTGGCAGCCGTGAAGAGTATACCAAAATGTAGACCTGTTCAATACCTTTCTCCCGACATATCGATTGTATTTTTAGGACGCCGCGTTCAGCCGCCAGCTGCAGTTAACCGATTATGGACACAAAAAAAATATTAAAAAGAAACAGTTGGCAACTTTTGCCTTCGTCAAAAAAATACTTCCCGACATCTGGCAGCCATGAAAAGTATACCAAAATGTAGGCCTGTTCAATACCTTTCTCCCGACATATAGATTGTATTTTTAGGACGCCGCGTTCAGCCGCCAGATGCAGTTAACCGATTATGGACACAAAAAAATATTAAAAAGAAACAGTTGGCAACTTTTGCCTTCGTCAAAAAAATACTTCCCAATATCTGGCAGCCATGAAAAGTACACCAAAATGTAGGCCTGTTCAATACCTTTCTCCCGACATATCAATTGTATTTTTAGGACGCCGCGTTCAGCCGCCAGATGCAGTTAACCGATTATGGACACAAAAAAATTATTAAAAAGCAACAGTTGGCAACTTTTGCCTTCATCAAAAAATACTTCCCGATATCTGGCAGCCATTAAAAGTATACCAAAATGTAGGCCTGTTCAATACCTTTCTCCCGACATATCGATTGTATTTTTAGGACGCCGCGTTCAGCCGCCAGATGCAGTTAACCAATTATGGACACAAAAAAAATATTAAAAAGCAACAGTTGGCAACTTTTGCCTTCATCAAAAAAATACTTCCCGATATCTGGCAGCCATGAAAAGTATACCAAAATGTAGGCCTGTTCAATACCTTTCTCCCCACATATCGATTGTATTTTTAGGACGCCGCGTTCAGCCGCCAGATGCAGTTAACCGATTATGGACACACAAAAAATATTCAAAAGCAACAGTTGGCAACTTTTGCCTTCGTCAAAAAAATACTTCCCGATATCTGGCAGCCATGAAAAGTATACTAAAATGTAGGCCTGTTCAATACCTTTCTCCCGACATATCGATTGTATTTTTAGGACGCCGCGTTCAGCCGCCAGATGCAGTTAACCGATTATGGACACAAAAAAAATATTAAAAAGCAACAGTTGGCAACTTTTGCCTTCATCAAAAAAATACTTCCCGATATCTGGCAGCCATTAAAAGTATACCAAAATGTAGGCCTGTTCAATACCTTTTCCCGACATATCGATTGTATTTTTAGGACGCCGCGTTCAGCCGCCAGATGCAGTTAACCAATTATTATGGACACAAAAAAAATATTAAAAAGCAACAGTTGGCAACTTTTGCCTTCATCAAAAAAATACTTCCCGATATCTGGCAGCCATGAAAAGTATACCAAAATGTAGGCCTGTTCAATACCTTTTCCCGACATATCGATTGTATTTTTAGGACGCCGCGCTCAGCCGCCAGATGCAGTTAACCGATTATGGACACAAAAAAAATATTAAAAAGCAACAGTTGGCAACTTTTGCCTTCGTCAAAAAAATATTTCCCGATATCTGGCAGCCATGAAAAGTATACTAAAATGTAGGCCTGTTCAATACCTTTGTCCCGACATATCGTTTGTATTTTTAGGACGCCGCGTTCAGCCGCCAGATGCAGTTAACCGATTATGGACACAAAAAAAATATTAAAAAGCAACAGTTGGCAACTTTTGCCTTCATCAAAAAAATACTTCCCGATATCTGGCAGCCATTAAAAGTATACCAAAATGTAGGCCTGTTTAATACCTTTCTCCCGACATATCGATTGTATTTTTAGGACGCCGCGTTCAGCCGCCAGATGCAGTTAACCAATTATGGACACAAAAAAAATATTAAAAAGCAACAGTTGGCAACTTTTGCCTTCATCAAAAAAATACTTCCCGATATCTGGCAGCCATGAAAAGTATACCAAAATGTAGGCCTGTTCATTACCTTTCTTCCAACGTACAGATTGGATTTTTGGGGGACCTCATTCAGCCGGCAGATGCAGTTAACCGATTATGGACACAAAAAATATTTCAAAAAAAAGTTGGGAACATTAACCTTCGTCCAAAAATAAGTTCCTGACATCTGGTCACCATAAAAAATATACCAAAATGTAGGCCTGTTCAGTACCTTTCTTCCAACGTACCGATTGGATTTTTATGACGCCGCGTTCAGCCGACAGATGCAGCTAACCGATTATGGACACAAAAAATATTTAAAAAAAAGTTGGGAACATTAACCTTCGTCAAAAAATAAGTTCCTGACATCTGGCCACCATAAAAAATATACCAAAATGTAGGCCTGTTCATTACCTTTCTTCCAACGTACCGATTGGATTTTTGGGGCACCTCGTTCAGCCGGCAGATGCAGTTAACCGATTATGGACACAAAAAATATTTTTAAAAAAAAATGGGAACATTAACCTTCGTCAAAAAATAAGTTCCTGACATCTGGCCACCATAAAGAATATAACAAAATGTAGACCTGTTCATTACCTTTCTCATGACGTACCGATTGGATTTTTAGGGCGCCGCGTTCAGCCGCCAGATGCAGTTAACCGATTATGGACACAAAAAATATTTAAAAATAAAGTTGGGAACATTAACCTTCGTCAAAAAATAAGTTCCTGACATCTGGCCACCATAAAAAATATACCAAAATGTAGGCCTGTTCATTACCTTTCTTCCAACGTACAGATTGGATTTTTGGGGCACCTCATTCAGCCGGCAGATGCAGTTAACCGATTATGGACACAAAAAATATTTAAAAAAAAGTTGGGAACATTAACCTTCGTCAAAAAATAAGTTCCTGACATCTGGCCACCATAAAAAATATACCAAAATG
The DNA here is from genome assembly GCA_963931855.1 of Philhelius festivus. Classification (NCBI taxonomy): domain Eukaryota; kingdom Metazoa; phylum Arthropoda; class Insecta; order Diptera; family Syrphidae; genus Philhelius; species Philhelius festivus. The sequence goes on along the minus strand of OZ007556.1, from coordinate 133,268,926 downwards.
TAGGCCTGTTCATTACCTTTCTTCCAACGTACCGATTGGATTTTTGGGGCACCTCGTTCAGCCGGCAGATGCAGTTAACCGATTATGGACACAAAAAATATTTAAAAAAAAAAATGGGAACATTAACCTTCGTCAAAAAATAAGTTCCTGACATCTGGCCACCATAAAGAATATAACAAAATGTAGACCTGTTCATTACCTTTCTCATGACGTACCGATTGGATTTTTAGGGCGCCGCGTTCAGCCGCCAGATGCAGTTAACCGATTATGGACACAAAAAATATTTAAAAATAAAGTTGGGAACATTAACCTTCGTCAAAAAATAAGTTCCTGACATCTGGTCACCATAAAAAATATACCAAAATGTAGGCCTGTTCATTACCTTTCTTCCAACGTACCGATTGGATTTTTGGGGCACCTCGTTCAGCCGGCAGATGCAGTTAACCGATTATGGACACAAAAAATATTTAAAAAAAAACTTGGGAACATTAACCTTCGTCAAAAAATAAGTTCCTGACATCTGGCCACCATAAAGAATATAACAAAATGTAGACCTGTTCATTACCTTTCTCATGACGTACCGATTGGATTTTTAGGGCGCCGCGTTCAGCCGACAGATGCAGCTAACCGATTATGGACACAAAAAATATTTAAAAAAAAAAGTTGGGAACATTAATCTTCGTCAAAAAATAAGTTCCTGACATCTGGTCACCATAAAAAATATACCAAAATGTAGGCCTGTTCATTACCTTTCTTCCAACGTACAGATTGGATTTTTGGGGCACCTCATTCAGCCGGCAGATGCAGTTAACCGATTATGGACACAAAAAATATTTAACAAAAAGTTGGGAACATTAACCTTCGTCAAAAAATAAGTTCCTGACATCTGGCCACCATAAAAAATATACCAAAATGTAGGCCTGTTCATTACCTTTCTTCCAACGTACAGATTGGATTTTTGGGGGACCTCATTCAGCCGGCAGATGCAGTTAACCGATTATGGACACAAAAAATATTTCAAAAAAAAGTTGGGAACATTAACCTTCGTCCAAAAATAAGTTCCTGACATCTGGTCACCATAAAAAATATACCAAAATGTAGGCCTGTTCAGTACCTTTCTTCCAACGTACCGATTGGATTTTTAGGACGCCGCGTTCAGCCGACAGATGCAGCTAACCGATTATGGACACAAAAAATATTTAAAAAAAAGTTGGGAACATTAACCTTCGTCAAAAAATAAGTTCCTGACATCTGGCCACCATAAAAAATATACCAAAATGTAGCCCTGTTCATTACCTTTCTTCCAACGTACAGATTGGATTTTTGGGGCACCTCGTTCAGCCGGCAGATGCAGTTAACCAATTATGGACACAAAAAATATTTAAAAAAAAAAATGGGAACATTAACCTTCGTCAAAAAATAAGTTCCTGACATCTGGTCACCATAAAAAATATACCAAAATGTAGGCCTGTTCAGTACCTTTCTTCCAACGTACCGATTGGATTTTTATGACGCCGCGTTCAGCCGACAGATGCAGCTAACCGATTATGGACACAAAAAATATTTAAAAAAAAGTTGGGAACATTAACCTTCGTCAAAAAATAAGTTCCTGACATCTGGCCACCATAAAAAATATACCAAAATGTAGGCCTGTTCATTACCTTTCTTCCAACGTACCGATTGGATTTTTGGGGCACCTCGTTCAGCCGGCAGATGCAGTTAACCGATTATGGACACAAAAAATATTTAAAAAAAAAAATGGGAACATTAACCTTCGTCAAAAAATAAGTTCCTGACATCTGGCCACCATAAAGAATATAACAAAATGTAGACCTGTTCATTACCTTTCTCATGACGTACCGATTGGATTTTTAGGGCGCCGCGTTCAGCCGCCAGATGCAGTTAACCGATTATGGACACAAAAAATATTTAAAAATAAAGTTGGGAACATTAACCTTCGTCAAAAAATAAGTTCCTGACATCTGGCCACCATAAAAAATATACCAAAATGTAGGCCTGTTCATTACCTTTCTTCCAACGTACAGATTGGATTTTTGGGGCACCTCATTCAGCCGGCAGATGCAGTTAACCGATTATGGACACAAAAAATATTTAAAAAAAAGTTGGGAACATTAACCTTCGTCAAAAAATAAGTTCCTGACATCTGGCCACCATAAAAAATATACCAAAATGTAGGCCTGTTCAGTACCTTTCTTCCAACGTACCGATTGGATTTTTATGACGCCGCGTTCAGCCGACAGATGCAGCTAACCGATTATGGACACAAAAAATATTTAAAAAAAAGTTGGGAACATTAACCTTCGTCAAAAAATAAGTTCCTGACATCTGGCCACCATAAAAAATATACCAAAATGTAGGCCTGTTCATTACCTTTCTTCCAACGTACCGATTGGATTTTTGGGGCACCTCGTTCAGCCGGCAGATGCAGTTAACCGATTATGGACACAAAAAATATTTAAAAAAAAAAATGGGAACATTAACCTTCGTCAAAAAATAAGTTCCTGACATCTGGCCACCATAAAGAATATAACAAAATGTAGACCTGTTCATTACCTTTCTCATGACGTACCGATTGGATTTTTAGGGCGCCGCGTTCAGCCGCCAGATGCAGTTAACCGATTATGGACACAAAAAATATTTAAAAATAAAGTTGGGAACATTAACCTTCGTCAAAAAATAAGTTCCTGACATCTGGCCACCATAAAAAATATACCAAAATGTAGGCCTGTTCATTACCTTTCTTCCAACGTACAGATTGGATTTTTGGGGCACCTCATTCAGCCGGCAGATGCAGTTAACCGATTATGGACACAAAAAATATTTAAAAAAAAGTTGGGAACATTAACCTTCGTCAAAAAATAAGTTCCTGACATCTGGCCACCATAAAAAATATACCAAAATGTAGGCCTGTTCATTACCTTTCTTCCAACGTACCGATTGGATTTTTGGGGCACCTCGTTCAGCCGGCAGATGCAGTTAACCGATTATGGACACAAAAAATATTTAAAAAAAAAAAATGGGAACATTAACCTTCGTCAAAAAATAAGTTCCTGACATCTGGCCACCATAAAGAATATAACAAAATGTAGACCTGTTCATTACCTTTCTCATGACGTACCGATTGGATTTTTAGGGCGCCGCGTTCAGCCGCCAGATGCAGTTAACCGATTATGGACACAAAAAATATTTAAAAATAAAGTTGGGAACATTAACCTTCGTCAAAAAATAAGTTCCTGACATCTGGCCACCATAAAAAATATACCAAAATGTAGGCCTGTTCATTACCTTTCTTCCAACGTACAGATTGGATTTTTGGGGCACCTCATTCAGCCGGCAGATGCAGTTAACCGATTATGGACACAAAAAATATTTAAAAAAAAGTTGGGAACATTAACCTTCGTCAAAAAATAAGTTCCTGACATCTGGCCACCATAAAAAATATACCAAAATGTAGGCCTGTTCATTACCTTTCTTCCAACGTACCGATTGGATTTTTGGGGCACCTCGTTCAGCCGGCAGATGCAGTTAACCGATTATGGACACAAAAAATATTTAAAAAAAAAAATGGGAACATTAACCTTCGTCAAAAAATAAGTTCCTGACATCTGGCCACCATAAAGAATATAACAAAATGTAGACCTGTTCATTACCTTTCTCATGACGTACCGATTGGATTTTTAGGGCGCCGCGTTCAGCCGCCAGATGCAGCTAACCGATTATGGACACAAAAAATATTTAAAAAAAAGTTGGGAACATTAACCTTCGTCAAAAAATAAGTTCCTGACATCTGGCCACCATAAAAAATATACCAAAATGTAGGCCTGTTCATTACCTTTCTTCCAACGTACCGATTGGATTTTTGGGGCACCTCGTTCAGCCGGCAGATGCAGTTAACCGATTATGGACACAAAAAATATTTAAAAAAAAAAATGGGAACATTAACCTTCGTCCAAAAATAAGTTCCTGACATCTGGTCACCATAAAAAATATACCAAAATGTAGGCCTGTTCAGTACCTTTCTTCCAACGTACCGATTGGATTTTTAGGACGCCGCGTTCAGCCGACAGATGCAGCTAACCGATTATGGACACAAAAAATATTTAAAAAAAAGTTGGGAACATTAACCTTCGTCAAAAAATAAGTTCCTGACATCTGGCCACCATAAAAAATATACCAAAATGTAGGCCTGTTCATTACCTTTCTTCCAACGTACAGATTGGATTTTTGGGGCACCTCGTTCAGCCGGCAGATGCAGTTAACCGATTATGGACACAAAAAATATTTAAAAAAAAAATGGGAACATTAACCTTCGTCAAAAAATAAGTTCCTGACATCTGGTCACCATAAAAAATATACCAAAATGTAGGCCTATTCAGTACCTTTCTTCCAACGTACCGATTGGATTTTTAGGACGCCGCGTTCAGCCGACAGATGCAGCTAACCGATTATGGACACAAAAAATATTTAAAAAAAAGTTGGGAACATTAACCTTCGTCAAAAAATAAGTTCCTGACATCTGGCCACCATAAAAAATATACCAAAATGTAGGCCTGTTCATTACCTTTCTTCCAACGTACAGATTGGATTTTTGGGGGACCTCATTCAGCCGGCAGATGCAGTTAACCGATTATGGACACAAAAAATATTTAAAAAAAAAGTTGGGAACATTAACCTTCGTCCAAAAATAAGTTCCTGACATCTGGTCACCATAAAAAATATACCAAAATGTAGGCCTGTTCAGTACCTTTCTTCCAACGTACCGATTGGATTTTTAGGACGCCGCGTTCAGCCGACAGATGCAGCTAACCGATTATGGACACAAAAAATATTTAAAAAAAAGTTGGGAACATTAACCTTCGTCAAAAAATAAGTTCCTGACATCTGGCCACCATAAAAAATATACCAAAATGTAGGCCTGTTCATTAACTTTCTCACGACGTACCGATTGGATTTTTAGGGCGCCGCGTTCAGCCGCCAGATGCAGTTAACCGATTATGGACACAAAAAATATTTAAAAAAAAAGTTGGGAACATTAACCTTCGTCAAAAAATAAGTTCCTGACATCTGGTCACCATAAAAAATATACCAAAATGTAGGCCTGTTCATTACCTTTCTCACGACGTACCGATTGGATTTTTAGGGCGCCGCGTTCAGCCGACAGATGCAGCTAACCGATTATGGACACAAAAAATATTTAAAAAAAAGTTGGGAACATTAACCTTCGTCAAAAAATAAGTTCCTGACATCTGGTCACCAAAAAAAATATACCAAAATGTAGGCCTGTTCATTACCTTTCTCACGACGCACTATGGGACCAAATGGTGCAAACCATCTCAAAAATCCATAACTTTTTCGTTTCTCAATATTTTTTTTTGAAATTTTGCACACTTATACTTGTATAACCAAGAATTTAAAATATTAAAACGTTTTATATAGAAATAAATTATTTTATTTTTTTTTAAATAAAATAAAATAACAAATTTGTATATTTTGTTTAATTTATATGGTCAAAACTTATTGGAGCAAGAATTGTTGCAACAATTTGGATGAAATTTGTACAGTTTTTTTCTTTTACCGGTGAAAACATCTGAAAGTAGTTTTTGTGAAATACGCCCACTACCACGCCCATATTTTTTTGATTTTTGTTATTTTCTTATTTTTAGTGACCAGGAAGCCGAACATTTTTGTTTGAGGTTTTTTAAACTCAAGACATCAGATGCATATTTTTTCTGCCCACTTTCCCGCCCACTTTCACGCCCCTTTTTTTAAATTTTCAGATTAAAGTTCATTAAAAGCTGACCTTTTTTTGATTAAGTTTTATATGCAGAAATTAATTTATGAAAAGTATTATTTTTTAGTAAAACCCGTGAACTGCCACGCCCCTTTTTGATATATGAAGGTGTTTTACCCTTAAGATAAAAAAAAAACAAAAAACGTAATTCAAAAGTATCTTATTACTAGGTTATGTATCGATATTAATGTATGTTTAAAAGTTCTTTAGCCTCGTCAAATTTGGTTTTACCAGACTAGATATATGCGGATCAGATGTACATAATAAAGTGTGTAGAACATCTTCATTCGTAGCTGATCTTGAACATTTCCTTTGCAAATAAATTCTCTCATTTTAGTTTTTTTTTTTAAATTTAATGCGAATCCTTCAAACGCTTTATTGAGAATAAAAGCTTAGTCATCTCATTACATTATCTATGAATGTTGCCTCTTGATTGATTAATGTTACAACAACAATTTGGCTGTCCCATGCCAACTCTATTACCTTTTAGACTATTTTCACATGCTTTTGTTGTTGCTTTTGGTATTGTTTACGATTCAGTTTACATATTGTATGCAGTTCTCTTTTAAGTGAACTGTTAACTTTTTGTTTTCTTCTGTTTTCTTTTATTTATATGTACTTACATTTGTATTATATGCAACATACCACACACACCCCCTCCCACCATCAAATGCTTGGCATTTATTTTTATTTGATTATGATTTTTTTTAATATAAATATTAGTAAGGAAGTTTAAAATTGGAAAACAAATATTTTATTCTAAAAATAAAATTTTGAATTTTAATAATATTGGAAATAACTAATAAAAACCTATAAATTTTGTGGAAACATAGTCACTTATATGATGTTTATGAAAATGTGTTGCACATGTTTTAACAGTTATTTTTTTGAATTTTTGACAAAAAATAACAAATTTTTTTGTAATTTTGAGCTAAAGTAATAAAATAATGGTCTAAAACTTTTTGGAATACATATTTACGTGCATCAATAAAGGTACCACATTTTTGCCAAATTTTAATTTTTTTCATCACTTAACAATAAAGTTATAAGAATACGAATTTTTATTCTAAAAACTTATTTTTCTTTCTCATCATATGTTTTTTCTTCTTAAACAAAAATGCATGAAAATGCGAAAGTTTTTATTTTTTCTTCCAAATTAAAAATATTTTTAGAATACAAAACAGCCTTTAACTAAACGGAGGCAGCCGGAGCTAACAGAGAAAACTTTAATTGAAAACAAAAAAATGAAAAAGATACTGCACCTTACTCATTTTTTTTATTAATTTACTAGTGAACTAAATTTAAAAAAAATATAACTGTTTTGTAAAGAAGATTGTTTGGGCTTTTCAAAAAGGTATAATACTTATACATTCTGTCCAGAAAAATACGAAATAATTGACTTCAAACTCTCACTTCTAATAATTCTAAAAAATAAAAATATCGAAATGTCATATTTAACGGTAATTTTAGGTACCTAGAACAAAAGTAAGATACAAAAAATTTACTGTGTTTGGAAGAACCCTATTTCTAGTATATAATCCCATCATTAGATTTTTCAAATTACGAAATTCACCAAAACCATTTTTGAGATGGATTTCATCATTTGGTCCCATAGTGCGACGTACCGATTGGATTTTTAGGGCGCCGCGTTTAGCCGCCAGATGCAGTTAACCGATTATGGACACAAAAAATATTTAAAAAAAAAGTTGGGAACATTAACCTTCGTCAAAAAATAAGTTCCTGACATCTGGTCACCATAAAAAATATACCAAAATGTAGGCCTGTTCATTACCTTTCTTACGACGTACCGATTGGATTTTTAGGGCGCCGCGTTCAGCCGACAGATGCAGCTAACCGATTATGGACACAAAAAATATTTAAAAAAAAGTTGGGAACATTAACCTTCGTCAAAAAATAAGTTCCTGACATCTGGTCACCAAAAAAAATATACCAAAATGTAGGCCTGTTCATTACCTTTCTTCCAACGTACCGATTGGATTTTTGGGGCACCTCGTTCAGCCGGCAGATGCAGTTAACCGATTATGGACACAAAAAATATTTAAAAAAAAAGTTGGGAACATTAACCTTCATAAAAAAATAAGTTCCTGACATCTGGCCACCATAAAGAATATAACAAAATGTAGACCTGTTCATTACCTTTCTCATGACGTACCGATTGGATTTTTAGGGCGCCGCGTTCAGCCGCCAGATGCAGTTAACCGATTATGGACACAAAAAATATTTAAAAATAAAGTTGGGAACATTAACCTTCGTCAAAAAATAAGTTCCTGACATCTGGCCACCATAAAAAATATACCAAAATGTAGGCCTGTTCATTACCTTTCTTCCAACGTACAGATTGGATTTTTGGGGCACCTCATTCAGCCGGCAGATGCAGTTAACCGATTATGGACACAACAAATATTTAAAAAAAAGTTGGGAACATTAACCTTCGTCAAAAAATAAGTTCCTGACATCTGGCCACCATAAAAAATATACCAAAATGTAGGCCTGTTCATTACCTTTCTTCCAACGTACCGATTGGATTTTTGGGGCACCTCGTTCAGCCGGCAGATGCAGTTAACCGATTATGGACACAAAAAATATTTAAAAAAAAAAATGGGAACATTAACCTTCGTCAAAAAATAACTTCCTGACATCTGGCCACCATAAAGAATATAACAAAATGTAGACCTGTTCATTACCTTTCTCATGACGTACCGATTGGATTTTTAGGGCGCCGCGTTCAGCCGCCAGATGCAGCTAACCGATTATGGACACAAAAAATATTTAAAAAAAAGTTGGGAACATTAACCTTCGTCAAAAAATAAGTTCCTGACATCTGGCCACCATAAAAAATATACCAAAATGTAGGCCTGTTCATTACCTTTCTTCCAACGTACCGATTGGATTTTTGGGGCACCTCGTTCAGCCGGCAGATGCAGTTAACCGATTATGGACACAAAAAATATTTAAAAAAAAAAATGGGAACATTAACCTTCGTCCAAAAATAAGTTCCTGACATCTGGTCACCATAAAAAATATACCAAAATGTAGGCCTGTTCAGTACCTTTCTTCCAACGTACCGATTGGATTTTTAGGACGCCGCGTTCAGCCGACAGATGCAGCTAACCGATTATGGACACAAAAAATATTTAAAAAAAAGTTGGGAACATTAACCTTCGTCAAAAAATAAGTTCCTGACATCTGGCCACCATAAAAAATATACCAAAATGTAGGCCTGTTCATTACCTTTCTTCCAACGTACAGATTGGATTTTTGGGGCACCTCGTTCAGCCGGCAGATGCAGTTAACCGATTATGGACACAAAAAATATTTAAAAAAAAAAATGGGAACATTAACCTTCGTCAAAAAATAAGTTCCTGACATCTGGTCACCATAAAAAATATACCAAAATGTAGGCCTGTTCAGTACCTTTCTTCCAACGTACCGATTGGATTTTTAGGACACCGCGTTCAGCCGACAGATGCAGCTAACCGATTATGGACAAAAAAAATATTTAAAAAAAAGTTTGGAACATTAACCTTCGTCAAAAAATAAGTTCCTGACATCTGGCCACCATAAAAAATATACCAAAATGTAGGCCTGTTCATTACCTTTCTTCCAACGTACAGATTGGATTTTTGGGGGACCTCATTCAGCCGGCAGATGCAGTTAACCGATTATGGACACAAAAAATATTTAAAAAAAAAGTTGGGAACATTAACCTTCGTCCAAAAATAAGTTCCTGACATCTGGTCACCATAAAAAATATACCAAAATGTAGGCCTGTTCAGTACCTTTCTTCCAACGTACCGATTGGATTTTTAGGACGCCGCGTTCAGCCGACAGATGCAGCTAACCGATTATGGACACAAAAAATATTTAAAAAAAAGTTGGGAACATTAACCTTCGTCAAAAAATAAGTTCCTGACATCTGGCCACCATAAAAAATATACCAAAATGTAGGCCTGTTCATTAACTTTCTCACGACGTACCGATTGGATTTTTAGGGCGCCGCGTTCAGCCGCCAGATGCAGTTAACCGATTATGGACACAAAAAATATTTAAAAAAAAAGTTGGGAACATTAACCTTCGTCAAAAAATAAGTTCCTGACATCTGGTCACCATAAAAAATATACCAAAATGTAGGCCTGTTCATTACCTTTCTCACGACGTACCGATTGGATTTTTAGGGCGCCGCGTTCAGCCGACAGATGCAGCTAACCGATTATGGACACAAAAAATATTTAAAAAAAAGTTGGGAACATTAACCTTCGCCAAAAAATAAGTTCCTGACATCTGGTCACCAAAAAAAATATACCAAAATGTAGGCCTGTTCATTACCTTTCTCACGACGTACCGATTGGATTTTTAGGGCGCCGCGTTTAGCCGCCAGATGCAGTTAACCAAATATGGGCACAAAAAATATTTAAAAAAAAAGTTGGGAACATTAACCTTCGTCAAAAAATAAGTTCCTGACATCTGGCCACCATAAAAAATATACCAAAATGTAGGCCTGTTCATTAACTTTCTCACGACGTACCGATTGGATTTTTAGGGCGCCGCGTTCAGCCGCCAGATGCAGTTAACCGATTATGGACACAAAAAATATTTAAAAAAAAAGTTGGGAACATTAACCTTCGTCAAAAAATAAGTTCCTGACATCTGGTCACCATAAAAAATATACCAAAATGTAGGCCTGTTCATTACCTTTCTCACGACGTACCGATTGGATTTTTAAGGCGCCGCGTTCAGCCGACAGATGCAGCTAACCGATTATGGACACAAAAAATATTTAAAAAAAAGTTGGGAACATTAACCTTCGTCAAAAAATAAGTTCCTGACATCTGGTCACCAAAAAAAATATACCAAAATGTAGGCCTGTTCATTACCTTTCTTCCAACGTACCGATTGGATTTTTGGGGCACCTCGTTCAGCCGGCAGATGCAGTTAACCGATTATGGACACAAAAAATATTTAAAAAAAAAGTTGGGAACATTAACCTTCATAAAAAAATAAGTTCCTGACATCTGGCCACCATAAAAAATATACCAAAATGTAGGCCTGTTCATTACCTTTCTCATGACGTACCGATTGGATTTTTGGGGCGCCGCGTTCAGCCGACAGATGCAGCTAACCGATTATGGACACAAAAAATATTTAAAAAAAAAAGTTGGGAACATTAACCTTCGTCAAAAAATAAGTTCCTGACATCTGGTCACCATAAAAAAAATACCAAAATGTAGGCCTGTTCATTACCTTTCTTCCAACGTACCGATTGGATTTTTAGGGCGCCGCGTTCAGCCGACAGATGCAGCTAACCGATTATGGACACAAAAAATATTTAAAAAAAAGTTGGGAACATTAACCTTCGTCAAAAAATAAGTTCCTGACATCTGGCCACCATAAAAAATATACCAAAATGTAGGCCTGTTCATTACCTTTCTCATGACGTACCGATTGGATTTTTGGGGCACCTCGTTCAGCCGGCAGATGCAGTTAACCGATTATGGACACAAAAAATATTTAAAAAAAAAGTTGGGAACATTAACCTTCGTCAAAAAATAAGTTCCTGACATCTGGTCACCATAAAAAATATACCAAAATGTAGGCCTGTTCATTACCTTTCTCACGACGTACCGGTTAGATTTTTAGGGCGCCGCGTTTAGCCGCCAGATGCAGTTAACCAAATATGGGCACAAAAAATATTTAAAAAAAAAGTTGGGAACATTAACCTTCGTCAAAAAATAAGTTCCTGACATCTGGTCACCATAAAAAATATACCAAAATGTAGGCCTGTTCATTACCTTTCTCACGACGTACCGGTTAGATTTTTAGGGCGCCGCGTTTAGCTGCCAGATGCAGTTAACCAAATATGGGCACAAAAAATATTTAAAAAAAAAGTTGGGAACATTAACCTTCGTCAAAAAATAAGTTCCTGACATCTGGCCACCATAAAAAATATACCAAAATGTAGGCCTGTTCATTAACTTTCTCACGACGTACCGACTGGATTTTTAGGGCGCCGCGTTCAGCCGCCAGATGCAGTTAACCGATTATGGACACAAAAAATATTTAAAAAAAAGTTGGAAACATTAACCTTCGTCAAAAAATAAGTTCCTGACATCTGGTCACCATAAATAATATACCAAAATGTAGGCCTGTTCATTAGCTTTCTCACGACGTACCGATTGGATTTTTAGGGCGCCGCGTTCAGCCGCCAGATGCAGTTAACCAAATATGGGCACAAAAAATATTTAAAAAAAAAGTTGGGAACATTAACCTTCGTCAAAAAATAAGTTCCTTACATCTGGTCACCATAAAAAATATACCAAAATGTAGGCCTGTTCATTACCTTTCTCACGACGTACCTATTGGATTTTTAGGGCGCCGCGTTCAGCCGACAGATGCAGCTAACCGATTATGGACACAAAAAATATTTAAAAAAAAGTTGGGAACATTAACCTTCGTCAAAAAATAAGTTCCTGACATCTGGTCACCATAAAAAATATACCAAAATGTAGGCCTGTTCATTACCTTTCTTCCAACGTACCGATTGGATTTTTGGGGCACCTCGTTCAGCCGGCAGATGCAGTTAACCGATTATGGACACAAAAAATATTAAAAAAAAAAGTTGGGAACATTAACCTTCATAAAAAAATAAGTTCCTGACATCTGACCACCATAAAAAATATACCAAAATGTAGGCCTGTTCATAACCTTTCTTCCAACGTACAGATCGGATTTTTGGGGCACCTCGTTCAGCCGGCAGATGCAGTTAACCGATTATGGACACAAAAAATATTTAAAAAAAAAGTTGGGAACATTAACCTTCGTCAAAAAATAAGTTCCTGACATCTGGTCACCATAAAAATATACCAAAATGTAGGCCTGTTCATTACCTTTCTTCCAACGTACCGATTGGATTTTTGGGGCACCTCGTTCAGCCGGCAGATGCAGTTAACCGATTATGGACACAAAAAATATTTAAAAAAAAAGTTGGGAACATTAACCTTCGTCAAAAAATAAGTTCCTGACATCTGGCCACCATAAAGAATATAACAAAATGTAGACCTGTTCATTACCTTTCTCATGACGTACCGATTGGATTTTTAGGGCGCCGCGTTCAGCCGACAGATGCAGCTAACCGATTATGGACACAAAAAATATTTAAAAAAAAAAGTTGGGAACATTAATCTTCGTCAAAAAATAAGTTCCTGACATCTGGTCACCATAAAAAATATACCAAAATGTAGGCCTGTTCATTACCTTTCTTCCAACGTACAGATTGGATTTTTGGGGCACCTCATTCAGCCGGCAGATGCAGTTAACCGATTATGGACACAAAAAATATTTAAAAAAAAAAGTTGGGAACATTAACCTTCGTCAAAAAATAAGTTCCTGACATCTGGTCACCATAAAAAATATACCAAAATGTAGGCCTGTTCAGTACCTTTCTTCCAACGTACCGATTGGATTTTTAGGACGCCGCGTTCAGCCGACAGATGCAGCTAACCGATTATGGACACAAAAAATATTTAAAAAAAAGTTGGGAACATTAACCTTCGTCAAAAAATAAGTTCCTGACATCTGGCCACCATAAAAAATATACCAAAATGTAGGCCTGTTCATTACCTTTCTTCCAACGTACAGATTGGATTTTTGGGGCACCTCATTCAGCCGGCAGATGCAGTTAACCGATTATGGACACAAAAAATATTTAAAAAAAAAGTTGGGAACATTAACCTTCGTCCAAAAATAAGTTCCTGACATCTGGTCACCATAAAAAATACACCAAAATGTAGGCCTGTTCAGTACCTTTCTTCCAACGTACCGATTGGATTTTTAGGACGCCGCGTTCAGCCGACAGATGCAGCTAACCGATTATGGACACAAAAAATATTTAAAAAAAAGTTGGGAACATTAACCTTCGTCAAAAAATAAGTTCCTGACATCTGGCCACCACAAAAAATATACCAAAATGTAGGCCTGTTCATTACCTTTCTTCCAACGTACCGATTGGATTTTTGGGGCACCTCGTTCAGCCGGCAGATGCAGTTAACCGATTATGGACACAAAAAATATTTAAAAAAAAAGTTGGGAACATTAACCTTCGTCAAAAAATAAGTTCCTGACATCTGGCCACCATAAAAAATATACCAAAATGTAGGCCTGTTCATTAACTTTCTCACGACGTACCGATTGGATTTTTAGGGCGCCGCGTTCAGCCGCCAGATGCAGTTCACCGATTATGGACACAAAAAATATTTAAAAAAAAAGTTGGGAACATTAACCTTCGTCAAAAAATAAGTTCCTGACATCTGGTCACCATAAAAATATACCAAAATGTAGGCCTGTTCATTACCTTTCTTCCAACGTACCGATTGGATTTTTGGGGCACCTCGTTCAGCCGGCAGATGCAGTTAACCGATTATGGACACAAAAAATATTTAAAAAAAAACTTGGGAACATTAACCTTCGTCAAAAAATAAGTTCCTGACATCTGACCACCATAAAGAATATAACAAAATGTAGACCTGTTCATTACCTTTCTCATGACGTACCGATTGGATTTTTAGGGCGCCGCGTTCAGCCGACAGATGCAGCTAACCGATTATGGACACAAAAAATATTTAAAAAAAAAAGTTGGGAACATTAATCTTCGTCAAAAAATAAGTTCCTGACATCTGGTCACCATAAAAAATATACCAAAATGTAGGCCTGTTCATTACCTTTCTTCCAACGTACAGATTGGATTTTTGGGGCACCTCATTCAGCCGGCAGATGCAGTTAACCGATTATGGACACAAAAAATATTTAAAAAAAAAGTTGGGAACATTAACCTTCGTCAAAAAATAAGTTCCTGACATCTGGTCACCATAAAAAATATACCAAAATGTAGGCCTGTTCAGTACCTTTCTTCCAACGTACCGATTGGATTTTTAGGACGCCGCGTTCAGCCGACAGATGCAGCTAACCGATTATGGACACAAAAAATATTTAAAAAAAAGTTGGGAACATTAACTTTCGTCAAAAAATAAGTTCCTGACATCTGGCCACCATAAAAAATATACCAAAATGTAGGCCTGTTCATTACCTTTCTTCCAACGTACAGATTGGATTTTTGGGGCACCTCATTCAGCCGGCAGATGCAGTTAACCGATTATGGACACAAAAAATATTTAAAAAAAAAGTTGGGAACATTAACCTTCGTCCAAAAATAAGTTCCTGACATCTGGTCACCATAAAAAATACACCAAGATGTAGGCCTGTTCAGTACCTTTCTTCCAACGTACCGATTGGATTTTTAGGACGCCGCGTTCAGCCGACAGATGCAGCTAACCGATTATGGACACAAAAAATATTTAAAAAAAAGTTGGGAACATTAACCTTCGTCAAAAAATAAGTTCCTGACATCTGGCCACCACAAAAAATATACCAAAATGTAGGCCTGTTCATTACCTTTCTTCCAACGTACCGATTGGATTTTTGGGGCACCTCGTTCAGCCGGCAGATGCAGTTAACCGATTATGGACACAAAAAATATTTAAAAAAAAAGTTGGGAACATTAACCTTCGTCAAAAAATAAGTTCCTGACATCTGGCCACCATAAAAAATATACCAAAATGTAGGCCTGTTCATTAACTTTCTCACGACGTACCGATTGGATTTTTAGGGCGCCGCGTTCAGCCGCCAGATGCAGTTAACCGATTATGGACACAAAAAATATTTAAAAAAAAAGTTGGGAACATTAACCTTCGTCAAAAAATAAGTTCCTGACATCTGGTCACCATAAAAAATATACCAAAATGTAGGCCTGTTCATTACCTTTCTCACGACGTACCGATTGGATTTTTAGGGCGCCGCGTTCAGCCGACAGATGCAGCTAACCGATTATGGACACAAAAAATATTTAAAAAAAAGTTGGGAACATTAACCTTCGTCAAAAAATAAGTTCCTGACATCTGGTCACCAAAAAAGATATACCAAAATGTAGGCCTGTTCATTACCTTTCTTCCAACGTACCGATTGGATTTTTGGGGCACCTCGTTCAGCCGGCAGATGCAGTTAACCGATTATGGACACAAAAAATATTTAAAAAAAAAGTTGGGAACATTAACCTTCATAAAAAAATAAGTTCCTGACATCTGGCCACCATAAAAAATATACCAAAATGTAGGCCTGTTCATTACCTTTCTCATGACGTACCGATTGGATTTTTGGGGCGCCGCGTTCAGCCGACAGATGCAGCTAACCGATAATGGACACAAAAAATATTTAAAAAAAAGTTGGGAACATTAACCTTCGTCAAAAAATAAGTTCCTGACATCTGGTCACCATAAAAAATATACCCAAATGTAGGCCTGTTCAGTACCTTTCTTTCAACGTACCGATTGGATTTTTAGGACGCCGCGTTCAGCCGACAGATGCAGCTAACCGATTATGGACACAAAAAATATTTAAAAAAAAGTTGGGAACATTAACTTTCGTCAAAAAATAAGTTCCTGACATCTGGCCACCATAAAAAATATACCAAAATGTAGGCCTGTTCATTACCTTTCTTCCAACGTACAGATTGGATTTTTGGGGCACCTCATTCAGCCGGCAGATGCAGTTAACCGATTATGGACACAAAAAATATTTAAAAAAAAAGTTGGGAACATTAACCTTCGTCCAAAAATAAGTTCCTGACATCTGGTCACCATAAAAAATACACCAAAATGTAGGCCTGTTCAGTACCTTTCTTCCAACGTACCGATTGGATTTTTAGGACGCCGCGTTCAGCCGACAGATGCAGCTAACCGATTATGGACACAAAAAATATTTAAAAAAAAGTTGGGAACATTAACCTTCGTCAAAAAATAAGTTCCTGACATCTGGCCACCACAAAAAATATACCAAAATGTAGGCCTGTTCATTACCTTTCTTCCAACGTACCGATTGGATTTTTGGGGCACCTCGTTCAGCCGGCAGATGCAGTTAACCGATTATGGACACAAAAAATATTTAAAAAAAAAGTTGGGAACATTAACCTTCGTCAAAAAATAAGTTCCTGACATCTGGCCACCATAAAAAATATACCAAAATGTAGGCCTGTTCATTAACTTTCTCACGACGTACCGATTGGATTTTTAGGGCGCCGCGTTCAGCCGCCAGATGCAGTTAACCGATTATGGACACAAAAAATATTTAAAAAAAAAGTTGGGAACATTAACCTTCGTCAAAAAATAAGTTCCTGACATCTGGTCACCATAAAAAATATACCAAAATGTAGGCCTGTTCATTACCTTTCTCACGACGTACCGATTGGATTTTTAGGGCGCCGCGTTCAGCCGACAGATGCAGCTAACCGATTATGGACACAAAAAATATTTAAAAAAAAGTTGGGAACATTAACCTTCGTCAAAAAATAAGTTCCTGACATCTGGTCACCAAAAAAGATATACCAAAATGTAGGCCTGTTCATTACCTTTCTTCCAACGTACCGATTGGATTTTTGGGGCACCTAGTTCAGCCGGCAGATGCAGTTAACCGATTATGGACACAAAAAATATTAAAAAAAAAGTTGGGAACATTAACCTTCGTCAAAAAATAAGTTCCTGACATCTGGCCACCATAAAGAATATAACAAAATGTAGACCTGTTCATTACCTTTCTCATGACGTACCGATTGGATTTTTAGGGCGCCGCGTTCAGCCGACAGATGCAGCTAACCGATTATGGACACAAAAAATATTTAAAAAAAAAAGTTGGGAACATTAATCTTCGTCAAAAAATAAGTTCCTGACATCTGGTCACCATAAAAAATATACCAAAATGTAGGCCTGTTCATTACCTTTCTTCCAACGTACAGATTGGATTTTTGGGGCACCTCATTCAGCCGGCAGATGCAGTTAACCGATTATGGACACAAAAAATATTTAAAAAAAAAAGTTGGGAACATTAACCTTCGTCAAAAAATAAGTTCCTGACATCTGGTCACCATAAAAAATATACCAAAATGTAGGCCTGTTCAGTACCTTTCTTCCAACGTACCGATTGGATTTTTAGGACGCCGCGTTCAGCCGACAGATGCAGCTAACCGATTATGGACACAAAAAATATTTAAAAAAAAGTTGGGAACATTAACCTTCGTCAAAAAATAAGTTCCTGACATCTGGCCACCATAAAAAATATACCAAAATGTAGGCCTGTTCATTACCTTTCTTCCAACGTACAGATTGGATTTTTGGGGCACCTCATTCAGCCGGCAGATGCAGTTAACCGATTATGGACACAAAAAATATTTAAAAAAAAAGTTGGGAACATTAACCTTCGTCCAAAAATAAGTTCCTGACATCTGGTCACCATAAAAAATACACCAAAATGTAGGCCTGTTCAGTACCTTTCTTCCAACGTACCGATTGGATTTTTAGGACGCCGCGTTCAGCCGACAGATGCAGCTAACCGATTATGGACACAAAAAATATTTAAAAAAAAGTTGGGAACATTAACCTTCGTCAAAAAATAAGTTCCTGACATCTGGCCACCACAAAAAATATACCAAAATGTAGGCCTGTTCATTACCTTTCTTCCAACGTACCGATTGGATTTTTGGGGCACCTCGTTCAGCCGGCAGATGCAGTTAACCGATTATGGACACAAAAAATATTTAAAAAAAAAGTTGGGAACATTAACCTTCGTCCAAAAATAAGTTCCTGACATCTGGTCACCATAAAAAATACACCAAAATGTAGGCCTGTTCAGTACCTTTCTTCCAACGTACCGATTGGATTTTTAGGACGCCGCGTTCAGCCGACAGATGCAGCTAACCGATTATGGACACAAAAAATATTTAAAAAAAAGTTGGGAACATTAACCTTCGTCAAAAAATAAGTTCCTGACATCTGGCCACCACAAAAAATATACCAAAATGTAGGCCTGTTCATTACCTTTCTTCCAACGTACCGATTGGATTTTTGGGGCACCTCGTTCAGCCGGCAGATGCAGTTAACCGATTATGGACACAAAAAATATTTAAAAAAAAAGTTGGGAACATTAACCTTCGTCAAAAAATAAGTTCCTGACATCTGGCCACCATAAAAAATATACCAAAATGTAGGCCTGTTCATTAACTTTCTCACGACGTACCGATTGGATTTTTAGGGCGCCGCGTTCAGCCGCCAGATGCAGTTAACCGATTATGGACACAAAAAATATTTAAAAAAAAAGTTGGGAACATTAACCTTCGTCAAAAAATAAGTTCCTGACATCTGGTCACCATAAAAAATATACCAAAATGTAGGCCTGTTCATTACCTTTCTCACGACGTACCGATTGGATTTTTAGGGCGCCGCGTTCAGCCGACAGATGCAGCTAACCGATTATGGACACAAAAAATATTTAAAAAAAAGTTGGGAACATTAACCTTCGTCAAAAAATAAGTTCCTGACATCTGGTCACCAAAAAAGATATACCAAAATGTAGGCCTGTTCATTACCTTTCTTCCAACGTACCGATTGGATTTTTGGGGCACCTCGTTCAGCCGGCAGATGCAGTTAACCGATTATGGACACAAAAAATATTTAAAAAAAAAGTTGGGAACATTAACCTTCATAAAAAAATAAGTTCCTGACATCTGGCCACCATAAAAAATATACCAAAATGTAGGCCTGTTCATTACCTTTCTCATGACGTACCGATTGGATTTTTGGGGCGCCGCGTTCAGCCGACAGATGCAGCTAACCGATTATGGACACAAAAAATATTTAAAAAAAAAAGTTGGGAACATTAACCTTCGTCAAAAAATAAGTTCCTGACATCTGGTCACCATAAAAAATATACCAAAATGTAGGCCTGTTCATTACCTTTCTTCCAACGTACCGATTGGATTTTTAGGGCGCCGCGTTCAGCCGACAGATGCAGCTAACCGATTATGGACACAAAAAATATTTAAAAAAAAGTTGGGAACATTAACCTTCGTCAAAAAATAAGTTCCTGACATCTGGCCACCATAAAAAATATACCGAAATGTAGGCCTGTTCATTACCTTTCTTCCAACGTACCGATTGGATTTTTGGGGCACCTCGTTCAGCCGGCAGATGCAGTTAACCGATTATGGACACAAAAAATATTTAAAAAAAAAGTTGGGAACATTAACCTTCGTCAAAAAATAAGTTCCTGACATCTGGCCACCATAAAAAATATACCAAAATGTAGGCCTGTTCATTACCTTTCTTCCAACGTACCGATTGGATTTTTGGGGCACCTCGTTCAGCCGGCAGATGCAGTTAACCGATTATGGACACAAAAAATATTTAAAAAAAAAGTTGGGAACATTAACCTTCGTCAAAAAATAAGTTCCTGACATCTGCTCACCATAAAAAATATACCAAAATGTAGGCCTGTTCATTAACTTTCTCACGACGTACCGATTGGATTTTTAGGGAGCCGCGTTCAGCCGACAGATGCAGCTAACCGATTATGGACACAAAAAATATTTAAAAAAAAGTTGGGAACATTAACCTTCGTCAAAAAATAAGTTCCTGACATCTGGTCACCAAAAAAAATATACCAAAATGTAGGCCTGTTCATTACCTTTCTCATGACGTACCGATTGGATTTTTAGGGCGCCGCGTTTAGCCGCCAGATGCAGTTAACCAAATATGGGCACAAAAAATATTTAAAAAAAAAGTTGGGAACATTAACCTTCGTCAAAAAATAAGTTCCTGACATCTGGCCACCATAAAAAATATACCAAAATGTAGGCCTGTTCATTAACTTTCTCACGACGTACCGATTGGATTTTTAGGGCCCCGCGTTCAGCCGCCAGATGCAGTTAACCGATTATGGACACAAAAAATATTTAAAAAAAAAGTTGGGAACATTAACCTTCGTCAAAAAATAAGTTCCTGACATCTGGTCACCATAAAAAATATACCAAAATGTAGGCCTGTTCATTACCTTTCTCACGACGTACCGATTGGATTTTTAGGGCGCCGCGTTCAGCCGACAGATGCAGATAACCGATTATGGACACAAAAAATATTTAAAAAAAAGTTGGGAACATTAACCTTCGTCAAAAAATAAGTTCCTGACATCTGGTCACCAAAAAAAAATATACCAAAATGTAGGCCTGTTCATTACCTTTCTTCCAACGTACCGATTGGATTTTTGGGGCACCTCGTTCAGCCGGCAGATGCAGTTAACCGATTATGGACACAAAAAATATTTAAAAAAAAAGTTGGGAACATTAACCTTCATAAAAAAATAAGTTCCTGACATCTGGCCACCATAAAAAATATACCAAAATGTAGGCCTGTTCATTACCTTTCTCATGACGTACCGATTGGATTTTTGGGGCGCCGCGTTCAGCCGACAGATGCAGCTAACCGATTATGGACACAAAAAATATTAAAAAAAAAAAGTTGGGAACATTAACCTTCGTCAAAAAATAAGTTCCTGACATCTGCTCACCATAAAAAATATACCAAAATGTAGGCCTGTTCATTACCTTTCTCACGACGTACCGATTAGATTTTTGGGGCACCTCGTTCAGCCGGCAGATGCAGTTAACCGATTATGGACACAAAAAATATTTAAAAAAAAAGTTGGGAACATTAACCTTCGTCAAAAAATAAGTTCCTGACATCTGCTCACCATAAAAAATATACCAAAATGTAGGCCTGTTCATTACCTTTCTCACGACGTACCGATTAGATTTTTAGGGCGCCGCGTTTAGCCGCCAGATGCAGTTAACCAAATATGGGCACAAAAAATATTTAAAAAAAAAGTTGGGAACATTAACCTTCATCAAAAAATAAGTTCCTGACATCTGGCCACCATAAAAAATATACCAAAATGTAGGCCTGTTCATTAACTTTCTCACGACGTACCGATTGGATTTTTAGGGCGCCGCGTTCAGCCGCCAGATGCAGTTAACCGATTATGGACACAAAAAATATTTAAAAAAAAGTTGGGAACATTAACCTTCGTCAAAAAATAAGTTCCTGACATCTGGTCACCATAAATAATATACAAAAATGTAGGCCTGTTCATTAACTTTCTCACGACGTACCGATTGGATTTTTAGGGCGCCGCGTTCAGCCGCCAGATGCAGTTAACCAAATATGGGCACAAAAAATATTTAAAAAAAAAGTTGGGAACATTAGCCTTCGTCAAAAAATAAGTTCCTGACATCTGGTCACCATAAAAAATATACCAAAATGTAGGCCTGTTCATTACCTTTCTCACGACGTACCGATTGGATTTTTAGGGCGCCGCGTTCAGCCGACAGATGCAGCTAACCGATTATGGACACAAAAAATATTTAAAAAAAAGTTGGGAACATTAACCTTCGTCAAAAAATAAGTTCCTGACATCTGGTCACCATAAAAAATATACCAAAATGTAGGCCTGTTCATTACCTTTCTTCCAACGTACCGATTGGATTTTTGGGGCACCACGTTCAGCCGGCAGATGCAGTTAACCGATTATGGACACAAAAAATATTAAAAAAAAAAGTTGGGAACATTAACCTTCATAAAAAAATAAGTTCCTGACATCTGGCCACCATAAAAAATATACCAAAATGTAGGCCTGTTCATTACCTTTCTTCCAACGTACAGATTGGATTTTTGGGGCACCTCGTTCAGCCGGCAGATGCAGTTAACCGATTATGGACACAAAAAATATTTTAAAAAAAAGTTGGGAACATTAACCTTCGTCAAAAAATAAGTTCCTGACATCTGGTCACCATAAAAAATATACCAAAATGTAGGCCTGTTCATTACCTTTCTTCCAACGTACCGATTGGATTTTTGGGGCACCTCGTTCAGCCGGCAGATGCAGTTAACCGATTATGGACACAAAAAATATTTAAAAAAAAACTTGGGAACATTAACCTTCGTCAAAAAATAAGTTCCTGACATCTGGCCACCATAAAGAATATAACAAAATGTAGACCTGTTCATTACCTTTCTCATGACGTACCGATTGGATTTTTAGGGCGCCGCGTTCAGCCGACAGATGCAGCTAACCGATTATGGACACAAAAAATATTTAAAAAAAAAAGTTGGGAACATTAATCTTCGTCAAAAAATAAGTTCCTGACATCTGGTCACCATAAAAAATATACCAAAATGTAGGCCTGTTCATTACCTTTCTTCCAACGTACAGATTGGATTTTTGGGGCACCTCATTCAGCCGGCAGATGCAGTTAACCGATTATGGACACAAAAAATATTTAAAAAAAAAGTTGGGAACATTAACCTTCGTCCAAAAATAAGTTCCTGACATCTGGTCACTATAAAAAATATACCAAAATGTAGGCCTGTTCAGTACCTTTCTTCCAACGTACCGATTGGATTTTTAGGACGCCGCGTTCAGCCGACAGATGCAGCTAACCGATTATGGACACAAAAAATATTTAAAAAAAAGTTGGGAACATTAACCTTCGTCAAAAAATAAGTTCCTGACATCTGGCCACCATAAAAAATATACCAAAATGTAGGCCTGTTCATTACCTTTCTTCCAACGTACAGATTGGATTTTTGGGGCACCTCATTCAGCCGGCAGATGCAGTTAACCGATTATGGACACAAAAAATATTTAAAAAAAAAGTTGGGAACATTAACCTTCGTCCAAAAATAAGTTCCTGACATCTGGTCACCATTAAAAATATACCAAAATGTAGGCCTGTTCAGTACCTTTCTTCCAACGTACCGATTGGATTTTTAGGACGCCGCGTTCAGCCGACAGATGCAGCTAACCGATTATGGACACAAAAAATATTTAAAAAAAAGTTGGGAACATTAACCTTCGTCAAAAAATAAGTTCCTGACATCTGGTCACCATAAAAAATATACCAAAATGTAGGCCTGTTCATTACCTTTCTCACGACGTACCGATTGGATTTTTAGGGCGCCGCGTTCAGCCGACAGATGCAGCTAACCGATTATGGACACAAAAAATATTTAAAAAAAAGTTGGGAACATTAACCTTCGTCAAAAAATAAGTTCCTGACATCTGGTCACCATAAAAAATATACCAAAATGTAGGCCTGTTCATTACCTTTCTTCCAACGTACCGATTGGATTTTTGGGGCACCTCGTTCAGCCGGCAGATGCAGTTAACCGATTATGGACACAAAAAATATTAAAAAAAAAAGTTGGGAACATTAACCTTCATAAAAAAATAAGTTCCTGACATCTGGCCACCATAAAAAATATACCAAAATGTAGGCCTGTTCATTACCTTTCTTCCAACGTACAGATTGGATTTTTGGGGCACCTCGTTCAGCCGGCAGATGCAGTTAACCGATTATGGACACAAAAAATATTTAAAAAAAAAGTTGGGAACATTAACCTTCGTCAAAAAATAAGTTCCTGACATCTGGTCACCATAAAAAATATACCAAAATGTAGGCCTGTTCATTACCTTTCTTCCAACGTACCGATTGGATTTTTGGGGCACCTCGTTCAGCCGGCAGATGCAGTTAACCGATTATGGACACAAAAAATATTTAAAAAAAAACTTGGGAACATTAACCTTCGTCAAAAAATAAGTTCCTGACATCTGGCCACCATAAAGAATATAAAAAAATGTAGACCTGTTCATTACCTTTCTCATGACGTACCGATTGGATTTTTAGGGCGCCGCGTTCAGCCGACAGATGCAGCTAACCGATTATGGACACAAAAAATATTTAAAAAAAAAAGTTGGGAACATTAATCTTCGTCAAAAAATAAGTTCCTGACATCTGGTCACCATAAAAAATATACCAAAATGTAGGCCTGTTCATTACCTTTCTTCCAACGTACAGATTGGATTTTTGGGGCATCTCATTCAGCCGGCAGATGCAGTTAACCGATTATGGACACAAAAAATATTTAAAAAAAAAGTTGGGAACATTAACCTTCGTCCAAAAATAAGTTCCTGACATCTGGTCACCATAAAAAATATACCAAAATGTAGGCCTGTTCAGTACCTTTCTTCCAACGTACCGATTGGATTTTTAGGACGCCGCGTTCAGCCGACAGATGCAGCTAACCGATTATGGACACAAAAAATATTTAAAAAAAAGTTGGGAACATTAACCTTCGTCAAAAAATAAGTTCCTGACATCTGGCCACCATAAAAAATATACCAAAATGTAGGCCTGTTCATTACCTTTCTTCCAACGTACAGATTGGATTTTTGGGGCACCTCATTCAGCCGGCAGATGCAGTTAACCGATTATGGACACAAAAAATATTTAAAAAAAAAGTTGGGAACATTAACCTTCGTCCAAAAATAAGTTCCTGACATCTGGTCACCATTAAAAATATACCAAAATGTAGGCCTGTTCAGTACCTTTCTTCCAACGTACCGATTGGATTTTTAGGACGCCGCGTTCAGCCGACAGATGCAGCTAACCGATTATGGACACAAAAAATATTTAAAAAAAAGTTGGGAACATTAACCTTCGTCAAAAAATAAGTTCCTGACATCTGGCCACCATAAAAAATATACCAAAATGTAGGCCTGTTCATTACCTTTCTTCCAACGTACCGATTGGATTTTTGGGGCACCTCGTTCAGCCGGCAGATGCAGTTAACCGATTATGGACACAAAAAATATTTAAAAAAAAAGTTGGGAACATTAACCTTCGTCAAAAAATAAGTTCCTGACATCTGGTCACCATAAAAAATATACCAAAATGTAGGCCTGTTCATTACCTTTCTCACGACGTACCGATTGGATTTTTAGGGCGCCGCGTTTAGCCGCCAGATGCAGTTAACCAAATATGGGCACAAAAAATATTTAAAAAAAAAGTTAGGAACATTAACCTTCGTCAAAAAATAAGTTCCTGACATCTGGTCACCATAAAAAATATACCAAAATGTAGGCCTGTTCATTACCTTTCTCATGACGTACCGATTGGATTTTTAGGGCGCCGCGTTCAGCCGACAGATGCAGCTAACCGATTATGGACACAAAAAATATTTAAAAAAAAAAGTTGGGAACATTAATCTTCGTCAAAAAATAAGTTCCTGACATCTGGTCACCATAAAAAATATACCAAAATGTAGGCCTGTTCATTACCTTTCTTCCAACGTACAGATTGGATTTTTGGGGCACCTCATTCAGCCGGCAGATGCAGTTAACCGATTATGGACACAAAAAATATTTAAAAAAAAAGTTGGGAACATTAACCTTCGTCCAAAAATAAGTTCCTGACATCTGGTCACCATAAAAAATATACCAAAATGTAGGCCTGTTCAGTACCTTTCTTCCAACGTACCGATTGGATTTTTAGGACGCCGCGTTCAGCCGACAGATGCAGCTAACCGATTATGGACACAAAAAATATTTAAAAAAAAGTTGGGAACATTAACCTTCGTCGAAAAATAAGTTCCTGACATCTGGCCACCATAAAAAATATACCAAAATGTAGGCCTGTTCATTACCTTTCTTCCAACGTACAGATTGGATTTTTGGGGCACCTCATTCAGCCGGCAGATGCAGTTAACCGATTATGGACACAAAAAATATTTAAAAAAAAAGTTGGGAACATTAACCTTCGTCCAAAAATAAGTTCCTGACATCTGGTCACCATTAAAAATATACCAAAATGTAGGCCTGTTCAGTACCTTTCTTCCAACGTACCGATTGGATTTTTAGGACGCGGCGTTCAGCCGACAGATGCAGCTAACCGATTATGGACACAAAAAATATTTAAAAAAAAGTTGGGAACATTAACCTTCGTCAAAAAATAAGTTCCTGACATCTGGCCACCATAAAAAATATACCAAAATGTAGGCCTGTTCAATACCTTTCTTCCAACGTACCGATTGGATTTTTGGGGCACCTCGTTCAGCCGGCAGATGCAGTTAACCGATTATGGACACAAAAAATATTTAAAAAAAAAGTTGGGAACATTAACCTTCGTCAAAAAATAAGTTCCTGACATCTGGTCACCATAAAAAATATACCAAAATGTAGGCCTGTTCATTACCTTTCTCACGACGTACCGATTGGATTTTTAGGGCGCCGCGTTTAGCCGCCAGATGCAGTTAACCAAATATGGGCACAAAAAATATTTAAAAAAAAAGTTGGGAACATTAACCTTCGTCAAAAAATAAGTTCCTGACATCTGGCCACCATAAAAAATATACCAAAATGTAGGCCTGTTCATTAACTTTCTCACGACGTACCGATTGGATTTTTAGGGCGCCGCGTTCAGCCGCCAGATGCAGTTAACCGATTATGGACACAAAAAATATTTAAAAAAAAAGTTGGGAACATTAACCTTCGTCAAAAAATAAGTTCCTGACATCTGGTCACCATAAAAAATATACCAAAATGTAGGCCTGTTCATTACCTTTCTCACGACGTGCCGATTGGATTTTTAGGGCGCCGCGTTCAGCCGACAGATGCAGCTAACCGATTATGGACACAAAAAATATTTAAAAAAAAGTTGGGAACATTAACCTTCGTCAAAAAATAAGTTCCTGACATCTGGTCACCAAAAAAGATATACCAAAATGTAGGCCTGTTCATTACCTTTCTTCCAACGTACCGATTGGATTTTTGGGGCACCTCGTTCAGCCGGCAGATTTAGTTAACCGATTATGGACACAAAAAATATTTAAAAAAAAAGTTGGGAACATTAACCTTCATAAAAAAATAAGTTCCTGACATCTGGCCACCATAAAAAATATACCAAAATGTAGGCCTGTTCATTACCTTTCTCATGACGTACCGATTGGATTTTTGGGGCGCCGCGTTCAGCCGACAGATGCAGCTAACCGATTATGGACACAAAAAATATTTAAAAAAAAAAATTGGGAACATTAACCTTCGTCAAAAAATAAGTTCCTGACATCTGGTCACCATAAAAAATATACCAAAATGTAGGCCTGTTCATTACCTTTCTTCCAACGTACCGATTGGATTTTTAGGGCGCCGCGTTCAGCCGACAGATGCAGCTAACCGATTATGGACACAAAAAATATTTAAAAAAAAGTTGGGAACATTAACCTTCGTCAAAAAATAAGTTCCTGACATCTGGCCACCATAAAAAATATACCAAAATGTAGGCCTGTTCATTACCTTTCTTCCAACGTACCGATTGGATTTTTGGGGCACCTCGTTCAGCCGGCAGATGCAGTTAACCGATTATGGACACAAAAAATATTTAAAAAAAAAGTTGGGAACATTAACCTTCGTCAAAAAATAAGTTCCTGACATCTGCTCACCATAAAAAATATACCAAAATGTAGGCCTGTTCATTACCTTTCTCACGACGTACCGATTGGATTTTTAGGGCGCCGCGTTTAGCCGCCAGATGCAGTTAACCAAATATGGGCACAAAAAATATTTAAAAAAAAAGTTGGGAACATTAACCTTCGTCAAAAAATAAGTTCCTGACATCTGGCCACCATAAAAAATATACCAAAATGTAGGCCTGTTCATTAACTTTCTCACGACGTACCGATTAGATTTTTAGGGGGCCGCGTTCAGCCGCCAGATGCAGTTAACCGATTATGGACACAAAAAATATTTAAAAAAAAGTTGGGAACATTAACCTTCGTCAAAAAATAAGTTCCTGACATCTGGTCACCATAAATAATATACCAAAATGTAGGCCTGTTCATTACCTTTCTCACGACGTACCGATTGGATTTTTAGGGCGCCGCGTTCAGCCGCCAGATGCAGTTAACCAAATATGGGCACAAAAAATATTTAAAAAAAAAGTTGGGAACATTAACCTTCGTCAAAAAATAAGTTCTTGACATCTGGTCACCATAAAAAATATACCAAAATGTAGGCCTGTTCATTACCTTTCTTCCAACGTACCGATTGGATTTTTAGGGCGCCGCGTTCAGCCGACAGATGCAGCTAACCGATTATGGACACAAAAAATATTTAAAAAAAAGTTGGGAACATTAACCTTCGTCAAAAAATAAGTTCCTGACATCTGGCCACCATAAAAAATATACCAAAATGTAGGCCTGTTCATTACCTTTCTTCCAACGTACCGATTGGATTTTTGGGGCACCTCGTTCAGCCGGCAGATGCAGTTAACCGATTATGGACACAAAAAATATTTAAAAAAAAAGTTGGGAACATTAACCTTCGTCCAAAAATAAGTTCCTGACATCTGGTCACCATAAAAAATATACCAAAATGTAGGCCTGTTCAGTACCTTTCTTCCAACGTACCGATTGGATTTTTAGGGCGCCGCGTTCAGCCGACAGATGCAGCTAACCGATTATGGACACAAAAAATATTTAAAAAAAAGTTGGGAACATTAACCTTCGTCAAAAAATAAGTTCCTGACATCTGGCCACCATAAAAAATATACCAAAATGTAGGCCTGTTCATTACCTTTCTTCCAACGTACCGATTGGATTTTTGGGGCACCTCGTTCAGCCGCCAGATGCAGTTAACCGATTATGGACACAAAAAATATTTAAAAAAAAAGTTGGGAACATTAACCTTCATAAAAAAATAAGTTCCTGACATCTGGCTACCATAAAAAATATACCAAAATGTAGGCCTGTTCATTACCTATCTCATGACGTACAGATTGGATTTTTGGGGCGCCGCGTTCAGCCGACAGATGCAGTTAACCGATTATGGACACAAAAAATATTTAAAAAAAAACTTGGGAACATTAACCTTCGTCAAAAAATAAGTTATTGACATCTGGCCACCATAAAAAAATATACCAAAATGTAGGCCTGTTCATTACCTTTCGCATGACGTACCGATTGGATTTTTAAGGCGCCGCGTTCAGCCACCAGATGCAGTTAACCGATTATGGACACAAAAAATATTTTAAAAAAAGTTGGGAACATTAACCTTCGTCAAAAAATAAGTTCCTGACATCTGGCCACCATAAAAAATATACCAAAATGTAGGCCTGTTCATTACCTTTCTTCCAACGTACAGATTGGATTTTTGGGGCACCTCGTTCAGCCGGCAGATGCAGTTAACCGATTATGGACACAAAAAATATTTAAAAAAAAAGTTGGGAACATTAACCTTCGTCAAAAAATAAGTTCCTGACATATGGTCACCATAAAAAATATACCAAACTGTAGGCCTGTTCATTACCTTTCTTCCAACGTACCGATTGGATTTTTGGGGCACCTCGTTCAGCCGGCAGATGCAGTTAACCGATTATGGACACAAAAAATATTTTAAAAAAAACTTGGGAACATTAACCTTCGTCAAAAAATAAGTTCCTGACACCTGGCCACCATAAAGAATATAACAAAATGTAGACCTGTTCATTACCTTTCTCATGACGTACCGATTGGATTTTTAGGGCGCCGCGTTCAGCCGACAGATGCAGCTAACCGATTATGGACACAAAAAATATTTAAAAAAAAAAGTTGGGAACATTAATCTTCGTCAAAAAATAAGTTCCTGACATCTGGTCACCATAAAAAATATACCAAAATGTAGGCCTGTTCATTACCTTTCTTCCAACGTACAGATTGGATTTTTGGGGCACCTCGTTCAGCCGGCAGATGCAGTTAACCGATTATGGACACAAAAAATATTTAAAAAAAAAGTTGGGAACATTAACCTTCGTCCAAAAATAAGTTCCTGACATCTGGTCACCATAAAAAATATACCAAAATGTAGGCCTGTTCAGTACCTTTCTTCCAACGTACCGATTGGATTTTTAGGGCGCCGCGTTCAGCCGACAGATGCAGCTAACCGATTATGGACACAAAAAATATTTAAAAAAAAGTTGGGAACATTAACCTTCGTCAAAAAATAAGTTCCTGACATCTGGCCACCATAAGAAATATACCAAAATGTAGGCCTGTTCATTACCTTTCTTCCAACGTACCGATTGGATTTTTGGGGCACCTCGTTCAGCCGGCAGATGCAGTTAACCGATTATGGACACAAAAAATATTTAAAAAAAAAGTTGGGAACATTAACCTTCGTCAAAAAATAAGTTCCTGACATCTGGTCACCATAAAAAATATACCAAAATGTAGGCCTGTTCATTACCTTTCTTCCAACGTACCGATTGGATTTTTAGGGCGCCGCGTTTAGCCGCCAGATGCAGTTAACCAAATATGGGCACAAAAAATATTTAAAAAAAAAGTTGGGAACATTAACCTTCGTCAAAAAATAAGTTCCTGACATCTGGCCACCATAAAAAATACACCAAAATGTAGGCCTGTTCATTAACTTTCTCACGACGTACCGATTGGATTTTTGGGGCGCCGCGTTCAGCCGCCAGATGTAGTTAACCGATTATGGACACAAAAAATATTTAAAAAAAAAGTTGGGAACATTAACCTTCGTCAAAAAATAAGTTCCTGACATCTGGTCACCATAAAAAATATACAAAAATGTAGGCCTGTTCATTACCTTTCTCACGACGTACCGATTGGATTTTTAGGGCGCCGCGTTCAGCCGGCAGATGCAGTTAACCGATTATGGACACAAAAAATATTTAAAAAAAAAAGTTGGGAACATTAACCTTCGTCAAAAAATAAGTTCCTGACATCTGGCCACGATAAAAAATATACCAAAATGTAGGCCTGTTCATTAACTTTCTCACGACGTACCGATTAGATTTTTAGGGGGCCGCGTTCAGCCGCCAGATGCAGTTAACCGATTATGGACACAAAAAATATTTAAAAAAAAGTTGGGAACATTAACCTTCGTCAAAAAATAAGTTCCTGACATCTGGTCACCATAAAAAATATACCAAAATGTAGGCCTGTTCATTACCTTTCTCTAACCGTACAGATTGGATTTTTACGGCGCCGCGTTCAGCCGCCAGATGCAGTTAACCGATTATGGACACAAAAAATATTTAAAAAAAAGTTGGGAACATTAACCTTCGTCAAAAAATAAGTTCCTGACATCTGGTCACCATAAAAAATATACCAAAATGTAGGCCTGTTCATTACCTTTCTCATGACGTACCGATTGGATTTTTAGGGCGCCGCGTTCAGCCGCCAGATGCAGTTAACCGATTATGGACACAAAAAATATTAAAAAAAAAAGTTGGGAACATTAACCTTCGTCAAAAAATAAGTTCCTGACATCTGGTCACCATAAAAAATATACCAAAATGTAGGCCTGTTCATTACCTTTCTCATGACGTACCGATTGGATTTTTACGGCGCCGCGTTCAACCGCCAGATGCAGTTAACCGATTATGGACACACAAAATATTTAAAAAAAAAGTTGGGAACATTAACCTTCGTCAAAAAATAAGTTCCTGACATCTGGTCACCATAAAAATTATACCAAAATGTAGGCCTGTTCATTACCTTTTTTCCAACGTACCGATTGGATTTTTAGGGCGCCGCGTTCAGCCGCCAGATGTAGTTAACCGATTATGGACACAAAAAATATTTAAAAAAAAAGTTGGGAACATTAACCTTCGTCAAAAAATAAGTTCCTGACATCTGGTCACCATAAAAAATATACCAAAATGTAGGCCTGTTCATTACCTTTCTCTAACCGTACAGATTGGATTTTTACGGCGCCGCGTTCAGCCGCCAGATGCAGTTAACCGATTATGGACACAAAAAATATTTAAAAAAAAGTTGGGAACATTAACCTTCGTCAAAAAATAAGTTCCTGACATCTGGCCACCATAAAAAATATACCAAAATGTAGGCCTGTTCATTACCTTTCTCTAACCGTACAGATTGGATTTTTACGGCGCCGCGTTCAGCCGCCAGATGCAGTTAACCGATTATGGACACAAAAAATATTTAAAAAAAAGTTGGGAACATTAACCTTCGTCAAAAAATAAGTTCCTGACATCTGGTCACCATAAAAAATATACCAAAATGTAGGCCTGTTTATTACCTTTCTCATGACGTACCGATTGGATTTTTAGGGCGCCGCGTTCAGCCGCCAGATGCAGTTAACCGATTATGGACACAAAAAATATTAAAAAAAAAAGTTGGGAACATTAACCTTCGTCAAAAAATAAGTTCCTGACATCTGGTCACCATAAAAAATATACCAAAATGTAGGCCTGTTCATTACCTTTCTCATGACGTACCGATTGGATTTTTAGGGCGCCGCGTTCAACCGCCAGATGCAGTTAACCGATTATGGACACACAAAATATTTAAAAAAAAAGTTGGGAACATTAACCTTCGTCAAAAAATAAGTTCCTGACATCTGGTCACCATAAAAATTATACCAAAATGTAGGCCTGTTCATTACCTTTTTTCCAACGTACCGATTGGATTTTTAGGGCGCCGCGTTCAGCCGCCAGATGTAGTTAACCGATTATGGACACAAAAAATATTTAAAAAAAAAGTTGGGAACATTAACCTTCGTCAAAAAATAAGTTCCTGACATCTGGTCACCATAAAAAATATACCAAAATGTAGGCCTGTTCATTACCTTTCTCACGACGTACCGATTGGATTTTTAGGGCGCCGCGTTCAGCCGACAGATGCAGCTAAACGATTATGGACACAAAAAATATTTAAAAAAAAGTTGGGAACATTAACCTTCGTCAAAAAATAAGTTCCTGACATCTGGTCACCATAAAAAATATACCAAAATGTAGGCCTGTTCATTACCTTTCTTCCAACGTACCGATTGGATTTTTGGGGCACCTCGTTCAGCCGGCAGATGCAGTTGACCGATTATGGACACAAAAAATATTTAAAAAAAAAGTTGGGAACATTAACCTTCATAAAAAAATAAGTTCCTGACATCTGGCCACCATAAAAAATATACCAAAATGTAGGCCTGTTCATTACCTTTCTCATGACGTACCGATTGGATTTTTGGGGCGCCGCGTTCAGCCGACAGATGCAGCTAACTGATTATGGACACAAAAAATATTTAAAAAAAAAAAGTTGGGAACATTAACCTTCGTCAAAAAATAAGTTCCTGACATCTGGTCACCATAAAAAATATACCAAAATGTAGGCCTGTTCATTACCTTTCTTCCAACGTACCGATTGGATTTTTAGGGCGCCGCGTTCAGCCGACAGATGCAGCTAACCGATTATGGACACAAAAAATATTTAAAAAAAAGTTGGGAACATTAACCTTCGTCAAAAAATAAGTTCCTGACATCTGGCCACCATAAAAAATATACCAAAATGTAGGCCTGTTCATTACCTTTCTCACGACGTACCGATTGGATTTCTAGGGCGCCGCGTTTAGCCGCCAGATGCAGTTAACCAAATATGGGCACAAAAAATATTTAAAAAAAAAGTTGGGAACATTAACCTTCGTCAAAAAATAAGTTCCTGACATCTGGCCACCATAAAAAATATACCAAAATGTAGGCCTGTTCATTAACTTTCTCACGACGTACCGATTGGATTTTTAGGGCGCCGCGTTCAGCCGCCAGATGCAGTTAACCGATTATGGACACAAAAAATATTTAAAAAAAGTTGGGAACATTAACCTTCGTCAAAAAATAAGTTCCTGACATCTGGCTACCATAAAAAATATACCAAAATGTAGGCCTGTTCATTACCTTTCTCATGACGTACCGATTGGATTTTTAGGGCGCCGCGTTCAGCCGACAGATGCAGCTAACCGATTATGGACACAAAAAATATTTAAAAAAAAGTTGGGAACATTAACCTTCGTCAAAAAATAAGTTCCTGACATCTGGCCACCATAAAAAATATACCAAAATGTAGGCCTGTTCATTACCTTTCTCACGACGTACCGATTGGATTTCTAGGGCGCCGCGTTTAGCCGCCAGATGCAGTTAACCAAATATGGGCACAAAAAATATTTAAAAAAAAAGTTGGGAACATTAACCTTCGTCAAAAAATAAGTTCCTGACATCTGGCCACCATAAAAAATATACCAAAATGTAGGCCTGTTCATTAACTTTCTCACGACGTACCGATTGGATTTTTAGGGCGCCGCGTTCAGCCGCCAGATGCAGTTAACCGATTATGGACACAAAAAATATTTAAAAAAAGTTGGGAACATTAACCTTCGTC
Organism: Philhelius festivus; assembly: GCA_963931855.1. Classification (NCBI taxonomy): domain Eukaryota; kingdom Metazoa; phylum Arthropoda; class Insecta; order Diptera; family Syrphidae; genus Philhelius; species Philhelius festivus. The sequence goes on along the minus strand of OZ007556.1, from coordinate 133,234,159 downwards.
AAAAAATAAGTTCCTGACATCTGGCTACCATAAAAAATATACCAAAATGTAGGCCTGTTCATTACCTTTCTCATGACGTACCGATTGGATTTTTGGGGCGCCGCGTTCAGCCGACAGATGCAGTTAACCGATTATGGACACAAAAAATATTTAAAAAAAAAGTTGGGAACATTAACCTTCGTCAAAAAATAAGTTCCTGACATCTGGTCACCATAAAAAATATACCAAAATGTAGGCCTGTTCATTACCTTTCTCACGACGTACCGATTGGATTTTTAGGGCGCCGCGTTCAGCCGACAGATGCAGCTAAACGATTATGGACACAAAAAATATTTAAAAAAAAGTTGGGAACATTAACCTTCGTCAAAAAATAAGTTCCTGACATCTGGTCACCATAAAAAATATACCAAAATGTAGGCCTGTTCATTACCTTTCTTCCAACGTACCGATTGGATTTTTGGGGCACCTCGTTCAGCCGGCAGATGCAGTTAACCGATTATGGACACAAAAAATATTTAAAAAAAAAGTTGGGAACATTAACTTTCGTCAAAAAATAAGTTCCTGACATCTGCTCACCATAAAAAATATACCAAAATGTAGGCCTGTTCATTACCTTTCTCACGACGTACCGATTGGATTTCTAGGGCGCCGCGTTTAGCCGCCAGATGCAGTTAACCAAATATGGGCACAAAAAATATTTAAAAAAAAAGTTGGGAACATTAACCTTCGTCAAAAAATAAGTTCCTGACATCTGGCCACCATAAAAAATATACCAAAATGTAGGCCTGTTCATTAACTTTCTCACGACGTACCGATTGGATTTTTAGGGCGCCGCGTTCAGCCGCCAGATGCAGTTAACCGATTATGGACACAAAAAATATTTAAAAAAAGTTGGGAACATTAACCTTCGTCAAAAAATAAGTTCCTGACATCTGGCTACCATAAAAAATATACCAAAATGTAGGCCTGTTCATTACCTTTCTCATGACGTACCGATTGGATTTTTGGGGCGCCGCGTTCAGCCGACAGATGCAGTTAACCGATTATGGACACAAAAAATATTTAAAAAAAAAGTTGGGAACATTAACCTTCATAAAAAAATAAGTTCCTGACATCTGGCCACCATAAAAAATATACCAAAATGTAGGCCTGTTCATTACCTTTCTCATGACGTACCGATTGGATTTTTGGGGCGCCGCGTTCAGCCGACAGATGCAGCTAACTGATTATGGACACAAAAAATATTTAAAAAAAGTTGGGAACATTAACCTTCGTCAAAAAATAAGTTCCTGACATCTGGTCACCATAAAAAATATACCAAAATGTAGGCCTGTTCATTACCTTTCTTCCAACGTACCGATTGGATTTTTGGGGCACCTCGTTCAGCCGGCAGATGCAGTTAACCGATTATGGACACAAAAAATATTTAAAAAAAAAGTTGGGAACATTAACCTTCATAAAAAGATAAGTTCCTGACATCTGGTCACCATAAAAAATATACCAAAATGTAGGCCTGTTCATTACCTTTCTCATGACGTACCGATTGGATTTTTGGGGCGCCGCGTTCAGCCGACAGATGCAGCTAACCGATTATGGACACAAAAAAGAGGCTGGGTGCGACCCACACTGATAACTTCCCATTTGTGGTCTTGAAAACTTGTAATAACTAAGAAGGTTGGTAGGTACATATTATATACTGAATTATAGATTTCCGTGTTTTTTAATATTATATTATAGAAATTACTTTATTACGAGTATTTCGGTTCCAACCATTTTAATTGAAAAAAAATTAAAAACGAAATATTCAAATATAAAAGATATGGTTTGGTTATTGATGGAAGTGTACTTACAAAATATATCCGCTCTAAAACTAGATTTATGTCAAATATAAGCCATTTGTCAGAAATTGTATTATGTATAAAATTAAATAATTGCAAAGTCAATATCATTGCTCGTTCTTAAGATATTCTAGTCGAAAAACAAATATTACCACTTTTTAGTAGATTTTTTTTATATTTTTGTTAAAACTGTCAATTCGATACTTGTCAAAATTTAACCAAATGTTAATAATTGTATTATATCGATACCTTCCCGTAAGAATGTACTAAGCGAAACTTTTTCCGAAAATGACTTTTTGATGAGGAAATATAATATATGTTAAGGGCCACGTTTTGGCCTGGGTTTCGCCAACGAACTTTCTTCGTTTTTTTCGTTTCCTGAAAATTTTTAGAAATGTCGCTTAGTATACATTCTTACGGGAAGGTATCGATGTATAAAACTACAAACTTTAGAAGGCACTGTCGGAGTTTATTCCCAAGAAATTCGACTTGAAATACAATTTTAACTAGTTTTCACTAGAATTTTTAATAGTTTTTTTATTTAAAAAAAAAACTATTAATTCAATATTTGTCAAAATTTTACCAATTGTACAAAATTATATTATGTATAAAATAAACTAAATTAGAAGTCAATATCACTACTAGTTCTCGAGAAACTTGATTCGAAAAACAATTTTTACCAATTTTCAATAGAATTTTATATAGTTTTTTATTTTTTGTAAAAAAACTATAAACTGATTTTTTTTGAAATTTTTTCCAGTTGTCAAACACATTATTTTTCGTAAAATAAAATTATTTTGAGTTTCAAATTGTTTTCCGTTCTTAGAATATCTGGGTTATGAAATTTTTTTTTTCAGTTTTTTTTATTTAAAGAAATAACGGTATGTTCATTTTTTTCCAAATTCATACCAAATCTGTATGACCTTATAATGAGTACATTAAATTTTATTTGAAATCAATAGCATTATTTTTTCGTGAGATATTTGAAACTAACCAAAATTTTTACTTTTTTTTTAAACCGTTATAGTGAAAAAACTACTCACTCATTTTTAATCAACGCCCTTTCAGCCTCTTTCGAAGTTATTATCTATTAAACAAAATTTATTTTAAGTCGATATCTTTACTCGTTCTTGAGATATCGACGACGAAAAATGGTACGAGAACGTACGGACGTACGAACGTACGCACGTACGAACGTACGAACGTACGAACGTACGAACGTACGAACGTACGTACACACACACACACAGACATCTCTCTAAAAATGATTTATATAGCCTCTAGGGACCTTGAAACGTCGAGAAATGTCAAAAATTCCAATTTGACAAATCGGACCGATTACAATAACTCCCTATGGGAAGTTAAAAATATTTAAAAAAAAAAGTTGGGAACATTAACCTTCGTCAAAAAATAAGTTCCTGACATCTGGTCACCATAAAAAATATACCAAAATGTAGGCCTGTTCATTACCTTTCTTCCAACGTACCGATTGGATTTTTAGGGCGCCGCGTTCAGCCGACAGATGCAGCTAACCGATTATGGACACAAAAAATATTTAAAAAAAAGTTGGGAACATTAACCCTCGTCAAAAAATAAGTTCCTGACATCTGGCCGCCATAAAAAATATATCAAAATGTAGGCCTGTTCATTAACTTTCTCACGACGTACCGATTGGATTTTTGGGGCACCTCGTTCAGCCGGCAGATGCAGTTAACCGATTATGGACACAAAAAATATTAAAAAAAAAAGTTGGGAACATTAACCTTCGTCAAAAAATAAGTTCCTGACATCTGGTCACCATAAGAAATATACCAAAATGTAGGCCTGTTCATTACCTTTCTCATGACGTACCGATTGAATTTTTGGGGCGCCGCGTTCAGCCGACAGATGCAGCTAACCGATTATGGACACAAAAAATATTTAAAAAAAAAAGTTGGGAACATTAACCTTCGTCAAAAAATAAGTTCCTGACATCTGGCTACCATAAAAAATATACCAAAATGTAGGCCTGTTCATTACCTTTCTCATGACGTACCGATTGAATTTTTGGGGCGCCGCGTTCAGCCGACAGATGCAGCTAACCGATTATGGACACAAAAAATATTTAAAAAAAAAGTTGGGAACATTAACCTTCATAAAAAAATAAGTTCCTGACATCTGGCCACCATAAAAAATATACCAATATGTAGGCCTGTTCATTACCTTTCTCATGACGTACCGATTGGATTTTTGGGGCGCCGCGTTCAGCCGACAGATGCAGCTAACCGATTATGGACACAAAAAATATTTAAAAAAAAAAATTGGGAACATTAACCTTCGTCAAAAAATAAGTTCCTGACATCTGGTCACCATAAAAAATATACCAAAATGTAGGCCTGTTCATTACCTTTCTTCCAACGTACCGATTGGATTTTTAGGGCGCCGCGTTCAGCCGACAGATGCAGCTAACCGATTATGGACACAAAAAATATTTAAAAAAAAGTTGGGAACATTAACCTTCGTCAAAAAATAAGTTCCTGACATCTGGCCACCATAAAAAATATACCAAAATGTAGGCCTGTTCATTACCTTTCTTCCAACGTACCGATTGGATTTTTGGGGCACCTCGTTCAGCCGGCAGATGCAGTTAACCGATTATGGACACAAAAAATATTTAAAAAAAAAGTTGGGAACATTAACCTTCGTCAAAAAATAAGTTCCTGACATCTGCTCACCATAAAAAATATACCAAAATGTAGGCCTGTTCATTACCTTTCTCACGACGTACCGATTGGATTTTTAGGGCGCCGCGTTTAGCCGCCAGATGCAGTTAACCAAATATGGGCACAAAAAATATTTAAAAAAAAAGTTGGGAACATTAACCTTCGTCAAAAAATAAGTTCCTGACATCTGGCCACCATAAAAAATATACCAAAATGTAGGCCTGTTCATTACCTTTCTTCCAACGTACCGATTGGATTTTTGGGGCACCTCGTTCAGCCGGCAGATGCAGTTAACCGATTATGGACACAAAAAATATTTAAAAAAAAAGTTGGGAACATTAACCTTCGTCCAAAAATAAGTTCCTGACATCTGGTCACCATAAAAAATATACCAAAATGTAGGCCTGTTCAGTACCTTTCTTCCAACGTACCGATTGGATTTTTAGGGCGCCGCGTTCAGCCGACAGATGCAGCTAACCGATTATGGACACAAAAAATATTTAAAAAAAAGTTGGGAACATTAACCTTCGTCAAAAAATAAGTTCCTGACATCTGGCCACCATAAAAAATATACCAAAATGTAGGCCTGTTCATTACCTTTCTTCCAACGTACCGATTGGATTTTTGGGGCACCTCGTTCAGCCGGCAGATGCAGTTAACCGATTATGGACACAAAAAATATTTAAAAAAAAAGTTGGGAACATTAACCTTCATAAAAAAATAAGTTCCTGACATCTGGCTACCATAAAAAATATACCAAAATGTAGGCCTGTTCATTACCTTTCTCATGACGTACAGATTGGATTTTTGGGGCGCCGCGTTCAGCCGACAGATGCAGTTAACCGATTATGGACACAAAAAATATTTAAAAAAAAACTTGGGAACATTAACCTTCGTCAAAAAATAAGTTATTGACATCTGGCCACCATAAAAAATATACCAATATGTAGGCCTGTTCATTACCTTTCTCATGACGTACCGATTGGATTTTTGGGGCGCCGCGTTCAGCCGACAGATGCAGCTAACCGATTATGGACACAAAAAATATTTAAAAAAAAAAATTGGGAACATTAACCTTCGTCAAAAAATAAGTTCCTGACATCTGGTCACCATAAAAAATATACCAAAATGTAGGCCTGTTCATTACCTTTCTTCCAACGTACCGATTGGATTTTTAGGGCGCCGCGTTCAGCCGACAGATGCAGCTAACCGATTATGGACACAAAAAATATTTAAAAAAAAGTTGGGAACATTAACCTTCGTCAAAAAATAAGTTCCTGACATCTGGCCACCATAAAAAATATACCAAAATGTAGGCCTGTTCATTACCTTTCTTCCAACGTACCGATTGGATTTTTGGGGCACCTCGTTCAGCCGGCAGATGCAGTTAACCGATTATGGACACAAAAAATATTTAAAAAAAAAGTTGGGAACATTAACCTTCGTCAAAAAATAAGTTCCTGACATCTGCTCACCATAAAAAATATACCAAAATGTAGGCCTGTTCATTACCTTTCTCACGACGTACCGATTGGATTTTTAGGGCGCCGCGTTTAGCCGCCAGATGCAGTTAACCAAATATGGGCACAAAAAATATTTAAAAAAAAAGTTGGGAACATTAACCTTCGTCAAAAAATAAGTTCCTGACATCTGGCCACCATAAAAAATATACCAAAATGTAGGCCTGTTCATTACCTTTCTTCCAACGTACCGATTGGATTTTTGGGGCACCTCGTTCAGCCGGCAGATGCAGTTAACCGATTATGGACACAAAAAATATTTAAAAAAAAAGTTGGGAACATTAACCTTCGTCCAAAAATAAGTTCCTGACATCTGGTCACCATAAAAAATATACCAAAATGTAGGCCTGTTCAGTACCTTTCTTCCAACGTACCGATTGGATTTTTAGGGCGCCGCGTTCAGCCGACAGATGCAGCTAACCGATTATGGACACAAAAAATATTTAAAAAAAAGTTGGGAACATTAACCTTCGTCAAAAAATAAGTTCCTGACATCTGGCCACCATAAAAAATATACCAAAATGTAGGCCTGTTCATTACCTTTCTTCCAACGTACCGATTGGATTTTTGGGGCACCTCGTTCAGCCGGCAGATGCAGTTAACCGATTATGGACACAAAAAATATTTAAAAAAAAAGTTGGGAACATTAACCTTCATAAAAAAATAAGTTCCTGACATCTGGCTACCATAAAAAATATACCAAAATGTAGGCCTGTTCATTACCTTTCTCATGACGTACAGATTGGATTTTTGGGGCGCCGCGTTCAGCCGACAGATGCAGTTAACCGATTATGGACACAAAAAATATTTAAAAAAAAACTTGGGAACATTAACCTTCGTCAAAAAATAAGTTATTGACATCTGGCCACCATAAAAAAATATACCAAAATGTAGGCCTGTTCATTACCTTTCGCATGACGTACCGATTGGATTTTTAAGGCGCCGCGTTCAGCCACCAGATGCAGTTAACCGATTATGGACACAAAAAATATTTTAAAAAAAGTTGGGAACATTAACCTTCGTCAAAAAATAAGTTCCTGACATCTGGCCACCATAAAAAATATACCAAAATGTAGGCCTGTTCATTACCTTTCTTCCAACGTACAGACTGGATTTTTGGGGCACCTCGTTCAGCCGGCAGATGCAGTTAACCGATTATGGACACAAAAAATATTTAAAAAAAAAGTTGGGAACATTAACCTTCGTCAAAAAATAAGTTCCTGACATATGGTCACCATAAAAAATATACCAAACTGCAGGCCTGTTCATTACCTTTCTTCCAACGTACCGATTGGATTTTTGGGGCACCTCGTTCAGCCGGCAGATGCAGTTAACCGATTATGGACACAAAAAATATTTTAAAAAAAACTTGGGAACATTAACCTTCGTCAAAAAATAAGTTCCTGACACCTGGCCACCATAAAGAATATAACAAAATGTAGACCTGTTCATTACCTTTCTCATGACGTACCGATTGGATTTTTAGGGCGCCGCGTTCAGCCGACAGATGCAGCTAACCGATTATGGACACAAAAAATATTTAAAAAAAAAAGTTGGGAACATTAATCTTCGTCAAAAAATAAGTTCCTGACATCTGGTCACCATAAAAAATATACCAAAATGTAGGCCTGTTCATTACCTTTCTTCCAACGTACAGATTGGATTTTTGGGGCACCTCGTTCAGCCGGCAGATGCAGTTAACCGATTATGGACACAAAAAATATTTAAAAAAAAAGTTGGGAACATTAACCTTCGTCCAAAAATAAGTTCCTGACATCTGGTCACCATAAAAAATATACCAAAATGTAGGCCTGTTCAGTACCTTTCTTCCAACGTACCGATTGGATTTTTAGGGCGCCGCGTTCAGCCGACAGATGCAGCTAACCGATTATGGACACAAAAAATATTTAAAAAAAAGTTGGGAACATTAACCTTCGTCAAAAAATAAGTTCCTGACATCTAGCCACCATAACAAATATACCAAAATGTAGGCCTGTTCATTACCTTTCTTCCAACGTACCGATTGGATTTTTGGGGCACCTCGTTCAGCCGGCAGATGCAGTTAACCGATTATGGACACAAAAAATATTTAAAAAAAAAGTTGGGAACATTAACCTTCGTCAAAAAATAAGTTCCTGACATCTGGTCACCATAAAAAATATACCAAAATGTAGGCCTGTTCATTACCTTTCTTCCAACGTACCGATTGGATTTTTAGGGCGCCGCGTTTAGCCGCCAGATGCAGTTAACCAAATATGGGCACAAAAAATATTTAAAAAAAAAGTTGGGAACATTAACCTTCGTCAAAAAATAAGTTCCTGACATCTGGCCACCATAAAAAATACACCAAAATGTAGGCCTGTTCATTAACTTTCTCACGACGTACCGATTGGATTTTTAGGGCGCCGCGTTCAGCCGCCAGATGTAGTTAACCGATTATGGACACAAAAAATATTTAAAAAAAAAGTTGGGAACATTAACCTTCGTCAAAAAATAAGTTCCTGACATCTGGTCACCATAAAAAATATACCAAAATGTAGGCCTGTTCATTACCTTTCTCACGACGTACCGATTGGATTTTTAGGGCGCCGCGTTCAGCCGACAGATGCAGCTAACCGATTATGGACACAAAAAATATTTAAAAAAAAGTTGGGAACATTAACCTTCGTCAAAAAATAAGTTCCTGACATCTGGTCACCATAAAAAATATACCAAAATGTAGGCCTGTTCATTACCTTTCTTCCAACGTACCGATTGGATTTTTGGGGCACCTCGTTCAGCCGGCAGATGCAGTTGACCGATTATGGACACAAAAAATATTTAAAAAAAAAGTTGGGAACATTAACCTTCATAAAAAAATAAGTTCCTGACATCTGGCCACCATAAAAAATATACCAAAATGTAGGCCTGTTCATTACCTTTCTCATGACGTACCGATTGGATTTTTGGGGCGCCGCGTTCAGCCGACAGATGCAGCTAACTGATTATGGACACAAAAAATATTTAAAAAAAAAAAGTTGGGAACATTAACCTTCGTCAAAAAATAAGTTCCTGACATCTGGTCACCATAAAAAATATACCAAAATGTAGGCCTGTTCATTACCTTTCTTCCAACGTACCGATTGGATTTTTAGGGCGCCGCGTTCAGCCGACAGATGCAGCTAACCGATTATGGACACAAAAAATATTTAAAAAAAAGTTGGGAACATTAACCTTCGTCAAAAAATAAGTTCCTGACATCTGGCCACCATAAAAAATATACCAAAATGTAGGCCTGTTCATTACCTTTCTTCCAACGTACCGATTGGATTTTTGGGGCACCTCGTTCAGCCGGCAGATGCAGTTAACCGATTATGGACACAAAAAATATTTAAAAAAAAAGTTGGGAACATTAACCTTCGTCAAAAAATAAGTTCCTGACATCTGCTCACCATAAAAAATATACCAAAATGTAGGCCTGTTCATTACCTTTCTCACGACGTACCGATTGGATTTCTAGGGCGCCGCGTTTAGCCGCCAGATGCAGTTAACCAAATATGGGCACAAAAAATATTTAAAAAAAAAGTTGGGAACATTAACCTTCGTCAAAAAATAAGTTCCTGACATCTGGCCACCATAAAAAATATACCAAAATGTAGGCCTGTTCATTACCTTTCTTCCAACGTACCGATTGGATTTTTGGGGCACCTCGTTCAGCCGGCAGATGCAGTTAACCGATTATGGACACAAAAAATATTTAAAAAAAAAGTTGGGAACATTAACCTTCGTCCAAAAATAAGTTCCTGACATCTGGTCACCATAAAAAATATACCAAAATGTAGGCCTGTTCAGTACCTTTCTTCCAACGTACCGATTGGATTTTTAGGGCGCCGCGTTCAGCCGACAGATGCAGCTAACCGATTATGGACACAAAAAATATTTAAAAAAAAGTTGGGAACATTAACCTTCGTCAAAAAATAAGTTCCTGACATCTGGCCACCATAAAAAATATACCAAAATGTAGGCCTGTTCATTACCTTTCTTCCAACGTACCGATTGGATTTTTGGGGCACCTCGTTCAGCCGGCAGATGCAGTTAACCGATTATGGACACAAAAAATATTTAAAAAAAAAGTTGGGAACATTAACCTTCATAAAAAAATAAGTTCCTGACATCTGGCTACCATAAAAAATATACCAAAATGTAGGCCTGTTCATTACCTTTCTCATGACGTACAGATTGGATTTTTGGGGCGCCGCGTTCAGCCGACAGATGCAGTTAACCGATTATGGACACAAAAAATATTTAAAAAAAAACTTGGGAACATTAACCTTCGTCAAAAAATAAGTTATTGACATCTGGCCACCATAAAAAAATATACCAAAATGTAGGCCTGTTCATTACCTTTCGCATGACGTACCGATTGGATTTTTAAGGCGCCGCGTTCAGCCACCAGATGCAGTTAACCGATTATGGACACAAAAAATATTTTAAAAAAAGTTGGGAACATTAACCTTCGTCAAAAAATAAGTTCCTGACATCTGGCCACCATAAAAAATATACCAAAATGTAGGCCTGTTCATTACCTTTCTTCCAACGTACAGACTGGATTTTTGGGGCACCTCGTTCAGCCGGCAGATGCAGTTAACCGATTATGGACACAAAAAATATTTAAAAAAAAAGTTGGGAACATTAACCTTCGTCAAAAAATAAGTTCCTGACATATGGTCACCATAAAAAATATACCAAACTGCAGGCCTGTTCATTACCTTTCTTCCAACGTACCGATTGGATTTTTGGGGCACCTCGTTCAGCCGGCAGATGCAGTTAACCGATTATGGACACAAAAAATATTTTAAAAAAAACTTGGGAACATTAACCTTCGTCAAAAAATAAGTTCCTGACACCTGGCCACCATAAAGAATATAACAAAATGTAGACCTGTTCATTACCTTTCTCATGACGTACCGATTGGATTTTTAGGGCGCCGCGTTCAGCCGACAGATGCAGCTAACCGATTATGGACACAAAAAATATTTAAAAAAAAAAGTTGGGAACATTAATCTTCGTCAAAAAATAAGTTCCTGACATCTGGTCACCATAAAAAATATACCAAAATGTAGGCCTGTTCATTACCTTTCTTCCAACGTACAGATTGGATTTTTGGGGCACCTCGTTCAGCCGGCAGATGCAGTTAACCGATTATGGACACAAAAAATATTTAAAAAAAAAGTTGGGAACATTAACCTTCGTCCAAAAATAAGTTCCTGACATCTGGTCACCATAAAAAATATACCAAAATGTAGGCCTGTTCAGTACCTTTCTTCCAACGTACCGATTGGATTTTTAGGGCGCCGCGTTCAGCCGACAGATGCAGCTAACCGATTATGGACACAAAAAATATTTAAAAAAAAGTTGGGAACATTAACCTTCGTCAAAAAATAAGTTCCTGACATCTAGCCACCATAACAAATATACCAAAATGTAGGCCTGTTCATTACCTTTCTTCCAACGTACCGATTGGATTTTTGGGGCACCTCGTTCAGCCGGCAGATGCAGTTAACCGATTATGGACACAAAAAATATTTAAAAAAAAAGTTGGGAACATTAACCTTCGTCAAAAAATAAGTTCCTGACATCTGGTCACCATAAAAAATATACCAAAATGTAGGCCTGTTCATTACCTTTCTTCCAACGTACCGATTGGATTTTTAGGGCGCCGCGTTTAGCCGCCAGATGCAGTTAACCAAATATGGGCACAAAAAATATTTAAAAAAAAAGTTGGGAACATTAACCTTCGTCAAAAAATAAGTTCCTGACATCTGGCCACCATAAAAAATACACCAAAATGTAGGCCTGTTCATTAACTTTCTCACGACGTACCGATTGGATTTTTAGGGCGCCGCGTTCAGCCGCCAGATGTAGTTAACCGATTATGGACACAAAAAATATTTAAAAAAAAAGTTGGGAACATTAACCTTCGTCAAAAAATAAGTTCCTGACATCTGGTCACCATAAAAAATATACCAAAATGTAGGCCTGTTCATTACCTTTCTCACGACGTACCGATTGGATTTTTAGGGCGCCGCGTTCAGCCGACAGATGCAGCTAACCGATTATGGACACAAAAAATATTTAAAAAAAAGTTGGGAACATTAACCTTCGTCAAAAAATAAGTTCCTGACATCTGGTCACCATAAAAAATATACCAAAATGTAGGCCTGTTCATTACCTTTCTTCCAACGTACCGATTGGATTTTTGGGGCACCTCGTTCAGCCGGCAGATGCAGTTGACCGATTATGGACACAAAAAATATTTAAAAAAAAAGTTGGGAACATTAACCTTCATAAAAAAATAAGTTCCTGACATCTGGCCACCATAAAAAATATACCAAAATGTAGGCCTGTTCATTACCTTTCTCATGACGTACCGATTGGATTTTTGGGGCGCCGCGTTCAGCCGACAGATGCAGCTAACTGATTATGGACACAAAAAATATTTAAAAAAAAAAAGTTGGGAACATTAACCTTCGTCAAAAAATAAGTTCCTGACATCTGGTCACCATAAAAAATATACCAAAATGTAGGCCTGTTCATTACCTTTCTTCCAACGTACCGATTGGATTTTTAGGGCGCCGCGTTCAGCCGACAGATGCAGCTAACCGATTATGGACACAAAAAATATTTAAAAAAAAGTTGGGAACATTAACCTTCGTCAAAAAATAAGTTCCTGACATCTGGCCACCATAAAAAATATACCAAAATGTAGGCCTGTTCATTACCTTTCTTCCAACGTACCGATTGGATTTTTGGGGCACCTCGTTCAGCCGGCAGATGCAGTTAACCGATTATGGACACAAAAAATATTTAAAAAAAAAGTTGGGAACATTAACCTTCGTCAAAAAATAAGTTCCTGACATCTGCTCACCATAAAAAATATACCAAAATGTAGGCCTGTTCATTACCTTTCTCACGACGTACCGATTGGATTTCTAGGGCGCCGCGTTTAGCCGCCAGATGCAGTTAACCAAATATGGGCACAAAAAATATTTAAAAAAAAAGTTGGGAACATTAACCTTCGTCAAAAAATAAGTTCCTGACATCTGGCCACCATAAAAAATATACCAAAATGTAGGCCTGTTCATTAACTTTCTCACGACGTACCGATTGGATTTTTAGGGCGCCGCGTTCAGCCGCCAGATGCAGTTAACCGATTATGGACACAAAAAATATTTAAAAAAAGTTGGGAACATTAACCTTCGTCAAAAAATAAGTTCCTGACATCTGGCTACCATAAAAAATATACCAAAATGTAGGCCTGTTCATTACCTTTCTCATGACGTACCGATTGGATTTTTGGGGCGCCGCGTTCAGCCGACAGATGCAGTTAACCGATTATGGACACAAAAAATATTTAAAAAAAAAGTTGGGAACATTAACCTTCATAAAAAAATAAGTTCCTGACATCTGGCCACCATAAAAAATATACCAAAATGTAGGCCTGTTCATTACCTTTCTCATGACGTACCGATTGGATTTTTGGGGCGCCGCGTTCAGCCGACAGATGCAGCTAACTGATTATGGACACAAAAAATATTTAAAAAAAGTTGGGAACATTAACCTTCGTCAAAAAATAAGTTCCTGACATCTGGTCACCATAAAAAATATACCAAAATGTAGGCCTGTTCATTACCTTTCTTCCAACGTACCGATTGGATTTTTGGGGCACCTCGTTCAGCCGGCAGATGCAGTTAACCGATTATGGACACAAAAAATATTTAAAAAAAAAGTTGGGAACATTAACCTTCATAAAAAAATAAGTTCCTGACATCTGGTCACCATAAAAAATATACCAAAATGTAGGCCTGTTCATTACCTTTCTCATGACGTACCGATTGGATTTTTGGGGCGCCGCGTTCAGCCGACAGATGCAGCTAACCGATTATGGACACAAAAAATATTTAAAAAAAAAAGTTGGGAACATTAACCTTCGTCAAAAAATAAGTTCCTGACATCTGGTCACCATAAAAAATATACCAAAATGTAGGCCTGTTCATTACCTTTCTTCCAACGTACCGATTGGATTTTTAGGGCGCCGCGTTCAGCCGACAGATGCAGCTAACCGATTATGGACACAAAAAATATTTAAAAAAAAGTTGGGAACATTAACCCTCGTCAAAAAATAAGTTCCTGACATCTGGCCACCATAAAAAATATATCAAAATGTAGGCCTGTTCATTAACTTTCTCACGACGTACCGATTGGATTTTTGGGGCACCTCGTTCAGCCGGCAGATGCAGTTAACCGATTATGGACACAAAAAATATTAAAAAAAAAAGTTGGGAACATTAACCTTCGTCAAAAAATAAGTTCCTGACATCTGGTCACCATAACAAATATACCAAAATGTAGGCCTGTTCATTACCTTTCTCATGACGTACCGATTGAATTTTTGGGGCGCCGCGTTCAGCCGACAGATGCAGCTAACCGATTATGGACACAAAAAATATTTAAAAAAAAAAGTTGGGAACATTAACCTTCGTCAAAAAATAAGTTCCTGACATCTGGCCACCATAAAAAATATACCAAAATGTAGGCCTGTTCATTACCTTTCTCATGACGTACCGATTGGATTTTTGGGGCGCCGCGTTCAGCCGACAGATGCAGCTAACCGATTATGGACACAAAAAATATTTAAAAAAAAAAGTTGGGAACATTAACCTTCGTCAAAAAATAAGTTCCTGACATCTGGTCACCATAAAAAATATACCAAAATGTAGGCCTGTTCATTACCTTTCTTCCAACGTACCGATTGGATTTTTAGGGCGCCGCGTTCAGCCGACAGATGCAGCTAACCGATTATGGACACAAAAAATATTTAAAAAAAAGTTGGGAACATTAACCCTCGTCAAAAAATAAGTTCCTGACATCTGGTCACCATAAAAAATATACCAAAATGTAGGCCTGTTCATTACCTTTCTTCCAACGTACCGATTGGATTTTTGGGGCACCTCGTTCAGCCGGCAGATGCAGTTAACCGATTATGGACACAAAAAATATTTAAAAAAAAAGTTGGGAACATTAACCTTCGTCAAAAAATAAGTTCCTGACATCTGGCCACCATAAGAAATATACCAAAATGTAGGCCTGTTCATTAACTTTCTCACGACGTACCGATTGGATTTTTGGGGCAACTCGTTCAGCCGGCAGATGCAGTTAACCGATTATGGACACAAAAAATATTAAAAAAAAAAGTTGGGAACATTAACCTTCGTCAAAAAATAAGTTCCTGACATCTGGTCACCATAAAAAATATACCAAAATGTAGGCCTGTTCATTACCTTTCTCACGACGTACCGATTGGATTTTTAGGGCGCCGCGTTTAGCCGCCAGATGCAGTTAACCAAATATGGACACAAAAAATATTTAAAAAAAAAGTTGGGAACATTAACCTTCGTCAAAAAATAAGTTCCTGACATCTGGCCACCATAAAAAATATACCAAAATGTAGGCCTGTTCATTATCTTTCTCACGACGTACCGATTGGATTTTTAGGGCGCCGCGTTCAGCCGCCAGATGCAGTTAACCGATTATGGACACAAAAAATATTTAAAAAAAAAGTTGGGAACATTAACCTTCGTCAAAAAATAAGTTCCTGACATCTGGCCACCATAAAAAATATACCAAAATGTAGGCCTGTTCATTACCTTTCTTATGACGTACCGATTGGATTTCTGGGGCGCCGCGTTCAGCCGACAGATGCAGCTAACCGATTATGGACACAAAAAATATTTAAAAAAAAAGTTGGGAACATTAACCTTCGTCAAAAAATAAGTTCCTGACATCTGGTCACCATAAAAAATATACCAAAATGTAGGCCTGTTCATTACCTTTCTTCCAACGTACCGATTGGATTTTTGGGGCACCTCGTTCAGCCGGCAGATGCAGTTAACCGATTATGGACACAAAAAATATTTAAAAAAAAAGTTGGGAACATTAACCTTCGTCAAAAAATAAGTTACTGACATCTGGTCACCATAAAAATATACCAAAATGTAGGCCTGTTCATTACCTTTCTCATGACGTACCGATTGGATTTTTAGGGCGGTTACCATAAAAAATATACCAAAATGTAGGCCTGTTCATTACCTTTCTTCCAACGTACAGATTGGATTTTTGGGGCACCTCATTCAGCCGGCAGATGCAGTTAACCGATTATGGACACAAAAAATATTTAAAAAAAAAGTTGGGAACATTAACCTTCGTCCAAAAATAAGTTCCTGACATCTGGTCACCATAAAACATATACCAAAATGTAGGCCTGTTCAGTACCTTTCTTCCAACGTACCGATTGGATTTTTAGGACGCCGCGTTCAGCCGACAGATGCAGCTAACCGATTATGGACACAAAAAATATTTAAAAAAAAGTTGGGAACATTAACCTTCGTCAAAAAATAAGTTCCTGACATCTGGCCACCATAAAAAATATACCAAAATGTAGGCCAGTTCATTACCTTTCTTCCAACGTACCGATTGAATTTTTGGGGCACCTCGTTCAGCCGGCAGATGCAGTTAACCGATTATGGACACAAAAAATATTTAAAAAAAAAGTTGGGAACATTAACCTTCGTCCAAAAATAAGTTCCTGACATCTGGTCACCATAAAAAATATACCAAAATGTAGGCCTGTTCAGTACCTTTCTTCCAACGTACCGATTGGATTTTTAGGACGCCGCGTTCAGCCGATAGATGCAGCTAACCGATTATGGACACAAAAAATATTTAAAAAAAAGTTGGGAACATTAACCTTCGTCAAAAAATAAGTTCCTGACATCTGGCCACCATAAAAAATATACCAAAATGTAGGCCTGTTCATTACCTTTCTCACGACGTACCGATTGGATTTTTAGGGCGCCGCGTTCAGCCGGCAGATGCAGTTAACCGATTATGGACACAAAAAATATTTAAAAAAAAAGTTGGGAACATTAACCTTCGTCAAAAAATAAGTTCCTGACATCTGGTCACCATAAAAAATATACCAAAATGTAGGCCAGTTCATTACCTTTCTTCCAACGTACCGATTGGATTTTTGGGGCACCTCGTTCAGCCGGCAGATGCAGTTAACCGATTATGGACACAAAAAATATTTTAAAAAAAACTTGGGAACATTAACCTTCGTCAAAAAATAAGTTCCTGACATCTGGCCACCATAAAGAATATAACAAAATGTAGACCTGTTCATTACCTTTCTCATGACGTACCGATTGGATTTTTAGGGCGCCGCGTTCAGCCGACAGATGCAGCTAACCGATTATGGACACAAAAAATATTTAAAAAAAAAAGTTGGGAACATTAACCTTCGTCAAAAAATAAGTTCCTGACATCTGGTCACCATAAAAAATATACCAAAATGTAGGCCTGTTCATTACCTTTCTTCCAACGTACAGATTGGATTTTTGGGGCACCTCGTTCAGCCGGCAGATGCAGTTAACCGATTATGGACACAAAAAATATTTAAAAAAAAAGTTGGGAACATTAACCTTCGTCCAAAAATAAGTTCCTGACATCTGGTCACCATAAAAAATATACCAAAATGTAGGCCTGTTCAGTACCTTTCTTCCAACGTACCGATTGGATTTTTAGGGCGCCGCGTTCAGCCGACAGATGCAGCTAACCGATTATGGACACAAAAAATATTTAAAAAAAAGTTGGGAACATTAACCTTCGTCAAAAAATAAGTTCCTGACATCTGGCCACCATAAAAAATATACCAAAATGTAGGCCTGTTCATTACCTTTCTTCCAACGTACCGATTGGATTTTTGGGGCACCTCGTTCAGCCGGCAGATGCAGTTAACCGATTATGGACACAAAAAATATTTAAAAAAAAAGTTGGGAACATTAACCTTCGTCAAAAAATAAGTTCCTGACATCTGGTCACCATGAAAAATATACCAAAATGTAGGCCTGTTCATTACCTTTCTTCCAACGTACCGATTGGATTTTTAGGGCGCCGCGTTTAGCCGCCAGATGCAGTTAACCAAATATGGGCACAAAAAATATTTAAAAAAAAAGTTGGGAACATTAACCTTCGTCAAAAAAATAAGTTCCTGACATCTGGCCACCATAAAAAATACACCAAAATGTAGGCCTGTTCATTAACTTTCTCACGACGTACCGATTGGATTTTTAGGGCGCCGCGTTCAGCCGCCAGATGCAGTTAACCGATTATGGACACAAAAAATATTTAAAAAAAAAGTTGGGAACATTAACCTTCGTCAAAAAATAAGTTCCTGACATCTGGTCACCATAAAAAATACACCAAAATGTAGGCCTGTTCATTACCTTTCTCACGACGTACCGATTGGATTTTTAGGGCGCCGCGTTCAGCCGACAGATGCAGCTAACCGATTATGGACACAAAAAATATTTAAAAAAAAGTTGGGAACATTAACCCTCGTCAAAAAATAAGTTCCTGACATCTGGTCACCATAAAAAATATACCAAAATGTAGGCCTGTTCATTACCTTTCTCACGACGTACCGATTGGATTTTTAGGGCGCCGCGTTTAGCCGCCAGATGCAGTTAACCAAATATGGACACAAAAAATATTTAAAAAAAAAGTTGGGAACATTAACCTTCGTCAAAAAATAAGTTCCTGACATCTGGCCACCATAAAAAATATACCAAAATGTAGGCCTGTTCATTATCTTTCTCACGACGTACCGATTGGATTTTTAGGGCGCCGCGTTCAGCCGCCAGATGCAGTTAACCGATTATGGACACAAAAAATATTTAAAAAAAAAGTTGGGAACATTAACCTTCGTCAAAAAATAAGTTCCTGACATCTGGCCACCATAAAAAATATACCAAAATGTAGGCCTGTTCATTACCTTTCTTATGACGTACCGATTGGATTTCTGGGGCGCCGCGTTCAGCCGACAGATGCAGCTAACCGATTATGGACACAAAAAATATTTAAAAAAAAAGTTGGGAACATTAACCTTCGTCAAAAAATAAGTTCCTGACATCTGGTCACCATAAAAAATATACCAAAATGTAGGCCTGTTCATTACCTTTCTTCCAACGTACCGATTGGATTTTTGGGGCACCTCGTTCAGCCGGCAGATGCAGTTAACCGATTATGGACACAAAAAATATTTAAAAAAAAAGTTGGGAACATTAACCTTCGTCAAAAAATAAGTTACTGACATCTGGTCACCATAAAAATATACCAAAATGTAGGCCTGTTCATTACCTTTCTCATGACGTACCGATTGGATTTTTAGGGCGGTTACCATAAAAAATATACCAAAATGTAGGCCTGTTCATTACCTTTCTTCCAACGTACAGATTGGATTTTTGGGGCACCTCATTCAGCCGGCAGATGCAGTTAACCGATTATGGACACAAAAAATATTTAAAAAAAAAGTTGGGAACATTAACCTTCGTCCAAAAATAAGTTCCTGACATCTGGTCACCATAAAACATATACCAAAATGTAGGCCTGTTCAGTACCTTTCTTCCAACGTACCGATTGGATTTTTAGGACGCCGCGTTCAGCCGACAGATGCAGCTAACCGATTATGGACACAAAAAATATTTAAAAAAAGTTGGGAACATTAACCTTCGTCAAAAAATAAGTTCCTGACATCTGGCCACCATAAAAAATATACCAAAATGTAGGCCAGTTCATTACCTTTCTTCCAACGTACCGATTGAATTTTTGGGGCACCTCGTTCAGCCGGCAGATGCAGTTAACCGATTATGGACACAAAAAATATTTAAAAAAAAAGTTGGGAACATTAACCTTCGTCCAAAAATAAGTTCCTGACATCTGGTCACCATAAAAAATATACCAAAATGTAGGCCTGTTCAGTACCTTTCTTCCAACGTACCGATTGGATTTTTAGGACGCCGCGTTCATCCGACAGATGCAGCTAACCGATTATGGACACAAAAAAATATTTAAAAAAAAGTTGGGAACATTAACCTTCGTCAAAAAATAAGTTCCTGACATCTGGCCACCATAAAAAATATACCAAAATGTAGGCCTGTTCATTACCTTTCTTCCAACGTACCGATTGGATTTTTGGGGCACCTCGTTCAGCCGGCAGATGCAGTTAACCGATTATGGACACAAAAAATATTTAAAAAAAAAGTTGGGAACATTAACCTTCGTCAAAAAATAAGTTCCTGACATCTGGTCACCATAAAAAATATACCAAAATCTAGGCCTGTTCATTACCTTTCTTCCAACGTACCGATTGGATTTTTGGGGCACCTCGTTCAGCCGGCAGATGCAGTTAACCGATTATGGACACAAAAAATATTTTAAAAAAAACTTGGGAACATTAACCTTCGTCAAAAAATAAGTTCCTGACATCTGGCCACCATAAAGAATATAACAAAATGTAGACCTGTTCATTACCTTTCTCATGACGTACCGATTGGATTTTTAGGGCGCCGCGTTCAGCCGACAGATGCAGCTAACCGATTATGGACACAAAAAATATTTAAAAAAAAGTTGGGAACATTAACCTTCGTCAAAAAATAATTCCTGACATCTGGCCACCATAAAAAATATACCAAAATGTAGGCCTGTTCATTACCTTTCTTCCAACGTACCGATTGGATTTTTGGGGCACCTCGTTCAGCCGGCAGATGCAGTTAACCGATTATGGACACAAAAAATATTTAAAAAAAAGTTGGGAACATTAACCTTCGTCAAAAAATAAGTTCCTGACATCTGGTCACCATGAAAAATAAACCAAAATGTAGGCCTCTTCATTACCTTTCTTCCAACGTACCGATTGGATTTTTAGGGCGCCGCGTTTAGCCGCCAGATGCAGTTAACCAAATATGGGCACAAAAAATATTTAAAAAAAAAGTTGGGAACATTAACCTTCGTCAAAAAATAAGTTCCTGACATCTGGCCACCATAAAAAATACACCAAAATGTAGGCCTGTTCATTAACTTTCTCACGACGTACCGATTGGATTTTTAGGGCGCCGCGTTCAGCCGCCAGATGCAGTTAACCGATTATGGACACAAAAAATATTTAAAAAAAAGTTGGGAACATTAACCTTCGTCAAAAAATAAGTTCCTGACATCTGGTCACCATAAAAAATACACCAAAATGTAGGCCTGTTCATTACCTTTCTCACGACGTACCGATTGGATTTTTAGGGCGCCGCGTTCAGCCGACAGATGCAGCTAACCGATTATGGACACAAAAAATATTTAAAAAAAAGTTGGGAACATTAACCTTCGTCAAAAAATAAGTTCCTGACATCTGGTCACCATAAAAAATATACCAAAATGTAGGCCTGTTCATTACCTTTCTTCCAACGTACCGATTGGATTTTTAGGGCGCCGCGTTCAGCCGACAGATGCAGCTAACCGATTATGGACACAAAAAATATTTAAAAAAAAGTTGGGAACATTAACCTTCGTCAAAAAATAAGTTCCTGACATCTGGTCACCATAAAAAATATACCAAAATGTAGGCCTGTTCATTACCTTTCTTCCAACGTACCGATTGGATTCTTAGGGCGCCGCGTTCAGCCGACAGATGCAGCTAACCGATTATGGACACAAAAAATATTTAAAAAAAAGTTGGGAACATTAACCTTCGTCAAAAAATAAGTTCCTGACATCTGGCCACCATAAAAAATATACAAAATGTAGGCCTGTTCATTACCTTCTTCCAACGTACCGATTGGATTTTTGGGGCACCTCGTTCAGCCGGCAGATGCAGTTAACCGATTATGGACACAAAAAATATTTTAAAAAAAAAGTTGGGAACATTAACCTTCGTCAAAAAATAAGTTCCTGACATCTGCTCACCATAAAAAATATACCAAAATGTAGGCCTGTTCATTACCTTTCTCACGACGTACCGATTGGATTTCTAGGGCGCCGCGTTTAGCCGCCAGATGCAGTTAACCAAATATGGGCACAAAAAATATTTAAAAAAAAAGTTGGGAACATTAACCTTCGTCAAAAAATAAGTTCCTGACATCTGGTCACCATAAAAAATATACCAAAATGTAGGCCTGTTCATTACCTTTCTCACGACGTACCGATTGGATTTTTAGGGCGCCGCGTTCATCCGACAGATGCAGCTAACCGATTATGGACACAAAAAATATTTAAAAAAAAGTTGGGAACATTAACCTTCGTCAAAAAATAAGTTCCTGACATCTGGTCACCATAAAAAATATACCAAAATGTAGGCCTGTTCATTACCTTTCTTCCAACGTACCGATTGGATTTTTGGGGCACCTCGTTCAGCCGGCAGATGCAGTTGACCGATTATGGACACAAAAAATATTTAAAAATAAAGTTGGGAACATTAACCTTCATAAAGAAATAAGTTCCTGACATCTGGCCACCATAAAAAATATACTAAAATGTAGGCCTGTTCATTACCTTTCTCATGGCGTACCGATTGGATTTTTGGGGCGCCGCGTTCAGCCGACAGATGCAGCTAACCGATTATGGACACAAAAAATATTTAAAAAAAAAAAGTTGGGAACATTAACCTTCGTCAAAAAATAAGTTCCTGACATCTGGTCACCATAAAAAATATACCAAAATGTAGGCCTGTTCATTACCTTTCTTCCAACGTACCGATTGGATTTTTAGGGCGCCGCGTTCAGCCGACAGATGCAGCTAACCGATTATGGACACAAAAAATATTTAAAAAAAAGTTGGGAACATTAACCTTCGTCAAAAAATAAGTTCCTGACATCTGGTCACCATAAAAAATATACCAAAATGTAGGCCTGTTCATTACCTTTCTTCCAACGTACCGATTTGATTTTTAGGGCGCCGCGTTCAGCCGACAGATGCAGCTAACCGATTATGGACACAAAAAATATTTAAAAAAAAGTTGGGAACATTAACCTTCGTCAAAAAATAAGTTCCTGACATCTGGCCACCATAAAAAATATACCAAAATGTAGGCCTGTTCATTACCTTTCTTCCAACGTACCGATTGGATTTTTGGGGCACCTCGTTCAGCCGGCAGATGCAGTTGACCGATTATGGACACAAAAAATATTTAAAAATAAAGTTGGGAACATTAACCTTCATAAAGAAATAAGTTCCTGACATCTGGCCACCATAAAAAATATACTAAAATGTAGGCCTGTTCATTACCTTTCTTCCAACGTACCGATTGGATTTTTGGGGCACCTCGTTCAGCCGGCAGATGCAGTTAACCGATTATGGACACAAAAAATATTTAAAAAAAAAGTTGGGAACATTAACCTTCGTCAAAAAATAAGTTCCTGACATCTGCTTACCATACAAAATATACCAAAATGTAGGCCTGTTCATTACCTTTCTCACGACGTACCGATTGGATTTCTAGGGCGCCGCGTTTAGCCGCCAGATGCAGTTAACCAAATATGGGCACAAAAAATATTTAAAAAAAAAGTTGGGAACATTAACCTTCGTCAAAAAATAAGTTCCTGACATCTGGTCACCATAAAAAATATACCAAAATGTAGGCCTGTTCATTACCTTTCTCACGACGTACCGATTGGATTTTTAGGGCGCCGCGTTCATCCGACAGATGCAGCTAACCGATTATGGACACAAAAAATATTTAAAAAAAAGTTGGGAACATTAACCTTCGTCAAAAAATAAGTTCCTGACATCTGGTCACCATAAAAAATATACCAAAATGTAGGCCTGTTCATTACCTTTCTTCCAACGTACCGATTGGATTTTTGGGGCACCTCGTTCAGCCGGCAGATGCAGTTGACCGATTATGGACACAAAAAATATTTAAAAATAAAGTTGGGAACATTAACCTTCATAAAGAAATAAGTTCCTGACATCTGGCCACCATAAAAAATATACTAAAATGTAGGCCTGTTCATTACCTTTCTCATGACGTACCGATTGGATTTTTGGGGCGCCGCGTTCAGCCGACAGATGCAGCTAACCGATTATGGACACAAAAAATATTTAAAAAAAAAAAGTTGGGAACATTAACCTTCGTCAAAAAATAAGTTCCTGACATCTGGTCACCATAAAAAATATACCAAAATGTAGGCCTGTTCATTACCTTTCTTCCAACGTACCGATTGGATTTTTGGGGCACCTCGTTCAGCCGGCAGATGCAGTTAACCGATTATGGACACAAAAAATATTTAAAAAAAAAGTTGGGAACATTAACCTTCATAAAAAAATAAGTTCCTGACATCTGGTCACCATAAAAAATATACCAAAATGTAGGCCTGTTCATTACCTTTCTTCCAACGTACCCATTGGATTTTTAGGGCGCCGCGTTCAGCCGACAGATGCAGCTAACCGATTATGGACACAAAAAATATTTAAAAAAAAGTTGGGAACATTAACCTTCTCCACTGACATCTGGCCACCATAAAAAATATACCAACATGTAGGCCTGTTCATTACCTTTCTTCCAACGTACCGATTGGATTTTTGGGGCACCTCGTTCAGCCGGCAGATGCAGTTAACCGATTATGGACACAAAAAATATTTAAAAAAAAAGTTGGGAACATTAACCTTCGTCAAAAAATAAGTTCCTGACATCATCTGCTCACCATAAAAAATATACCAAAATGTAGGCCTGTTCATTACCTTTCTCACGACGTACCGATTGGATTTCTAGGGCGCCGCGTTTAGCCGCCAGATGCAGTTAACCAAATATGGGCACAAAAAATATTTAAAAAAAAAGTTGGGAACATTAACCTTCGTCAAAAAATAAGTTCCTGACATCTGGCCACCATAAAAAATATACCAAAATGTAGGCCTGTTCATTACCTTTCTTCCAACGTACCGATTGGATTTTTGGGGCACCTCGTTCAGCCGGCAGATGCAGTTAACCGATTATGGACACAAAAAATATTTAAAAAAAAAGTTGGGAACATTAACCTTCATAAAAAAATAAGTTCCTGACATCTGGCTACCATAAAAAATATACCAAAATGTAGGCCTGTTCATTACCTTTCTCATGACGTACCGATTGGATTTTTGGGGCGCCGCGTTCAGCCGACAGATGCAGCTAACCGATTATGGACACAAAAAATATTTAAAAAAAAGTTGGGAACATTAACCCTCGTCAAAATATAAGTTCCTGACATCTGGCCACCATAAAAGATATATCAAAATGTAGGCCTGTTCATTAACTTTCTCACGACGTACCGATTGGATTTTTGGGGCACCTCGTTCAGCCGGCAGATGCAGTTAACCGATTATGGACACAAAAAATATTAAAAAAAAAAGTTGGGAACATTAACCTTCGTCAAAAAATAAGTTCCTGACATCTGGTCACCATAAAAAATATACCAAATTGTAGGCCTGTTCATTACCTTTCTCACGACGTACCGATTGGATTTTTAGGGCGCCGCGTTTAGCCGCCAGATGCAGTTAACCAAATATGGACACAAAAAATATTTAAAAAAAAAGTTGGGAACATTAACCTTCGTCAAAAAATAAGTTCCTGACATCTGGCCACCATAAAAAATATACCAAAATGTAGGCCTGTTCATTATCTTTCTCACGACGTACCGATTGGATTTTTAGGGCGCCGCGTTCAGCCGCCAGATGCAGTTAACCGATTATGGACACAAAAAATATTTAAAAAAAAAGTTGGGAACATTAACCTTCGTCAAAAAATAAGTTCCTGACATCTGGCCACCATAAAAAATATACCAAAATGTAGGCCTGTTCATTACCTTTCTCATGACGTACCGATTGAATTTCTGGGGCGCCGCGTTCAGCCGACAGATGCAGCTAACCGATTATGGACACAAAAAATATTTAAAAAAAAAAAGTTGGGAACATTAACCTTCGTCAAAAAATAAGTTCCTGACATCTGATCAGCATAAAAAATATACCAAAATGTAGGCCTGTTCATTACCTTTCTTCCAACGTACCGATTGGATTTTTGGGGCACCTCGTTCAGCCGGCAGATGCAGTTAACCGATTATGGACACAAAAAATATTTAAAAAAAAAGTTGGGAACATTAACCTTCGTCAAAAAATAAGTTACTGACATCTGGTCACCATAAAAATATACCAAAATGTAGGCCTGTTCATTACCTTTCTCGTGACGTACCGATTGGATTTTTAGGGCGCCGCGTTCAGCCGACAGATGCAGCTAACCGATTATGGACACAAAAAATATTTAAAAAAAAGTTGGGAACATTAACCTTCGTCAAAAAATAAGTTATTGACATCTGGCCACCATAAAAAAATATACCAAAATGTAGGCCTGTTCATTACCTTTCTCATGACATACCGATTGGATTTTTAGGGCGCCGCGTTCAGCCGCCAGATGCAGTTAACCGATTATGGACACAGCCGCGTTCAGCCGACAGATGCAGCTAACCGATTATGGACACAAAAAATATTTAAAAAAAAGTTGGGAACATTAACCTTCGTCAAAAAATAAGTTATTGACATCTGGCCACCATAAAAAATATATCAAAATGTAGGCCTGTTCATTACCTTTCTCATGACGTACCGATTGGATTTTTAGGGCCCCGCGTTCAGCCGCCAGATGCAGTTAACCGATTATGGACACAAAAAATATTTAAAAAAAAGTTGGGAACATTAACCTTCGTCAAAAAATAAGTTATTGACATCTGGCCACCATAAAAAAATATACCAAAATGTAGGCCTGTTCATTACCTTTCGCATGACGTACCGATTGGATTTTTAAGGCGCCGCGTTCAGCCGCCAGATGCAGTTAACCGATTATGGACACAAAAAATATTTTAAAAAAAGTTGGGAACATTAACCTTCGTCAAAAAATAAGTTCCTGACATCTGGTCACCATAAAAAATATACCAAAATGTAGGCCTGTTCATTACCTTTCTTCCAACGTACCGATTGGATTTTTGGGGCACCTCGTTCAGCCGGCAGATGCAGTTAACCGATTATGGACACAAAAAATATTTAAAAAAAAAGTTGGGAACATTAACCTTCGTCCAAAAATAAGTTCCTGACATCTGGTCACCATAAAAAATATACCAAAATGTAGGCCTGTTCAGTACCTTTCTTCCAACGTACCGATTGGATTTTTAGGGCGCCGCGTTCAGCCGACAGATGCAGCTAACCGATTATGAACACAAAAAATATTTAAAAAAAAAGTTGGGAACATTAACCTTCGTCAAAAAATAAGTTCCTGACATCTGGTCACCATAAAAAATATACCATAGGCCTGTTCATTACTTTTCTTCCAACGTACCGATTGGATTTTTAGGGCGCCGCGTTCAGCCGGCAGATGCAGTTAACCGATTATGGACACAAAAAATTTAAAAAAAAAAAGTTTGGAACATTAACCTTCGTCAAAAAATAAGTTCCTGACATCTGGTCACCATAAAAATATACTAAAATGTAGGCCTGTTCATTACCTTTCTCATGACGTACCGATTGGATTTTTAGGGCGCCGCGTTCAGCCGCCAGATGCAGTTAACCAATTATGAACACAAAAAATATTTAAAAAAAAAGTTGGGAACATTAACCTTCGTCAAAAAATAAGTTCCTGACATCTGGTCACCATAAAAAATATACCATAGGCCTGTTCATTACTTTTCTTCCAACGTACCGATTGGATTTTTAGGGCCCCGCGTTCAGCCGCCAGATGCAGTTAACCGATTATGGACACAAAAAATATTTTAAAAAAAGTTGGGAACATTAACCTTCGTCAAAAAATAAGTTCCTGACATCTGGTCACCATAAAAGATATACCAAAATGTAGGCCTGTTCATTACCTTTCTTCCAACGTACCGATTGAATTTTTAGGGCGCCGCGTTCAGCCGGCAGATGCAGTTAACCGATTATGGACACAAAAAATATTTAAAAAAAAAAGTTGGGAACATTAACCTTCGTCAAAAAATAAGTTCCTGACATCTGGTCACCATAAAAAATATACCAAAATGTAGGCCTGTTCATTTCCTTTCTCATGACGTACCGATTGGATTTTTAGGGCGCCGCGTTCAGCCGCCAGTTGCAGTTAACCGATTATGAACACAAAAAATATTTAAAAAAAAAGTTGGGAACATTAACCTTCGTCAAAAAATAAGTTCCTGACATCTGGTCACCATAAAAAATATACCATAGGCCTGTTCATTACTTTTCTTCCAACGTACCGATTGGATTTTTAGGGCGCCGCGTTCAGCCGGCAGATGCAGTTAACCGATTATGGACACAAAAAATTTAAAAAAAAAAAGTTTGGAACATTAACCTTCGTCAAAAAATAAGTTCCTGACATCTGGTCACCATAAAAATATACCAAAATGTAGGCCTGTTCATTACCTTTCTCATGACGTACCGATTGGATTTTTAGGGCGCCGCGTTCAGCCGCCAGATGCAGTTAACCAATTATGGACACAAAAAATATTTAAAAAAAAAGTTGGGAACATTAACCTTCGTCAAAAAATAAGTTCCTGACATCTGGTCACCATAAAAAATATACCAAAATGTAGGCCTGTTCATTACCTTTCTCATGACGTACCGATTGGATTTTTAGGGCGCCGCGTTCAGCCGGCAGATGCAGTTAACCGATTATGGACACAAAAAATATTTAAAAAAAAAGTTGGGAACATTAACCTTCGTCAAAAAATAAGTTCCTGACATCTGGTCACCATAAAAAATATACCAAAATGTAGGCCTGTTCATTACCTTTCTCATGACGTACCGATTGGATTTTTAGGGCGCCGCGTTCAGCCGCCAGATGCAGTTAACCGATTATGGACACAAAAAATATTTAAAAAAAAAGTTGGGAACATTAACCTTCGTCAAAAAATAAGTTCCTGACATCTGGTCACCATAAAAAATATACCAAAATGTAGGTCTGTTCATTACCTTTCTTCCAACGTACCGATTGGATTTTTGGGGCACCTCGTTCAGCAAGTTGGGAACATTAACCTTCATAAAAAAATAAGTTCCTGACATCTGGCTACCATAAAAAATATACCAAAATGTAGGCCTGTTCATTACCTTTCTCATGACGTACCGATTGGATTTTTGGGGCGCCGCGTTCAGCCGACAGATGCAGCTAACCGATTATGGACACAAAAAATATTTAAAAAAAAAAGTTGGGAACATTAACCTTCGTCAAAAAATAAGTTCCTGACATCTGGTCACCATAAAAAATATACCAAAATGTAGGCCTGTTCATTACCTTTCTTCCAACGTACCGATTGGATTTTTAGGGCGCCGCGTTCAGCCGACAGATGCAGCTAACCGATTATGGACACAAAAAATATTTAAAAAAAAGTTGGGAACATTAACCCTCGTCAAAAAATAAGTTCCTGACATCTGGTCACCATAAAAAATATACCAAAATGTAGGCCTGTTCATTACCTTTCTTCCAACGTACCGATTGGATTTTTGGGGCACCTCGTTCAGCCGGCAGATGCAGTTAACCGATTATGGACACAAAAAATATTTAAAAAAAAAGTTGGGAACATTAACCTTCGTCAAAAAATAAGTTCCTGACATCTGGCCACCATAAGAAATATATCAAAATGTAGGCCTGTTCATTAACTTTCTCACGACGTACCGATTGGATTTTTGGGGCACCTCGTTCAGCCGGCAGATGCAGTTAACCGATTATGGACACAAAAAATATTAAAAAAAAAAGTTGGGAACATTAACCTTCGTCAAAAAATAAGTTCCTGACATCTGGTCACCATAAAAAATATACCAAAATGTAGGCCTGTTCATTACCTTTCTCACGACGTACCGATTGGATTTTTAGGGCGCCGCGTTTAGCCGCCAGATGCAGTTAACCAAATATGGACACAAAAAATATTTAAAAAAAAAGTTGGGAACATTAACCTTCGTCAAAAAATAAGTTCCTGACATCTGGCCACCATAAAAAATATACCAAAATGTAGGCCTGTTCATTATCTTTCTCACGACGTACCGATTGGATTTTTGGGGCACCTCGTTCAGCCGGCAGATGCAGTTAACCGATTATGGACACAAAAAATATTTAAAAAAAAAGTTGGGAACATTAACCTTCGTCAAAAAATAAGTTCCTGACATCTGGTCACCATAAAAGATATACCAAAATGTAGGCCTGTTCATTACCTTTCTTCCAACGTACCGATTGAATTTTTAGGGCGCCGCGTTCAGCTGGCAGATGCAGTTAACCGATTATGGACACAAAAAATATTTAAAAAAAAAAGTTGGGAACATTAACCTTCGTCAAAAAATAAGTTCCTGACATCTGGTCACCATAAAAAATATACCAAAATGTAGGCCTGTTCATTTCCTTTCTCATGACGTACCGATTGGATTTTTAGGGCGCCGCGTTCAGCCGCCAGTTGCAGTTAACCGATTATGAACACAAAAAATATTTAAAAAAAAAGTTGGGAACATTAACCTTCGTCAAAAAATAAGTTCCTGACATCTGGTCACCATAAAAGATATACCAAAATGTAGGCCTGTTCATTACCTTTCTCATGACGTACCGATTGAATTTTTAGGGCGCCGCGTTCAGCCGGCAGATGCAGTTAACCGATTATGGACACAAAAAATATTTAAAAAAAAAAGTTGGGAACATTAACCTTCGTCAAAAAATAAGTTCCTGACATCTGGTCACCATAAAAAATATACCATAGGCCTGTTCATTACTTTTCTTCCAACGTACCGATTGGATTTTTAGGGCGCCGCGTTCAGCCGGCAGATGCAGTTAACCGATTATGGACACAAAAAATTTAAAAAAAAAAAGTTTGGAACATTAACCTTCGTCAAAAAATAAGTTCCTGACATCTGGTCACCATAAAAATATACCAAAATGTAGGCCTGTTCATTACCTTTCTCATGACGTACCGATTGGATTTTTAGGGCGCCGCGTTCAGCCGCCAGATGCAGTTAACCAATTATGGACACAAAAAATATTTAAAAAAAAAGTTGGGAACATTAACCTTCGTCAAAAAATAAGTTCCTGACATCTGGTCACCATAAAAAATATACCAAAATGTAGGCCTGTTCATTACCTTTCTCATGACGTACCGATTGGATTTTTAGGGCGCCGCGTTCAGCCGGCAGATGCAGTTAACCGATTATGGACACAAAAAATATTTAAAAAAAAAGTTGGGAACATTAACCTTCGTCAAAAAATAAGTTCCTGACATCTGGTCACCATAAAAAATATACCAAAATGTAGGCCTGTTCATTACCTTTCTCATGACGTACCGATTGGATTTTTAGGGCGCCGCGTTCAGCCGCCAGATGCAGTTAACCGATTATGGACACAAAAAATATTTAAAAAAAAAGTTGGGAACATTAACCTTCGTCAAAAAATAAGTTCCTGACATCTGGTCACCATAAAAAATATACCAAAATGTAGGTCTGTTCATTACCTTTCTTCCAACGTACCGATTGGATTTTTGGGGCACCTCGTTCAGCAAGTTGGGAACATTAACCTTCATAAAAAAATAAGTTCCTGACATCTGGCTACCATAAAAAATATACCAAAATGTAGGCCTGTTCATTACCTTTCTCATGACGTACCGATTGGATTTTTGGGGCGCCGCGTTCAGCCGACAGATGCAGCTAACCGATTATGGACACAAAAAATATTTAAAAAAAAAAGTTGGGAACATTAACCTTCGTCAAAAAATAAGTTCCTGACATCTGGTCACCATAAAAAATATACCAAAATGTAGGCCTGTTCATTACCTTTCTTCCAACGTACCGATTGGATTTTTAGGGCGCCGCGTTCAGCCGACAGATGCAGCTAACCGATTATGGACACAAAAAATATTTAAAAAAAAGTTGGGAACATTAACCCTCGTCAAAAAATAAGTTCCTGACATCTGGTCACCATAAAAAATATACCAAAATGTAGGCCTGTTCATTACCTTTCTTCCAACGTACCGATTGGATTTTTGGGGCACCTCGTTCAGCCGGCAGATGCAGTTAACCGATTATGGACACAAAAAATATTTAAAAAAAAAGTTGGGAACATTAACCTTCGTCAAAAAATAAGTTCCTGACATCTGGCCACCATAAGAAATATATCAAAATGTAGGCCTGTTCATTAACTTTCTCACGACGTACCGATTGGATTTTTGGGGCACCTCGTTCAGCCGGCAGATGCAGTTAACCGATTATGGACACAAAAAATATTAAAAAAAAAAGTTGGGAACATTAACCTTCGTCAAAAAATAAGTTCCTGACATCTGGTCACCATAAAAAATATACCAAAATGTAGGCCTGTTCATTACCTTTCTCACGACGTACCGATTGGATTTTTAGGGCGCCGCGTTTAGCCGCCAGATGCAGTTAACCAAATATGGACACAAAAAATATTTAAAAAAAAAGTTGGGAACATTAACCTTCGTCAAAAAATAAGTTCCTGACATCTGGCCACCATAAAAAATATACCAAAATGTAGGCCTGTTCATTATCTTTCTCACGACGTACCGATTGGATTTTTAGGGCGCCGCGTTCAGCCGCCAGATGCAGTTAACCGATTATGGACACAAAAAATATTTAAAAAAAAAGTTGGGAACATTAACCTTCGTCAAAAAATAAGTTCCTGACATCTGGCCACCATAAAAAATATACCAAAATGTAGGCCTGTTCATTACCTTTCTCATGACGTACCGATTGGATTTCTGGGGCGCCGCGTTCAACCGACAGATGCAGCTAACCGATTATGGACACAAAAAATATTAAAAAAAAAAAGTTGGGAACATTAACCTTCGTCAAAAAATAAGTTCCTGACATCTGGTCACCATAAAAATATACCAAAATGTAGGCCTGTTCATTACCTTTCTCATGACGTACCGATTGGATTTTTAGGGCGCCGCGTTCAGCCGACAGATGCAGCTAACCGATTATGGACACAAAAAATATTTAAAAAAAAGTTGGGAACATTAACCTTCGTCAAAAAATAAGTTATTGACATCTGGCCACCATAAAAAAATATACCAAAATGTAGGCCTGTTCATTACCTTTCTCATGACGTACCGATTGGATTTTTACGGCGCCGCGTTCAGCCGCCAGATGCAGTTAACCGATTATGGACACAAAAAATATTTAAAAAAAAGTTGGGAACATTAACCTTCGTCAAAAAATAAGTTATTGACATCTGCCCACCATAAAAAATATATCAAAATGTAGGCCTGTTCATTACCTTTCTCATGACGTACCGATTGGATTTTTAGGGCCCCGCGTTCAGCCGCCAGATGCAGTTAACCGATTATGGACACAAAAAATATTTAAAAAAAAGTTGGGAACATTAACCTTCGTCAAAAAATAAGTTATTGACATCTGGCCACCATAAAAAAATATACCAAAATGTAGGCCTGTTCATTACCTTTCGCATGACGTACCGATTGGATTTTTAAGGCGCCGCGTTCAGCCGCCAGATGCAGTTAACCGATTATGGACACAAAAAATATTTTAAAAAAAAGTTGGGAACATTAACCTTCGTCAAAAAATAAGTTCCTGACATCTGGCCACCATAAAAAATATACCAAAATGTAGGCCTGCTCATTATCTTTCTTCCAACGTACAGATTGGATTTTTGGGGCACCTCGTTCAGCCGGCAGATGCAGTTAACCGATTATGGACACAAAAAATATTTTAAAAAAAAGTTGGGAACATTAACCTTCGTCAAAAAATAAGTTCCTGACATCTGGCCACCATAAAAAATATACCAAAATGTAGGCCTGTTCATTACCTTTCTTCCAACGTACCGATTGGATTTTTGGGGCACCTCGTTCAGCCGGCAGATGCAGTTAACCGATTATGGACACAAAAAATATTTAAAAAAAAAGTTGGGAACATTAACCTTCATAAAAAAATAAGTTCCTGACATCTGGCTACCATAAAAAATATACCAAAATGTAGGCCTGTTCATTACCTTTCTCATGACGTACCGATTGGATTTTTGGGGCGCCGCGTTCAGCCGACAGATGCAGCTAACCGATTATGGACACAAAAAATATTTAAAAAAAAGTTGGGAACATTAACCCTCGTCAAAAAATAAGTTCCTGACATCTGGCCACCATAAAAGATATATCAAAATGTAGGCCTGTTCATTAACTTTCTCACGACGTACCGATTGGATTTTTGGGGCACCTCGTTCAGCCGGCAGATGCAGTTAACCGATTATGGACACAAAAAATATTAAAAAAAAAAGTTGGGAACATTAACCTTCGTCAAAAAATAAGTTCCTGACATCTGGTCACCATAAAAAATATACCAAAATGTAGGCCTGTTCATTACCTTTCTCACGACGTACCGATTGGATTTTTAGGGCGCCGCGTTTAGCCGCCAGATGCAGTTAACCAAATATGGACACAAAAAATATTTAAAAAAAAAGTTGGGAACATTAACCTTCGTCAAAAAATAAGTTCCTGACATCTGGCCACCATAAAAAATATACCAAAATGTAGGCCTGTTCATTATCTTTCTCACGACGTACCGATTGGATTTTTAGGGCGCCGCGTTCAGCCGCCAGATGCAGTTAACCGATTATGGACACAAAAAATATTTAAAAAAAAAGTTGGGAACATTAACCTTCGTCAAAAAATAAGTTCCTGACATTTGGCCACCATAAAAAATATACCAAAATGTAGGCCTGTTCATTACCTTTCTCATGACGTACCGATTGGATTTCTGGGGCGCCGCGTTCAGCCGACAGATGCAGCTAACCGATTATGGACACAAAAAATATTTAAAAAAAAAAGTTGGGAACATTAACCTTCGTCAAAAAATAAGTTCCTGACATCTGGTCAGCATAAAAAATATACCAAAATGTAGGCCTGTTCATTACCTTTCTTCCAACGTACCGATTGGATTTTTGGGGCACCTCGTTCAGCCGGCAGATGCAGTTAACCGATTATGGACACAAAAAATATTTAAAAAAAAATTTGGGAACATTAACCTTCGTCAAAAAATAAGTTACTGACATCTGGTCACCATAAAAATATACCAAAATGTAGGCCTGTTCATTACCTTTCTCATGACGTACCGATTGGATTTTTAGGGCGCCGCGTTCAGCCGCCAGATGCAGTTAACCGATTATGGACACAAAAAATATTTAAAAAAAAAGTTGGGAACATTAACCTTCGTCAAAAAATAAGTTCCTGACATCTGGTCACCATAAAAGATATACCAAAATGTAGGTCTGTTCATTACCTTTCTTCCAACGTACCGATTGGATTTTTGGGGCACCTCGTTCAGCAAGTTGGGAACATTAACCTTCATAAAAAAATAAGTTCCTGACATCTGGCTACCATAAAAAATATACCAAAATGTAGGCCTGTTCATTACCTTTCTCATGACGTACCGATTGGATTTTTGGGGCGCCGCGTTCAGCCGACAGATGCAGCTAACCGATTATGGACACAAAAAATATTTAAAAAAAAAAGTTGGGAACATTAACCTTCGTCAAAAAATAAGTTCCTGACATCTGGTCACCATAAAAAATATACCAAAATGTAGGCCTGTTCATTACCTTTCTTCCAACGTACCGATTGGATTTTTAGGGCGCCGCGTTCAGCCGACAGATGCAGCTAACCGATTATGGACACACAAAATATTTAAAAAAAAGTTGGGAACATTAACCCTCGTCAAAAAATAAGTTCCTGACATCTGGTCACCATAAAAAATATACCAAAATGTAGGCCTGTTCATTACCTTTCTTCCAACGTACCGATTGGATTTTTGGGGCACCTCGTTCAGCCGGCAGATGCAGTTAACCGATTATGGACACAAAAAATATTTAAAAAAAAAGTTGGGAACATTAACCTTCGTCAAAAAATAAGTTCCTGACATCTGGCCACCATAAGAAATATATCAAAATGTAGGCCTGTTCATTAACTTTCTCACGACGTACCGATTGGATTTTTGGGGCACCTCGTTCAGCCGGCAGATGCAGTTAACCGATTATGGACACAAAAAATATTAAAAAAAAAAGTTGGGAACATTAACCTTCGTCAAAAAATAAGTTCCTGACATCTGGTCACCATAAAAAATATACCAAAATGTAGGCCTGTTCATTACCTTTCTCACGACGTACCGATTGGATTTTTAGGGCGCCGCGTTTAGCCGCCAGATGCAGTTAACCAAATATGGACACAAAAAATATTTAAAAAAAAAGTTGGGAACATTAACCTTCGTCAAAAAATAAGTTCCTGACATCTGGCCACCATAAAAAATATACCAAAATGTAGGCCTGTTCATTATCTTTCTCACGACGTACCGATTGGATTTTTAGGGCGCCGCGTTCAGCCGCCAGATGCAGTTAACCGATTATGGACACAAAAAATATTTAAAAAAAAAGTTGGGAACATTAACCTTCGTCAAAAAATAAGTTCCTGACATCTGGCCACCATAAAAAATATACCAAAATGTAGGCCTGTTCATTACCTTTCTCATGACGTACCGATTGGATTTCTGGGGCGCCGCGTTCAACCGACAGATGCAGCTAACCGATTATGGACACAAAAAATATTAAAAAAAAAAAGTTGGGAACATTAACCTTCGTCAAAAAATAAGTTCCTGACATCTGGTCACCATAAAAAATATACCAAAATGTAGGCCTGTTCATTGCCTTTCTTCCAACGTACCGATTGGATTTTTGGGGCACCTCGTTCAGCCGGCAGATGCAGTTAACCGATTATGGACACAAAAAATATTTAAAAAAAAATTTGGGAACATTAACCTTCGTCAAAAAATAAGTTCCTGACATCTGGTCACCATAAAAATATACCAAAATGTAGGCCTGTTCATTACCTTTCTCATGACGTACCGATTGGATTTTTAGGGCGCCGCGTTCAGCCGACAGATGCAGCTAACCGATTATGGACACAAAAAATATTTAAAAAAAAGTTGGGAACATTAACCTTCGTCAAAAAATAAGTTATTGACATCTGGCCACCATAAAAAAATATACCAAAATGTAGGCCTGTTCATTACCTTTCTCATGACGTACCGATTGGATTTTTACGGCGCCGCGTTCAGCCGCCAGATGCAGTTAACCGATTATGGACACAAAAAATATTTAAAAAAAAGTTGGGAACATTAACCTTCGTCAAAAAATAAGTTATTGACATCTGCCCACCATAAAAAATATATCAAAATGTAGGCCTGTTCATTACCTTTCTCATGACGTACCGATTGGATTTTTAGGGCCCCGCGTTCAGCCGCCAGATGCAGTTAACCGATTATGGACACAAAAAATATTTAAAAAAAAGTTGGGAACATTAACCTTCGTCAAAAAATAAGTTATTGACATCTGGCCACCATAAAAAAATATACCAAAATGTAGGCCTGTTCATTACCTTTCGCATGACGTACCGATTGGATTTTTAAGGCGCCGCGTTCAGCCGCCAGATGCAGTTAACCGATTATGGACACAAAAAATATTTTAAAAAAAGTTGGGAACATTAACCTTCGTCAAAAAATAAGTTCCTGACATCTGGCCACCATAAAAAATATACCAAAATGTAGGCCTGCTCATTATCTTTCTTCCAACGTACAGATTGGATTTTTGGGGCACCTCGTTCAGCCGGCAGATGCAGTTAACCGATTATGGACACAAAAAATATTTTAAAAAAAAGTTGGGAACATTAACCTTCGTCAAAAAATAAGTTCCTGACATCTGGCCACCATAAAAAATATACCAAAATGTAGGCCTGTTCATTACCTTTCTTCCAACGTACCGATTGGATTTTTGGGGCACCTCGTTCAGCCGGCAGATGCAGTTAACCGATTATGGACACAAAAAATATTTAAAAAAAAAGTTGGGAACATTAACCTTCATAAAAAAATAAGTTCCTGACATCTGGCTACCATAAAAAATATACCAAAATGTAGGCCTGTTCATTACCTTTCTCATGACGTACCGATTGGATTTTTGGGGCGCCGCGTTCAGCCGACAGATGCAGCTAACCGATTATGGACACAAAAAATATTTAAAAAAAAGTTGGGAACATTAACCCTCGTCAAAAAATAAGTTCCTGACATCTGGCCACCATAAAAGATATATCAAAATGTAGGCCTGTTCATTAACTTTCTCACGACGTACCGATTGGATTTTTGGGGCACCTCGTTCAGCCGGCAGATGCAGTTAACCGATTATGGACACAAAAAATATTAAAAAAAAAAGTTGGGAACATTAACCTTCGTCAAAAAATAAGTTCCTGACATCTGGTCACCATAAAAAATATACCAAAATGTAGGCCTGTTCATTACCTTTCTCACGACGTACCGATTGGATTTTTAGGGCGCCGCGTTTAGCCGCCAGATGCAGTTAACCAAATATGGACACAAAAAATATTTAAAAAAAAAGTTGGGAACATTAACCTTCGTCAAAAAATAAGTTCCTAACATCTGGCCACCATAAAAAATATACCAAAATGTAGGCCTGTTCATTATCTTTCTCACGACGTACCGATTGGATTTTTAGGGCGCCGCGTTCAGCCGCCAGATGCAGTTAACCGATTATGGACACAAAAAATATTTAAAAAAAAAGTTGGGAACATTAACCTTCGTCAAAAAATAAGTTCCTGACATTTGGCCACCATAAAAAATATACCAAAATGTAGGCCTGTTCATTACCTTTCTCATGACGTACCGATTGGATTTCTGGGGCGCCGCGTTCAGCCGACAGATGCAGCTAACCGATTATGGACACAAAAAATATTTAAAAAAAAAAGTTGGGAACATTAACCTTCGTCAAAAAATAAGTTCCTGACATCTGGTCAGCATAAAAAATATACCAAAATGTAGGCCTGTTCATTACCTTTCTTCCAACGTACCGATTGGATTTTTGGGGCACCTCGTTCAGCCGGCAGATGCAGTTAACCGATTATGGACACAAAAAATATTTAAAAAAAAAGTTGGGAACATTAACCTTCGTCAAAAAATAAGTTACTGACATCTGGTCACCATAAAAATATACCAAAATGTAGGCCTGTTCATTACCTTTCTCATGACGTACCGATTGGATTTTTAGGGCGCCGCGTTCAGCCGACAGATGCAGCTAACCGATTATGGACACAAAAAATATTTAAAAAAAAGTTGGGAACATTAACCTTCGTCAAAAAATAAGTTATTGACATCTGGCCACCATAAAAAAATATACCAAAATGTAGGCCTGTTCATTACCTTTCTCATGACATACCGATTGGATTTTTACGGCGCCGCGTTCAGCCGCCAGATGCAGTTAACCGATTATGGACACAGCCGCGTTCAGCCGACAGATGCAGCTAACCGATTATGGACACAAAAAATATTTAAAAAAAAGTTGGGAACATTAACCTTCGTCAAAAAATAAGTTATTGACATCTGGCCACCATAAAAAATATATAAAAATGTAGGCCTGTTCATTACCTTTCTCACGACGTACCGATTGGATTTTTAGGGCCCCGCGTTCAGCCGCCAGATGCAGTTAACCGATTATGGACACAAAAAATATTTAAAAAAAAGTTGGGAACATTAACCTTCGTCAAAAAATAAGTTATTGACATCTGGCCACCATAAAAAAATATACCAAAATGTAGGCCTGTTCATTACCTTTCGCATGACGTACCGATTGGATTTTTAAGGCGCCGCGTTCAGCCGCCAGATGCAGTTAACCGATTATGGACACAAAAAATATTTTAAAAAAAAGTTGGGAACATTAACCTTCGTCAAAAAATAAGTTCCTGACATCTGGTCACCATAAAAAATATACCAAAATGTAGGCCTGTTCATTACCTTTCTTCCAACGTACAGATTGGATTTTTGGGGCACCTCGTTCAGCCGCCAGATGCAGTTAACCGATTATGGACACAAAAAATATTTTAAAAAAAAGTTGGGAACATTAACCTTCGTCAAAAAATAAGTTCCTGACATCTGGTCACCATAAAAGATATACCAAAATGTAGGCCTGTTCATTACCTTTCTTCCAACGTACCGATTGAATTTTTAGGGCGCCGCGTTCAGCCGGCAGATGCAGTTAACCGATTATGGACACAAAAAATATTTAAAAAAAAAAGTTGGGAACATTAACCTTCGTCAAAAAATAAGTTCCTGACATCTGGTCACCATAAAAAATATACCAAAATGTAGGCCTGTTCATTACCTTTCTCATGACGTACCGATTGGATTTTTAGGGCGCCGCGTTCAGCCGCCAGTTGCAGTTAACCGATTATGAACACAAAAAATATTTAAAAAAAAAGTTGGGAACATTAACCTTCGTCAAAAAATAAGTTCCTGACATCTGGTCACCATAAAAAATATACCAAAATATAGGCCTGTTCATTACTTTTCTTCCAACGTACCGATTGGATTTTTAGGGCGCCGCGTTCAGCCGGCAGATGCAGTTAACCGATTATGGACACAAAAAATTTAAAAAAAAAAAGTTTGGAACATTAACCTTCGTCAAAAAATAAGTTCCTGACATCTGGTCACCATAAAAATATACCAAAATGTAGGCCTGTTCATTACCTTTCTCATGACGTACCGATTGGATTTTTAGGGCGCCGCGTTCAGCCGGCAGATGCAGTTAACCGATTATGGACACAAAAAATATTTAAAAAAAAAGTTGGGAACATTAACCTTCGTCAAAAAATAAGTTCCTGACATCTGGTCACCATAAAAAATATACCAAAATGTAGGCCTGTTCATTACCTTTCTCATGACGTACCGATTGGATTTTTAGGGCGCCGCGTTCAGCCGCCAGATGCAGTTAACCGATTATGGACACAAAAAATATTTAAAAAAAAAGTTGGGAACATTAACCTTCGTCAAAAAATAAGTTCCTGACATCTGGTCACCATAAAAGATATACCAAAATGTAGGTCTGTTCATTACCTTTCTTCCAACGTACCGATTGGATTTTTGGGGCACCTCGTTCAGCAAGTTGGGAACATTAACCTTCATAAAAAAATAAGTTCCTGACATCTGGCTACCATAAAAAATATACCAAAATGTAGGCCTGTTCATTACCTTTCTCATGACGTACCGATTGGATTTTTGGGGCGCCGCGTTCAGCCGACAGATGCAGCTAACCGATTATGGACACAAAAAATATTTAAAAAAAAAAGTTGGGAACATTAACCTTCGTCAAAAAATAAGTTCCTGACATCTGGTCACCATAAAAAATATACCAAAATGTAGGCCTGTTCATTACCTTTCTTCCAACGTACCGATTGGATTTTTAGGGCGCCGCGTTCAGCCGACAGATGCAGCTAACCGATTATGGACACAAAAAATATTTAAAAAAAAGTTGGGAACATTAACCCTCGTCAAAAAATAAGTTCCTGACATCTGTTCACCATAAAAAATATACCAAAATGTAGGCCTGTTCATTACCTTTCTTCCAACGTACCGATTGGATTTTTGGGGCACCTCGTTCAGCAAGTTGGGAACATTAACCTTCGTCAAAAAATAAGTTCCTGACATCTGGCCACCATAAGAAATATATCAAAATGTAGGCCTGTTCATTAACTTTCTCACGACGTACCGATTGGATTTTTGGGGCACCTCGTTCAGCCGGCAGATGCAGTTAACCGATTATGGACACAAAAAATATTAAAAAAAAAAGTTGGGAACATTAACCTTCGTCAAAAAATAAGTTCCTGACATCTGGTCACCATAAAAAATATACCAAAATGTAGGCCTGTTCATTACCTTTCTCACGACGTACCGATTGGATTTTTAGGGCGCCGCGTTTAGCCGCCAGATGCAGTTAACCAAATATGGACACAAAAAATATTTAAAAAAAAAGTTGGGAACATTAACCTTCGTCAAAAAATAAGTTCCTGACATCTGGCCACCATAAAAAATATACCAAAATGTAGGCCTGTTCATTATCTTTCTCACGACGTACCGATTGGATTTTTAGGGCGCCGCGTTCAGCCGCCAGATGCAGTTAACCGATTATGGACACAAAAAATATTTAAAAAAAAAGTTGGGAACATTAACCTTCGTCAAAAAATAAGTTACTGACATCTGGTCACCATAAAAATATACCAAAATGTAGGCCTGTTCATTACCTTTCTCATGACGTACCGATTGGATTTTTAGGGCGCCGCGTTCAGCCGACAGATGCAGCTAACCGATTATGGACACAAAAAATATTTAAAAAAAAGTTGGGAACATTAACCTTCGTCAAAAAATAAGTTATTGACATCTGGCCACCATAAAAAAATATACCAAAATGTAGGCCTGTTCATTACCTTTCTCATGACGTACCGATTGGATTTTTACGGCGCCGCGTTCAGCCGCCAGATGCAGTTAACCGATTATGGACACAAAAAATATTTAAAAAAAAGTTGGGAACATTAACCTTCGTCAAAAAATAAGTTATTGACATCTGCCCACCATAAAAAATATATCAAAATGTAGGCCTGTTCATTACCTTTCTCATGACGTACCGATTGGATTTTTAGGGCCCCGAGTTCAGCCGCCAGATGCAGTTAACCGATTATGGACACAAAAAATATTTAAAAAAAAGTTGGGAACATTAACCTTCGTCAAAAAATAAGTTATTGACATCTGGCCACCATAAAAAAATATACCAAAATGTAGGCCTGTTCATTACCTTTCGCATGACGTACCGATTGGATTTTTAAGGCGCCGCGTTCAGCCGCCAGATGCAGTTAACCGATTATGGACACAAAAAATATTTTAAAAAAAAGTTGGGAACATTAACCTTCGTCAAAAAATAAGTTCCTGACATCTGGCCACCATAAAAAATATACCAAAATGTAGGCCTGCTCATTATCTTTCTTCCAACGTACAGATTGGATTTTTGGGGCACCTCGTTCAGCCGGCAGATGCAGTTAACCGATTATGGACACAAAAAATATTTTAAAAAAAAGTTGGGAACATTAACCTTCGTCAAAAAATAAGTTCCTAACATCTGGTCACCATAAAAGATATACCAAAATGTAGGCCTGTTCATTACCTTTCTTCCAACGTACCGATTGGATTTTTAGGGCGCCGCGTTCAGCCGGCAGATGCAGTTAACCGATTATGGACACAAAAAATATTTAAAAAAAAAAGTTGGGAACATTAACCTTCGTCAAAAAATAAGTTCCTGACATCTGGTCACCATAAAAAATATACCAAAATATAGGCCTGTTCATTACCTTTCTCATGACGTAGGGATTGGATTTTTAGGGCGCCGCGTTCAGCCGCCAGTTGCAGTTAACCGATTATGAACACAAAAAATATTTAAAAAAAAAGTTGGGAACATTAACCTTCGTCAAAAAATAAGTTCCTGACATCTGGTCACCATGAAAAATATACCAAAATATAGGCCTGTTCATTACTTTTCTTCCAACGTACCGATTGGATTTTTAGGGCGCCGCGTTCAGCCGGCAGATGCAG
Source organism: Philhelius festivus (assembly GCA_963931855.1). Classification (NCBI taxonomy): domain Eukaryota; kingdom Metazoa; phylum Arthropoda; class Insecta; order Diptera; family Syrphidae; genus Philhelius; species Philhelius festivus. Next base: position 133,190,776 of record OZ007556.1, on the reverse strand, counting down.
TTAACCGATTATGGACACAAAAAATTTAAAAAAAAAAAGTTTGGAACATTAACCTTCGTCAAAAAATAAGTTCCTGACATCTGGTCACCATAAAAAATATATCAAAATGTAGGCCTGTTCATTACCTTTCTTCCAACGTACCGATTGGATTTTTAGGGCGCCGCGTTCAGCCGGCAGATGCAGTTAACCGATTATGGACACAAAAAATATTTAAAAAAAAAGTTGGGAACATTAACCTTCGTCAAAAAATAAGTTCCTGACATCTGGTCACCATAAAAGATATACCAAAATGTAGGTCTGTTCATTACCTTTCTTCCAACGTACCGATTGGATTTTTGGGGCACCTCGTTCAGCAAGTTGGGAACATTAACCTTCATAAAAAAATAAGTTCCTGACATCTGGCTACCATAAAAAATATACCAAAATGTAGGCCTGTTCATTACCTTTCTCATGACGTACCGATTGGATTTTTGGGGCGCCGCGTTCAGCCGACAGATGCAGCTAACCGATTATGGACACAAAAAATATTTAAAAAAAAAAGTTGGGAACATTAACCTTCGTCAAAAAATAAGTTCCTGACATCTGGTCACCATAAAAAATATATCAAAATGTAGGCCTGTTCATTACCTTTCTTCCAACGTACCGATTGGATTTTTAGGGCGCCGCGTTCAGCCGACAGATGCAGTTAACCGATTATGGACACAAAAAATATTTAAAAAAAAAGTTGGGAACATTAACCTTCGTCAAAAAATAAGTTCCTGACATCTGGTCACCATAAAAAATATACCAAAATGTAGGCCTGTTCATTACCTTTCTCATGACGTACCGATTGGATTTTTAGGGCGCCGCGTTCAGCCGCCAGATGCAGTGAACCGATTATGGACACAAAAAATATTTAAAAAAAAAGTTGGGAACATTAACCTTCGTCAAAAAATAAGTTCCTGACATCTGGTCACCATAAAAGATATACCAAAATGTAGGTCTGTTCATTACCTTTCTTCCAACGTACCGATTGGATTTTTGGGGCACCTCGTTCAGCAAGTTGGGAACATTAACCTTCATAAAAAAATAAGTTCCTGACATCTGGCTACCATAAAAAATATACCAAAATGTAGGCCTGTTCATTACCTTTCTCATGACGTACCGATTGGATTTTTGGGGCGCCGCGTTCAGCCGACAGATGCAGCTAACCGATTATGGACACAAAAAATATTTAAAAAAAAAAGTTGGGAACATTAACCTTCGTCAAAAAATAAGTTCCTGACATCTGGTCACCATAAAAAATATACCAAAATGTAGGCCTGTTCATTACCTTTCTTCCAACGTACCGATTGGATTTTTAGGGCGCCGCGTTCAGCCGACAGATGCAGCTAACCGATTATGGACACAAAAAATATTTTAAAAAAAGTTGGGAACATTAACCCTCGTCAAAAAATAAGTTCCTGACATCTGTTCACCATAAAAAATATACCAAAATGTAGGCCTGTTCATTACCTTTCTTCCAACGTACCGATTGGATTTTTGGGGCACCTCGTTCAGCCGGCAGATGCAGTTAACCGATTATGGACACAAAAAATATTTAAAAAAAAAGTTGGGAACATTAACCTTCGTCAAAAAATAAGTTCCTGACATCTGGCCACCATAAGAAATATATCAAAATGTAGGCCTGTTCATTAACTTTCTCACGACGTACCGATTGGATTTTTGGGGCACCTCGTTCAGCCGGCAGATGCAGTTAACCGATTATGGACACAAAAAATATTAAAAAAAAAAGTTGGGAACATTAACCTTCGTCAAAAAATAAGTTCCTGGCATCTGGTCACCATAAAAAATATACCAAAATGTAGGCCTGTTCATTACCTTTCTCACGACGTACCGATTGGATTTTTAGGGCGCCGCGTTTAGCCGCCAGATGCAGTTAACCAAATATGGACACAAAAAATATTTAAAAAAAAAGTTGGGAACATTAACCTTCGTCAAAAAATAAGTTCCTGACATCTGGCCACCATAAAAAATATACCAAAATGTAGGCCTGTTCATTATCTTTCTCACGACGTACCGATTGGATTTTTAGGGCGCCGCGTTCAGCCGCCAGATGCAGTTAACCGATTATGGACACAAAAAATATTTAAAAAAAAAGTTGGGAACATTAACCTTCGTCAAAAAATAAGTTACTGACATCTGGTCACCATAAAAATATACCAAAATGTAGGCCTGTTCATTACCTTTCTCATGACGTACCGATTGGATTTTTAGGGCGCCGCGTTCAGCCGACAGATGCAGCTAACCGATTATGGACACAAAAAATATTTAAAAAAAAGTTGGGAACATTAACCTTCGTCAAAAAATAAGTTATTGACATCTGGCCACCATAAAAAAATATACCAAAATGTAGGCCTGTTCATTACCTTTCTCATGACGTACCGATTGGATTTTTACGGCGCCGCGTTCAGCCGCCAGATGCAGTTAACCGATTATGGACACAAAAAATATTTAAAAAAAAGTTGGGAACATTAACCTTCGTCAAAAAATAAGTTATTGACATCTGCCCACCATAAAAAATATATCAAAATGTAGGCCTGTTCATTACCTTTCTCATGACGTACCGATTGGATTTTTAGGGCCCCGAGTTCAGCCGCCAGATGCAGTTAACCGATTATGGACACAAACAATATTTAAAAAAAAGTTGGGAACATTAACCTTCGTCAAAAAATAAGTTATTGACATCTGGCCACCATAAAAAAATATACCAAAATGTAGGCCTGTTCATTACCTTTCGCATGACGTACCGATTGGATTTTTAAGGCGCCGCGTTCAGCCGCCAGATGCAGTTAACCGATTATGGACACAAAAAATATTTTAAAAAAAAGTTGGGAACATTAACCTTCGTCAAAAAATAAGTTCCTGACATCTGGCCACCATAAAAAATATACCAAAATGTAGGCCTGCTCATTATCTTTCTTCCAACGTACAGATTGGATTTTTGGGGCACCTCGTTCAGCCGGCAGATGCAGTTAACCGATTATGGACACAAAAAATATTTTAAAAAAAAGTTGGGAACATTAACCTTCGTCAAAAAATAAGTTCCTAACATCTGGTCACCATAAAAGATATACCAAAATGTAGGCCTGTTCATTACCTTTCTTCCAACGTACCGATTGGATTTTTAGGGCGCCGCGTTCAGCCGGCAGATGCAGTTAACCGATTATGGACACAAAAAATATTTAAAAAAAAAAGTTGGGAACATTAACCTTCGTCAAAAAATAAGTTCCTGACATCTGGTCACCATAAAAAATATACCAAAATATAGGCCTGTTCATTACCTTTCTCATGACGTAGGGATTGGATTTTTAGGGCGCCGCGTTCAGCCGCCAGTTGCAGTTAACCGATTATGAACACAAAAAATATTTAAAAAAAAAGTTGGGAACATTAACCTTCGTCAAAAAATAAGTTCCTGACATCTGGTCACCATGAAAAATATACCAAAATATAGGCCTGTTCATTACTTTTCTTCCAACGTACCGATTGGATTTTTAGGGCGCCGCGTTCAGCCGGCAGATGCAGTTAACCGATTATGGACACAAAAAATTTAAAAAAAAAAAGTTTGGAACATTAACCTTCGTCAAAAAATAAGTTCCTGACATCTGGTCACCATAAAAATATACCAAAATGTAGGCCTGTTCATTACCTTTCTCATGACGTACCGATTGGATTTTTAGGGCGCCGCGTTCAGCCGCCAGATGCAGTTAACCAATTATGGACACAAAAAATATTTAAAAAAAAAGTTGGGAACATTAACCTTCGTCAAAAAATAAGTTCCTGACATCTGGTCACCATAAAAAATATACCAAAATGTAGGCCTGTTCATTACCTTTCTCATGACGTACCGATTGGATTTTTAGGGCGCCGCGTTCAGCCGGTAGATGCAGTTAACCGATTATGGACACAAAAAATATTTAAAAAAAAAGTTGGGAACATTAACCTTCGTCAAAAAATAAGTTCCTGACATCTGGTCACCATAAAAGATATACCAAAATGTAGGTCTGTTCATTACCTTTCTTCCAACGTACCGATTGGATTTTTGGGGCACCTCGTTCAGCAAGTTGGGAACATTAACCTTCATAAAAAAATAAGTTCCTGACATCTGGCTACCATAAAAAATATACCAAAATGTAGGCCTGTTCATTACCTTTCTCATGACGTACCGATTGGATTTTTGGGGCGCCGCGTTCAGCCGACAGATGCAGCTAACCGATTATGGACACAAAAAATATTTAAAAAAAAAAGTTGGGAACATTAACCTTCGTCAAAAAATAAGTTCCTGACATCTGGTCACCATAAAAAATATATCAAAATGTAGGCCTGTTCATTACCTTTCTTCTAACGTACCGATTGGATTTTTAGGGCGCCGCGTTCAGCCGACAGATGCAGCTAACCGATTATGGACACAAAAAATATTTAAAAAAAAGTTGGGAACATTAACCCTCGTCAAAAAATAAGTTCCTGACATCTGGTCACCATAAAAAATATACCAAAATGTAGGCCTGTTCATTACCTTTCTTCCAACGTACCGATTGGATTTTTGGGGCACCTCGTTCAGCCGGCAGATGCAGTTAACCGATTATGGACACAAAAAATATTTAAAAAAAAAGTTGGGAACATTAACCTTCGTCAAAAAATAAGTTCCTGACATCTGGCCACCATAAGAAATATATCAAAATGTAGGCCTGTTCGTTAACTTTCTCACGACGTACCGATTGGATTTTTGGGGCACCTCGTTCAGCCGGCAGATGCAGTTAACCGATTATGGACACAAAAAATATTAAAAAAAAAGTTGGGAACATTAACCTTCGTCAAAAAATAAGTTCCTGACATCTGGTCACCATAAAAAATATACCAAAATGTAGGCCTGTTCATTACCTTTCTCACGACGTACCGATTGGATTTTTAGGGCGCCGCGTTTAGCCGCCAGATGCAGTTAACCAAATATGGACACAAAAAATATTTAAAAAAAAAGTTGGGAACATTAACCTTCGTCAAAAAATAAGTTCCTGACATCTGGCCACCATAAAAAATATACCAAAATGTAGCCCTGTTCATTATCTTTCTCACGACGTACCGATTGGATTTTTAGGGCGCCGCGTTCAGCCGCCAGATGCAGTTAACCGATTATGGACACAAAAAATATTTAAAAAAAAAGTTGGGAACATTAACCTTCGTCAAAAAATAAGTTCCTGACATCTGGCCACCATAAAAAATATACCAAACTGTAGGCCTGTTCATTACCTTTCTCATGACGTACCGACTGGATTTCTGGGGCGCCGCGTTCAGCCGACAGATGCAGCTAACCGATTATGGACACAAAAAATATTTAAAAAAAAAAGTTGGGAACATTAACCTTCGTCAAAAAATAAGTTCCTGACATCTGGTCACCATAAAAAATATACCAAAATGTAGGCCTGTTCATTACCTTTCTTTCAACGTACCGATTGGATTTTTAGGGCGCCGCGTTCAGCCGGCAGATGCAGTTAACCGATTATGGACACAAAAAATATTTAAAAAAAAAGTTGGGAACATTAACCTTCGTCAAAAAATGAGTTCCTGACATCTGGTCACCATAAAAAATATACTAAAATGTAGGCCTGTTCATTACCTTTTTCATGACGTACCGATTGGATTTTTAGGGCGCCGCGTTCAGCCGCCAGATGCAGTTAACCAATTATGGACACAAAAAATATTTAAAAAAAAAGTTGGGAACATTAACCTTCGTCAAAAAATAAGTTCCTGACATCTGGTCACCATAAAAAATATACCAAAATGTAGGCCTGTTCATTACCTTTCTTCCAACGTACCGACTGGATTTTTGGGGCACCTCGTTCAGCCGGCAGATGCAGTTAACCGATTATGGACACAAAAAATATTTTAAAAAAAAGTTGGGAACATTAACCTTCGTCAAAAAGTAAGTTCCTGACATCTGGTCACCATAGAGAATATACCAAAATGTAGGCCTGTTCATTACCTTTCTCATGACGTACCGATTGGATTTTTAGGGCGCCGCGTTCAGCCGCCAGATGCAGTTAACCAATTATGGACACAAAAAATATTTAAAAAAAAAGTTGGGAACATTTACCTTCGTCAAAAAATAAGTTCCTGACATCTGGTCACCATAAAAAATATACCAAAATGTAGGCCTGTTCATTACCTTTCTCATGACGTACCGATTGGATTTTTAGGGCGCCGCGTTCAGCCGCCAGATGCAGTTAACCAATTATGGACACAAAAAATATTTAAAAAAAAAGTTGGGAACATTAACCTTCGTCAAAAAATAAGTTCCTGACATCTGGTCACCATAAAAAATATACCAAAATGTAGGCCTGTTCATTACCTTTCTCATGACGTACCGATTGGATTTGTAGGGCGCCGCGTTCAGCCGGCAGATGCAGTTAACCGATTATGGACACAAAAAATATTTAAAAAAAAAGTTGGGAACATTAACCTTCGTCAAAAAATAAGTTCCTGACATCTGGTCACCATAAAAAATATACCAAAATGTAGGCCTGTTCATTACCTTTCTCATGACGTATCGATTGGATTTTTAGGGCGCCGCGTTCAGCCGCCAGATGCAGTTAACCGATTATGGACACAAAAAATATTTAAAAAAAAAGTTGGGAACATTAACCTTCGTCAAAAAATAAGTTCCTGACATCTGGTCACCATAAAAAATATACCAAAATGTAGGCCTGTTCATTACCTTTCTTCCAACGTACCGATTGGATTTTTAGGGCGACGCGTTCAGCCGGCAGATGCAGTTAACCGATTATGGACACAAAAAATATTTAAAAAAAAAAGTTGGGAACATTAACCTTCGTCAAAAAATAAGTTCCTGACATCTGGTCACCATAAAAAATATACCAAAATGTATGCCTGTTCATTACCTTTCTTCCAACGTATCGATTGGATTTTTGGGGCACCTCGTTCAGCCGGCAGATGCAGTTAACCGATTATGGACACAAAAAATATTTAAAAAAAAAGTTGGGAACATTAACCTTCGTCAAAAAATAAGTTCCTGACATCTGGTCACCATAGAGAATATACCAAAATGTAGGCCTGGTCATTACCTTTCTCATGACGTACCGATTGGATTTTTAGGGCGCCGCGTTCAGCCGCCAGATGCAGTTAACCAATTATGGACACAAAAAATATTTAAAAAAAAAGTTGGGAACATTAACCTTCGTCAAAAAATAAGTTCCTGACATCTGGTCACCATAAAAAATATACCAAAATGTAGGCCTGTTCATTACCTTTCTCATGACGTATCGATTGGATTTTTAGGGCGCCGCGTACAGCCGGCAGATGCAGTTAACCGATTATGGACACAAAAAATATTTAAAAAAAAAGTTGGGAACATTAACCTTCGTCAAAAAATAAGTGCCTGACATCTGGTCACCATAAAAAATATACCAAAATGTAGGCCTGTTCATTACCTTTCTCATGACGTACCGATTGGATTTGTAGGGCGCCGCGTTCAGCCGGCAGATGCAGTTAACCGATTATGGACACAAAAAATATTTAAAAAAAAAAGTTGGGAACATTAACCTTCGTCAAAAAATAAGTTCCTGACATCTGGTCACCATAAAAAATATACCAAAATGTAGGCCTGTTCATTACCTTTCTTCCAACGTACCGACTAGATTTTTGGGGCACCTCGTTCAGCCGGCAGATGCAGTTAACCGATTATGGACACAAAAAATATTTAAAAAAAAAGTTGGGAACATTAACCTTCGTCAAAAAATAAGTTCCTGACATCTGGTCACCATAAAAAATATACCAAAATGTAGGCCTGTTCATTACCTTTCTCATGACGTACTGATTGGATTTTTAGGGCTCCGCGTTCAGCCGCCAGATGCAGTTAACCAATTATGGACACAAAAAATATTTTAAAAAAAAGTTGGGAACATTAACCTTCGTCAAAAAATAAGTTCCTGACATCTGGTCACCATAAAAAATATACCAAAATGTAGGCCTGTTCATTACCTTTCTCAAGACGTACCGATTGGATTTTTAGGGCGCCGCGTTCAGCCGCCAGATGCAGTTAACCAATTATGGACACAAAAAATATTTAAAAAAAAAGTTGGGAACATTAACCTTCGTCAAAAAATAAGTTCCTGACATCTGGTCACCATAAAAAATATACCAAAATGTAGGCCTGTTCATTACCTTTCTTCCAACGTACCGATTGGATTTTTAGGGCGCCGCGTTCAGCCGCCAGATGCAGTTAACCGATTATGGACACAAAAAATATTTAAAAAAAAAGTTGGGAACATAAACCTTCGTCAAAAAATAAGTTCCTGACATCTGGTCACCATAACAAATATACCAAAATGTAGGCCTGTTCATTACCTTTCTCATGACGTATCGATTGGATTTTTAGGGCGCCGCGTTCAGCCGCCAGATGCAGTTAACCGATTATGGACACAAAAAATATTTAAAAAAAAAGTTGGGAACATTAACCTTCGTCGAAAAATAAGTTCCTGACATCTGGTCACCATAAAAAATATACCAAAATGTAGGCCTGTTCATTACCTTTCTTCCAACGTACCGATTGGATTTTTAGGGCGCCGCGTTCAGCCGGCAGATGCAGTTAACCGATTATGGACACAAAAAATATTTAAAAAAAAAGTTGGGAACATTAACCTTCGTCAAAAAATAAGTTCCTGACATCTGGTCACCATAAAAAATATACCAAAATGTAGGCCTGTTCATTACCTTTCTTCCAACGTATCGATTGGATTTTTGGGGCACCTCGTTCAGCCGGCAGATGCAGTTAACCGATTATGGACACAAAAAATATTTAAAAAAAAAGTTGGGAACATTAACCTTCGTCAAAAAATAAGTTCCTGACATCTGGTCACCATAGAGAATATACCAAAATGTAGGCCTGGTCATTACCTTTCTCATGACGTACCGATTGGATTTTTAGGGCGCCGCGTTCAGCCGCCAGATGCAGTTAACCAATTATGGACACAAAAAATATTTAAAAAAAAAGTTGGGAACATTAACCTTCGTCAAAAAATAAGTTCCTGACATCTGGTCACCATAAAAAATATACCAAAATGTAGGCCTGTTCATTACCTTTCTCATGACGTACCGATTGGATTTGTAGGGCGCCGCGTTCAGCCGGCAGATGCAGTTAACCGATTATGGACACAAAAAATATTTAAAAAAAAAGTTGGGAACATTAACCTTCGTCAAAAAATAAGTTCCTGACATCTGGTCACCATAAAAAATATACCAAAATGTAGGCCTGTTCATTACCTTTCTCATGACGTATCGATTGGATTTTTAGGGCACCGCGTTCAGCCGCCAGATGCAGTTAACCGATTATGGACACAAAAAATATTTAAAAAAAAAGTTGGGAACATTAACCTTCGTCAAAAAATAAGTTCCTGACATCTGGTCACCATAAAAAATATACCAAAATGTAGGTCTGTTCATTACCTTTCTTCCAACGTACCGATTGGATTTTTGGGGCACCTCGTTCAGCCGGCAGATGCAGTTAACCGATTATGGACACAAAAAATATTTAAAAAAAAAGTTGGGAACATTAACCTTCGTCAAAAAATAAGTTCCTGATATCTGTCCACCATAAAAAATATACCAAAATGTAGGCCTGTTCATTACCTTTCTTCCAACGTACCGATTGGATTTTTAGGGCGCCGCGTTCAGCCGCCAGATGCAGTTAACCGATTATGGACACAAAAAATATTTAAAAAAAAGTTGGGAACATTAACCTTCGTCAAAAAATAAGTTCCTGACATCTGGTCACCATAAAAAATATACCAAAATGTAGGCCTGTTCATTACCTTTCTTCCAACGTACCGATTGGATTTTTAGGGCGCCGCGTTCAGCCGGCAGATGCAGTTAACCGATTATGGACACAAAAAATATTTAAAAAAAAAAGTTGGGAACATTAACCTTCGTCAAAAAATAAGTTCCTGACATCTGGTCACCATAATCAATATACCAAAATGTAGGGCTGTTCATTACCTTTCTCATGACGTACCGATTGGATTTTTAGGCCGCCGCGTTCAGCCGCCAGATGCAGTTAACCGATTATGGACACAAAAAATATTTAAAAAAAAAGTTGGGAACATTAACCTTCGTCAAAAAATAAGTTCCTGACATCTGGTCACCATAAAAAATATACCAGAATGTAGGTCTGTTCATTACCTTTCTTCCAACGTACCGATTGGATTTTTGGGGCACCTCGTTCAGCCGGCAGATGCAGTTAACCGATTATGGACACAAAAAATATTTAAAAAAAAAGTTGGGAACATTAACCTTCGTCAAAAAATAAGTTCCTGACATCTGGTCACCATAAAAAATATACCAAAATGTAGGCCTGTTCATTACCTTTCTCATGACGTACCGATTGGATTTTTAGGCCGCCGCGTTCAGCCGCCAGATGCAGTTAACCGATTATGGACACAAAAAATATTTAAAAAAAAAGTTGGGAACATTAACCTTCGTCAAAAAATAAGTTCCTGACATCTGGTCACCATAAAAAATATACCAAAATGTAGGCCTGTTCATTACCTTTCTCATGACGTATCGATTGGATTTTTGGGGCACCGCGTTCAGCCGGCAGATGCAGTTAACCGATTATGGACACAAAAAATATTTAAAAAAAAAGTTGGGAACATTAACCTTCGTCAAAAAATAAGTTCCTGACATCTGGTCACCATAGAGAATATACCAAAATGTAGGCCTGGTCATTACCTTTCTCATGACGTACCGATTGGATTTTTAGGGCGCCGCGTTCAGCCGCCAGATGCAGTTAACCAATTATGGACACAAAAAATATTTAAAAAAAAAGTTGGGAACATTAACCTTCGTCAAAAAATAAGTTCCTGACATCTGGTCACCATAAAAAATATACCAAAATGTAGGCCTGTTCATTACCTTTCTCATGACGTACCGATTGGATTTGTAGGGCGCCGCGTTCAGCCGGCAGATGCAGTTAACCGATTATGGACACAAAAAATATTTAAAAAAAAAGTTGGGAACATTAACCTTCGTCAAAAAATAAGTTCCTGACATCTGGTCACCATAAAAAATATACCAAAATGTAGGCCTGTTCATTACCTTTCTCATGACGTATCGATTGGATTTTTAGGGCACCGCGTTCAGCCGCCAGATGCAGTTAACCGATTATGGACACAAAAAATATTTAAAAAAAAAGTTGGGAACATTAACCTTCGTCAAAAAATAAGTTCCTGACATCTGGTCACCATAAAAAATATACCAAAATGTAGGTCTGTTCATTACCTTTCTTCCAACGTACCGATTGGATTTTTGGGGCACCTCGTTCAGCCGGCAGATGCAGTTAACCGATTATGGACACAAAAAATATTTAAAAAAAAAGTTGGGAACATTAACCTTCGTCAAAAAATAAGTTCCTGATATCTGGCCACCATAAAAAATATACCAAAATGTAGGCCTGTTCATTACCTTTCTTCCAACGTACCGATTGGATTTTTAGGGCGCCGCGTTCAGCCGGCAGATGCAGTTAACCGATTATGGACACAAAAAATATTTAAAAAAAAAGTTGGGAACATTAACCTTCGTCAAAAAATAAGTTTCTGATATCTGGCCAGCATAAAAAATATACCAAAATGTAGCCCTGTTCATTACCTTTCTTCCAACGTACCGATTGGATTTTTAGGGCTCCGCGTTCAGCCGCCAGATGCAGTTAACCGATTATGGACACAAAAAATATTTAAAAAAAAAGTTGGGAACATTAACCTTCGTCAAAAAATAAGTTCCTGACATCTGGTCACCATAAAAATATACCAAAATGTAGGCCTGTTCATTACCTTTCTTCCAACGTACCGATTGGATTTTTAGGGCGCCGCGTTCAGCCGGCAGATGCAGTTAACCGATTATGGACACAAAAAATATTTTAAAAAAAAAGTTGGGAACATTAACCTTCGTCAAAAAATAAGTTCCTGACATCTGGTCACCATAAACAGTATACCAAAATGTAGGCCTGTTCATTACCTTTCTCATGACGTACCGATTGGATTTTTAGGGCGCCGCGTTCAGCCGCCAGATGCAGTTAACCGATTATGGACACAAAAAATATTTAAAAAAAAAGTTGGGAACATTAACCTTCGTCAAAAAATAAGTTCCTGACATCTGGTCACCATAAAAAATATACCAAAATGTAGGCCTGTTCATTACCTTTCTCATGACGTACCGATTGGATTTTTGGGGCGCCGCGTTCAGCCGCCAGATGCAGTTAACCAATTATGGACAGAAAAAATATTTAAAAAAAAAGTTGGGAACATTAACCTTCGTCAAAAAATAAGTTCCTGACATCTGGTCACCATAAAAAATATACCAAAATATAGGTTTGTTCATTACCTTTCTCATGACGTACCGATTGGATTTTTAGGGCGCCGCGTTCAGCCGGCAGATGCAGTTAACCGATTATGGACACAAAAAATATTTAAAAAAAAAAGTTGGGAACATTAACCTTCGTCAAAAAATAAGTTCCTGACATCTGGTCACCATAAAAAATATACCAAAATGTAGGCCTGTTCATTACCTTTCTTCCAACGTACCGATTGGATTTTTGGAGCACCTCGTTCAGCCGGCAGATGCAGTTAACCGATTATGGACACAAAAAATATTTAAAAAAAAAGTTGGGAACATTAACCTTCGTCAAAAAATAAGTTCCTGACATCTGGTCACCATAAAAAATATACCAAAATGTAGGCCTGTTCATTTTTAGGGCGCCGCGTTCAGCCGCCAGATGCAGTTAACCAATTATGGACACAAAAAATATTTAAAAAAAAAGTTGGGAACATTAACCTTCGTCAAAAAATAAGTTCCTGACACCTGGTCACCATAAAAAATATACCAAAATATAGGCCTGTTCATTACCTTTCTCATGACGTACCGATTGGATTTTTAGGGCGCCGCGTTCAGCCGGCAGATGCAGTTAACCGATTATGGACACAAAAAATATTTAAAAAAAAAGTTGGGAACATTAACCTTCGTCAAAAAATAAGTTCCTGACATCTGGTCACCATAAAAAATATACCAAGATGTAGGTCTGTTCATTACCTTTCTTCCAACGTACCGATTGGATTTTTGGGGCACCTCGTTCGGCCGGCAGATGCAGTTAACCGATTATGGACACAAAAAATATTTAAAAAAAAAGATGGGAACATTAACCTTCGTCAAAAAATAAGTTCCTGACATCTGGTCACCATAAAAAATATACCAAAATGTAGGCCTGTTCATTACCTTTCTCATGACGTACCGGTTGGATTTTTAGGGCGCCGCGTTCAGCCACCAGATGCAGTTAACCGATTATGGACACAAAAAATATTTAAAAAAAAAAGTTGGGAACATTAACCTTCGTTAAAAAATAAGTTCCTGACATCTGGTCACCATAAAGAATATACCAAAATGTAGGCCTGTTCATTACCTTTCTCATGACGTACCGATTGGATTTTTGGGGCGCCGCGTTCAGCCGCCAGATGCAGTTAACCAATTATGGACAGAAAAAATATTTAAAAAAAAAGTTGGGAACATTAACCTTCGTCAAAAAATAAGTTCCTGACATCTGGTCACCATAAAAAATATACCAAAATGTAGGCCTGTTCATTTTTAGGGCGCCGCGTTCAGCCGCCAGATGCAGTTAACCAATTATGGACAGAAAAAATATTTAAAAAAAAAGTTGGGAACATTAACCTTCGTCAAAAAATAAGTTCCTGACACCTGGTCACCATAAAAAATATACCAAAATGTAGGCCTGTTCATTTTTAGGGCGCCGCGTTCAGCCGCCAGATGCAGTTAACCAATTATGGACAGAAAAAATATTTAAAAAAAAAGTTGGGAACATTAACCTTCGTCAAAAAATAAGTTCCTGACACCTGGTCACCATAAAAAATATACCAAAATATAGGTCTGTTCATTACCTTTCTCATGACGTACCGATTGGATTTTTAGGGCGCCGCGTTCAGCCGGCAGATGCAGTTAACCGATTATGGACACAAAAAATATTTAAAAAAAAAAGTTGGGAACATTAACCTTCGTCAAAAAATAAGTTCCTGACATCTGGTCACCATAAAAAATATACCAAAATGTAGGCCTGTTCATTACCTTTCTTCCAACGTACCGATTGGATTTTTAGGGCGCCGCGTTCAGCCGGCAGATGCAGTTAACCGATTATGGACAGAAAAAATATTTAAAAAAAAAGTTGGGAACATTAACCTTCGTCAAAAAATAAGTTCCTGACATCTGGTCACCATAAAAAATATACCAAAATGTAGGCCTGTTCATTTTTAGGGCGCCGCGTTCAGCCGCCAGATGCAGTTAACCAATTATGGACAGAAAAAATATTTAAAAAAAAAGTTGGGAACATTAACCTTCGTCAAAAAATAAGTTCCTGACACCTGGTCACCATAAAAAATATACCAAAATATAGGTCTGTTCATTACCTTTCTCATGACGTACCGATTGGATTTTTAGGGCGCCGCGTTCAGCCGGCAGATGCAGTTAACCGATTATGGACACAAAAAATATTTAAAAAAAAAAGTTGGGAACATTAACCTTCGTCAAAAAATAAGTTCCTGACATCTGGTCACCATAAAAAATATACCAAAATGTAGGCCTGTTCATTACCTTTCTTCCAACGTACCGATTGGATTTTTAGGGCGCCGCGTTCAGCCGCCAGATGCAGTTAACCGATTATGGACACAAAAAATATTTAAAAAAAAAGTTGGGAACATTAACCTTCGTCAAAAAATAAGTTCCTGACATCTGGTCACCATAAAAAATATACCAAAATGTAGGCCTGTTCATTACCTTTCTTCCAACGTACCGATTGGATTTTTAGGGCGCCGCGTTCAGCCGGCAGATGCAGTTAACCGATTATGGACACAAAAAATATTTAAAAAAAAAAGTTGGGAACATTAACCTTCGTCAAAAAATAAGTTCCTGACATCTGGTCACCATAAAAAAATATACCAAAATGTAGGCCTGTTCATTACCTTTCTATAGACGTACAGATTGGATTTTTACGGCGCCGCGTTCAGCCGCCAGATGCAGTTAACCGATTATGGACACAAAAAATATTTAAAAAAAAGTTGGGAACATTAACCTTCGTCAAAAAATAAGTTCCTGACATCTGGTCACCATAAAAAATATACCAAAATGTAGGCCTGTTCATTACCTTTCTTCCAACGTACCGATTGGCTTTTTAGGGCACCGCGTTCAGCCGCCAGATGCAGTTAACCAATTATGGACACAAAAAATATTTAAAAAAAAAGTTGGGAACATTAACCTTCGTCAAAAAATAAGTTCCTGACATCTGGTCACCATAAAAAATATACCAAAATGTAGGCCTGTTCATTACCTTTCTCATGACGTACCGATTGGATTTTTAGGGCACCGCGTTCAGCCGGCAGATGCAGTTAACCGATTATGGACACAAAAAATATTTAAAAAAAAAGTTGGGAACATTAACCTTCGTCAAAAAATAAGTTCCTGACATCTGGTCACCATAAAAAATATACCAAAATGTAGGCCTGTTCATTACCTTTCTTCCAACGTACCGATTGGATTTTTGGGGCACCTCGTTCAGCCGGCAGATGCAGTTAACCGATTATGGACACAAAAAATTTTTAAAAAAAAAGTTGGGAACATTAACCTTCGTCAAAAAATAAGTTCCTGACATCTGGTCACCATAAAAAATATACCAAAATGTAGGCCTGTTCATTACCTTTCTCATGACGTACCGATTGGATTTTTAGGGCGCCGCGTTCAGCCGCCAGATGCAGTTAACCAATTATGGACACAAAAAATATTTAAAAAAAAAGTTGGGAACATTAACCTTCGTCAAAAAATAAGTTCCTGACATCTGGTCACCATAAAAAATATACCAAAATGTAGGCCTGTTTATTACCTTTCTCATGACGTACCGATTGGATTTTTAGGGCGCCGCGTTCAGCCGGCAGATGCAGTTAACCGATTATGGACACAAAAAATATTTAAAAAAAAAGTTGGGAACATTAACCTTCGTCAAAAAATAAGTTCCTGACATCTGGTCGGCATAAAAAATATACCAAAATGTAGGCCTGTTTATTACCTTTCTTCCAACGTACCGATTGGATTTTTAGGGCGCCGCGTTCAGCCGGCAGATGCAGTTAACCGATTATGGACACAAAAAATATTTAAAAAAAAAGTTGGGAACATTAACCTTCGTCAAAAAATAAGTTCCTGACATCTGGTCACCATAAGAAATAAACCAAAATGTAGGCCTGTTCATTACCTTTCTTCCAACGTACCGATTGGATTTTTAGGGCGCCGCGTTCAGCCGGCAGATGCAGTTAACCGATTATGGACACAAAAAATATTTAAAAAAAAAGTTGGGAACATTAACCTTCGTCAAAAAATAAGTTCCTGACATCTGGTCACCATAAAAAATATATCAAAATGTAGGCCTGTTCATTACCTTTCTTCCAACGTACCGATTGGATTTTTGGGGCACCTCGTTCAGCCGGCAGATGCAGTTAACCGATTATGGACACAAAAAATTTTTAAAAAAAAAGTTGGGAACATTAACCTTCGTCAAAAAATAAGTTCCTGACATCTGGTCACCATAAAAAATATACCAAAATGTAGGCCTGTTCATTACGTTTCTCATGACGTACCGATTGGATTTTTAGGGCGCCGCGTTCAGCCGCCAGATGCAGTTAACCGATTATGGACACAAAAAATATTTAAAAAAAAAAGTTGGGAACATTAACCTTCGTCAAAAAATAAGTTCCTGACATCTGGTCACCATAAAAAATATACCAAGATGTAGGTCTGTTCATTACCTTTCTTCCGACGTACCGATTGGATTTCTGGGGCACCTCGTTCGGCCGGCAGATGCAGTTAACCGATTATGGACACAAAAAATATTTAAAAAAAAAGTTGGGAACATTAACCTTCGTCAAAAAATAAGTTCCTGACATCTGGCCACCATAAAAAATATACCAAAATGTAGGCTTGTTCATTACCTTTCTCATGACGTACCGATTGGATTTTTAGGGCGCCGCGTTCAGCCGCCAGATGCAGTTAACCGATTATGGACACAAAAAATATTTAAAAAAAAAGATGGGAACATTAACCTTCGTCAAAAAATAAGTTCCTGACAACTGGTCACCATAAAAAATATACCAAAATGTAGGCCTGTTCATTACCTTTCTCATGACGTACCGATTGGATTTTTAGGGCGCCGCGTTCAGCCGCCAGATGCAGTTAACCGATTATGGACACAAAAAATATTTAAAAAAAAAGTTGGGAACATTAACCTTCGTCAAAAAATAAGTTCCTGACATCTGGTCACCATAAAAAATATACCAAAATGTAGGCCTGTTTATTACCTTTCTTCCAACGTACCGATTGGATTTTTAGGGCGCCGCGTTCAGCCGCGAGATGCAGTTAACCGATTATGGACACAAAAAATATTTAAAAAAAAAGTTGGGAACATTAACCTTCGTCAAAAAATAAGTTCCTGACATCTGGTCACCATAAAAAATATACCAAAATGTAGGCCTGTTCATTACCTTTCTTCCAACGTACCGATTGGATTTTTAGGGCGCCGCGTTCAGTCGGCAGATGCAGTTAACCGATTATGGACACAAAAAATATTTAAAAAAAAAAGTTGGGAACATTAACCTTCGTCAAAAAATAAGTTCCTGACATCTGGTCACCATAAAAAATATACCAAAATGTAGGCCTGTTCATTACCTTTCTTTAACCGTACAGATTGGATTTTTACGGCGCCGCGTTCAGCCGCCAGATGCAGTTAACCGATTATGGACACAAAAAATATTTAAAAAAAAGTTGGGAACATTAACCTTCGTCAAAAAATAAGTTCCTGACATCTGGTCACCATAAAAAATATATCAAAATGTAGGCCTGTTCATTACCTTTCTCATGACGTACCGATTGGATTTTTAGGGCGCCGCGTTCAGCCGGCAGATGCAGTTAACCGATTATGGACACAACAAATATTTAAAAAAAAAGTTGGGAACATTAACCTTCGTCAAAAAATAAGTTCCTGACATCTGGTCACCATAAAAAATATACCAAAATGTAGGCCTGTTCATTACCATTCTTCCAACGTACCGATTGGATTTTTGGGGCACCTCGTTCAGCCGGCAGATGCAGTTAACCGATTATGGACACAAAAAATTTTAAAAAAAAAAGTTGGGAACATTAACCTTCGTCAAAAAATAAGTTCCTGACATCTGGTCACCATAAAAATATACCAAAATGTAGGACTGTTCATTACCTTTCTCATGACGTACCGATTGGATTTTTAGGGCGCCGCGTTCAGCCGCCAGATGCAGTTAACCAATTATGGACACAAAAAATATTTAAAAAAAAAGTTGGGAACATTAACCTTCGTCAAAAAATAAGTTCCTGACATCTGGTCACCATAAAAAATATATCAAAATGTAGGCCTGTTCATTACCTTTCTCATGACGTACCGATTGGATTTTTGGGGCGCCGCGTTCAGCCGGCAGATGCAGTTAACCGATTATGGACACAAAAAATATTTAAAAAAAAAGTTGGGAACATTAACCTTCGTCAAAAAATAAGTTCCTGACATCTGGCTACCATAAAAAATATACCAAAATGTAGGCTTGTTCATTACCTTTCTCATGACGTACCGATTGGATTTTTAGGGCACCTCGTTCAGCCGGCAGATGCAGTTAACCGATTATGGACACAAAAAATTTTTAAAAAAAAAGTTGGGAACATTAACCTTCGTCAAAAAATAAGTTCCTGACATCTGGTCACCATAAAAAATATACCAAAATGTAGGCCTGTTCATTACCTTTCTCATGACGTACCGATTGGATTTTTAGGGCGCCGCGTTCAGCCGCCAGATGCAGTTAACCAATTATGGACACAAAAAATATTTAAAAAAAAAGTTGGGAACATTAACCTTCGTCAAAAAATAAGTTCCTGACATCTGGTCACTATAAAAAATATACCAAAATGTAGGCCTGTTTATTACCTTTCTCATGACGTACCGATTGGATTTTTAGGGCGCCGCGTTCAGCCGGCAGATGCAGTTAACCGATTATGGACACAAAAAATATTTAAAAAAAAAGTTGGGAACATTAACCTTCGTCAAAAAATAAGTTCCTGACATCTGGTCGGCATAAAAAATATACCAAAATGTAGGCCTGTTTATTACCTTTCTTCCAACGTACCGATTGGATTTTTAGGGCGCCGCGTTCAGCCGGCAGATGCAGTTAACCGATTATGGACACAAAAAATATTTAAAAAAAAAGTTGGGAACATTAACCTTCGTCAAAAAATAAGTTCCTGACATCTGGTCACCATAAGAAATATACCAAAATGTAGGCCTGTTCATTACCTTTCTTCCAACGTACCGATTGGATTTTTAGGGCGCCGCGTTCAGCCGGCAGATGCAGTTAACCGATTATGGACACAAAAAATATTTAAAAAAAAAGTTGGGAACATTAACCTTCGTCAAAAAATAAGTTCCTGACATCTGGTCACCATAAAAAGTATATCAAAATGTAGGCCTGTTCATTACCTTTCTTCCAACGTACCGATTGGATTTTTGGGGCACCTCGTTCAGCCGGCAGATGCAGTTAACCGATTATGGACACAAAAAATTTTTAAAAAAAAAGTTGGGAACATTAACCTTCGTCAAAAAATAAGTTCCTGACATCTGGTCACCATAAAAAATATACCAAAATGTAGGCCTGTTCATTACCTTTCTCATGACGTACCGATTGGATTTTTAGGGCGCCGCGTTCAGCCGCCAGATGCAGTTAACCAATTATGGACACAAAAAATATTAAAAAAAAAAATTGGGAACATTAACCTTCGTCAAAAAATAAGTTCCTGACATCTGGTCACCATAAAAAATATACCAAAATGTAGGTCTGTTCATTACCTTTCTTCCGACGTACCGATTGGATTTTTGGGGCACCTCGTTCGGCCGGCAGATGCAGTTAACCGATTATGGACACAAAAAATATTTAAAAAAAAAGTTGGGAACATTAACCTTCGTCAAAAAATAAGTTCCTGACATCTGGTCACCATAAAAAATATACCAAGATGTAGGTCTGTTCATTACCTTTCTTCCGACGTACCGATTGGATTTTTGGGGCACCTCGTTCGGCCGGCAGATGCAGTTAACCGATTATGGACACAAAAAATATTTAAAAAAAAAGTTGGGAACATTAACCTTCGTCAAAAAATAAGTTCCTGACATCTGGCCACCATAAAAAATATACCAAAATGTAGGCTTGTTCATTACCTTTCTCATGACGTACCGATTGGATTTTTAGGGCGCCGCGTTCAGCCGCCAGATGCAGTTAACCGATTATGGACACAAAAAATATTTAAAAAAAAAGATGGGAACATTAACCTTCGTCAAAAAATAAGTTCCTGACAACTGTCACCATAAAAAATATACCAAAATGTAGGCCTGTTCATTACCTTTCTCATGACGTACCGATTGGATTTTTAGGGCGCCGCGTTCAGCCGCCAGATGCAGTTAACCGATTATGGACACAAAAAATATTTAAAAAAAAAGTTGGGAACATTAACCTTCGTCAAAAAATAAGTTCCTGACATCTGGTCACCATAAAAAATATACCAAAATGTAGGCCTGTTTATTACCTTTCTTCCAACGTACCGATTGGATTTTTAGGGCGCCGCGTTCAGCCGCCAGATGCAGTTAACCGATTATGGACACAAAAAATATTTAAAAAAAAAGTTGGGAACATTAACCTTCGTCAAAAAATAAGTTCCTGACATCTGGTCACCATAAAAAATATACCAAAATGTAGGCCTGTTCATTACCTTTCTTCCAACGTACCGATTGGATTTTTAGGGCGCCGCGTTCAGTCGGCAGATGCAGTTAACCGATTATGGACACAAAAAATATTTAAAAAAAAAAGTTGGGAACATTAACCTTCGTCAAAAAATAAGTTCCTGACATCTGGTCACCATAAAAAATATACCAAAATGTAGGCCTGTTCATTACCTTTCTCTAACCGTACAGATTGGATTTTTACGGCGCCGCGTTCAGCCGCCAGATGCAGTTAACCGATTATGGACACAAAAAATATTTAAAAAAAAGTTGGGAACATTAACCTTCGTCAAAAAATAAGTTCCTGACATCTGGTCACCATAAAAATATACCAAAATGTAGGACTGTTCATTACCTTTCTCATGACGTACCGATTGGATTTTTAGGGCGCCGCGTTCAGCCGGCAGATGCAGTTAACCGATTATGGACACAAAAAATATTTAAAAAAAAAGTTGGGAACATTAACCTTCGTCAAAAAATAAGTTCCTGACATCTGGTCACCATAAAAAATATACCAAAATGTAGGCCTGTTCATTACCATTCTTCCAACGTACCGATTGGATTTTTGGGGCACCTCGTTCAGCCGGCAGATGCAGTTAACAGATTATGGACACAAAAAATTTAAAAAAAAAAAGTTGGGAACATTAACCTTCGTCAAAAAATAAGTTCCTGACATCTGGTCACCATAAAAATATACCAAAATGTAGGACTGTTCATTACCTTTCTCATGACGTACCGATTGGATTTTTAGGGCGCCGCGTTCAGCCGCCAGATGCAGTTAACCAATTATGGACACAAAAAATATTTAAAAAAAAAGTTGGGAACATTAACCTTCATCAAAAAATAAGTTCCTGACATCTGGTCACCATAAAAAATATACCAAAATGTAGGCCTGTTCATTACCTTTCTCATGACGTACCGATTGGATTTTTGGGGCGCCGCGTTCAGCCGGCAGATGCAGTTAACCGATTATGGACACAAAAAATATTTAAAAAAAAAGTTGGGAACATTAACCTTCGTCAAAAAATAAGTTCCTGACATCTGGCTACCATAAAAAATATACCAAAATGTAGGCCTGTTCATTACCTTTCTCATGACGTACCGATTGGATTTTTAGGGCGCCGCGTTCAGCCGGCAGATGCAGTTAACCGATTATGGACACAAAAAATATTTTAAAAAAAAGTTGGGAACATTAACCTTCGTCAAAAAATAAGTTCCTGACATCTGGTCACCATAAAAAATATACCAAAATGTAGGCCTGTTCATTGCCTTTCTCATGACGTACCGATTGGATTTTTAGGGCACCTCGTTCAGCCGGCAGATGCAGTTAACCGATTATGGACACAAAAAATTTTAAAAAAAAAAGTTGGGAACATTAACCTTCGTCAAAAAATAAGTTCCTGACATCTGGTCACCATAAAAAATATACCAAAATGTAGGACTGTTCATTACCTTTCTCATGACGTACCGATTGGATTTTTAGGGCGCCGCGTTCAGCCGCCAGATGCAGTTAACCGATTATGGACACTAAAAATATTTAAAAAAAAAGTTGGGAACATTAACCTTCGTCAAAAAATAAGTTCCTGACATCTGGCTACCATAAAAAATATACCAAAATGTAGGCTTGTTCATTACCTTTCTCATGACGTACCGATTGGATTTTTAGGGCGCCGCGTTCAGCCGCCAGATGCAGTTAACCAATTATGGACACAAAAAATATTTAAAAAAAAAGTTGGGAACATTAACCTTCGTCAAAAAATAAGTTCCTGACATCTGGTCACCATAAAAAATATATCAAAATGTAGGCCTGTTCATTACCTTTCTCATGACGTACCGATTGGATTTTTAGGGCGCCGCGTTCAGCCGGCAGATGCAGTTAACCGATTATGGACACAAAAAATATTTTAAAAAAAAGTTGGGAACATTAACCTTCGTCAAAAAATAAGTTCCTGACATCTGGTCACCATAAAAAATATACCAAAATGTAGGCCTGTTCATTGCCTTTCTCATGACGTACCGATTGGATTTTTAGGGCACCTCGTTCAGCCGGCAGATGCAGTTAACCGATTATGGACACAAAAAATTTTAAAAAAAAAAGTTGGGAACATTAACCTTCGTCAAAAAATAAGTTCCTGACATCTGGTCACCATAAAAAATATACCAAAATGTAGGACTGTTCATTACCTTTCTCATGACGTACCGATTGGATTTTTAGGGCGCCGCGTTCAGCCGCCAGATGCAGTTAACCGATTATGGACACTAAAAATATTTAAAAAAAAAGTTGGGAACATTAACCTTCGTCAAAAAATAAGTTCCTGACATCTGGCTACCATAAAAAATATACCAAAATGTAGGCTTGTTCATTACCTTTCTCATGACGTACCGATTGGATTTTTAGGGCGCCGCGTTCAGCCGCCAGATGCAGTTAACCAATTATGGACACAAAAAATATTTAAAAAAAAAGTTGGGAACATTAACCTTCGTCAAAAAATAAGTTCCTGACATCTGGTCACCATATATAATATATCAAAATGTAGGCCTGTTCATTACCTTTCTCATGACGTACCGATTGGATTTTTAGGGCGCCGCGTTCAGCCGGCAGATGCAGTTAACCGATTATGGACACAAAAAATATTTAAAAAAAAAGTTGGGAACATTAACCTTCGTCAAAAAATAAGTTCCTGACATCTAGTCACCATAAAAAATATACCAAAATGTAGGACTGTTCATTACCTTTCTCATGACGTACCGATTGGATTTTTAGGGCGCCGCGTTCAGCCGCCAGATGCAGTTAACCAATTATGGACACAAAAAATATTTAAAAAAAAAGTTGGGAACATTAACCTTCGTCAAAAAATAAGTTCCTGACATCTGGTCACCATAAAAAATATACCAAAATGTAGGCCTGTTCATTACCTTTCTCATGACGTACCGATTGGATTTTTGGGGCGCCGCGTTCAGCCGGCAGATGCAGTTAACCGATTATGGACACAAAAAATATTTAAAAAAAAAGTTGGGAACATTAACCTTCGTCAAAAAAAAAGTTCCTGACATCTGGTCACCATAAAAAAATATACCAAAATGTAGGCCTGTTTATTACCTTTCTTCCAACGTACCGATTGGATTTTTAGGGCGCCGCGTTCAGCCGCCAGATGCAGTTAACCGATTATGGACACAAAAAATATTTAAAAAAAAAGTTGGGAACATTAACCTTCGTCAAAAAATAAGTTCCTGACATCTGGTCACCATAAAAAATATACCAAAATGTAGGACTGTTCATTACCTTTCTCATGACGTAGCGATTGGATTTTTAGGGCGCCGCGTTCAGCCGCCAGATGCAGTTAACCAATTATGGACACAAAAAATATTTAAAAAAAAAGTTGGGAACATTAACCTTCGTCAAAAAATAAGTTCCTGACATCTGGTCACCATAAAAAATATACCAAAATGTAGGCCTGTTCATTACCTTTCTCATGACGTACCGATTGGATTTTTGGGGCGCCGCGTTCAGCCGACAGATGCAGTTAACCGATTATGGACACAAAAAATATTTAAAAAAAAAGTTGGGAACAATAACCTTCGTCAAAAAATAAGTTCCTGACATCTGGTCACCATAAAAAATATACCAAAATGTAGGCCTGTTCATTACCTATCTCATGACGTACCGATTGGATTTTTAGGGCGCCGCGTTCAGCCGGCAGATGCAGTTAACCGATTATGGACACAAAAAATATTTAAAAAAAAAGTTGGGAACATTAACCTTCGTCAAAAAATAAGTTCCTGACATCTGGCTACCATAAAAAATATACCAAAATGTAGGCTTGTTCATTACCTTTCTCATGACGTACCGATTGGATTTTTAGGGCGCCGTGTTCAGCCGCCAGATGCAGTTAACCAATTATGGACACAAAAAATATTTAAAAAAAAAGTTGGGAACATTAACCTTCGTCAAAAAATAAGTTCCTGACATCTGGTCACCATAAAAAATATACCAAAATGTAGGCCTATTCATTACCTTTCTCATGACGTACCGATTGGATTTTTGGGGCGCCGCGTTCAGCCGACAGATGCAGTTAACCGATTATGGACACAAAAAATTTTTAAAAAAAAAGTTGGGAACATTAACCTTCGTCAAAAAATAAGTTCCTGACATCTGGTCACCATAAAAAATATACCAAAATGTAGGCCTGTTCATTACCTTTCTTCCAACGTACCGATTGGATTTTTGGGGCACCTCGTTCAGCCGGCAGATGCAGTTAACCGATTATGGACACAAAAAATTTTTAAAAAAAAAGTTGGGAACATTAACCTTCGTCAAAAAATAAGTTCCTGACATCTGGTTACCATAAAAAATATACCAAAATGTAGGACTGTTCATTACCTTTCTCATGACGTACCGATTGGATTTTTAGGGCGCCGCGTTCAGCCGCCAGATGCAGTTAACCAATTATGGACACAAAAAATATTTAAAAAAAAAGTTGGGAACATTAACCTTCGTCAAAAAATAAGTTCCTGACATCTGGTCACCAT
Source organism: Philhelius festivus (assembly GCA_963931855.1). Lineage (NCBI taxonomy): Eukaryota > Metazoa > Arthropoda > Insecta > Diptera > Syrphidae > Philhelius > Philhelius festivus. The sequence goes on along the minus strand of OZ007556.1, from coordinate 133,165,317 downwards.
AAAAAATATACCAAAATGTAGGCCTCTTCATTACCTTTCTCATGACGTACCGATTGGATTTTTGGGTCGCCGCGTTCAGCCGGCAGATGCAGTTAACCGATTATGGACACAAAAAATATTTAAAAAAAAAGTTGGGAACATTAACCTTCGTCAAAAAAAAAGTTCCTGACATCTGGTCACCATAAAAAAATATACCAAAATGTAGGCCTGTTTATTACCTTTCTTCCAACGTACCGATTGGATTTTTAGGGCGCCGCGTTCAGCCGCCAGATGCAGTTAACCGATTATGGACACAAAAAATATTTAAAAAAAAAGTTGGGAACATTAACCTTCGTCAAAAAATAAGTTCCTGACATCTGGTCACCATAAAAAATATACCAAAATGTAGGACTGTTCATTACCTTTCTCATGACGTAGCGATTGGATTTTTAGGGCGCCGCGTTCAGCCGCCAGATGCAGTTAACCAATTATGGACACAAAAAATATTTAAAAAAAAAGTTGGGAACATTAACCTTCGTCAAAAAATAAGTTCCTGACATCTGGTCACCATAAAAAATATACCAAAATGTAGGCCTGTTCATTACCTTTCTCATGACGTACCGATTGGATTTTTGGGGCGCCGCGTTCAGCCGACAGATGCAGTTAACCGATTATGGACACAAAAAATATTTAAAAAAAAAGTTGGGAACAATAACCTTCGTCAAAAAATAAGTTCCTGACATCTGGTCACCATAAAAAATATACCAAAATGTAGGCCTGTTCATTACCTATCTCATGACGTACCGATTGGATTTTTAGGGCGCCGCGTTCAGCCGGCAGATGCAGTTAACCGATTATGGACACAAAAAATATTTAAAAAAAAAGTTGGGAACATTAACCTTCGTCAAAAAATAAGTTCCTGACATCTGGCTACCATAAAAAATATACCAAAATGTAGGCTTGTTCATTACCTTTCTCATGACGTACCGATTGGATTTTTAGGGCGCCGTGTTCAGCCGCCAGATGCAGTTAACCAATTATGGACACAAAAAATATTTAAAAAAAAAGTTGGGAACATTAACCTTCGTCAAAAAATAAGTTCCTGACATCTGGTCACCATAAAAAATATACCAAAATGTAGGCCTATTCATTACCTTTCTCATGACGTACCGATTGGATTTTTGGGGCGCCGCGTTCAGCCGACAGATGCAGTTAACCGATTATGGACACAAAAAATTTTTAAAAAAAAAGTTGGGAACATTAACCTTCGTCAAAAAATAAGTTCCTGACATCTGGTCACCATAAAAAATATACCAAAATGTAGGCCTGTTCATTACCTTTCTTCCAACGTACCGATTGGATTTTTGGGGCACCTCGTTCAGCCGGCAGATGCAGTTAACCGATTATGGACACAAAAAATTTTTAAAAAAAAAGTTGGGAACATTAACCTTCGTCAAAAAATAAGTTCCTGACATCTGGTTACCATAAAAAATATACCAAAATGTAGGACTGTTCATTACCTTTCTCATGACGTACCGATTGGATTTTTAGGGCGCCGCGTTCAGCCGCCAGATGCAGTTAACCAATTATGGACACAAAAAATATTTAAAAAAAAAGTTGGGAACATTAACCTTCGTCAAAAAATAAGTTCCTGACATCTGGTCACCATAAAAAATATACCAAAATGTAGGCCTCTTCATTACCTTTCTCATGACGTACCGATTGGATTTTTGGGGCGCCGCGTTCAGCCGGCAGATGCAGTTAACCGATTATGGACACAAAAAATATTTAAAAAAAAAGTTGGGAACATTAACCTTCGTCAAAAAATAAGTTCCTGACATCTGGTCACCATAAAAAAATATACCAAAATGTAGGCCTGTTTATTACCTTTCTTCCAACGTACCGATTGGATTTTTAGGGCGCCGCGTTCAGCCGCCAGATGCAGTTAACCGATTATGGACACAAAAAATATTTAAAAAAAAAGTTGGGAACATTAACCTTCGTCAAAAAATAAGTTCCTGACATCTGGTCACCATAAAAAATATACCAAAGTGTAGGACTGTTCATTACCTTTCTCATGACGTACCGATTGGATTTTTAGGGCGCCGCGTTCAGCCGCCAGATGCAGTTAACCAATTATGGACACAAAAAATATTTAAAAAAAAAGTTGGGAACATTAACCTTCGTCAAAAAATAAGTTCCTGACATCTGGTCACCATAAAAAATATACCAAAATGTAGGCCTATTCATTACCTTTCTCATGACGTACCGATTGGATTTTTGGGGCGCCGCGTTCAGCCGACAGATGCAGTTAACCGATTATGGACACAAAAAATATTTAAAAAAAAAGTTGGGAACAATAACCTTCGTCAAAAAATAAGTTCCTGACATCTGGTCACCATAAAAAATATACCAAAATGTAGGCCTGTTCATTACCTTTCTCATGACGTACCGATTGGATTTTTAGGGCGCCGCGTTCAGCCGGCAGATGCAGTTAACCGATTATGGACACAAAAAATATTTAAAAAAAAAGTTGGGAACATTAACCTTCGTCAAAAAATAAGTTCCTGACATCTGGTTACCATAAAAAATATACCAAAATGTAGGCCTGTTCATTACCTTTCTTCCAACGTACCGATTGGATTTTTGGGGCACCTCGTTCAGCCGGCAGATGCAGTTAACCGATTATGGACACAAAAAATTTTTAAAAAAAAAGTTGGGAACATTAACCTTCGTCAAAAAATAAGTTCCTGACATCTGGTCACCATCAAAAATATACCAAAATGTAGGCCTGTTCATTACCTTTCTCATGACGTACCGATTGGATTTTTAGGGCGCCGCGTTCAGCCGCCAGATGCAGTTAACCGATTATGGACACAAAAAATATTTAAAAAAAAAAGTTGGGAACATTAACCTTCGTCAAAAAATAAGTTCCTGACATCTGGTCACCATAAAAAATATACCAAGATGTAGGTCTGTTCATTACCTTTCTTCCGACGTACCGATTGGATTTTTGGGGCACCTCGTTCGGCCGGCAGATGCAGTTAACCGATTATGGACACTAAAAATATTTAAAAAAAAAGTTGGGAACATTAACCTTCGTCAAAAAATAAGTTCCTGACATCTGGCCACCATAAAAAATATACCAAAATGTAGGCTTGTTCATTACCTTTCTCATGACGTACCGATTGGATTTTTAGGGCGCCGCGTTCAGCCGCCAGATGCAGTTAACCGATTATGGACACAAAAAATATTTAAAAAAAAAGTTGGGAACATTAACCTTCGTCAAAAAATAAGTTCCTGACATCTGGTCACCATAAAAAATATACCAAAATGTAGGCCTGTTCATTACCTTTCTTCCAACGTACCGATTGGATTTTTAGGGCGCCGCGTTCAGCCGCCAGATGCAGTTAACCGATTATGGACACAAAAAATATTTAAAAAAAAAGTTGGGAACATTAACCTTCGTCAAAAAATAAGTTCCTGACATCTGGTCACCATAAAAAATATACCAAAATGTAGGCCTGTTCATTACCTTTCTTCCAACGTACCGATTGGATTTTTAGGGCGCCGCGTTCAGCCGGCAGATGCAGTTAACCGATTATGGACACAAAAAATATTTAAAAAAAAAAGTTGGGAACATTAACCTTCGTCAAAAAATAAGTTCCTGACATCTGGTCACCATAAAAAATATACCAAAATGTAGGCCTGTTCATTACCTTTCTCTAACCGTACAGATTGGATTTTTACGGCGCCGCGTTCAGCCGCCAGATGCAGTTAACCGATTATGGACACAAAAAATATTTAAAAAAAAGTTGGGAACATTAACCTTCGTCAAAAAATAAGTTCCTGACATCTGGTCACCATAAAAATTATACCAAAATGTAGGCCTGTTCATTACCTTTCTCATGACGTACCGATTGGATTTTTAGGGCACCGCGTTCAGCCGCCAGATGCAGTTAACCAATTATGGACACAAAAAATATTTAAAAAAAAAGTTGGGAACATTAACCTTCGTCAAAAAATAAGTTCCTGACATCTGGTCACCATAAATAATATACCAAGATGTAGGTCTGTTCATTACCTTTCTTCCGACGTACCGATTGGATTTTTGGGGCACCTCGTTCGGCCGGCAGATGCAGTTAACCGATTATGGACACTAAAAATATTTAAAAAAAAAGTTGGGAACATTAACCTTCGTCAAAAAATAAGTTCCTGACATCTGGCCACCATAAAAAATATACCAAAATGTAGGCTTGTTCATTACCTTTCTCATGACGTACCGATTGGATTTTTAGGGCGCCGCGTTCAGCCGCCAGATGCAGTTAACCGATTATGGACACAAAAAATATTTAAAAAAAAAGTTGGGAACATTAACCTTCGTCAAAAAATAAGTTCCTGACATCTGGTCACCATAAAAAATATACCAAAATGTAGGCCTGTTCATTACCTTTCTTCCAACGTACCGATTGGATTTTTAGGGTGCCGCGTTTAGCCGGCAGATGCAGTTAACCAAATATGGGCACAAAAAATATTTAAAAAAAAAGTTGGGAACATTTACCTTCGTCAAAAAATAAGTTCCTGACATCTGGCCACCATAAAAAATACACCAAAATGTAGGCCTGTTTATTGTCTTTCTCACGACGTACCGATTGGATTTTTAGGGCGCCGCGTTCAGCCGCCAGATGCAGTTAACCGATTATGGACACAAAAAATATTTAAAAAAAAAGTTGGGAACATTAACCTTCGTCAAAAAATAAGTTCCTGACATCTGGTCACCATAAAAAATATACCAAAATGTAGGCCTGTTCATTACCTTTCTTCCAACGTACCGATTGGATTTTTAGGGCGCCGCGTTCAGCCGCCAGATGCAGTTAACCGATTATGGACACAAAAAATATTTAAAAAAAAAAGTTGGGAACATTAACCTTCGTCAAAAAATAAGTTCCTGACATCTGGTCACCATAAAAAATATACCAAAATGTAGGCCTGTTCATTACCTTTCTTCCAACGTACCGATTGGATTTTTAGGGCGCCGCGTTCAGCCGGCAGATGCAGTTAACCGATTATGGACACAAAAAATATTTAAAAAAAAAAGTTGGGAACATTAACCTTCGTCAAAAAATAAGTTCCTGACATCTGGTCACCATAAAAAATATACCAAAATGTAGGCCTGTTCATTACCTTTCTCTAACCGTACAGATTGGATTTTTACGGCGCCGCGTTCAGCCGCCAGATGCAGTTAACCGATTATGGACACAAAAAATATTTAAAAAAAAGTTGGGAACATTAACCTTCGTCAAAAAATAAGTTCCTGACATCTGGTCACCATAAAAAATATACCAAAATGTAGGCCTGTTCATTACCTTTCTCATGACGTACCGATTGGATTTTTAGGGCACCGCGTTCAGCCGCGAGATGCAGTTAACCAATTATGGACACAAAAAATATTTAAAAAAAAAGTTGGGAACATTAACCTTCGTCAAAAAATAAGTTCCTGACATCTGGTCACCATAAATAATATATTAAAATGTAGGCCTGTTCATTACCTTTCTCATGACGTACCGATTGGATTTTTAGGGCGCCGCGTTCAGCCGGCAGATGCAGTTAACCGATTATGGACACAAAAAATATTTAAAAAAAAAAGTTGGGAACATTAACCTTCGTCAAAAAATAAGTTCCTGACATCTGGTCACCATAAAAAATATACCAAAATGTAGGACTGTTCATTACCTTTCTCATGACGTACCGATTGGATTTTTGGGGCGCCGCGTTCAGCCGGCAGATGCAGTTAACCGATTATGGACACAAAAAATATTTAAAAAAAAAGTTGGGAACATTAACCTTCGTCAAAAAATAAGTTCCTGACATCTGGTCACCATAAAAAATATACCAAAATGTAGGCCTGTTTATTACCTTTCTCATGACGTACCGATTGGATTTTTAGGGCGCCGCGTTCAGCCGCCAGATGCAGTTAACCAATTATGGACACAAAAAATATTTAAAAAAAAAGTTGGGAACATTAACCTTCGTCAAAAAATAAGTTCCTGACATCTGGTCACCATAAAAAATATACCAAAATGTAGGCCTGTTCATTACCTTTCTCATGACGTACCGATTGGATTTTTGGGGCGCCGCGTTCAGCCGACAGATGCAGTTAACCGATTATGGACACAAAAAATATTTAAAAAAAAAGTTGGGAACAATAACCTTCGTCAAAAAATAAGTTCCTGACATCTGGTTACCATAACAAATATACCAAAATGTAGGCCTGTTCATTACCTTTCTTCCAACGTACCGATTGGATTTTTGGGGCACCTCGTTCAGCCGGCAGATGCAGTTAACCGATTATGGACACAAAAAATTTAAAAAAAAAAAGTTGGGAACATTAACCTTCGTCAAAAAATAAGTTCCTGACATCTGGTCACCATCAAAAATATACCAAAATGTAGGCCTGTTCATTACCTTTCTTCCAACGTACCGATTGGATTTTTAGGGCGCCGCGTTCAGCCGCCAGATGCAGTTAACCAATTATGGACACAAAAAATATTTAAAAAAAAAGTTGGGAACATTAACCTTCGTCAAAAAATAAGTTCCTGACATCTGGTCACCATAAAAAATATACCAAAATGTAGGACTGTTCATTACCTTTCTCATGACGTACCGCTTGGATTTTTAGGGCGCCGCGTTCAGCCGACAGATGCAGTTAACCGATTATGGACACAAAAAATATTTAAAAAAAAAGTTGGGAACATTAACCTTCGTCAAAAAATAAGTTCCTGACATCTGGCCACCATAAAAAATATACCAAAATGTAAGCTTGTTCATTACCTTTCACATGACGTACCGATTGGATTTTTAGGGCGCCGCGTTCAGCCGCCAGATGCAGTTAACCGATTATGGACACAAAAAATATTTAAAAAAAAAGTTGGGAACATTAACCTTCGTCAAAAAATAAGTTCCTGACATCTGGTCACCATAAAAAATATACCAAAATGTAGGCCTGTTCATTACCTTTCTTCCAACGTACCGATTGGATTTTTAGGGCGCCGCGTTTAGCCGGCAGATGCAGTTAACCAAATATGGGCACAAAAAATATTTAAAAAAAAAGTTGGGAACATTAACCTTCGTCAAAAAATAAGTTCCTGACATCTGGCCACCATAAAAAATACACCAAAATGTAGGCCTGTTTATTGTCTTTCTCACGACGTACCGATTGGATTTTTAGGGCGCCGCGTTCAGCCGCCAGATGCAGTTAACCGATTATGGACACAAAAAATATTTAAAAAAAAAGTTGGGAACATTAACCTTCGTCAAAAAATAAGTTCCTGACATCTGGTCACCATAAAAAATATACCAAAATGTAGGCCTGTTCATTACCTTTCTCATGACGTACCGATTGGATTTTTGGGGCGCCGCGTTCAGCCGACAGATGCAGTTAACCGATTATGGACACAAAAAATATTTAAAAAAAAAGTTGGGAACAATAACCTTCGTCAAAAAATAAGTTCCTGACATCTGGTTACCATAACAAATATACCAAAATGTAGGCCTGTTCATTACCTTTCTCATGACGTACCGATTGGATTTTTAGGGCGCCGCGTTCAGCCGCCAGATGCAGTTAACCAATTATGGACACAAAAAATATTTAAAAAAAAGTTGGGAACATTAACCTTCGTCAAAAAATAAGTTCCTGACATCTGGTCACCATAAAAAATATACCAAAATGTAGGCCTGTTCATTACCTTTCTCATGGACGTACCGATTGGATTTTTGGGGCGCCGCGTTCAGCCGACAGATGCAGTTAACCGATTATGGACACAAAAAATATTTAAAAAAAAGTTGGGAACAATAACCTTCGTCAAAAAATAAGTTCCTGACATCTGGTTACCATAACAAATATACCAAAATGTAGGCCTGTTCATTACCTTTCTTCCAACGTACCGATTGGATTTTTGGGGCACCTCGTTCAGCCGGCAGATGCAGTTAACCGATTATGGACACAAAAAATTTAAAAAAAAAAAGTTGGGAACATTAACCTTCGTCAAAAAATAAGTTCCTGACATCTGGTCACCATCAAAAATATACCAAAATGTAGGCCTGTTCATTACCTTTCTTCCAACGTACCGATTGGATTTTTAGGGCGCCGCGTTCAGCCGCCAGATGCAGTTAACCAATTATGGACACAAAAAATATTTAAAAAAAAAGTTGGGAACATTAACCTTCGTCAAAAAATAAGTTCCTGACATCTGGTCACCATAAAAAATATACCAAAATGTAGGACTGTTCATTACCTTTCTCATGACGTACCGCTTGGATTTTTAGGGCGCCGCGTTCAGCCGACAGATGCAGTTAACCGATTATGGACACAAAAAATATTTAAAAAAAAAGTTGGGAACATTAACCTTCGTCAAAAAATAAGTTCCTGACATCTGGCCACCATAAAAAATATACCAAAATGTAAGCTTGTTCATTACCTTTCACATGACGTACCGATTGGATTTTTAGGGCGCCGCGTTCAGCCGCCAGATGCAGTTAACCGATTATGGACACAAAAAATATTTAAAAAAAAAGTTGGGAACATTAACCTTCGTCAAAAAATAAGTTCCTGACATCTGGTCACCATAAAAAATATACCAAAATGTAGGCCTGTTCATTACCTTTCTTCCAACGTACCGATTGGATTTTTAGGGCGCCGCGTTTAGCCGGCAGATGCAGTTAACCAAATATGGGCACAAAAAATATTTAAAAAAAAAGTTGGGAACATTAACCTTCGTCAAAAAATAAGTTCCTGACATCTGGCC